>CAWUFW010000463.1:0-2400000 GCA_963921515.1 Calotriton arnoldi | reverse complement strand
AGTTCGGTCCGAACCGGCCAGCTCGTCACCCATGATTCAGCCTATAGGGGGGCCGACTGGGATCACTGCTCCCATGTATAATGTGCGTAGCACAGGTGGATTCCTGATGTCGGTGCCACGAGGCCTGGGCCTGACCCGACCCCTGAGCCCCAAAGCATGTCCTGCACTGGGTCGAGTCCGCCCCAGGCCGTCACCGCAACCCAGCACTCAGTTGGTCACGTGCCTGACTTCTCGGGCTGACCTAGGCCCAAACCGGCCCATGGGTCCAGCCCCCCCTACTGCCGCTCGCAATGAAGGACGCAGGCCTATAGCGCAGGGCGCCGTCATCTCACCTGCCTCTTCCAATGCTAGTGCGGGTCTCCAGAGCCTCAGCAGGCTACAGCGGGGCAGGCCAAACTTCGCCCCGACAACCTACTGCATCAGTCTTCCGGTGCCCCGCATAGACAGTCACAGCTCCCTGGCCCCAGGTGTCCGCAGCCATGCGGCGACACCCGTGTCGGCGGGCTCGTCTCAAGCAGGGGCACCTGTTGCGTTGTCTCCAGTCCGAAGCAGGGACAGCACCGGCCGCTGGAGGACTGGCCCAGCCGCCTGACCCAGGGGTGTAGGCTGCAGATGGCAGCCACAACTGTACCGCTGTTTTCCACTCCTGTTACCGCAATACTCCCACTGATCCGCAGACTAGGAAGTTGGCATAGGCCTGCCCCATGGTCGGATGCCTGCCAGCAACAGTGATTAGTGGCAGATAATGGGGTCTGGATGCGGAGTCTCATTAGCGTTTGTCCACCTTCTTGGCCCTGTTGGCCATGCCACCGGCAAACAAAATATGTAATTGCATACTGATCCAGCAAAAGCTCATTACAAATGGAGTAGCATCCTAAAAATGCCAGAATTTATACAAAAAGCCCTTACAAATACTCAAAAGACGCTGACCACCATACAGCTACAAGCACTTCAGAATTGGAATAACTTCGCTTTTTATCTGAGACCAGCCAGGACTGCTGGATGGAAAACTGAGGACTAAGGACAATTTCCCAGATACCTTGAAACACCTGCTGACAGGATTTATAGATTAGCATTTTTGAGATGGGGAAATGCCAACACATAGGCAAAAACTATTTCGGAGGCAGATTTATCCTCACTGGAGCTTATGTTTACAGAAAAAGATTCGGAAAAAGATTAGTCTCTCCAAGTTTCCACAAAGGCTGCTCCGACTAAACAGTGTCTTTCTTCAACTCAATCCATGGAAACTGAAGTCTTTTCTATTTTTAAAAAGGGAAGCGGTAGTGGAAGCGCCTCTGGCCCCAGTTTTGATACCTAAAAAACGGAAAGAACAGAAAAAAGCTAAAACAAAGCTGAGAAGGTTAAACTAAAAAGAGGTTAGAAAAGTAAAATTCCCTACGCAAACCCATATTATTTTGAACACAGTAGTCCCAGAAGATGGGGATCAAACTATTGCCATCGAAATTCTGCAACCAACGGATGCTCATGAGGATCCCGGAGTTCTAATGCCATCGAAGGAACAGGGGCTAGCAATCAAAAAGATTCTTCTTCTTTAATTAACCAGGCTGAAAAGATGTCAGCTGGTCTGAAGAGCTCTGCAACAAATGTTCATTCATTTTGGGACGAAAATGGCTCAGAAAAAGTAGCCTCATCGGTTATGGTGAATCCAATCGCGTCTGACTTTGTGCCTCAGTGATGGTTTGATGTTTTGCAAAATTGTCCCCAACATTCTCAAACTTACTGACCACAAATGCAAAGGAGAAAGGAGAATATTACATCTTTGGATTTTATTGACTTATTTGAGGATGACTCTCTCTTTTAAATCGATCTCTTGTTGAATCTTCTGGTTAAGGTTGATCAACTCAAATTGGTAAGGAGTAGTGACCTGGAATTGGTGGAACTTTTAGTCTCACAAGTAGAAACGAAAACTAGGGTTACATTTAAGTACCCGGTTATTGCAAATTTGACATTGAACAACGCGAGTTCTTATGGCACAAGGAACTGATAGTGCTTCCTCACCTCTTAAAATTAGCATGTTGCCTGTAGGTGGGGATAATTATTTGTTAAATCTTCATTCCATTGAAGAATGTACTCCATCGCTGGAAGAGATGGCCACTTACGCAAAATTAACATTAGCCTCTTGTAAAGATGGTACCAGGGAGGTATCTTGTAATGATTACAAATCTGGCATGTCGTGAAAAACCGATGATGTTTCTCAATGGACATGGTTATCAGGTTGGTTAAATAGTAAACAAGTGGCTGCCCCAAACAGGTTGAAGTGGGGTGTTTAGTAATGTGATCAATTCCATTAAAGTTGTGTCATGGAATATAGCTGGGTGTTGGAATATTCTGGGAAAAATCCGGAACTTGGAGGCTGTAAATTCAGAGGTAGTTTGTCTGCAAGAAATGTGGGCCCCTAACGCTTTTGAGGTTGAAAATTACTATGTGATTAGCTGTCCTGCTAACAAGTCAAAGGCAGGCCGTACTAGTGGTGGTTTAGCAACATTATAGTCCACAAATTTCACTTGGACGTATCAGGTGTATTGTCATCAATCAAACTTACTACAGTGTATTGTAATTCCAGAGCAGATTGTAGCTTATTGCTCCATTTTCCTTTTCATTTTGGTTAATCTGTCCTAAAGTCCTAATAGTGTGGGATTTTAATGCTACTATGTCTAACGATTTACTTGCTTTATTTGCGGATAATAAACGGAAGAGGCTGTTAATATACCAGCCCCAGTGTTCCCTGCCTGCTCTAAGGCAAATAAAAGAGGAACAATTCTTCTTGAGGCATGCAGGGAACATGATTTAATTATCCTTAACAAAAGATTACAGGGCGATATTCCAGCTCATCCCACCCAAATTTCAGTAACATCTTCTACGATAATTGATTACGCTATCAGCTCATAAATGGTTTTCTCCCATCTTTCGGATTTAAAGGTAGTCAATAATATCTGAAGTGATCACAATATTTTAATCCTTACAACTAATAGGAAAGCTGATGATGTGCATCCATGGCAGATCCCTGATAGTGATGATGTGATATTTAGTACTGTGAATGGGAAGGTTTTATGGACTAAGAAAGATAAGCAGTCGCTAGCAGTTGAATGAAGGAAAATTGTTGAAACCTCGCCCTCGTCAGATTGGCTACCAGCTGATATGTAGGGGGAGCACATGGGAAAACGTGTAAGGGTAACTCCAAATATGGCAGGCAGCCTTTCAAAAACATCTTCAAATCAGTCTCATAACTTTAATAGATTGTTTGTGTTTAATGAGCTTATTAATCACCAACAAACAAGTCAATACACCTATCACTCCAAGCGTAAAAAGTGGATTTCTTTTTTGAAAAGAAGTAGTAGTAGGTGGGTGAGAATTAAATAAAGATCAATCTCTGATAACATCTGGATAAAAATGACAGAAGCGGTGAAGTGTAAAAAACAAAGCCTTCTTGAAAATTATAGGGGAGAACAGTGGCTCTTTCTCTAAACCTAAGATCAATAATATCACCAGCATGGATTGGCAAAAATATATAACTTCTCTGTACGCATCAAATAATCAGAAGGGCTATAAGAATGACCGGGAGTTTCCAGGTGAGATATCGGATGGGAGAATGTCCTCCCTTTCTCCTCCGACTAGACAGGAGGTGTTGCATTATCTTAAGGCTGCTAGGAACACAGGTGCAAGAGGCCCAGATCAATTACCCATTACTATTATAAAATTGGATCTAGACCTATGGGCCTCTTACCTAGTGGCACTCTTTTGATACTGTTACGAAACAGGAGTGGTCCTTAGCTCTTGGAGGGGGTAGTGTTATTCTGCCACTGCATAAAAAAGTCCCTTTAACCTCACCTAGCAATTATAGGCATATTACCCTGCTGGACTCTACAGGAAAGAGTTTCTCTAAATGTGTATTGGTTAGCCTATTAGAATGGGCAGAGGAAAAGTGTATCATACCACTGGAGCAGGCAGGGTTTAGAGCAGGACACTCAACTTTGGATAATATAACTGCAATACTTCTTATTTTGGAGAAATAAATGATGCAAATGGGGATGCCTGTCTATGCAGCTTTTATTGATTACTCAGCTGCTTTTGACAGGTTAGACAGGCAGACCCTCTGGAGGAAACTGAGCGCCATGGGAATCCCAGAGGGCCTCTTGAAACTTATTATTTCCCTTTATACTGAAACCTGGTGCCATGTTATGTTAGAAGGCAGCCGGGGTATGACAGAGAATCCCTACAAAAATGGTTTGAAACAGGGATGCCTGTTGGCCTCCCTCATTTTGCGCCAACGTAGCCAACAAAGAGTTGGTCATCCACCCGGAACTGTTGTGTGCGGTTCAGGTAGAATGAGAGCGCACAGTTTGGGTCCAGACGGTGGAGCCTCTCTTCCTCTCTGGAAGGAAGCGGAGGCGGAAAACGGGTGGGCAAAGTGATGGTTTGCCCGATGTGAAAAGCAGTTACAACTTTTGGCAGAAAGGATGGACGGGTTCTGAGCACAACCTTGTCCGGATGGACAGACAGAAAAGGAGGTTTGCAAGAAAGAGCCTGGAGCTCACTCACTCTCCTAGCGGAGGTGATGGCAACCAGGAAAGCAGTCTTTAGAGTCAAGAGATGTAAAGGACAGTTGTGAACAGGCTCAAAGGGAGCGAACATTAAGTAAATGAGAACCAGATTCAAGTCCCACTGTGGCATCACAAAAGGAATAGGAGGGAAAAGGTGAGTAATGCCTTTGAGGAATCTATTTACAACAGGGGACTTGAAAAGAGAGGGCTGATCAGGGAGCCTGAGAAAGGCTGAGATAGCAGAAAGGTAGCCCTTGATAGTGCCCAGAGCAGAGCCCTGCTGGGCCACAGAAAGGAGGAACAGTAGGACTTCTGAAAGAGGGGCAGAAAGGGGATCCACAGCCTTTACTGTGCACCATGCCACAAATTTATTCCACCTACAGGCGTATACCAACTTAGTGGAGGGACGCCTGGCTGCCAGAATGACATTACAAACCTCAGGAGGCAAGTCAAAAGGAATCAACTGCCGCCGCTCAATCTCCACGCAAGGAGGTGGAGACTGGATAGGTTCGGGTGGAGGACCGTCCCCTGCTGCTGCGACAGAAGATCCTCCCGAAGAGGCAGTCTGATCGGGGGATCGATGCGCATACTGAGTAGCTCGGGATACCAAACTCTTCGAGCCCAGTCCGGAGCCACAAGAATGACTTGGCCCCGGTCGCGCCTGATCTTCTTCAGCACTCTGGGCAGAAGTGGTATAGGCGGAAAGGCGTACAACAGACCGCAACTCCACTTGCGACGAAAAGCGACGCCGAGCGAGTGCCGCCTTGGAAATTCCAATGCGCAGAATTGCTGACATTGCGCGTTCTCTTCGGTGGCGAATAGATCTAACCAAGGCTCTCCCCACTGTTGAAAGAGACCTTGCGCCACGTCAAAGTGAAGACGCCATTCGTGATCCATCATGCACCTGCGGCTGAGTTCGTCCGCCCTGGCGTTCAGTGAACCCGCCAGGTGTTGGAACCACCAGGGAAATGCCCTGATGTTCCAGCCATGTCTAGAGGCGCAGGGCCTCCTGACATAGGGTCCACGACCCCACCCCGCCTTGTTTGTTGCAGTACCACATGGCGGTGGTGTTGTCTGTGAACACCTGTACTACTCTCCCCTTGACAGAGGGAAGGAATGCCTTCAGTGCAAGTGGGATCGCCCGAAGCTCCAGAAGGTTGATATGGAGCCGGGACTCCGCCGGAGACCAGAGGCCTCTGATCTCCACCTCTCCCATGTGGCCGCCCCATCCCAGGAGGGACGCATCCGTCACCACTGTGTGCTCCGGTTGGGGATGGGAGAGGGATCTGCCATTGACCCAATGCTGGTTTGTGAGCCACCACTGCAACTGTCTTGCCGTGCCCTCCGAGATCTGGACGGACTCGGACAGGTCCCCCTGATGCTGCGCCCACTGGAACTACAGGTCCCACTGCAGAGCCCGCATATGCCATCTGGCATGATCGACCAGCAGGATGCAGGAGGCCATGAGGCCCAGCAGCCTCAGGGACATCCTGACCAAACCCCAGGATAGAGGCTGAAAGATCGGAATCATAGCCTGAATATCCTGGACTCGTCGTTCGGGAGGATAGACCCGAAAGAGCGTCGTGTCCAGAACCGCTCCGATGAAGAGGAGCTTCTGAGAGGAAATCAGGTGCGACTTCGGCAAGTTGATGGAGAACCCCAGCGAATGCAGGAGGTCGGCCGTAGTCTGGAGGCGGGAGACGACAGCCTGGGGCGAGCCCGCCTTCAACAACCAGTCGTCGAGATAGGGGAAGACTGGAACCCCTGATCTGCGTAGATGAGCTGCGACCACCGCCATCACTTTCGTGAACACCCGAGGGGCGCTGGTAAGGCCAAAGGGGAACACGGTAAACTGAAAGTGCTCGTGGCCTACCGTAAACCGCAGGTAACGCCGGTGGGCGGCAGGACGGGTATGTGGAAATATGCATCCTGCAAGTCCAACGCTACCATCCAGTCTCCAGGGTCGAGAGCAGACAAGACCTGAGCCAGAGTCAACATCTTGAACTTCTCCTTCCGGAGGAAGCGGTTGACGTCCCTGAGGTCCAAGATAGGATGCAGGCCCTTGTCCTTCTTGGGCACCAGAAAGTAGTGGGAATAACAACCACGTCCTACTTCTGGCGCAGGAACGCACTCGATGGCCCCCTTGGCCAAGAGGGCCACGACTTCCTGTTGGAGAATTGCCAAGTGGTCCCCCGACATGCGGTGGTACAGAGGTGGCATGGCTGGAGGGGTAGTCTCGAAGGGGAGGGAGTAGCCCCTCCGGACTATTTGTAAAACCCACCTGTCCGAAGTGATGGTGCGCCAGTGGGGGAGGTGATGGCGAATCCTGCCTCCCACTGGCGTTTGATGGGCCTGAAAGATCGGACTAGGAAGGTTTGGAGGCAGTGGTGGAGGTGGACTGACCCGCCCGCTGGCCCCCTGACCCGCCTCGGCGGGTCCCACGTCCGCTGCCGCGCTGAGACTGTTGCTGCGCGGGCCTGTGGCTCTGAGGCGAACGTGACGGGGTGCCCCTTCCGTGGCCACGAAAGGAGCGAAAGGCAGAAGGCGTAGGAGGGCGAGAGGCCGAAAGGCCCAAGGACTTGGCCGTAGCCCGCGAGTCCTTAAAACGCTCCAGCGCACTATCCGCCTTGTTGCCAAAAAGGCGAATGCCATCAAAGGGCATGTCCATGAGAGTGTTCTGGACATCCCCAGAGAAGCCAGTAGTCCTAAGCCAGGCGTGGCGCCGGAGCGCCACTGTCGTGGAAAGCACCCTGCCCAGCGAGTCGGCGGTGTCAAGGCCACATCTGATTGTGAACTTGGCTGCATCTCTCCCTTCCGCAATCGCCTGAGAGAGCACTGTCCGGGCCTCCTCCGGACACTGAGGCAGCACCTGCGCCACCGTATCCCACAGAGAGTGGGAATAACGGCCCAAGAGGCATGCAGTGTTCACAACCCGCAGCCCTGAACTGGCGGAGGAAAAGATCTTCTTCCCAAACAGTTCCAGTCTCTTGGATTCCCTATCCGGGGGTGCGGTAGGGAATGCGCTTTGGGACGTGGAGGCTTGGACAACCAGGCCCTCAGGGGTGGGGTGTTGGGAGAGGAAAAGGGGGTCGCCCGGGGCGGGGCCATGGCGTCAGGCCACGTTCCTATCCACAGGAGCCCCTGTGTTGGGCCTGGACCAGGTGCCCAAAAGAACGTCAGAAAGTGCGTTGTTGAAGGGCAGCAGTGGCTCCGCAGAGGTAGCCACCGGCTGAAGCACTTCTGTCAGGAGGTTAGTCCTGCCGGCCACTGTAGGGACTTGGAGGTGTAGAGCCTCGGCCGCCCTACGCAACACCACTGCGTAACTAGCACCCTCCTCCGTAGCCACGGTAGGAAGAGTGAGCATGCCAAGGTCAGGAGAGGTGTCAAGACCACTGGCATCCCCCAGCTCCTCTGCCCAGTCCGGGTCATACTCGCACTGAGCTGCGAGAGGGTCCTCAGACCCTCCCAGTCCGCCCCTTCCTCCGATGGCTGTGGTAGAGGCTGAAAATACAGAGGCTGGACATAGGGAAAGAAGGGTCCCATCGGCGTCGGAATCGGCGTCGGGCGACGCCGTTCCGGCACCGTGTCTACATCAGGGCTGAAACTGGGGACGACATCGGAAGTGGTGCCGGTGGTGGAGGTGTTACAAGGTCAACCGGCGTCGACCGGGATCCAGGCCTGGATCCATGGGGGCCCTGCGGCGCCAGGGGCTGGAGCCGACGGCGATGTCGGGGCCGGAGCCGCCAACAGTGAAAGGCGAGGGCCCCCAGTCGGGCCCGCGGGGCCGCGCCGGCGGGGCCCGACGGCCCAAAGAGGCGTGCCATAGCTGACAGAAAGTCCTGCAGCTGGGCCGGAGTCGCCCCCGGACCCGGGAAGGGCGGGTAGGCCAGGGGCGGCTGCGTAGGCTCCGCTGGAGCCGCGGGGGAGGCACCACCCACACCCTCAGCCGCATCGCGCGAGGGGAAGTCGGAGAGCGATGGCGCTTCTTCGACTTCTTGTGCTTCGCCTTACCTGACCCCGAGTGCGAAGACTTCGACGATGAATGGTAATGGCTCCGCGACCGGTCCCTCGACCTCCCACGGGACCGGGACCTCGAGCGGCGCGGAGCCGACTGCCGGACTTTCAGCAACTTTCGGGACCACTCCCGCAAAGACTTCGGCGCCATGGCCCGGCAGTCGGAGCACAACTTGGGGTCGTGGTCGCGCCCCAGGCAGTAGAGACACACGCGGTGCGGGTCCGTCACCGACATCATACGATGACAGTCCCCGCACGACTTGAAACCGGGCATCCCTACGGCACCTTAGGAGTCGAACGACTCGAAAAACCAGAGACAAAAAGTCTCAAAAAAACTCAGTCAAAAAATGACTGGGGGTACCGCTCTCTCCGGATCTGCGCTTGCTGGCGCGGAAAAAGAAAGAACTGGTGTCAGCGCGCGAGGGCGGCGTCTAAGTAGCTGCTGCGACGTCATCTCGCAGACCACGACGCAAACGACGGACGCGGAGCCGCACGACGCCACCTTCCGACGCGCAGGGGTACTGCTGACGAAAACTTTTCGGATCCAGTCTGACGTCTGGGGGTAATTCTAAGGTAAGGAATCTATCACTACGTGTTTCTTTCAGATACTGATATCTGCATCGGAACAGATCAGGAAGACAGTCGATGCAGGGGGTAGTGCAGCACTTGTGCTGCTTGATCTTTCCGCTGCATTTGACACCGTTAATCATATAAATTTACTGGAATGCCTTGAGAGGATAGGCATCAAAGGAAAAGCTCTCTCTCTGCTTAGATATTTTCCGTCTGACCGGAAACAATTTGTTGCGCTTTCGGAACTTAAGTCACAGAATTTTACACTTCCTTGCGGGGTCCCTCAGGGCTCATCATTGAGCCTCACCCTTTTTAACGTTTATGTGGCCCCATTGGTGCAGCTGATTAGATCACTGGGTTTCTCAGCAATATCCTATGCTGATGACACCCAAACTGTGGTGTCGGTGACAGGGACACCATCAGATACGGCAGCTCAGTTCTACACCTGCCTCTGTCAAGTCGGAGACTGGATGGTAACCAACTGTTGAAGTTGAATTCCAACAAAACCGAGGTGTTGCTCTTCGGTAGCAACACTACTTTTTGGTCCCCTACTCTATGGCCATCGGAGCTGGGCTCTATGCCCACCCCCTCAAATAAAGTAAAAAACCTAGGCGTCACCTTTGACTCAAAGCTCACATTTTGACGGTCATGTGAACCAGGTCACCTCAGCATCTTTCTATATGTTAAAATTATTGAGAAAGATTCTTCCGTTCATTCCTGCTGAGCTACGTAAGCTGGTGATAACAGCTTTGGTCCTATCCAGAGCCGATTATTGCAACGGTCTGCTCGTCAATCTCAGGTCTAAATGCCTGACTAAACTTCAGATCGTACAAAATGCTGCTGCCCGTCTTTTGTTGAATATTCCTAAGCATAAATCAGCCACCGCTGCCTTAAAAGAATTACACTGGCTACCAGTGAAGCAACGCATTGAGTTTAAAGCCTTGTGCATAGCATTTAAAGCAACTCATGATATAGGGCCAGTCTTTTTCAAGCAAAACATTTGCCTGTATGTCCCTGCATGTCAGCTACGCTCAGCTCAATCTCACAATCTGGTGATCCCTAGGTTCAAGAAAAGTGCTTGGGGCGGTAGAAGCTTTTTGGTTGGGACAACTAGACTCTGGAACTCACTCCCCCAAAGGTTAAAAGACGAGACTCACCTGTTGGCGTTCAGGAAGGCGCTGAAGATATGGTTGTTTAACCTCTAACCATGTGTTGAGATCTTACGACATTTGTTTATCTGAGGAGCCAGCGCCTTGACACCCTCGGGTAACTGGTTTGCGCTTTGTAAATTTCTTTTTCATTTCATTTCATTACTGTCAGATGGTGGTGTTTAGGCAACTGCTTGCAGGGGAAGGCAAAACCCCCATCAGAACCAGACAGATCAACAAAGCCCCCCGCAACGTACTAGGCCCAGGCCAGAGACACAGCAGATCAGAACTTAAGCCCACCCGCCCTCTTCCACCATTTCCCTCACCAATAGCCTAAATGAGACTCAACCATAGTGGACACAATAGGGAAACAGGTAACAAAACTCAATTGTCATTGGTTTGATGTGGGTTGTTAATTTAGTGGAGCAGTGAGGCCTAGCCCCGAAATGACCCCCAGACCCCAGCGCAGCTCCGCTCCCCTACACAGCAGAGCACAGCCGCTTTTATATGCCAATGTCAGCAAGGACAGTCATAAGCCGTCAGTGTCCCATAGACACCCAGCTAGGCGGCTCCAAAGGGCACCGTGCTTAGGATATGCAGGTGACCCTGCCTCCTCCTAGGCACTCCGAAACACGCAGGCAAGCCAACAAATACTGCAGGGCCTAGGTCCGGCATGACCCACGGACCCTGCATTATACTCACTAGCGCGTGGGGTACAGTTTATTTACAGCTACGTGCACAAGAAATACACAGTGGACCCCTGCTGCGTTCTAACTCTAGTTGACCCGTCTTGTCCGTGGGCTGGCACAGGCAGCAGTTCGGTCCGAACCGGCCAGCTCGTCACCCATGATTCAGCCTGTAGGGGGGCCGACTGGGATCACTGCTCCCATGTATAATGTGCGTAGCACAGGTGGATTCCTGATGTCGGTGCCACGAGGCCTGGGCCTGACCCGACCCGACCCCTGAGCCCCACAGCATGTCCTGCACTGGGTCGAGTCCGCCCCAGGCCGTCACCGCAACCCAGCACTCAGTTGGTCAGGTGCCTGACTTCTCGGGCTGACCTAGGCCCAAACCGGCCCCTGGGTCCAGCCCCCCCTACTGCCGCTCGCAATGAAGGACGCAGGCCTATAGCGCAGGGCGCCGTCATCTCACCTGCCTCTTCCAATGCTAGTGCGGGTCTCCAGAGCCTCAGCAGGCTACAGCGGGGCAGGCCAAACTTCGCCCCGACAACCTACTGCATCAGTCTTCCGGTGCCCCGCATAGACAGTCACAGCTCCCTGGCCCCAGGTGTCCGCAGCCATGCGGCGACACCCGTGTCGGCGGGCTCGCCTCAAGCAGGGGCACCTGTTGCGTTGTCTCCAGTCCGAAGCAGGGACAGCACCGGCCGCTGGAGGACTGGCCCAGCCGCCTGACCCAGGGGTGTAGGCTGCAGATGGCAGCCACAACTGTACCGCTGTTTTCCACTCCTGTTACCGCAATACTCCCACTGATCCGCAGACTAGGAAGTTGGCATAGGCCTGCCCCATGGTCGGATGCCTGCCAGCAACAGTGATTAGTGGCAGATAATGGGGTCTGGATGCGGAGTCTCATTAGCGTTTGTCCACCTTCTTGGCCCTGTTGGCCATGCCACCGGCAAACAAAATATGTAATTGCATACTGATCCAGCAAAAGCTCATTACAAATGGAGTAGCATCCTAAAAATGCCAGAATTTATACAAAAAGCACTTACAAATACTCAAAAGACGCTGACCACCATACAGCTACAAGCACTTCAGAATTGGAATAACTTCGCTTTTTATCTGAGACCAGTCAGGACTGCTGGATGGAAAACTGAGGACTAAGGACAATTTCCCAGATACCTTGAAACACCTGCTGAAAGGATTTATAGATTAGCATTTTTGAGATGGGGAAATGCCAACACATAGGCAAAAAACTATTTCAGAGGCAGATTTATCCTCACTGGAGCTTATGTTTACAGAAAAAGATTCGGAAAAAGATTAGTCTCTCCAAGTTTCCACAAAGGCTGCTCCGACTAAACAGTGTCTTTCTTCAACTCAATCCATGGAAACTGAAGTATTTTCTATTTTTAAAAAGGGAAGCGGTAGTGGAAGCGCCTCTGGCCCCAGTTTTGATACCTAAAAAACGGAAAGAACAGAAAAAAGCTAAAACAAAGCTGAGAAGGTTAAACTAAAAAGAGGTTAGAAAAGTAAAATTCCCTACGCAAACCCATATTATTTTGAACACAGTAATCCCAGAAGATGGGGATCAAACTATTGCCATCGAAATTCTGCAACCAACAGATGTTCATGAGGATCCCGGAGTTCTAATGCCATCGAAGGAACAGGGGCTAGCAATCAAAAGATTCTTCTTCTTTAATTAACCAGGCTGAAAAGATGTCAGCTGGTCTGAAGAGCTCTGCAACAAATGTTCATTCATTTTGGGACGAAAATGGCTCAGAAAAAGAAAAAGTAGCCTCATCGGTTATGGTGAATCCAATCTCGTCTGACTTTGTGCCTCAGTGATGGTTTGATGTTTTGCAAAATTGTCCCCAACATTCTCAAACTTACTGACCACAAATGCAAAGGAGAAAGGAGAATATTACATCTTTGGATTTTATTGACTTATTTGAGGATCTCTTTAAATCGATCTCTTGTTGAATCTTCTGGTTAAGGTTGATCAACTCAAATTGGTAAGGAGTAGTGACCTGGAATTGGTGGAACTTTTAGTCTCACAAGTAGAAACGAAAACTAGGGTTACATTTAAGTACCCGATTATTGCAAATTTGACATTGAACAACGCGAGTTCTTATGGCACAAGGAACTGATAGTGCTTCCTCACCTCTTAAAATTAGCATGTTGCCTGTAGGTGGGGATAATTATTTGTTAAATCTTCATTCCATTGAAGAATGTACTCCGTCGCTGGAAGAGATGGCCACTTACGCAAAATTAACATTAGCCTCTTGTAAAGATGGTACCAGGGAGGTATCTTGTAATGATTACAAATCTGGCATGTCGTGAAAAACCGATGATGTTTCTTAATGGGCATGGTTATCAGGTTGGTTAAATAGTAAAAAAGTGGCTGCCCCAAACAGGTTGAAGTGGGGTGTTTAGTAATGTGATCAATTCCATTAAAGTTGTGTCATGGAATATAGCTGGGTGTTGGAATATTCTGGGAAAAATCCGGAACTTGGAGGCTGTAAATTCAGAGGTAGTTTGTCTGCAAGAAATGTGGGCCCCTAACGCTTTTGAGGTTGAAAATTACTATGTGATTAGCTGTCCTGCTAACAAGTCAAAGGCAGGCCGTACTAGTGGTGGTTTAGCAACATTATAGTCCACAAATTTCACTTGGACGTATCAGGTGTATTGTCATCAATCAAACTTACTACAGTGTATTGTAATTCCAGAGCAGATTGTAGCTTATTGCTCCATTTTCCTTTTCATTTTGGTTAATCTGTCCTAAAGTCCTAATAGTGTGGGATTTTAATGCTACTATGTCTAACGATTTACTTGCTTTATTTGCGGATAAAAAGGAAGAGGCTGTTAATATACCAGCCCCAGTGTTCCCTGCCTGCTCTAAGGCAAATAAAAGAGGAACAATTCTTCTTGAGGCATGCAGGGAACATGATTTAATTATCCTTAACAAAAGATTACAGGGCGATATTCCAGCTCATCCCACCCAAATTTCAGTAACATCTTCTACGATAATTGATTACGCTATCAGCTCATAAATGGTTTTCTCCCATCTTTCGGATTTAAAGGTAGTCAATAATATCTGAAGTGATCACAATATTTTAATCCTTACAACTAATAGGAAAGCTGATGATGTGCATCCATGGCAGATCCCTGATAGTGATGATGTGATATTTAGTACTGTGAATGGGAAGGTTTTATGGACTAAGAAAGATAAGCAGTCGCTAGCAGTTGAATGAAGGAAAATTGTTGAAACCTCGCCCTCGTCAGATTGGCTACCAGCTGATATGTAGGGGGAGCACATGGGAAAACGTGTAAGGGTAACTCCAAATATGGCAGGTAGCCTTTCAAAAACAGCTTCAAATCAGTCTCATAACTTTAATAGATTGTTTGTGTTTAATGAGCTTATTAATCACCAACAAACAAGTCAATACACCTATCACTCCAAGCGTAAAAAGTGGATTTCTTTTTTGAAAAGAAGTAGTAGTAGGTGGGTGAGAATTAAATAAAGATCAATCTCTGATAACATCTGGATAAAAATGACAGAAGCGGTGAAGTGTAAAAAACAAAGCCTTCTTGAAAATTATAGGGAGAACAGTGGCTCTTTCTCTAAACCTAAGATCAATAATATCACCAGCATGGATTGGCAAAAATATATAACTTCTCTGTACGCATCAAATAATCAGAAGGGCAATAAGAATGACCGGGAGTTCCCAGGTGAGATATCGGATGGGAGAATGTCCTCCCTTTCTCCTCCGACTAGACAGGAGGTGTTGCATTATCTTAAGGCTGCTAGGAACACAGGTGCAAGAGGCCCAGATCAATTACCCATTACTATTATAAAATTGGATCTAGACCTATGGGCCTCTTACCTAGTGGCACTCTTTTGATACTGTTACGAAACAGGAGTGGTCCCTAGCTCTTGGAGGGGGTAGTGTTATTCTGCCACTGCATAAAAAAGTCCCTTTAACCTCACCTAGCAATTATAGACATATTACCCTGATGGACTCTACAGGAAAGATTTTCTCTAAATGTGTATTGGTTAGCCTATTAGAATGGGCAGAGGAAAAGTGTATCATACCACTGGAGCAGGCAGGGTTTAGAGCAGGACACTCAACTTTGGATAATATAACTGCAATACTTCTTATTTTGGAGAAATAAATGATGCAAATGGGGATGCCTGTCTATGCAGCTTTTATTGATTACTCAGCTGCTTTTGACAGGTTAGACAGGCAGACCCTCTGGAGGAAACTGAGCGCCATGGGAATCCCAGAGGGCCTCTTGAAACTTATTATTTCCCTTTATACTGAAACCTGGTGCCATGTTATGTTAGAAGGCAGCCGGGGTATGACAGAGAATCCCTACAAAAATGGTTTGAAACAGGGATGCCTGTTGGCCCCCCTCATTTTCTCGCTGTACATGGCGGATTTGCCAGATGTGCTGAGTAATGTACCTCATTGCACCAGTGGAGTAATCGGTAAGATCCGATCTCTCAAACTACTACAACCCACTTGTCACACAGGTGTTTTTACTTGATTTATAAGCATTGCATGGTAATCGGTGGCCCTTTTCCCTTTTATTCCCAATGAAGCAGTTTTATCCTGTGTATGGTTTTATCCTCATTATTGAATTACTTGGACCATCCTGCATTGTGGCTCTTCTCAGGATTAATGGAGCTTCTGTTCTTCTTACACTTTACCCTTCTCTTCCCCATTTCACATTTCTCGTCAGTTATTTATACTCTCAGGAGTGTGAAAGTTTGGGGATTGGCATCTGGAGTCAATTGACGGATCCTTTTCGTATTCATGACAATAACCCTAGAGTGACTTAAGGGTTGGACTCTTAAAAGAAAGGATTCTTCCCCTTGGCACAACCAGCGTAAGGCTGATCTGATACATTTGTGGCCATGGACAGGGTAACAATTATCACTTCTCTCACAAAACCTTAGGTCTAGCTCATAGCTTCTATATTTTGAAACAAGATACTCCTTGTATGAAGGGGAATTGTCATCAAAATTATATCTACACATGCCTTCTGTCATCAAATAATGTGAACGAATGACTAATACTGGCATATGGTGCTCATTCAAGACATAAGGGAAGTCATGTTTTAAAAACGAAAGTGCCCAAACAAAAGTTCTGAGTAGTTTTCAACTATATGTTTTACATTCATTATGCCCTCAGAAACATTTACAATGTGCAGTGGATACAATTCAACGTACCCCAGATTTCCTCCAAGAGTGATGAGAGACCACCCCGAGCAGTGAATAATCACCAGTTATGAATGTGCCACTTTGCATAAAAGTCACCCCCCACCCCTGTGATGATTATAACTGTTATTTCTCACCATGGCTGTAACTTTGTCAGGGGCGGTAGTTGTTATTGGGCATGGACGTCACACTACCACCCTCAGGGGAGAGGCAAGAAAAGAATTAAAAAACGCCAAGCAGCTGAAAAGAAATTACTACTTGCTGCTCTCTTAATTTTAATATGCAGCTGTGATGAGTTTACAGACTTCCTGCTGCGCATGTGCATGCTGGGCGAGGTATTCATCGACATACTGTCACAAGCTACAGCAGTGACATCATGGCAGAGGGTGTGCCAACTTACAAAGCCGTTGATAAGGTTGCTTTTCGGGCGCTTACACAATAACCCTGGGAGGAGTTAACTGAACTCTATTCATTTCAATGGCACGGAGTGGGGAAGGCTGACAGGGAGGAAAAGGTAATCGGCGGTAACAATGTAATAGTCATCACGAGAGGGGGCAGGCTAGGAGAGGTGCAGCTGGCTGCTCTCTTCATTCCTCTCGTTACCTGTGCTTTCACTTTTGGAAACGTTATGAAGCTGAAGCTGAACCGGAGCCCTTTCTCTTAGGGCACCCCTCTCATCTTGTTAGTTGCAACACAGGCCCGAAAGTATACAGATTGGCACCTATGTTCCCTTTAAGCTGCGATTACATGAGCACCCTGGCTACATTACACAGTTCAGATATTTTTAGACACCAGGAGGTTACACGATTTGCCCAGAATCACATCACAGGATATAGAGCCGGCTTCGAAACTCGAACAGTGCTTAGTGCTTTAAAAAAAAAAAAAAAAAATCCAAACCTCAAGTTCGCATTGTGCGTTGTCATGTCCACTCAGGTGTGACAACATGGAAAAGCTTGCACCCGGGCCCTGGTCACAGGCTGCTCCCTGGTTCTTGTTGTACACTCATTGTGCAGAGATATTCCTTCAGTGCCCAGATTGTGTTTACCGGACAGGACTGCGCCATCTCACACACAGGATAAAAGAGCCCTGCTCTGCCTATGGCGCGTGGGCAGCATGACTACTGCATCAGCACAGGCTGGCAGTGTCACTGCATTGTGTTCTCTGCTCTGGGTGCCAAAGTCACCTTTGTCCCTACCCATTGTAGCTTAGAGAGTTACTCACCTAAAGGCTATTTTTAACATTTATATTACCTATAACAAACCAATGATCAAAGGGTTGAGACCCTTGGAGGAAATTCGAGTTACGTATGGTTTTCATTGGTACAATCTACTTGGTAGCATATATGGAATTTTGAATATTTAAATAACTAATATGGAAAAACATATATATAGCCCGTTGTCGAAACACCATGCCCTGCAACTTGACCCTTCCAAAAGACATTTGCAACCAGTGACCTAGAATTTTAAATCAGTTTGGTTGATTTCAGTTGCATCAGGGAACTGGCGAACACTGTCTCATAGAGCTTGTTAATAGTATCTCATGGAGCTGGTTAATAATATCTTATAGAGCTGATTATCATTGTCACTGAGACTTGTTCAATAGTGTGTCATGGAGATGGTTAATACTGTCTCAGGTGACCAGTTAACAGTGTCTCACTGAACTGGTTAATGGTGTTTAATTCTGCTGGTTAATTGTACCTCATGAGAGGCCAAGATGGCGGATGATGCTCTTTTACTGAGCTCCGCACCGTATCCCCTACAATCCAGCATTTATCCTTTTAATCACCCGACATCGACCTTGCTCAGGAATATGCCACACCTCGCAGCCTGGGATGAACGGTGATTGTGTCTCAGAGCACCCGATGCTGACAGAGACCCTTGATGTGTGACCTGCTGCTGCCAACCTGTGGTGCCTGAATTCGAGGCCGGGACCCTGAGGCACTATACGTGCACCCTCCCTGCCGACTCGAGATGGTGTCCCCACCTGCAGCTGTGGTGGAAGACTAGGCTGTGGCACTGATCCTGCTCAGGGCCAGGGGCCAGTCGGCGTTGCAGGTTTGACACCGACCGCTCGTGTCTCGCCCCTGCCACTGCCTGCACTAGCGGAGAGACCCCAGCCCTACCGCCACTCACAGTTCCTGACCTCTAGGTGGCCCGCGAGGTATCGGAACAGGCCCCTCCCTTTGGCAATGGAATTGAGAAACTGCGGCTGATGAGGCCTGTCGATGGGGATGCGGTTCGGCTGCCACAAAGCTTGAAAGAGGAGCCGAAGGGCTGCCATTCACCGAGGCCCCGTTGTTGAGGGTGAGTTGATGTCTGAGGATCACGCTCCTCACCCCTCGCACCCCTCTCCGCCTGCCCTGGCCTTAATTACATGAAGGCACAGCGATCCTGAAGGCTCCGGTGCAACCGCCTTCTCATAGTGGCGGGGGGAGCTGTGAGCAGCCCTGGATGTGTGTGGCCTGTATGCTGGTGCGGGATGCCATGTGGGTGACTTCAGAACGCGGCTGTGTACACCAACCCTGGTGCTGGGGGCTTGCCTTACTACACCGCTAAAGTACATTGCACAATAGACTCGGATGTCCGCACCATCTGGGGGCTCCCCTCCCTCCTCATGGCCCACAGGGGTTTCTCTCTGGTCAAGTGCAGCACACAATCCTGTGTTTAGTGTCCTGCAACTGACCATCTGCTGGACTGATCCCTTGTCACCTCTGGGCCCTGGGCTGCCTGCCGAAAGTAGTACCGGCTTTCTTCATGCAATAAACGAGGAAGTGTCGGCCTCCATGATTATCCACCCGTCGCACAAGTTACTTACCTTCGGTAACGATATATCTGTAAGAAACATTAGTAGTGATAGATTCCTTACCTTAGAATATCCCCAGGCATCAGACTGGATCCGGAAAGTTTTCGTCAGCAGTACCCCTGCGCGTCGGTAGGGGCGGCGTGCGGCTCCGCGTCCGTCGATGGCGTCGTGGTCACCGAGATGACGTCGCGGGCGCTACTTAGACGCCGCCCAATCGCGCTGACGTCAGTTCTGTACACGACTTTCTGCGCCAGGAACGCAGAGCCATGCAAGATACTGACCACTGGTGCATTGAAACTAGGGCCCTGAAAGGGATGACCTTAACCCTTGAAATCAGTTCGCAGAACGGGGAGGATGGGCGGGGCGGTAAGGAATCTATCACTACTAATGTTTCTTACAGATATATCGTTACCGAAGGTAAGTAACTTGTGCATCTGAAAGAAACACATAGTGATAGATTCCTTACCTTAGAATAGATACCCCAGCAATACCAACCCCGGTGGTGGGTCTGCGAACTAAGATCACACCAGAAAGTCACGGAGAACAGAACGGCCAAAGAAGCCGTCTCTCCGGACTTGGCTGTCCAGGCAATAATGCTTGGTAAACGTGTGCAGCGAGGCCCACGTGGCTGCCTGACAGATGTCTTGCAGGGGGACACCACGTCCCAATGCAGTAGTGGCTGCTGTTGCCCTGGTAGAATGGGCGCGCAGCCCCACCGGAGGTTCTTTTTTAGCCAAAGAGTAACAGGCTTTGATACATAAGACTACCCAGCAGGAGATGGTTCTCTGATGGACCGCCCAACCTTTCTTGTGGCCAACGTAGCCAACAAAAAGCTGGTCATCCACCCGGAAGTGCTGTGTGCGGTTGAGATAAAAAGAAAGCGCACGTTTTGGGTCCAGACGGTGGAGCCTCTCTTCCTCTCTGGAAGGATGCGGAGGCGGAAAAAAGGTGGGCAAGGTAATAGTCTGCCCAATGTGAAAGGCCGTAACCACTTTTGGCAAAAAGGAAGGACGGGGCCTGAGCACAACCTTGTCCGGATGGACTGAAAGGAAAGGAGGCTTACAGGAAAGAGCCTGGAGCTCACTCACTCGCCTGGCGGAAGTGATGGCCACCAGAAAGGCAGTCTTTAACGTCAAAAGACGAAGAGGACAGTTGTGAAGGGGCTCAAAGGGAGCGCACATCAAGTACGTCAGAACCCGATTCAAGTCCCACTGTGGCATCACGAAAGGAATAGGAGGAAAAAGGTGTGTAATGCCTTTAAGAAGTCTATTTACAACAGGGGACTTGAAAAGAGAGGGCTGATCAGGGAGCCTGAGAAAGGCCGAAATAGCAGAAAGGTAGCCCTTGATAGTGCCCAGAGCAGAGCCCTGCTGGGCCAAAGAAAGAAGGAACAGCAGTACTTCAGAAAGAGGGGCAGAAAGGGGATCCACAGCCTTTGCTGTGCAGCATGCCACAAACTTGTTCCACCTGCAGGCGTATACCACTTTAGTAGGACGACGCCTGGCTGCCAGAATAACGTCACAAACTTCAGGAGGCAAGTCGAAAGGAATCAACTGCCACCGCTCAATCTCCACGCAAAGAGGTGGAGGCTGGACAGGTTCGGGTGGAGGACCGTCCCCTGCTGCTGCGACAGAAGATCCTCCCGAAGAGGCAGTCGGATCGGGGGATCGATGCTCATACTGAGTAGCTCGGGATACCATACTCTTCGAGCCCAGTCTGGAGCCACAAGAATGACTTGGGCCCGGTCGCGCCTGATCTTCTTCAGCACTCTGGGCAGAAGTGGTATAGGTGGAAAGGCGTACAACAGACCGCAACTCCACTCGCGACGAAAAGCGTCGCCGAGCAAGTGCCGCCTTGGAAATTCCAACGCGCAGAACTGATAACATTGCGCGTTCTCTTCGGTGGCGAATAGATCTAACCAAGGCTCTCCCCACTGCTGAAAAAGACCTTGCGCCACCTCCGAGTGAAGACGCCATTCGTGATCGAGCATGCACCTGCGGCTAAGTTCATCTGCCCTGGCGTTCAGAGAACCTGCCAGGTGTTGAACCACCAGGGACATGCCCTGATGTTCCAGCCATGTCCAGAGACGCAGAGCCTCCTGACAGAGGGTCCACGACCCCACCCCGCCTTGTTTGTTGCAGTACCACATGGCAGTGGTGTTGTCTGTGAACACCTGCACTACTCTCCCCTTGACAGAGGGAAGGAATGCCTTCAGTGCAAGCCTGATCGCCCGCAGCTCCAAAAGGTTGATATGGAGCCGGGACTCCGCCGGAGACGAGAGGCCTCTGATCTCCGCCTCTCCCATGTGGCCGCCCCATCCCAGGAGGGACGCATCCGTCACCACTGTGAACTCCGGTTGGGGAAGGGAGAGGTATCTCCCGTCGACCCAATGCCGGTTTGTGAGCCACCACTGCAACTGTCGTGCAGGGCCCTCCGAGATCTGGACGTGATCGGACAGGTTCCCCTGATGCTGCGCCCACTGGAACTTCAGGTCCCACTGCAGAGTCCGCATATGCCATCTGGCATGAATGACCAGCAGGATGCAGTAGGCCATGAGGCCCAGCAGCCTCAGAGTCACTCTGACCGAAACCCGGGACAAGGGCTGAAAGATGGGAATCAGAGCCCGAATATCCTGGACTCGCTGTTCGTGAGGATAGACCCGAAACTGCGCCGTGTCCAGAACCGCTCCGATGAAGAGGAGCTTCTGAGAGGGTATCAGGTGCGACTTCAGCACGTTGATGGAGTACCCCAGCAAGTGCAGGAGGTCGGCCGTAGTCTGGAGGTGGGAGACGACTGTCTGGGGTGAGCCCGCCTTCAACAACCAGTCGTCGAGATATGGGAAGACTAAGACCCCTGATCTGCGCAGATGAGCTGCGACCACCGCCATCACTTTGGTGAACACCCGAGGGGCGCTGGTAAGGCCAAAGGGGAGCACGGTAAACTGAAAGTGCTCGTGGCCTACCATGAACCGTAGGTAACGCCTGTGGGCTGGCAGGACAGGGATGAGGAAATAGGCATCCTACAAGTCCAGCGCCACCATCCAGTCTTGTGGGTCGAGAGCAGACAAGACCTGAGCTAGAGTGAGCATCTTGAACTTCTCTTTGAGGAGGAAGCGATTGACGTTCTGGAGGTCCAAGATAGGACGCAGGCCTTTGTCCTTCTTGGGCACCACAAAGTAGTGGGAATAACAACCACGACCTACTTCGTGCGTCGGAACGCGCTCGATGGCCCCCTTGGCCAAGAGGGCACGACATGCGGTGGTATTGAGGTGGCATGGCAGGGGGGGTAGTCTCGAAGGGGAGGGAGTAGCCCCTCCGGACTATCTCTAAAACCCACCTGTCCGAAGTGATGGTGCGCCAGTGGGGGAGGTGATGGCGGAGCCTGCCGCCCACTGGCGTTTGATGGACCTGAAAGTTCGGACTAGGAAGGTTTGGAGGCAGTGGTGGCTGGGGTGGTGGTGGTCTGACCCGCCCGCTGGCCCCTTTGTCTGCCACGGCGGAACCCGCGTCCGCGGCCGCGCTGGGATGATTGCTGCGCCGGCCTGTGGCTCTGTTGCGAACGCTGCGGGGCGCCCCTTCCTGTGCCACGAAAGGAGCGAAAAGCGGAAGGCGGAGGAGGGCGGACTGCCAAGAGCCCCAAGGACTTGGCCGTAGCCCGTGAGTCCTTAAACCTCTCCAACGCGCTGTCCGCTTTGTCGCCGAAGAGGGGACGACCATCAAAGGGCATGTCCATAAGGGTGTTTTGGACATCCCCTGAAAATCCAGTGGTTCTCAACCAGGCGTGACGGCGAACCGCCACCGTCGTTGCAATGGATCTGCCCAGTGAGTCGGCGGTGTCTAGACCACAACGGATCATGAACTTGGCTGCGTCTCTCAGCCTGGGCGAGAGCAGGCCGGGCCTCCTCCGGACACTGAGGCAGCACGTTTGCCACTGTATCCCACAGACAGTGGGAATAACGGCCCAAGAGGCATGCGGTGTTCACGGACCGCAGCGCAGAGCTGGTGGAAGAGAAAATCTTCTTCCCAAACTGATCCAGCTTCTTGGATTCCCTATCCGGTGGTGCGGAAGGGAAGGCGGTTGGGGAAGCAGAGGCTTGGACAACCAAGCTCTCGGGGGTGGGATGTTGGGAGAGGAAAATGGGGTCACCCGGAGCCGGGCGATGGCGTCGGGCCACGTTCCTATCCACAGGAGCCCCTGTGGTGGGCCTGGACCAAGTGCCCAAAAGAACGTCTGAAAGGGCTTCATTAAAGGGCAGCAGCGGCTCCGCAGAAGTAGCTGCTGGCTGAAGCACCTCTGTCAGGAGGTTAGTCCTGATGGCCACAGTAGGGAGCTGGAGGCGTAGGGCCTCAGCCACCCTACGCAACACCACTGCATAACTGGCTCCCTCCTCCGTAGCCACGGTAGGAGGAGACAGCATGCCAAGGTCTGGTGAGGTATCCAGACCACTGGCGTCCCCCAATTCCTCAGCCCAGTCCTGTTCAGACTCGCAGGCTGCAGCGAGAGGGTCGTCCGACCCCTCCCAGTCCTCCCCTTGCTCCTCAGGCTGTTCAACAGGCCTAAAATAAGGAGTAGGGACATGGGGATAGAAATCCCCAAACGGCGTCGAGAACGGCATCGACCGACACCAGACCGACGCCGCATCCACTTCGGGGCTGAATCTGAGGTCGACGTCGTCCCGAGGAGCGGGCGGCGTCAGGATCGGTGCCGGTGGAGTCGACGTCGGTGGAGGCGTAACAAGGTCAACCGGCGTCGACCGGGATCCAGGCCTGGATCCAAGGGTGTCCTGCGGCGCCGGGGCCGGGACCGGAGCCGACAGCGACGCGGGGGCCGGAGCCGCCGGCGAGGAAATGCGAGGACACCCATGCAGGACCGCGGGGCCCGAAGGCGCACCGGCAGGACCCGATGGCCCAAAGAGGCGAGCCATGGCCGACAGGAAGTCCTGTATCTGGGCCGGAGTCACCGACGACCCCGGGAAGGGCGGGTAGTCGGGCGGCAACTCCATGGACTCCGCTGGAGCCGCGGGGGTGGCACCACCCGTACCCTCAGCCGCGTCGCGCGACCGGCGAGGGGAAGTCGGAGAACAATGACGTTTCTTCGACTTCTTGTGCTTCGCCTTACCTGACCCCGAGTGCGAAGACTTCGATCGCCGATGATGACTCCGCGCACGGTCCCTCGACCTCCCTCTGGACCAGGACCTCTCACGGCGCAAAGACTTCGGCGCCATGGACCGACAGTCGGGGCACGACTTGGGGTCGTGGTCACGCCCCAGGCAGAAGAGACACACGCGGTGCGGGTCCGTCACCAACATCATCTGATGACAGTCCTCGCAGGACTTAAACCCGGGCATCCCTAACTGCACCAGGAGTCGTATCGACTCCAAAAGGGTGAGAAAAAGATCTCAAAAAACGTAGTCAAAAAAGACTAGGGGTAAAGCTCTCTCCGGATCTGCGCTTGCTGGCGCGGAAAAAGAAAGAACTGACGTCAGCGCGCGTGGGCGGCGTCTAAGTAGCGCCCGCGACGTCATCTCGGCGACCACGATGCCAACGACGGACGCGTAGCCGCACGACGCCCCTACCGACGCGCAGGGGTACTGCTGATGAGAACTTTCCGGATCCAGTCTGACGCCTGGGGATATTCTAAGGTAAGGAATCTATCACTATGTGTTTCTTTCAGATTAGGGTTGCACGTGCTGCATGGCCTCTGGTGTGCAAGCGGGCCCCGGAAGTTCCTGTCTTCTCTTAGTGGGGGTGATCAGTCACCGTCAACTCTTTGCTTATCCTTAGGAGCTCCTCTTTTGTGCCTGTCCCTCACTCCTCGGGCCTGGAACACTGGATCCAAACCAATGATTGAACTGGTGCTTTACGGAGGGGCGGATTAATTGCACTAGGGGTGCCGGCACTCATCTTGCTGTTTCCGAGGGCCCCCTGCGTACTGTGGAGCCGTAACCTTTGGCGGCTTGGTCCATATGTTGCAGATCAGAGGGCCTGCGAACAGTGAGAGACGAGACTGATGAGTTTGGACATCTACGAGGCTTGAGGGATACAGGCGTGGAGCCCTGGGACGAGGGTTGGTCACTACTAGGACTTGCCATGCCGCTGGACTTCTCATGGGCGGTGGTTGGCGAGAGAAGCAACATGGCCAAAGATATAGATCCCAAGCCCTCAAGACAGGGAAAAAGGACCACTATGCAAGGGTGGTGACCCCCCCAGTCCGGCCGAAACTGATCCGATCGCCCCCATCATGCCGGAAAATGCAGCCCTGCTACTAGCAATCCAATCTTCCCGAGAAGCCTTGGAGGGGAAGATCGGAGAGGTCAGGTCGGAAGTATCCCTCTTATGGCAAGACTTATGGAATGTATCAGAGAGGGTCACTACAGCGGAGAACAGAATCTCGGAGGTGGAGGATGCAACTCACGGCCTCCAGAGGGAAGTATTGGAGCTCAGTGCTATGGCAAAAGATCTGCACTGGAGGATGGATGACGCAGAAAATCATACTAGAAGGAACAATCTATGCTTTGTGGTCTCAATATGGGGGCTTTTCTGAACAATTGGTTGCCGGCCTCCCTCCAGTCGGAACAGTTCTCCTCCTGCTTTATTATAGAACGTGCCCACAGGTCACTGAATGCTAGACCATCTCCAGGTGCCTCCCCATGTCCGGTAATAGAAAGTTTTCTGAACTTCAAGGACAGAGACATGATATTGAGAGAAGTCCACTGCTTGGGAGAGATCTGTTATGAAAACTCTAAAATTATGGTGTTCCCAGATTACTCCCCCAAGGTACAGAAGTAATGACGCACCTTCGACTCAGTCAAAGCAAAACTGAGAGCCCTCCAACTGCCCTATATGTTGTTGTTTCCAGCAAAACTCAAGGTCATATTCGAGGGCAAGATATTTTTCTTTCAATCCCCAGAGGAGGCTTGGAGTTGGCTGGAGGAGCGTCCACCCCTAAAAAGGGCTGGGGGAGAACAATTTGGTAGGGGTTTCCCCTTACCCAGAGGGGGCAAGAACCAAGACACGCCGGCCCGGGAGGAGGAGACAGAGTCAGGCTGATGGGCCCTGGTGCAAGGGGACCTCGTTGACGGAGCGGCGACGGGGAGGGAGGCCGGGGATGTCCTCGGACCCCGAGGGAGAAGCAACCCTGACCCCCAAAAAGTCCAAACCTGCTTGGGAGAAAAGCGGCCAGACTCTGGATGCCACAGAAAGGGACCTGTTCTCGGATACAGATGACCCACCCCCTTTGGTTAAAGAGATAGCACTCCTGGAATGGGATCAAATGGGCACTGCCTCCCCCTTAAGGTATGGCACAGTGGAACAGGATGGGCTTGGCAAATGAATGGTGATATTGGGCTAATATTGGAACTAAGAGGGATGACTGGAACCCTTTGACACCCCACCAAAGCTCTCAGAGGCTTCTGGGAGAGTGCTTTCATTCTTTTCTCCTGTTCTCTTTTCTTTGTCTTTTCACTTTTTTCTGTGGTTCTAAAGGAACCGTTACTTTTACCAATATTGAGAAGTTGGGAGTTATTGACGGATGGAGGGCTACAGACCTCTCATATTCTCTTCATGAGTGTTTTGAGCCCAATGTTATGGTTCAGTGCAGGAGGGAGCTACTGGGGGGCGGGGTGGGTGGTTGGTTGAGGGGGGATTTCTTATGTTCTAGTATCATTTGTTTGGTATGCAGTCACAATTTTGGAAGAGTACACAGGCACACAGAGATACACTTACTGACTCCTCCCAGATGGCACCACACAACCCGCTAGAAGACGCATCACTCACGCTGCTGACCTGGAATGTCAATGGTCTGGGCAACATAATGAAAAGGAGTTTGGTGGTACGAATGCATCCCAATAGAGTTTTCCTTCAGGAAACCCACTTACAGGGGGTCACACTGCAGATTTCTGGGGCGGGCAGCCTACACCACCCTTGTGCATGCAGAGTTCACCAGCGGGACCAGTGGGGTGGCCATTTTAGTGAAGAAGAACCTCCCCTTCTGCGTAACGAGAACCTGAAAGGATCCCAATGGTAGATACATAGGAGCACAGGGGATGGACCGAGATGACCCTGCTGAGTATATACGCCCGAGCCTCCAGGCGTCTACTATGGGCAAGATAACAGATATTCTTTTAGATTCTACCTCCAAGCTACATCTTGTAGGAGGGGACTTCAATGATGTCATGACCCCTGTTCTAGATCGATCAGGGACACAGGCTGCACAATCCCTCCCAAAATACTACACTGGCACAATTTGCAGACAGACTGGGACTGGTTGACCTCTGGCAAAGCCTGCATCCTGCGGATAGAAAGTATTCTTACATCTCAGGGTCTCATAGGGTCTACTCGAGACTGGAATATATCTTTGTACCCCGGGGAGAAGTTAGTGAGCTACAAAAGGCTGATTATTTGGCAAGAGACCTGTCCGATCACTAACCCTTACTGATCCAGATGGGACTTTTCAGTGACAGGCGTTCTACAGGGTGGAAGCTAAACACCTGGGACCTGAAAGACAGGGTAGTAGCACACGGACTTAGAATTGATACGGAGCTGTATTTTATGGAAAATGAAGGGTCTGTAGAGTCCAAGATAGTGTTGTAGGAAGTGTATAAAACAGTGCTCCGAGATAGGGCCCAGAACCGGATAGTACACAAAAAGAAGAAAGGGGCGGCGGAGTACAAGGGGTTAGAAAATCAGATCCTACAGCTTGAGGGGTCCCCAGGGACAGAGGTTGATCCTCTAGTTCTTTCTAGTTCTCTGGCATATTGCGACTCTACAAACAGAATATAGGGACTTAGCACAAGAATGAGCAAAGAAACAGATGATGACCATGCTACACCGTCTCTACGAAACGGGTGACAAGGCTGGCAGGCTCCTGGTGCAGTTCAGTAGGCGGGAACAGGGGCTCACTGGGTACGGCCAATTCTCAGCCCTACTGGAGTAGCTCAGGACACTGACGCCCTCATTGTTAACAAATTCGCTCACTACTATTAGGAGCTTAATAGGGCTAGGTCGCTCCATGACTCGGATATCATTGCACAATATTTGGGCCCAATTTCCACTCCGGTGCTGGACACCGAAGCCCGTGACTCCCTAGAAGAGGAGCTAACGCTGAGTGAAATACAGGCTGCCATATCCAAACTGAGATCGGGGAAGACCCCAGGGCCCAATGGGATCCCTGCTGAATTGTATAAACGATATGCAAATATACTCGGGCCCCACCTACTGAATCTGTTCATAGCAGCCCAGGACTCAGAAGAGCTTCCCCGGGACTTGCTGAGAGCCACTATAGTGCTTCTCCCAAAGGAACGGAACCCAGGGACAAATGCAATTCCTATAGTCCGATCTCCTTAATTAATGTTGAGACCAAATTACTGGCCACAGTCTTGGCCACTCGACTGCTACAGGTAATTACCCCTCTGATACACCGGGTCTAGTAAGGATTTATGCCCTGGCAGGTTGACTCGTCTTAATGTTAATGTTAATGTTCAGAATAATTTGTAGAGTGCATGTACACCGATTGGTTTCATGGCGCTGTATTATGCCTTGTCCGTTTACCTGATGAGGAGTCAGTTGTAGGCTTGTGCAAATAACCAAGTTTTGAGTGACCTCCTGAATTTCAGAAGGTCAGTGCAAGACCGGATCTCCAGGGGGAAGGAGTTCCACAGTCTAGGGGCGAGGGTTGCGAATCTGCAGCCTCCCAAACGTTTCCGCTTGAACTTGGGGGTAGAGAGGAGCAGGAGGTGAGCTGAACGCAGATTGTGAGAGGGGGTGTACCTGGTTATCAGGTTGTTTTTGAATTTGGGATTTTGACCGTGCAAGGATTTGAAGATCAAGCAACCAGTTTTAAATGCGCAGCGTTGAGGGATGGGGAGCCAGTGCAATTTCCTCATAAGAGGTGTCGCCGGTTGCCACCTAGGTTGTTGAAGAATCATTCTGGCTGCCTGATTCTGGGCTATCTGCAGCCGTTTGAACAGGTAGAGTGGCATGCCCAGGTAAACAGAGTTTGCATAGTCCAGGTGCGACAGAACGGTGGCTATTACCACCTGGGTCAGGGCTTCCTGCATGAGTAGAGTAAACGGCGAATCTTCCTGATCTTTCGCAGTTGAAAGAAGCATTTAGATATAACCGACCCAACCTGCGTTTTAAGTGAAAGATCACTGTTTAGAGTGAAACCGAGTGTTTTAGCCGAGGAGGAGGGAATGGGCGGGGGTCCTAGCTCTGTCGGACAATAGTGTGGGCCCCAGAACTTATGGCTGTCTCCTGTGAGGACTAGCTCTGTCTTGCCCGGATTTAGCTTAAGGTGGTTGTGATCCATCCACTGTTGAATGTGCAGCATGGTGGCCTGAAATTCGGTGACTGAGCTGTGTGAATTGTCGACCGTGAAAACCAGTTGCAAATCATCCGCGTAGTTGAAGACAGTCACTTTCCTGTCTTTGAGGGACTGAATCAAGGGAAGGATGTAGAGATTGAACAGGTGGAGGGAGAGCGAGGAGCCTTGCGGAACATCACACGCAGTTCTTCTTTTAGGGGCAATGAAGTGGCCTGAGCGAACGGCCTGGGACCGGTCCTCCAGGAACGAGCTAAGCCATCTAGCGGCTGAGCCCTGGATGCCAGCTTGCCTGACACGGTCTGCCAATATAGTGTGGTCAACCGTGTCAAAGGCGGCGGAAAGATCCAGTAGTACTAGTGCCTGAGGGGAGCTTCTGTCAGCGTTATCACGGAGAGTATCCAGGACAGCTAATATCACAGATTCTGTGGAGTGCGCGGGCGGAAGCCCGCCTGGTGAGAGTCGAGGTATTTTGATTCTTCCAAGAAGTTGGACAGGCATTTTGCTACATAGGCCTCTAGTACTTTCGCCAAAAATGGGAGCAGGGAGATGGGGCGGTAGTTGGACAAATTCAAATTCTTAACCTGAGATGCACACATAATTGGCTAGAAACAGTACAGGCGCGCTCAACATCACATGTCTTTCTCTCCCTAGACGCTGAGAAAGCTGTCCACTAGCCCTTCCTCTAGCAGTCGTTATTGGGATTTGGCTTTGGCCCCCACTTCAGGAAGTGGCTGTTGGTGCTCTATAAGAACCCGGTCGTGACAGTCAGGGTTAATGGGAAAACATCTGTCGAATTCCCAATCGGTAGGGAAACCAGACAAGGGTGTCCCCTATCCCTACTTTTATTCGCCTTAACGTTGGAATCCCTGGCTTGTACGTTGCGGTTACACCCCGGGGTTGGAGGGTTCGGCATCTACTCTGTGGACGAACAGGAGGAAAATATATCACTGTATGCTGATGTTATACTTTTATATGTCACTAACCCGACCACTATCCTGATGCTCTTTCAGTTGCTGGGGGACTACGGGGCACACTCAGGTTATAAGATTAACTGGGATAAGTCAGTCTTGTATGCACCGCGCAGACTGTGTGACCGACTGCCATTAATACATGGGCTTCGGGTGGCTGAAGATGGCTTTAAATACTTGGGGATATTCGTTACATCACGAAAGGAGCTCTGCAGGAGCCACAATGTGGGGAGGGTTCTCTCAGATTTTTAGGCTGATGTTGCATGGTGGAGAGGCTTGCCTCTCACCCTGATGGGACGGGTGGCCCTATTTAAAATGATTACACTCCCCAAGTTCCTGGAATACTTATTATCCAGTCACCCAGATGGTATGCACTAAGATCAATGGAGAACTGAGAACCCTGCTTTGGGATGAGTGACACCCGAGAATTTCGCTCATAACACTACAGCGTAAACCATATAATGGAGGGCTTGCACTCCCAATATCGAAGTATACTACTGGGCGGCCCACCTGATAAACCATAAACAATTGGATTTATGCCCGCAAGAACATCCAATGTTTCGACTTGAACAGGCTCTGCTGGAAAACAGAACCCGCCTACATTATCTTTAAGGAGGGAGGGGCACCCGGATGTTGCCTCCGGTAACACAGGTCGCACTTGAAGCTTGGGACAAAGCCATGAAGGCGTTAGGTTGGGCCCACAGGATCACCAGGGGATCACCCCTCTGGAAAGGGACTTGGCTGTGGGAGTTTGTGAAATTGCGTGGATTTAAACTGTGGAATACCATTGGTATCTCTAAGGTGGGTGATATCCTAGAACAGGGGGATATTATACCATTTCCTCGCTGCAAAGGGAGTTCAGTATGGACCAGACCCAATTTCTAAAATATGCACGATTGAGGCACGCCTGGCATGACAAAGGGTTGGAAGGGGCAGAGCTAACTGAATAGGCCCCGTTAGAGGGTTGAATATTAATGGATGAACTGGATGAACTGGGAAAGGGAGCAATTTCCGCCACATTCAATACAATCAACAATATGCAGGATACCCTAGGGCCAGCTGCATGAGAGATGGCAACGAAATGTGGGAGAACTTGAAGATATAGACTGGGAGGCGACGTTGAAGCACCCGAGCGAGGTTGATATCAAGTTGCGCCTACGTCCAGGCCACACCAGAAACAGCAGACATCTATGTACGTGTGACTCTAACATTGACAGGGCCGGACTGGGATAGCAAACCAGCCCTGGCACTTACGTCCAACCGGCCCCAGGGTGCAGGGGAGTGCTGGCGGGACCACTACTGCTGTGCTTTTGTTACAAGAGGCCTATTTTGCAACACTGCTGCAAAACGAACCCCCAGTAACAAAAATGGCCCCCACCGGTGGAAAACCAGCCCCCACCCTTCCCTACCACCGGGAAATGCTTGGTGCCCGCTGCAGCCAATCCGGCCTGGACCATTGATGATACTGCGCTGGCATGAGCCTGTCTTATTTGCTGTTTTATGTTTTGAATTTGCTAACACCTAATAAAGAAATAGAACAACAACAAAAAACTTAACCCAGTTTCCAGTCAGAACAACAGAATTTTGGAGTATTTGCGTTTTAAGTTTAAATCTATTCATATTGACATATAAATACAAAACCAATGGCAACAGCTCTCAGAGACAGGTTTTCAAATGTTTTTTTGGGGTTTATTTTTTTATACATGTGAAAAATAATGAAATATGGTTGACTGTCGCAACCTGTCAACTGTAAGAATCATCATTTCGTGAAAAAAACTAGAAGACCAAGATCAAGGAAAAGAATACAAGTAAGAGGTAGGTTATACCTGTATTTTTTAGTTTTACATGTGATTCCATATTATTTATGCATTAATGCACTTTTTTCTTTCAATGGGAAATGCTTGTAAGTCTGATTATACGCTGTGATGTAATGCCATACTACCGTACTGAACTGAGAACATATCTGTTTTAATCCCGTACTGTAACGTGAAAGTCACACAAATTAAGGTTCTAAGTCCATAACAGTCAGTCTTCACATGTGATATTCTGGACTGCAGATTAAACAATAGCAAGTAAGGACTGGGAAAGCTGTTTGAGTGCACTGCATATTGAATTAAAAGTGCTGTGGATATATAAATAAAAATTAAAAGCAGCACTTTCGTTGGGCCACAACTGGCACCAGTAAATGTAACAATAAAGTGTACTACGCTGGCAGTTGTATATTTACCGCCGATGTCTAAGATATCACCTCTTCCAGGAGATAGTAAAAGTAAGCACATTTGAAGCTAAGCAAATGAGAGCAAAGGAAGGTAGAGTCTGCTAGCAGCAAACCAGTAAAGAGAGGCGTTGGTTAAACATGTAAAGAAGTCAGAGTGAACTACATGCACTACATGAGTGTTTAGAATACCTATATGTGGTCAAATGTGAGCTGTATGTCTACTCTCCAGTCTTGAGTGGTGCAAATGAAATGGGCTCTGACACAGTGATAGTATGTTAGAAAGCTGTAGGAACTGTGTCACCAAGTTCAACTCTATCTAACAGTGGCAGCGATTATCAGTTAATGATAGACACGTGCATGTAGACATTGAAATGCCAATGTTTTGGCTTAGACACAATAGCATATCAATGCTTGCTATCAATGCTTACTGAAATGGCTTTATCTAACTCTGCGAGTCTGTGTTGTGTTAGGGCCAAGACTGGTATCAGGCCTGATGAGTGCAGGCAGAAGGCTGGCATCTCTGCGTGGCACAGGAAAAGCGTGCTAAGTCTTAGAATGGATGTGGGGGCGCTAGTTATAAGCATTCTGCAGGACCTAAATATGTCCATACCAACTGGAAGTCTTCCAAATAGTGTTGCTGGTTAAAGCTTTATAAAAACCAGGATGCCGACCATGCCATTACAAATGTAAAACCACATATATTTGTTTTATGCATAAACTTCAATGCACTTCGAGTAACAAACCCAAATGTGTGATAAGAAAAAATTGCACATCAAACAGGAGAAATGTCTAAAGGAAACTCTTGCAGTCTGGTGTATCACAAAAGATAATGTTGGCGGGGTACCCAAAGACAGGTTACCCTCATATCAATTAGATTTATTTGCAGGCCCAAAACCCCGAAAATGGAAAAGCAAATACAAAAAACCTAATGAACCATAGGCATCAGGCCTTGACACAAAATAACTGAAGCCTGGTATGGATATACATAATACCATATTCAAAGGCAAGGTCAGTAAATGTTGAAGAATCAATAATTAGATAATTATGACATTCACCATCAATTTCCAAGCATGCCAGTATCCACATCAGTTCACAGTGATTGTGTATTCAATGTATTGCGTAAAACCAGTTTCCTGCAATTGTCTAAAGGTGGGACAATATGAGAATATGCTATCTAAGAGAGCCCCACACAACAGAAGAAACTGTCCAACAATACAGAAAACTTGCTTACGGTTAAAAGTAAACCATTTACATAACTCAGACTTTCATTTTTAGATACAATGCAATAAAAACACAAGATAAAGCAGCAACTCTTTACTTAAGCAACTACGACATAAACAGCAATTTGAAAATAGGGATGTTTTCCTCCTATGAAGCTCAACAAGAAGCGTGACCATTAGAAATAAATATTTAGTTTCTCCTCTTGGGATTAGGGTTTGGTGCGGCTGGGAGAATGCCATCAGATAGAAAAATAAAGCATGGGCAACAAAAAGTAAGTGACTATGGGCCTGATTACGATCTTGGCGGATGGGATACTCCATCACAAACGTGACGGATATCCCGTCCGCTGTATTACAAGTTCCATAAGATATAATGAATTTTGTAATATGGTGGACTGGATATTCAGCACGTTTGTGACTGACTTCCCATCCGCCAAGATCATAATCAGGCCCTATGTTTTACAAAAGCACAGGTGCGATTCACCGTTGAACAAACATGCAGAGATGGAAGCACAGCTTTAATTGCAACTCAGTTATGATTACCTGTTGCTTCTGGTGCGTCCCTTAAAAATCGACAAAAAGGCATCAACTCCAACATCCACCAGAACTTTTTTGCTTCACCGAAATCCTCCACTGCCAGTTTTACCAATGACTTATCAAACCAATCGACGTCTTCAGAGGTAGTGAAACGATCAGCAATGACACGCTTGCATTCATGTTTCCACAACTTCAACAGCATCTGTTTCAAAACAATGTAAAGAATAAGATATGAAACTCGATCATAAAGCATCAGCTTTCATGTTGCAAAGATCAAATAGAACGTTTGTCCTTCCTATAACTGGCTTTCCACCTTGAGATATACTGTTACTAATAAGCTACTGTCAAAAATGAAGTGGAGGCGCACAAGAGCCATGTCCCTTAATCAATTCATGTTTTGGGTTTTTTTGCAGTTTTTTATAGCGCAAACTCGACTTCAAGGTATTGGAGCGCTTTACATGAGCACCCATTACGTTACACAAGGACACATTCATTTTTGGTAGGCACGCGGAGATTAAGTGATTTGCCCAGAATCACAGGATGTTGAGTAGGCGCCAAGACTCAAACATGGTTCCCCAGCTCCAAAGTCAGCACCTCTGGCTGTTACGCCACATCCAGCGTAACAATTTCTTTCACTCAGTGTGATATTTTGCTGTGAATATATTACATGTCTGCGAAAGTTATCTACAACGTGTAAATTTGGGGGTTCCTATGAGGAGCGGATCAGAGACCAGTTTGTATTAAGATGCATGGAGGATAAAATCAGAGAAGAACTCTGATTTAAAGATGAGCCACCATTGAAAGAGGTTATTCTGGTTGCAAAGAAAGGTTGAGCACATGATAAAGTGTGTATCGGAATTGAAGCATGAAAAGAGTAAACCAAGTTCTAGTGCTGAGAAAGATGAGGAGACAGTTTGCATGATAAAAAATGAAAAAGATGCAACTAAGGAATTAACTAAGGAATTAACCAAGGAAGATCGTAATAAGGTTAGTTGGGACAACAGAGTGTCAGGAGAGTGTTTTCACTGTGGAAGAAGTTGACATAGAGCAAATTCCAAATCGTGTCCAGCTATGTATGTAACATGTTTTAGTTATGGCAAGAAAAGCCACTTTCAGAAATGTTGCAGAAGTAGACAAAGGAAAGAACAAAGTCGGCAGGTAAAGGAAGTTACACAAGACATTGTTTTTCAAATCAAAGGAACTTCACAGAATCATCCTAGCGGTATAGTTAAGATTAAAGGGGTGGAACTGGAAATGAAATTTGACTCTTGCTCACACACAACTATTGTATCTAGAGACGCATCTGAACATTGGTTTCAAGTGCAAAATAAGTTGCATGTTATGGATATTAAGCCAGGCAGCTATGGTGTACAACCAATAAGTATGGTTGGATATTTCAATGCTTGTGTAGAATTGGGAGCAAAATACATAATAGGCAAAGTATATGTTGCTAAGAACGGAAATGACTTATTTGGATGGACACATCAGCGGTTACTTGGGGTTACTTTGAATCCTAATGCTGATCCCCAGGTTCAAGTGCAAGAAGGAGAAATTAAGGAATGTAACTTTGTAGCAGAATTTCCTAATTTGTTCAGGGAAGAGCTAGGTTGCTTGAAAGGTTACAAAAATGGTATTAAACTGAAGAAAGGGGCAAAAGCAACTGTGGCAAAAGTTAGAAGGGTTCCTGTAGCTTTACAAGGCAAAGTTAAACAAGAATTAGAAAGGTTGCAACAACAAAAGATAATAACACCTGTGGAGCCCACTGAGTGGTTGGCACCGATTGTGGTGGCCAAGAAGCCTAATGGAGGTATCAGGCTGTTTGTAGACTTAAGAGCAATAAATAAGGAAGTGGTTGTAGATAAATACCCATTCCCCAATATTAACAAGATAATTTCTTCATTGGCGGGAGCAAAGTTCTTCACCACTTTAGATCTTAAACAGGCTTATCACCAGATACAATTAGTGGAAAGCTCACAGGAAATAATTGCATTTATAACGTTGATGGGGGGATTCAAGTTCACGAGAATGCCTTTTGGGCTTGTATCCACATTGTTGTTATTTCAGGGGTTAATGGACTCAATTTTAAAAGGTGTTGGGGGTGTAAAGTGTTATCAGGATGATCTTTTGATTTTTGGAAGTATACATAATGAACATAATGCTAGAGTGAAAGTTTGTTGAAAAGACTAATGGAGGCAGGTTTAACACTAAAAAAACAAAAATGCTATTTGCCCAACAAGAGGTGAATTATCAGGGCCACGTAATCGCAGGAAGGGGGTGGCTTCCAAACAGGAATTTGTGGACTCAATTTCCAAGTTGATTGCACCTTGTACTAAGGAGGAGGTGGTGTCATTTCTAGGCATGGTTGAATATTATGGAAAATGTATACAGTGTCTGGCAGACAAATCTTATAACATGAGAAAGCTACTTGTAAAAATATGGAATTTAAGTGGAGTTTAGAGTGTCAGAAAGAATTTGAGGATTTATCCATGCTAGTAGTAAAGGTGTAGGGGCTTTGTTAAAGCAAAAGTGAAATGGGAAGGAACAAGTGCTTGCCTGTGTTTTCAGGGCATTGAGGGGAGCATAGTAGAATTATTCGGTTGTGGAGAGAGGCTTTGGGCATATTTTGAGTGCTGAAAAAATTTCGTAATTTTATTTGGGGAACTCATTTTAGAGTGGATACTGATCATAGGCCTTTAAAGGAAATATTTCAAAGTAAAGGTTTTGATTACATATCATCTAGGATTAGAAGATGGGTGGTAGCTCTGCAGGATTTTGATTTTGTGGTAGAACATGTTCCCGGTGTGAGTAATTTGACAGTGGATTGTTTATCCAGGATGGTGGAGAATGTGGAAGAAGTAGGGTTCAGAGGAAGCTCAGGAGGAAGAGACATTTGATCTGTGTGAAATCACAATGGGAAGAATATCGGAAGAGGAGTGGAAAGAGGAGTTAAAAAGGATGCGAAGTTCATGGAAATTGTACAGAAAATACAAACAGGTAAAGAGAATTAAAAACTTTTTCTAAAATCTGGATGAACGTATTTGATTAATTAGCTGTGGATAGAGATATATTGATGAGAGGGACAAAATTGGTATCTCCTAGTTCATTGAGGGGGAGATTAATAGAGGAAGCGCATCAAGGTCACATAGGGATTGTAAAAACTAAGGAAAGGTTAAGAGCAAATATTTTGTGGCAAGGGATGGATTTAAACATTGAACGTGTGGTTAGGGAATGTATACAGTATAGGAATAGTGATAAATTATTGACACCGCGTACTATGCCTATGGTGTGTAGGAAATTACCAGACAGTCCATAGCAAGAGGAGGCCATTGATATTGTGGAGTCATTAAGAGGTGAACATAAAACTCCTTTCATTGTAGTTATGATGGATTTATACTCAAGGTGGGTTGAAGTTTCTTGTATAAAGGAAATAACTACAAAAACTGTAATTAGGTTTCTACAAGGCATTTTCAAAAGAGAAAGTTTTCCAAAATCACTTTTGTCCAACAATGGACCACAGTTTTGTTCTAAGAAAATGGAGGAATTTCTGGAGTCATGTGGAATAGAGCATAAAAAGTGTTGTGTGTATCATCCGGAAATGAATGGAGCCATAGAAAGAATCAACAGAGTGCTAAAAGAGAATACACAGTTAGCCAGAGTGAACTTACTAAATTGGACAGAAGAACTACAGAAATGTATTACTGTACACCACGTGACACCACACTCTACTACACAGAGGTCTCCATGTGAATGGTTCAAGGGAAGGTCACCCAATACCTCATTGTGTACAGGTTGGATGGATTGGGATAAATGGTTAACATTTAATGGCATTGGAGCATGGCCAAGAAAAAAATAAACATTTTGATGAAAGGAAAAGAGTGAAGGGTAGAGAGGTGTGTGTGGCGGATTTGGTATGGATCAAGGCACCAGTGGGGTGTATGGTTCAAGTATACCAAACCAATTCAAGTAATGAAGTGTTTCAGGAATGGGGTAAAGGTCAAGGATGGGAGAATATGGAATAATAGTCGGGTGGTCGTGTTAAAATCAGGTACAATTGGAAGTGAAAAATTGATATCCAATGTCCAGAATCAAGGGTGTGATGGGATGGTGTATGGAAATCACAGTAAGAAACATATTGAAGAATACAGAAGAAGTATAAGCAGTTGTTCAGTCCCGTCATATGTAAAATACTATGTGAAATAAGATTATATAGTTCTATTTTCATATTAGCCTGTTTAGTAATTATTTCTTTCATTTATTTTTGAGTCTGTAATATCTTAGGTTATATAAAAATGTTGCTCTATTTTATAGCTCAGTTTTAGTTATCACTTGTTAAAGGAAGGAGAAGTGTGATATTGTACTGTGGCCTGCCTGAGTAGATGTCAGCAGGCAGTATGATGTCAGACAGAATGTAGAATGAAGGTTTAGAATGTGGTCTAAAGCATAACAGGCAGTTGCCTGGAAGATCTTGTAGGGTGAGATTTTGGAATAAAGTATCTTTGTTAGTCACCCTTTAATGTGCGTTTGGTAGCTGATTTACAAAGCTACACTCAGCTCCCTGTTTCCTACTTTTATTAATATCTGCTGTTCTTTCTGAGAATGATGAAACAGTACCTCAACTCCCACCCTCTTTTATCCTACCACCGTTTAATAGTAAACTGCATCATTCTTAAGCCCATCTCTGTATAACGCTCATCACAGTACTTGATATCACCTTCCACATCAATGCTGATTACACACAACTCCTCATTTGACTAAGCGACACCAAAATGGATGTTGTAGACACTTTGCAATCTTGCATGGTCTCCATTGCAGAATGGATGGTAGCCAATTCACTAAAACTTAACTTCAACAAAATAAAGATTTTAGTGTTAGGCAGCTCTCCATCTGCCTGGAATTTAGCTCATTGTTCTGACCAGTTGAGATACCTACCTGTGCAGGTATCTCGTGCCTGCAATTTAGGTGTTCTATTTGACTCTGCTGTTATTTTTGTTTCCCAGGCTAATACGGTTTCTTTGACCTGTTTTCCCCCTGGTAAATATAGAAAACAATTCTCCTCATTCTTGACTTTGTAGGTTGCAGACTTGTGAGTGAAGCCAGTAATCATTCAAGTTGATATCACTGTAATTGCTTTATTTTGGGCCTTTCTAGATTTAGTTCTGTGCCTGCTTAAAAGTGGCATTTTCTCTCATGTGTCTTGACTCCAGCAGGTTGTCAAGTAGCCACTGCATGGAGAAAGATCCTTATGGTTTTACGAATAGCTTTCCCAAGCAAATGCAAACATCAACAGGCTGTATCTAAAAGATTCATTGTGCAGTAATGTATTCACAATCTAACCAGCTGCACAAACGTGTAAAATAGTACAGATTGCAAACAGGAATATGTAGGACGCTCAATAAAAATCACACTTTTTTTCTTCACCACAATAGTGGCAATACCATGGACAAACCACCAGGGAAAGACAATAGAAATAAAGAATACGACTCCATCACCAATGGCAAAATGTGTCCTAGTAACAGCCCACTATGGGGCATGTAATCTATTTTCTCTGAAGGTGGCTCATAAAATGAAAGCTGAGACTTACACCTGGCCCAGTGACATCTTAAGCTACTTGACAGACTTCTCTAATCAATGTAAATAATAAAAAAAATGATATATATAAATATATATACACATACATACATAAATATAATATATATATATATATATATATATATATATATATATATATATATATATATATATATATATTACCTACTGGCAGTCGCCAGTAGGTAGTTATAGTTAGGACCTAGTTTCCATAGGAATAGCGTTCTTGTTTTCCGAATAACTTTGGCGCCGGTTGACGAATCTTTGCGAAATTTTCAAAACTAGTGATCAGCTCCGGTCAGCTCCTGTATTGAAAGTTTCGGGGTGATTCGCCAAGCGGGGGCCGAGAAAAAAGGGGGGTCCCAAAACGTGTTTTCCCCATGTATTTTTCCAAAGGAAACTTTAGACAAAGCTACAGCCCGAACTGCTGAACGGAATTACACCAACTTTGGCAAAAAGGTAGGTCTTGGTTCAGAAAGAATCTTTTTTGTTAAATGGTGTAAATCCGTTCAGTAGTTGCTGAGAAATTAGAAAAAGAAAAAATATCGATATCTGGGCGGAGCCTAACCACACATCTCATGGTGAGATCTGATTGGCTGTCAGCACTTCATCCTGGAATTGCTGGCAGCCATCTTGGGACCAATATACATGAAAGCACCCCATTGAAATGCATTGTAGTGAATAGAAGATTTTAAGGGTCACCAAAAGGAGAACTATAAAGGGTGATAACAGACTTTAGTTACATTAGAATTCATTTGTTGATGGTACCATACTAATTTTAGGAATTGTGGTGTGTTCTAAGGTGATTTTACCCTGTGAAAAACCTTCTTCTGGGATATCATGAATCATGTTTGAGAGAAAACTATTTTCTCATGCTTGTCCCATAGAGGTTTGGAAGGTGCTCCAGAAGCTAAAATGAGAGCCTATTTTCTGTAAATTCACATTATCTTTCTCAGTCATGTGAGAATGAAGTCTGACATTCTCAGTAAAACATGTACATCCAACAAGGGCAGAGACTGTCAGTTGATTCCTTTGTGTTCTACTGCAGCTTCCCAGAGTGTTCTAAAGAACAACTAGAGCGCTAACAGCCTTACTTATGACAAAAGTATGGCACACCTGAAGCCATCTTGATTGGAATAAACTGGTAACACTTACAACATTTAATTTAAAAAGGAACAAAATGATGGGGTTCATTTTGTCATAGAAATTATGGTTAGTGCTGTAGAAGAAAAATTAGGACATGTTTTAAGTGAGATCTCAAATATCTTCCTGTTATATTTCAACAGGAGCAGCCTGTCAGTTGATTCCTTTGTGTTCTACTGCAGCTTCCCAGAGTGTTCTAAAGAACAACTAGAGCGCTAACAGTCTTACTTAAGACAAAATTATGGTACACCTAGAGCCATCTTGATTGGAATAAACTGGTAACACTTAAAACATTTAATTTAAAAAGGAACAAAATGAGGGGATTCATTTTGCCATAGAAATTATGGTTAGAGCTGCAGAAAGAAAAATTAGGGCATGTTTTAAGTGAGATCTCAAATCCTCTTCTATTTCATTAGAAAATTCTGACATGCAGACTGAAACAATCACTTTCAATACCAGCAGTAGACTTCCAGTTAACTCCCTGGTGAGCAGTAGCTTTACTACAGTGATCTAATGAGCACCTAGAGTGCTAACATTCTGAATTTATGGCAAATGTGTGACACATCTGAATGCCTTCTTGATGGAATCAAAGTAAAAACTGAAAGCATTTCCTACTGAGGAGACTGCAGTAAATGAGGAAATTAGGAAACTTCATAACAAATAAGTCTCCCAAGATGGCCACCAGAGAAAAAAGAGCCCAAATGTAGCACAAATATCACCCAGATGTAGCCCACATATAGCCCAATGACAGAAGTGTGCAAAACTGTTTTTATTTTTTGTTTTTTGCAGTTTTATATAGTGCAGACTGGTCAGGTATTGGAGAGTTGCATCTTACTTGGACCCCTTATTGCGTATTTTGCACAAAGTACATGAGATTGATCTTGCGATACATTGAACTTTACTATTCTGTTAACCTGAAGTTGCTCTGAACCGGGCTTTGTAACACCCGTTTTTACCTACTGGTTTTAATTAATTCTCACTGTATTGTATTAAGAAAGAGGATTTACTGTTTTTATGTATACTTTTATGATCTATGTTTCTAAATCAGATCGAATAAAGTTTAATGAATTTAATTTAAGTCTCCCAAGATGGCCACCAGAGAAAAAGGAGCCCAAATGTAGCACAAATATCACCCAGATGTAGCCCACGTATAGCCCAATGACAGAAGTGTGGAAAACACTTTTTATCCTTTGTTTTTTTGCAGTTTTATATAGTGCAGGCTGGTCAGATATTGGAGTGATTTACATGAGCATTGGTTACATCATACAAGGACAAACTCATTTTGGTTGTAGGCATGGGGAGATTAAGTGATTTGACCAGAATCACAGAATGTCGAGCTGAAGCAGAAACTCCAACTTGGTTCCCCAGTTGCAAAGTCTGCAGCTCTGGAAGTAACACCACATTCTCTCTCCTGAGCGTAACATTTAATCAAGTGGTCAACTGGATAAAAAACATTAAGATAACAAATAATTTAAAAGTGCTTTGTCGCTATTGGAGAACTCAGAAAATATGTCCTCATTTTAGTTTTTTAGAGCACTAACCATAATTTCTATGCAAATAAAACCCTCTCATTTCTATAATTTCTAAAGGAAATGCTTTAGGTATTACAGTTTTGATTACATCAAGATGACGTCAGGCGTGCCACACTTTTATAATAAATATAGAATGTTAGCAATCTAGTTGTCTTTTGTCTCTTTCTGCACGTCTCTTGCCACTTTCTGCACCTCTCTTGCCTCTTTCTGCAGCTCACTCTCTTCTTTCTGCACCTCTCTTGCCTCTTTCTGCACCTCTCTTCCCTCATTCTGCAGCTCACTCTCTTCTATCTGTACCTCTCTTGCCTCTTTTGCACCTCTCTTGCCTCTTTCTGCACATCTCTTGCCTCTTTCTGCACCACTCTTGCCTCTTTCTACACCTCTCTTGCATCTTTCTGCACCTCTCTTGCCTCTTTCTGCACCTCCTTACTTGCCTCTCTTTCTGCACCTCTCGTGCCTGTTTCTGCACCTCTGTTGCCTCTTTATGCACCTCTCTTGCCTCTGTCTGCACTTCTCTTGCTTATTTCTGCAGCTCACTCTCTTATTTCTGCACCTCTCTTGCCTCTTTCTGCACCTCTCTTCCCTCTTTCTGCAGCTCACTTTCTTCTTTCTGCACCTCTCTTGCCTCTTTCTGCACCTCTCTTGCCTCTTTCTGCACCTCTCATGCCTCTTTCTGCACCTCTCTTGGTTCTTTCTGCAGCTCACTCTCTTCTTTCTGTACCTCTCTTGCCTCTTTCTGTACCTCTCTTGCCTCTTTCTGCACCTCTCTTGCCTCTTTCTACAGCTCACTCTCTTCTTTCTGCACCTCTCCTGTCTCTTTCTGCACCTCTCTTGCCTCTTTCTGAACATTTCTTCCTCTTTCTGCACCTCTCTTGCCTCTTGATGCACCTCTCGACTCTTTTTGCTCTTCTCTTGCCTCTTTCTGCAGCTCGCTTGCTTCTTTCTGCGCCTTTCGTCCTCTTTCTGTACCTCTCTTGACTCTTTCTGCGCCTTTCTTCCTCTTTCTGTACCTCTCTTGACTCTTTCTACACCTCTTACCTCTTTCTGTTCCTCTCTTGCCTCTTTCTGCACCTCTCTTGCCTCTTTCTACACCTCTCTTCCCTCTTTCTGCAGCTCACTCTCTTCTTTCTGCACCCCTCTTGCCTCTTTATGCACCGCTGTTGCCTCTTTCAGCACCTCTCTTGCCTCTTTCTGCACATCTCTTGCCTCTTTCTGCACCAGTCTTGTCTCTTTCTACACCTCTCATGCCTATTTCTGTACCTCTCTTGCCTCTTTCTGCACCTCTCTTGCCTCTTTCTTCACCTCTCTTGCCTCTTTCTTCACCTCTCTTGCCTCTATCTGCACCTCTCTTGGCTTTCTACTCCACTCTTGGCTCTTTCTGCCCCTCTCTTGCCTCTTTCTGCAAGTCTCTTGCCTCTTTCTGCACCTCTCTTGCTTCTTCCTGTGCTTCTCTTGCTTCTTTCTGCACCTTTCTTCCTTTTTCTGCATTTTTCTTGCCTCTTTCTGCACCTTTCTTCCTCTTTCTGGACCTCTCTTGCCTCTTTCTGCACCTCTCTTGCCTCTTTCTACACCTCTCTTCCCTCTTTCTGCAGCTCACTCTCTTCTTTCTGCACCCCTCTTGCCTCTTTATGCACCGCTGTTGCCTCTTTCAGCACCTCTCTTGCCTCTTTCTGCACATCTCTTGCCTCTTTCTGCACCAGTCTTGTCTCTTTCTACACCTCTCATGCCTATTTCTGTACCTCTCTTGCCTCTTTCTGCACCTCTCTCTGCCTCTTTCTTCACCTCTCTTGCCTCTTTCTTCACCTCTCTTGCCTCTATCTGCACCTCTCTTGGCTTTCTACTCCACTCTTGGCTCTTTCTGCCCTCTCTTGCCTCTTTTCTGCAAGTCTCTTGCCTCTTTCTGCACCTCTCTTGCTTCTTCCTGTGCTTCTCTTGCTTCTTTCTGCACCTTTCTTGCCTCTTTCTGCATTTTTCTTGCCTCTTTCTGCACCTTTCTTCCTCTTTCTGGACCTCTCTTGCCTCTTTCTGCACCTCTCTTGCCTCTTTCTGCACCTCTCTTGTCTCTTTCTGCACCTCTCTTGCCTCTTTCTGCACCCCTCTTGCCTCTTTATGCACCGCTGTTGCCTTTTTCAGCACCTCTCTTGCCTCTTTCTGCACATCTCTTGCCTCTTTCTGCACCAGTCTTGTCTCTTTCTACACCTCTCATGCCTATTTCTGTACCTCTCTTGCCTCTTTCTGCACCTCTCTTGCCTCTTTCTTCACCTCTCTTGCCTCTTTCTTCACCTCTCTTGTCTCTATCTGCACCTCTCTTGGCTTTCTACTCCACTCTTGGCTCTTTCTGCCCCTCTCTTGCCTCTTTCTGCAAGTCTCTTGCCTCTTTCTGCACCTCTCTTGCTTCTTCCTGTGCTTCTCTTGCTTCTTTCTGCACCTTTCTTCCTTTTTCTGCATTTTTCTTGCCTCTTTCTGCACCTTTCTTCCTCTTTCTGGACCTCTCTTGCCTCTTTCTGCACCTCTCTTGCCTCTTTCTGCACCTCTCTTGTCTCTTTCTGCACCTCTCTTGCCTCTTTCTGCACCTCTCTTGCCTCTTTCTGTGCCTTTCTTCCTCTTTCTGCACCTCACTCTCTTCTTTTTGCAACTCTCTTGCTTCTTTCTGTGCCTCACTTGCTTCTTTCCGCACTTCTCTTGCTTCTTTCTGCACCTCTCTTGCCTCTTTCATCACATCTCCTGCTTCTTTCTGCACCATTCTTCCTCTTTTTGCACCTCTCTTGCTTCTTTCTGCACTTCTCTTGCTTCTTTCTTTCTTTCTGCACATGTCTTACCTATCTAGGTGTAGTTAGAAATCAGCATTTAAAAAACCTTAGAAATTCACTGAAACAACCACAGGCTTCAGGGATGTTATAGTTAGAAATTAGCATTTAAAAAACCTTAGAAATTCACTGAAAAAATCACAGGTTTCAGGGACGTAATAGATAGAAATTAGCATTTAAAAAACCTTTGAAATTCACTGAAAAAACCATAGGTTTCAGGGACGTTATAGTTAGAAATGATCACTTAAAAAACCTTTGAAATTCACTGAAAAACCCATAGGTTTCAGGGACGTTATAGTTAGTTGGACATTTCACTAGTACAAAACCAGAGAAATTCGCCCGTTATAGTTAGTTGAGCTAACTATAACTCGCGCCCCCGCAATGCACTGCTAATGACGTCACATATTACATCATTCATGACATGGTCAGTGACATCACTGATGACATCACTGATGACATCACTGATGACATCATCCAGTGACTATGTGTTTCTGTAAAGTATAAATATCTTTATATATATATATATATTCACTGAAAAACCATAGGTTTCAGGGACGTTATAGTTAGTTGGACATTTCACTAGTACAAAACCAGAGAAATTCCGCCTGTTATAGTTAGTTGAGCTAACTATAACTCGCGCCCCCGCAATGCACTGCTGATGACGTCACATATTACATCATTCATAACATGGTCAGTGACATCACTGATGACATTACTGATGACATCTCAAATGACATCACTGATGACATCACTGATGACATCATCCACGTGGTAATCTGATGCACCTCCTCACACCCTAATGCACAAGTTACTAACTTGTGTAACGATATATCTGTAAGAGACAGTAGTTAGTGACAGATTCCTTACCTTAGAATATCCCCAGGCGTCAGGCTGGATCCGGAAAGTTTTTGCGTAGCAGTACCCTTGCGCGCCGGTAGGCGGCGCCGTGCGGCTCCGCGTCCGCTCGCCGGCGTCGTGATCGCCAGGATGACGTCGCGGGCAGTACTTAGACGCCGCCCCTGCGCGCTGACGCCAGTTCTGTACACGACTTTCCGCGCCAGGAACGCAGAGCCATGCAAGAAGCTGACATAGGTGTCTGAAAAATACTAGGCCCTGAAAGGGATGTCCTTAACCCTAGAAATCTGTCTCGCAGAACGGGGAGGATGGGTGGGCGGTAAGGAATCTGTCACTAACTACTGTCTCTTACAGATATATCGTTAGCACAAGTTAGTAACTTGTGCATCTGAAAGAGACACGTTAGTGACAGATTCCTTACCTTAGAATAGATACCCCAGCAATACCAACCCCGGTGGTGGGTCTGCGAACAAAGATCAGACAAGGAAGTCCCGGAGGACAGAACGGCCAAAGAAGCCGTCCCTCCGGACTTGACTGTCAAGGCAGTAATGCTTTGTAAATGTGTGCAGCGAGGCCCACGTAGCTGCCTGACAGATATCCTGCAGTGGAACACCGCAGCCTAAAGCCGTGGTAGCAGCCGTTGCCCTGGTGGAATGGGCACGCAGCCCAACAGGAGGCTCCTTCTTAGCCAAAGAATAGCAGGCTTTGATACACAAGGTTACCCAGCGGGAGATGGTTCTCTTTGTGCACCGCCCGACCTTTTTGGCGCCCACGTAGCCAACAAAGAGCTGGTCATCCACCCGGAAGTGTTGTGTGCGATTGATATAAAAAGAAAGCGCACGTTTTGGATCCAGACGGTGGAGCCTCTCTTCCTCTCTGGAAGGATGCGGAGGCGGAAAGAAGGTGGGCAAAGTGATGGTCTGCCCAATGTGGAAGGCAGTAACCACCTTTGGCAAGAAGGACGGACGCGTCCTAAGAACAACCTTGTCTGGATGGACAGACAGAAAGGGAGGTTTGCATGATAGAGCCTGAGCTCACTCACCCGCCGAGCGGAGGTGATGGCCACCAGAAAGGCTGTCTTCAGAGTCAGAAGACGAAGAGGACAGTTATGTAGAGGCTCAAAGGGAGCGCACATAAGAAAGGTAAGAACCAAGTTCAAGTCCCACTGAGGCATCACAAACGGAACAGGAGGGAAGAGGTGTGTAATGCCTTTAGAAACCTGTTAACAACAGGGGACTTGAAAAGGGAGGGCTGATCAGGAAGCCTGAGGAAGGCCGAAATGGCACAAAGATAGCCCTTGATGGTACCCAGGGCAGAACCCTGTTGGGCCAGTGAAAGAAGGAACAGAAGAACCTCAGAAAGAGGAGCAGAGAGGGGATTCACAGCCTTTGCTGTGCACCATGCCACAAACTTGTTCCACCTGCAGGCGTATACCACCTTAGTGGAGGGACGCCTGGCTGCCAGAATCACATCACAAACTTCGGGAGGCAAGTCGAAAGGAATCAACTGCCGCCGCTCAATCTCCACGCAAGCAGGTGGAGGCTGGACAGGTTCGGGTGGAGGACCGCCCCCTGCTGCTGCGACAGAAGATCCTCCCGAAGAGGCAGACGGATCGGGATCTACGCTCATACTGAGTAGCTCGGATACCAAACTCTTCGAGCCCAGTCCGGAGCCACAAGAATGACTTGGGCCCGGTCATGCCGAATCTTCTTCAACACTCTGGGTAGAAGTGGTATAGGCGGAAAGGCGTACAACAGACCGCAACTCCACTCGCGACGAAAAGCGCCGCCGGAGCGAGTGCCGCCTTGGAAATTCCAACGCGCAGAACTGATGACATTGCGCGTTCTCTTCGGTGGCGAATAGATCTAACCAAGGCTCTCCCCACTGTAGAAAGAGTCCTTGTGCCACTTCCGAGTGAAGACGCCATTCGTGATCCATCATGCACCTGCGGCTGAGTTCGTCCGCCTCCCTGGCGTTCAGGGAACCTGCCAGGTGTTGAACCATCAGGAACATGCCCTGATGTTCCAGCCATGTCCAGAGGCGCAGAGCCTCCTGACAAAGGGTCCACGACCCCACCCCGCCTTGTTTGTTGCAGTACCACATGGCGGTGGTATTATCTGTGAAAACCTGCACTACCTTCCCTTTGACAGAGGGAAGGAATGCCTTGAGTGCAAGCCGGATCGCCCGGAGCTCCAGAAGGTTGATATGGAGCCGGGACTCCGCTGGAGACCAGAGGCCTCTGATCTCCGCCTCTCCCATGTGACCGCCCCATCCCAGAAGGGACGCGTCCGTCACAACTGTGTGCTCTGGCTGGGGAAGGGAGAGGGATCTGCCCATGACCCATTGCCGGTTCGAGAGCCACCACTGCAACTGTTTTGCAGTCCCCTCCGAGATCTGGACGTGATCGGACAGGTTGCCCTGGTGCTGCGCCCACTGGAACTTCAGGTCCCACTGCAGAGCCCGCATATGCCATCTGGCATGAGTGACCAGCAGGATGCAGGAGGCCATGAGGCCCAGCAGCCTCAGGGTCATCCGTACTCGAAACCCAGGATAAAGGCTGAAAGATCGGAATCATAGCCTGAATATCCCGGACTCGCCGTTCGGGAGGATAGGCCCGAAACTGCGTCGTGTCCAGAACTGCTCCGATGAAAAGGAGCTGTGGAGAAGGAATCAGATGCGACTTCGGCACATTGATGGAGAACCCCAGCGAGTGCAGGAGTTCGGCCGTAGCCTGGAGGTGGGAGACGACTGCCTGGGACGAGTCCGCCTTCAGCAGCCAGTCGCCGAGGTAGGGGAAGACTGGAACCCCTGCCCGGCGCAGATGAGCTGCGACCACCGCCATCACTTTGGTGAACACCCGAGGGGCACTTGTAAGGCCAAAGGGGAGCACGGTGCACTGAAAATGCTCGAGACCTACCGTGAACCGTAGGTAACGCCGGTGGGCCGGCAGGACGGGAATGTGAAAATAAGCGTCCTGCAAGTCCAACGCTACCAACCAGTCTCCAGGGTCGAGGGCAGTCAAGACCTGAGCTAGGGTGAGCATCTTGAACTTCTCCTTCCGGAGGAAGCGATTGACGTTCCGGAGGTCCAAGATAGGACGCATGTCCTCCTTGTCCTTTTTGGGCACCAGGAAGTAGTGGGAGTAGCAACCACGTTCTACTTCTGGGGTCGGAACATGCTCGATGGCCCTCTTGGCCAAGAGGGCCGTGACTTCCTTCTGCAGAAGTACCAAGTGATCCCCTGACATGCGGTGGAATTGAGGTGGCATGGCTGGGGGTGGTCTCGAAGGGGAGGGAGTAGCCCCTTCGGACAATGTCCAAGACCCACCTGTCCGAGGTGATGGGACGCCAGTGGTGAAGGTGATGGTGGACCATGCCCTCTACTGGCGTGCTGTGCACCGGAAAGGAGGGACTAGGAGGGCTTGGAGGCCGCGGACGGGCTGGAGGTGGTGGCCTGACCCGCACGCTGGTTGCCCGAAACGCCACGGCGGTATCCACGCCCTCGGCCACGCGAAGACGCTGCTGCGCGGGCCAGTGGCTGGGCAGCTGACGTGACTGGGCGCCCCTTCCGTGGCCACGAAAGGGGCGAAAAGCAGAGGTGAGCGGAGGGCGTACAACAGAAAGGCCCAGGATCATGGCAGTAGCCCGTGAGTCCTTAAACCGCTCCAGCGCATGGTCTGCTTTTGAACCAAAAAGACCGACTCCATCAAAGGGCATGTCCATGAGTGTATTCTGGACATCACCCGAGAAACCAGTTGTTCTCAGCCAGGCGTGGCGACGTAGCGCCACCGTCGGCCGCAAGCAATCTGCCCAGCGAGTCGGCGGTATCAAGGCCACAACGTATGGTGTATTTAGCCGCATCTCGCCCTTCCGCAATGGCGCGGGTAAGCAGTGTCTGGACCTCCTCAGAACACTGCGGCAAAACAGCCGCCACCGAATCCCACAGGAGTGGGTATATCGGCCCAAAAGGCAAGCGGTGTTGACGGACTGGAAGCCAGCACTGGAGGAAGAAAAGCCTTCTTCCCAAATTGGTCCAGGCGTTTGGATTCCCTATCCGGAGGGGCGGTAGGGAAGGCGGTTTGGGAGGCAGAGGCTTGGACAACCAAGCTCCTGGGGGTGGGATGTTGGGAGAGAAACAAGGGGTCGCCCGGAGCAGGGCGATGGCGTCGGGCCACGTTCCTATCCACAGGAGCCCCTGTGGTGGGTTTGGACCAGGCACCCAAAAGAACGCCAGTGAGTGCATCATTAAACGGCAGCACAGTCTCCGAGGAGGAAGCCGCCGGCTGAAGCACTTCTGTCAGGAGGTTAGTCCTGACGGCCACAGTAGGCAATTGGAGATGTAAGGCTCCAGCTGCTCTACGCAACACCGTTGCAAAATTAGCCCCCTCCTCCGTAGCCACGGGAGGAGACAGCATGCCAGTGTCAGGGGAGGTGTCTAGACCACTGGCATCCCCAAGTTCCTCAGCCCAGTCCGGATCATACTCACACTGTTGTGTGAGAGGGTCCTCAGACCCCTCCCAGCTCTCCTGGTCCTCCTCTTGTTCAAAATATGGAGGAGGAGGGACATTTGGGACCCAAGGTCTCATCGGGCGCCGGAGCCGGCGCCGAGCGATGCCGGTCCGGCTCCATGTCCGGAGCCGGAGAGAGCCGGGACCGACGCCGTCCGGGAGCCCCCGGACGGCGCCAGGAATGGCACCGGGACATCGGCGCGGCGGAGGCGTGGTTAGGGTCAACCGGCGCCGATGGGGGGCTGCGGCACCACCGGAGCCGGGATCGAGGCCGGGCCGGAGCCGAGGCCGGGATGAAGGCTGGTGGGACAGGCGACGCCGGGACCGGAGTCGACGGCGGCGCCGGGTCAACCCCATCAGGCCCGCGGGCCCGAAGGCGCACCGGAGGGACCTGAAGGCCCGAAGAGGCGGGCCATGGCCGACAGGAATTCCTGGAGCTTCAGCCGGAGTCGCCCGAACCCAGAAAGGATGGGTAATGCGGGGGCGGCTCAACAGGCATGTCCGGGGCCGCGGGGACGGTGCCAACTGGGGCCTCAGCCGAGTCGCGAGACTGGCGAGGCGAAGTCTTAGAGCGATGATGCTTCTTAGACTTTTGTGCTTCGACTTACCCGAGGAGCGCGAAGACTTGGACTCCGACGACCGGGCGGGGACTCCGCGACCGGCCCTCAACATCTCCCGGGACCGGGGCTTGGTGCGGCACGGAGCCGACTGCCGGACCTCGAGTAGCTTTGGAGACCGCTCTCGCAAAGCCTTCGGATGAAGTTTCCGGTAGTCAGGGCACGACTGCGTGTCGTGGTCTCGGCCGAGACAGAAGAGACACTCGAGATGCGGGTCCGTGATCGACATCATGCGACCACAGGCTCCGCATGGCTTGAAGCCGGGCATCCCTTACGACACCTAGGAGTCGTGGAAGACTCGATGAAGAAACAGTGAAAAATTCACAAAAAAGTTAGTCAAAAATTGACTAGGGCACTGCTCTTCCCGGATCTGCGCTACTGGCGCGGAAAAAGAAGAACTGACGCCAGCGCCGCAGGGGCGGCGTCTGAGCATCGCCCGCGACGTCATCCCGGCGATCACGACGCCGACGACGGACGCGGAGCCGCACAACGCCGCCTACCGACGCGCAAGGGTATTGCTACGCAAAAACTTTCCGGATCCAGCCTGACGCCTGGGGATATTCTAAGGTAAGGAATCTGTCACTAACGTGTCTCTTTCAGATATAACCTTTGATACACCCACTCTAAAATGCAGACTACCATTTTCGAAACCGTAGACACACCAATACCAGTTACTACATACCTACTCACTGATTCCTAGGTCTACACACATGTCCACTCATTCATCCATACAGTTACTCATACATGCAGTCACTCATCAATACAGCACTATCATATGCACTCATACACCTATACAGACACTCACACACCACCACTCACCCATAGAGTTACTCACACACCTAGTCAGTCATGCAAAGAATCAATCATACTCCCATATACTCACCTATACAGTTATACACACACCACTTCACTTATTCATACAGATACTAACGCATACTTACTCTCTTCTACAATCACTGACACAAGCACACACTCATCCAGACAGCCACTCTCACAATCACTCACTCTCACATATAGTCATTTATATACTCCAACACTCACATATACTGCCTTTCACATATGTAGTTACTCACACATGTAGCACTGAGACATCCATTCACTCACCAACACACCCATATACACACTCACCCACCCATACAGCCCTTCACAGATACACTCTTGAACCCATACACCCAGTGAATCACCTACTCACACATCTATGCACAGAGTCACACACCCCCACCCACCCACAGAGACACTCAGGCACCCATACAGATACTCAGACAACCAATCAATAACCCATATAGACACTCACGTAGCTACTCACCAACCCATGCAACCGCTTACACCAACTGACAGACTAATACAGACATTCACACAGTTTAGTCACTAACCCATGCATTCAGTAAGACACGATTAATCACTCACTTATAATGTCAGTCACGCACCTACTAAATCATCTATTCAGACACTTATACACCCACTCATTCTTCAATACACCTTGGTATATATATATATATATATATATATATATATATATAAAACATATTTATACTTTACAGAAACACAGTCACTGGATGATGTCATCAGTGATGTCATTTGAGATGTCATCAGTGATGTCATCAGTGATGTCACTGACCATGTCATGAATGATGTAATATGTGACGTCATTAGCAGTGCATTGCGGGGGCGCGAGTTATAGTTAGCTCAACTAACTATAACGGGCGAATTTCTCTGGTTTTGTACTAGTGAAATGTCCAACTAACTATAACGTCCCTGAAACCTATGGTTTTGAGTGGTACAGCTGTTTGGCTTCGAGGGATCGAATTAATCTGGACCGCTGCGGCCACGAGAGGAAAAGTGTTTGGCCTGCATGGGGCCATGACTTCATGGCGAGCCGCTGAGTATTTACCGGCGCTTCACAAACCATTCCGCATCGGAGACTGCAGAAGACGTTGGTCGAATTTAGGGGGGATTGCGGAGTCTCAGGCGATCAGACTCCAGTGACTGGCAGCTATCTTCAGTGTCCCAAGATGGGGGATGCTGGGACTTGCAGTTTCTACAGGCCATCGGGTCTCCACCAAGGGGGGGGATGCAGTTTGCATTCAAAAGAGGAACTGTAAAAAAGCACCAGTGTTAATCGTTTGGCATCTGAGGAAGGCATTAAGCTGAAACGCGTTATGCCAAGGATTCAATAAACCTACCTGTCTACAGAGCGTTGCTGTTCCTTGTTGTTTCTCAGTGAGGCAACTTTGTTTGATGTTTTACGTGCGGCCACTGCACGCTCAGGGAACCCGTCCTAACGAGTCCAGATTCGAGTGGTACAGGTGTTTGGCTTCGAGGGATCGAATTAATCTGGACCGCTGCGGCCACGAGAGGAAAAGTGTTTGGCCTGCATGGGGCCATGACTTCATGGCGAGCCGCTGAGTATTTACCGGCGCTTCACAAACCATTCCGCATCGGAGGCTGCAGAAGACGGTCAAATTCAGGGGGGTTTGCGGAGTCTCAGGCGATCAGACTCCGGTGACTGGCAGCTATCTTCAGTGTCACAAGATGGGGGATGCTGGGACTTGCAGTTTCTACGGGCCATCGGGTCTCCACCAATGGGGGGGGATGCAGTTTGTATTCAAAAGAGGAACTGTGAAAAAGCGCCAGTGTTAATCGTTTGGCATCTGAGGAAGGCATTAAGCTGAAACGCGTTATGCCAAGGATTCAATAAGCCTACCTGTCTACAGACCGTTGCTGTTCCCTGTTGTTTCTCAGTGAGGCAACTTTGTTTGATGTTTTACGTGCGGCCACTGCACGCTCAGGGAACCCGTCCTAACGAGTCCAGATTCGAGTGGTACAGGTGTTTGGCTTCGAGGGATCGAATTAATCTGGACCGCTGCGGCCACGAGAGGAAAAGTGCTTGGCCTGCATGGGGCCATGACTTCATGGCGAGCCGCTGAGTATTTACCGGCGCTTCACAAACCATTCCGCATCGGAGGCTGCAGAAGACGTTGGTCGAATTCAGGGGGGATTGCGGAGTCTCAGGCGATCAGACTCCGGTGACTGGCAACTATCTTCAGTGTCCCAAGATGGGGTATGCTGGGACTTGCAGTTTCTACGGGCCATCGGGTCTCCACCAATGGGGGGGATGCAGTTTGCATTCAAAAGAGGAACTGTGAAAAAGCGCCAGTGTCAATCGTTTGGCATCTGAGGAAGGCATTAAGCTGAAACGCGTTATGCCAAGGATTCAATAAACCTACCTGTCTACAGACCGTTGCTGTTCCCTGTTGTTTCTCAGTGAGGCGACTTTGTTTGATGTTTTACGTGCGGCCACTGCACGCTCAGGGAACCCGTCCTAACGAGTCCAGATTCGAGTGGTACAGGTGTTTGGCTTCGAGGGATCTAATTAATCTGGACCGCTGCGGCCACGAGAGGAAAAATGTTTGGCCTGCATGGGGCCATGACTTCATGGCGAGCCGCTGAGTATTTACCGGCGCTTCAAAAACCATTCCGCATCGGAGGCTGCAGAAGACGTTGGTCGAATTCAGGGGGGATTGCAGAGTCTCAGGCGATCAGACTCCGGTGACTGGCAGCTATCTTCAGTGTCCCAAGATGGGGGATGCTGGGACTTGCAGTTTCTACGGGCCATCGGGTCTCCACCAATGGGGGGGATGCAGTTTGCAATCAAAAGAGGAACTGTGAAAAAGCGCCAGTGTTAATCGTTTGGCTTCTGAGGAAGGCATTAAGCTGAAACGCGTTATGCCAAGGATTCAATAAACCTAACTGTCTACAGACCGTTGCTTTTCCCTGTTGTTTCTCAGTGAGGCAACTTTGTTTGATGTATAGATGTATATATATATATATATATATATATATATATATATATATATATATATATATATAATATCACAATCATCAATTTGAGTTCCATTAAGTTACCTGACGAAGATAAAGCTGTGCTGGAACTAGATCTATCTTACTGCCATAAAAATGAATTCAATTATGCGAATAGCAGGATGGACCTATATAAATTCATTCAAAAATTGAAATTGATGAAGTTGCATAAAACCAGAAGTATCCCTGAACCTATACAGACATTAGAAATAACTACTCCCCCGTCGGGCCAGACTAACCTAACTGTGTCAGATATACCTATTTTAGAAGATATGTGGTCTCTACAAAATGAAAATGGGAGTGAGAATCAACAAACTGATGAGCACCCAATAGAAGATACAGGAGGGGGCACAATGGATTTGACTCTGGAAAGAGATGATCATACTCCCTTCCGTACAAGGTCCAGTTTTATACCGCAAATGATGAGAGATAATTTAGATATCTTTTCAGAAAATGTGATAGGGGACCTGCGAAGATTATATCAAAATATGGGAAACCAAAAGAGAGGGGCCGACCCATGGAAATGCAAATTCATCAAGATCCAAAAAGAACAAGGAAAATTAGTCAAACCCTCAGATAAAGGAGGAAATGTTGTCCTTTGGTGAAGGGAACGCTATAGAAATAATGCACTAAGTCAATTGAACAACAGAGACTGCTATAAGAGGATTGCAACACCAGAATATGAAAGAGTGAAAGACCTATTTTTTGAAAGATTGAATGAGTGGAAAGAACAGGACCTATTGAGCTGGGATGAATACAGATTTGTGAAACAAGAGAATCCAGTTATTCCTGTCTTCTATATGATACCTAAAGTTCATAAAGACACTCTTAATCCACCGGGGAGACCAATAATCTCATTATGCAACAGTTTGTTTGGAAATATTTCAAAATATATAAAATCCAATTGTAAAAACACTCCCATCTTACATAAGAGATTCAGCAATCTTTCTCAAACGCATCTACGATGTCAAATGGGACCAAAGTATGGTACTGGTAACCTTAGACATTTCCACCCTCTATACAAGTATAAGACACGTATATGGTTTGAGGGCAATTGAACATTTTTTAAGAATGAAACCAATGAGATTTTTGAGGCACAATAAAATGCTGCTTGAAATGATGGAGTGGTACCTTACAAAAAATATTTTTATGTTCAAATGTGAAATGTTCCAACAAGAACAAGGGACAGCGATGGGCACCTGCTACGCCCCCAGTTATGCTAATTTACATCTGGGCTGGTGGGAGGAGCAGGTGCTTGGAGGGCCGACATTGGAACATTGGACAGAAAATGTTTTAATCTGGTTAAGATTTATTGATGATGTTTTCGTGTTGTGGCAGGGCACAAAAACAAGTTTAGACCTTTTCATCAATGATTTGAATAAGAATGTCTTGAATCTGAATTTTGTGGGACACTACAGTAAAACGTCTGTATATTTTCTAGATGTAAGAGTACTAGTGAGAGGAGACAAATTGGAAACAACGGTTTTCAGAAAACCCACGGCAGGTATCACAATATTGCATGCGGGTAGCTCCCATCCAACACCACTCATTAGAAGTATCCCTTTTGGTGAATTCTACTGGGCAAGAAGGACATGCAGTACTCTAGACAATTATGATATTGTGCAAAAGGAGATGATGAGTCGATTCATGCAGAGGGGCTATTCATCTAGAATCTTACAAATGGCCTCGAAGAAAGCAAAAACAGTGAGTAGAGAAAAAGTGTTATTTGAACCCTCCAAAACAGCAGAAAAGAAAAGACATAAAAAAGGAGATAATACACACAGGTTCATAACAACCTAGAACACTAAACATAAAGAAGTAAGGCTTATTTTAAAGAAGCATTGGCACCGTATTAGAAGCGACCCCACAATAGGACCATACACAAAGAAATATCCTGAAATAACATAGGAAATCGAAATCTTTGAAAGATCATAATGTAAGAAGTGAATATCAAGAGAATACTGGAAATCAATCCTGGTTACAACAAAGAGAAGGTTTTAGAAAGTGTTTAAAATGTAAAGCCTGTCATCATGGGGAGAACCTCTCAACTTTTAAAACAGTTTTTAACAAAACTGTGAAAATAGGAGGTTTCCTAACCTGTAAATCAAGTTTTGTGGTATACATTTTAAAATGCCCCTGTGAGAAGACATATGTGGGAAGTACCACATTACCAGCTCATAAAAGGATCTTGCAAGAATTGCAGCGATAATTTACAAAGATTGAAGTTACCCTACTGCCAGACACTTTGAGAAAGAACACCAAAGTGATCTGTCATTGATGCGGTACAGTTGCATAGCAGAGGTACCTAGAAGAAGGAGGGGTGGAAATAGGGAAAAGGAATTATGAAAGTTGGAAACTTACTATATCCTTGAACTAGACAGTAAAGAGCCTAATGGATTAAATATGGAGGAGGATTTGTTCACATGCCTATATTGACTACTGCTGTAGAGTTTGCACACTCAAGAGAGCCAATTAGAATAAAAATTGTTTTAAATTTTTGGAGGACAGTAGGCACCAGCACTTTATTGTTAAGAGCACTTTATATTAGAAACTTGAATGAGCACCAGCACTTTAAAAAGTTAGAAATTAAGAAAAAATATATAAAAGCTTCCTTCTTTTTTGTAAAAAGTAAAAAAGAATGAAACTGAAAAATAGAAAAATAAAGTTAGCACTGGCACTTTATGTAAGGGAGGCGAATACTGCGAAATACACTTAGAAATTTTAGGTGCAACTTGGCAGCTAAAGAACAGTAAGCACAGATGCACTTTAAAAAATAGGAACTTTCCTTTTAAAATGTATCGCTCATTTTAGAATTCATGTATTGATATGAACCCATTTAAAACCATTGCAACACCCTTCATAAACAAACCAAATCGACAAGCAATGTAGGCAATAGTTCAAAGAAAACACAAAACACTCTTATGATAATGTTCTACTGTATCTGCAGGTTAGGCTGGGCCAGGCTGGGAATCAAAAGTAACCTTGGCACATTTTGTCAACCCAGCCCCCAAACTGCATGTAGTGAGCAAGCACAGTGAGTGAGCCTGACAACAACAAGGGGGTTCTCACTCAAGATTAATTTTTTTATGCATGTAGTGAGCAAGCACAGTGAGTGAGCCTGACAACAACAAGGGGGAGTTCTCACTCAAGATTAATTTTTTTAAACAAATTGCAAATATTGTGTATTTTACAACACAGAACGTAGTCCAATCAATAAACTGATGGAGAGTGGAAATAGAGCTCCCTGGCTCAATGAATGAATAGTTACAAGATTGGGCGGATGAATATATTAAAGAATGGATGACAATGAATAAAACACTTTTAGCTATGTGGAGCAAATGGCATCAATGCACTGACAGAGGGTGGGTGCTCTGGCATTCATTTTAGCTTTTGCATTAAAACATCCCCCTCCCCAAACATTACCATCACCAATCCTTATGAAACGTGTAAAGTCTGGATATATTTAACACAGTGCACTGATTTAGCACATAAAAGAATTAAACAAAAGCATTTAGCTTTGATCTAAAATGGGAGAGAGAAATAAATAACCATGCATGGAGACAAGAAGAAACCAAATACAAACACAAATGGTTTTTAAGCAAGCATGCTCTCTCTGAGCGCACTTTAAAACCATTTGTTTTGGAGGTGCTTGGGGCAGGAGGAAGACCACTAGCCTGTCACACCTATGACCATCTCTCGAAGGGAGTTGGACCAGCGGACAGCTTGGCTGGTCCTGCTGCCCACCACTTCAATGGAACCTGCCGAGCAAGCGGGTCGGGCTTGATTGGACCGGGTGACGACTGGTGAGGGCATCCCCCTGCACTTACGGGGATATCAAATGCTTTTTGGAGACACATATGACCAGCCACTTCTATTGGGGTTCTCTGTCCCAGAGTGGAGGGCCTCATTTGATGCTTACCGATCATGGGTGCAACAGGTCCAGTCCTTCAGAGGTGTAAACCAAAATGAACAGATTCACAGCCTCTGCAACAGGGCATCGGGGGGCAGTAGTTGGAGCACCCCTGCCATTGCCAAGGAGTCTAAAACTCAGCACCTGCAATCTTCCGATTGTGGATGGAGGAGGACCGACTGCCACCGTGCTACGGAGTTGAATGGGCACATATATTGTTAGCACAGAAGACCACCTCCCAGCCCCCCCACCCCCCCGGGTGTCCCACCATGCCCCATGATTGCTAAACTACTAAATTATCAAGACAGACATGCAATTCTGCAAAGGGCACAGAATCTGGGGCAACTCTAATTCCAATCCAGTTGCATCATGATCTTTCCGGACTATACTCGCTAGGTGCAACAATAGTCAAAATGTTATGACTATGTCATGCAGAAACTCCATGTAATAAAAATCAAATATATGCCTCTATCCCCAGCAAAGATGCATGTGATCCACAAGTCCAAATCAAATTTCTTTGAAACACCGGAGGCAGCTTGGGACTGGCGTACGGAGCAGCAACTGCTTAAACTCAACCAGATCCTGTGATGGCTCGCCGCCTCTGTTGATGGACTGCAGAACCATGCTGATGAGAAGATTTCCGGTCCTACATGCCATAGAAAATCCTGTAGAAGGTGCGGGATGCCCGCAATACTCAAGCCTTGTCAGGCTTTGAGGGTGAACAAGAGAAACAAAGTAACAGCAGAGTCCCAGAGGCTCTTGGAGGTTCCCTCTCTCCAGAGAACAAAGAACAGTAATCCTAAAAAGAAAATCTGGGACTGATCATGAACAGCTAACAGTGTTTTTGTAATGTCAGCCGCTGTATCCTACCTGTTTTATTTTGCAAAATGGGGTTGCAGTGGGGGTAGGAGGGGACATAATTGCCGCCTAGTTTTTGTCTAGTTTAGTGTTCTAGTGTGACAGATGCTTGTTCTTGGGGAGGGGGTGGGTAGGAAGAGCATAGGAAGGTGGGACTTCGGGTGGAGGTTTGTTTTTCCTGTTCTCTAGTTTTGTTTCTTACACGATTTATATTGCACACAGCGAATGTCATATTTCTTGCATTGCTATCTCTAGAGCATTGCAACTCAACTCACGATCTGTGGTCTGGGGCCTGCTAGCGTCTGTCAGATGTGGATGATGCAGCGGAAGCCCTCCCCATTCTACAGAACTATCCAATATCCTTTACCACATGCCTGCCTTCACAGTAATGACATGGAATGTTAACAGTCTGCTTGACCAGGTTAAGAAAGGCACTGTCCTACAGTTTGTATGATGCCATGCATTGGCAATCCTGCTGCTTTAGGAGACCCATCTCCTGGGCACCAAATACTAATTGCTAGCTCAATATGGATATGACAGGATACTGTATTACGTAAGGCATTCCAGAGGTTATATGGGGTGGTGATTCTCCTTCCTAAAACCTTGCCCTTTGCTGTCTCCGGGATCTCTCATGACACACTGGGGGGATTATAGAGGGCTCCTTTGAGGGCACACACTACAACATCTTGAGTGTTTACGTTGCCCCTATGCTAGTCAAATCCACATTGGAGACCCTCAAGGGACTCATCCTAGGATTTCCCCCACAGCATCATGATCATTGGGACGACTTCAACGATATTATCGGACCCATTGACTCGACCAGGCATCCTGGTGTGAAACAGAGGGTGGGTAGAAGCCTGGCTGACTGGGTAGATGGCTTGGGACTGTGTAACGCATGGAGGGTCTGGAATCCACAGATCCGAGGATGCACTCAATTGTCAGCGGCTCCTGAATTGATGTCTCTCATCGACCATCTGCTACTTTTTCCCCCCGATTTCCTCCACACAACATTCTACCATATCCTGCCTAGGGGTATATCGGATCATGCCCTGATCACGATCCCTTGTGGCTCCCACAGAGCAGATGAGAGACCAGTCTGGCATTTTAACATAAGGTTCCTGGTGGACAACCTATTTGTCCTTTTTCAACTGCAAGCATTCCTAGAAATTAATCAAGGGATGGTGGAATCCCCCTGGGTGCTAAGGGCAACCGGCAAGGCATGATTGCCCACTCATACTTCAGAGGTAAAGAACGGGTAAATATATGCCCAAATTAATACTCTTGAGACAGAGATTTTATCACTGGAATGAGAAGATCACAGGCATCAGACAGAGCATGTGAGGCACCGCCTGGCGATGGACAGAGCGTCCCTCCAGCAGATTTATTTTGAGGAGGCGGGTCTCCACCAGGCAGGTGTACAAAAGGGGGGATAAATCAAGGAAACTCCTCTACTGGATGGCTACTAAGGATGATGAGACGCAAGTAGCACCCCCATCGTATAGATGAGACCAGTAGATCGATATCGACGGCCCATGATATTGCAACCACCTTTGCCGACTACTATAAATTCCTACACGCCAAAAAGCGCCCTCGTTGTGAGCACGATTCCCCTCTCGTTGCTGATCTTCTGATGCCCCACCTGACCCTTCCCAAATGAGAGGAACTTGATCAGCCTCTTATTGTAAGAGACAGGCGAGGACCTCACAAACATGAATCCCGGTAGGACGCCAGGACCAGAAAGATATCCTGAATACTACAGGAAACTCCGTAAAGCAATACTATTGCCCCTTCTGGTGATGTATCTTGAATCGATAGAGAGGGGCCACTTCCTGCCAGAGCTGGACTTGGTGACCATTGTTGTGTTACCTAACCCATACTGGACACTGGACCTATGTGCCTCATATTGCCCAATCTCCCTCATAATTAGAGATATGAAACTCTTTGCCAAGGTTCTAGCTCTGGCCCTTCGTGTGCGGACACTCCTGGTCCATTAAGATCAATTCGGCTTTATCTCACAACGCAGTACAAGTCACTGAATAGGCAGGGTTTATCTAGCCCTTGCACGCTCTCAATCCTTACAATATTCCGATGCCTTAATGCTCATTGATTCCGAAAAAGCTTTCAATTTGCTGGACTGGGCATTCCTGGAAGAGGTACTACATAAGTTGGGCTTTTGTCCCAAATTCATGTCATATGGCTGCATATACTACACGCACAGCCACAAGCCCAGGTGGAAGTGAACAAAGTCCATTCTCCCTGGTTCCCTATCCGTAGAGGGACCAGACAGGGCTGTCCCATCTGCCCCATTTTTTTTGCTCTGGCCATCGAACCGCCTCCGGTATGGATACAATGTAACACCCAGATCTAGGATTTCAAATGAGAGACGGCAACGGAGAACAAGATCGCTTTGTATGTGGATGATGTTCTTTTATTCTTGGCTCGCCCATCCATTATGGAACCCCAGCTAATTAATTTTCTGGACACCTCTGGAGAGGCGTCAGGTCTTCACGTCAACTGGGCCACACCCCTCCTGCTTCACCTGAGGAGTGACAAAGGGAATGAGTGAGACCTGGCAGCAGAGCCTCCAGATACACGCCTCAGTTTCCACTACTTGGGCATACAAATTGCTCAGGAACCAGGCCTAACCTAGAGCCTGGACCTCCGACCACCTCTACGCAAAGCCCAAGATGACCTGGATAGATGTGCCAAATTAACGCTCAACATTTTGGGCAGGATACCCTGTTCAAGATGATGGTACTACCATGTATGATTTTGTGGAACATGCAAATCACAGATTTGTATTTTATGTAGATATGTAAGGGTGTTACTGCTCTTGACAATGAGATTGTTTTGTTACTTCCAGTTCATAAATTGTAATCCTTCTAATATAGCACAGTGTTGTATTTACCAGCATCAAGGAGATGCATGCAAACCGTAAGTCATGGGTTTAGAGTCTTGCTGTTTTTTTTCAATCTGTTGTTATTTTAAGATTGCAAAGAAGGGTTCCTTTGGCAAGTAATAAACTCTTATAAGGACAGTCGAACAAGTTACTTACCTTCGGTAACGCATTATCTGGTAGAGACACAGTCTAGCCGCAGATTCCTTAACTTTTAATTCTCCCCAGGCGTCAGGCTGGATCCGGAAATCTTTTCCAGTAGTACCTGTGAGTGCTGGGGGATGGCGTCATACGACTCCATGATGACGTTGACTCCGGTTGTGACATCAGCAGAGCCATATAAGTCCCCTCTGGAGCATGGAAGTCAGTTTCTTCTGTCAAACCTTCTGCGACAGAATGCGGAGCCAATATAGAAACTGGCTGTGGAAACAGTATGCCAACATTTTTTTTTAAAGTATTTGAAACAATACATAGAAAGTAGCAATAAATGGTATGTTAATACCAGACAAGGGCCTTTAAGGAAAATACCAAAATCAATCAACAAAGCACAAGCTATGAGAAACCCTGCTCACTGGTGTATAAACCCACTCTGTGAAAAAAACACCTCTCACTCTACTGATCACTCACTAATGGAAATGGATGGTAAGGGAATACCAAGACATGACCTATGAGGCAAGACCAACTGGTTTGTTGAGTCCACCATTACGTGAGACAGTAATCACTGGTGTATAAATCCAGTACTGAAAAGGGGAACAACCCTTAAATCATAGGTCTTTCACAGAGTTGGGAGGATGGGCAGGGCGTTAAGGAATCTGCAGCTACACTGTGTCTCTACCAGATAATGCGTTACTGAATGTAAGTAACTTGTTAATCTGATAGAGACATCTAGCCGCAGATTCCTTAACTTTGAATTAAATACCATAGCTAAACCCACCCGGAGGGCGATCTGCAAACTAATCCTACAAACGTTCTCAAAGAAAACCAGCTGGACATAATTAATTACCAACCAGATGTACATAGGAATTAGATGACCATGACCACAGACAATGTAAATAAGAAACAACCCCGTAGGCACGGAAAAACCAAGCCTTAAGGGGAACAGGATAATACCCTATCAAAAGGCAAATGACAACAGTCAAACATTATTATTCTAACCCCAAAAGGGTAAGTGAAACCTTGTACCAAAAGGGCCGAAGGCAAAATAAAGGCCATGAAAATCGTATTCTCTACATCAGTAAAAAGGATTCTGAAAGAAATCTGATAATTTCAGAAAAGAAGGACTTCCAGAACCCATTCCCAATAAATCCAAGATGGAACAGGATAATACCCTGTCAAAAGGCATATGACAGCAGCCAAACATTAGTATTCTAACCCCAAAAGGGTAAGTGAAACCTTGTACCAAAAGGGCCAGAGGCAAAGCGAATGCCATGAAAACCGCATTCTTTACATCAGTAAAAAGATATCTGAAAGAAATCTGATAATTTCAGAAAAGAAGGACTTCCAGAACCCATTCCCATCAAAACCAAGATGAATATACCCATTCATCGCAAGATCTGGAAGATCAGTCCATGTACCAAGAAGGATGAACATATAGTCCATCCCCGGGACAAGGAATATTTTTTAGACAAAATTATCCCTGAAGGTTTACATATGCCAAGTACCCGTAGAGATGGAAAGATGGCAATTAAACAGATATAAATCTGTTATAAAAATAGAATATCCATCTTATTAAATATGTAGCATAACTATATCTCAACATGTGTAAACACATACACATGGATAAACAGGACTGAAAAACCAGCTCAGAAGTACCATAAATATATATCATCAAAAAGATATCACACCCTCAATAAAACACCGTAGGTGATTTGACATTAAGATAATGCTGTCTGCCGGAAGCATCTTAATTGGCTGGTACTACTTGCAGAAAGCATACATGAAAACGAAGCCCAACAGCAAGCACTCACGACCACACTTGGTCTCAGATGAATAAAATAACCCAAACCTCTGGAAATTACCGTTGGAATAATTGTCCAGAAGACCTCTGATCTAAAATACAGTCTGATCGCAAAGAAGACAAGAGATGATATATATATTTAGTCCTACAATAACATTAGAAGCAGCAGATCATATGCTCCCACTATGATCTCCTAAAGGGCTGTAAAGTACATAAATAACAGATGTCTACTAGAGAAAGAAGAAATGTCCCCATGGAGAAAGAGAACATCTAACCTCCAGACAGGATAATGTATGCCAGTATGTTCTTAAAAAAATAGAAGGATCAAAAACCGAACCTTCACTTCTGATAAAGCCTAAATATCTCCAACCATGTAATACATGGCAGTAGACAGCCCTAAGAAAAAAATAAAAATTCAGGCTCTGCATCTAGGATAACCTAAGACACAGAAATCACAGAACAACCATGTTCCAAAATTGAACATAGGAATACATACACCCTCCAAATATGGAGGGAACCAAGACTATAAGTTTAAAAAAAATTACAAAACAGGAACTTTTAACTTGCCAACACAACACTCCAATAAAGCAAAGCATATGTCCATAGAACAAAACCCAATGTGCATGCGATGAACACATCACGGACTAAAACTGGCAAGACCCCTTCACAAGGAAACATGACTTAAAAAATCATCCAGCACAAAAGCTATCCATGCATCACCTGAACTAAATGGAAATGGCACTCTGTCAAAGTAGCGAAAAGGACTGCAATGGATAACCCAGAGACCAAAATTACCCTGAAGTGGAAATTCAGAGCATTCGCAAAAAACAAGTATACACTCTGTATACCAGGTCTCATATTTGGCATAAGTAATATGTTTCTATAAGAAATACTGTAAGTCAGAAGTAATGGGGTTGCCCGGTGCAGGGCGATGGCAGCAGGCGATTGTCCTATTCACAGGAGCCCCTGTGAGGGGCTTGGACCAGGTTCCCAGTAGGACATCAGTTAAGGTCTCGTTGAAGAGCAGCAAGGTTTCAGAGGAGGAAGAGACACCTGGCTGCTGGACCTCTGTCAAGATATTCGTCTTGACTGTCAGAGAATGGAGCTGAAGGTCCAGGACCTCAGCTGCTCTTTGCACCACCATAGCGTATGATGCTCCCACCTCCATAGCCACAGTAGTCCATGTCTTGATAAGGCTGGTCTTGTAAAGTGCTCAGCGACCCCTTCCAATCTTCCTTCATTCCTTGCCCTTCAGAATAAGGCTGGGAACCGACCTAGGACCTAAGGGTTCTGTTTGCACCGGTATCGGCGTCGGTAGGCGCTAATCCGGCTACAGGTCATCGGGGAAGAGAATGGGGCTGGCGCCACCGGTGGGAGTCGGGAGTCTTGGTGTCAGGGCAGGCGCTGGGGAAGGTCGCAATGGCATGACCGGCATTGGTCCGGATACATCATCAGATCCATGGGGGGGGGTCTCATTGGTGCTGGGGACAAAGCGGCCAGCGCGGAACCCGATGGAGCCCCCTCTGAACCTCCAGGGCCCAAAGGCGCACCGGTAGGGTCAGACTGCCCAAATATGAAGCACATAGCGTCATAAAATTCTTTGAGTTAGGTGGGGAAGCACGGAGCCAATCCAGGTGCAGGTTTAGAGGAACGAGGCCTAGAACACAGAGACAACTCCGTCGCGTCGGCCGACGGATGAGGACAGTCTAAGCATGCTTCAACTTCTTATGTTTTTTGTGCTTCTTACCTGACCGATTCAATGACTTTGAGTGGGAGAACGAAGACTTAGGACTCCCAGGGCAGTGCCCGGACCTTCCTCTCGACCGGGACGGTGAACGAGAGCTCTGAGGAGAACAACGTGGTGCCGAGCACCGGGCCACAAGCAGCTTTAGGGACCACTCCCACTTTGAGTCATGGTCATGCTCCAGACACAAGAGACAAACCAGGTGTGGGTCTGGCACCGACATGGTGCGGTGACAGGCGCCGCATGGTTTGAGCCCAGAAGTCTTCTTGGACATGAGGAAAAACCTACACACTATAAAAGGGGTTAACAAAACATTTAAAAAAGCCTGTCAAAAAGTGACAGAGGGTAGCTCTCTTCATGGATCTGCGCTCGCTGGTGGGTAAAAAAGAACTGACGTCAGCGTTCCGAGGTGGTGCCTATGTAGGTGACGGGGACATCACAATGGCGCTGACGACGTTACGCGGAGCTGAATGACACCACCTACTGGCGCGAAGGGGTATGGCTCGAAGAAAAATCTTCCGGATCCAGTCTGACACCTAGGAAATTCAAAGGTAAACAATCTGCAGCTATATGTCTCTATCAAATATATGTATTAAGAACAGACAATGGGTGCGATATAAATGCAGCATCAAAGTGGCAAAGCACCAGAGCGCTTTTTGTTGTTCAGGGTTTAAAGAATGTTATTAAAATTAAATGATGCAAAGATGTGGAATATGAGTTGTTTTGCAGCCATTCATGGTGAAAAACAATGACAACCTGGAGATAAGTGTCCCTAATGTTGATACAAATTTGTGGTGGATGATTGGTGAGTATGGTTTTGGTAGTAGCAGTGGTTAAGAACAAACTTTCTGTGAAAACAAGGTCAGTTTGCAAGGAGTGGGAGATGTGAATTGAGGGGACATGCAGAATAATGGTAGGAAAGGTACTAGGTTTTCCTGCATTGCATATCCAGACCATTTTATTTAGAGCTGTTAATTATCATTAATTGTCATTCATGTATAGTGTCTTCATCATTTGTTCTTGCCATGATCTAGGTTCTCAGTTTAGAAGTTTATGTTGAGAGTTGTAGATCAACTCAATACTGGATCTGTACAGAGAAGGAAGAGAGGATGTGCCGTGCCTCAGGGCTGAAACAAAGGAAAATCAAATTAAATTGTGTGTATGTTGAAAACTGGCATGAGGTTGCCTACATGGAAATCTTGCTGAGCAATCTCATCCCGATATGAAGAAAATACTTTACTTCCCTGCCTCAGCTCATTATTTTTTAATGTAGATTTTTCACTTCACTTGCCCCCAAGTGGCCAGCTTGTAACTATGCGTTAACATGGTTTATATATTTGTTTTGTGCAGAAGAATAGTCTATGGCTTATACTTTCAAGTCTGTGAATCCTGTTCCCTGAAGCAAACTGGGAAATTTGCTGCATCACCCTCTACAACTTTCATGACCTCGTACCTACCATGTGGTGTTTCTACCAGGTGAGGAGTAGTGACTTTCGGTTTGTTTCATGCTCCTCTATGCTATAACACCCATTTTGCAAGTGCTGCATAAGACTAGGCAATTATATGGCCCAGAGCCAGGCTGCTCAATGTCTGACCCCCACTACCAATGTCCACGGATGGGATACTGTCACACATGGACATGCTTCCAGTAAAGGTTAGACATGGAATATTAAATCATTACTTATTCCAGGGGTGTCCACCTCAGATCAAGACGGGCTTAATGCATGCTAGTTTTTCAGAGAACCCCATAAGATACATGAGCAAAATTTTAATCTGAATGGAAAGTATTAATTTTATTAGTGGCCATCATGAAATTCTGGCATGGTTTCAGACCTCAAGGACTTGCGTTGGACACCCCTGACCTAAATAAATGTTTAACATCTTAGAATCTGAGTAAACTGGCAAATGCAACAAGTTCCACTTGAATGCAAGTTTGATCGAATTTCTTGAGACCACTGTGTGAGGAAACAGGATTTTTGCAAATTCACCCCACTTTCTGCCCCCATTTGGACTACTAGACACTGGTGTAATGGCTTTGAAATGCCCCTGAGCCCTGCTAATCAGGACTCAGTGCATATACTCTGACCCTTAAGAAGGTACATGGTTATTTGCTTATTCCCTAATGGCGCTACTTAAAAAACTTGTAAGTCCCTACTAGTATATGGTACAAGGGGTACCTAGGGCACATAAGATAAAGTATATCTTGTGGACTGCAGCACTAGTTGAACCACCACCAGTGAGATAAGGCAAAAGCATGACTCCCAGCCTGCCACTGCTTGCTGGCAGAGCAGTTTTACACTAGTAACTCGACTTTGCCATTGCAAGCCATGGCAAAGCCCAAGGTTAATTTTTAATATTTGTATGTCACCCTAAAGCAAACCCACTGAGCCCTATAGGTAGGGTGAATTATATTAAAAGGCTGGACCTGTAGTGTCATGTTTTTAATGTCCTAACAGTGCTGGGATGTCTATGGGTCACCATGCGCTTTATAAATTTGAGTTGTATGGTACAGTAACATCAAAAACCACAAATGTCATTTTTAGCTCCATTGGCAAGTGGAGATGTTATAGGCTGACACCTCAGACCTGCTAACTTCTGAATGGGACTACTAAAGATTGGTACTTCACGGTATCAATACAATCAGTGCATTAAATCAGATCAAATGGTTAAACTAAATTGAATGACACTGGTGGGAAAAGTGTAATGTTATTAAGTTGCCACTTTGTTGTCCAAGATTTCCAGTGTCCGTTTATGATTGCACAAAAAGGACTGTCAACAAGACACACTTCCGGCCTCCTGGGGAAACGTGTAAATGACTTCCAGGAAAGCCTACAGAGGATCTGCCGGGGAAGGAGATGTTATCTCCAACTGGCAGGAAAACCCACACAGGGTGGGCGCCCAAAAGGCGAGCTTCAAAGAGGAAGCCACCTTTGAAGGGCAATTGGCAAGCACTCATAAGAGGGGCTGCTCCTTTGTTTAGGTAGATAGGAAGATGTCAGCGTCAGCAACGGGACAGCACTGGTCAGACCAGTTTTACTGTGGGCATGTAGCCCAGGGGTAGCCACACCTCTAGGGTGGCTAAAAATCTTCACACTCCAATAGCGGGGTTCAGCCATCTTGGGAGTTGGCAGAATACAATACTCTGGGATAGCTAGATGCCACACTTCACAGTAAGTTGTCATCAGGCAGGAGAATCCAAGTATCCCATTGGCTAGTCACCGTGACCTCCCCTAAGGGCACTTTCTGGGCATAAAGGGGCACCCCTGGCCACCAGACCTTAGATCTCGCCTGGACTGGAGTAGATAACGGAAGCAGGACTGCCCTGTTGCCCTTGAACCTGGCAAAGAAGAGGCTGCACCAAAGTTGGACTGCACCTGCTGTTGCTTGGGTTAACGAAGAGAGGACTGTGACGAAGGTGCCCCTGAGCCCAGACAGAAGCAGAGACTCCAAGAGTTTGTTGGCTGACTTCCTGTGCCAGCACCAAGCCCACAATAGCTGGAAAAGCCTGCCTGGGCATGTTGGTAGTCCCGATCACTAGACTGTTGCTCAATGTCGCAGCGCTGCTTAGGAGACCAAGTCCCAACACTGAAAAGTTTAACCCAAGTCTACAGGACCCGGGAGAGTCGTCAGAGTGCAGTTTGGTCACTTAGAAGGAGAGCTATCACTAGAAGAAGGGAACAGCTGATTTTGTTGTGTCCAGAGACCAGTGTTCCAGTGTGACTGGACTTTTGCTGCAACAGAGAGGACTTCGGGGGGACATCGACCCCTGTGGTCAAAGTTGCCCCACAAGGACCAAGGAGTAGCCCCAGGGCATCCCCCGTCGACTGCACAGCATCATCAGCGTTCTTCAGCATCCTTCAGCATCCTGCTTCCCTTGCATCAGGACCACTCCATAGAAGTCAATGGCATGTTGCCGTTAACACTGGAACTGGCTGGAGGCTGCTTCTTCTTGGAGGTAACTGTTCTTTTGGACTTTGTTAGTTCCCCTTACCTGCTCCCTGCCGGAGTTAATCATCCAAAGTGACTGGAAGTGACCGCAATCAACTTTGACAAAAGTTTTCATGAAAAAGTTTGCGTCAACTTTGTTGAATTTGCCAATGCTTTTTCGCGTTTTAGTAAAAAATTGTGATTTACTGTTTCTTCAAGTAATTGTATCTCCAGAAACCTCAGGTGGATCTTTTTCGTTTTGGTGTCCAAAAATTCATAAACATATAGTCTATTTTTATATATTGGTGTCAGATTTCTTGAGAGTTGTGTTTCTTTCTTGTCCAGTTGTTTTGGTACTTCTAAATGCTTTACACTTGTTCCTTTGTTTAAGACTGACTGCTCAAAGCCACAGCTACCCAGGGCTGAGCTAAGATTTGACAAACAAGCCTGACTGGACCTAAGAAAGGGCTGTGAGTGATTACATAGTGAGGCCTCACAACCACACCATATAATAAACCACATCCCCTCACACACTGCCTAACCCTAAATTGGAAATGCACCTAATCACTCTGATACTCCTGTATTTTGGGTTAATCATAACTATCTTCCTTTTTCTGCATTTTGGTCAGAGCCCAGAGCTTGATCCTGGACATAAAAGAAAAGGGTGAGCTGATGGGCTGTTTGGGGGAGGGGGGTTGGACCCCTTTTTTTGCTAGCAATCCTTAACCTCTCTCCCTACTGTATTTGCACAAGCTGTAGATCTTCCCTTCTTGTCCTTAATCACCCTACGGAGAGAAGAAATTTAACATCCTTCAGTCTCAGTCGAACTGCACTGGGGGACTTTCTTTCCGTGCCTGCTCTATGAAGGTGGCTCTGCATCAGTTCCTGTGTACTTTCTGCCATTAGGGCCTTCAAACCTGACTCACAGATATTGACGACATTTAAACAAAATTAGTCACTTTTGTTTATGAAAAATATTGATAGAGAACTTAAACAAGTTCAAACACATGTATTAGACTCTGCTTTTTTGGATGGGAATACATTTATACTGCATGATCGGTTTGCCAAAGAAAACCACCAGATTAAGAACATTGATCAACCATAAGATTTCCATTAGTAAAGTAACTTACATTTGAATCCCTGATAACTTCAGAGGTGGAGTTGAGCATCCCCTGCCAGATCCGAGAAAGATCCCGCAGGTTAAAGATATAATGGAACTTCGCTGGGGTTGGCAACATTTTGACTTTGGTTATCTGCCATAGTCTTCGAGTCAGTGACACTAACTTGGAAACTGAAGTCATCACTTCACCTGAGAAGCCACGTTTGGTACAGTAATGCCCCACTCCAATCACACCTACAAAAGGTAAAATATAAATGTGACTATGTATCGGTTATGCACATACCTTTTTGCAAATTATGTAGACTTTCATGACTATATTCTCATTACAATACAAAATGGAGAAATAAGCATGGCCCTCTGACCGACAGAATCACATGAAAATAAAGACAAAGTAGACTATGATGTTCTATATCACACAAAGCAATGGTCGGAAATAGTGCAATGCACTTGTAAATGTGTTACCTCTAAGCACACTCCTTGCTCAACGATTTGAATACATTCTGTAAATTGTCAATGGATTATTTCATATGAATGCGGAAAATGGCAATAACTGTAATTTTCTGCTGAATGATAGACAAACGGGTGGTACTAGCGAACATGTGATCGGTAAAAAGTGAACGTTTCAGGAGACAAATGACGTATACACTGCAGGAATATTATCAGCTTGCCATTTCTACCCTAATGCGTGTCTCTTATTTGAACCCAAATATGTTAACAGAAATTACAATCTTTCTAAACTATTTTCATAAATTACAAGATATTTTGACTGTGTAAAATACTGCACGCATTTTGAGTAACATACAGACATTATGATAAAGGTATACTCAAGGCTTAATTTTTGGGAATATTGAGCAATATCAGAAGACAAAAACTGCTTTTCCTTATATTGTGTCTGGGATAAGCAGCAACTTTGATTTTAAAAGGCAATAACAAGGGCAAATTCACTAATATTACTGTTTTCACATTAGAGGTTACTTCAAATATTTAGAACTCATTCATAATGAAATCATTTGAAACATTTAAATTTGCACGTTTTATCAATATTGAAACAGCGCAACATTTTAAATTATATTTGGTATCTCGGGAAAACAGTTTTAATTATTATTATTATTTTTTTACCAAAGATCTTGTCAATTGAAGAATTGGAAGGTAGAGTACAGTTGAAAACAGAGAACTGCCGCTTCAGTCTTTGTGGAATATCGTTGCGACCTCCTCCAGGGTGAATCATGGCGGCCAAGAACTGGATGTCCACAATGTTGGTGAATTCCCCAGGTTTCTCCAAGTTATAGAATCCGTTCTGCTCCATGAGCTGTCGAACAATCTCATTTGTTACCTAAAGCAACAAAACAGTCATATTTATTACATCAATGAAGAATAACTATAAATTAAAGGAGAACTGCTTCAAAAATTGCTTATGTGTTGCTACGTACTCACTTTAAAATAGGACCACAAGTTTCCTATTTTCTTTCAATTAACTTTTATTTAAGATGTTCATACTGAGTTAAGTATCAACCCACGTTTAAAACAGTTAAGAGAAGCCTAATCGATACAATTACTAAAAGACTTCTAAAATACTTTTTGGAGTATGCAGACTGCGATATTACCACCAAAGATAGTGTTACTGATACGTCATAAATGCCAGTGTGCATTGCCAGGATTTACATTTAGTATTATACTAGCAACAGACAAGACTAATGTTGCTTGCACGTTTCCCACTTGTGAACGGAAACAATATGACACTTCTTAACAGATTCATTGACTTATTTTATCCTAAAAAATGTAACAGCTGCTAAAAACAAATTCTGAATATGATATGTATTTCGAAGATCACAAACTGAATAACGCGGGGTACACAAGCTCAGAGCAAGCTAGAGGATATAATGAGAATAATGGCTGGCTGGGAGGCCGTCTGGAAGGAGGCAGCATTTAAGCCTTTAGTCGAAGAGATAGTCCTAGCCCCCTGATAAACCTCTGTAAAAAAATTGTTGTCCAGACATTTTCATTTTTGATTTGTATTTTTGTATCATTAGAGAGGTAATTTAGCTTGAGTAGACATTGCTAATCCGGGCCAAATTGTTCAGGATGACATTTTAAAAATGGCGGATGTGTTGCAGTGAAGATGTAATATTTCATGAGACCTGTATACTTCATTTTTGTGTCAAAACGTAGGTTTTACGGGTCAAGTAGTCTTATAGTGACAGAAAACACCTCCAAGCACAGCCCTTCCTCCATTTTCCAAAATGGCGGGTCTATAATTATGTTTTTAGTCATGATATTGGTCATTTATTTTAATAATGTTTTTGTTTCAGGTTTTCCATTGATTCAAATTCGTAAACATGAGAAGTAGGTGGTAGCAGAGGATCTTTACCTCCTGAAGAATGTAGCTAACTACAAAATCTGAGGACTCTTTCAACAAAGAAAAATGTGTCATATGCCAAACTAATCTGAAAGAAAAGCTAACATCAACAGCGGCTGGACAGAAGAGAGTTAGAGATGCTGCAGAAATACAGCAAGACGAAATTCACGAAAGACAAAGTGATGGGTGAAGAGGATAAAATATTTTATCATTGTAACAAGTGCTACAAGTCATATACAATGGGAAAAAACCTGGGAAAAAATGTCAAAAAATAGCAGAAACCAGCGAATCACAACACAAATTCAAGTCTTCTGAGAAAGAGACAACAACCAAACTCAATGCCAACCCACTTAGAAGATCGATGGCTACCCCTCGTCCACCTCCAACTGAACAGAAAGCAGAGGAACTACAATGTGTTATCTGTGGTTTAGCCAGAACAAGGGCCAAAGGGATTGATGGAAAGAACAAAGTACAGAGCATGTAAGTCTCAAAGGGCAAACCTGTTTTTATCTGAAGCTAGTTTCTTCCAAGATTAAGTTTTCAGCCAAGTAGCTGATCTAAACAGCGAGGTGAATGTATTTGCAGAGGATTTGTATGCCCACCCAAACTGCATGCGTACATATATTTGAAAATAGGAATGTACAATGAGCTCCCAGCAGCAACTTAACGCCAGCCTTCAGTTCAGTTTGCACTTTTTGAAAAAACAAATGAAGTTTTAAAGCTAATCTTGAGATCAGAGAATAAGGGTCACCATTGATGAAACTGTACTGATCCATAATAATATAATTAAGATTTTCTGGTGAGAATTCTACAATGACAGAATTCATTTTTGTCAGCCTAACAAAAAGAATGAGCCACTTATGGTGTTCTCAGCTGATTTGACTCCTAATGTTCTTGCTACCAAAATAAGATCACAGGATGTAGTAAAATCAACAGGAACAATTTCAAGAAACATCCTGAAAGATTTCGATTTTGGACTTAATGAAAACTTTTGTGATGCCCCAGAGCTCTGCAAATCATGGGAGTCAACAAGAATGACTGCTGTTATCTTAACATTTTTTACATCATTGTTTAATATCAACAAAGCAAAACTGTTACAAACTAAAGTTCTTGAATTTGGAACAGAAGCCAACAACATTGAAGATGGCTTTGAAGATATAAGCGAAGAAGTGGAAGACAATGAAATGAAATAGTGTATTTAATATAGCGCATAGCTACTCGAACTAGATTGTCCTCCAATCCAATCCGATGAACCGACAGACTTATGCTGTGCAAATGTACTGTCTTTTCCAACTCATATTTTATGAATTACATCACGGCAAAAAGAAAACTCTGCTGCACATGATGAGTGGCCCACGCAATCTATGACAAGTGGAAAAGTAGAGAGCAAATCACTTCAATGAATAGGATTGGTGTATCAGCAAGCTATAATGACATAGTTCAGAGCAGGAACTTTTTTTAAAATTAACTTTATTTATCATTTCCATAACAATACATACAGTGTGTACGTACTCACTTTTGGCTTGTTCATTAAAAGGATTAAAAAAAGACAAGTATGGCTCATACAAATGCCATGAATTTCCATATATAAAAGTATTCCAACCTGCGCACCGAATGGGCTATGCAGCTGGCAATATCACAATCTAAATATGAGCAGTAGCATTGGGTCAGGCAACCTGTACATACAATACATTCAGATGTCAAATCTTGTAAATACAGCATAATATCCTGCAAGCATATCGAGACTAGGCCTGGGCGGTAAATTCCGTTCCGCTCGCGGAATTTGCGGAATTTGGGTAATTTCGCGTTCAGCGGAGAACGCGGAATTGCCAAAATTCCGCGATCCGCGTCTTCGCGGAATTTTTCTTGTTCGCGCTTTCAAAATGCGTGTTCGCGAGATATTTATCCCCGAGCATGCAAACAGCGTTCGCGAACAGGAAAAAAGCATCGCGAACGGAACAAGCAATTCCGCGTGTTCGCGGAACTTTTGCGTGCTCGCGGAGATTTTTTACCGTTTCGCGGAGCTTTGCGTAGCGTGACTACGCAAATTCCGCCCGCCCCTAATCGAGACATATGAATCCCAAATGTGTACTAGCCAATTTAGGGCCACCTAACCCACTCCAGATGGTACAACTCCATCTGGCTGTTGCATGGTTGGGCCAGCATTCAACTCTAGGAGGTAGCTTTTTAAAGGGCCCCAAATATCTTTTGGCCGAAAGGTCGGAGGCTGCATGTTAGCAAATAGCTCACTATTTGTGTTACAGTATGCGAGATTGTGCAACCATGATTTGACAGTGGGAGAGGACCTTCGCCCCCAAACAAGTGCAATCTCTCTTTTTGCCAACAATAGCGCAATTGCCGTGAACCGACGCACCCTCTTAGGAAATCCAGCCACATATCCCATCAGTGCAACCTCTGGCAAGGGCTCGACGTCCAAGCCAATCATCTTCTCAATTTCTTTACAAACCGCACGCCAGTAAGTCCCAATTTTGACACAATTCCAGACCAAATGTGAAAAGTCAGCATGCGGTGCTCTACATTTAAGGCATGTGTGTGGTCTGTCTGGGTTAAACCTATGCATTTTATCGGGGGTCATGTAGATTCGCCATAGAAACTTGAAATGTAAAAATGTGTGCCTGCTATTGAGGGAGACTTCTTTAATTTGTGTACAGCAAAATTCCCAGTGCGAGTCCTGGAGCGGGTGTCCTAGGTCGCGCTCCCATGCTTCTCTAATTTTGACATCTCTACTGGGGACAAGGGTCATACACGCCCTGTACATTTTAGAGATCAAGTGTTCACCTGCAGAGTCGGCAATAACAATAGACAACGGGGTAAGAGGTGCAGGCTCTAAGGGGAACCCAGGAATAACTGCTCGCAGTGCACTGCGGATCCTGCTAAAAATTAAGTGGTCCATGAATGTTGCCTCACTAAACCTCCCCTCGTCGGTACTGGAGAAAACATGTCCCTCTGTGAAAAGCTCCCCAATTGCCGTTATGGCATATTTAGTGAGGGTGCGTTGCACTAATTTCTCTTGCATAATGGGGATCCATGGGTTGTTCAATAAAGGGATACCGGGTGAGTACAGTGCGGCTGCCGTGGTGACTTTGTGCAGCTTCCGCCAAGCCCAACTGGTAGAAGAAACCGTTTGGATATCCCGCGGGTCCCTGGGGTATCCCTGTGGCAATATAGTGTTTAAGGTGGCAGGCAAAACCAAGTCGGCCTCGGGCCTAGCATAGAGGATCCGTGCATCCGGGTGGTACCAGGAGTGCGCGTAGCTACACTGCACTACTAAATAACAAATCTGTAAGTTAGGGACTCCGAATCCCCCTCTTGCGTACGGAAGAGTCACAGCATCCCAACAGACCCTGGGGTTCTTGCCCCACCTGACCAACCGAATGAGGTGAGAGCGTAGTTTTAAAAAGAAACTATTCGGGAGTGGGACGGGTATGTTGTGAAATAAATATAAGAACTTAGGGAGTATGATCATTTTTATTAGCGCCACTCAACCTGCCAGTGAAACTGGAAGTCGCGTCCACCTGTCTACCTGGTCTTCAAGTTTGAGCATTGCAGGGCCGTAATTCAATTGAAGAATCTGTTCTGTATCTTTGTGAATGTGGATCCCCAAGTACTTCGTGGAGTCCTCACGCCACTTTAGGGGAAATTCACATTCCCATCTCGTGATGCCCGAGGTTAGAGGGAATATTTCTGACTTACCCCAATTGGCACCCAGGCCTGAGAAACCACAGAACCGAATAATCTCCTGTATCAGAGGCTCTAGGTTATCACAGGGGGTCCTCACATATAGAATGATATCATCTGCATAGAGGGAGATGAGCAGGGGACCAGACTGGAATTGAAGGCCTCTGCGCAGATGTCATTCCTGAAACTGTTGGACCAGATGATCCATAGCTAAAATAAAAAGAAGCGGGCACCCCTGCCTGGTACCCCGGGAGAGGCTGAAAGAACGAGAAATCGTGCCATTCAGGCGCAATCGGGCAGTGGGGGAGGAGTAGAGCAGCGCCGTGAGGCTAATGAAGCCTCTCGGCATGCCCATCCTCTTCATCACTTCAAGGAAAAAGGGCCATTCCAGGGAATCAAAGGCCTTTTCGGTATCTAAGAGAATTGCTGCCGCCGGTAATTCGGGTGAAATCCTGTGGATTACTGCGAACAGCGTTCTCAGATTAAGGGCAGTCGATCTGTGCGGGACAAAACCCGTTTGTGCCGGGGAGATAATGCGGTCCGGCAATAGGGCCAACCGTAGCGCTATCATCTTGGCCAGAATTTGTAGTCTAGGTTTAAAAGGGAAAGAGGTCTATACGATCCACAATCAAGCGGATTTTTCCCAGGTTTAGGTAGCAGTATTATTAAAGCCTCCCGTAGGGTGGGGGGAAGTTGCTGTCTCTCTAAAGCCTCACTGTAAACTTCTAAAAGATGAGGTGCCAGCAGGTCTTTATATGCTTTATAGAAATCCCCGGTAAAGTCATCTAGGCCGGGGGCTGTGGAGCCGTTCACGGCATCTATGGCGCTAGTTATTTCCTCCGCTGAGAAGGGCTCCGCCAGGAAATCCTGCACGAACCGTTCCATATAAACCATGGCAAACTCATCGAAGTAGCTCCCCAGTTCCGCTGTGGTGTAGGTCGCTTTGGATGTGTATAACTTATTATAGTAGTCATGAAACTCGTCTCTAATATCTGGGGTACTCATGAGAGTTTGGCCCGTAGAGGACCGGATTTCAGAAATGCATGATCGACCAGTGGAAGACTTCAACAGGCGAGATAGTGTTCTGCCAGGTCTGTCCCCTTCACCATACCGCCGGGCCAGGCCATGTTGAGTTAAGAAATGGGTTTCCCTCTCTGCGGCCACCCTGAATTCTGCTAAAAGAGAAAGACGTTGACTAAGTCGGACTGGGTAAGGGTTGGCTATCTGTTCGTCATCTACCGTCCTTAATTGCTGCTCAACACGTGCTATTGTGGCCCTGAGGTCTCTCAACACACCCGAATGCTTGGAGATACACACCCCACGTAAATAAGCCTTAAATGCTTCCCAGAGGACTGCCCAGGAGTTTACAGAGCCAATATTGAGAGTGAAGTACTCCTCTATTGCGTCACGCAGCTCTGCCCTAAAAGCCTCATCCAGAAGGGCCTTCCCGGGAATCTCCACTGCCTCTCGCAACCTTCAGGCCTGGGGATCCTAACCCGCATAACCACCGGGGAGTGATCCGAATAAGTTCTCGGCAGTGTCTGAGAGGATCTATGCCAAGTAGTTAGACCGGGGGAGACTAACCAGTAGTCCAGTCTGGTCCAGGTGTCGAATTGGGCAGAATAATGGGAGTCCCCAGGGTCCGCCGGATGGCGTAATCTCCAAATATCTGCCAAGGGAGTCGCACAAAGTTAGGAATGCCCGGCGTGCCCGTGGTTTGGAGTCTGCGGAGCTAGATGAGCTATCAACCACCAGGTCAATTAATAAATGAAAGTCCTCCCCCCCCATACATATATATTCAGCGTCTAACTGTAGAAGTTGTGCGTGGAGGTCATGAAAAAACTCAGGATTATCCACATTGGGGGCATGAACATTCACAAATGCTACTCTGTGACCCATTAGTAGCCCCGATACCATTGTGTAGCGCCCGTCAGTGTCATTATGTACGGTGTGTTGCTGGAAGGGGAGACGCTTGTGTATTAGTATCGCGGTGCCTCTGGCATAAGACCTATAATTCGCGAAATGTCGGTGGGGACCCCAGCTAGATGCAAAAGAAGTGGCTTTAGTTTTGGGCAAGTGGGTCTCCTGAAGGAATGCAATGTCTATTCCGTGTCTTTGCATGTAGTGTAAGACGTGCTTACCTTTTCAAGCATTATTGAGACCTCTGACGTTCCATGTGATGAGAGACAGGTCCCAATAATTAGATAAGTCATCCAAGCCTGTCATTTGTAATGAAAAACAATATCAGCTGTTGAATGTCACAGCAAACCATATAAAATAGACAGTGAGTACGCTGCAAAGGCAACTGCTGTAGCAAAGTAATGAGATCAACCCCTCCCTCCACCCCCCACCCATCCCTGCACACCCCATCGCAGGGAAATTCCCCGTGAAATAGGCAACCATATGTAACCTGCAAACAAAGCAACAAATTCAATAGTATATAAATCGGGTACATTACCACCATGTTACATCGTGAACGTGTTACACACATGGGGGGGGGTGACAACGCCACGCCAGGGAACCAACTTTACAATAGCTGTGGTGTTTAGGACATAAAGCCTGTCCCACTACAAGGAGAAATCAAACACTTTAAATCAAAATAGTCAGGTGTGCAATCCAGACTCATTCAGTGGAGAAAAGTTCGACACTCGCCACCGAACCGCTATGAGGAGAACTACGTAGAGCGTCTTTGGGTTTTTGATTACGAGAGATCCTATACTCCCTGCAAAACTCCTGCACAGCCGCAGGGGAGTCAAAGATTCGTGTTCTGCCCTCGATGTCTACTCTGAGCCGAGCTGGGAACAGCATGCCATACCTGAGACCCAGATTCCGTAGAGTCGCTTTGACGCCATTGTATTTACGCCTCGCCTCCTGAACCATTGCAGTAAAATCTGGAAACAAGGCCAACGCAGAGCCCTGCCATGTGATAGCACCGCGCTCTCTCGCCAGCCGAAGCGCAGTATCCCTGTCTCAGAAATTGAGGAGACGAGCAATTATGGGTCTAGGGGGGCAGCCTGGGTTAGGGCGGGGCCCCAAGAATCGGTGTGCACGCTCCACAGCAAAGCCGGTGGTGAAGGAGTCCCTACTGAAGATGTCGACCAACAAGGTTTCCACAAACTGATCCATACGACCAGTATTGGTCCTTTCCAGCACACCCAAAATGCGAATATTATTGCGCCTGCTGCGCGATTCTAAATCTTCATTTTTAAGTGCGACATCTTTAAGAATTTTTCTACTCGTTCTAAGCGCTGAACTGCCTGGGCAGAGCCATCCTCTAGTTCGGACACCCTACCTTCCACCGTATCAAGCCGCCTTTCATGTGAATCCAGCTTGGCACCCATACTGTCGAGGCGTTTATCCAGGGAGTCAAATCGGTTGTCTAGACTAGAGCACTAAAGCCAGCTCTCAACTCCTGAAGCAATGAGGCCGAATCCGATGAGGGGCCTCCTGTAGAAGGTGCGCCCAGCACACCCTCCGCCATGGTAGTTTCTGAGCCTGCTGATTTTCCAGTGGGTTTGGTGAATTCCAGCAATCACTGTTTAGGGTCTTTACGGCCCATGCCACCCTGTATGGGCCTCAAACAAGCAGCGTATCTCACGAATCGTCTCACATTGCAGGGGACACGCCTGATCAGGACAGGACTTGGGCTGCAAGATCTCTAGCTGCCACACCGTCCGAGTGATCTGAGGATTGTCAAGACACCCCCAAGGAGCCCCAAATCGTGGCTTAATTGCAGGAGGGATTACAGGGCACCACTTAGAGCTGCTGGAGTTGGAGGCTGCTGTGCGCTGTATACTTGCTGCTGGCAATGAGGCAATCAATGGTAACGCTCTAAGTGCGCCATTGGGTGTGGAGCTCGCTGCTGTAGTCCCTCTGCGCCATCACCCAGGAGCTGCAGGCTGATGGTGCGCGCCCTGGCCCCCAACCCCGCTGAACCCCTCCCGCAAACCGTTTAGCAGTCGGGTGACTGCCTCCCAGGCTCTCCCGCAGTCCCTATCACTGCGGGGCCTCCGGGAGCGAAACGGGAGGCACTCACGCTTCGGCAGAGCTACCAGGAGCAGAACGCAATAGTGGAGCTGGGAGGGGGGGGAAGGTCCCGGTCACCCTCACCTCGCAATCCAGGGCTCCCAGCACCGTCTGGCTGGATGCGCCACAATCCAACACGGCGCGGATTCACTCCAGGCCCATACTCGTTGCAGTGGCAGGCTCCGCCCACATATGTTGTACAGCGCTGAACGGGACAATCCGGGCGATTCTGGTGGCGGAAAATAGCTCCGCTGGATCACAACCGCTTCCACCACATCGGCGACCGCATTACGGGCGGGTTAAGTTGCAGTTGGCTGGGGACAGGACGTTCGTGTTGGAATCCCCTGGCGGAGCTTCAGTGCTGCCCGGCCATCTTGGTTGGCTGCCTGGCCCCGCCCCCGAGCAGGAACTTGTTAGCAGCTCAAGCTGTAAAATCTTGTTAATCCAACAGCACACCACTTCCAAGTCACTTTACCAGGAAAGGATTTACAATTGCTGCTCTTGATAATTTTGATTTTGAAGACAGCTCTTCTTTGTCTGGAACATCCAGTACATATGATACTGCCATGGTGCTTTTGTAAGACTGTACAAATGAAGTAGCTGCTGGAAAACAAGCTGTGTCAGCTGTAGGCATAAACAAATGAAGCTGCAAACTTAGAACCCAACTACCTTGCCAACGTGTGCAAAATCACTACAAGCCATTATCAGGTCGCAGTCCACCAGAAAGTTTCAAAGTGACTTAGGACATGGATCTTCTTCTATCTGATGCTGCGGTCCACAAAGCTGATTTAACTGAATTTATCATATTGCTTATTCGGTGCAGACTGAAGGATGAAGAAAAGCTTGTTCGTCCGTGCGTTGGAATTCATGCTCTGATCTCCCAGAATACCTTCCCACTGAAGAAGGTTGGGTTTTTACCAGCAATACCATCTCCAGTCACAAACTACGCAACAGTATACACATCTCCAAAAAATTTCCAAATGTGCATACTCAGCTTGAGGACCAGCCTATCCTGCCAATTGTCCGTGATGAAGGTGTTTTCCGTATTGTAGCTGACATTTTTATGAGCAATCCAGTAGAATTTGATGATCTTTATCCAATGATGGGCATTTTCCACATGACAAAAGGTGCGTTGCTGTGTGCAGAAGTTATCTCAGTGGATGTGGCAGGGACAATGCACTTATTGAGGCTGAAATCTTTGGAAGCAAAACTGTCCAGTCAGTAATGAGCAGAACTCATTATGTTCATTCGTTAGAAGGTATGCTCATCATATCTGAGGCTGTAGAAACACTGCGTTGGAATGTGTTCTGAAACAAGAATGACAAACTAGGTTTTGCATATCTTATCTCAAAAGTGAACAAGGCACAGGGTGCACTTCATTCAAAAGACATAATGCAAAGCCAGGCAATGTTCAATCGACGGCCCAGTCGACGGCCCAGAGATGCTGCGACCTCCTATGCCTCCAACATCGTCTTCTGCGTTGATGAGGGAGGGGGGTGCTTCCGCCTGAATCCGCCGGGGCCCTTGATCTGGCTGGCCCAAAATTCTGTTGTTGAGGCGTTGCAGGAGTTTCGGCTGATCTCAGGTTGGGTGCAGCTTGGAGCAGCCTCAACAGCATCGTCAGCGGAGTTGGTTGGGGGCAGGGTGTGCTTCGCCTGCCTCCGAAGGGGCTCTCAGTATCTGACTGGCCTAATTTTTGAACTGCGGAGCAGGGTGTGATTGCCTGCCTCCGACAGGGCACTCAGTATCTGGCTGGCCCAAGATTTGGAATTATTTGGAGGGGCGGTGGGTGCTTCTGTCTGGGTCCCTCAGTCTGGCTGGCGCAACGAGGGATTTGTAGGCGATACAAGGATATGGTCAGTCTCTCGGCCGATGCCTCGGGGATCGGATGTTTGGCGCCCCAATTCTTCAATCTTCTTTAAGGCTGCAGGGCATTTCGTGTCTCGCAACGACCGAAGTCTTCACTGCTGCCGCCGGGTGCCTTTTACAGCCCGGATTCATTCATGCTCATGTTTGCATCGGCCTGCTAAGATGCTCGTGGGCGCTACGTCCGGAGACTCTCTTTTATGAGGTTGTTAACCATCTGTCTGTTAATCTGCTGGGAGAGTGTACATGCGGCTACTTTGTTGCAGCTGCCTCCCAGTATTCGGCGCCTAATGGCCTGCAACTGACGCCTACTGTGTTCTAAGCAAAAAGGCTTTTATCCGCCTTGTTTCCCTTCATATTGCCTTTGCTTGGGTGCTAAGGAGTGACGCCTACACCCGGTTTCTACGATCTAAATCTTCCCTGCAACAATGGCAGCTCACTCGGAGCCACAAGGTAACTGACCTCCTTTAGACTGCGTGTATCCTTATCTTACTACGTTCCTTCAAATGAGCCTCAAAATGGAGCCTCTCAAGGCTATTCACCCACTTTAAGACAATACTCAAAATGGCCACTGCTCAAATTGACCTCGAAGATGGCCTGAACCATTACGCCTTAATTTCTGAAATTGGTACATTCAGGTCCCTTATCAAATGACATGGTTGTTCTCTTGAGTAGATTTTAAACAAAAGTGTAGTTTCTACGCCTTGCAGGCCTCTCATGCTACCATCCGCCTCCCTAGACAACTATACATGGAATTTGACCTTCTTTATCCTCCCATGGAACTAGAAAAAGGGACAACCTATGATCAAAGAAGTTAACAACCATCTTGAACTGATCAATAATTTGACACTTCCCGTCATTTCTTAGTCCAACCATTCACAGCAACAAGATGCTAATACGCAACCTACCTCTCCTCCCATAGATTCATACAGAGCCTGAACTCTCAGCCATAAAATATGCACCCGCCAAACCCCACCTGGAACTCTAAACTCGTGCGCTACGGTCCCAACTCATGGTCCATAAAGTACCCAAAAAATCTGACTAGTAATGCTAAAAAGAACCTAAAGCACAGTACCTTAAAACAGCACCCGGAAACACTTATAATAGACAACTACCACACCGCTACTAACGGCAACACGAAAACTAACTTCATCTTTTACACAAATCGCCCAACTAAGTGGAAAAACATCTTCCTTCTTCACTTTCAAATCACCAAATCAGTTAATATCCCCTATGTAGAGAAAATCTCCACAACAGTCACCCCTACCTTTAAAGGGGAACTCACAATCTCTATCTTCAGAACAGGAAACATTCTCGTACAGGCCACTGACCCGCACCTCACCATTTTTGATCGGCACTTCCCAACATTACTCTCCTCTCTAACCCACCAATACCATCAAACCCAATCCCCCCCACCCCGACGAAAAAACCAGAAACAACCCAATCTCCCGCCCCGGACAACCCACGTTACAACTTATGGACATCCACCATCACTAATTAAAATCTCACTACCCCCATCATCACACTCCGCCGCCAAACACCCTCTACAATGGCCTCAACTGCTATCACCAGGTACAGCAAACGCTCTGTTAATAAACACAGCAAGGCTGAACCGGACCTAGCCAGATCGGACTCTAACGACTTTCTTTCTGTGCCCGAACCTCCTACAGGCGCCCCCGTCTCGTCCTCAGGAGACCCGACTCTACCCTCGCAAACCATCCCCAACTCCGCTACTGTCCCCACTGACTCGGAGCTAGCCAGATCGGACTCTAACGACTTTCTTTCCGTGACTGAACCTACTACAGGCACCCCCGTCTCGTCCTCAGGAGACCCGACTCTACCCTCGCAAACCATCCCCAACTCCGCTACTGTCCCCACTGACTCGGAGCTAGCCAGATCGGACTCTAACGACTTTCTTTCCGTGACTGAACCTACTACAGGCACCCCCCCTCGACCTCTGGGGACCCGACTCTACCCTCGCGAACTATCCCCAACTCCACTATTGTCCCTACTGCGCCTGCCCTAATCAGCCCCATACCCAACATCACCGTTAATACCTCGGACACTGACCTCCCGCTAGCCACTGCTCACTCCCCCCTCCCCGACCCGCCGCCACATGCCCTAACAGCCCCCACTGCTAATCACACCACCAATCCCCCGGACACGGACTTCCTCCTTACCATTGCTCACTCCCCTCCCTCGGACGCAAGACCCACAACACCTCCTCCTAACCTCCTGACCGGAAGCATCAACGAACTGACCCCTCTCGTCCAATCTATCCCCACTCCTAACCCCAAGGATGCCACCCAATCCCACAACCCAGTACCCTCTTCCTCCTCAGACCCTGATCATACACTGCCCCTGTCGAAGACGTCATGCCCTCTCAGCACACTCTCCCAGCTACTGACCCGAATGGAGCAGAAAATAGACTCCCTAGCGGCAGATATCCTACACCTTCATCTAAGCCTCCCCAACCGAGTTAATCCTCCTTGCTCACACACTGCGGGTAACTACACACCTTCCCCCCAGACTGCCTCCTCCATGGCCCCACTTGGCACCCCATGGCCCAACAATCCTATGAGGAATCAGGCTCATCGTCCCAGCCGAACACTCCGACCCATTTCAGAACGTGAAGCTGATGTTATCAATGACTCTTACCTCGAAATTAGCCAGAACTCGGCCGCGTTGACAATCCCAGTTTTAGTGAGCACTAATAGAATCCCTAGACCTGTCCTCTCGCCCAGACCCCCTGCTCAATACACTTCCATTCACACAGCACACACCACCTGTGAGGCGCTCTGGCCTCTATCATGCATGCTCCTCAATTGTAGATCAGCAGTACAACATGCCACAGACATTGCGGAAGTCATACTCGCGGAAGATTTAGACATCGCATTCCTCACAGAATCCTGGCTCAATGACCACTCTACCCCCATCCTAGACCTTCTCAACCCCCCAGGCTACAACATCATCAGACACGACAGACCGATCAAAACTGGTGGCGGCCTTGCTATCATCCATAAAGAAGGAATACAGCTTACCAGATTAAAATCCACAGAATACCTGACTCTTGAGTACCTAGGTGTTGAACTTACAGCCAAAGGCTCCACGCCCATCAAATTTCACACCATCTATCACCCTCCGGGTGATCGTACCCTCTTCACGGAAGAACTAACCGACCTAATAACTCGTTTCTCCTCACTGACACGGAAGACGTGTTCCTGGGGGACTTCAATATCCACTGGAACAACCCAGAAGACACCACAACCCAGAACCTCTCCAACCTGCTTGAAATTACCAACCTCAAACAACTCTGCAATGAACCAACTCACATCAAAGGAGCAACTCTGGATACGATCATTACCAAAAATGAGCTGGTCTCCTTGAGATCGATTTCTCCCATTGACTGGTCCGACCACCACCTCATACTGTTTAATATTGATGCGCATGTCAGAAACCAACCAACACGACCTGACAAACCTAAGCACTGGACCAGGAACATCAAAGGAGTCCCCATAACTGAACTAAAATCCAGGATTCATGACCATCTACAACCTCAGCCTTCCACTATGACGACTGACGAACTCACAACCCACTTTAATTCCACAATGACAGAGGTGTTAGACCAAGTAGCTCAACTCAAACTCAAACATCTGAGATCTACCAAATCTAAGTCTTGGTTCAATATGGATCTTAATAACGAAAGAAGACAACTCAGACAATCAGAATGAACTTGGAGACTTAACCCTTCGACTCTTCACCTAGCACAACTTCGTTCAACTCGGTCGGCCTATAAAAAAACACATTTTTAGAGAAAAGGCCTCTTTCTTCCGCACCCAACTAGACCAGGCGAAGAATAGACCTAGAGAACTCTTCAACATTGTCAAAAGTCAAACAAACAGCACACCCCCACTAGAAATAAACGCCACCAAAGATCGATGCGAAGAAATCGCCTGCTTCTTCACTGATAAAGTCACAAAAATTGAGTTAATCCTTCACCCTAACCGCAAATCCTCCCTCCCTTGCAACCTGCCCCCCTTTAACCATCCCGGACCACACAGTTCGAAATCCTACCTCGGACAATCAAACCCGCCTCCAACTGAAAAATGACGCTAATTGGTCGAACTTCGAACCCATGTCGGAAACCAAAGTCTTCAATATAATTGCAAGCTTAAAACCTTCTTCCCACACTATGGACCCTCTCCCATCCACAATAGTAAAAAAACTCAACCACATCATTGCCCCAGTCTGGACAAAAATCATCAACTCCTCTCTCACATCAGGTTGTGTCCCAGACTCCCTTCAGCTAGGACAAATCACACCTTTACTCAAGAAACCAGGGGCCGACCCCAACGAGCTCAACAACCTCAGACCTATTTCCAACCTCCCGTTCCTAGCCAAAACTTTGGAGAAGTGCATTCTCCAGCAACTTAACAAACATATTGACAACTTCAACCTCCTCGACACCTTTCAGTCAGGTTTCAGGAAAGGTTGTAGCACCGAAACAGCGATGCTCAATGTTGCAGATGATATCCACAGAGCCTTAGACGAAGGTTCTGCCTGCCTCCTCATCCTTATTGACTTATCAGCGGCATTTGACACAGTAAACCATCAAGCTTTACTTGAGACTCTGAAGAGCCGATGTGGCATTAATGGCACAGTCCTAAAATGGTTCACTTCCTTCCTTCAGCACCGTTCGCAACAGATTAAAATCAACTCCTGCGCCTCTCGGTACCAACACGAGTCAAACTTGGAGTCCCGCAAGGATCGATCCTATAACCATCCCGCTTCAATCTCTTCATGGAATCCCTAGCTATTATTTTGAAACAAGCAGGGGTTCATTACCACCTATATGCTGATGACACACAAATATACTACAAAATCAAATCGCCCGGTGACGTCCGACACCTCAACGTCACGCTTACCAAGATCCAAACCTGGTTTAACGCAAACCACTTAAAACTGAACCCGGATAAAACGGAATTAATACTGTTCTCTCCGAAAAGCAACCATCAACCAACTCAAGTCTGGCTCAAGGAGCTGGATGCTCTAAACTGCTCCCTCGTCCTATCTGACTCAGTAAAGTCACTAGGCATTACCCTGGACAAGAACTTGTCAATGAAGGACCACATAAAGAACTCTGCAAAAAGCGCGCTCAACTCCCTAAAACACCTCAAGAAAATTAAACCTTTCATTCCTCAAGATGATCTCAAGACAATAGTACAATCCCTAGTCCTTTCTAAACTGGACTATGGGAACGCCATCCTAACAGGGACACCAAAAGCTCACCTAGCCCCACTTAGGTCAGTCCTTAACATGGCAGCCCGACTCATAACTGATGTAAAAAGATTTGAACACATCTCACCAACCCTCAACGCTCTCAACTGGCTTCCCATGGAAGGTAGATGTATTTAAACTGGCCTGCATCACTCACAAGACCCTTCACACCCAATTCCCAAACTACCTTAACAGCAAGCTAATAGAAGCAGGGAAATCCAGAACTCTGAGAAGCACCAACTCTCTTCTTCTCATCCCTCCGAAACTGAAAAAGAAAACGACCCAGTGCCGGCCCTTCTCTGGCAACGTACCCAGGATGTGGAACGCACTCCCGATTGACCTCAGATGCAACCCCCTCCTTCTCTTGCTTCAAAAAGGACCTGAAACTCTTTCTTCTCAACCAATACTTTTCTGTCCAAGGCAACCGTCCCAGGCATCAATAACCGACTCCCCGCTCACTTTGACCTTCAAGGTTGGTGGTTCTCTGACTGTGTCAGCCACCTGAGTCCTTGTCCCCTCTCCGGATACATAAGTACTATGTCTTTGCTTTTGTCTTTATGCATCCTCATGTACAGCGATGTTTTGTAATTCCTTTTCTTTTTCCTGTGTGTATGTAAAGCGCTCTGATACCCACAGGTCTAGCTAGCGCTATATAAAACTTTATAAATAAAAATTTAAAAAAAATATACTCAGTTCAAAATCAGAAAACCTGAAAACCAGGTTTGTAGAGTTTGTCAAAGAATAGGAAGTAAAATCAGAACTTTGCAAGTTCTGGGGAATTTGGTACATGCTTATCAGGAAGGTGATTGTGAGCTGCATGTGAAGACTGTGGAGTCACTGATTACTATGTCTCATGAATTGGACTGCATAAACGACCTGAGATATGGATCCTGATATTTGAAAGACTGAAGAAGCTAGAGGTGGAAAAACCGTACCACTACAGAAAATTCATCCAAACACATTTCGTGGTGAAATACAGAGACTGCTGTGGCAACAGATATGAAACTGAAACAGACGATCCAGAGATCACAGAAAAGCTCCAAGGGAATTGTTGGTCAGACACATAAAGGTGAAGATGTTGCTCAATGGCGGCTAGTTTATCATGAAGTCCTTTCTATTTGCAGTGTTTTCAGAGAGTTGGCAAATTCTAAATTAATGGACCATCGTGAAACCGTTCCTCACCACGAACTTGTGGGAAAGAGAGGGGAACGTTTTAATAAACATGTTGACAGCCTTCTTCATTTCATGCAGCAGCAAGGAAACCTCTTTGAAATGACTGAGCCTGTGTGACTAATCAACTTCGTGACCAAACAATATGTGGATAACGATATAAAGACACGTCTACTACATGTCCTGAAACATGGATCGAAACTACACCCAGAACTGAAGAAGGACAGATTTGTATTGAAAGAGAAAACGCTGTTTGACAAATTCACTAAAGATAAACTTCCACACTTTAATTGCGATAGTAAGAGTTTCGTCCAACAAGCCACTACAATACAGATTACAAAAACCAACTTTCGCAAACACATGGAGAGATGGATGTAGCAAAGGAAAGGGGTGAATTTATCGAGGACATTCTGTTGCATGATCTTCTTCTAACAAACGCATTATTTGATGGAGATGCTACAACCAAACCAGTGAAGCACAAACTAGTACAAGAGCTCGAAAAAAACCTTTCACCTGAAGAATTTCAAGTTGAAAAGGTGTCCTCATTAAAAACTGCTGTTGTTGGGACTATATGTCACAATTGGGAATGGTCAAGATGTCATCAATGCAAAACTTCGGAGCGGTTGTTCAGACTGTTCTACAGATATCAAAGTCAGTGTGCACCTTGCAAGAACTGCACATTGTCTTTGACAGTTATCTTGAACTATCAAAGAATGTGAGAGGATCAGACGAATGTCTACAAGTGGAACAATTGATCTTGCTTGCATAAAAAATTCGACACCTATACCTGTGCAACTTGATAAATTCTGGACATCAACATCGAACAAGATGAACTTGGAGATGTTAACTCACCAAAACATTGCTGATGCTTAAGTGAACACTGAATTTCCAATTATTGCAAGTGGAATGATTGTCAATGAGGAGTTGGTGCCTGCAGGGATATATTCAAAAGGTATGGGCCATATTGCTCAAGAACTTAACAGCAAATTGGAGGAAGTGGACCTTCGTGTTGTGCCACATGTTGAGTGGGCTGTTCGAAATGGTTCCAATCGAGTCATTGTACTGTCATATGACACAGATATTATTGTGCTACTTAGATTTGTTGCAATGTTCATAAGTCAAGGATTGTCAGAGTTATGGATACGTTATGGAACAGGCGAGAAAAGACATTTAATTCCACTTCATATTCTGTACAAGAAACTTGACCCAGAGACGCCCAGTGTTCTTAGCAAGGCAGATATTCTTACAGGTGATGACACTATGAGCAAAATTGGAACAAAGCTTGGAGCTTTAACTGCTGAACCTGTGAAGTTTCTAAAAGGATTTGCTGAGACAGAAGAAGGATATGACTTTATAGACGGAGAAAAATATCTTGTGCGTGTGTGGAAAACGAGTTCTGACTGTCACACATTTGACGATCTTCGGTACAGTGAGTTAAAGAGATCAGTCCCGCTAAGTGACCTTCCACCGATGTCATATTCTGTGAATCAGTACATTAAAAGAGCGCTCTACTTGATGAGAAGATGTGTAAATGTTTTGGATCATGCATATTTAGAGAAAGATCAGTGTGAATTTGGTTGGGAAAATATTGATGGGGTAATAAAGCACAAGTTACTAACTTGTGTAACGATATATCTGTAAGAGACAGTAGTTAGTGACAGATTCCTTACCTTAGAATATCCCCAGGCGCCAGGCTGGATCCGGAAAGTTTTTTGCGTAGCAGTACCCTTGCGCGTCGGTAGGCGGCGTCGTGCGGCTCCGGGTCCGTCGTCGGCGTCGTGGTCGCCGGGATGACGTCGCGGGCAGTACTTAGACGCCGCCCCTGCGCGCTGACGTCAGTTCTGTACACGACTTTCCGCGCCAGGAACGCAGAGCCATGCAAGAAGCTGACATAGGTGTCGGAAAATTCTAGGGCCCTGAAAGGGATGTCCTTAACCCTAGAAATCAGTTCGCAGAACGGGAGGATGGGTGGGGCGGTAGGAATCTGTCACTAACTACTGTCTCTTACAGATATATCGTTACACAAGTTAGTAACTTGTGCATCTGAAAGAGACACGTTAGTGACAGATTCCTTACCTTAGAATAGATACCCCAGCAATACCAACCCCGGTGGTGGGTCTGCGAACAAAGATCAGACAAGGAAGTCCCGGAGGACAGAACGGCCAAAGAAGCCGTCCCTCCGGACCTGACTGTCAAGGCAGTAATGCTTTGTAAACGTGTGCAGCGAGGCCCACGTAGCTGCCTGACAGATATCCTGCAGCGGAACACCGCGGCCCAAAGCCGTGGTAGCAGCCGTTGCCCTGGTGGAATGGGCACGCAGCCCAACAGGAGGCTCCTTCTTAGCCAAAGAATAGCAGGCTTTGATACACAAGGTTACCCAGCGGGAGATGGTTCTCTTGTGCACCGCCCGACCTTTTTGGCGCCCACGTAGCCAACAAAGAGCTGGTCATCCACCCGGAAATGGTGTGTGCGGTCGATGTAAAAGGAAAGCGCACGTTTTGGGTCCAGACGGTGGAGCCTCTCTTCCTCTCTGGAAGGATGCGGAGGCGGAAAGAAGGTGGGCAAAGTGATGGTCTGCCCAATGTGGAAGGCAGTAACCACCTTTGGCAAGAAGGACGGACGCGTCCTAAGAACAACCTTGTCTGGATGGACAGACAGAAAGGGAGGTTTACATGATAGAGCCTGGAGCTCACTCACCCGCCGAGCGGAGCTGATGGCCACCAGAAAGGCAGTCTTCAGAGTCAGAAGACGAAGAGGACAGTTATGTAGAGGCTCAAAGGGAGCGCAGGTAAGAACCGAGTTCAAGTCCCACTGAGGCATCACAAATGGAACAGGAGGGAAGAGGTGTGTAATGCCTTTTAGAAACCTGTCAACAACAGGGGACTTGAAAAGGGAGGGCTGATCAGGAAGCCTGAGGAAGGCAGAGATGGCACAAAGATAGCCCTTGATGGTACCCAGGGCAGAACCCTGTTGGGCCAGGGAAAGAAGGAACAGGAGAACCTCAGAGAGAGGGGCAGAAAGGGGATTCACAGCCTTTGCTGTGCACCATGCCACAAACTTGTTCCACCTGCAGGCGTATACCACCTTAGTGGAGGGACGCCTGGCTGCCAGAATCACATCACAAACTTCGGGAGGCAAGTCGAAAGGAATCAACTGCCGCAGCTCAATCTCCACGCAAGCAGGTGGAGGCTGGACAGGTTCGGGTGGAGGACCGTCCCCTGCTGCTGCGACAGAAGATCCTCCCGAAGAGGCAGACGGATCGGGGGATCTACGCTCATACTGAGTAGCTCGGGATACCAAACTCTTCGAGCCCAGTCCGGAGCCACAAGAATGCCTTGGGCCCGGTCGTGCCGAATCTTCTTCAACACTCTGGGTAGAAGTGGTATAGGCGGAAAGGCGTACAACAGACCGCAACTCCACTCGCGACGAAAAGCGTCACCAAGCGAGTGCCGCCTTGGAAATTCCAACGCGCAGAACTGATGACATTGCGCGTTCTCTTCGGTGGCGAATAGATCTAACCAAGGCTCTCCCCACTGTAGAAAGAGTCCTTGCGCCACTTCCGAGTGAAGACGCCATTCGTGATCCATCATGCACCTGCGGCTGAGTTCGTCCGCCCTGGCGTTCAGGGAACCTGCCAGGTGTTGAACCATCAGGAACATGCCCTGATGTTCCAGCCATGTCCAGAGGCGCAGAGCCTCCTGACAAAGGGTCCACGACCCCACCCCGCCTTGTTTGTTACAATACCACATGGCGGTGGTGTTGTCTGTGAACACCTGCACTACCTTCCCTTTGACAGAGGGAAGGAATGCCTTGAGTGCAAGTCGGATCGCCCGGAGCTCCAGAAGGTTGATATGGAGCCGGGACTCCGCCGGAGACCAGAGGCCTCTGATCTCCGCCTCTCCCATGTGACCGCCCCATCCCAGAAGGGACGCGTCCGTCACAACTGTGTGCTCTGGCTGGGGAAGGGAGAGGGATCTGCCCATGACCCATTGCCGGTTCGAGAGCCACCACTGCAACTGTAGTGCAGTCCCCTCCGAGATCTGGACGTGATCGGACAGGTTGCCCTGGTGCTGCGCTCACTGGAACTTCAGGTCCCACTGCAGAGCCCGCATATGCCATCTGGCATGATTGACCAGCAGGATGCAGGAGGCCATGAGGCCCAGCAGCCTCAGGGTCATCCGTACCGAAACCCAGGATAAAGGCTGAAAGATCGGAATCATAGCCTGAATATCCCGGACTCGTCGTTCGGGAGGATAGGCCCGAAACTGCGTCGTGTCCAGAACTGCTCCGATGAAAAGGAGCTGTGGAGAAGGAATTAGATGCGACTTCGGCACATTGGTGGAGAACCCCAGCGAGTGCAGGAGTTCGGCCATAGTCTGGAGGTGGGAGACGACTGCCTGGGACGAGCCCGCTTTCAGCAGCCAGTCGTCGAGGTAGGGAAAGACTGGAACCCCTGCCCGGCGCAGATGAGCTGCGACCACCGCCATCACTTTCGTGAACACCTGAGGGGCACTTGTAAGGCCAAAGGGGAGCACGGTGAACTGAAAATGCTCGAGGCCTACCGTGAACCGCAGGTAACGCCGGTGGGCCGGCAGGACGGGGATGTGAAAATAAGCGTCCTGCAAGTCCAACGCTACCAACCAGTCTCCAGGGTCGAGGGCAGTCAAGACCTGAGCTAGGGTGAGCATCTTGAACTTCTCCTTCCGGAGGAAGCGATTGACGTTCCGGAGGTCCAAGATAGGAAGCATGTCCTCCTTGTCCTTTTTGGGCACCAGGAAGTAGTGGGAGTAGCAACCACGTCCTACTTCTGGGGTCGGAACATGCTCGATGGCCCTCTTGGCCAAGAGGGCCGTGACTTCCTTCTGCAGAAGTACCAAGTGATCCCCTGACATGCGGTGGAATTGAGGTGGCATGGCTGGGGGTGGTCTCGAAGGGGAGGGAGTAGCCCCTTCGGACAATGTCCAAGACCCACCTGTCCGAGGTGATGGGACGCCAGTGGTGAAGGTGATGGCGGACCCTGCCCCCTACTGGCGTGCTGTGCACTGGAAAGGAGGGACTAGGAGGGCTTGGAGGCCGCGGACAGGTTGGAGGTGGTGGCCTGACCCGCACGCTGGTTGCCCGAACCGCCACTGCGGTATCCACGTCCTCGGCCACGTGTAGACGCTTGCTGCGCGGGCCGGTGGCTGGGCAGCTGACGTGACTGGGCGCCCCTTCCGTGGCCACGAAAGGGGCGAAAAGCAGAGGTGAGCGGAGGGCGTACAACAGAAAGGCCCAGGGACTTGGCCGTAGCCCGTGAGTCCTTAAACCGCTCCAGCGCATGGTCTGCCTTTGAACCAAAAAGACCGACTCCATCAAAGGGCATGTCCATGAGTGTATTCTGGACATCACCCGAGAAACCAGTTGTTCTCAGCCAGGCGTGGCGACGTAGCGCCACCGTCGCCGCAAGCGATCTGCCCAGCGAGTCGGCGGTATCAAGGCCACAACGGATGGTGTATTTAGCCGCATCTCGCCCTTCCGCAATGGCGCGGGTAAGCAGTGTCTGGACCTCCTCAGAACACTGCGGCAAAACAGCCGCCACCGAATCCCACAGGGAGTGGGTATATCGGCCCAAAAGGCAAGCGGTGTTGACGGACCGCAAGCCAGCACTGGAGGAAGAAAAGCCTTCTTCCCAAATTGGTCCAGGCGTTTGGATTCCCTATCCGGAGGGGCGGTAGGGAAGGCGGTTTGGGAGGCAGAGGCTTGGACAACCAAGCTCTCAGGGGTGGGATGTTGGGAGAGAAACAAGGGGTCGCCCGGAGCAGGGCGATGGCGTCGGGCCACGTTCCTATCCACAGGAGCCCCTGTGGTGGGTTTGGACCAGGCACCCAAAAGAACGTCAGTGAGTGCATCATTAAACGGCAGCACAGTCTCCGAAGAGGAAGCCGCCGGCTGAAGCACTTCTGTCAGGAGGTTAGTCCTGACGGCCACAGTAGGCAACTGGAGATGTAAGGCTCCAGCTGCTCTACGCAACACTGTTGCAAAATTAGCTCCCTCCTCCGTAGCCACGGGAGGAGACAGCATGCCAGTGTCAGGGGAGGTGTCTAGACCACTGGCATCCCCAAGTTCCTCAGCCCAGTCCGGATCAAACTCACACTGTTGTGTGAGAGGGTCCTCAGACCCCTCCCAGCTCTCCTGGTCCTCCTCTTGTTCAAAATATGGAGGAGGAGGGACATTTGGGACCCAAGGTCTCATCGGAGCCGGCGTCGAGCGACGTCGGTCCGGCTCCATGTCCGGAGCCGGAGAGAACCGGGGAACGACGCCGTCCGGAGCTCCGGACGGCGTCAGGAACGGCACCGGGGACATCGGCGTAGGCGTGGTTAGGTCAACCGGCGTCGATGGGGGTTGCGGTACCACCGGAGCCGGGATCGAGGCCGGGGCCGGAGCCGAGGCCGGGATGAAGGCTGGTGGGACAGGCGGCGCCGGGACCGGAGTCGACGGCGGCGCCGGGCAACCCCATCAGGGCCCGCGGGGCCCGAAGGCGCACTGGAGAGACCTGAAGGCCCGAAGAGGCGGGCCATGGCCGACAGGAATTCCTGTATTTCGGCCAGAGTCGCCCCCGAACCCGGAAAGAACGGGTAATTCGGGGGCAGCTCTACAGGCATGTCCGGGGCCGCGGGGACGGTGCCGACTGGGGCCTCAGCCGAGTCGCGAGACCGGCGAGGCGAAGTCTTAGAGCGATGACGCCTCTTAGACTTCTTGTGCTTCGACTTACCGGAGGAGCGCCAAGACTTGGACTCCGACGAACGGCGGGGACTCCGCGACCGGCCCCTCGACCTCTCCCAGGACCGGGGCTTGGTGCGGCGCGGAGCCGACTGCCGGACCTCGAGTAGCTTTCGAGACCGCTCTCGCAAAGCCTTCGGATTAAGTTTCCGGCAGTCAGGGCATGACTTCGTGTCGTGGTCTCGGCCGAGACAGAAGAGACACTCGAGATGCGGGTCCGTGATCGACATCATGCGACCACAGGCCTCGCATGGCTTAAAGCCGGGCATCCCTACGACACCTAGGAGTCGTGAAGACTCGATGAAGAAACAGTGAAAAAATTCACAAAAAAGGATATTCAAAAAGTGACTAGGGCACTGCTCTTCCCGGATCTGCGCTTACTGGCGCGGAAAAAGAAGAACTGACGTCAGCGCGCAGGGGCGGCGTCTAAGTACTGCCCGCGACGTCATCCCGGCGACCACGACGCCGACGACGGACGCGGAGCCGCACGACGCCGCCTACCGACGCGCAAGGGTACTGCTACGCAAAAAACTTTCCGGATCCAGCCTGACGCCTGGGGATATTCTAAGGTAAGGAATCTGTCACTAACGTGTCTCTTTCAGATACCTATGAAATTTTGAAAGCCTCTACCCACAGAACTTACACGTTCATGTACTTACAAAACCTGTGCTACAAAAAGATGTCCCTGTCAATATGCTCTTCTCAAATGTTCAACATTCTGCAAATGTACCACAAGCAACTGCTGAAACAATTAAATTAAGCTGAACCATGAAAATGTATCTAAAACAGGAGTGATACACATAATTTTTTTTCATACTCAGATCATAAACATTGTTTGGTGTATACATAAAAGGATTAAAAGCCATTATTATTTGTTTCATTTCTATATATGTCTCTTCTTCCTCTATTATAGCCGCCATTTTGGAAAATGGCAGGAGGGTTGATCAGAGGAGTTATTTTCTGTTTCTGTAAGAATACTTGACCCCCAAAACCTATGTTTTGACAACTAAATGAAGTATATTGGTCCCATGGTTCCTGAAAGATCACATCATCACTGCAACACATCCACCATTTTTAAAAATGTCGTCCAGAAAAATTCAGCCCTGATCAGCAATGTCTACCCAAGCTAAATTACTTCTCTAATGATCCAAAAACACAAATCAAAAATGAAAATCTCTGGACAACAATTTTTTTTACGCAGGTATATCAGGGGGCCGGGATTATGAGTGTTGAGAAGATATGTATGCTGCAAAGCTATCAGCATTACAGTGCAATGTGTATACATGAATACTGCCTTAAATGGGATCTTGGACAGATGTTAACAGGCAAGCCATAAGCATTCTAACCGGAATTATGAGAGGAGGGGACAATTAGAATAAAAGGACGAAATGGGGACTGTATGTCACCAAAAGGCCATTCACATGAGGCAACGAGGACAGATACACATCAGTAAGCTATGGGGTGCTATCTTAAAAGTAATAACTGCGGTTTTTGCTTCTTGAGCTTACAGATGTTCAGGTGAACAATCTCTTTCCTGTTGAGAGATAAGCTGCATCCTGAAATATCAAGTACGTTGAATTGGGTTTTTGGACAGTTTATACGAAGGTGATTGTAGGTCAGGCAGGATATATGCCATACACACTATGCTTCTATCAGGGACCAAAAATGCTGAAACTAAGGTTGGCGTGATATTGTTAAAGCAACGGGTGTCTGAGATAAAGTGAGTGGCAGTGCAATGTAAAGCAGTCAATGGTGTCAGATCTGTTTTCTGCATCCAATAAGGAGATTACTGTCATAATCCAGTCAGGAAATGACTAGGACTTGATGTTCTGGAAAAGGTGAAGAGGAAATTGGACACCTTTTATCATATTTTTAATCTTGTACCCTCATATAAAACACTGCACTAGCCATAATTCCAGAGAGAATCCATGGTCTGTGAGTGTGTAAACCCTTTTCTGAAGGGGTGCTTTAGATTGTTCAGAGGAGAGGAGCTGGAGTTCAGTAATTTAAGGATTCATCTTCAGTGAATGATGTGACAGCCAGCTCTGTGTTTTACCCTGGCAATGTACTAGGTGGACAATAAAATGTTCTGAGTTCATTTTGCAATAAATCCGAGCATTTTTGGTGCATTGGTGTGTTGCGCTGGTTTTTGGCCAAGTTCCTATATCTTATCAACCCTTCTAGTGTTGACAGTATAGCAACCCAAGGTCCCATAAGTGGGGTGGCTACTAGAGGAAACCTCAAATCCTTTATCTCCAACATCTGTGCACAATCCTGAGGGAAGGGGGTTTAACGTTTAAAAAAATATTTCCATCAATACCAAATTTTCACTTGATGGTATGCAAAAGAGTCTATTGGTTCACTGTATCAAATGATACCAAGAGATCCAGGAAAATGAACATGCATGTCTTCACCTTTATCAAGGATGTGCTTTACATAAAGAAAACTACTTTGTGTGCCACAGCTTCATCTGAAGCCTGATTGGTGACCCCCTAGCACGTGACTCAGAATGATGTACGAGTTCAAATATGAATCAGTGCAGTTTTCAGCATTGTTTGCGATAAATGAGAAACTGCTAATCAAGTCACAGGGCTCATCAGAGGGTTTTTTCGCTAAGCACAGGGTAACCTATCATACCCATCACAGTGTGAGGGAATTCCGCTAGCAAAAGTGGGGCAGCTGTTACCTGGAACCAGCATGGGTGTACGGTTCAAAAGGCCCTTCAGTACTGGCAAGGGTATTGGGTTATTGATGTAGCAACATGATTTAACTGCAGCAAATTATTTCCAAGGGTTTCGAGTGATAGAGGGAAAATTCCTACCAGCATACTGTGGATATACATTTTGGTAATGAAACCAGCTAAGGCATGACAGAAGCTGGGGTGCCAAAGGTGATTTTATGGCTTTTCTGAGCAACCAATTCTCCAAATTCATTTTATTTCTCTGTCAAGTATGCTCTTCTTTGTAAATGGAAAATAGTTACGGTTTTGAAGGTCGTACATGCCCCATCCATACAAGCACTGTTTTATGACATAATCTGGTGGGACTTGGCAAAAATAGCTTCCCTTCATACATTGTTGCCATAGGGGGTTGGGTCAAAAGGAACTAGTGGTTGGGAGGAGGCACTTGATAAGTTTACTCTGAAGTCAGAAAACCTATTGCTGTGAACAACATGGTCTATGAAAGCTAGGCGATGATTTCATGGATATTGATGACCCCCACAAAGAAGATGGTGTTTTAGGGATTCTGCACATACACAGAGCTATGCACAGGATAATAGGACCTCGGAATATATTGGTGAGCCAATCATAAGCCTTAGCACCTAAAACCCCAACCCGACTAGCTGTAGCGTCTCATTAGCAAAAATACTACCAATGATTAGACAACCCAGAACACGGTATCTCTCTCTCAGGACTCGCAGGAGCAAGAACACCCTTTCATAACTCACTCATACCTGTCCACAACGCGCGTAAGAAGAGACACTGTATAGTTTAAAATGTTTATTTCAACTAACGTGCTCTAAGATACAGTACACGTGTCAGTACTATCAGCATAATGCATAAAGATAATATAATCAGCATAGTTACAATTCCATAGAATACAAACGGGGAAAGCATTTCATAAAGCAGTGGATATAGAGCTAAATGACTATACCACCCTCCCCGTGCTATTAGCTAGTTTATTATATAAACAGAAAACCTCTGGGCATTGTTAGGCGGACCCTCATACCTCAATCTCTAGATGCAGGTTTTACATCAGTAGACAAAAACAGCTCTTCTCTCTGGAAAGGTTTTTCTCCAAGTGCCTCTAACAGTGTAATCACCATATTAAAAGCACACAAATTTCTCCAGTGCAGCTGCACATAGTGTTATGTCTAGGTGCGAGGGACAGGCCAGATCAGCAAGAACAAGGGACGTTGTTTTTCGACCTTGCAGAAGCAACCCACAGGGGACAAGAGAAAAGGTGAAAGACAGAAATGCAGACAGTCCTCATATAGCCGGGCACAAGCAGAGGCTTGAAAAACAAAGTCACAAAAGTAACATGTGCAGAAAAAGCATCATGGCAGCCAGGCCGCAGCCAACTTAGCAGGGCAGGCCATGAGGCCACAAACCACATGACACCCTTCCCTGGACTGTCCAGAGACCTAGACGGAGTTCAAAGCAAATGAGCAGAACAGAAACGTCTGTTTGTGAAAAAGCCCCCATGAAGGACAACAAATGGGAGAGAAACAAAAATCCGCAAATAAAAATGCAGGGCGAAGCCGAAAGCAGAGGCCCCGTTCAATCCATCAAGGTGTAGGTGCAGAAAAATGCCACACGTTCCAAGAGGACATCGTTGGAACCATCAGAAAAAAGAGACGCCATCCAGTCCAATAAATCAAAACTGCAGTCATGTTCCTCATAAGAGGGAGCAGTGAAGAGCATTGCGGGACAACTTGCGTGATACTCAATATAACTTTGTTGCAGGAGAGTCTGTGCAGCCGCACAAACATCCCATTGTGCCAATATTCCAAGTGCAGCCGCACGCGCCATATAGCCATCCCCGGAACAGTCCCGCTCATGTGCCTCTAAGGGACCCATCAAGGGGACAAAATCCGGGCGAGACAGAGACGCATTGGAAAGGCAGTAGTCCAAGGACCAGGAAAAAGGACAGCGGATGCAAGTCATCACAGGTTGCACGCAAGTGAAATACGCAAAGCGAAATGAAAGACTGTAGGACACACTGAGGGTCGCCAATGGCAGGACGCCGAAGCCGACGAGCATGCGTTCACGGAGCATCTGAAGTCGACCGTGGTCGAGAAGGGCCCAATGAAGTGCAGCCATTGCGCAGTAAACAGACCAAAAGCAAAATACCAGCCACCAAAGCGAGGATCAACGGAATGCCGCCGAAGACGCTGGAAAAAATGGAATGAATAAAAGCCGGTATTACACCAAAGATAGTTTGAAAGGAGGTCACAAGGCCAGAGCCCACAACTTTAAAAAAGTGCACCAGACCCTCGGTGCGCGATGCATTAAAAACGCGGTGAATCAGTTCACCGAAACGCTGTGGGAGGTTAGTGTTCAAAAGGGCCTGTATTTCACTGTGGGTACTTGCCACCTGGAGAATGAATGTCTCCCGGGCGGACGTGAGCATAACCTCCTGATTCAATAATAGCGCCTTTATTCTGCTCAATTTATTGAAATCCGCCTTCAAGGTAGGAATGGAAGGCCAAATGGAACTATCTATGATGTCGGGCGGGGGAGGAAAAAGCACATTTTTGCAGCAGACAACTCTGTGTGAAACTGTTACGATATAGGGTATGCCGGCCAGCATGCCACAGCAGTCTTGGTTATTCAAAAGCAGATAGCTACCATTAGCAAGCACAGTGAAAGTAGGAGAAATAGCAGGAGCAGGAATACCCTTTAACACACAAGCAAGATTCGGAGCCGAAACGTTACAAGCTCCGTGTAATTTAATGTGTTTGCAAATAAGGGAATGACCCACAGTTGAATCGCATGACTCCCCCGTGAGAAAAACTTCCTTTCCGTCTCTAAGGCATTTATACATGAAAGGCAGGGACCACAGCTCATGCAGGAAGGCACTGCCCAAGGGCTGGAAACGGCCCACAGGATATTGCTTCATGCACGAACTGAATTCAAATAAAGAAAAAGGTAAGGCGATAACCCCATGCACTAGCCACACCGCAGAATCTAATTCTGCAACAGAGAATGGTAATGGCTCTATTTTCTCGATATGTAACAGAGTGTATGTGGCATCCTTCATGGACATGAACTGCTGCTTGTCAGTCAAATTAAAAGGTAAAAACAAGGCAGTGGTGTTCAGAAAATGCCAAGGAACTTTACCCAACTTAAGTGTCTGCAAAGTCCATGCAAACTGCATAACGGAACGCAATTGATTCTGACCATGATATAACACAGAAACATCATCTTGTACAATATCAACAACAGAGGACACAATATTCTCTAACGTGTAAATGCGGGAAGACAGGGTATTAATACTATTGTCAACAACAGCAAGCACCTTTCCTAAATTTGCCTGATCAATCTCCCGAAGGCGGGAGGCAGCTTCCATTTGCGAAAGCTTCCAGAGTTCATTGTAAGCTTCATAAATGAATCTCTTAGCTCGAGGGCCACGAGGCCCCAAAACAAAATCGGACAGATCAATGTTGCCTGAAAGGAGGGATAAATGCTGTTTCACAGAATCTAAGGAGGAGTGTTGCAACCACTGTTTACATAATTTTCCAACAGAATACGTTGTAATTGTACGAGAGTCAGAAAACCTCGGGTCTGGCCTATCCTGTTTATAACCAGGGGTGGAGTCATGAAAACGCAGTTGGCAGGCGTTCGCCGCTGTTGGCCAAGCCAACCAGGGTGACTGAACAAACGTGGAAACATTAAAGGAATTGTTCTGAAACAAAGCTTGCAAATCAGAAAGTGAAATATTAAAATGCAAGCTTTCATTAGTGGTGGAAGACAAAACAGGAATGGAAGGGGCATTTAATTGTTTGGAAGTAGCCAAACCCCAACACGTTGTTTGATAGACGGAATGATTTAAAAACAGAATTTGGGTAGGGATGAGGCAAGCACGGTGCAAGGCTTCTGTGCCTTGCACCTGCCATGATTTGGAACCCCAAATAGATTTCAGGTCAATGGTGTCCCGCCAGTACTCATAACCACCCACAGCCAAAGCTGCCAAAAATGAACCCGAATACAATAACTTGGTGTGGGTCAACATGATCTTCTGCACAGAAGAGGTGTTTAATTTAAAATAATAGGACCCAGGGTTCGATCTATCAAAGTTGGTAAAATAAGTAAACTTGTTTCTAAGAGTGTGGGAGCTGCCTGGCAAAGGGGTAGGACAATGTTCCCATTGGGTGTAATTAACAGAACCCCTAAGGGTACTTGGTTTATGGAGGAAATGGTTGCCCCAATGCTGATAACAATATAAATCGGCATAACCTGCGGAATTCATGTACAAATCTTCAGCATTAAAAGCAGCATAATATTTCAATTCAGTAAATAACGATTCAACGGCATGCACATCCCAATCGTCAGAATGAATATTACTTTTAACGACATCACCCATTGAAACACGGAGGACATTTGGAACATTAATAATTTCAGTAGGTCCATGAATTTGGAAATTTACCGCATCCCATACGATGCCATCAGCGACTGGGAAAGCTGAAATGTTCACAAATGTGTGGTCACGCTTCATGGTGTGAGATGAAGAATGCGGAGCCAATGTTCCAGCGACACTGTTCACTGCAGAGCGTTCTGGTAAATAGTGACCATTGATTAGGAGAAAAAAAACTGTGACAAAGCCAATGGACATGAACAAAAAAATCAGGAAAAAGACCAACCAAATATATGTCCAGGGAGGAACCAAAAATTGTCTCTGAACCAGGATACAAACAAGCTGAATTTGGACGGGATTAGTGATGAGGTGGAATCCGAGTCAAAGGAATAACGTGTTGGGCTAAGTGGCGTAGTTGGTGCGTGAGCCACCGACTCGTTGGCTGGGTATGTATACTCAGTCTCCTCTTCGCAGGGAAGCCGGGAAGTCGAGTAAGCGATCAGGCAACTCTACCATCTTGACAGCAACATCTGTGACCGTTCGGGCAAGAGGGCCACGAACATATGTCCGGGAAATGACTGGACAAGAGACCGCTGGTGTTACACTATTCAGGATCGGCCAGATGTTGTAGCTTGACATTGTCCACTGAGATGAATCTGTTGTCCTTTCGACCAGGAAGCGGTGGTAAGATGACTGTACAAGTACCCTTCAAGCCAAGGACTGGAACTGGTGCAAGATAAGATGGGCCAAATTCTTTTTTGTTCTCCACTTTCTCTCGAACCAGGTCTCCAATTTTCGGAAGCCAGTCGGCAACCGGAATCTGCAACGCAGCGTCTGTGGCTGAAGGTAAATGTTCATTTGCAAGTTTGTCTCGGTCTTCTTGTAAGCCCTGTAACATAGTAGAATGATTATCTACATCAAAGATGGCAGACTGCGCCGCCATGTCTAGACCATCAAGGTCGGGCACAAACATACGTATGCCAAAGAGCATTTCATATGGGGTCCGCCCACCCAGAGGTTTTCTAGGGAGATTATTAAGTGCACGTTGTACGGTATACAAGTGGGCCAGCCAGTTTCTGCCAGTACCTAAGACTCTAGCTGTCAAGGATTGCTTTAAGTCACGGTTCATTCGTTCAACGATCGAGTTGCCCTCAGGCCGATACGGAGACGAAAATTTCACCCGCACCCCAGGGAACCCATTGCGTCCTTGTAAGCCTTAGAGGCAAACGCTGGACCTTGGTCCGAATGGAAGGTGCCACATGCGAAAACTCCCACAAAGACACGCAAATCCCCTATGACATTTCGAGCGTCAGCTCTCCATTGTGGCCAGACCCAGAGGAACCGTGTGCACGAGTCCACTGCAACCAAGATGTATTTATATGCAGTGTCTGAAGAGAATGGACCGCAGTGATCCAGGTAAACACATGCAAAAGGTCTGTTTGAAATGCAGAGCGATGTTTGTGGTGGACGTGTAACCGTGGAAGGCTTAATTTGCTGACAAACGTCACAAGAAAGCACATAGGTACGGGTTTGTTTGTATAAACCACGCCACCAATAACGCTGCTGCAAGATGGAAACAGTCGCAGACACGCCTGCATGAGGCGAAGCCATGCCCTCGTGTGCGGCAGTTATCAAGGAAAGCCTGCGGTCCGCGTTGGGAATCAGCCGATCACCAACGTCTGGAATACTTACGAAAGGAGTCTGTTCGGGACCTAAATGATAAGTATATTTGGAAGGTAAACCCCAGGGATATTTGGTACCTTCCGTCGTTGCAGCAATAGCTGCCAAGATATCAGTATCTATTTTAGTCATGGATCTAGTAACTGCTGCGACTGAACACGTGGCTACTGCTGATTTGGCAGCTTCGTCTGCCAGACCGTTACCAACAGCGTGTGCGCCCACACGCTGGTGGCCAACGGTGTGAACCACCTGTGTGAGAGGCAGACGTTGTTTCAAATCTGCCACTCGAACCCAAAGCATTTTATGCTTAATTGTGCTACCTTTGGCGTCTCTGTAGTCGTTTTGCGACCAAAAGAACAGATTGTCATTGAAAGACTGAACACAGTAGTAAGAATCGCATACAATTAGAGTGGTCACATCAGGAGTAGCGAACTCAAGTGCGAGCACCAATGCTCGCAGCTCGGCCAATTGTGCAGTACTGTCCCCGAGTGCCTGAGTATGCACTACAGTAGTCTTGAACTTACCGTTCACAAAAGTACCTGCAACAATAGCACATGCGGCTGAATAGGCATGCTTGGAACCCGTGGCCGGTTGTGCCGAACCATCGGTATAGATAACACAGTCGTAATCCTCAAGCGGTAGCAAGGACAGAGGAGGAGGATGAACGAATTCATACTGCAAAAACTCCTGAGTCTGAAGAGAAGAATCAAAAATAAAAGTGACATCCGGAGACGTCAAAGAGGTCGCCCATTGAATCCAACGGGGGTGTAAAGCTTTAGAGTTCGGAACACTTGCCTTTGTCACTGCCTCCAGGGCAGGATATGGTGTTACCACCAGAATGCGTTTTCCCTGTGCCAGTGCGCGTTCCTTCAGAATCGCCATTTGCACTGCAGTCAGAACTTTCTCCACAGATGAAAAGCGCATTTCCGCGAAAGTGTAAAGATGTGACTTGTATGCGATTGGTACTGTGTCACCTTCGTTAAAGGTTAAATACGTGAAACCCACTGCCCCTGGAATTATTCTAATCACCAGGTTGGTGCGGTTATCACGAGTCAACAAGTATTTAGACTCAAGAAGGTCTGTCTGCAAAGACTGCAGAATGGAGGAATGCTCCGGAAGCCAGCATGACTTCGAAAAGTTAGGTTGTATCAAGGCATACAGTGGCTTGATACGCTGGGCATATTCGGGAATGTAAGTACGCCCGAAGTTCAGAAAACCCAGCAAAGACTGAAGTTTCTTCAGAGTAGTAGGAGAGCACAAAAGTGCACATTTCTCTAGGAAATGGGGGGCCAAGCCCTTACCTTCATTGTTGAGCTCATAGCCCAAAAACAAAACGGTAAATTCAGCAATGTGAGATTTGGCAAAGTTAAACTTATAACCTAAAACCGCAAATTCTAAAATAATGCGGTCCACTCGGGAAAGATGCTGAAATAATTCGTCGACTTTCAGATAGATATCATCGACGTACGAACATGCATCTGGGTCTATGCCGTCTAACAAAGAGACAACACGGGCAGCGAATACGCCTGGACTGTTCTTGTAGCCCATAGGTAAACGCCGGAATTTGAATAATTTACCACCGGAGGTAAAAGCGCTCCATTGGCTAATCTCCGGGGCTAAGTTGTGCGTGTAGAATCCATTGGATAGGTCAAGTGTCGTTTTATATTTTTTACGAACAAGACTGTCTACAAGCGCAGAACTGTGTGTGTTTTGCACCGCAAAGGTCCGACAATGAGAGTTCAAATGTCGGTAATTCAAAACTAAGCGGTACGATCCATCGGGGTTAGAAACCGCGAAAAGGGGATTGTTCATAGGTGACACGCAGGTTTCAATTACTCCCTGATATTCTAACTGAGTCAGAATTTCGGAAACGGGACCTTTAGCTTCCCGTTTGATGGGATATTGGGGTTGTGGCTGTGGCAACAACCGCAAAGGTATTTCATGGGGGGGAGAATCCTCATCACATCCCACGTGGTTGCGGTATAACGCTGGAGCCAGGGACACAGCCCATTCAGCTGCTAGAGCCTCCGCTTTGTCCTTTGGGACATGACGAGAAAAGCTCGGAAGGATTACCTCCTCCCCTTTACGCGCAGCAAGTACGAATGGGGGCGGCCAATCCGCCTCTGCTAACAAAATGTCATACGAAGAGGTCAGATTTTCCCCAAAAATCCCTTTTATAATACGCTGTATATCACCTTCGATCTGAATTACAATATTATATAATCTGTCAGGGGGTGACACTCGGGTGTCTGCTGTCTCAACAGTAATGAATATATCAGTTGCTGTCGCCTCCACATGAGGACGTAGCGCCTCCCGCACTATGGTAACTTCCGCGGCGCTGTCTAGGAGTGTCACTGCCCATGTCCAATTCAGGAGTCTCGTTCTCACCGTCTGTGGCAAATCTCGCTGTAACCACGGCAACTTTCTTCTTTTGAAATTGTGGGCGAGAACGCGGAAATTCTTCTGCTTTCCCTCTGACTTGTTGTCGAGGTTGGTCTCGTCCCTGGGGAGCCTCTCGACCCCTTCCTCTAGCCTGGCGATCTCCTCCACTGGCCTGCGAAGTTGTCGGTGCCTGTGAAGAACGCGTATCAGGGACCTGAAACCTATCTGGAGATTTAATTCTCGCCCTATCTCGCAAATCATAAGTGCGTTCAGAAGAGATGGAAACCGGGGATGCGCCTTGCGACCCCGGCTTCTTCTGTTGCCTACCCTGTTTTTTCAACCTCCAGCTCTTTTTAGTAAAGACTGGTTTCTCATCTTTCTCAGATTGAGTTTTTGGTTGTTGTTGTTGCGATTGTGTCTGCGATTTAGCAAAAGGCTTAACTCCCAGGCTATTTCGGCCAATTGTTTTGTAAGCCTGGGTAATAATTTTCGGTAATTCGCGCAGCTTGTCCGGATCTGGGACCAAAGCCAAAGCATTAGCTACTTGAAAGTTCACTGCATCGCCCTTGACATTCGCAAGGATCAAATCAGCTACTACGTCGAACACTCCCACCAGTCTCATCCCTAATTCCACAGCCGCTTCAGGGCCATGTTCATCCTGTACATGTTTAATTACAGAGGGGAGAACCGTCATGGAAGGAGTGCCGAAACACTTTGCATATACTGCTGCGAATACCCTACCCCAGTTGTTGCATTCTGCCAACTCGGGGACTAAGTCTTTTGGCAAACTAATCGTTAAAATCTTGTGTTTATCCACGGGAGAGGTGTTAGGAAAAACTGCCTCCAGCTGGTCAAGTTTTTCTGCAAGCCAATAAGGAAAATCATCCTTATTTTGTGGGCGCTTGCCCATCACCGAATTAACCATGACAGGACTTATGGTCACACCGCCTGCACCAGCTGGATGGGCCGCAACTCCAGGAGGGGCTCCATGGATGTTGCCTGTAACATACTGTACTAAAGCTCGATGCACTCGTATCAAAGACGAATGCATATCACGCAATTCAGCGACTGCTACCATCATATATCGCGGATGTGGGGTATACCTGGCCAAAACAGGCCAAGTGGCCCCGTCAATGGATAAGGCAGGGCCGGTCCTAGGATTTGTGGGGCCCCGGGCAGGATAGGAACATGCGACGCCCCTCTAATTTGCATAAGATGTAGTATCACAGCCAGTGACATCATAGGAAGTGTCAACTGACCAAACATTTTCTGGCACTGTTGAAGTAGCTTTGCAAGAAGCTACTTCTCTAATGTGGATATCACTGAGATGGCTACAAATACAAATAATAGCCCTAATAAAATAAGTGCAACTTTTTTAAAGCTCTATTATGTGGAAATACAACACGTCAAACTGGGTTTAAAAGCTAGGCCCATATCTCCCCAAAACCAATGTTTCCAGATAAGTGCATGATTAAAATTCTACGCCAGACTGCCCCATAGCCATACAGTGGATCTTCAGGTGATTCCCCGATACTCCAGTTGCACCAGTGAAGTTCATGGTTAAGGCATTTGGTTTTAGCAAGCATGGGCATCAACACGAAGGGATCCATGCTGGTTTGGGTGAGTGACATGCAAATGCTCCAGTATATAACAGAGAGCACAAATAAGAGGATGAGATGACACAGATAACATACACAGGTTGGGTTAGGAGCACCAAAAGCTAGACCAATCCCTCAAACTGAATGCCTAACCCCAGAAACTACTCTCAAACTTCATTTTTAAGAGATGAAAAGAGCTGAACTAACTTAAAAGATATAAAGATGAGATGGCTAAATAGGGACAAGAATGTGTAAAAAGGGAAAAAACTGTCAAAAGCTACAATGGGAGCCAGTCACTCAACAGACAAGTAGTAAATTAAAGCAACAAAACAAGAAGGATTTATTATAGCAGACTCAGTTCAGTTTTCCCTTACAAGGAAATTAAATCTAGCAATGTAAAATAGGTTGGGGAGGTGGTGTTTGACTTTCAAAATAAATCTCCCATACTCCCTGAGTATCCCTTAGATTTGCATTTTTAAAGATTTGAAGTCACATATCCTTAATAGCTGAGAAGACACTTGTCAAATTGCGAAGGGTCCAGACACGTCGCTTGACTCAAATTTAGCCTAAGAAGTAACAACCAAATTGCACCTACCATCAGGTAAATCCACTGGATCTTGGTTAAAGAGATAACTGAATGCAAGACCCTTGAAAGACCATGTCCATCATCCATAAATTACTACCTAATCAAACACTTTTGGTCCTTCCAATCGCCAATACAAGATTTGTCTTCCTAAAACTACTGGCCACCCACTCACCTAGGCTCAGTGACTGGCTAATCACTCCATGTGTGATGATGTACTCTATGGAATGAGGCACTCACTCCTCAGTCAGCTCCTCTCTTCAGGCCCCTTTTCCTGTACACTGCCCCTTCTTCTCATCTCCAAAGCAAGGCTAATTCAAACTGTACTGCTGAAAAGCAGCAATTTCCCCAGGCCTCATGTCACTCCTTGAGGTTTGGGATCATTTGTTGTGGGAAGAGGCGCACATCATCTTGTGCTTGCCCAGGCCGGGCCATTGTCATTCTACTCTTGACGGTGATCAGGCTGTCTTTGGGAGCATGACCAGACTGACCCAGGGCGGCAGCCTGGTAAATGTCTTTTAATCTCTTTGGGACAGGATAACTAATGTGTAGCATGCATGGCTCTAGTTACTTGGACAGTTAATGACAAATGATAAACTTTAAAACACGCTGGAGTAGATACCTAATAGGCCTTAAAACTACTTTTACAAGATATTTGGACTTCTTCACCTTCCCCTTTCCTCAGGGTGTTTTGTTAAATTTCACCAAATTGTGCAGATAATGCAAATTTCTTTAGTTATTGTTCTATTGAAAGAGATGAATGAAAATACCCTACGAAGATGGTATCCTGGCGCTAAGGGATTTCCAAGGAAAAGGTACAGGCTATACTAATGTATGGAAAGGCCAGTTTTACGTTCTTCCCAAAATATTTAAGATGCACCATAGCTCAAGACTGAGACATGTCCAGTCCTGTACAGCTAGAAAGGAGAAGGATCTACCTCCAATATGTTTCCTCTTAATTTTAGGATGGCACATGAGCATGGCTGTTACAGAGCGTAGGATTCTGGAATAAACGGAAGGAATAATTTAGTGCTGAATAATGAGCGGGCCCTTTTATGCAGTGCACAATGGCAAATGGATAGATCGTTTGGTAGCTGGAATCAGCAGAAAGCAGAAAGATGAATAGTAATGCTACAGCATCTAGGGCAGCCTCAGATTAGAATCCTATCAGTGTTCTTGATGATCTGCAGGGTACCAAATGCAAAAGGTGGGAAGTTCAAGACAGGGAGCACTTGCATAATCTGGTTGTGAGAAGATAATTGACTGTACAACAGTCTTGCGGCAGTGACGGGTGAAAATGCAGGATTTTGTGTTGCATATGGATGTAGTAGAAGTAGATAACACACTGTTTGTCCAGACAAGGAGAGAAGACATGGAAAATCAATCCAAGATTTTTTTGTTGACTCAACCATGGTGGTTGATTGGCCCAGCTCCATAAGCCACCAAAGAACAATGTATATGGTACCAGGCCCCTTAAAGATGCGGGTGCCTGATGTTTCACTATATAGTTTTAATGAATTTGTCTTTATCCAAAAGGCAACTGATTAATTGCATGCAAGTCCAAAACATTTTCTTGGTTAGAGACCAGGCCTCTCAGAAAGGATAGACCTAAGCCACGCCAGGGGAATACCTTGAATTCCAGGTTGTTCCAGTTGATTCAAAAGCACCGGATGGGAAACTGATAAATGTGACACTATAATTTAGTAATATCAAGGCTGCTCTGCCTTCCTGATCAGGAATCAGGTACAAACTGTCTGACACAGCAAGAAATGCTACTTCTAACTCATGGAGAGGTCAGATTCCAACTGGCAAGCGATCAATAAGTAAATTAGTTTCTATGAAAGAGATTTGTCAGTTGACCTATTTTTCAAGAATTTTTCAGAAAAAGGCAGTAAAGAGATGTTAGAAGATGCTGAGAAACTTTGAACCTGCTGAAGGATTTTTGAACAGAGGAACAAATGCAGCTTTTGAGGTTTTTTGTTTATTTTTTTTTCTACATTGGTAGCGACAGATGACGAAGCAAGGGCGATATTGCAAATCAAGGTCAGGGCAGGGGCTTTGATCTTTAGATGTCCATTCATGAAATGGGGAGGAAAGGGTCCCAACTGGGAGCTAGATTTAATAAAAAGGTCAAGAGGAGTAAGAATACACAGAGAGCAGGCTGTAATTCCGCAGACATGTTGAGAATGGTTCAAGATCACAAACCTTTGTGAAGGATGATTCACATCGCAAATCCAAGTCACATTTTCTACTTGGAAAATAAAGAGACAGATAATTGCAAACTTTGGCAGAAGGCTCAATGTACTTAGCAGCACATGCTAGTTCAATGTCACCTTTACCTCTCCTCCAGCCTCCTACTTTTTTCTGCTGATTCTGCCCACTTACATCCACCTCTCTCCTCTGTGCTTTACTTTTTACCTCACCTCTTGCTCAGCCTATTTTCTTCTCTTGCTGGTTCAGCCCCTCTTACATCCACATTGCTCTGCATGCTCTCCTCTTAACGTCTCATCTTTTCCCTATCCCCAAGCCTCTTACCTTTTCTCTCTGGCTCTGCCACTCTTACATCCATCTTGACCCTCATACCTCCATGCTCTACTCGTAACCTCTCATCTTTCCACTTTGGCTCTCAAATTCGCTTGCTGATTATGCCCCTCTTAAATCCACATTTCTCTTCCCTGCCCTACTCTTCACCTCTCAACTCTCCACCCAGTCTTTATCTTCTCTGCTGGTTCTGCCATCCTAAATACAGCTATGCCTTTTCCTCCTCCCCTTTCCTTTTATCTTCTCTTGCTGCTCCTGACCCGTTACCTACACCTCTCCCCTTTCTCCTTCCCTCTCTCCCTTGCTGATTTTGCCCTTCTTACATCGAACTCTACCTCCCTGATCTACTCTTCATGTCTGATCTCTCACCAAGCCTTTAACTTTCTCTCACTGGTTCTGCACATCGAACATCTACCTTCCCCTCCTCTCTCGCTCTTCATCCAACCTCTTACTATCTTTTGGTGAGTCTTCTCTCTTCCATCCACTTCTCTCTCGCCACTCTGCTTATGTACTCTTGCTGGTTCGGTCTCTCTTATAGCCATGAATTTTAACCATACACTACCTTCACTGCTCATCTGTCCCCCAGCCTTATAACTTTTTTCACTGGCTCTGCCCCATTTACATCTTCTCTCCATTTTCATCCTCCAGAACACTCTAATCTTTTCTCACTGATTTTGCCTCTTACACCACCTATTTCTGTTCATGCTCTACTCTTATTCTCGTCTCTTCCGCAAACCTTATTTTGTGGATTACGCATGTAGAAAAGTAGGATCTGCTCTCATGGTCACCCCCACTTTTTGCTGGAGTCAATATGATTTTATGATTAGTCTGACTGGGATCCTGCTAATCAGGACACCAGTCTCTGCGCGCCTTCCCTAAACTGGACATGGTGAGTACTTAGGTACACTCCAGATTGGCTACTGGGGTACCCTTATAAGTCCCTAGTAAATGGTACTGAGGTACCCAGGACATAGGTACACCAGTGTTCCCTCATGGGCTGAAGCATGTATTATGCCACCCATGAGAGACCACTCAACTAGTGACTACAGGCCTGCCATTGCAGCCTGTGTAAGCTGGTGCTAGCACCACTTAAGACAGATATAGGTTTCCCTATATCTGAGGTCACTACACTTAAAACCTATAAATCACCCCTAAGGCAGACCTTTCAATCCTGTAGGCAAGATGCTGGGTCCTAAGTGTGAGGGTGCCCCTGCATGAGTGGGGCACATGTACAACCTTCGGAGTCCATTTCCCGGGTTGTAAGTGCATCAGCCATTATAACATATGGACTGGCCATGCGTCATTACGCGATGACCATCTCTAAACTGGCTGTAACAAACCCTGTCATGTTTGGTATCAAACACGTTGGGATCATACCATACCGTAAATGGTGTGGGAGGTATGATTCCATGCACTGTAAAGCTCCTCCGGGAGGCCCTTAGTGCTGCCGACCAGAGACATGTTTCTACCCTCCTGCTGCTGAGCCAAGCTCGAGCAGGTGAAGGCAGAACAAAGGTGTGAATACCTCCCAGAAAGCGTTTAGTGTATTGGGGCAGGGTAGGGGCGCTGGCCAGCACCACTGAGACGGCTTGAAGGGCACATTTGGTGCCCTCCTTGCAAACTCCAGTTCAAACCAGCTCAGGGAGCCGTTGGCTCACTGCTCTGGCACGAAACTGGACAAAGGACATGGGAGTATTCACCCATGGTCCAGCCCCTCGGGACCCCTGAATCGTCCCAACCCTTTCCTAAGGGTACTTAAGGGCTTACCTGTGGGTGGATCCCTAGAATCGCCGTGGGACAAGAATCAAATCATACACCACTTCAACCTCGACCGTCTGGACACTCTGGACTATGCTTTGGGAACCGAGATTGCAACGGGTAAGATTCTTGCTGCTCCTGGTCTCGTCGTCCTACTGGTCTTTTGCAACGTCTGTGCCCGTGCTCCATACAGGCTCTTAACCAGGCCTGTGGACATCCAAGACACCCGAAGGAATCTCCCTTGGAGTGAAGGAGTCACTCCCCTGCATCTGCAGGCACTGCAACACAGCTGACCAGTCTGCTGATCCTGGGCTCCCACTGACTCCGAAAGGCTCAGCAACACAGGTGGTGGTTCTCCAACTCCCTCGAGGCCTGAACTGTCTACATACCAAGTTTGAGGCCAGTATCCCTCGTCGAAACCGCTGGAACAGAGCCCCTGTGCACCGCATCGACTTGCTGTTGCCAAGGCTTGTTTGCTCTTTCCAACAGAGATCTTCGGGCTCCAAAAAGCTCCAACCTCAAGCAACTCTTGCAGCCAAGACCTCATCTTGAATACACCTTTGGGTTCCACCGGACTCCTTCGTCTTCTTCTCCAGTGGCACCTTTCCTGAAGTCCTCCATTGTGGTTTACAGCGGTCTCCGACATCACTTGACACCTATGCACCCGGCTTCCCTCATGTGGGTATCCTGGTTCCTGGGGTATCCACAGGTGGGGTGACTCTCCAACGTTCCATCTTCCACAGGGTTTCTTCAGGGTCCACTGGGAAGGGTCCTTCTTAAAAAATTGCAACTGCGTCTTACCTATTGACTAACATTGAGCACGCTGTCATGTTCTCACTCAGCACACGACCTCTGTGGGGCTCCTAGAAACTCACCTAGGGTGGTTCCTTGGGTCCCCAGCTCTTCTACGTCTTCTGGGTCCATTCTCGACTTAGGTCGTGGTTCGCTTTCTACTATTTTAGTATATGGTTTGGTCTCCCCCTGGGGACCACTGTGTATTTGTGCTACCTACGTGCTCTATTTCCGAAGTATTGTGTTTATATCTCCGGGTAGGAGATAAATCATTGTGTTAATGAGTGTTTGTTATAAAATACCTATTTTTATAACTACACTGTGTGATTCTTTTTCACCTAACCTATACCATAAGATTAAGTACTGGTAAAGCACAAGTTACTAACTTGTGTAACGATATATCTGTAAGAGACAGTAGTTAGTGATAGATTCCTTACCTTAGAATATCCCCAGGCGTCAGGCTGGATCCGGAAAGTTTTGCGTAGCAGTACCCTTGCGCGTCGGTAGGCGGCGTCGTGCGGCTCCGCGTCCGTCGTCGGCGTCGTGATCGCCGGGATGACGTCGCGGGCAGTACTTAGACGCCGCCCCTGCGCGCTGACGTCAGTTCTGTACACGACTTTCCGCGCCAGGAACGCAGAGCCATGCAAGAAGCTGACACAGGTGTCTGAAAAATACTAGGGCCCTGAAAGGGATGTCCTTAACCCTAGAAATCAGTTCGCAGAACGGGGAGGATGGGTGGGGCGGTAAGGAATCTATCACTAACTACTGTCTCTTACAGATATATCGTTACACAAGTTAGTAACTTGTGCATCTGAAAGAGACACGTTAGTGATAGATTCCTTACCTTAGAATAGATACCCCAGCAATACCAACCCCGGTGGTGGGTCTGCGAACAAAGATCAGACAAGGAAGTCCTGGAGGACAGAACGGCCAAAGAAGCCGTCCCTCCGGACCTGACTGTCAAGGCAGTAATGCTTAGTAAACGTGTGCAGCGAGGCCCACGTAGCTGCCTGACAGATAACCGGCAGCGGAACACCGCGGCCCAAGGCCGTGGTAGCAGCCGTTGCCCTGGTGGAATGGGCACGCAGCCCAACAGGAGGCTCCTTCTTAGCCAAAGAATAGCAGGTCTTGATGCACAAGGTAACCCAGCGGGAGATGGTCCTCTTGTGCACCGCCCGACTCTTTTTGGCGCCCACGTAGCCAACAAAGAGCTGGTCATCCACCCGGAAGTGTTTTGTGCGGTCGATATAGAAGGAGAGCGCACGTTTTGGGTCTAGACGGTGGAGCCTCTCTTCCTCTCTGGAAGGATGCGGAGGCGGAAAGAAGGTGGGCAAAGTGATGGTCTGCCCAATGTGGAAAGCAGTAACCACCTTTGGCAAGAAGGACGGACGCGTCCGAAGAACAACCTTGTCTGGATGAACAGACAGAAAGGGAGGTTTGCAAGAAAGAGCCTGGAGCTCACTCACCCGCCGAGCGGAGGTGATGGCCACCAGAAAGGCTGCCTTTAGAGTCAGAAGACGAAGAGGACAGTTATGCAGAGGCTCAAAGGGAGCGCACATTAAAAAGGTAAGAACCAAGTTCAAGTCCCACTGAGGCATTACAAACGGAACAGGAGGGAAGAGGTGAGTAATGCCTTTTAAGAACCTGTTAACAACAGGGGACTTGAAAAGGGAGGGCTGATCAGGGAGCCTGAGGAAGGCCGAGATAGCACAAAGATAACCCTTGATGGTACCCAGGGCAGAACCCTGTTGGGCCAGAGAGAGAAGGAACAGAAGGACCTCAGAAAGAGGGGCAGAAAGGGGATCCACAGCCTTTGCTGTGCACCATGCCACAAATTTGTTCCACCTGCAGGCGTATACCACCTTAGTGGAGGGACGCCTGGCTGCCAGAATCACATCACAAACTTCGGGAGGCAAGTCGAAAGGAATCAACTGCCGCCGCTCAATCTCCACGCAAGCAGGTGTAGACTGGACAGGTTCGGGTGGAGGACCGTCCCCTGCTGCTGCGACAGAAGATCCTCCCGAAGAGGCAGACGGATCGGGGGATCTATGCTCATATTGAGTAGCTCGGGATACCAAACTCTTCGAGCCCAGTCCGGAGCCACAAGAATGACGTGGGCCCGGTCGTGCCGAATCTTCTTCAACACTCTGGGTAGAAGTGGTATAGGCGGAAAGGCGTACAACAGACCGCAACTCCACTCGCGACGAAAAGCGTCGCCGAGCGAGCGCCGCCTTGGAAATTCCAACGCGCAGAACTGATGACATTGCGCGTTCTCTTCGGTGGCGAATAGATCTAACCAAGGCTCTCCCCACTGTAGAAAGAGTCCTTGCGCCACTTCCGAGTGAAGACGCCATTCGTGATCCATCATGCACCTGCGGCTGAGTTCGTCCGCCCTGGCGTTCAGAGAACCTGCCAGGTGTTGAACCATCAGGAACATGCCCTGATGTTCCAGCCATGTCCAGAGGCGCAGAGCCTCCTGACAAAGGGTCCAAGACCCCACCCCGCCCTGTTTGTTGCAGTACCACATGGCGGTGGTGTTGTCTGTGAACACCTGCACTACCTTCCCTTTGACAGAGGGAAGGAATGCCTTGAGTGCAAGCCGGATCGCCCGGAGCTCCAGAAGGTTGATATGGAGCCGGGACTCCGCCCGGAGACCAGAGGCCTCTGATCTCCGCCTCTCCCAAGTGACCGCCCCATCCCAGAAGGGACGCGTCCGTCACAACTGTATGCTCTGGCTGGGGAAGGGAGAGGGATCTGCCCATGACCCATTGCCGGTTCGAGAGCCACCACTGCAACTGTTTTGCAGTCCCCTCCGAGATCTGGACGTGATCGGACAGGTTGCCCTGGTGCTGCGCCCACTGGAACTTCAGGTCCCACTGCAGAGCCCGCATATGCCATCTGGCATGATTGACCAGCAGGATGCAGGAGGCCATGAGGCCCAGCAGCCTCAGGGTCATCCTTACCGAAACCCAGGATAAAGGCCGAAAGATCGGAATCATAGCCTGAATATCCCGGACTCGCCGTTCGGGAGGATAGGCCCGAAACTGCGTCGTGTCCAGAACTGCTCCGATGAAAAGGAGCTGTGGAGAAGGAATCAGATGCGACTTCGGCACATTGATGGAGAACCCCAGCGAGTGCAGGAGTTCGGCCGTAGTCTGGAGGTGGGAGACGACTGCCTGGGACGAGCCCGCCTTCAGCAGCCAGTCGTCGAGGTAGGGGAAGACTGAAACCCCTGCCCGGCGCAGATGAGCCGCGACCACCGCCATCACTTTCGTGAACACCCGAGGGGCACTTGTAAGGCCAAAGGGGAGCACGGTGAACTGAAAATGCTCGTGGCCTACCGTGAACCGAAGGTAACGCCGGTGGGCCGGCAGGACGAGGATGTGGAAATATGCGTCCTGCAAGTCCAACGCTACCAACCAGTCTCCAGGGTCGAGGGCAGTCAAGACCTGAGCTAGGGTGAGCATCTTGAACTTCTCCTTCCGGAGGAAGCGATTGACGTTCCGGAGGTCCAAGATAGGACGCATGTCCTCCTTGTCCCTTTTGGGCACCAGAAAGTAGTGGGAGTAGCAACCACGCCCTACTTCTGGGGTCGGAACATGCTCGATGGCCCTCTTGGTCAAGAGGGCCGTGACTTCCTTCTGTAGAAGCACCAAGTGATCCCCTGACATGCGGTGGAGTTGAGGTGGCATGGCTGGGGGGTGGTCTCGAAGGGGAGGGAGTAGCCCCTTCGGACAATGTCCAAGACCCACCTGTCCGAGGTGATGGTGCGCCAGTGGGGAAGGTGATGGCGGACCCTGCCCCCTACTGGCGTGCCGTGCACCTGAAAGGAGGGACTAGGAGGGCTTGGAGGCCGCGGACGGGTTGGAGGTGGTGGCCTGACCCGCACGCTGGTTGCCCGATCCGCCACGGCGGAATCCACGTCCTCGGCCACGCGAAGACGCCTGCTGCGCGGGCCGGTGGCTGGGCTGCTGACGTGAAGGGCGCCCCTACCGTGGCCACGATAGGGGCGAAAAGCAGAAGGCAGCGGAGGGCGTGTAGCAGAAAGGCCCAGGGACTTGGCAGTAGCCCGTGAGTCCTTAAAGCGCTCCAACGCATGGTCTGCTTTGGACCCAAAAAGACCGACTCCATCAAAGGGCATGTCCATGAGAGTATTCTGGACATCCCCTGAAAAACCAGTGGTTCTCAGCCAGGCGTGGCGGCGGAGCGCCACCGTCGTTGCAATCGACCTGCCCAGCGAGTCGGCGGTGTCAAGGCCACAACGGATAGTGTATTTGGCCGCATCCCTTCCTTCCGCAATGGCGCGGGAAAGCAGTGCCTGGACCTCCTCAGGGCACTGGGGCAAAACATCCGCCACCGAATCCCACAGAGAGTGGGTATAGCGGCCCAAAAGACAAGCGGTGTTAACGGACCGCAAGCCAGCACTGGAGGAAGAAAAACCTTTCTTCCCAAACTGATCCAGGCGTTTGGATTCCCTATCCGGAGGAAGCGGTAGGGAAGGCGGTTTGGGAAGCGGAGGCTTGGACAACCAAGCTCTCAGGAGTGGGGTGGACAGAAAGAAACAGGGGGTCGCCCGGAGCGGGGCGATGGCGTCGTGACACGTTCCGATCCACAGGAGCCCCTGTGTTGGGCTTGGACCAGGCGCCCAAAGAACGTCTGTGAGGGCGTCGTTAAACGGCAGCACAGTCTCCGCAGAGGAGGCTGCCGGCTGAAGCACCTCTGTCAAGATGTTAGGCTTGACCGTCAAAGTAGGGAACTGGAGACGTAAGGCCCCAGCAGCCCTACGCAACACCGTACCAAAATTGGCCCCCTCCTCCGTAGCCACGGGAGGAGACAGCATGCCAGTGTCAGGAGAAGTATCCAGACCACTGGCCTCCCCTAGACTCTCTGTCCAGTCCTCATCATACTGACAGTTGCGAGTCAGAGGGTCATCAGACCCCTCCCAGTCCTCCTGGTCCTCCTCTGGTTCAAAATAAGGAGGAGGAGGGACATTTGGGACCCAAGGGCCCATCGGCGCCGGAGCCGGCGTCGAGCGGCGTCGCTCCGGGTCCATGTCCGGAGCCGGAAGGAACTGGGGGACGACGCCGCCCGGAGCCCAGGGCGGCGTCGAGAACGGCACCGGAGACATCGGCGCCGGCGGAGGGTGTCGTGAGGTCGACCGGCGTCGATGGGGGTTGTGGAGCCGGGATCGAGGCCGGGGCCGAAGCCGGAGCCGGGATCGAGGCTGGAGTCCCGGGCGACGCCGGGGCCGGAGCCGCCGGCGGCGCCGGAGCAGCCCCATCAGGGCCCGCGGGGCCCGAAGGCGCACCGGAGGGGCCTGAAGGCCCGAAGAGGCGGGCCATGGCCGACAGGAACTCCTGTACCTTGGCCGGATCCGCCCCCGAACCCGGGAAGGGCGGGTATGGCGGGGGCGACTCCACAGGCAAGTCCGGGGCCGCGGGGGCGGGGACGGTGCCGGGAGGGGCCTCAGCCGAGTCGCGAGACCGGCGGGCGAAGTCCGAGAGCGACGATGCTTCTTGGACTTCTTGTGCTTAGACTTACCGGACGAAGAAGACTTCGACGCCGGCGACCGGTGTGCACTCCGCGGCGACCCCTGGACCTCTCACGCGACCGGGGCCTCCGTGGAGCCGAATGCCGGGCCTCGAGGAGCTTTCGAGACCGCTCTCGCAAAGCTTTCGGGTTGAGGGCCTGGCATTCGGGACAAGACTCGGTGTCGTGGCCTCGGCCGAGGCAGAAGAGACACTCCCAATGCGGGTCGGTGACGGACATCATCCGCGCACAGGCGCCGCATCGCTTGAAGCCGGGCATCCCTACGACACCTTAAAGATGGAAAAAACAGTGAAAAAATCACCAAAAAGTATGGTCAAAAATTGACCAGGGCACTGCTCTTCCCGGATCTGCGCTTGCTGGCGCGGAAAAAGAAGAACTGACGTCAGCGCGCAGGGGCGGCGTCTAAGTACTGCCCGCGACGTCATCCCGGCGATCACGACGCCGACGACGGACGCGGAGCCGCACGACGCCGCCTACCGACGCGCAAGGGTACTGCTACGCAAAACTTTCCGGATCCAGCCTGACGCCTGGGGATATTCTAAGGTAAGGAATCTATCACTAACGTGTCTCTTTCAGATACAAGCTGCTTTACACTCCTGGACTAAGCCTGAAGGCAGCTCTCCATAGCTACCACTTAGAGAGCTTTCTAAGGTTGTCTAAGACCACTAAAATCACCCTAAGGGTTGTCTGGATTAGTGCAGGGTGCTACACTTACATAAGTGAGCACCATATACTGAGCCAGCCTCTCACAACACCCCTTTTACATCAATCGCTCTGCTATCCCCAGCTTTGTCGCTTCTCTTTCTCGTTATGTCCCTCTTATATCCACCTTTCTCCTCCATGCCGTATGCCTCATCTCTCCCCCTGCCTCTTTCTTTTCACACCGATTCTGGCCTTCTACATCCACCTCTCTCCATTCCCACTCTCTTCTTTGTGTAAGGTGTCTTGATTGTTCTGCCTCTCTTACATCTATATACCCCATGCATGTACTGCCCTTCACCTCTCATTTCTTCATCCAGCCTCCTAACATTTGTTTGCTGGTCTGTCCCCTTTACATCCACCTCTCCTCTTTGAGCCCCCTGCCTCTTACCTTGTCTCACTGTTTCTGCTGCTTCTATCCAGGTCTCCCTTCCATGCTATACACTTCACTTTATCTCTACTATGGTCTCTTACCTTTCTCACTAATTCTGCCTCTATTACACCCACCTCTTACCTACCTGCTGAACTCTTCACCTCTCATCTCTCTGCAGTCTCTAACCTTCTCTCACTGATTCTACCTCTCTGAAATCTACCTCTCCCCTGCCTCTTACTCCCAGCCTCGTACCTGATCTTAGTTGTGTTGCCGCTTACATTTAACACTCACCATTCCCTCTCCATGACACTCAAGTTATCCTAATAGTTCCGCTTCTCTTATATCCACCTCTTCTATCCAAGCACTGCCTTTCACCTTTCATCTTTCTCTCCAGCCTTAACTTTATTCACTGGTTCTGCCCCCTTCATGTCCACCTCTCCCCTCCATGCTCAACTCTTCATGTTTAATCTCTCTCTCTCACCTCTTACCTCCATTCGCTGTTTCTGCCCCTGTAGCTTCCGCTTCCCCCTACATGCGCTGCTATTCACCACTCTTCCCCCCGGCCTCTTACCTTGCTTCACCTCTTGTGCCAGGATGCAATACAGGCCCCTGCAGCACAGATGGGCCCACAACACTTCAGGGGGCCCCAACCCATCAGGGGGCTCCCATTCAGCCCAGGGCCAATGAATATCTTTGAGATGTGGGAGACTCAGAGGCCCATTATCACATTCTGCAGAGAGAGACCCCATCATTTTGTGTTACACCACTGCTCTTATGTAACTTACAACATTTTCTCCTCTTCCACCCTCTCACTCTCCTCAAGCCTGTTACATTTCTTTTTTTGCATGCTATTCCTTTTGCCTAACTAACAGTCTTCCCTTCTTTCATTGATTCTGCCATTATATACACATCTCCCGTTCCTTAAGCATATTGTTCTATATAGCTGTTTTGCCCCTTATGTTCAGCTCTCCCCTCTCTGCTGTACTCTGTCATCTCCCCCACCTCTTACTTTCTTTTGTTTGTCTTACCCCTTTTAGATGTGCCTCTCCCTCAATACTTCTATTAAAAGCTAAAGAGAACACCAGACCTCCTTAGATGTACTCAGGAATACAGGAATTAGGGATTTCAGATGTGATGAAACAAGATGTCGGGAGTAGTGCTACCGTTTCAGATGTGCAAAACAAGGAATGGTGTGTGGTTTGACGGGTTAAATAGCTTGGGTGTATCTTAGACGGTTCTTTGCACTCACCTCAGGGTGGTAAGGATGGATGTGGGGTCACCCCTCCTTCCCTCCTACTAACTCAATGTTATCATCTCTACTATTCTTTTACAGACCCAATTGTTCATATTCCTTCGTTTCATGTAAATTACATGAGAATAAAAAACAGTAAGCGATTATACTCGACTGCAGTTACTATTTATGTTGGACTCTGTTCATGTTACTTTTGGACGCACATGCTTGTTTGTAAAATAAAACAACAAAACAGAATTGTAAAAAAAAAAAAAGAATAACCACCTCTCTCTCCGTTTTCTGCTCTTCTCCCTTTCCCTTCTTTGAAAGTGAGTCACTCTGTTTTTTTGTTGTGAGCCCTGCAGGATACTCTGCGTTTCATTCATGCAGGGGCAGGGCTCACTTCACACCTCACACCAGTTCAAGTGTCTGCCTAACCGCTGTTATCATGCAGATGCAGCGATTAGGCTAAGAGAAAGAGATGCAGGGAAACACTGCCCTGCCCAGTCTGCAGCACCTCAAAGGGATGCGGTGTCATGTTGCCGTTTCAGCCCATGGCAGCCAGGCCCAGGAGAGGGGGGCCCGCCTTGTGTCTTTCACTGTTCACCATGTCTGCGAACCCAAATGGAGGGGGCTGCCCACCTGTAACTTGTACAATGGCACGATTTCAAAAGCATGAAGGACTCGTGGGGGGCCCCATCCTAGTCAGACAGCCGTGGGGCCCTGGGCAGCTGCCCACACTGCCCATGCCTAGCGCCGGCCCTGGGATAAGGGGCCTAAACGAACCGTGGTAGTCGGTTGGGGGAGGGCGCCATCAAACCAAACACAGGGTTTCCAAGCCGTGAGCGGTACTTCAAGGTTCCTATACGGTCTATAGTGATTAGGAACTACGGTGGCTTCATATTCATGGAACAAATTATCGTTCGCATCCACCGCTGGAAAGGTGACCCAAGAGTAAAACACCTCAAAGTGGTAAGCCGGATCCGCTTGTACCACAAAGATCAAATCGACACCCGCGTCAGGCACTCCATACACTGTCAAGTGAGCCCGGAGCGCTGCACGGCTATGTGCCACTATTTGAATAGCCATTCTAGGCTAAAAGTTTTCGACAACCTAATGGAAGGCAGCACAATATAGGGTATGATCTAAAAAACCTTTTAACAACTTCAAGCTTGAAAGAACCTATAAAAACGTCAATATAGGAGGTATCACCGTCACACACGCTTCCGGAAGCGTCTGCGAGGAGTTGTGGACAAGCATAATATACTACTCAAGCGTCTACGCAGATAAGCAGCCCACTCGTTGGTTGCGCCATGTTATAGGGATTCTGCACATACACAGAGCTATGCACAGGATAATAGGACCTCGGAATATATTGGTGAGCCAATCATAAGCCTTAGCACCTAAAATCCCAACCCGACTAGCTGTAGCGTCTCATTAGCAAAAATACTACCAATGATTAGACAACCCAGAACACGGTATCTCTCTCTCAGGACTCGCAGGAGCAAGAACACCCTTTCATAACTCACTCATACCTGTCCACAACGCGTAAGAAGAGACACTGTATAGTTTAAAATGTTTATTTCAACTAACGTGCTCTAAGATACAGTACACGTGTCAGTACTATCAGCATAATGCATAAAGATAATATAATCAGCATAGTTACAATTCCATAGAATACAAACGGGGAAAGCATTTCATAAAGCAGTGGATATAGAGCTAAATGACTATACCACCCTCCCGTGCTATTAGCTAGTTTATTATATAAACAGAAAACCTCTGGGCATTGTTAGGCGGAACCTCATACCTCAATCTCTAGATGCAGGTTTTACATCAGTAGACAAAAACAGCTCTTCTCTCTGGAAAGGTTTTTCTCCAAGTGCCTCTAACAGTGTAATCACCATATTAAAAGCACACAAATTTCTCCAGTGCAGCTGCACATGAGTGTTATGTCTAGGTGCGAGGGACAGGCCAGATCAGCAAGAACAAGGGACGTTGTTTTTCGACCTTGCAGAAGCAACCCACAGGGGACAAGAGAAAAGGTGAAAGACAGAAATGCAGACAGTCCTCATATAGCCGGGCACAAGCAGAGGCTTGAAAAACAAAGTCACAAAAGTAACGTGTGCAGAAAAAGCATCATGGCAGCCAGGCCGCAGCCAACTTAGCAGGGCAGGCCATGAGGCCACAAACCACATGACAATGGGAAGCAGAGAGAATTACCTATGGGATGCAGCGACAGCGTTTTCCACTTCACACAAACCCCCATTAAAGAGATCTGACATTATCCTGCATATTGCTCAGACTGGCCAGCGGCAGACATTCATACGACTCCCAAGTCCACCTGGTTGTTAGTCCTAAGTGGAGTTGGGCTTTGCTAGGGCCACAAGATAGTAGAATATGTGAGCGAGGAAAGGATACCACTCCAATGCCCAGACGAACAAGTTACTTACCTTCGGTAACGATATATCTGTAAGAAACATTAGTAGTGATAGATTCCTTACCTTAGAATATCCCCAGGCGTCAGACTGGATCCGGAAAGTTTTCGTCAGCAGTACCCCTGCACGTCGGTAGGGGCGTCGTGCGGCTCCGCATCCGTCGTTGGCGTCGTGGTCGCCGAGATGACGTCGCGGGCGCTACTTGGACGCCGCCCAAGCGCGCTGACGTCAGTTCTGTACACGACTTTCCGCGCCAGGAACGCAGAGCCATGCAAGATACTGACCACTGGTGCATTGAAACTAGGGCCCTGAAAGGGATGACCTTAACCCTAGAAATCAGTTCGCAGAACGGGGAGGATGGGTGGGGCGGTAAGGAATCTATCACTACTAATGTTTCTTACAGATATATCGTTACCGAAGGTAAGTAACTTGTTCATCTGAAAGAAACACATAGTGATAGATTCCTTACCTTAGAATAGATACCCCAGCAATACCAACCCCGGTGGTGGGTCTGCGAACTAAGATCACACCAGAAAGTCACGGAGAACAGAACGGCCAAAGAAGCCGTCTCTCCGGACTTGGCTGTCCAGGCAATAATGCTTGGTAAACGTGTGCAGCGAGGCCCAAGTGGCTGCCTGACAGATGTCTTGCAGGGGGACACCACGTCCCAATGCAGTAGTGGCTGCAGTAGCTCTGGTGGAATGAGCACGTAGCCCCACCGGAGGTTCTTTTTTTAGCCAAAGAGTAACAGGCTTTGATGCACAAGACAACCCAGCGGGAGAAGGTTCTCTTGTGGACCGCCCGACCTTTCTTGGTGCCAACGTAGCCAACAAAAAGCTGGTCATCCACCCAGAACTGCTGTGTGCGGTTGAGATAAAAAGAAAGCGCACGTTTTGGGTCCAGACGGTGGAGCCTCTCTTCCTCTCTGGAAGGATGCAGAGGCGGAAAAAAGGTGGGCAAGGTAATAGTCTGCCCAATGTGAAAGGCCGTAACCACTTTTGGCAAAAAGGAAGGATGGGACCTGAGCACAACCTTGTCCGGATGGACTGAAAGGAAAGGAGGCTTACAGGAAAGAGCCTGGAGCTCACTCAATCGCCTGGCGGAAGTGATGGCCACCAGGAAGGCAGTCTTTAACGTCAAAAGACGAAGAGGACAGTTGTGAAGGGGCTCAAAGGGAGCGCACATCAAGTATGTCAGAACCACATTCAAGTCCCACTGAGGCATCACGAAAGGAATAGGAGGAAAAAGGTGTGTAATGCCTTCGAGAAATCTATTTACAACAGGGGACTTGAAAAGAGAGGGCTGATGAGGGAGCCTGAGAAAGGCCGAAATAGCAGAAAGATAGCCCTTGATAGTGCCCAGAGCAGAGCCCTGCTGGGCCAAAGAAAGAAGGAACAGTAGTACCTCAGAAAGAGGGGCAGAAAGGGGATCCACAGCCTTTGCTGTGCACCATGCCACAAACTTGTTCCACCTGCAGGCGTATACCACTTTAGTAGAGGGATGCCTGGCTGCCAGAATAACGTCACAAACTTCAGGAGGCAAGTCGAAAGGAATCAACTGCCGCCGCTCAATCTCCACGCAAAGAGGTGGAGGCTGGACAGGTTCGGGTGGAGGACCGTCCCCTGCTGCTGCGACAGAAGATCCTCCCGAAGAGGCAGTCTGATCGGGGGATCGATGCTCATACTGAGTAGCTCGGGATACCATACTCTTCGAGCCCAGTCCGGAGCCACAAGAATGACTTGAGCCCGGTCGCGCCTGATCTTCTTCAGCACTCTGGGCAGAAGTGGTATAGGCGGAAAGGCGTACAACAGACCGCAACTCCACTCGCGATGAAAAGCGTCGCCGAGCGAGTGCCGCCTTGGAAATTCCAACGCGCAGAACTGATGACATTGCGCGTTCTCTTCGGTGGCGAATAGATCTAACCAAGGCTCTCCCTACTGATGAAAGAGACCTTGTACCACTTCCGAGTGAAGACGCCATTCGTGATCGAGCATGCACCGGCAGCTGAGTTCGTCCGCCCTGGCGTTCAGAGAACCTGCCAGGTGTTGAACCACGAGGGACATGCCCTGATGTTCCAGCCATGTCCAGAGACGCAGAGCCTCCTGACAGAGGGTCCACGACCCCACCCCGCCTTGTTTGTTGCAGTACCACATGGCGGTGGTGTTGTCTGTGAACACCTGCACTACTCTCCCCTTGACAGAGGGAAAGAATGCTTTCAGTGCAAGCCTGATCGCCCGCAGCTCCAGAAGGTTGATATGGAGCCGGGACTCCGCCAGAGACCAGAGGCCTCTGATCTCCGCCTCCCCCATGTGGCCGCCCCATCCCAGGAGGGACGCATCCGTCCCCACTGTGTGCTCCGGTTGGGGAAGGGAGAGAGATCTGCCGTCGACCCAATGCCAGTTCGTGAGCCACCACTGCAACTGTCGTGCAGTGCCCTCTGAGATCTGGAAGTGATCGGACAGGTTCCCCTGATGCTGCGCCCACTGGAACTTCAGGTCCCACTGCAGAGCCCGCATATGCGTCTGGCATGATTGACCAGCAGGATGCAGGAGGCCATGATGCCCAGCAGCCTCAGAGTCACTCTGACCGAAACCCGGGACAAGGGCTGAAAGATGGGAATCAGAGCCCGAATATCCCGGACTCGCTGTTCGGGAGGATAGACACGAAACTACGCCGTGTCCAGAACCGCTCCGATGAAGAGGAGCTTCTGAGAAGGAATCAGGTGCGACTTCGGCACATTGATGGAGAACCCCAGCAAGTGCAGGAGGTCGGCCGTAGTCTGGAGGTGGGAGACGACTGTCTGGGGCGAGCCCGCCTTCACCAACCAGTCGTCGAGATAGGGGAAGACTGAGACCCCTGATCTGCGTAGATGAGCTGCGACCACCGCCATCACTTTGGTGAACACCCGAAGGGCGCTGGTAAGGCCAAAGGGGAGCACGGTGAACTGAAAGTGCTCGTGGCCTACCATAAACCGTAGGTAACGCCTGTGGGCTGGCAGGACGGGGATGTGGAAATAGGCGTCCTGCAAGTCCAGCGCCACCATCCAGTCTTGTGGATCGAGAGCAGACAAGACCTGAGCAAGAGTGAGCATCTTGAACTTCTCTTTGCGGAGGAAGCGATTAACGTTCCGGAGGTCTAAGATAGGACGCAGGCCTTTGTCCTTCTTGGGCACCACGAAGTAGTGGGAATAACAACCACGACCTACTTCGGGCGTCGGAACGCGCTCGATGGCCCCCTTGGCCAAGAGGGCCGCAACTTCCTGCTGAAGAAGCACCAAGTGATCCCCCGACATGCGGGGGTATTGAGGTGGCATGGCTGGGGGGGTAGTCTCGAAGGGGAGGGAGTAGCCCCTCCGGACTATCTCTAAAACCCACCTGTCCAAAGTGATGGTGCGCCAGTGGGGGAGGTGATGGCGGAGCCTGCCGCCCACTGGCGTTTGATGGGCCTGAAAGTTCGGACTAGGAAGGTTTGGAGGCAGAGGTGGCGGGGGTGGTGGTCTGACCCGCCCACTGTCCCCTTTGTCCGCTACGGCGGAAACCGCGTCCGTGCTGGGTTGACTGTTGCGCCAGCCTGTGGCTCTGTTGCGAACGCTGCGGGCGACCCTTCCTGTGCCACGAAAGGAGCGAAAAGCAGAAGGCGGAGGAGGGCGGACTGCCGAGAGTCCCAAAGGACTTGGCCGTAGCCCGTGAGTCCTTAAACCGCTCCAACGCGCTGTCCGCTTTGTCGCCGAAGAGGCGACGGCCATCAAAGGGCATGTCCATAAGGGTGTTTTGGACATCCCCTGAAAATCCAGTGGTTCTCAACCAGGCGTGGCGGCGAACCGCCACCGTCGTTGCAATGGATCTGCCCAGTGAGTCGGCGGTGTCTAGACCACAACGGATCATGAACTTGGCTGCGTCTCTCCCCTCTGCAACAGCCTGGGCGAGAGCAGTCCGGGCCTCCTCCGGACACTGAGACAGCACGTTCGCCACCGTATCCCACAGGCAGTGGGAATAACGGCCCAAGAGGCATGCGGTGTTCACGGACCGCAGCGCAGAGCTGGTGGAAGAGAAAATCTTCTTCCCAAACTGATCCAGCTTCTTGGATTCCCTATCCGGTGGTGCGGAAGGGAAGGCGGTTGGGGAAGCAGAGGCTTGGACAACCAAGGTCTCGGGAGTGGGGTGTTGGAAGAGGAAAATGGGGTCACCCGGAGCCGGGCGATGGCGTCGGGCCACGTTCCTATCCACAGGAGCCCCTGTGGTGGGCCTGGACCAAGTGCCCAAAGAACGTCCAAAGGGCTTCATTAAAGGGCAGCAGCGGCTCCGCAGAAGTAGCTGCTGGCTGAAGCACCTCTGTCAGGAGGTTAGTCCTGACGGCCACAGTAGGGAGCTGGAGGTGTAGGGCCTCCGCTGCCCTATGCAACACCACTGCATAACTGGTTCCCTCCTCCGTAGCCACGGTAGGAGGAGACAGCATGCCAAGGTCTGGTGAGGTATCCAGACCACTGGCGTCCCCCAAGTCCTCAGCCCAGTCCTGTTCATACTCGCAGGCTGCAGCGAGAGGGTCCTCAGACCCCTCCCAGTCCTCCCCTTGCTCCTCAGGCTGTTCAACAGGCCTAAAATAAGGAGTAGGGACATGGGGATAGAAATCCCCAAAAGGCGTCGAGAATGGCATCGACCGACGCCGGACCGACGCCGCGTCCAGTTCGGGGCTGAACCTGAGGTCGACGTCGTCCCGAGGAGCGGGCGGCATCAGGATCGGTGCCGGTGGGGTCGACGTCGGTGGAGGCGTAACAAGGTCAACCGGCGTCGACCGGGATCCAGGCCTGGATCCAAGGGTGTCCTGCGGCGCCGGGGCCAGAGCCGACAGCGACGCCTGGGCCGGAGCCGCCGACAAGGAAACGCGAGGACACCCATGCGGGACCGCGGGGCCCGAAGGCGCACCGGCGGGACCCGACGGCCCAAAGAGGCGAGCCATGGCCGACAGGAAGTCCTGTATCTGGGCCGGAGTCGGCGATGACCCCGGGAAGGGCGGGTAGTCGGGCGGCGACTCCATGGACTCCGCCGGAGCCGCGGGGGTGGCACCACCCGTACCCTCAGCCGCGTCGCGCGACCGGCGAGGGGAAGTCAGAGAACGATGGCGTTTCTTCGACTTCTTGTGCTTCATCTTACCTGACCCCGAGTGCGAAGACTTCGATCCCACCGATCGCCGATGGTGATTCCGCGCACGGTCCCTCGACCTCCCTCTGGACCGGGACCTCTCACGGCGCGGAGCCGACTGCCGGGCTTCAAGCAGCTTTCGGGACCGCTCCCGCAAAGACTTCGGCACCATGGATCGGCAGTCGGGGCACGACTTGGGGTCGTGGTCGCGCCCCAGGCAGAAGAGACACACGCGGTGCGGGTCCGTCACCGACATCATGCGGTGACAGTCCTCGCAGGACTTAAACCCGGGCATCCCTAACTGCAGCAGGAGTCGTATCGACTCGAAAAAGGGTGAGAAAAAGATCTCAAAAACTTAGTCAAAAAAGACTAGGGGTACCGCTCTCGCCGGATCTGCGCTTGCTGGTGCGGAAAAAGAAAGAACTGACGTCAGCGCGCGTGGGCGGCGTCCAAGTAGCGCCCGCGACGTCATCTCGGAGACCACGACGCCAACGACGGACGTGGAGTCGCACGATGCCCCTACCGACGCGCAGGGGTACTGCTGACGAAAACTTTCCGGATCCAGTCTGACGCCTGGGGATATTCTAAGGTAAGGAATCTATCACTATGTGTTTCTTTCAGATTACCTGAAATTATCATCTCCTATCTTCCATTTCTCATGATGTCCCACATGATAGTATGAATGCCACAGCCTTTTTGATCCCAGCTCCCATGCATGTTTCTTATTTTACTACAAAGATATGCACACGTCCTCATATAGTTCTTTGTTGTTATCTGTGGGTTAGGATACTGTGCAGTCTTATATGAATATTTGCTATCATTGATATTGAACATATATAATGAGATATTATTGCATGTACCCTGAAAACCGTCAACAGAATTTGCTATTACACAAGCATTGGCAAAAGCGCATAGGTCTCACCTTTAGGACCAATTGGCTTTGCCAATGGTTTTTAGCTAAGCTGCACAGCATCCCCAATGCTCTGCAGCATAGCTAAATAATAACAAAAAACCCTAGCCTTTGTTGAGGCCAGCTGCGTCATTCCGTAGGAGCACGCACCCCACCACCACACATCTGTGCACCTACAAAATGACAGGGATGCCTTTTCTTCTTTAAAGTTAGTAGCTACCAATCCATGTTGGATCAGTAACTAAAAAGAAAAGAATGTGCACACGTGTTCTGTTTTTTCAAACCCTCTGGGGGGGGGGCAAGTTGAACAGGATTTGCTGCTGTGGATAAGAACCTAGTGGGAGCTACTGCAAAGTCAAGCCGACCGGCGATGCACCTTCAGTGGCTTGGCTAGCAGGTAGATCCTAGTCTTCTGTCGGTTCTCAAGGAAGTTACTGGTGTAAAGTTTTCAAGTCCCAAGTTTTAGAGTAAGGAAAGAACAGCACCTCTAGCACCACTCCCAGGGGTCCAAGACCTAAATGGCACTACTTGGGGGGTTAGGTCTCACTCCAGCAGCGGACAGGGGCAGGGTTCAAGGCCTCAGGAGCTGTTATGTCCCTGTACCTCACACAAGAGGCCAGCCAACTAGCCCTTGGAGTCACTTCTGGTGGTCCTGCGTTCGAGGAGATGGTCCAGTTCTCCTTCAAGCAGCAAGGCAGCCCTTCATGCCACAGTAGCAGTCTCTAGTCCTCTAGTAGCAGCAGGACAGTCCTCTGAGGGTCAAGCCAGCCCTTCTGAAATTGTTTGCTTTGTAAGTGCAGGTTTTCCGTGCACTTAATGCATGCCACCCGTATTCTATAACTGGTGTAAAATTGAGGCAAACTGTTCTGCTTGTAACCGTAGGTTTACATGCAATCACAACCACATTACTCACACCATTTACAAGCGCATGCAACACTGAGGAGTCGACCGTTTCTGGGCACTCAATGCATGCTACCCACATTGTGTAACTTTTGTTCCTATCATGGCTAATTGTTATTGACAAGCGCATGCAATACTGATGAGTCGGCCGTTTACTGCGTTATGTGTACAACCATGTGAAATCCAACACGAACATCATGATCGGCACAGTCACAACGCCTGTTCAGACAATTTGTCTCCGTTTGACAAACGGTGGGCATGAGCATGCAAATAATTATCACCCAGTGTTATGGTTTTACTTTAACACACAGAATTAGTTTTCGTGTTTTATCCACTTTTAAGCCATCTGTTAGACATCCACAAGGGTTGAGCATGGAATTAAGACACATTCACAGAAGCCAGAGGCCCTCGACACCAGTAGCTCTCTGATCGTTGGATTTGCAACAACAAGTCTTGAACCACTTCCTTGATATACCGTCGTGCACGGCACTTGGTGATGGATGCATATGCTTATTTTTAAGACTGCTCGTTTCTCACTTCACTTCATCACATCTTTTTCAGAACTAAACATCCCCTGATGAAGGCTATTCCAGCTTGAAATGCATTGGGATGGGATTGTTTAATTCGTGGATTCAACATATGATTGCATTATAAAACACAAAGAATGATGCAATTTCATGGGAATGGATTACAATAAAAAATAATTTGAAAAGACGTTCAAGTCTAATTGATTAAATTCTAAGCTAAATCACAGAATTTTGGATGAAAATCTCGCTAAGGAGAATATAGCTGTGCACTTGGGGGACGCTTCCCCAGGGGGGAGCGCTATTGGAACATTATGTGGATACACTTTTGGATCAGAAGGTGATACCGCACTGCATGCTAAAAAATTAATTAACACCACCACCACCACGTGGTAGCCATAGTCTAAATTGGAGTGTATGAGCCACCTCAACCACTATCTTACAGTATGTAAAATATTGCAGTGACATACTGGAAGCAAAACGAAAGGGGCTTAAGGAGAAGTACATGATAGCCCAAACACAATTAAGCTCAGAATGGAGGGGTTAAGGGACACAGGGCCAGGTGTACAAATCTTTTTTGCGGTCATAAATGGCCCGATTCCCAGAATCGGGCCGTTTGCAACTGCTAAAAGCTTTTAAAAGCCTGTAAAAAGCTTTTTTCAATGTACAAAGGCACATTGCGATTCAGTATCTTGTTACTGAATCCAATTTGCGTTTGCTACCAAATACTGATTCGGTATTTGGAAGGGTCGTCCGTGCCAAATACCATATCAAAATGGTATGTATTAATGTTTTGCAAGCAAATTCCGGTCGCAAAACAGTTATACTTTATCACCAGTTTAAAACTGGTGGTAACCCATCCACAAAGGGAAAGGGGTCCCTTGGGTTCCCCTTCCCCTTTCAGAATGTTAAAAAAATATTTTTTAATAGCAGGCACTGGTCCCACGGACCACTACCTACTCTCAAAAAATGAAACTGCAAAGTTTCAGGTTTTTTTCTGAATGCATCCCGTTTTATTTTTGGGCATTATTGGCTACTATCAACAAAAGGTCCCAAATTTTTCCTTTGTGGTGAAGCCTTTGATAAGGCTAACACACACTGACGTTAATGATCGGTACCAAAGGATAATGGACACATGGCAGCATTCCAGGAGCTCAACAATCTGCTTTGTAATGCACCTGCTCTTGGAATGCCAGACTAAATTATAGAATGTGTGCTCTTTTGTCATGAAAGAGACAGGTGGGCCCAGTCCATACAAAACAAGCCAATGGGGAGACCAAGCACACCATCGGATACCTCTCAGTTACACTTGAACCAGTGGCAGCAGCATTGCCTGGTTGTCTCAAAGCAGTTGCAGCAGTGAGCCTTAGCGTTCAGCAAAATTGAGGGGATAGTGATAGGTTACCCCTTAATTGTAATGGTACCCCCATTCCATAGAGACCCTCATGACTCATACAAGAACCCAACATCTAACAAACAGCCACCTAACCTGCTATGAGATAATCATTTTGGCAGTAGAAAGTGTTTCAATTCAGAGATGTAACACACTAAACTCTGCTTTTCTGTTGCCAACTCCAGAAGAAGACAATGAGGGTGAATTCGACCATGACTGTGTGGATGTTCCTCTTCCTGAGTCTGACCATACCCTTTTTGTTGATGGGTCTGGTCTGAGGGACCGACACAGCATTTTAATGGTCGTTATGCTGAATGTACATTAAGCGAAGCTTTAGAAGTGTCGTACTTATGCAATGTAACATCTGCACAAGTGGCTGAACTAATTGCCCTTACCACAGCCTGCTGTACCTCAGAAGTGAGTCGCCATTTACACTGACATTCAGTATGGGTTTGGAGTTGTAAACGACTCCGACTAGTTGTGGTCGCAACAAGGATTTTTGGCATCAGCTTGCACCCCGATCAGGAATGGGCTGTATGTTCAAATTTTTTAGATGTTTTGCAAATGCAAAAATTAATTGTTGTGGTGAAGTGTGCTGCACACAAGAGTGGTAATGATCTTGTCACCAGAGGCAACTGTTATGCAGACAAAATTGCCCGATACTGCGCTCTTGAGTCCAGCACCTTCCATTCCGATGAAGAATGTAATGCAGAAGGTGAGACTGTATCCAACATGTTACTGAATACTGTGCATACCTTCAATGAGCTGAGAGAACTGCAACATACTGTAGGAAGATGGCTCTGTATATACTATACCAAAATAAGGTATAGTGTGCACAGAGTCCAGTGGCTCCCCAAAGGTATAGCAGAGGCCAAATTAGATAATCACTAACAGCTCTCTTTGTGGTAGTGTGGTTGAGCAGTTAGGCTTATCAGGAGGGTGTCTTAAGCATTTATTGTATTCACTCAATCAAGACGGATGGCACACACTCAGAGACAGAATCCAGACCAATTAGGTAAGTATAAAAAAAGGTATACTTATGTTTTATTTCTAGAACCAAGCAGGACTTGGCACAGGTAAGTAGGATATGCTTTCAAATGCAAAACTTTACAAGGAAATGTAATTGTGATTGAAATGGAATTTGATAAAGGTTTGTATTTGTTTTTAAAAAAACAGGTAAACCACATAGAAATTACTTTAGAGTAATTTTAGATTACTTTTAGTTACTTTTACTACTCTGGGTGATATGCCTAGATATCACACCATGGGTCTTACAAAATACAGGTAAGTACGACAGTTTTTAGGTCAAAGAAAGTTACTTTGGTTTCTCATACAAGAAGTCAGATCAACACTTAGAACATTTTTGGACAAAAATCATAACATTAGTTCCTATAGAGCAAAAGAGTGTTAACAGCTTACAGGTAAGTAAACGACCTGCAAGGATGGCTTTTGGGGTATAGGAATAAGGTTTACCAAGGTCTAGTTAGGCCCTCAAATCGCACCGCAGAGGCACAATGTTAGCCAATGGGGCTATGGGGCGGTCGGTTGGGGGCTGCTTACGAGCAGGCCACTTGGATTTGGGACCAACGGTCCTGGGGTTAGAATCAGCACTACAGGGGCCAACAATCAGCACAGAAGCTGCACTATCAGCGGCACATAGGCGGCCGGATGCAGAGTCCCAAGGAGAAGTCGGAAGCCCTGTGATTTGCAATGGAGATCTCCGGTTCGGAAAAGATGCTGCAGGCTCGGTCAAGGAGGCTTCCTGAAGGTGACCACCGGCAGGAGAGGTAAGATGGGTTCTTGGGGGATGCCTTGACACCATCGGTTGGGCCACCCAAGACCGTGGGACATCAGGTGCAGGGGTGTCTTTAGGCGTCGGATCTTCTTACCAGCTCCGGTCGTGGTCGGGGGGACCCTTCAGGTTGAGGCTGCAGGCGTCGGTCTGGAGCTCGAGATCGGTCAGGGATCACCAGATCCCAGGTCACGATCGCTGGGGAGACCGCTTTGTGGTGTTGGGCCACTCGGACTCGGGCCATGGGCATCGGGTGCAGAACCGTGGAGCTGCCTGGATCCAGGTTCTGTGATTGGAGTCTTTGGTTGAGCAAATCCGGTGCTCATGGGAGACAGAGTCTGTTGGATGAAGGCAGGGCAGGTCCTCCAGGTTCTAAATGGCTGCTGGTCATGCCAGGGTTTTGCTGTGAGCAGGTCGGAGTTGGGACAGGCCGGTAGGCCTGGGGCCAAAGCAGTTGGTGTCCTTCTTCCTTGGTCAGCACGGCACTTCGGTCCTTCTTCTTCTTTCTTCCTTGAAACTAAGGAGGCAAGGTTCAGGGTCGCCCCCAAATACTAAACTTAGGGGCATTTACAGGGGTGTGCAGGTCAGGACCAATAGGTCCCTTCCTTGCGGTGAGTACACCCCCTATTATGCCACCCTCTAGTGGGAGGGGGCATGAGCCTCTCTCTAATTGGCTGGGTCCCCTCATCTTGAAGATGGAGGGTACTGAGATGTGTGCTTCAACGTCTCCCCCACCTGAGGGGTGGGGTTGGCAAAGAAGGGCACACCTCTTCTCCTAACTTGGTTTTCCTGCCGATTCTCCCACCCAAAGTGGAGGTCAGAACCGGTGAGAGCCAGTTGCTGGGGGCTTCAAAAAGCAGGGACAGCTTACAGAGCCGGCAGGCCTTTGAAGCTTCCACTTTGTGGACCCAGCCCATCCTGGGGGAGGAGGCATGACACTTCTGCCCAGTATGGGCTTTGTTTCTGGACCCAGAGAGCAGAGGCCCTCTAACCAGGGGTCCAGAAAACTGTCTGGTGGTGGCAAATGGCGGTCAGCCATTCTAGAACCACACCAGGGCTGATCACTTGTCAGGGGTATCTCTAAGATGCCCTCTGAGTGCATTTACATTAAATTCCACACTGGCATCAGTGTAGGTTTAATGTGCTTAGACGTTTGCTATCAAACTTCCCAGGTTTCAGTAAAGCCATTATGGAGCTGTGGAGTGTGCAATGACCATCTCCCAGACCATATACTCTTAATGGCTTTACTGCACTTAGAATGGACTTAGACACTGTAGGGGTACAGTGCTCATGCAACTGCACCCTCACCTGTGGGATAGTGCACCCTGCTAGAGGGGTGACTTACCTAGGCCTCAGGCAGTGGGTTGCAGGCATGGCATACAGGGATGTGTGCCATGTCGACTCTTCACTTTTCTCTGCACCAAGAAATTTGACTCATCACTATCTTTTCGTCAGCAATCCTTAGCAGTGGCATGGACTTGTTTCCACTTGATAAAGTCCCTCAAAGGTTTTTTGATCTATTCCCCTGCACGGCCAGAAAGGCAGTGTCAGTGGCCTAATCACCTAGAGACTGGATTACTGCAACAGCCTATATGCAGGGGCCAATAAGTCCGGTCTAAACAAACTACAGATGGTCCAACATGCAGCTGCACGGCTAGTCTTAAAATGGCCCAGAGGCTCTTCAGCCTCAGCTGCCCTAAAATTACTACACTGGCTGCCTATCCACAATAGAGTCCTTTTCAAGATCTTGGTAATTACCCACAGAGCTTTCAGATCCTCAGGTCCCCATTATCTTCGATCAAGGTTCACTCACTATGTGATGCACCGCCTCCTCGGATCCTCATCTGCGAACCTTCTTAAGCCCCCCGGCTTTAGGTGTATCACCAAGGGTGGGAAATCAATTGCAGTCCTAGGGACCAAAGCCTGGAACTTGCTTCCTAGTCATCTATGTTTCATTCAAACAGAGACTATCTTCAGGAAAGCCCTGAAAACCGGGATCTTTAATGCCCCCGAAGCTCTCACTCATCTGAGTTTCCTAGCTATTGCTGTGTGTGTACACTAGGGCTCCGTAAAGCGCCATGATGCTTCTCGGAGTGAAAGCTGCACTTTACAAATATTATATAACATAACATAACATAACAAAACACACAGCCTGCAATGGCAGTGTGTGGGGGTGAAGGTGCACGGTCTCTAAGGGTGGCATAATAGGTGCTGCAGCACTTAGAGGTCTTCCCTGGTCACAGTGCCCTTGGTACCCATGGTACCTTTTACAAGGGGCTTACCTGTGGCCAGAGATGTGCCAATTGTGAGGACAAGGGTACAGTTTTGGGAAAGAACACAGGCCTTGGAAACCTGATTGGCAGGGACTCAGGGTTCATCAAGTCAAAGTGCATCAAATGTCAGGCATAAAGTGGGGAGTAACCATGCAAAAAGGGGCACTTATTTACACATACTGCCCGAGAGTTAGAGAAAGCCAAATGTGAAAGGATGGAATGTGTGAAGGATGCCAGTGATATTTGGATATCCAGCGAGGGAAAAAACAGTTCTTCCTGGCTCCCTCCTACCTGCGATGGTGTGACACATGCATGGTCCCACTCATGTGGCAGAGACAGGAAGGTGTCAAACTTCCGATTTTACTGGTATAATACCCATTTCAGAGAATTGTTGTCAATGCTGTGTTATCTGCCAAAAGCAGAATGTGGGCAAGAGAGTTGATGTGGCCATGAGTCACATTGGAAAGTCTGATGGTCCCGTCAACCACCTCGAAAATGACTTTGTGGAGATGCGTCGATGTAACCAATTGAGGTAGTATATCCTTGTCATCGTGTGTCTGTTCTCACGATGGCTTGAGGCATATCTCACCAGGGAGTTGATACCGTGATTCGGGATGCAAGTTCATCTTGAATTATATCAAGGTTCTCACTTTAAGAGTGAGAAAAAGCAGGTACTGTGTACAGGTTTAGGGACTGACCAGAGATTCCACTGTAGCTATGGGCCTGAGGCATCAGGTATTGTTATGACAAAGCTAAACGGGTTAAAGCCTACGCCTCCACATAGCACAAATGGCCTGACACCCTTCCTTTGGTACTAATAAGCATTCAAATTACCACTTGTAAGAGAACTGGACTGTCTACTCGTGAGGTGCTGATGGGAGGAGCTATGCAAATTCCTTCTGTTCCTGCAGCTGCTCTTGTGATTATCACAGATGACCTGGTACTCGAGTACTGTAAGGGATTGTCTGATGTGGTGCGTTCTATATTTCATTAGGTTGACGCTGCTACTCCAGCCGTTCTATGTCTCCAGGCCGTGAACTGAACTCTGGTGATTGAATCCATGTCAAGAAACACATTTACAAGTCCTGTTTGGAGGAGCGCTGAAGAGGGTTCTACCAGGTTATCCTGGTCACTGACACTGCTGTCAAGTGTGCTGGTCTGCGGAAGTGGATTCACACCTTCCTTACCAAGAGGGCATGGCACGAAGAGGAAAAAGCAGCGCAAATGTCCACTAATTCCTCAAGTCACCCCAGGTTTGAGGTGTCTGAGACTTCGGAAGAAGAGGAAGACCAGGCTGAGGGTCCACGGTCTCCATCAGACAAGCATCACTCAGAACAAGAGGATGATGAGAGTGCTGTTCTACCAGCGACCACGGTGATACCGCCCAACAGATTAAGAATTCTCATCCACCGGGACAGTGGACATTCATGGAAGGCTGAAACTAATCTGCTGCAGCAAACCATGCAAGAAATAGAGGCAGGAATAGGGCAAGGAAGCTCCACCTTAGACAGTGAGACAGCCTCACCAGAGATCTTAAGTACTTTCCGGAGTCGAGGCTAAGCTGAAGACAACTAGCCAAGAACTGCAGCCTTGAAAGCCCTGCATTGGTTACCGGTTGCCAGAAGATCCATGTTCAAGCTGCTTTGTATCACCCACAAAGCGATACATGGAATGGGACCACTCTTCATCAGGAATAAAATCACCAAACACATTCAACAAAGGAACCTCCGCTCTAGAGTGGCACCTCGCCTCAAAATCCCAAGATACAAGAAAAAAAAACATGGGTGGCACATCCTTCTCTGTTCAAGCAGCCAAACTATGGAACTCTTTACCCCCCAACATAAGAGCCACGGAAAACCACCTTATCTTCAGAAAACTACTCAAGAATTGGCTCTTCCCCACATAAGCACCATACACAAACAGATATATACAGCATATCCCTCAGTATATAAGCATTTATTTGTATTATAGATATGTACCTATATATGTGTATTGCTTTGTATAAACATGTAGAATAATTATGTTTTAATAAAAAAAAACATTTTAAGTACAACACTTGAAAACCAGAGTTTATCTAATGCATCTTTAATCTACATATACATACTTCCTTTATGCATCTATATACCTCCCATGTACTTGGATCTGTATATTTATTATTTTTCTCCTAAAAAAACGTACAATGCACTACCCTATTTCTCACCCTATACCTCTATCAATATATTTAATCTACATATGATTACTTCCTTTATGCATCTATATACTTTCCATGTACTTATGGATCTATATATTTATTACTTTCTTCTAATTCAGCATATCCAATGCACTACCCTATTCTCACCCTATACCTCTCTCAATATATCTTCTACCTCAACTCTCTGGCTCATCTCAAACTTCTTTCTACTACTCTTTCCAATGCACTACCCTATTTCTCACCCTATACCTCTATCAATATATCCTCTACATCCACTCTCTCATTCATCCCAAACCCCATACCACTACTTTGATCCCCAAAATACCCCTTTCTAGACTCTCTCCTACTCTACCCCTCCTTGCATCATCTGACACCACTTTTACTATACTGATCGCCCAAAACAAGCCTTTCTAAACTTTTTCCTCTGACTCTTACCCTGCACATCCCTTTTTACTCATCCCAAGCCTCCTCCTACTGCTATGACCTCCAAAACAAAAACAAAAAAGTCTAAATCCTTCACTCTTCTATCCCTCCACTATCCTTTTCAATAAAAAAATAACAGACTAAAATGTCCACTTCTCAAATTTCATATTTCACTATACTAATTCACCACTAAACTTTTATGGGTTCCAGAGTAGCGTGCTACTCACAGAAAAAGCCCTTTTAGACCTAATCAGGGGTAGCAGGCACTATATAAATGCAAACCCTTTTCCCCCTTGATTCTCTCTGCTATCCTTCTCAATCCAAATAACTGACTAACATATCCACCGCTCAAATTACTTTCATATCTCACTATACTAATTCAACACTAATCCTTTATGGGTTCCGGAGTAGCGTGCTACTTGCCAAAAAAACACTTCAACACCCCATCAGGGGTAACAAGCGCTATATAAATGTAAACCTTTTCCCTCTTCTATCCCTCCGCTATCCTTCTGAATCCAAATAACTGAATAACCTATCCACCACTCAAATTACTTTCATATTTCACTATACTAATTCAACACTAATCCTTTATGGGTTCCGGAGTAGCGTGCTACTCGCCAAAAAAGCGCTTTGACGCCTCGTCAGGGGTAGTAAGCGTTATATAAATGCAATTACAATACAATTACAATACAATACAGTGCAGCTTGGGCCTGAGAGGCTGCGGGCCTGCGTTACAATACAGTCTGATCAGGAGATTACACGAGCTGGCTGGGGCGGCTGGTCAGCGCAGGTGGAGGAGGCCTGCGGCGTAGACCCGGCTGCCTGTTGCCTAACGAACTGCTGGAGGTGACGGAGTGTGCTGGGGCCTAGAGGATTTGGCGGCACTGACCGCGAGCGGTCTGAGGCCCTTATGAACTGAGATGTGCCTGGCTGAAAATTGTGGCGCAGTCACATGCCATTTGTCACCACTGCCTGTGCCTGCGGATCGCCATGGCACGCGGACCCTTGCCACCCTACCCAAAGAAGAGACCATGGGGCAACTAACAGTGAGTAGTGCGCGTTGAAGCCCATCGTAGCACTGAGCTTTATAGCCCATTGCAAGCAGTGCACTTAAGGGCTCATACTGCCCTGGGGGGTGGGGAGGGGCATACAGTGTACGCTGCTAAGGTGCATAATTGCCCATGCTGGATGGGACTCCCTTGCGATACTGCGGTCTTGCTTATCTGAAGATCGCGCTGACTCACTTTTTGGGTGGAGGCTTGTGACAGCTTAGCCCAACGCATCCTGCCCCACTGAACTGCATGTAATTGCTAAAGATGGGGAAAGCGAACAGGCACCAAACCAGTCTCACATTTGAATCTAAGCGTGCCACTAAACTCCAGCAGGATGTCCTCCCAGATCCTGAACAGGACTCACAATCTCAAGGTGCCTCGGCGCAAGATGCCACACTTATAGCCATGCAACAGAGGCTATAATCTATAGATGGCAAGATCAATACTTTGAACCTGCGCAGGGATCACTGGGCGGTTAAATTGGACAAACGGCAGGTCTCACGGCGTTGGAGCAACACATTACGACTGCTGAAAATGACCTGCAGTCAGTGAACATGGAAAAGGTGCTGTTGAAACTATGCTGAGGGAGATATTTGGAGTTGAGAACCTGTCCAGCGTGCTGATAGTGGAGAGGGCCATTCACTCTCTCATGGCTCGACCGCCGCTGGGGACGCCCAGCACCCAATTATAGCCAAGCTACTCAATTATCGAGACTGGGATACGGTGCTCCGTCTTCCGTGGGAGAAGAAGTCCATAAAATATCAGGGAAATTACATTGCCTTCTTTCCTGATTTTTACAGGGACAGTACAGGCCGCTCACAAGGAACAAGTGGAAATATCATATGCCATGCTGTACCCGGCTAGATTACACACAGATCACAGCGTGGCGCAGAAAATATTCGCCACACCTAAGGCAGCGATGGACTTCGTCAACAAGATCACCGCAACCCGCCATGCACAGTCGGACTCTGAATTGGAGGACAATGGCAACTGATTCACAATATTGATACAGACATCAGAAGGGGCCTGATGGAGATCCATTGCACCAGGAGGGAAGCGGCCACGCTACGTGATGTTGCAGATACAAGGGGGGGCACCCCCTCGTTCTGCCAGGGGAGCACTACATTTCTATTGACAATGTTTAAAATAGCCTATTCTATGATCTCACTGGGTACCTGCCACTCTGGTCAGTGGGGCTACATTGACTGGAGGTCTGCGCGGGTCTCTGGGATCCACCACGGTGGAGCCACTTGTGTAATCCTGATATGTGGTACTGTTGCTAAGCCAACACTTTCCTTGTCTCCTGGTCACTTTCGATCAACTGGAGGGGTCTCTAACCTCTAGCTGCCCCTGTGAGGGTACACACCATATGCCTTTACAACGTGATGTCACACTTGTGTTACGCACTGTATTGTTTTGTTAGTACAGTGCCTTTTTTTCTTTCAGGTTGCGGGGATATCTTTGACATGATTGGGATGCTGAAGTGGGTGGGGGATGGGATTTCTGTTTATTGTTTGAATTGCTACTAGTATGCTAATGGTTGTTTCTGCCATGGAGAAATGCTGTGTAGTGATAGTGGAGATACATAACACATTACAGGATCTAAAGATGTTGACAAGACCCCAGTCCCAAGTCAGATATTTCCTCACATGGAATGTTCAGGGGCTTAACAACCCAAAAAAACACACACCAGGTACTTGGCTATTTAGACAGACACCATGTGCAAATCACACTCCTACAAGAGACACATCTCACATGCCACACAGAGATCTGTTGGTGCTCAATAGGGTGGGTTCCAGATGGCCTCATTCCACTCTTCACACTCCAGGGGGGTACTTGTACTGGTTAAAAAGGGTGTCCCATTCGCTGTCACTCATTCAGAGGCTGATGATCAGGGTCGCTATGTGATAGTGCAGGGAAGTCTATGTGTCACCTTGGTGACCATTGTTAACTTGTATGGTCTGAACATTGACGATTCCGAATTCTATACCCATCTCTGGCAACGCCTACTTACGATACAGCCTTCGGCCATTGTTTGGGGTGAGGACCTCAACACATACCTGGGCCCAGGGCTTGACCGGTCTGCCAGAGCAGACTGACAGGGCATACACTCCGCCCAGGTTCTCCATGCGGGAATAGTAGATTATGGCCTCATCAGAGCCCAGAGAGAAAAGAGGGCACTTTCACTTCTTCAGTGCATGGCTCAAGGTCCAGATTGGACTATTGGCTGGTGACCAGTGAGGTGAGTACTTGGGTGGTAGATGTACAACATATGTCCAGAACGCTGCCTGACCATGCGCTGGTACAACCGATAGTTTCAATTCCTACACACACCCCCACACGGTTTCAATGGAGGTTGCATGCCACAGGTATCCGGTATTCCAGGAGGGATTACACACAACTATCCTTGAGTACTTTGAAAAAATATAAGGGTACAGTGCTGGAATAGAACCTTGTGGGAGGCATTTAAAGTTACCGTCCGAGGTGTGTGCATAGGAACTCAAGCAGGTATCTTGAGGCATATACGCACACAGCTGCAGACGATAAAAAAACCTTGCAGAACCTTTACTGCGACTATGAGTCTAACCCCTGCCCTAATACACTGGCTGCCATTAGGGATTAGATCACTATGTATAATGACATGGCAGCAGAAGAAGTGCACCACCTTTCGGATCAATATGTTGCAAGGGCGTATGGAGAGGGAGTTAGACCGGGTCACAGTTTGGCCTGCAAGTTAAAGGAGCTATGGGCAAATGCACATATAGTCTGCATAACTGATTCGGCTAGTGCGACTTGCTTCGATACATCTGCCATTCTGTCAAATTTACGGACTTCTGCACACATCTGTATATAGCCAAGACTCGGCTTTGGAGAAGTAGATACGGAGTACTTAGATGATGTGGCCTTGGAGTGACTCTCCCTGGGTCAACGGGAGTATTTAGTACAGCCCATTACAGTAGAAGAGATTAGGGAAGCAATAAGCATGCTTCCTAAGGGCAAAGCCCCAGGTATGGATGACCTACCAAGTGAATTTTATGAAGAATTCACTGAAATATTGGCTCCACACCTTCATGAAATGTTTGAGGAGGCATATGTTAAACAGATATTGCTGCCCTCTCTCAGGGAAGCCCTTATTATAGCATTGCTGAAGCCGGATAAACAACCTGAGCGGTGTGAATCTTACAGGCCGCTAATCCTGGCTAAGATATTGGCCACCAGGCTCCAACCATTGCTCACCAATCTGGTCTTGCCAGAGCAGTCAAGATTTATCCCCACCCATTCTACCACACAAAGTTTGTGCACTCCTTTTGCGCTAATAACCAACTAGATACCTCAATACAGGTGGCAGAGGTCCTTTTGGACACAGCTATACCGTTCGATTCCATTGAGTGGACCTACATGTTCGCAATCCTACATCGCACGTGAATCCCCCAGCCCTTTCTGCGATGGATATGCTTACTGTATACCAGCCCCTCAGCGCAGGTGCGGATCAACTGTAACACACCTGATATACTGCATGTCCACAGGGGCATGGAGCAGTGGTACCCATTGTCACCTATCCTATTTGCATTGGCTCTGGAACCCCTGGCGTGTGTGATCCGCCAATGACATGCTGCATCTGGGCCATGCTTTCGCCAGCGGCCGCTGGCCATATTTCTGTACGTGGGTGAAATGTTGCTCTACCCTTGCGACCAATGCATACGATATGAACGATATTCAGGATTAAGCATCAACTGGTCGAAGTTGACTGTTCTCCCTCTAACCCCAGACACTGTGCTGCACTCACTTAACTTTCCTCTGGAGTGGAGCACAGATCCTATCAAATATTTAGGTGTTTGGGTGCATAGGGACCTGGACCTGGTTATTAGATACAACTATGGTAGGGTGGTTTCGAAACTCGAAGACCAGGTGAGGCGGTGGTCTCGCTCACCCCGTCATTGGCAGACAGAGTGGCGGTCATGAAAATGAGAGTGCTTCCCAAATTTCTTCACCTATTTATCAATATATCAATAAGTCTGACGCAGGCCTTTTTCAAAACACTCAGATCCCACATGATAACTCTAGCTTGGGCAGGGAAATAACCTAGGTTAGCTGGGACACACTTACACTCCCATACAATCAAGGGGGATTTAGCGTTCCGGACTTACATGTGTACTACCTGTGCGTGCAGGCGCAGTTTGCTCACTACTGGTACTACCCCCTCAGCATACACACCACATTTGGCGGTAGAAAGCAATGATGCGTACCCCATTCCCCTTAAAGCTATATGCCACACATTCATGCGGATATGGTGCGTGAGGGGATCAACACCATAAATTGCACCACAAGAGCATGGAGGGCACTTGACGGGCATCCGAGACCCTGTTATATGCACAGTGCTCCCACTGCTGTATCACCCGGCCATTTCGGTCACACACAAAACTGGTGCGATAGCTATGCTTGACGAGGATGGGTTAAAGATGATGGGAGATGCTTTTCCCAGGGGGATTTCCATAGCTCCGGCCGATGTGATAAAAACCCAACGCCACACTCCACTCTTGACCATCACATACCAACACCTTCGGGCTGCCCTGCAAGAACTCTATCCTCAGTTCCCTTGTGAACATCCTGCTCTAGGGGCGCTCCAGACCCTGCTTATTAGCACTACCTGTAGGAACCTTATCACTAAATTATATAATGCATCCCAGAGAGATAGGATAGCAGCCCAGAACACACTCTCAGATAAGTGGAACTGATCCTCAGTTGAGTCTGGCAGATTGGAGCTCTTGTTGGTATGCTCACATCTGACTGCAATCTACGTATTATACACTTCAAATATTTGCAACAAATGTACTATACGCCAACTAGATTGTTTAGATATGGGCTCTAGGCAGATGCAAAATGTGTGCAGTGTGGGGTTTTGGAGTCAGACTTAATACATCTAGTTAGGGTATGTGATCTAGTTAGACAGTACTGGGAGCAAGTAGCAAATACTCTCACAGAAGTGGTGATGAAGCCAGTGGCATGCACCCCCCAGATGTGTCTCCTTGGCCTTGTCAAACCTTTGAAACCGGTCAATTGCAAATTGGTGGCGGTGGCCCTACTATTGGCAAAAAGGAGGGTGGCTATACATTGGGGCGAAAAGTCAAGTCCCAAAGACCAAGCAGTGGCTCTGCGATATGGCATACAGTAGAGATCAGCTGGTGCTATATATCAAGAACTTTCACGGCCCTCGCGGCCAAAAGAAATTTGGAGCCCAGTTACTGCCTATCTTTTATTAATCCCGGATGAGTCCTAGTGGATTGGGTTGCTCGAATATTCCAGGAAATGATGACCTATGATATATATATTTACATCTGTCATAGTACAACATCTGTGATCTGTAACATAATATATGGCAATTGTTGATGTAATGTTATGTCTGTTGTGTAAGATGAAAAAATTCAATAAAAAGAATATATATATATAAAAATAAATATATATATATATATATTCACTGAAAAAACCATAGGTTTCAGGAACGTTATAGTTAGTTGGACATTTCACTCGTACAAAACCATAGAAATTCCGGCGTTATAGTTAGTTCAGCTAACTATAACTCGCGCCCCCGCAATGCACTGCTGATGACATCACATATTACATCATTCATGACATGGTCAGTGACATCACTGATGACATCATCCAGTGACTGTGTGTTTCTGTAAAGTTTAAATTTGTTTTATATATATGCCAAGCTGTATTGAAGAATGAGTGGGTGTATAAGTGTCTGTATGGAGGATTTAGTAGGTACGTGACTGACTGTATAAGTAAGTGATTAAATGTGTCTTTCTGAATGCATGGGTTAGTGACTAAACTGTGTGAAAGTCTGTATCAGTCTGTCTGTTGTTGTGTGAGCTGCTGCATGGGTTGGTGAGTAGCTGCATGAGTGTCTATATGGGTTATTGATTGCTTGCCTGAGTATTTGTATGGCTGCCTGAGTATGTGTGTGGGTGGGTGGGAGGTGTGTGACTCTGTGCATAGATGTGTGAGTGGTTGATTCACTGGGTGTATGGGTTCAAGAGTGCATGTGGAAACAGCTGTATGGGTGGGTGAGTGTGTATATGGGTGTGTTGGTGAGTGAATGGATGTCTCAGTGGTACATGTGCAAGTAAGTACATATGTAAAAGGCAGTATATGTGAGTGATGGTGTATATAAATAACTATATGTGAGAGTCAGTAATTGTGAGAGTGGCTGCATGGATGAGTGTGTATTTGTATCAGTGATTCTATAAGAGAGTAATTATGTGTTAGTATCTGTATGAATAAGTGAGGTGGTGTCTGTATAGGTGAGTAAATGGAAGTATGATTGATACTTTGCATGACTGACTAGGTGTGTGAGTAACTCTGGATATGTGGCAGTGTGTGAGTGTCTGTATAGGTGTATGAGTGTGTAGCGGGTTGCGAGACACATAAGGGAGACCAGTTGGGTTCAAGGAAGGCTTTATTGGTCTGAGTACACGCTTCTGTCGCGAGTCCAGTCTATAGTAGGGTAAGGGTGTCTCTTCCGGCTTCTCCCTGGGTTCTCGGTCCTCGGCGAGGTGCGCACTCTCCGTGGTCGCTCCAGCACGGGTCCGTCCGGACAAAGGGAAGCGTGGATGGGGAGGAAAGAGAAAGGAGCTGGGTGTAAGTGCAGTGCACGTATTTACAAGCCTGATAAGGGAAGGGGGTGGTGAGGAGACACACGGTGCGTTGCACGTCTATTTAGGTGAGGGCGGTGCGTAGGGCGGGAGTACCGGGATACGGGGACCTTTACGCTAGGTTCTCGGGTTCTCTCTTTTACCCACCCAGCCCGTAAAGCGGTCTCGTACCTGCGAGAGCCACGCTCCTCCTGGAACGTGGCTGGGCGATACACGAGATCGTTGGCCTCCTGGCTCCTTTTGGTCCTGCGACTGCTCCGCCTCTGCTCCTTCCCTGGATTCTGTCTGCTCTGCTCGACTCACGACCCTCTCGACTCTTCCTACTCCTCCGGTGCTAACACACCCGTACTTCCACCTTCCTTCCGTCTTTGAAGGTCCGACCTCCACGTAGTCATCGCTGGGGGCGTGGTTCAGCGACCAGTCCTCCCACTTAAAGGAACGGTGTCCCTTTTCATCGTCCTCGCCAAAGATTCGAATGTCCGGGCAAGGCCATTCGTCCTGCTGCTGAGAAACAAGAGGGGAGGCGGAGGTGATGTCAGTCTCCCTGCCTTCAGGTGGGTGCACCCCGTGCTTCATCTGACCGCCCCCGCTACAGAGTGCATATGATAGTGTTGTATTGATGAGTGACTGCATGTATGAGTGACTGTATGGGTGAATGAGTGGATATGTGTGTAGACCTAGGAATCAGTCAGTGCGTATTTAGTAACTGGTATTGATGTGTCTATTTTTCGAAAATGGTAGTCTGTATTTTAGAGTGGGTGTATCAAAGGTTATATTCAGGTGTGAGGAGGTGCATCAGATTTTCACGTGGATGATGTCATCAGTGATGTCATCAGTGATGTCATTTGAGATGTCATCAGTGATGTCATCAGTGATGTCACTGACCATGTCATGAATGATGTAATATGTGACGTCATCAGCAGTGCATTGCGGGGGCGCGAGTTATAGTTAGCTGAACTAACAATAACGCCGGAATTTCTATGGTTTTGTATGAGTGAAATGTCCAACTAACTAGAACGTTCCTGAAACCTATGGTTTTTTCAGTGAATTTCTATGGTTTTTTAAATGCTAATTTCTAACTATAACTTGCCAGAAACCTATGGTTTTTCAGTGAAATTCTATGGTTTTTAAATGCTAATTTCTAACTATAACGTGCCTTTAACCTATGGTTTTTCAGTGAATTTCAAAGGTTTTTAAATGAAAATTTGTAAGTCTAATGTACCTCAATCCTATGTTTTTTTATTTTATATATATATATATATATACATATATATATATTTAAAAAAATTGTGAATAATTTTTAGTTAGGAAAACTATATTCATTCTTTTTTTAAATTTTTTAATATTATACAGAAGTCGCGCACCCTTCGCGCATCCTACACGATGGCTGCGCGCATTCCGGTAGCCATTTTGAAAAGTCGCGCTGGGGTCGCGGCTTCGGCGTAATTTGTAAAGTATGAAATATCTTTAAATTAATTATAAATAAAAGTTTTCCTTTAAGTGTTTGTCTAAATTTATTAATAAAAGTATTTTTAAAGTATTATTTTCAATATAATTTCGACGAAAGTAAAGTTATGAAATGCGCGGTGTAGCCACTTAATGTGCGCGACATCTCCCCGCGCGTATTTCCAGGGTCGTGCCGTGATCACGCTGAGATCGCGCCGAAGTCGCGACTTCGGCGTATTTTTAAAGTCGAAAAAATGACTATAGAAAGTTTGAATATGATATTAGACTGAACAGTTTTGCTAATATACTTATCAAAAGTTTATAGAAATTTTTATTTATAGTGTATAATGATATATATGATTTTCGTGGGTGCGCGAAGGGTGCGTGACGAATGCGCGCACCCTACGCGACTTCATGTCAGCAAAAGAAAAAAGGAATCTGATTGGTTGAAATCAATTTCATTGTGAAAGAGGAGGATCCATCCTTCTGATATTTTCCTTACTTTGTGTCCTTGATGAGAGAAGACCTGTTTCTTGCTTCTCTTTATATTGATATACCTTTTTTGTGTGTTTGTTTATTTTTAATACAACTATGGCTTCTAGTTTTGCCGAAGTTGATCCACTTGCAGTAGAGGAGGAAGAACAGATGGTGCAGCAGAAGAAGAAAAGAAAGGAAAGCATCGTTTGGTCCTTTTTTAGTGTACAAGAGGACCTGCGATGGATGCCGCTTCTGCCTCCCGTACCCTGGAACGGCACGGTACGGTCATACTGCGGTGGGACGCACACTCGTTGACCTCTCATGGCACTGCTCCACACTTCGGGGAGGACGCTTTCCATTAGCTGTGTTTTCTGATGACGTGTCGCGCCGGCCCCGTCCAACAACAGAACTCCTTTAGATCCAAACAGACTCTTCCACTCTCTCACCGGAAGTGAAACCAGGCCACGCGGACACTTTCACAATACAACAGCCGGAAATGCACTTTTCGGTAAAAAAACACATTCCTTCCTCCTAATTTATCAAATAAACGACTCACTGAAGAACAGGGGCCAGCTTCGATCGGTAAACAGCCGTTACAACGACTTTTTACTTCGCAATACCATTACAACGCATGCATTACCACGCATGCGTTGTACATCACGAAAGTCATTACTACGCATTTTTAGAACGCATGGTCATTTACCACGCATGCCTTTACAACGAATTTCCTTGTAAAGGTATGTATGGTAAATGACCATGCATTCTAAAAAAATGTAGACGATCCACGTCGTTGTAAGGAAACAGAGGCTGTTCTGTTTCCTCACAACGACATGCACCGCCCCTCAGAGACGACGTGAAGCAGGAACCACGAGGAGAGAGGAACCACAAGGAGTGAGAGGTAAGGGGGATTGGGCATGGGGTGGGGGTTACTTTTCTAGGGTTTAGGGTAGTGTAGGGGTGTTTGGGTAGTGAAGGGGGTCGTGCTGGGGGTAGTGTTTTAGGGTTTAGGGTAGTGCAGTGGTGTTTGTGTAGTGTAGGGGGTCTTGCTGGGGGTAGTGTTTTAGGGTTTAGGGTAGTGCAGTGGTGTTTGAGTAGTGTAGGGGGTCGTGCTGGGGGTAGTGTTTTCGGGTTTAGGGTAGTGCAGTGGTGTTTGGGTAGTGTAGGGGGTCGTGCTGGGGGTAGTGTTTTAGGGTTTAGGGTAGTGCAGTGGTGTTTGGGTAGTGTAGGGGGTTGTGCTGGGGGTAGTGTTTTAGGGTTTAGGGTAGTGCAGTGGTGTTTGGGTAGTGTAGGGGGTCATGCTGGGGGTAGTGTTTTAGGGTTTAGGGTAGTGCAGTGGTGTTTGGGTAGTGTAGGGGGTCGTGCTGGGGGTAGTGTTTAGGGTTTAGGGTAGTGCAGTGGTGATTGTGTAGTGTAGGGGGTCGTGCTGGGGGTAGTGTTTTAGGGTTTAGGGTAGTGCAGTGGTGTTTGGGTAGTGTAGGGGGTCGTGCTGGGGGTAGTGTTTTAGGGTTTAGGGTAGTGCAGTGGTGTTTGTGTAGTGTAGGGGGTAGTGTTTTAGGGTTTAGGGTAGTGCAGTGGTGTTTGTGTAGTATAGGGGGTCGTGCTGGGGGTAGTGTTTTAGGGTTTAGGGTAGTGCAGTGGTGTTTGTGTAGTGTAGGGGGTCGTGTTTTAGGGTTTAGGGTAGTGCAGTGGTGTTTGGGTAGTGTAGGGGTCGTGCTGGGGGTAGTGTTTTAGGGTTTAGGGTAGTGCAGTGGTGTTTGGGTAGTGTAGGGGGTCGTGCTGGGGGTAGATTTAGGGTTTAGGGTAGTGCAGTGGTGTTTGGGTAGTGTAGGTCGTTGTGCGGGGGGTAGTGTTTTAGGGTTTAGGGTAGTGCAGTGCTGTTTGTGTAGTATAGGGGGTCGTGCTGGGGTAGTGTTTTAGGGTTTAGGGTAGTGCAGTGGTGTTTGTGTAGTGTAGGGGGTCGCGCTGGGGGTAGTGTTTTAGGGTTTAGGGTAGTGCAGTGGTGTTTGTGTAGTGTAGGGGTCGTGCTGGGGGTAGTGTTTTAGGGTTTAGGGTAGTGCAGTGGTGTTTGGGTAGTGTAGGGGGTCGTGCTGGGGAGTGTTTTAGGGTTTAGGGTAGTGCAGTGGTGTTTGGGTAGTGTAGGGGGTCGTGCTGGGGGTAGTGTTTTAGGGTTGAGGGTAGTGCAGTGGTGTTTGTGTAGTGTAGGGGGTCGTGCTGGGGGTAGGTTTAGGGTTTAGGGTAGTGCAGTGGTGTTTGTGTAGTGTAGGGAGCCGTGCTGGGGGTAGTGTTTTAGGGTTTAGGAGTAGTGCAGTGGTGTTTGCGTAGTGTAGGGGGTCGTGCTGGGGGTAGTGTTTTAGGGTTTAGGGTAGTGCAGTGGTGTTTGTGTAGTGTAGGGGGTCGTGCTGGGGTAGTGTTTTAGGGTTTAGGGTAGTGCAGTGGTGTTTGTGTAGTGTAGGGGGTCGTGCTGGGGGTAGTGTTTTAGGGCTTAGGGTAGTGCAGTGGTGTTTGGGTAGTGTAGGGGGTCGTGCTGGGGGTAGTGTTTTAGGGTTTAGGGTAGTGCAGTGGTGTTTGTGTAGTGTAGGGGTCGTGCTGGGGTAGTGTTTTAGGGTTTAGGGTAGTGCAGTGGTGTTTGGGTAGTGTAGTGGGTCGTGCTGGGGGTAGTGTGTTAGGGTTTAGGGTAGTGCAGTGGTGTTTGGGTAGTGTAGGGGTTGTGCTGGGGGTAGTGTTTTAGGGTTTAGGGTAGTGCAGTGGTGTTTGGGTAGTGTAGGGGTCGTGCTGGGGGTAGTTGGTTTAGGGTAGTGCAGTGGCGTTTGGGTAGTGTAGGGGGTAGTGCTGGGGGTAGTGTTTTAGGGTTTAGGGTAGTGCATTGGTGTTTGTGTAGTGTAGGGGGTAGTGCTGGGGGTAGTGTTTTAGGGTTTAGGGTAGTGCAGTGGTGTTTGTGTAGTGTAGGGGGTCGTGCTGGGGGTAGTGTTTTAGAGTTTAGGGTAGTGCAGTGGTGTTTGTGTAGTGTAGGGGGTCATGCTGGGGGTAGATTTAGGGTTTAGGGTAGTGCAGTGGTGTTTGTGTAGTGTAGGGGGTCGTGCTGGGGGTAGTGTTTTAGGGTTTAGGGTAGTGCAGTGGTGTTTGCGTAGTGTAGGGGGTAGTGCTGGGGGTAGTGTTTTAGGGTTTAGGGTAGTGCAGTGGTGTTTGGGTAGTGTAGGGGGTCGTGCTGGGGGTAGTGTTTTAGGGTTTAGGGTAGTGCAGTGGTGTTTGTGTAGTGTAGGGGGTCGTGCTGGGGGTAGTGTTTTAGGGTTTAGGGTAGTGCAGTGGTGTTTGGGTAGTGTAGGGAGTCGTGCTGGGGGTAGTGTTTTAGGGTTTAGGGTAGTGCAGTGGTGTTTGGGTAGTGTAGGGGGTCATGCTGGGGGTAGTGTTTTAGGGTTTAGGGTAGTGCAGTGGTGTTTGGGTAGTGTAGGGGTAGTGCTGGGGGTAGTGTTTTAGGGTTTAGGGTAGTGCAGTGGTGTTTGTGTAGTGTAGGGGGTAGTGCTGGGGGTAGTGTTTAGGGTTTAGGGTAGTGCAGTGGTGTTTGTGTAGTGTAGGGGGTCGTGCTGGGGGTAGTGTTTTAGGGTTTAGGGTAGTGCAGTGGTGGTTGTGTAGTGTAGGGGGTCATGCTGGGGGTAGTGTTTTAGGGTTTAGGGTAGTGCAGTGGTGTTTGGGTAGTGTAGGGGGTCGTGCTGGGGGTAGTGTTTTAGGGTTTAGGGTAGTGCAGTGCAGTGGTATTTGGGTAGTGTAGGGGGTCGTGCTGGGGGTAGTGTTTTAGGGTTTAGGGTAGTGCAGTGGTGTTTGGGTAGTGTAGGGGGTCGTGCTGGGGGTAGATTTAGGGTTTAGGGTAGTGCAGTGGTGTTTGGGTAGTGTAGGGAGTCGTGCTGGGGGTAGTGTTTTGGGGTTTAGGGTAGTGCAGTGGTGTTTGGGTAGTGTAGGGGGTCGTGCTGGGGGTAGTGTTTTAGGGTTTAGGGTAGTGCAGTGGTGTTTGGGTAGTGTAGGGGTCGTGCTGGGGGTAGTGTTTTAGGGTTTAGGGTAGTGCAGTGGTGTTTGTGTAGTGATAGGGGGTCGTGCTGGGGGTAGATTTAGGGTTTAGGGTAGTGCAGTGGTGTTTGGGTAGTGTAGGTGGTCGTGCTGGGGGTAGTGTTTTAGGGTTTAGGGTAGTGCAGTGGTGTTTGTGTAGTGTAGGGGTTGTGCTGGGGTAGTGTTTTAGGGTTTAGGGTAGTGCAGTGGTGTTTGTGTAGTGTAGTGGGTCGTGCTGGGGGTAGTGTTTTAGGGTTTAGGGTAGTGCAGTGGTGTTTGTGTAGTGTAGGGGGTCGTGCTGGGGGTAGTGTTTTAGGGTTTAGGGTAGTGCAGTGGTGTTTGGGTAGTGTAGGGGGTCATGCTGGGGGTAGTGTTTTAGGGTTTAGGGTAGTGCAGTGGTGTTTGGGTAGTGTAGGGGGTCGTGCTGGGGGTAGGGTTTAGGGTAGTGCAGTGGTGTTTGTGTAGTGTAGGGGGTTGTGCTGGGGGTAGATTTAGGGTTTAGGGTAGTGCAGTGGTGTTTGTGTAGTGTAGGGAGCCGTGCTGGGGGTAGTGTTTTAGGGTTTAGAGTAGTGCAGTGGTGTTTGCGTAGTGTAGGGCGTCGTGCAGGGGGTAGTGTTTTAGGGTTTAGGGTAGTGCAGTGGTGTTTGTGTAGTGTAGGGGGTTGTGCTGGGGGTAGGTTTAGGGTTTAGGGTAGTGCAGTGGTGTTTGGGTAGTGTAGGGGGTCGTGCTGGGGGTAGTGTTTTAGGGTTTAGGGTAGTGCAGTGGTGTTTGGGTAGTGTAGGGGGTCGTGCTGGGGGTAGATTTTAGGGTTTAGGGTAGTGCAGTGGTGTTTGGGTAGTGTAGGGGATCGTGCTGGGGGTAGTGTTTTAGGGTTTAGGGTAGTGCAGTGGTGTTTGGGTAGTGTAGGGGGTCATGCTGGGGGTAGTGTTTTGGGGTTTAGGGTAGTGCAGTGGTGTTTGGGTAGTGTAGGGGGTCGTGCTGGGGGTAGTGTTTTAGGGTTTAGGGTAGTGCAGTGGTGTTTGGGTAGTGTAGGGGGTCGTGCTGGGGGTAGTTTAGGGTTTAGGGTAGTGCAGTGGTGTTTGGGTAGTGTAGGGGGTAGTGCTGGGGGTAGTGTTTTAGGGTTTAGGGTAGTGCAGTGGTGTTTGTGTAGTGTAGGGGGTCGTGCTGGGGGTAGTGTTTTAGGGTTTAGGGTAGCTCAGTGGTGTTTGGATAGTGTAGGGTGTCGTGCTGGGGATAGTGTTTTAGGGTTTAGGGTAGTGCAGTGGTGTTTGTGTAGTGTAGGGGGCATGCTGGGGGTAGATTTAGGGTTTAGGGTAGTGCAGTGGTGTTTGTGTAGTGTAGGTGGATGTGCTGGGGTAGTGTTTTAGGGTTTAGGGTAGTGCAGTGGTGTTTGGGTAGTGTAAGGGGTCTTGGTTTTAGGGTTTAGGGTAGTGCAGTGGTGTTTGGGTAGTGTAGGGGGTCGTGCTGGGGGTAGTGTTTTAGGGTTTAGGGTAGTGCAGTGGTGTTTGGGTAGTGTAGGGGGTCGTGCTGGGGGTAGTGTTTTAGGGTTTAGGGTAGTGCAGTGGTGTTTGGGTAGTGTAGGGAGTCGTGCTGGGGTAGTGTTTTAGGGTTTGGGGTAGTGCAGTGGTGTTTGTGTAGTGTAGGGGGTCGTGCTGGGGGTAGTGTTTTAGGGTTTAGGGTAGTGCAGTGGTGTTTGGGTAGTGTAGGGGGTCGTGCTGGGGGTAGTGTTTTAGGGTTTAGGGTAGTGCAGTGGTGTTTGGGTAGTGTAGGGAGTCGTGCTGGGGGTAGTGTTTTGGGGTTTAGGGTAGTGCAGTGGTGTTTGTGTAGTGTAGGGGTTGTGCTGGGGGTAGTGTTTTAGGGTTTAGGGTAGTGCAGTGGTGTTTGGGTAGTGTAGGGGGTCGTGCTGGGGGTAGTGTTTTAGGGTTTAGGGTAGTGCAGTGGTGTTTGGGTAGTGTAGGGGGTCGTGCTGGGGGTAGTGTTTTAGGGTTTAGGGTAGTGCAGTGGTGTTTGGGTAGTGTAGGGGGTCATGCTGGGGGTAGTGTTTTAGGGTTTAGGGTAGTGCAGTGGTGTTTGTGTAGTGTAGGGGGTCATGCTGGGGGTAGTGTTTTAGGGTTTAGGGTAGTGCAGTGGTGTTTGGGTAGTGTAGGGGGTCGTGCTCGGGGTAGTGTTTTAGGGTTTAGGGTAGTGCAGTGGTGTTTGGGTAGTGTAGGGGGTCGTGCTGGGGGTAGTGTTTTAGGGTTTAGGGTAGTGCAGTGGTGTTTGGGTAGTGTAGGGGGTCGTGCTGGGGGTAGTGTTTTAGGGTTTAGGGTAGTGCAGTGGTGTTTGGGTAGTGTAGGGAGTCGTGCTGGGGGTAGTGTTTTAGGGTTTAGGGTAGTGCAGTGGTGTTTGGGTAGTGTAGGGGGTCGTGCTGGGGGTAGTGTTTTAGGGTTTAGGGTAGTGCAGTGGTGTTTGGGTAGTGTAGGGGTAGTGCTGGGGGTAGTGTTTTAGGGTTTAGGGTAGTGCAGTGGTGTTTGGGTAGTGTAGGGGGTAGTGCTGGGGGTAGTGTTTTAGGGTTTAGGGTAGTGCAGTGGTGTTTGTGTAGTGTAGGGGGTCGTGCTGGGGGTAGTGTTTTAGGGTTTAGGGTAGTGCAGTGGTGTTTGTGTAGTGTAGGGGGTCGTGCTGGGGGTAGTGTTTTAGGGTTTAGGGTAGTGCAGTGGTGTTTGTGTAGTGTAGGGGGTCATGCTGGGGGTAGTGTTTTAGGGTTTAGGGTAGTGCAGTGGTGTTTGTGTAGTGTAGGGGGTCGTGCTGGGGGTAGTGTTTTAGGGTTTAGGGTAGTGCAGTGGTGTTTGGGTAGTGTAGGGAGTCGTGCTGGGGGTAGTGTTTTAGGGTTTAGGGTAGTGCAGTGGTGTTTGGGTAGTGTAGGGGGTCATGCTGGGGTAGTGTTTTAGGGTTTAGGGTAGTGCAGTGGTGTTTGGGTAGTGTAGGGGGTCAGTGCTGGGGGTAGTGTTTTAGGGTTTAGGGTAGTGCAGTGGTGTTTGTGTAGTGTAGGGGGTAGTGCTGGGGGTAGTGTTTTAGGGTTTAGGGTAGTGCAGTGGTGTTTGTGTAGTGTAGGGGGTCGTGCTGGGGGTAGTGTTTAGGGTTTAGGGTAGTGCAGTGGTGTTTGGGTAGTGTAGGGTCGTGCTGGGGTAGTTAGGTTTAGGGTAGTGCAGTGGTGTTTGTGTAGTGTAGGGGGTCGTGCTGGGGTAGTGTTTTAGGGTTTAGGGTAGTGCAGTGGTGTTTGTGTGAGTGTAGGGGGTCATGCTGGGGTAGTGTTTTAGGGTTTAGGGTAGTGCAGTGGTGTTTGTGTAGTGTAGGGGGTCGTGCTGGGGGTAGATTTTAGGGTTTAGGGTAGTGCAGTGGTGTTTGTGTAGTGTAGGGGGTTGTGCTGGGGGTAGTGTTTTAGGGTTTAGGGTAGTGCAGTGGTGTTTGGGTAGTGTAGGGGGTCGTGCTGGGGTAGTGTTTTAGGGTTTAGGGTAGTGCAGTGGTGTTTGGGTAGTGTAGGGGGTCGTGCTGGGGGTAGTGTTTTAGGGTTTAGGGTAGTGCAGTGGTGTTTGGGTAGTGTAGGGGGTCGTGCTGGGGTAGTGTTTTAGGGTTTAGGGTAGTGCAGTGGTGTTTGTGTAGTGTAGGGAGTCGTGCTGGGGGTAGTGTTTTAGGGTTTAGGGTAGTGCAGTGGTGTTTGGGTAGTGTAGGTGGTCGTGCTGGGGGTAGTGTTTTAGGGTTTAGGGTAGTGCAGTGGTGTTTGGGTAGTGTAGGGGTCAGTGCTGGGGGTAGAGTTTAGGGTTTAGGGTAGTGCAGTGGTGTTTGTGTAGTGTAGGGGGTCGTGCTGGGGGTAGTGTTTTAGGGTTTAGGGTAGTGCAGTGGTGTTTGTGTAGTGTAGGGGGTCATGCTGGGGGTAGTGTTTTAGGGTTTAGGGTAGTGCAGTGGTGTTTGTGTAGTGTAGGGGTCGTGCTGGGGTAGTGTTTTAGGGTTTAGGGTAGTGCAGTGGTGTTTGGGTAGTGTAGGGGTCATGCTGGTGGTAGTGTTTTAGGGTTTAGGGTAGTGCAGTGGTGTTTGGGTAGTGTAGGGGGTCGTGCTGTGGGATAGATTTAGGGTTTAGGGTAGTGCAGTGGTGTTTGGGTAGTGTAGGGGTCGTGCTGGGGGTAGTGTTTTAGGGTTTAGGGTAGTGCAGTGGTGTTTGGGTAGTGTAGGGGGTCGTGCTGGGGGTAGTGTTTTAGGGTTTAGGGTAGTGCAGTGGTGTTTGTGTAGTGTAGGGGGTCAGTGCTGGGGGTAGTGTTTTAGGGTTTAGGGTAGTGCAGTGGTGTTTGGTGTAGTGTAGGGGTCGTGCTGGGGGTAGTGTTTTAGGGTTTAGGGTAGTGCAGTGGTGTTTGTGTAGTGTAGGGGGTCGTGCTGGGGGTAGTGTTTTAGGGTTTAGGGTAGTGCAGTGGTGTTTGTGTAGTGTAGGGGGTCGTGCTGGGGTAGTATTTTAGGGTTTAGGGTAGTGCAGTGGTGTTTGTGTAGTGTAGGGGGTCGTGCTGGGGGTAGTGTTTTAGGGTTTAGGGTAGTGCAGTGGTGTTTGTGTAGTGTAGGGGGTCGTGCTGGGGGTAGTGTTTTAGGGTTTAGGGTAGTGCAGTGGTGTTTGGGTAGTGTAGGGGGTCGTGCTGGGGGTAGTGTTTTAGGGTTTAGGGTAGTGCAGTGGTGTTTGGGTAGTGTAGGGGGTAGTGCTGGGGGTAGATTTAGGGTTTAGGGTAGTGCAGTGGTGTTTGTGTAGTGTAGGGGGTCGTGCTGGGGGTAGTGTTTTAGGGTTTAGGGTAGTGCAGTGGTGTTTGTGTAGTGTAGGGGGTAGTGTTTTAGGGTTTAGGGTAGTGCAGTGGTGTTTGTGTAGTGTAGGGGGTCGTGCTGGGGGTAGTGTTTTAGCGTTTAAGGTAGTGCAGTGGTGTTTGTGTAGTGTAGGGGTGTGCTGTGTGTTTTAGGGTTTAGGAGTAGTGCAGTGGTGTTTGGGTAGTGTAGGGGTCATGCTGGGGTAGTGTTTTAGGGTTTAGGGTAGTGCAGCGGTGTTTGGGTAGTGTAGGGGTCGTGCTGGGGGTAGATTTAGGGTTTAGGGTAGTGTAGTGGTGTTTGGGTAGTGTAGGGGGTCGTGCTGGGGTAGTGTTTTAGGGTTTAGGGTAGTGCAGTGGTGTTTGGGTAGTGTAGGGGTTGTGCTGTGGGTAGTGTTTTAGGAGTTTAGGGTAGTGCAGTGGTGTTTGGGTAGTGTAGGGGGTCGTGCTGGGGGTAGTGTTTTAGGGTTTAGGGTAGTGCAGTGGTGTTTGGGTAGTGTAGGGGGTCGTGCTGGGGTAGTGTTTTAGGGTTTAGGGTAGTGCAGTGGTGTTTGGGTAGTGTAGGGGGTCATGCTGGGGTAGTGTTTTAGGGTTTAGGGTAGTGCAGTAGTGTTTGTGTAGTGTAGGGGGTCGTGCTGGAGGAAGTGTTTTAGGGTTTAGGGTAGTGCAGTGGTGTTTGTGTAGTGTAGGGGGTAGTGTTTTAGGGTTTAGGGTAGTGCAGTGGTGTTTGTGTAGTGTAGGGGGTCGTGCTGGGGGTAGTGTTTTAGTGTTTAGGGTAGTGCAGTGGTGTTTGTGTAGTGTAGGGGGTCGTGCTGGGGTAGTGTTGCACAAGTTACTAACTTGTGTAACGATATATCTGTAAGAGACAGTAGTTAGTGATAGATTCCTTACCTTAGAATATCCCCAGGCGTCAGGCTGGATCCGGAAAGTTTTGCGTAGCAGTACCCTTGCTGCGTCGGTAGGCGGCGTCGTGCGGCTCCGCGTCCGTCGTCGGCGTCGTGATCGGCCGGGATGACGTCGCGGGCAGTACTCAGGCGCCGCCCCTGCGCGCTGACGTCAGTTCTGTGCACGACTTTCCGCGCCAGGAACGCAGAGCCATGCAAGAAGCTGACACAGGTGTCTGAAAAATACTAGGGCCCTGAAAGGGATGTCCTTAACCCTAGAAATCAGTTCGCAGAACGGGGAGGATGGTGGGCGGTAAGGAATCTATCACTAACTACTGTCTCTTACAGATATATCGTTACACAAGTTAGTAACTTGTGCATCTGAAAGAGACACGTTAGTGATAGATTCCTTACCTTAGAATAGATACCCCAGCAATACCAACCCCGGTGGTGGGTCTGCGAACAAAGATCAGACAAGGAAGTCCTGGAGGACAGAACGGCCAAAGAAGCCGTCCTCCGGACCTGACTGTCAAGGCAGTAATGCTTTGTAAACGTGTGCAGCGAGGCCCACGTAGCTGCCTGACAGATAACCGGCAGCGGAACACCGCGGCCCAAGGCCGTGGTAGCAGCCGTTGCCCTGGTGGAATGGGCACGCAGCCCAACAGGAGGCTCCTTCTTAGCCAAAGAATAGCAGGTCTTGATGCACAAGGTAACCCAGCGGGAGATGGTCCTCTTGTGCACCGCCCGACCTTTTTGGCGCCCACGTAGCCAACAAAGAGCTGGTCATCCACCCGGAAGTGTTTTGTGCGGTCAATATAGAAAGAGAGCGCACGTTTTGGGTCCAGACGGTGGAGCCTCTCTTCCTCTCTGGAAGGATGCGGAGGCGGAAAGAAGGTGGGCAAAGTGATGGTCTGCCCAATGTGGAAAGCAGTAACCACCTTTGGCAAGAAGGACGGACGCGTCCGAAGAACAACCTTGTCTGGATGAACAGACAGAAAGGGAGGTTTGCAAGATAGAGCCTGGAGCTCACTCACCCGCCGAGCGGAGGTGATGGCCACCAGAAAGGCTGTCTTCAGAGTCAGAAGACGAAGAGGACAGTTATGCAGAGGCTCAAAGGGAGCGCACATTAAAAAGGTAAGAACCAAGTTCAAGTCCCACTGAGGCATTACAAACGGAACAGGAGGGAAGAGGTGAGTAATGCCTTTTAAGAACCTGTTAACAACAGGGGACTTGAAAAGGGAGGGCTGATCAGGGAGCCTGAGGAAGGCCGAGATAGCACAAAGATAACCCTTGATGGTACCCAGGGCAGAACCCTGTTGGGCCAGAGAGAGAAGGAACAGAAGGACCTCAGAAAGAGGGGCAGAAAGGGGATCCACAGCCTTTGCTGTGCACCATGCCACAAATTTGTTCCACCTGCAGGCGTATACCACCTTAGTGGAGGGACGCCTGGCTGCCAGAATCACATCACAAACTTCGGGAGGCAAGTTGAAGGAATCAGCTGCCGCCGCTCAATCTCACGCAAGCAGGTGTAGACTGGACAGGTTCGGGTGGAGGACCGTCCCCTGGTGCTGCGACAGAAGATCCTCCCGAAGAGGCAGACGGATCGGGGATCTATGCTCATATTGAGTAGCTCGGGATACCAAACTCTTCGAGCCCAGTCCGGAGCCACAAGAATGACTTGGGCCCGGTCGTGCCGAATCTTCTTCAACACTCTGGGTAGAAGTGGTATAGGCGGAAAGGCGTACAACAGACCGCAACTCCACTCGCGACGAAAAGCGTCGCCGAGCGAGTGCCGCCTGGAAATTCCACGCGCAGAACTGATGACATTGCGCGTTCTCTTCGGTGGCGAATAGATCTAGCCAAGGCTCTCCACTGTAGAAAGAGTCCTTGCGCCACTTCCGAGTGAAGACGCCATTCGTGATCCATCATGCACCTGCGGCTGAGTTGCGTCCGCCCTGGCGTTCAGAGAACCTGCCAGGTGTTGAACCATCAGGAACATGCCCTGATGTTCCAGCCATGTCCAGAGGCGCAGAGCCTCCTGACAAAGGGTCCAAGACCCCACCCCGCCCTGTTTGTTGCAGTACCACATGGCGGTGGTGTTGTCTGTGAACACCTGCACTACCTTCCCTTTGACAGAGGGAAGGAATGCCTTGAGTGCAAGCCGGATCGCCCGGAGCTCCAGAAGGTTGATATGGAGCCGGGACTCCGCCGGAGACCAGAGGGCCTCTGATCTCCGCCTCTCCCATGTGACCGCCCCATCCCAGAAGGGACGCGTCCGTCACAACTGTATGCTCTGGCTGGGGAAGGAGAGGATCTGCCCATGACCCATTGCCGGTTCGAGAGCCACCACTGCAACTGTTTTGCAGTCCCCTCCGAGATCTGGACGTGATCGGACAGGTTGCCCTGGTGCTGCGCCCACTGGAACTTCAGGTCCCACTGCAGAGCCCGCATATGCCATCTGGCATGATTGACCAGCAGGATGCAGGAGGCCATGAGGCCCAGCAGCCTCAGGGTCATCCGTACCGAAACCCAGGATAAAGGCCGAAAGATCGGAATCATAGCCTGAATATCCCGGACTCGCCGTGCGGGAGGATAGGCCCGAAACTGCGTCGTGTCCAGAACTGCTCCGGTGAAAAGGAGCTGTGGAGAAAGGAATTAGATGCGACTTCGGCACATTGATGGAGAACCCCAGCGAGTGCAGGAGTTCGGCCGTAGTCTGGAGGTGGGAGACGACTGCCTGGGACGAGCCCGCCTTCAGCAGCCAGTCGTCGAGGTAGGGGAAGACTGAAACCCCTGCCCGGCGCAGATGAGCTGCGACCACCGCCATCACTTTCGTGAACACCCGAGGGGCACTGGTAAGGCCAAAGGGGAGCACGGTGAACTGAAAATGCTCGGGGCCTACCGTGAACCGAAGGTAACGCCGGTGGGCCGGCAGGGCTGAGGATGTGGAAATACGCGTCCTGCAAGTCCAACGCTACCAACCAGTCTCCAGGGTCGAGGGCAGTCAAGACCTGAGCTAGGGTGAGCATCTTGAACTTCTCCTTCCGGAGGAAGCGATTGACGTTCCGGAGGTCCAAGATAGGACGCATGTCCTCCTTGTCCTTTTGGGCACCAGAAAGTAGTGGGAGTAGCAACCACGCCCTACTTCTGGGGTCGGAACATGCTCGATGGCCCTCTTGGTCAAGAGGGCCGTGACTTCCTTCTGTAGAAGCACCAAGTGATCCCCTGACATGCGGTGGAATTGAGGTGGCATGGCTGGGGGGTGGTCTCGAAGGGGAGGAGTAGCCCCTTCGGACAATGTCCAAGACCCACCTGTCCGAGGTGATGGTGCGCCAGTGGGGAAGGTGATGGCGGACCCTGCCCCTACTGGCGTGCCGTGCACCTGAAAGGAGGGACTAGGAGGGCTTGGAGGCCGCGGACGGGTTGGAGGTGGTGGCCTGACCCGCACGCTGGTTGCCCGATCCGCCACGGCGGAATCCACGTCCTCGGCCACGCGAAGACGCCTGCTGCGCGGGCCGGTGGCTGGGCTGCTGACGTGAAGGGGCGCCCCTACCGTGGCCACGATAGGGGCGAAAAGCAGAAGGCAGCGGAGGCGTGTAGCAGAAAGGCCCAGGGACTTTGCAGTAGCCCGTGAGTCCTTAAAGCGCTCCAACGCATGGTCTGCTTTGGACCCAAAAGACCGACTCCATCAAAGGGCATGTCCATGAGAGTATTCTGGACATCCCCTGAAAAACCAGTGGTTCTCAGCCAGGCGTGGCGCCGGAGCGCCACCGTCGTTGCAATCGACCTGCCCAGCGAGTCGGCGGTGTCAAGGCCACAACGGATAGTATGTTTGGCCGCATCCCTTCCTTCCGCAATGGCGCGGGAAAGCAGTGCCTGGACCTCCTCAGGGCACTGGGGCAAAGCATCCGCCACCGAATCCCACAGGGAGTGGGTATATCGGCCCAAAAGACAAGCGGTGTTAACGGACCGCAAGCCAGCACTGGAGGAAGAAAAACCTTTCTTCCCAAACTGATCCAGGCGTTTGGATTCCCTATCCGGAGGAGCGGTAGGGAAGGCGGTTTGGGAAGCGGAGGCTTGGACAACCAAGCTCTCAGGAGTGGGGTGGACAGAAAGAAACAGGGGGTCGCCCGGAGCGGGCGATGGCGTCGTGACACGTTCCGATCCACAGGAGCCCCTGTGTTGGGCTTGGACCAGGCGCCCAAAGAACGTCCGTGAGGGCGTCGTTAAACGGCAGCACAGTCTCCGCAGAGGAGGCTGCCGGCTGAAGCACCTCTGTCAAGATGTTAGTCTTGACCGTCAAAGTAGGGAGCTGGAGACGTAAGGCCCCAGCAGCCCTACGCAACACCGTACCAAAATTGGCCCCCTCCTCCGTAGCCACGGGAGGAGACAGCATGCCAGTGTCAGGAGAAGTATCCAGACCACTGGCCTCCCCTAGACTCTCTGTCCAGTCCTCATCATACTGACAGTTGCGTGTCAGAGGGTCATCAGACCCCTCCCAGTCCTCCTGGTCCTCCTCTGGTTCAAAATAAGGAGGAGGAGGGACATTTGGGACCCAAGGTCCCATCGGCGCCGGGAGCCGGCGTCGAGCGACGTCGCTCCGGGTCCATGTCCGGAGCCGGGAAGGAACCGGGGGACGACGCCGCCCGGAGCCCAGGGCGGCGTCGAGAACGGCACCGGAGACATCGGCGCCGGCGGAGGTGTCGTAAGGTCGACCGGCGTCGATGGGAGTTGTGGAGCCGGGATCGAGGCCGGGGCCGGAGCCGGAGCCGGGATCGAGGCTGGAGGCTCGGGCGGCGCCGGGGCCGGAGCCGCCGGCGGCGCCGGATCAACCCCATCAGGGCCGCGGGGCCGAAGGCGCACCGGAGGGGCCTGAAGGCCCGAAGAGGCGGGCCATGGCCGGCAGGAACTCCTGTGCCTTGGCCGGATCCGCCCCCGAACCCGGGAAGGGCGGGTATGACGGGGCGACTCCACAGGCAAGTCCGGGGCCGCGGGGGCGGGGACGGTGCCGGGAGGGGCCTCAGCCGAGTCGCGAGACCGGCGAGGCGAAGTCCGAGAGCGACGATGCTTCTTGGACTTCTTGTGTCGGGACTTACCGGACGAAGAAGACTTCGACGCCGGCGACCGGTGTGCACTCCGCGGGCGACCCCTGGACCTCTCCACGCGACCGGGGCTTCCGCGGAGCCGAATGCCGGGCCTCGAGGAGCTTTCGAGACCGCTCTCGCAAAGCCTTCGGGTTGAGGGCCTGGCATTCGGGACAAGACTCGGTGTCGTGGCCTCGGCCGAGGCAGAAGAGACACTCCCAATGCGGGTCGGTGACGGACATCATCCGCGCACAGGCGCCGCATCGCTTGAAGCCGGGCATCCCTACGACACCTGAAGGTGGAAAAAGACAGTGAAAAAATCACCAAAAGTATGGTCAAAAATTGACCAGGGCACTGCTCTTCCCGGATCTGCGCTTACTGGCGCGGAAAAAGAAGAACTGACGTCAGCGCGCAGGGGCGGCGCCTAAGTACTGCCCGCGACGTCATCCCGGCGATCACGACGCCGACGACGGACGCGGAGCCGCACGACGCCGCCTACCGACGCGCAAGGGTACTGCTACGCAAAACTTTCCGGATCCAGCCTGACGCCTGGGGATATTCTAAGGTAAGGAATCTATCACTAACGTGTCTCTTTCAGATTTAGGGTTTAGGGTAGTACAGTGGTGCTTGTGTAGTGTAGGGGGTCATGCTGGGGGTAGTGTTTTAGGGTTTAGGGTAGTGCAGTGGTGTTTGGGTAGTGTAGGGGGTCGTGCTGGGGTAGTGTTTTAGGGTTTAGGGTAGTGCAGTGGTATTTGGGTAGTGTAGTGGGTCGTGCTGGGGGCAGTGTTTTAGGGTTTAGGGTAGTGCAGTGGTGTTTGGGTAGTGTAGGGGGCCGTGCTGGGGGTAGATTTAGCGTTTAGGGTAGTGCATTGGTGTTTGGGTAGTGTAGGGAGTCGTGCTGGGTGTAGTGTTTTGGGGTTTAGGGTAGTGCAGTGGTGTTTGTGTAGTGTAGGGGGTCGTGCTGGGGGTAGTGTTTTAGGGTTTAGGGTAGTGCAGTGGTGTTTGGGTAGTGTAGGGGGTCGTGCTGGGTGTAGTGTTTTAGGGTTTAGGGTAGTGTAGTGGTGTTTGGGTAGTGTAGGGGGTCGTGCTGGGGGTAGTGTTTTAGGGTTTAGGGTAGTGCAGTGGTATTTGGGTAGTGTAGGGGGTCGTCCTGGGGTAGATTTAGGGTTTAGGGTAGTGCAGTGGTGTTTGGGTAGTATAGGGAGTCGTGCTGGGGGTAGTGTTTTAGGGTTTAGGGTAGTGCAGTGGAGTTTGGGTAGTGTAGGGGTCGTGCTGGGGTAGTGTTTTAGGGTTTAGGGTAGTGCAGTGGTGTTTGGGTAGTGTAGGGGGTTTGTGCTGGGGGTAGTGTTTTAGGGTAGTGCAGTGGTGTTTGGGTAGTGCTGGGGGTAGTGTTTTAGGGTTTAGGGTAGTGCAGTGGTGTTTGGGTAGTGTAGGGGGTCGTGCTGGGGGTAGTGTTTTAGGGTTTAGGGTAGTGCAGTGGTATTTGGGTAGTGTAGGGGGTCATGCTGGTGGTAGTGTTTTAAGGTTTAGGGTAGTGCAGTGGTGTTTGGGTAGTGTAGGGGTCGTGCTGGGGATAGATTTAGCGTTTAGGGTAGTGCAGTGGTGTTTGGGTAGTGTAGGGAGTCGTGCTGGGGTAGTGTTTTAGGGTTTATGGTAGTGCAGTGGTGTTTGGGTAGGGTAGGGGATCGTGCTGGGGTAGTGTTTTAGGGTTTAGGGTAGTGCAGTGGTGTTTGGGTAGTGTAGGGGGTCGTGCTGGGGGTAGTGTTTTAGGGTTTGGGGTAGTGCAGTGGTGTTTGTGTAGTGTAGGGGGTCGTGCTGGGGGTAGTGTTTTAGGGTTTAGGGTAGTGCAGTGGTGTTTGTGTAGTGTAGGGGTCATGCTGGGGGTAGTGTTTTAGGGTTTAGGGTAGTGCAGTGGTGCTTGTGTAGTGTAGGGGGTCGTGCTGGGGGTAGTGTTTTAGGGTTTAGGGTAGTACAGTGGTGCTTGTGTAGTATAGGGGGTCGTGCTGGGGGTAGTATTTTAGGGTTTAGGGTAGTGCAGTGGTGTTTGTGTAGTGTGTCGTGTTGGGGTAGTGTTTTAGGGTTTAGGGTAGTGCAGTGGTGTTTGTCTAGTGTAGGGGTCGTGCTGGGGTAGTGTTTTAGGGTTTAGGGTAGTGCAGTGGTGTTTGTGTAGTGTAGGGGTCGTGCTGGGGGTAGTGTTTAGGGTTTAGGAGTAGTGCAGTGGTGTTTGGGTAGTGTAGGGGGTCGTGCTGGGGGTAGTGTTTTAGGGTTTAGCGTAGTGCAGTGGTGTTTGGGTAGTGTAGGGGTATTGCTGGGGGTAGATTTAGGGTTTAGGGTAGTGCAGTGGTGTTTGTGTAGTGTAGGGGTCGTGCTGGGGGTAGTGTTTTAGGGTTTAGGGTAGTGCAGTGGTGTTTGTGTAGTGTAGGGGGTCGTGCTGGGGTAGTGTTTTAGAGGTAGTGCAGTGGTGTTTGTGTAGTGTAGGGGTAGTGTTTTAGGGTTTAGGGTAGTGCAGTGGTGTTTGGGTAGTGTAGGGGTCGTGTTTTAGGGTTTAGGGTAGTGCAGTGGTGTTTGGGTAGTGTAGGGGGTCGTGCTGGGGGTAGTGTTTTAGGTTTAGGGTAGTGCAGTGGTGTTTGTGTAGTGTAGGGGGTCGTGTTTTAGGGTTTAGGGTAGTGCAGTGGTGTTTGGGTAGTGTAGGGGGTCGTGCTGGGGGTAGTGTTTTAGGGTTTAGGGTAGTGCAGCGGTGTTTCGGTAGTGTAGGGGTCGTGCTGGGGGTAGTGTTTTAGGGTTTAGGGTAGTGCAGTGGTGTTTGTGTAGTGTAGGGGGTCGTGCTGGGGGTAGATTCAGGGTTTAGGGTAGTGTAGTGGTGTTTGGGTAGTGTAGGGGGTCGTGCTGGGGGTAGTGTTTTAGGGTTTATGGTAGTGCAGTGGTGTTTGGGTAGTGTAGGGGGTCGTGCTGGTGGTAGTGTTTTAGGGTTTAGAGTAGTGCAGTGGTGTTTGGGAAGTGTAGGGGGTTGTGCTGGGGGTAGTGTTTTAGGGTAGTGCAGTGGTGTTTGGGTAGTGCTGGGGGTAGTGCAGTGGTGTTTGTGTAGTGTAGGGGGTAGTGCTGGGGGTAGTGTTTTAGGGTTTAGGGTAGTGCAGTGGTGTTTGTGTAGTGTAGGGGGTCGTGCTGGGGGTAGTGTTTTAGGGTTTAGGGTAGTGCAGTGGTGTTTGTGTAGTGTAGGGGGTCGTGCTGGGGGTAGTGTTTTAGGATTTAGGGTAGTGCAGGGGTGTTTGGGTAGTGTAGGGGGTCGTGCTGGGGGTAGTGTTTTAGGGTTTAGGGTAGTGCAGTGGTGTTTGGGTAGTGTAGGGGGTCGTGCTGGGGGTAGTGTTTTAGGGTTTAGGGTAGTGCAGTGGTATTTGGGTAGTGTAGGGGGTCATGCTGGTGGTAGTGTTTTAGGGTTTAGGGTAGTGCAGTGGTGTTTGGCTAGTGTAGGGGGTCGTGCTGGGGATAGATTTAGGGTTTAGGGTAGTGCAGTATTGTTTGGGTAGTGTAGGGGGTCGTGCTGGGGTAGTGTTTTAGGGTTTATGGTAGTGCAGTGGTGTTTGGGTAGGGTAGGGGATCGTGCTGGGGGTAGTGTTTTAGGGTTTAGGGTAGTGCAGTGGTGTTTGTGTAGTGTAGGGGGTCGTGCTGGGGGTAGTGTTTTAGGGTTTAGGGTAGTGCAGTGGTGCTTGTGTAGTGTAGGGGGTCGTGCTGGGAGTAGTGTTTTAGGGTTTAGGGTAGTACAGTGGTGCTTGTGTAGTGTAGGGGGTCGTGCTGGGGGTAGTATTTTAGGGTTTAGGGTAGTGCAGTGGTGTTTGGGTAGTGTAGGGGGTCGAGTTGGGGTAGTGTTTTAGGGTTTAGGGTAGTGCAGTGGTGTTTGGTGTAGTGTAGGGGGTCGTGCTGGGGTAGTGTTTAGGGTTTAGGGTAGTGCAGTGGTGTTTGGGTAGTGTAGGGGGTCGTGCTGGGGGTAGTGTTTTAGGGTTTAGGGTAGTGCAGTGGTGTTTGGGTAGTGTAGGGGTATTGCTGGGGGTAGATTTAGGGTTTAGGGTAGTGCAGTGGTGTTTGTGTAGTGTAGGGGTCGTGCTGGGGGTAGTGTTTTAGGGTTTAGGGTAGTGCAGTGGTGTTTTGTGTAGTGTAGGGGGTCGTGCTGGGGTAGTGTTTTAGGGTTTAGGGTAGTGCAGTGGTGTTTGTGTAGTGTAGGGGTAGTGTTTTAGGGTTTAGGGTAGTGCAGTGGTGTTTGGGTAGTGTAGGGGGTCGTGTTTTAGGGTTTAGGGTAGTGCAGTGGTGTTTGGGTAGTGTAGGGGGTCATGCTGGGGGTAGTGTTTTAGGGTTTAGGGTAGTGCAGTGGTGTTTGTGTAGTGTAGGGGTCGTGTTTTAGGGTTTAGGGTAGTGCAGTGGTGTTTGGGTAGTGTAGGGAGTCGTGCTGGGGTAGTGTTTTAGGGTTTAGGGTAGTGCAGCGGTGTTTCGGTAGTGTGGGGGTCGTGCTGGGGGTAGTGTTTTAGGGTTTAGGGTAGTGCAGTGGTGTTTGTGTAGTGTAGGGGGTCGTGCTGGGGGTAGATTCAGGGTTTAGGGTAGTGTAGTGGTGTTTGGGTAGTGTAGGGGGTCGTGCTGGGGTAGTGTTTTAGGGTTTAGGGTAGTGCAGTGGTGTTTGGGTAGTGTAGGGGGTCGTGCTGTGGGTAGTGTTTTAGGGTTTAGGGTAGTGCAGTGCTGTTTGGGTAGTGTAGGGGGTCATGCTGGGGGTAGTGTTTTAGGGTTTAGGGTAGTGCAGTGGTGTTTGGGTAGTGTAGGGGGTCGTGCTGGGTTAGTGTTTTAGGGTTTAGGGTAGTGCAGTGGTGTTTGGGTAGTGTAGGGGGTCGTGCTGGGGTAGTGTTTTAGGGTTTAGGGTAGTGCAGTGGTGTTTGTGTAGTGCGCAGCGCATGCGCTGCATCGCTAGGCGAGACCTAAAAAGCATTGCACCAAGATGGCTGCCAACACTTCCTGAATTGAAGTGTTGGCAGCCAATTAGAGCCAAGCTTGTGCTTGTGTAGTTAGGTCCCGCCCAGATATATAAAGATATTTTTCCTTTAATATCTCAAAAACTACTGAACGGATTTACACCATTTAAAAAAAGGACGCTTTCTGAACCAAGCACTACCTTTTTGCCAAATTTGGTGTAATTCTGTTCAGCAGTTCGAGCTGTAGCCGTGTCTGAAGTTTCCTATGGGAAATTGATTTTCCGACCTCTATTTTTGAATTTCTCAGGAACTACTGAACGGATTTACACCATTTAAAAAAAAGGTCTCTTTCTGAAACAAGGGCTACCTTTTTGCCAAATTTGGTGTAATTCCGTTCAGCAGTTCGGGCTGTAGCCGTGTCTAAAGTTTCCTATGGGAATTAACATGGAGAAAAACACGCCAGTAGATAATATATATATATATATTCACTGAAAAAACCATAGGTTTCAGGCACGTTATAGTTAGAAATTAGCATTTAAAAAACCTTGGAAATTCACTCGTACAAAACCATAGAAATTCCCCCGTTATAGTTAGTTCAGCTAACTATAACTCGCGTGCCACGCAATGCACTGCTGATGACGTCACATATTACATCACTCATGACATGGTCAGTGACATCACTGATGACATCACTGATGACATCATCCTTGTGATAGAGTGGCAGACCTCCTCTCACCCTAATATAACCTTTGATACACACACTCAAAAATAGAAACTAACATTTTCAAAACAATGGACATACCAATACCAGTTACAACACACCTATTCAGTAATTCCAAGATCTACACACACATCCACTCATTCACCAACAGTCCTATACAGTCACTCATACATGTACTCACTCATCATATGTACTCATACACCTATACATCCTGTTACACACCGACACTCATCCATAGAGTTACTCACACACATAGTCACACATGCAAACAAAGTATCAAACATCCATTTACTTGCATATACAGTTATACACACACCACCACACTTACTTCTACAGAAACTTACACATACTTACTCTCTTAAACAATCACTTATAGAAACACATACTTATTTATACAGGAACTCTTCCAATCTCTCACTCTCACATACACCAATACTCACATATACTAGTTAAAACATATGTAGTTACTCATAAAGACACTATTGAGACAGTCATTCACTCACTAACACACCCATACACACACTCATCCACCCATACAGTCCTGCACACATGCTGTCTTCAACACATACAAACAGTGAGTCACTCATTCATGCATCTATGCACTAAGTAATACTCCGCACCGAACCATAGACACTCAGACACTCATACTGATACTCAAAAAACCAACTAATAACCCATATAGACACTCATGTAGCTACTCACCAACCCATGCAGCCACTTATACACAAAGTGAGAGACTGATACAGATATTTACATATTTAAATATTACTCACTAACCCATGTATTCACTAAGATACACTTAATCAGTCAGTTATACAATCAATTTTACAAAAAAAAATCATCCATTTAGACACTTATATACCCATTTATTCTTCCATGTCACGTTTTAAGTTGGGGGATTAAGTCCCCTTGAATCCTGAGAGTCCCTGGGTCCAACTAGCCCACCATGTACCTCCAGTAAGCACCACAGAGCTGCGTTGCAGAGAGGTGGTCCGAGGCCATGCCCCATTTTACACCTCTCTGCAATGCAACTCTGTAGCACTTACTGGACATACCTGGTCGGTTAGTGGGCCCCCAGGGACCCTCAGGATTCAAGGGGACTTAATTCCCCAACTTAAAACGCGCCACAGAGCACGTTTCCACACTTGTGACATCAGGCCACGCCCCCTCCCTGCACCTACAGTAAGCGCCACAGAGCTGTGTTGCAGAGAGGTGTAAAAAGGGGCGTGGCCTCTGAACACCTCTCTGCAACGCAGCTCCCTGGCGTATACTGGAGGTACCTGGTAGGCTAGTTGGCACCCAGGGACCCTCAGTATTCAAGGGGAATTAATACCCCAACTTACAACTCACCAGGGGGCGCGTTTGCACAGTGGTGAAGGAAGGGGCGGGGCCTGAGGTGACATGTGTGCAAACACACCCTGTGGCGCGTTTTAAGTTGGGGAATTAATTCCTCTTCAATCCTGAGGGTCCCTGGGGGCCAACTAGCCCACCAGGTACCTCCAGTATACGCCAGGGAGCTGCGTTGCAGAGAGGTGTTCAGAGGCCATGCCCCTTTTTACACCTCTCTGCAACGCAGCTCCCTGGCGCATACTGGAGGTTTCTGGTGGGCTAGTTGGCCCCCAGGGACCCCCAGTATTCAAGGGGAATTACTTCCCCATCTTACAACGCGCCAGGGGGCGCGTTTGCAGAGTGCTGCAGGGAGGGGGCGGGGCCTCCGGCGCGATGCCGGTCTTTTTTTTAAATTCTTTTTTTTAAGAAGGGGAGCTGTGTGGCCCCCCTTCTTTTCCTATTTTATTGGCCCTGGGGTCCCCATCCCCCAGGGCCTGACCCCTATATATATATTTTTTTAATAATGGAAGGGGGCCACGTGGTCCCCCTCCCGAGGCCATATTCGGCCCCGGGGACCCCATCCCCAGGGGCATGGCCAGTGTTTTTTTTAAATTAAAATTATTGGAGGGGGGCTGCATGGCCCCCCTCCTCAGGCCATTTATGGCCCCGGGGACCCCATCCCCCGGGGCCGGCCTTTGCGTTTTTTTAACATTTTTTTTAATCATGGGGAGGGGGGCCGCATGGCCCCCATCCCGGGCCAATCATGGCCCCGGGGACCCCATCCCCCGGGGCATGGCCTCTCGTTGGGGACCGTGGGGGGAGCCCCAATGCCCCCACGGTCCCGCCGGCTCCCCGCGTCCTGCAGGAGCCGGCATTGCTTTTCCACACGGGGAGCTGCTAAGATGCAGCTCCCCGTGTGGAAAAGCAATCGGCTTTGGTTTTTGGAAGAGAGAGCAGGTTTCCGTGCCTCTCTTCCAAAAACCAAAGCAGAGTTTGCTAGTGACAGGGCGGGAGCCGCGAGGCTCCCGCCCTGCCATAGCAAACTGCAGTGTCCCGGGGGTGGGCACCCCGGGACACTGCAGGAGCCGGCCCTGGGGGGTGGCGGTCCCCAGGTCCATCACTGGCTCCAGGAGGGGGGCCGCGCGGCCCCCCTCCCAATCTGTACATAGCCCCAGGGAGGTGGTGGTCCCCGGGGCTCGGGGGTCCTTAACGGACCCCCTAATTTACATATTAGTGCCCCGCGGAGGTGGCGGTCCCCGGGGGGGGCTCAAGCCCCCCCACACAGGTACATTTGTTTTTTTTTAAAAAGAAGCCCCGGGGGGTGGCGGTCTTCGGGGCTGCGGGGGGCCTCAGAGGCCCCCCCAAGTTTATAAAAACAAGCCCCGGGGGGTGGCGGTCCCCGGGGCTGCGGGGGGGCCGTGTGCCCCCCGCAAATATTTTTGCAAAGCCCCGGGGGTGGCGGTCCCCGGGGCAGTGTGGGGGGGATTGGGACCCCGCACACACTTATTTTTTTCACTGCCCTCGGGACCTGGCCCACGCGGGTGCTAAATATTAACGAAGCGCGGGAGTCCGCGCTACGTTGCTTTTCGCGGCCGGATCCGCGTATCCGGCGCGCATTTTGCCGATTTAAAAAAAAATGCTTTTTTGGGCCCTGGGGTCCTTGTGGGACCCCCTGAGCAGGCCTAGGGGCTCAGGGTGTTTCTACCCTGCCCCCTTTTCTTGTTTTGCGCCTTAGTTTTTCTGTTTTCTTGTGCCTCGGTTGAGGCACAAGATGGCTGCCAACACTTCCTGGTTTGGAGTGTTGACAGCCAATTAGCATGAAGCTCGTGGTCGGGAGGGTCCGCGGATCCTCCGTGCCTCTAAATATCGAAACTTTTATTTTTGATTTTCTCAGCAACTACTGAACGGATTTACACCATTTTTAAAAAGGGTGCTTTCTGAACTAAGCACTACCTTTTTGCCAAATTTGGTGTAATTCTGTTCAGCAGTTTTGGCTGTAGCCTTGCATAAAGTTTCCTATGGGAAATTGATTTTTTGACTCTTATTTTTTTAATTTCTCCACAACTACTGAACGGATTTACACCATTTAAAAAAAAGGGCGCTTTCTGAACCAAGCACTACCTTTTTGCCAAATTTGGTGTAATTCCGTTCAGCGGTTCGGGCTGTAGCCATGGCTAAAGTTTCCTATGGGAATTAACATGGAGAAAACATGTTTTGGGACCCCCCTTTTTTCTCGGCCCCCGCTTGCCAAATCACCCCGAAACTTTCAAGGATGGAGCTGACCGGAGCGGGCCATAAGTTTTGAAAATTTCACGAAGATTCGTCAACCGGCGCCAAAGTTATTGGGAAAAGAATGTTACGAATTTCCTATGGATAATAGGTCCTAACTATAACTACCTACTGGCGCCCGCCAGTAGATAATATATATATATATATATATATTTCTATGTACAGGAGACCCTTTCCTCGCCGTTAGAAGACAAATCTATGCTGCATTTCACTTAGAACTGTACTACGTTCTCTGTACTTATCATTTGTGTACTTTGCCGCTGAATTTACTAATGTGCACTGTCCTGCTTTTCACAGCAGACATGCCATTCACCAAGCTGCTGCTCAGTAAAACACCACAGAGCGCACAGCACAATATCAATTTAGAGCAGTGCACCACAGCCAAGCCAACCAGCGGAGCCTTAATAAAGTAACACTCCCTTGCATTTTACCCCCACCAGGGAGGTACTGGCATATATTCAGTAGGTTGCGGCACAGTACTTGGTGCCCGACCGCAGTAGGACCAGCACACCCATAGAGTTGATCCTCTTAAAACTACGTGCAATCCTAAGCTGCACAGTAGGACCACTCTATCTGACCACCCACCTTTACTTTTACAGAAGATACCTGGACACGGAGTCACGATCCAGTACCCGTGTCAGCCAACCGTGCCAGTTATTCACAAGTCGCTACTGCACCACATGTGCAGTCTTCTTCTGGTAAGCCTCCACATTCCTCTTATTCGTGCTGCACACATGAACTTCAGTTCGCCCTTCTGACAGTGGGTCTCCACATTATCCACAGAGATCTCTCCGCTCAAAACCACAGGCGGAGCACACCTTCTTCCTTACCCTGCAGCACCGACCGCGCTCTACATCCAATTGGTTGCCAGCCCCTCACTCCGATACGCACGAAGGGGTAAGTTATCCGCTGTAGAGGACCTCTTAGTTAGTACACTTCTGTGACTCCATGCCTAACCCTCCTCTATTTTTCTTTCTCACTCGTGCAGTACCCGGCTGGGTCCCTTGTGAGTATCTTTCATTCCTTTTTCACTAAACCGGTGTGTCACACTCTTCACATAGCTGCAACAACCGCAATTCAGGTACTACAAGGCCTCGTGTATTCCCTACCAGTAACGAAGTCACTTGCAGTATCCTTAGTGACATTCTTTTTCTTTTAATCATAGATGTCCCTACACCCATAGGTCCTGAAGAGACCCTGTATTGTGTAAAAGGGTTGAAACGTCAGTCGACAATCTAGCAAAACGAACCAATTCAATCAGCCCTGATTACTGTACACAGTGGCTGTGATTATTGTACAATTGCTTATGGTCGTTTTCTTACGGAAACCAAGTCACATTTGTCACTAATTTAAAAGTTTTATGCTTTATGTTTGGTTCCAACTTCACTGGGGACACCTAGCACTATTATGTTTTTTCTTTTATGTACATATTGATACATTGTTTGACATATAAAAACAATATTGCGAATACAGTCATCTGTGTCCTTGCTAGCTTTTCTTTCTGACGTCATTGTAACCCTTTATCATTGCGATTGTGCATATTATTATCAAGATAGTTTTCATTGCCCCGCAGGAACCGCTGTCTCTGTTACATACCTAATTACACTGGTTCCTAGCGAGTAGGGTCTCCCTTGTTCTTGTTTTTCGGCTGAATTTACTAATGGCATGTCCTATGTAAGCTGCCTATTAATTCTTTATATAAAGCTTTGAAATGTCCGATTATTGCAGAATACAGAGGTAACATATTTCATACCTTGTTCGGAGATTGACCCATCCCCTCGAGGGGCGCTATTGGGGATTCTAGAGGACTTGGGGGGGAGGTAAGGGGAGAGGGCTTCCTGGTCGGAAATGCAACACTACTGGCCAAAAGGGACATTGCAAGACACTGGTGTGAGGTGAAGCCGCCGGCGTTGGCAGAATGGCGAGCAGCAACTGGATTGTCAAAATGGAAGAACCGATGCACACTGCAAGGGGCTGCCCCCAGAAGCACCGACAAATTTGAGCAAGTGGTGAAACTAATATGGACTAAGCGGGGGTGAGACTATTTAAGTGCTGGGTGACCACAATAATCAATTGGCCCATTTGGTAAAAAAGACTGCTAAGTCATGTCATCCAGGCCTCTATGTTTCCCTCTGAAACCCATTATCCACGTCTAATCTTAGGGCCATCTAATTCATACAATTAAGCTCACAGAGTTTGCCAGGATTGTTCAAAATTTGGATTGTTTACATTTGTACTCTTGCACATCACTTACAGCTCATTAAAGATACGTTTAAAGGTGAATAATATTACAAACAATGTAAAGAGGATGAACAGCAAACAGATCGTGTTAATAGGAGAAGCATAGCTTTTTGTAGGCAACATTAGAGAATAAAAGGGTACAAATGAGAGACTACTTTCTTTGGTGTAGTTATTTTTTTTTTTGTGCCATGCATCCTAGCAGCTTTTATCTCTTTTGATTTTTAAAAAGTATTTCCATTCCCTAATTTGATGTAACGAAGTTAACTTCACTTCGGTATCAGATATGGAGTTAGGCTCTATATGAGAGTCTAAACTATTTTTATTGTGATAAATTGCATGTTAAAAATGTGTAATTTAACAAACACTCAGTTGCATGCAATAATACTATCACAAAAGTGACAACGTACTTCAAAGTTTAGAAATTGGTCAGCAGATTTAAATTCGTTATAGATCTACTGATAACTGAAGTGTCTATGCAAGTTCTGCAAAATAATATGGGTATACAACGTGCATGTTTTGCACAAGGTAAAAGAGCACACTCTGTGTGTTGAACAGTGATTAATACGATTAATATTTTTAATATACTGATACCAGTGAAGGCAAAAGGGCAAACTCACAAAAGTGTTTAGGTAGCGCCTGTACAGTAAATACAGATTAAACAAATCCATGCAGCCTCTCGTGCTCTATGCTTACCTGATCCCCCCATTCATTGATAACAGGCATATTCACATCATCTATGAAGACCGTCAGCTTCTTCCCTGAAGGTGGTCCATAAGTTGTGCCCATGCGTTTATCAACATAGCTCTCAATAGTGCGCTGCAAGTAAGATTGAGCATGTTATTCATCTTTTGTACTAACCATGAACATTTTAATCTTGTGCTTTGCATTGAAAACTGTGATAATGCATGGCTATTGAGCAGCTGCCAAAAAGAAGAACTTGATTCACTGAGCATATGGCATAGCACTTTAGAGTTCATTGTCATTGCCTTGGCGATCTCCTAGCCCCAGACCTAGGGCAGACACACCAGCTCCTCCTCTTCCGCAAAACTCTGAAGACATTTTATTTAGGTAAATCTCAGTCTGGTGGATCCAGCGCTTAGCTGCCTATTCTGGTCCATACTGTTTATAAAACTAGAATTGATTTGATGCCCAAGTTCAAATTAGCGCAAAAATATGCTCGTTACCAAGGTAAAATAGCAGTCATGATTCACAGAATCAGGACTGGTAAGTTGCATTCAGCTACATGTAAATTTCATTACAGTATTGCAGAAATGCCATATGTGCAAGTTACGGTTAGGGATGGGAATGTAGGGTACTCCACAGTGGTGGAGCCTGTAAAAGTAGGTGAAAATCAACATATTTATACTATCGCCAAGATTTACATACCCCTTGCAACTTGGTTTTCAAACCAGTCAAATCATGCATAGATGCTCTTGTCAAAGGCAAGGGTAAGTCTGTAGCCAGGGTGGTAATAGGAAAAACAAACATCCTTATAAATAACGTGGCTGTTAGCGATATGGACATATTTTCCTAATGGAGATACAAACATTATGCATACATTTATAGATAAGAAATTTTCTCACATGCAGAAATCTGCAAAGTCAGCATTCCAAAAAATCTACGAATGCTACAGATTTCCTAGAGTGCTCCAAAGAGTAGCAATTCTGATGCAGCACATTTCTGACTTTATACCTTTAGCTTTGGAAAAGAAGCTAAAAACGTTTAGTGAGGACAAAAGACAAAAGTACACATGCAATCATTGTTCCCTCAGAAAGTACATCAACAGACTAGTATATTGACTAGGCCCGACCTATGGGAAGAGACAGTTGGTTTATTTCAATGACAAGAGAAAGGACAAAGAGTAAACAATTCACTACAATAGGCAACATTTGTACTTGTGTTCTGGGATCCAGGCCTGTCTATTTCCAATATAAGGGAAGATTTTAAAACAGTATAAAAGTGTAAGCCTAGAAGCAACAATGGTTAAAAAGGGCCAAAGTTCTGGTTTAAAAACTGAGCAGTAGTCCAGCAGCTCGTGTTCAAGGAGAAGTGCTTGCAAAAAGCGGAAGAGGTACTTAAGTTAAAGCAATGCAGATGTTAGACGTAACACGTGTGAATGAACCGCCTTTGGTCAGGATGGGCATGCATTTCATCCACAAGGAATACACAATGTATTGTATTGCCACATTTTATATGCCATGTACTACCCCTATGTGGGGCACTGAAGTGCTTGCCTACATGGGCAGCAAGCTACACCATGTAGAGTGTGTGGTTGGGAGGGTGTTGTCTTTGTTTTGTTATCCAATGTGGCAAGTGTTTCCATGTCGTGTGTGATGATCACCGAGGTACGGTTATCGTGTTCTGGGACGCAGTGCTTAGCAGTGTGGTGGATGATGAGGTATGCAATAGACGCACAGTTTATGATTTTCACTTAGTTGGCAGCTTCAAGCAGTTCTGAAGGCACCTTTATGGTATTTCTTATGATCATTACCTACTTTGGTTACTGCAATGGGTTTTTGAATCTGAAATTTTGTTCTTAGTTTTGGCTCCGAGCTAGCATTGTTGGAGAGAGAAAAAAGTGGAGCGATCTGCTGGGAAGGGCTTTGTTACTATCATCCCATATATGAGTGTCATTGTGAGATGTAAAGAAGTGGTTATAGTGTGTAGTTATTTGGGGCATGCTGAGGTGGACTATATTAGAGTCCTTCGATTTACCAGCAGTATGTTGCAGATCTTTCAGTTATTGCATGCCTGTTCAGTTGGTGATAGCTAATTTAATGGCGGGCACAATGCTGGTGAAGTCCCGTAGCAGATATACATTAAGTGAGTGTAAGAGGGTAAGTTACAGATGACTGTTGATGACTGAGTGTTATGGTGAAAATATTTGCGTGGGCTAGAAATGTTGTATATGAACTGACATAAATAGACTGCACATTTTGGAGCCAACTTTAACCCGGATGTTGATGACATTAACACCCCTTTTGATGCGTAAAGCATAGTAAACTATAGGTCTATGGAGCCAATTACCATGGAGGAGGTCAGGGTAGCCCTAAAGAGCAATGCCCAAGGTAAAGCTCAGGACCCGATGGGGTTCCTGTGGATATTCTTAAGTCCTACCCCTCCCTATGGGTCCCGATCTTAACCCAGATTTTTAATGCAGCAGCTAATGACCACTTTCCGAAAACTTGGTCTGACAGTGTGATCGTACCCATTTTTAAAAAAGGGGACAGAAACGATGCTAGGTGCTATCGACCTATATTGCTGCTAGGCTCTTCTGTGAAAACCATGGGAAAAGTGATCCTTGCAAGGTTGGAATCCTGGGTTCAGGAAAAAGATATTCTAACTGAATCAAAATTTGGGTTTAGGAAGGATTTAAGCACTGTGGAACAAGGAATAAATCTGCTTCTTATAATCAGTAAATATACGTTGGAAAGGGAGGGACCCATCTACCTATGTTATGCAGAATTGTCCTGCACCTTTGATCTTGTACATCATGCAGAACTATGACAGGTCCTAATACAGATGGGTCTCCCACATGATATTGTATGTCACCTCTCCCAGCTGTATGCATACTTGACAGCCCTTGTGCGTTATAGTAGTAATGAGGAGCGTACAGAGAAATTTTGGGTGACCCGGGGTATAAGGCAGGGATGCGTGCTCGCACCCCTGTTGTTCTCTCTATATATAAATGGGGTGGACAGCCTACTGCAGACTGTAAAGGCTGATGCACCCAAGGCGGGTTCCTGTATCACTCCGGTCCTGCTTTATGCAGACGATGCAGATCTCATATTCCGGATGCAATTGGCCTCCAGCGATTCATAGATAACTTTGTAACATTCATGGAAAATCAAGATCTAAAACTGGATTTAACTAAGACCCACACCTTGGTTTGCGGGAAAAAGATAAGACGGGGAAGAGCCATTTTGCCCATGGCCAAAAACGAGTCAAATTAAAAGCTTTTAGTTATCTGGGCATTGTTTTCTCAAGGAAAGGGGACTGGTCATCTCACTTGGAAATGGCCAAATAAAAATTTATAAGGGCTACTGCAGCCGTTTAATTCTGCCCAAAATTTCAGAAGCAAGCCTATTAAAGAAATAATTTAATAATACGGAACGAAATGCCTCCCTGTAGCCTTATTGGGTTCTCCTGTATGGGGGAGGGAAAAGCGTAACCCGCTACAGGTGCAAGAAAATATCTTCCTACATAGGCTGTTGATGGTGCCAAGTTTCACTCCCACCCTTACTGTCCATACAGAATTAGGTATTGGGTACTGTGAGAAAGTGCCATCTTTCTTGCATGGTATGCCCCCCACCTTTTGCTGAATTGCTGATGTGCTTTGATTGAGTGTGCCCTGGGCTCCTGCCAATCAGGTACCCAGGGCCTGTGTTCCTTCCCTAAAACTGCAGTGATGCCTAAACTCAATTGGCAACCCTGGCCACAGGTAAAGTCCCTGGTAAATGGTACCACAGGTACCCAGGGCACTGTGACCAGGAAAGGCCCCTAAGGGCTGCAGCACTTATTGTGCCACCCTTAGGAACCCTGTACCTTTACACACACACACACTGCCTTTGCAGGCTGCGTGTTTTGGTGCAGAGCAAAAGTGAAGAGTCGACATGGCACACATCCCTGTGTGACATGCCAGCAACAACACTGCCCTGGCATACCTCAGTCACCCCTCTAGCTGGGTGCCCTATGCCAGTGGTGTGGGTACAGGTGCATGAGCCCTGTACCCCTACAGTGCCCAAGTCCATTCTTGGGCATTGTAAGTGCAGTGCTGCCATTTAAAAGTATATGGTGCTGGGAGGTCGTCATTACGAACTCCACAGCACCATGATGTCTGCACTGAAGACTGAGAAGTTTGGTATCAAACTTCTCAGCACATTAAACCCACACTGATGCCAGTGTGGGATTTAATGTAAAAGCACACAGAGGGCATCTCAGAGATGCCCCCTGAAACCAACCCGACCTCCAGTGCCTGGACAGAGTGGCTGCCCAGGCTGCCACCACCAGACATGTCTCTGGACCCCTGGGTTGAGAGCCATCTGCTCTCAGGGGCCTGAAACAATGCACATCCTGGGGCGAGGTGCCAAAGCCTCCTCCCCAGGATGGGCAGGGGAAGCTTCAAAGGCCTGCCGCCTTTTGAGCTTCCCAGACCATTTGCTGCTCCCAGCAAACTGGTCCCCACTGGTTCTACCCCCACTTCTGGCGGGAGAACCAGCGGGAAAACCAGAGGCAGGAAATGGGTTGTGCCCACCTCTGCCAACTCCACCCCTAAGGTGGGGAGGCGAGGTGAAGCACAAACTCGAGTCCCCGCCATCTTGAGGATGGGGGACCCAGCCAACCAGGGACAGGCTCCTGCCCCCTCCCACTGGAGAGTGGCAGAATAGGGGGTGTACCCACCCCAGGGAAGGTACCCATTTGGTCCCTGCCCTTACCTACCTGTAACTGCCCCTAAATGTAGTATTTAGGGTCACCCTGAACCTTCCTTCCTCAGATCCTGAGAAGAAAAGAAGAAAGAAGACGAAGCAAGAAGACCAGCCGTGCAGCTGCTAACAAAGAGGCGACGACAACTGACTTGGCCCCAGCCCTACCGGCCTGTCGACCCCTGAACCTGCTCCTGCGAAACCCCGGCTTCCCTTGTGGTCAGCAACCTCACCAAACCCCGAGGACCTGACTGCCTTGCCACAGACTTCAAGACAGGGACTCCCACGAGCAGTGGTACTGCTTAAAGAAAAGCTACAAGACCAGGCCCTGGCCCGGAACCTCTCTGCACCCGCCGACCCTGGCCCGAGCTGAGGTGAACCAACACCACGAGGACGTCCCCCCGGCGACTAGGACCCAGTATCCAGCACCCACGGACCCTCCTCGACGACCCTGACGACGCCTGCAGCCTCAGAACAAGGGACCCCTCCTACCGCGATCATCAGAGGGTAAGATTTCCGACACCAAGAGACACCCCTGCACCCGGCGCCCCACGGCCCCCTGTGCCCAACTCCTGGGTGTCTACCCGTCCTCTACCTTCCTAACTTACCTCTCGAAGTGGTGGTCACACCTGAAGAATCTCCGTCCCTGAGCTTGCAGTGTTTGTTCGTCAGGCAGCTTCTCCATAGGAAACCATTGGGCGCCCGAAGGCCCTACAGCACTCTGCATCCGGCCGCCCCAGTGCCGCTGAGGGTGTAGAGATCACATCATCCTGACCCTGGGAGACCCCTGAGTCTACCCCCAGAAGATCAAATTCGCCAGTCGAGTGTTTGCCCTAAAACCGTCCACTTGAAATTCCTCCATAGGGTAACATTGGCTGGCTGCACTTGGAATTTCTTCTAAGTGTCCAATTTCGAAAGTTGCAAATATTCCTTAAAAATCGCCCGAAGTCCGAATCCGCAAAATCTCACCTGAACCCAGGAGAGACCCCAGTGCTGGAGACAAGACCCCAGCACTGACCCGAACAAGACCGATTAACCTGTTCAAAACCGTTCCTTTGTTTTTCGCCATTGAATAACATTGAGACATTTTCACTCGGAAATTCTTCTAAGTGCCCAATTTTGAAAGTTGCAAATATTCTTTAAAAATCGACCAAAGCCCGAATCGAAAATTCTCACCTGATTCCAGGAGAGACCCCAGTGCTGGAGAAAAGGCTCCAGCACTGATCCGAACAAGACCGATTAACTCCTTAAAAACCGATACTTGGTTTTTTGCCATTGGATAACATTGAGACATTTTTACCGGAAAAGTTTCAAAGTGCCCACTTTTCAAAACTAAAGAAATTCCTTAAAAATCGCACGAACCACTAACCCGACTTTTTCCAACTGTTTGCAGGTACTGTCCTCATGTTGAATCCCTGGTCCAGCATTGGGGTTACAAAAGTAATCGTGACGTACCGTACCTTTAACTTGAAATTCCTTCCATAGGATAACATTGGGGATTCTGTGCAAAAATTCTTCGAAGTGTCCACTTTTGAAACAGCTAAATATTGCTTAAAAATCACGTTTGACTAAAACGATTTTACACAACTGTTTCCAGGTACTACCCCGGTGCTGAATCCATGATCCAGTACTGAGTTACAAAAAGTAATCCAAATGTGATTTACATGCATTTATCTTAAAAAGTCCATTGAAAGTAATGTATTGAGTTTTCTGAAATTGTACAATAACTTGACAACTACTGCAAACTCTAAAGTACAAAGTGCACTTGCCTTTGAAAAAGTATTCATTCAGTACCTAAAATTGAAAAGTATTTTATCTGCATACCTGCATCAAGCTTCCTTTGTTCTAAAATAAAAACTGTATATATTTTTTTTATATATACAAAACAAATTGGCCTAGAGTTCAGTTCTTGAGTGTGTGACTTCATTTGCTGATTGAGTGGGTACAACAAATGCTTTACACTGTCCTCTGATACTGCCTTACTGCTCGACCAAGCTACCACTTTAGAGAGTAAGGTTATATCTAACTTTAGCCTCTGCCAAGCCACTGGGGACTGTGGACTCTGTGCACACTGTACCTATTTGGGAACCGTGTATACAGAGCCACTTTCTTACAGGTACTTGGAAGATACTCTCCATCTCAGTACTCTGACAAAATGCCATATTATCTGGACAAAACAAGGAACCAAGTTTACCAAGGAGATCATTAGAGACTGCCTGGGTTTGGATCATTTCGATAAAATACCATGGATTCAGTATGTAATAACCCTTCTCAGTGAACTAGGGGAAAGATTTAACCCTTTAGAACCCCACAGTATCCTGCAATTTAGTCAAAAGGAAATAAAATCTATCATGTTGGGGAAAAGGGATATGAGCAGAGAACATCAGGAAAAAACAAAACCCTTGATTGAAAGGTATTGCAAGGGCCAGTCCCAGTTGGGAATAAAAGGATACCTGGTAAGTGTGAAAAACACTTACAATCGATTCCTACTGACCAGATTGCGCCTAGAGCTGATCCATTACCTTGTGGTTTTCCCTAAATCAGATTCATGGCCCCAATGTTTACCGACATTTCCGTGCAATGGAAATGCAAAACAGCTGACAACCCACTGCATGTTGTTTTTGCAAATTTTACTGTGATATCAGGTTTTCTAAACTACATCCTCTCTTTCAGTCGCAGGGTGTTATTTATCACCAGGAAGAACCTTATCTTTATGGAAAATTTGTCAAATATGCATGTGTGTTGCACTGTTCTTACTTTCATTAAGAAAGCTCCTTGTAGGCGTAACTCTTTAATCCATCTAGATGGCCTACACTATGAAGATACTTGAATCAGATTTGATATATTATTGCTAGCACTTTAAAGTCCCGTTATTTATCTTTTTATAACTATGACCAGCCTTTGTTTTAGCTTGTACTGTATGTTTACTCAATCTCATAACACACTGCTTAGTACATTTGATTTCACCTGATAGTGTGTGGATATTTTATGTAAATCAATGTTTACTCCTTTTTATCACCCTAATTGTATAATTTTGATTAGTCCGACCTAGATTATACTGTTTGTTATATTCGAGTTTAAAAATGCACTGTTTAGCACCTATGGTTTTATTTGATAGTGTGCGGACATTACATGTAAACTAAAATGTTAATCTATTTTATCACTGTATTCTTGTTCTTTTATGGATTTGTGTATCAATCTTAATGAAGATTTTACAATTCGACATAAGTATATAATAGCCAGGCAAACCATAGGTCCACTCTTTTTTTAATACCTGCATATAGAAAGTAGTTTGCTGGTTGGGTTGTTCCCAACCTGCGGGCTGCAAGCTGAAGATTGAACTTGAAGGTGCGATTGTCTTTCCAGATTCTATGCCAGGGATGTGGGATGATGTAGCTCTCTTGGAAATAGCCATGTTTTCAACTGTCTTCTGAACTGTATATGCTCCTGGATGTTCCGAATGTTGTCTGGTAGCAAGTTCCAGAATATGGCGACTGGTACTAAGAGAGCAGTACCTCCCATGGATTTCTTATGGTACGGTGCCATGATGATAAACGGTGCAAGCCTGGAGTGCAGTGTCCTGTTAAGATTGCATTGCTTGAATTTAACTTGTAGGTATAGTGGTCCTTTTCCTTGGGAGGCTCTGTGGAAAATGCACACTGCCTTGAACATTGTCCTTCTAGCTATAGGTAGCCAATGATGTTATTGCAGTACTAGAGTCTATCGTTTTCTTGGGTGAAGGCAGGGAATAAATCTTTCAGCAGCATTTTGTATGAGTTGTGCTTTGCGTATGATGAATGCGGGGTGCGGTAAGGTATAGGCTGTTGCCACGGCCAAGTTGGAGATTATAAGTGCGAGGATGGCTTGCAGTTTCTGCTGGTATCAAAAGTATGGGAAGATGCGACACAGTGTTTTCAATGTGTAGAAGGCACTCTTTGTGACATTGTTGACATCTGGTATCCAGTATTAGTCTGAATCCATGGTTACCCCAAGGTTTCTGACTTTTCTTGATGTTGTTGGAGGGACTTTGAGTTCGTTGGAAAATATGGTGGTAGGCTGGTATTTTTGCCATTGTCAGCAGGTCAGGATCTCTGTTTTTGCGGTGTTGAGCTTCATATGGCTACCCATCCTCCATGTGTTTATGATGCAAAGACAGTCAAAGTTTTGAGTTGTGGAGGTCTTCCGGGCCATCCATTTTTAGAAAGATTTGCATGTCATCTGCATATTTGTAACAGGTGAGGTTGAATAATTAAATCAGGTTTGTAAGGGGGTTAAGTAGAAGTTGAATACTAGAGGGAATATGAAGGGCCATAGAGGGACACCACAGTGTAGAGTATGAGGAGCTGATTTGAGAGGTGGTGAGTAAACTATATTTGTCTGTTTTTGAGAAAAGAAGCAATCAATTTTAGAGCATTTTAGAATACTCCGAGATGATTGAGTCTTTATAGCAGAGTGTGGTAGTAGACAATGTCAAATGCAGCTGATAAATTTAGAAGCAAAAGGGCAACGACTCTGTCTTGTCCAGCGTGAGTTTTAGATTATCTCAAATGGATATGATGGCTGACTCTGTGCCTCTCCCTAGTCTGAAGGGGGACTGTTGGTCTGAAATTAACTCATTATCTTTTGTAAAATATGAATGTTGGACAAACACTGCTTTTTCAAAGGGTTCTCCTCTTTTTGAGGAGTGGACTAATGTAAGAGATTTTCAGCTCAGGTAGGACTGAACCTACTTGTAGGGACTTGCTCAGTAAGCATATAGCTATTTAAACGGCACACGCTGTGCAAAGGATATCTTCAACAATTTTTGGAGGCGCCGGATATGAAAGTGCATCAGATAGTCTGCTGGCGACGATAATGTTGAGGAAACCTTTTTCTGAGAGGGCATTGAAAACGTAGTGATCGAAGATTGCTTTCATTTATTTCTTTGTTGGTTGGGTTATTTGTTGGTGTGGAACTGTCAGTGTTCTCCTTCTGGTAATTTTTTTTTTAATTTGTGAGATCAAATCCATGTAGATTTGGTCACAGAATTCTTCAAATTGTGAAGTTTGTGTTTTGGCACGCTGGATTGCAGATTTCTGCCACAATCTTGTGGAGTTCTTTAGATGGGCAGTCGGCTTCAGTTATGCATGTGGAGTGGTGTTGCTTTTTTGTGGTTCTGATGGTTCTTATGTAGGCTCTATTATAGTGATGTAGTGTGCTTTTATCCGTTTCATTTCTTAATTTTCTCCACTTGTGCTGTAGTATGGTGAGTTGCGTTCATTTTTTTGATGTTGTCATTAGTCCATGTGGTGTTCTTTTTTAGGTCAACTCTGGGTGTGGCCTTTATTGGTATATATTTGTCCAGTGCAGTGGAAATCCAGTTGTAGAAGGTATGTATGTCTTTTAGTCTCATGTTTATTGGGGTTCTTTCAAGATGAGAGTTGAGTTTCTTGGTATCTGTTTTTTTTCCATTGCCTCTTTGAGTGGTTTTTGATGTTTGTTTTTGGTATCTTTGAAGTGTTGTCATTGGCCTCGTCCAGAACTCTTCTTAATCTACCAAAGAGGGTCAGCGTCAGGCAACACTTACGTAACTTGCACTGACTGCCGGTGAAAGAGAGGGTGATTTTTAAATCCCTGGTAATGGCACATGCAGCCCTTTACGGGCTTGGCCCGGTGTATTTGAGAAAGCGTTTCAGGTTCTATGTCCCTGCCAGGCAGCTTCGCTCTGCTACGATGCACACGCCATGAATTATTACGGGGATTTACTGTTGGTTGCCGCATGCCGTCACGTCACATGGTCTGCCACTGAAGAGGGCGTTGGCCCGAAACGCGTCTGGCAGGAAACCAGAAAAGGATTTTGTTCATGGCGTGTGCCCTTGCTTTGGCGTAATTTCCAACTGGGAGTGCATCCCACCTAGAGGCAACTCTTTTTGCATTTTGTATAGCGGCCTGCCTGGTCGCGGGATTGCACCACCGCGAAACACTTGCGGGTCCGCGGCTGCTTTATTGGGGCAGCTAACTGTGGAACAGGAGGTGCCTGTTATATGCAGGGGTGCCGGCGCGAACATCGGCAAACCTTTTAAAGACATTTTTTTATGTGAGTGCCGGCGACGACCCACTTGGGTTTTACTGAACCACCAGTCCCAGGAAGCATTGCTTCAGGTGGTTCACCTGAGCATAATTATTACGGGGATTTAATGGTGGTTGCCGCATGCCGTCACGTCACATGGTCTGCCACTGAAGAGGGCGTTGGCCCGAAACGCGTCTGGCAGGAAACCAGAAAAGGACTTTGTTGATGGCGTGTGCCCTTGCTTTGGCGTAATTTCCACCTGGGAGTGCATCCCACCTGATCAAGGCCCGTGGAGGGGCTGAAACGCGTCATGGCGACTTGCACGAGCAATAAATAATTTTCACCTACTTTGTGGTCCGTATCCGTTCCTGTCAGAAGACGTTATAGGCAACAGTAACTCTGGATATATATATATATATCATGTGATCAAGGCCGCTTGTACGGCCGAAACGCGTAATGGCAACATGGTGATGGCTGGTTGAAAATAAAAAAGCAACTTGCACTAAATTGGGTCTGCTCTTGCCGTTCTGTTCATTGAGTACTGGGCTTGTTTGCAGCTATATATATATATATATATATATAGTGTTGATCTTGAAGGTGAGGATGTTGCCGTTGCTCCAGCTTACAGGCAAGTTGTCTGCAAATGTGGCTTGTCCTATGGGTGCAAACATGACATCTAGAATGTGTCCAGAGTAGTGAGTTGGGTGGTTAAGTAGCATTTTGAAATCCTAGAGACTAATGTCTCAGTGACATCTAAGTTGCAAAATGTGTCATCTATCCTAGAGACACATGAATACATGAATAGATGAGAAAAAAACATATATAAATAGAGAAGAAGAAAGTGACTTGTGATGGGTTGTAGTGCAACACAGCATTCAGCTCTGATCTTGATGGTTGTATATCAGAATATCCAAAGAAAAAATATCATCTGACATAAACATTGTGGCCAAAATATAATTTACAAAAATACTGCTCACTGGGTGTAGAGTTTCTACTATTAAATGTACAGGGTGCAAAATTTCTACTATTAAATGTAATGGGATGATATTTTTATAAATTATATTTTAGGGAGGGATGTGTTTGTTAGATGCTATTTAGGCCACAATATTCTGATAATGATCTGGACAGTGGTACCCGTTTTTGGGCTGCTGTAACAGAAATTAAAAACATATATCTTTGAGGAACATATTTCACTTCTTTAGTCTTGTCAATTGTGATTTGCCATCCCTAGCACCATCTAACAACAACTGGCAATGGCAAATTGCCATAACCCATTGTGGGAATGTGGAAACCTTAAAGCTGCAAAGCTGCAGACTAGGGGTCCACCTCTTTCCCTAAACTCCTTCTTTACAATGGCCAAGGAGCTTGTCCAGCCCTCATGCGCTGGAGTCAATATCACACTAAATGAAATGCCACTACTGTATTAAAATATAGGAAAGCTGTGAAGTGGGTATTGACAGCTGAGAATTTGGTCCTCCACATTACAACCCTACTGAGAAATGGATCTTCAACACCACATCACCCCTCCAAACACTTGTATCCTACAACCGCCTTTCAGTTTACAAAGCATCAGAATTGGGATTACCTGCCAATATGCATTCCCAATGCAACTTTAAGCACCACGCCTGAGGAGGAGAAACCGCAAATGTCATACTACATACATTAGCACAATCATGTTTGTCAAAAGGGAACCCCAAATGAGAGGGTGCACATGGTCATGGGCTAGTGAAACACAAATTGCAAACATAAAATCCACATTTATGAAATGACTAGTTTCAGAATTTTTGCCTTAGACATCACTATCTCTAAGGTAACCAATAAACACTACAATTAATGTGAATGAAAGACGGCCAGGCATAGCAGGTGCTCTTGGTACTCCTGGAGGCAGTGGAAGGAACAGAGAAGTCGAAGGAACATAGAGTAAGTAGGTACTACAGATAAGTTGTGGATTAAATATCTGTTGATCCATTAAAAGAAATACTTTTTTTCTAGCTTGTGAGTAACATTTTTTATTGCTTCTAGTGGTGTTACAGAACAAGTTACTTACCTTTGGTAACGCATTTTCTGGTAGAGACAATATCTAGCTGCAGATTCCTTACCTTAGAATTTCCCAGGCGTCAGGCTGGTCCTGGAAAATTCTGCGTGAGCAGTACCCCTTGCGCGCACTGTCAGTTGGCTCCATTCGGCTCCATGTGATGTCCTTGGCGTCGGTTATGACGTCGCGGTCACCTATATATGCGCCACCCAGGCGCGCGGACGTCAGTACTTTTCACTTTTCCACCCCAGAAGCGCAGAGCCATGAAGTGACTGACATAAGTGTGTGTCAAAACTAGGGCCCTATAAAAGAGAGTAACCCTAGCCCTAACAAATAAGTCCGCAGAGCAGGGAGGCACGGGTTGGTCTGTAAGACAGATACTTCTAGCTACAGATTCCTTACCTTAGAATAGATACCCAAGCCATACTCTCCTGGCAGTGGGCTGCGGACAAATTCCTCACACATGCGCATGCCGTCTTAGTGGAGGGCCGCCAGGTCGCCAAAATAACGTTGCATAATTCCGGAGGAAGGTTAAAAGCTATCAACTGCCGCCGCTCAATCTCCATACATGGAGGTGGAGAGTTGACAGGTTCGGGTGGAGAATCCTACCCTGCTGCTGCGGCAGAGGATCCTTCCGAAGGGGCTGCCTTGATTGGAGGAAAGATACTCATTCTCAGAAGCTCTGGATACCAGACTCTCCTTGCCCAGTCCGGACCCAAAAGAATGACTTGGGCGCGGTGGCTCTTGATCTTCTTCAGAACTTTACGCAGAAATGGTATGGGCAGAAAGAGTATAACAGCCTGGGCTCCACTCACGACGAAAAGTGTCACCAAGCGATAGCCGTCTTGGAAACTCCATTGCCTTAAACTGCTGACATTGCGCGGTCTCTTCGGAGGCAAACAGATCAAACCAAGGCTCTCTCCACTGCTGAAAGAGACCCTGTGCCACCTCCGAATGATGACGCCATTTGTGATCTGCTAGGCATCGATGGCTGAGTTCGTCCACCCTGGCGTTCAGAGAACCTGCCAGGTGTTGAACCACCAGGGTTATGCCTTGCTGTTCCAGCCATGCCGAGAGACGCAGGGCCTCTTGACAAAGAGTACACCACCCCACCCGCCCTGCTGTTGCACCACCACATGGCGGTGGTGTTGTCCGTCAACACTTCCACTAACTTCCCCTTGACAGAGGGAAGAAATGCTTTCGATGCCAATCAAATCGCGCGAAGCTCCAACAAATGGATGTGGCGCCCGACTCCGCCAGAGTCCAGTGTCCCCTGATCTCCACCTCTCCCAGATGGCCTGCCTATCCCAGGAGTGACGCAACTGTCACCACTGTGTGATCTGGTTGAGGAAGGGAAAAGGGTCTGCCTTTGACCCAATCGGGGTTCATCAACCAACACTGCAGATCTCTTGCAGTTCCTTCTGAGATCTGAACCATGTTGGTGAGATTTCTTGCTGTTCCTTCTGAGATCTGAACCATGTCAGTGAGATTTTCCTAATGCTGTGCCCACTGGAACTTCGGTCCCACTACAGTGCCTGCATACGCCACCTGCCATGCTTTACCAACAGGATGCAGGAGGCCATGAGACCCAACAGCCTCAGAGTCAGTCTCACCGAAATCCAGGACAGAGGCTGAAACATCAGAATCATAACCTGAATATCCTGGACTTGGTGCTCGGGAGGATAGGCCCGAAACTGCACTGTGTCCAGAACAGCTCAGATGAAGGGGAGCATCGTAGAAGGAGTCAGGCATGACTTCGGCATGTTTATAGAGAACCCCAGCGAGTGCAGGAGGTTCGCCGTAGTCTGAAGGTGGGAGACAACAGCCTGGAGCAAGGACGCCGTCAACAGCCAGTCGTCGAGGTGGGTTAAGACTGAAACCCTTAACCTGCACAGATGAGCTGCCACCACTGCCATCACATTGGTGAACACCCGAGGAGCGCTGATAAGGCCGAAGGGGCACGGTAAACTGGAAGTGCTTGTAACCCACCTTGAACCGCAAGTAACGTCTGTAGCCCAGGAGAATGGGGATGTGAAAATACACATCTGGCAAATCCAACGCTACCAGCCAGTCTTCTTGGTCTAGGGCAGACAAGACCTGAGCTAAAGTAAGCATCTTCAACTTCTCCTTGAGGAAGAGATTGACGGTCCAAAGACCTAAGATGGGCCGTAACCCTTTGTTCTTCTCCAGAATCAGAAAGTAGCGTGAATAACAGCCACTGCCTATTTCTGGAACCGGGACCCTCTCTATAGCCCCCTTGGCCAAGAGAGCTGCAAATTCCTCTTGGAGCAACTTTAGATGATTCTCCGCCAGCCGATCTTGATGTGGCAGAATAGGTGAAGGAAAAGAATGGAAAGGCAGAGAATAGCCCTCCTGAATGACCTGCAAGACCCACTTGTCCGATGTTATGGACCTCCAGTGGGGGACATGATGATGGATTCTCTCTCCCATCGGAGTAGCATGGTCTTGCAGAGCCAGACCAGGAGTGCTTGGACGCTGCAGCTGCTGAGGGCAGGGTGGCTAATGACTTCTGGCCTCCATTCTTAGGATGGAATGAGCTGCATCCACGCCCGCGCACAACTTGGGAAGTCTGAGCAGGATGGTGGCTGGGCTAGGGCTGGCGTGACTGAACTCCCCTTCCGTTACCACGAAATTTGTGAAAGCTAGACTGGCCACGAGATGTTGTAGAGAGGCCCAGGGATCTGGCCGTAGCACGAGAATCCTTGAACTGCTCAAGGGCCGAGTCTGCCTTCTCCCCTAACAGACAGGATCCATCAAAGTAATTATGTAAAAGGTGGTTTCCACGGGGTAAGTGTGGCCCTTGACGTCCACGGCAATAGAGGCAGAACCGAGATAGAAAAACCCCTCAAAGGAGTGGGTTTACAAATATGTGTTTAGTGCATTTATTTTCATATAACCTCAGTTACGGATATATACATTGATACATATATTAAAGATGAGGTGCTCCTAAAAAGTGACGGCGCAGAGAGTGATTATTGGTGAAAAAAGTGCATACGTGCTATGTACAGAGATATATACCTGCTGCTGATAGGTATAGTAAAGTGTTTAGGGTCAATAGTCGCCAAGAAAGTATTGATATCCACGATCAAACTAAAAGACACAGTTCACATATGTTGTTTCGTAGATGTTTCAACCCCTGAGTTTAAATGTTTAGAGTCATTATCAGGACGTAAAATATACAGGAAGCACCTATAAACAAAAAGCTAGTATCAATTTCATGTGTTTAGCGATTGGATTAAAAGAATTGGATTAAAAAAAAATTGGATTAAAAATAATTGCATATCGAAAAGTTATGGCAAGGGATAACACAGCCAAAGCGAAATCCAAATTCTAGTAGGCGAAGTCATTTTAAATCGGGTGCTAATTCCACTGAAATGAGATAATATATTGTATCTGGTAAGACTACATTGTCCATACAATGTTGTGCTATTGGTTGGGGATACATGTATTGTATATAGTGTCTGATGTTCATTCAAGGATCCCTTTTTATCCCTATTTGTATCACTTTTTAATTTAAAAAGAAATTTTGGGGTTCGAAACTCTCCAATACACAGCATGTAAAGGACTGAAATCCCTACTTGGCGACAGAGCCAAGGATTGTTACGACTCTGAAGGTACCCCTGCGCGCCGGTAGGTGGCATCGGTCGACTCCACATAACGTCATCGGCGTCGTATTCGTTGTGGTCGTGACGTCTGCGTCGTCAATATAACCCCCACTCCGGTGCGCTGACTTCAGTACTTTTCATGACTTTCCACGCCAGAAGCACGGAGCCATGAACTAACTGACCATGGTGTGTTAAAAGGAAACTAGGGCTCTGAAGGGGAACAGCCCTGACACTAAAAGACAATTCCGCAGGGAGGATAGGTGGGTCGGTAAGGAATCTGTGGCTAGATCATGTCCCTACCAGATAAGGCGTTACCAAAGGTAAGTAATTTGTCCATCTGATAGAGACATCTAGCCGCAGATCCTTACCTTTGAACAGATACCTAATCAATACCTTCCCCGGAGGTGGGACTGCGGAAAAGCTTTAAACCAGGAAATCCTGTAAGACAGAGCGGCCAAACAGGCCCTCTCTGCGAACCTGTGAGTCCAGGCAATAGTGTCTGGCGAATGTGTGCAGAGATGCCCGTGGCCACTTGACAGATGTCAGAAATGGAACACCACGCTGCAGGGCCATGGTGGCTGCTTTCATCCTGGTGGAATGGGCTCTAAGGCCTTCGGGAGACTGCTTCTTTGCCAATGCATAACATATTTTAATTTAGAGGATAACCCAGCATGTTATGGTCCTCTTTTGGACAGCATGCCCCTTCTTTGCTCCCACATATCCTATAAAGAGTTGGTCATCCACCCGAAACTCTTTAGTGGGATCAAGGTAGAACGATAATGCTCTTTTTGGGTCCAGACGGTGGAGACGCTCCTCTTACTTGGAAGGATGAGGAGGTGCATGGAAAGTGGGCAGAGTAACTGACTGTCCCAGATGAAAGGGAGTTAGAACCTTGGCCAAAAAGGATGCGCCCGTTCTCAATACCACTTTTTACGGTAAAACTGTCCGGTAAGGAGGCTGCGATGACAGTGCCTGCAGTTCGTTCACCCTCCTAGCAGAGGTAATTGCCACCAAAAAAGCTGTTTTGATGGTGAGCAACCGTAGAGGACAGTTGTGCAACGGCTCAAACGGTGCACACATCAAGAAAGTGAGGACCAAATTAAGGTCCTATTGTGACATAACAAAAGGAGAAGGGGGAAACAATTGGGTTAACCCCTTCAAAAATCTCTGCACCAGAGGAGACTTAAAGGCTGATCTGGTAGCCTAAGAAAAGCTGAAAGGGCCGAAAGGTAGTCCTTCAAAGTGCCCAAGGCCGAGCCCTGCTGGGCCAAGGAAAGGATAACAGGAGGATATCTGCCAGGGAAGCAGACAAGGGGTCCATGGACCTTTCTGGTCAATATTTACAAAATTTGTTCCATCGGCATACCGATTTTGTGGAAGGACACCTGGCTGCCAGAATAACCTTGCAGACTTCGGGAGGAAGGTCATAAGCTGTCAACTGTTGCCTCTGAATCTCCACGCAAGGAGGCGGAGAGTGGACAGGTTTGGGTGGAGGACCCTCCCCTGCTGCTGTGACAGAAGATCCTACCGAAGAGGCAACCTGATCGGAGGATCGATGCTCATGGCTAGAAGCTTGGGATACCAAACTCTCTGTGTCCAAAAATGACTTGTGCCCGTTTGCTCCTGATGTTCTTGCGCACTCTGGGCAGGAGTGGTATAGGCGGAAAGGTGTATAGGAGGCTTGAGCTCCACTCGCGACGAAAGGTGTCGCAGAGCAAGAGTCGCCTTGGAAACTCCAACGCGCAAAACTGCTGACATTGCACATTCTTTTCGGAGGCAAACAGATCTAACCCAGGCTCTCCCCACCACTGAAAGAGACCTTGTGCCACCTCCAGATGGAGACGCCACTCGTGGTATGCAAGGCACCTTCGGCTGAGCTCATCTGCCCTGGCGTTTAGAGAACCGGCCAGGTGTTGAACCACCAGGGAAATGCCCTGCTGTTCCAGCCATGTCCAGAGGCGCAGGGCCTCTTGACAAAGAGTCCATGACCCCACTCCTCCTTGTTTGTTGCAGTACCACATGGTGGTAGTGTTGTCCGTGAATACCTGAATTAGCCTTCCCTTAATGGGTGGCAAAAAGGCTTTCAGTGCCAGTCGTATCACCCGAAGCTCCAACAGATTGATGTGGAGCCTGGCTTCCGCCGGAGACCAGAGTCCTCTGATATCCACCTCTCCCAGATGGCCGCACCATCCCAGAAGAGACGCAACTGTCACTGCTGTAAGATCTGGATGGGGAAGGGAGAGGGGTCTGCCCTTGATCCAATCGTGATATGTTAGCCACCACTGCAGATCTTTCACAGTGCACTCCGAGATCTGAACCAGGTCAGTGAGGTTTCCTCGATGATTTGCCCATTGAAACTTCAGGTCCCACTGCAGAGCCTGCCTGTGCCACCGTGCATGGTTTATTAGCAAAATGCAGGAGGCCATGAGGCCCAACTACCTCAGAGTCATTCTTACCGAAATCCAGAATAGAGGCTGAAACATCGATATCATAGCCTGAATATCCTGGACTCGCTGTTCGGCAGGATAAGCCCGAAACTGCACCGCGTCCAGTACCGCTCCAATGAAAGGGTGCGTCTGAGAGGGAGTCAGGTGTGACTTTGGCACGTTGATAACGAACCCCAGCGAATGCAGGAGGTTCGCTGGTGTCTGGAGGTAGGAGATGACTGCTTGGGACGAGTCCTCCTTCAACAACCAGTCATCAAGATAGGGGAAGACTGGAACCCCTGATCCCTGCAGATGGGCTGCGACCACTGCCATCACTTTTGAGAACACCTGAGGAGCGCTGGTGAGGCCGAAGGGGAGCCCTGCAAATTGAAAGTGCTTGTGGCCCACCATAAACCGCAGGTAGCGACAATGGGCAGGCAGGAAGGGGATATGGAAATAGGCATCCGGCAAGTCCAGCGCTACCATCCAGTCTCCCGGGTCCAGGGGAAACAGGACCTGAGCTAGGGTGAGTATCTTGAACTTCTCCTTTTTGAGGAAGTACTTGAGGGCTCTGAGGTCAAGGATAGGACGAAGGCCTTCATCCTTCTATGGGACCAGAAAATTGAGGGAATAACAACCACAGCCTATTTCTGGCCTGGGAACCCTCTCTATAGCTCCCTTGGCCAAGAGAGTCTTGACTTCCTCGGGGAGCAGAGCAAGCTGATCCTCCATCAGCCGATCGTACACCTGAGGCATAGATGGAGGGGTAATCTTGAAGGGGAGGGAGTAGCCCCTTCGGACTATTTGCAACACTGTCCAAGGTGATGTTTCACCAGTGGTGGAGATGATGGCATATTCTGCCACCGACTCCTTGTAAATGATCCTGTGGGATCGGACTAGGAAGGTTTTGCGGTGGAGGAGGGGATTGTGGCTTGGCTCGACTTCTGGCCTCCTGACCCATGGTGTCGGGGTGAACCGCCTCCACGGCCTCGCAGAGGCTGCTCAACATGTGGCCCCTCTGGCTGGACTAGGGTTGGCGCGGTTGGTAGCCCCTTCCGTAGCCAAAAAAGGAGATGCAGGCCGGGATGTTGTGGTGAGGCCCAATGACTTGACCGTAGCCCGCAAGTCCTTGAAACGCTCAAGGGCGGCGTCTGCTTTGTCTCTGAAGAGACGGCAGCCATCAAAGGGCATGTCCATAAGGTTAGCTTGGACATCCCCCGTAAAACCAGATGTCCTCAGCCAGGTGTGGCGACATACCACCGTCGTGGAAAACGCTCTGCCCAGCGAGTCTGTCGTGTCCAAGCCACATCTGATGGCAAACTTTGCTGCATCTCTCCCGTCTGAGATAGCTTGGGAGAGTAGGGCCCGGTCCTCCTCCGAGATCCTGGGCAGCACCTGCACAACTGTGTCCCATATCGAATGGGAATAACGGGCCAAAAGGCATGCAGTGTTCACCGACCCCAATGCCAGACTCGCAGAAGAAAATACGTTCTTTCCAAAACTCTCCAGGCTTTTGGATTCCCTGTCCGGGGGTGCGGAAGAGAATGCGCCACAGGAAGTAGAAGCCTGGACCACCAAGCTTTTGTGAGAAAAAGTGGGTTGCCCAGTGCAGGGCGGTGGCAGAGGGCTATCGTCCTATTCACAGGAGCCCGGGTGCTGGGCTTGGACCAGGTGCCCAGAAGGACGTCCATTAAGGCCTCATTGACAGGCAGTAAGGGTTCCGAGCTGGACACCAGGCTGCAGGACCTCTGTCAAGATGTTAGTCTTGACTGCCACCGAAGGGAGCTGCAGGTCCAGGAACTCAGCAGCCCTACGCATCACCATAGCAAATAATGCCCCCTCCTCCATAGCCAGGTTAGGTGGAGACAGCATGCCAGAGTCTGGGGGGGTGTCCAGACCACTGGCATCACCCAGTTCCTCGTACCAATCCATATCTTGTGGATGCAGGATTTCTAAGAGATCCTGCTCCCCCTCCCAATCCTCCTCATCCATGCCGAACCCTTCAGAATAGGGCAGGTTGAACGGCATGGAGCTGCACGGCTACGTCGGTGCCGGTCCCGGCATCGGAGGACGCCCGACCGGCTCCGTGTCGTCAGGAATGAGGATTGGGGCGGCGCTGCCGGTGGGCGCTGGCGACGAAGAGGACCTCGGAGGTGGACCCGACGGTGGGGAAGGCCACTGCGGAAGTGCGACCGGTGCCGGTCCAGACCCGGGAACGGGTCCAGCTGGAGGCAGTGGCGCCGAAGGCGTGGAACTCATGGGGACTCCTCCATCATCTGAGCCTGCGGGTCCCGAAGGCACGTCGGCAGGGTCAGACCACCCAAATTTGGCACTCATGGGGTCATAGAACTCCTTAAGCTGGGCAGGGGTCGCTCCCGGACCAGAAGAAGGCAGGGAAACGTGGAGCAGACCCAGGCACCCTCTCCGCTGAGTGGGGCCTCGAACGCCGAGGGTCCTTTGCCTCAATGCAAGACTGGCAGGGCAAAGTCGAAGCACGCTTCAACTTCTTATGTTTCTTGTGGTGCCTCTTACCTGACTTCCACGACTTCGGCGAAGAGGACATCCATTCACCAGAGTGGTGCTCTGACTTTTCCCTTGATCGAGACCTAGACAGGGACCGAGACTGGCGAGGCAACCGCCGTGGTGCTGAACGCAGTGCCGAGATCAGCTTTAGGGACCGCTCCCTCAAAGCCTTCAGCGCCATGGCCTGGCAATCGAAGCATGACTTCAAGTCGTGGTCGCACTCCAGACACCAGAGACACACTAAGTGGGGGTCCGTGACTGAAATGGCGTGGTGACAGGCGCCACACAGGTGAACCCCGATGTCTTCTTACTCGACATCCTACACACTAATAGAAGTTGACAAAAAGTCGAAAAAAGTCTGTCAAAAAAGGACAAGGGATCGCTCTCTTCAACGGATCTGCGCTGGCTGGCGTGGAAAGAAAAGAACTGACGTCAGTGCGCCGAACCGAGGAAGTCACGCGGAGTCGACCGACGCCACCTACCGGTGCACAGGGGTACTGCTGAGAAAAATCTTCCGGATCCAGCCTCACGCCTGAAAGTTCAAAGGTGAGGCATCCGTGGCTAGATGTATCAGATTTGTATAACGTGACTTTGATGCGTGAGCAAATTTAACTGAAAGTATTGCTGTGACCCAGCAATAATGTAAAACTCATGATATTTGAGTTTGGAACAGCCACAATACTGTTTTGTGTCCCTAAAACAAGAAATAGAAAATGCAATTCACAAAAATCGGGTGCAGTGATGGATGTCTGTGGCATCAGAAAATTAGCTCCTTCTTAGAATATGTGCGGTGCACTCCGATAGTCAACTTGTACTATGGAAAGAAACCGAGAAATTATCTCTAGTGTCTGGCAGAAGGTCAAAACCATCGGGGTCAATGTGAAAGGTCATGTTAGTTAGATAAGCCCCCCTTATCTTGTCAGTAACAGAGAGTAAAGAATACATTTCTGTTTAAAAAAAGAAACTTACTAGTCGAAATGCAGAGCTTGGATGGTTGAGCCGTGAGCCATCCGGAAATAAGTGTCTTCACTAAAAGATGTGACAGGCCATGATGTTAGTTAAATAAGACGCCATTATCTTGTCTGTACACAAATTATAGAAAACATTTCTATTGTAAAGAATCAAAACTAAAACTCACGATTCGAATTGCAAAACTTGGCTGGCTGAGTCGTCCAAAATTACGTGCCTTGACTCAATTCATCACGCTTCCATGAGAGCTTTTACAGCGATTAAAAGAAAAAAGTTATAAACTCAGGTGACTGGCGAAGGTCCAAGAACACGAGAGTTAAGAAACTCTTACTTGTTTGATAAACCCGCACCGGCCCAGTTCTCCTTCTGGATGCCAGCGTGTGACTCGGTGCTCTTCAATTTAATAGAGAAAGACATGCCTGACGCAGCGTGCACGTTGTGGTCTCATGGAAAGAGTTCATGTCATAGTAAAGGTGTCCTATGAAAATGAGCTAAAGGCTCGTGGGGGAGACGATTTATTGCAAAAAATGAGCTATACTGGAATTTAATGAAGCTTCTTGAAAAAGGAATCTTTTTGAAAGAACGGTAGTAACTGTCTGCACTTTCCAGCGAAAAAATGGCATGCTAGGTTGTTTGGCCTCTATATATCAGGAAGAGGAGAAAATGTGTGGCAGAGGAGAAAATATGTAAACCACGTATGATGTAGGTACCCAGCCTATTAAAGGAGTGTGAATGTGTAGTTGCTTGAATAATTGTAAAACAAATATCCTATTGTGCAGAAATCACATTAGTATGTATCCAGTTTTGAGGAAAAATTAATCAATTAAAAGAAAGATCAATATTCTCTCAGCACACCATATTGTCAATGTTCCCTCATCACAACATATTGGATATAAATTACTCCTTCTCTGTGCACACAGAATTAGAGATGCCTGTGAAAGGAAGGTCAATAGTCATTGAAGGCAGTCTTAAATGCTCATAAAAATGAAGCCTGTCTCCAGTCTTCGATTGTGTTCATACTCTTGGTAATTAATCTGCATTTATCCATACAGAACACTTCTCTCCTGCAGAGAAGGCCTGCTTGTCTCCTCCTTGGGTTCCCATGGTGATTTGTTTAATCACTTGCCATTTTAAATCTTCACTGCTGTGTTTGTGTTCTTGATAGTGGTCGACCAATGGTGCCCCTGTAGTGCCACATTTTATCCTGCTTCTGTGTTGTAGAATCCTACATTTCACTCTGTGTGGTTTGACCTATATAGAGATGGTCGCAAGGACTACAGCTCGCATAAATCACATCTTGGGTGTTGCAGTTAGTGAAAACTGTAAGTGCAATATTCATATTCATATTCGAATAGGAGAAATTACAGATATTTAGGCTGAATTTGCATGTCACACACTGGCTGCATTTGCAATGACCTACTATTGCCGGGAGTCCCCCATAGTGTATTAAGAATGGTCTTAGGAGGTTGGGGAAGTGCTGCCCTAACAAGAGTGCCTTTCAAATTCTTCTCACGTTTGAAGGAAAAGAGAGGTGTTTTGTTTTGTGTAAGGTGTTTCCTAACAATCTTTTTGATCTCATTGTTTGCGGGACCAAATGTAGTCACACAGACAATCCTCTGTAAGGTATTGCTTCTGTCACGGGGTTCTAAAGATCTTCACGATGGTTATACCAATCTCGTTTTCTGGATTGTCTTACAAGTCAACTTGGATAACCCCTTTCAATCAGTCTATTGATAAGCTTATCTGTCTCATTGAAATAGTCAATCCTTCTGGTGCAATTTCTGCAAATGGGTAAGAATTGACCAAAGGGTAAATTGTCTTTTAAGGTTCTTGGATGACTGCTTGTGTAGTGTAGTAAGGTGTTTCCCAGGGTTGGTTTTCTATACAATGATACAAAAATCCTGTCTTGCTCTGAACATATTCTTATATCAAGAAAGGAGATCTCAATTTTATTATGTTCCATTGTAAACTGAATGTCGCTGGAATGGGTGTTGAGCCATGTGTGAAAACGGTTCAACTCCTCTATTGGACACCTCCAAATCAAAAAGACGTCATCTATGTATCTGGACCACTTCAAAACTCTGTTCATGAAGGGGTTATCAGTTACAACATTTCTGGGAGTCTCAAAATGAGCCATAAATAAATTCGCTAGATCTGGGGCGAAGCCAGCGCCCATGGCAACACCCTTGACTTGATAATAAACACAATTGTCAAACTGAAAGTAATTTTTGGTCATTGCTATTTCTAAAAATGCCAGTAGAAACCAGGTTGGTACTTGTACAGGTTGCTCTCGTGAATCGGGAATCTCTGATATGACTTCTAGTGCGTCTTTTTGAGGAATACTAGTATATAGTTGTAGGAAAGTAGGATCTGCTTTCATGGTTACCCCCACTTTGTGCTTGTGTCATTATGTTTTTCTGACTAGTCTGACTGGGATCCTGCTAATCAGGACCCAGTCTCTGTGCATCCTCCCTAAATTGGACCATGGTGAGTACTTAGGTACTGTAGGAAAGTAGGATCTGCTTTCATGGTCACCCTCACTTTTTGCTGGTGTCATTATGTTTTACTACTAGTCTGACTGGGATCCTGCTAATCAGGACCCCAGTCTCTGTGCTTCTTCCCTAAATTGGGCATGGAGAGTACGTAGATACACTCCAAATTGGCTACTGGTGTACCCTGATAAGTCCCTACTATATGGTACTAAGGTACCCAGGGCATAGGTACACCAGGAGTCGCCCATGAGCTGAAGCATGTATTATGCCACCCATGAGAAACCACTCAAATTGTGATTACATGCCATTGCAGCCTGAGTAAGCTAGTGCTAGCACCACTTACGACAGATATAAGTTTCCTTATATCTGAGGTCACTGCACTAAAACCTATAGGTCACCCCTAAAGCAGGCCTTTCAATCCTGAAGGCAGGGTGCTCGGATCTAAGTGTGAGGGTGCCCCTGCATGAGCAGGACACCCTTTACAACCTGAGTCCACTCTCCTGGATTGTAAGTGCATCAGCCCTTTAGATACATAGAGGGGCCATGCGTCCTGTCGTGTTTGGTATCAAACATGTTGGAATCATACCCCCACACCGTAAACGGTGTGAGAGGTATGATTCCATGCACTGTAACGCTCCTCCAGGAGGCCCTCAATGCTCCTGATACCAGTCTTCTAGACCCGTCAGCAAACTATGGCTGCTGCTGACCAGAGACACGATTCTGCCCTCCTGCTGCTAAGCCAAGCTCGAGCAGAGGAAGGCAGGACAATAGGTATCCTGTCACAGGGAGGTGTGACCACCTCTCAGACAGGACTTAATGTAGTTGGACAGGGTGGGGGCGCTTGCCAGCGCCACTCAGACTACTTGAAGGGCACATTTGGTGCCCTCCTTGCATACTCCAGTCCAAACCATTGCAGGGAGCCATTGACTCCCGCTCTGGCACGAAACTGGACAAAGGACATGGGGGGACCCCCTTAATCATTCCAACGCTTTCCTTAGGGTATTTAAGGGCTTACATGTGGGTGGGTCCCTAGATTCGTCATGGGTCACGTTTCAGATCACATACCCCTTTAACTTCGACTGTCTGGGCACTCAGGACCTCACTGGACTTCGAGTTGGGAACCAAGACTGCAACTGGGAAGGCTCCTGCTGCTTCTGGTCTCGTCGTCCTGCAAGTCTGCTGCAAAGTCTGTGCCTGTGCTCCATACAGGTTCTTCACATGGGCTGTGGACATCCAAGACATCCGAAGGAATCTCCCTTGGAGTGAAGGAGTCTGTCAGCTATCGGTGTAGGGGGTAGCCGCTAACAATCAAGGAGGGAGCACTATGTTTTATAAAGGGGTCTTTATTTCCAAAGTAAAGGCACAGTGTCCACTCGTCAAGGGTCCGGTTGGGTTACTCCCGTCTTCACCGGGACCGCTCTTCCTCTTTATGCGTCTCTTCGGTTCTCCCGTTCACGTCGCTGCCGGTCGTAGAGACTCCGCATGAAAGGGGGGGAAGAAAATACCGGGGTCAGTGGACTGGAAGGAGGAACTCCTTAAGTCAGGGAATCGGGAGTGAGGGAAGTTGCCACCGCTACTACAAAGTGGAGCCCGTCGTGACCTCCCTCTATAACGCCGCCCGCCCCCTCCCGTGCCCCGTGAACCCCTGGAGTCGTGCCCGTACCTTCGCAAGCCACCCTCCTCCTGGAAGGTGGCTGGGCGGAGTGTGGTCCGGTTGGCCTCCTGGCTTGATGTCCTTGTCTCTTGCACGATCTCCCGGCTTCGCGTCGTCCTCTACGCTTGCTCCTCCAGATTCGTCCTGGTCCTCGCTTTCTCCACCACTCGATGTCCACGCCACGAACTCTCCTCCTCCGGGGACTCCAACTTCCGTCCTTGGCCAGCGGACCGGCCCTCTTGGCTCGTTTGGCTGGTCCTCTGATAGGAAGGTGGCGGGCAACGTCACTGGCCACGCCCCCAAGGACACTTCCTGATGGTTTCCCTTAAAGGGCTCCAGACCTGCCTGTAAAGAGGGCGATACAACGCCAGTGAATGTCCCATCCGTGTCGAAGGGTAACACGGTCCGTAGTTCATCAACGGAATCGTGACAGAGTCACTCCCCTGCATTTGCAGGCACCGCAACGCAGCTGACCGGTCTGCTGATCCTGGGCTCCCACAGACTCCGAAAGGCTCAGCAACACAGGTGGTGGTTCTGCAACTCCCTCGAGGCCTGCACTGTCTTCATAACGAGTTTGAAGCCAGTATCCCTCGTCATAACCACTGGAACAGAACCCCTGTGCACCCCGTTGACTTGCCGTTGCCTAGACTTGTTGATTCACTCCTCCAGAGATCTTCGGGCTCCATCTTCAGGCTCCAATAAGCTCCAACCTCAAGCATCTCCTGCAACCAAGATCTTCGCCTGCATCGCATCCTTTGCACCATGGGCTTGCATCCTTTGGTAAGCTGCTCGAGGTCCTCTTGCGACTCCTGTGCCTCCGGCCTGTGGGTCCTCTCGAGGGTCTTCTTTGGCTCTAGTGGGCTCCCCTGCTTGCTCAGGGCCTGCTCTGACTTACCTGCTTGTGGGTATCCACGGGTGGGGTGACTCTCTAACCTTCCATCTTCCACGAGGTTTCTTCAGGGTCCGCTGGGAAGGGTCCTTCTTTAAAATTGCAACCTCGACTTACCTATTGACTAATATTGAGCACGCGGTCGTGTTCCCACTCTGCACACAACCTCTGTGGGGTTCCTAGATACTCACCTTGGGTGGTTCCCTTGGGTCCCCGGCTCTTCTACGTCTTCTGGGTCCATTTCCAGACATAGGTCATGGTTTGCATTCCATTATTTTAGTTTGGTCTCCCCCTGGGGACCACTGTGTATTCTGTGCTATTTACAAATTCTATTACCAAAGTATTGTGTGTATTGTATTGTATCTCCAGGTAGGAGATTATATAGTGTGTTAGTGAGTGTTAATAATAAATACATATTTTTATAACTACACTGTGTGGTTCTTTTTCACTTAACCTATACTGTCAGGAAAACCTTAGCGTTAGTCTCCCTTCAGAGCCCTCAAATCAGTAGTTGGCATAGGGTTAGGAATTATCCTAGATGGAAACGACAATTGCCCTATCTCCGACTTCTTTTGGCTCTCCTCCTGAAGACCTTGGTTTTCAAGAGTAATCGCGGAATTTCAACATGGCCGCTACACCGGCGAGAGAGGTCAGTGCTCCATGCCTCCTCTCTTTCTGACGTTTGCTGAATACTTCACCGGCGCTCGAGCGCTGCTCTTCGCACTTCAACTGTCACCAGCAGCTTGAGCAGCCCTTCGAATTTGTTCCTGAGGAAATTCTTCTGACTGGATTTCCTTCTTCCGTTTCCAGTCCTCCGTTTTGGTTACCTTAGTGGCGAAAATTTTTGGTGTGCACACCGAGGAGTTCATTCTCCTCTTTTGAGTATTTTGGTCCCATTCTCAGTCCTTGGAATTCTGTCTTCCCCGACAGCGTTCCTTCTCAGTATTCTTTCCTCGCTTAGTCTCCGTCTTATCCTAATCCGAAGCATCTTCCAGAGTCAACGTTACCTGCAACTTTGAACCAGTCTTTGTTTCCGAACTGCAGCCAGAAGCCAAGTAAGGTCTCGTTTCTCTTGAGAATTGACTCGCAATAGTTATTGCTAAGGACCGCCTGAATTCTATATTCATCATTGAGAGAGAACTTGTTTATTGAAAGAAGTTATTACTATACTTGAGAGAGGGGCAATTGTCTCAGGGTTACAGGTATTTTTGAAAACTGAATGTATTATATTAATTATCTAAAACTGCACTCGGAAGTTGGTTAGTCTATGTTGTGTTTGTGTCATCCCTACAGATACCTGTCTACTTCACCATTTAAAAAAAAACAGGAAGACTCCAACCATTAGTCTCGAGGTGCAGGATAGACAGAAGTCATACCGAGGCAGTCTCTCGCTTCTCTCTCCTCCCATTTCCCCTTCCCCCGTGGCGTGCTGGCAGGAGTAATTCCTAGTCGGTAAATTGCAGGGGGCATCGGAGAAATATTCTTCTGCTCCTGTGGAACCACTGGCACGAGGTTAGTCTGACAGATTGAAGTGCCTCTTCATTCCACCGAGCAGAATGGCCGAGGGCTTTGATGTAAAAGATTTGGCAGCCATTTTAGATACTATGCAAAGGCAGTTAAATCAAACCGTAGAAGAGAATAAGAAACTTAGAGCAAGAGTAGAGGAACTCTCAGCTAGTACCTCAGGGTTTTCAAAGGAAAACAAATCAGGAATCCCAGTAATATCTACTCCTGAATTATCCACTCAGATAATCCACGCAGTTTCCCCTATAGTTCCTCTTGCTTCACCGGAACGTTTTAGTGGGGATCCTCACAAAGCACAAATTTTTCTGACCCAATGCTCCCTGCATTTTTTGTGTAGGCCAGTTATTTTTGCCGAGGAGCACTCAAAAGTGGCTTTTGTACTGTCTTATTTGAGCGGTGATGCGGCAGCCTGGTCCATGCCCTTGGTTACTCAGAATGATCCTATTCTGTATGACTTCGAGGGATTCAAATCCAAGTTTCTTCGAATATTTGACAGAAGAGCAGTAACTCAAGCTTCCGATAATGAATTACTGGAGTTGCGTCAAGGGAGTAAAGATCTAATTTCATACCTGGCACAATTTAATAAGTTGGTAGTCGAGACCAGTTGGCCTGAGTCCAAAAGAGCAGCAATTTTCTACAGAGGTTTGAAGGAAGAATTAAAGGACGCACTAGCACAAATTCCTAATAGACCTACCGAGATTTCCGGACTCATTGACCTGGTGTTGCAAATGGATCAAAGATTGAGCGAACGTAAATCTGAAAAGAAAAGAGATTTCCGCCCTTTTCCCCGAGATTTGATAGAATGAGATCGGAAACTACCAAGTCGACAGAATCCAATGTTGGTGAAGAACCAATGCAAATAGGAAGCATAAGAGGGCCTTTGTCAAAGGACGAGAAGGAGAAACGACGGCAAGGAAACCTCTGCATGTATTGTGGAAACGCAGGACACTATGTGAAGGAGTGTCCTAAGAAACCAAAGTCAACCCATCCGTTAAAAGAGAGACCCCATCAGTAAAAGGAGTTGCTCTGATGGGTGTGAAAGAAATAAAGACAACTCCAGATCCTCAGCAATTAGCTAATACATTGCAAGTCGCAGCTCCCCATCTCACCGTTTCTTTTACTGCAAGATTTAATGGAGAGAAAATGCTGAAAGTGTCCGTTATGATTGATTCCGGTGCTACCGGCAACTTTTGCGACATCAAATATGCTAAAGAGATGGGGATTCGGTCTATCAAAAAGAAAATGGCTGAGACAGTGCGAGCAGTCGATGGGACAAGTTTAACCTCGGGTCCAATCACGGAAGAAACGGAGTTAATGGAGCTTTCTGGGTTAAATAACCATTGTGAAGAGATTTCTTTCAACCTTATCGACGCCCCTCAGTTCCAACTTATCCTTGGCTTACCTTGGCTCACCGAACATAACCCATCCATTGATTGGGAAAAAAGAACTGTCACAATGAACTCAAGATACTGCCAAGAAAATTGTTTTCACAAAACAAAAAAAAAGCATCGAGAGTCACCTCCTAGTCTGTTTGCTCAGTTTACTCACGACATCAATTCGATCATAACCACAGAAATTCCTGGGAACTACGAGGAATTTGAAGACGTCTTTAATGAAAAGGCGGCGGATGAACTCCCGCCACACAGACCTTACGACTGCAAAATTGAATTAGAGCCGGGAGCAGTTTTGCCCTGTAGCCATATTTATGCCCTCACAGAAGCAGAAAACCAATATTTAAAAAAATATTTGGATCAATTCCTTGCTAATGGATTCATCCGCCCGTCCCAATCTCCTGTGTCATCTCCTATGTTCTTCGTCCCTAAGAAGAATGGTGAGCTTAGGGCCTGTATTGATTACAGGGCCTTAAATCAAGTTACCGTCAAGAACAGGTATCCCCTCCCACTAATCTCTGTGTTATTGGATCAGGTCAAGAGTGCCAAGATTTTCACGAAACTGGATCTTCGTGGTGCTTACCACTTAATCCGAGTGGCTGAGGGAGACGAGTGGAAGACCGCGTTCCGTACTCGTTTCGGACTCTTCGAATATCAAGTAATGCCCTATGGGTTATGTAATGCGCCCGCGGCCTTCCAGCACTTCGTCAATGATGTTCTGAGAGAATTTCTGGATAGAGTGGCCGTGGTTTACATTGATGATATTTTGATCTTTTCAGACAACGAAACTGAGCATGTACACCATGTAAAAGCAATTCTACAAAGACTGAGAGAAAACCAGCTATTTGTCAAACTGGAAAAATGTGCCTTCCATGTTAAAGAAGTGGAATTCTTAGGATACGTGCTCTCCCCTAATGGAATTTCTATGGACTCATCCAAGATTCAGGCGATCCAGAATTGGCCATCACCCAAGTCAGTCAAGGAAGTGCAGAGTTTAATTGGCTTCGCCAACTTTTACCGACGCTTCATCATAGACTTTTCCCAGAAGGTAGTACCTTTAACACGTCTCACAAAGAAGGGAGTGGACTTTCAATGGAACTCAGAGACTGAAGCTGCCTTCGTCTTTTTAAAGAAAGCCTTCACAACAGCTCCCATCTTGTTACATCCCGATCTGGAAGAGCCTTTCTATGTTGAGGCCGACACATCAGATCTTGCCATTGGTGGAATCTTATCCCAACGGCACAAAGTCACTGGCCAACTGCATCCGGTGGCCTATCGATCTCGGAGATTATCGGCTCCAGAATTAAATTATCCCATTGCTGACAAGGAGCTCCTCGCCGTGAAGGGTGCCTTCCAAGAGTGGAGACACTACCTTTTGGGGGCTAAACATGTAGTAACTGTGTTCACTGACCACAAAAATTTGCAGTACTTAAAATCTGCCAAGACCTTAACCCCGAGACAATTAAGATGGTCTCTGTACTTCGCAGACTTCAACTTTGTTATCACCTATCGACCAGGTTCTGCTAACGGAAAAGCAGATGCTCTTTCTAGAATAAGTGCGGAACGTGTGGAAAAACCTGAAATCTCACCCATAATTCCGGAGGAAAAATTTGTTGGAGCTACTGAATATTCTAAATTTGAAAATGGAGTTCGTGAATCTCTTTCGAACAGCGCAGTGAGAAAATGGGCAGAAGAAGACCCTGAAAGACAAATTAAAGATGATCTGCCATTTTTTAAAGAAACCTTGTATCTACCTACCATCAAGCTTCAAGAATTAGCCATGAAAACCCTTCATGATGACCTTCTAGCGGGACATAAGGGAATTAAGAAAACCACAGAACTAATCAAAAGGCATTTTTGGTGGCCAGAAATGAACCATCAAATAAGACAGTACATTCAAAATTGTGAAACGTGTGTTAAAGGAAAGGCAACTAGACAATCTCCCCAAGGTCTGATATGTCCCTTACCTACAGCCCCTTACCCCTGGCACACAGTCTCGATGGACCTTATTGTAGATCTTCCGTCGAGTACAGGGTTTAACACCATTTTAGTGTTCGTGGATACCTTTTCTAAGATGGGACATTTCGTTCCGCTAAAATCTATTCCTCGAGCGCCAGATTTGGCCCAATTGTTTACCCAACATGTGGTTCGTCTACATGGGATTCCCTCGGTGGTAATCTCTGACAGAGACACTCAATTCGTATCCCGCTTCTGGAAGTCCTTTCTAACTCATTTAGGTGTAGATTCTAGATTTTCCACCAGTTACCATCCCGAGACGGACGGTCAGACCGAGAGAGTAAACCAGGAACTAGAACAGTACCTGCGTTTGTACCTACAGGACCAGGAAGGAGAGTGGCCGGATTTGATTTGGACTGCTGAATTTGCATATAATTCGGCAGTTCATTCGTCTACCGGCTTTTCCCCATTCTATTTAAATTATGGGAGAAACCTGAATGTGTTTGTGGGCAAAAAGGATGATTCGGTTCCAGCAGTGGAGAGTTTAGCTGAAAGACTACAAATTGCTTATGAAACTTCTAGGGAAAATCTGAGTCGAGCTAAAATAGCTTACAAGAAGCAAGCTGATAAAAAGAGAAAACCTAATCCACGGTACAGAGAGGGAGATAAGGTTTGGCTTTCCACACGTCATTTACATCTGAAAGGGAACAGAAAGTTTCAACCAAGATTCTTAGGACCTTTTGAAGTGATCAAAATGGTAAATCCAGTAGCTGTCAAATTAAAGATGCTTCCCTTGGTAAAAATTCACCCAGTGTTTCATGTGTCTTTAATTAAAAGAAATCCACCTAAACTGCGTGCTAAAGAACTATCCCCTAGTATTCAAGTGGGTTCAGATCAGGAATTCAAAGTGAATAGAATTCTAGATTCTAAACTGAGGAGGGGCCGCCTGTTGTACTTGATTGATTGGAAAGGTTTCGGTCCTGAAGAACGATCTTGGGAACCTGCTTCTAGTGTCCATGCACCCAGATTAGTTAAGGAATTTCACAAAACTTTTCCAAACAAACCTCAGTTGGGGGAGCTTCTTTGGAGGGGGTACTGTCAGGAAAACCTTAGCGTTAGTCTCCCTTCAGAGCCCTCAAATCAGTAGTTGGCATAGGGTTAGGAATTATCCTAGATGGAAACGACAATTGCCCTATCTCCGACTTCTTTTGGCTCTCCTCCTGAAGACCTTGGCTTTCAAGAGTAATCGCGGAATTTCAACATGGCCGCTACACCAGCGAGAGAGGTCAGCGCTCCATGCCTCCTCTCTTTCTGACGTTTGCTGAATACTTCACAGGCGCTCGAGCGCTGCTCTTCGCACTTCAACTGTCACCAGCAGCTTGAGCATGTAGGAAGGAATCTGACTACATGGTTGCCCCCACTTTTTTTCTGGTGTTTTAATGGTTTTTGACTTAGTTTGGCTGGGAACCTGCTATTCAGGTCCCCAGCCTATCTGCTTTCTCTTATAAATTGATTCCATGTACTTTAGGCACATCCCAGATTGGATTCTGGGGTGCCCTTATAAGTCCCTAGTATATGGTATACTATGTACCAAGGGCATAGACACCCCAGAGGCCTACCAGGGGCTGAAGCATGTATTGTGCCACCCCTGGAAGGCCCTCCAAAATGACACCCCTTACTGTGGTATAGGCTACCTATATCACTACCATTGCACACACATATAAACCTATAAGTCACTCCTATGGCAGGCCTTAACAATCCTGAAGGCAGAGTGCTTGGTTTTTATGTGAGAAGGTGCCCCTGCATGAGCAGGGCCCCTCTGCAGCTTTCGGAGCCAATCCTCTGGTGCTGTCTGTGGTGCAGCATGACCATATACTCTTAAGTGCATTATATCCTCGCGGTAAATGCTAACTTTGGGATGGCTGCACGGAAACATGTCGTGTTTGGTGTCAAACATCTTGGAATACTACCCCCCGCCAGTTCTGGCGGCGGGGGTAGCATTCCACCCTTCTAGAGGGAGAGACATGTACACACCGGTATACCCGGTGTCGACTTTCCAAAGCCCTGGCATCACAAAATGGATGCCGCTGACACAGACACAAGTCTGGCCTCCTGCTGCTGACCGAAACTCCGGCAGGGGAGGCCTGGACAATAGGTTTCCTGTTGCAAGGAGGTGTAACCACCTCCCCAGACAGGATAGTGTGTATTGGGGCTGGGCGGGAGCACTCCCTGGTGCTGTGAAGTCCTGCACTGGGGGCACGTTTGGTGTCCCTGTGCATAGTCCAGTTCAAACCGGTGGCAGGGGCTACCTGCCCCTGCTCTGGCGCGAAACTGGACAAAGGGAATGGGTGTAACCACCCCTCTTCCCTGACCCTCCCATAGGTGGGTCCCCAGAGTATGTTCAACCCCCTACCTTAGTATAAATATGGGACCCCAGTCCTTAGGACTTTAGATTACCCTGGACGAAACTCTGAAGCCGAATCCTGGACCTTCGACGCTCTACTACAAGATTAGAGGACTGAAGAATCTCCCTTGGGGTCAAGGAGTGACCCCCCTGCTTGGCAGGCACCAAAGAAGCAATTGTCCGGTCTGCATCGCTGAAGCTCCCGCCGGACGCCGAAGTGTTTGTATCACCAGAGGGGGATTTCCAGACTTCCCCGAGGCTGCCCTGAGACCCCAGCAAAGCTGAGGCACGTAGTTGTCGTGGGTAACGTGGGACCGTGACCCCTGGACACAGAGAACTTTTGCAAGTGCATCCTCTTCCTGGTCCCCCACGAAGTTGTGCTTTGGGCTCCGAGTAGCCCCCGCCTCCAGCACCGACTGCACCGAAGATCACTGGCCCCCACTCCACGAGTGTCCTGTGAGCCAGCTCCAAGTGCGTCCACTCGAGGCTCCTTCACGGTCGCTAGTCTGTTGGCTAGTGGGCCCCTCCGAAGGCAACTCTTCTTCTCCTTGGGCTTCCCTGGTTGCTCCAGACATGCCCTGACTTACCCTCGCTGGGTGAGTCCCTCAGACCTTGCTGGTCTGCACCAACATCCTTTCTTTGTTTCCACGTGACTTGCCGTTGCCAAGGCTTGTTGGGTCCAATCCGGTCGCCGACACCCCAGCACTCGACATACATCGTGGGACAGCTCGAATCCAGCTCCTGGCCGTCGTCGACGCCTCCTGGACCTCGTGGCTGAAGAGTCAAGACGACCGTCAACCTACCTGAAGCACCTGACATCATTGGGCATCTGCTCATCGCCTTCCTGGTCACTGGCTAGTGACCCAGACTCTGTCCCCTCTGCTTTCAGGTTCTTCAGATCTCCGATCCATCCTTGGATCCACCCGGACACTTTCAACTTGGTCGCCAGCAGCACTTTGCAGCAGATCGCCATTGAAAATGACGACGCAACCCGACCCCGAAAACCACCTATGCACCCGGCTTCCCTGGATGAGGTAACTCGAGTACTCCGGTGCTCCCGTGGAGTATAGACTCTAGAACGGCCTAGTTCTAAAGGGGTTTGCTCCAAGTCCTCTTCTAAGTGTCCTTTTCTTCTAAAATTCCAACCGCGACTTTCCCCATAGAAGTTAACGGTGATTCGCGGCTGTGTTCCCACACTGCACGCGTCCTCCGTGGGTCCCCTGTGTCACTACCTTGGGTGGTTCCTTGTGGTCCAAGCACTTCTACAGGCTCTAGGCCTTGTGTCTAGCTCAGTCGTGGTTCTTATACCACTTTATTGGTATATGGTTTGGTACGCCCCTAGGGCTCAAACGTGTATTTGTGCTATTACTGTTGATATTCGACTTGTAACTTATGTACTTCGAACTCTAGCCTCATAAAGAGACTAGAGGGGTGTGTTTACGACTAAATACATATATTTTATATATATACCCGGTGTGGTCCTCTTTCATTTGGTCACTCACGAGATTATAGACTGGTAAAACAAGCTGCTTTACATGCCTTCAAGACTTAGCCTGAAGGCTGCTCTCCATAGCTACCACTAGGATAGCTTTCAATAAAGGTTGTCTTTAACCTATCTCCAATAAGGGGTTGTTTGGACTGGTGCAAGGTGCCCACTATAATTAGTGGACAGCATATACCAGGCCAACTTCTCACATTGGTGTGCAGCGTGTGGGATTCCAGCTTGCTATTGTTTTACCAGATAATCTCAATTGAATTGATCAACTGAAAACCACTAAGGGTACCTTAGGTACATATAATTCAAGCTTAGGATACAGTAAGTTCTACTGAACTTAGAGTTGTGTTTTAAGGGCTAGCACACCCTTTCTACAACTCAAGAGAGTTTAGTAGGCCACACTAGAGTAGGTAGTGCATACACCACACCACACTAGTAATGTCTTCAGGGCCAGGAACCAGTGGGTCCCTGCCAGAAGCCAATGGGCTTCTTCCCTCCAAGTATGATAATCTCCCATTCTTGGAATTGAGAGCATTAAGCACTGCTAGGAAGTTGAAGACAGGCAAAAGTGCCAACACCCAACGCCTCATAGAGGTACTCCTGTTAGATGATCTCAGAAGACCCTTAGGGTCTGAAGGGGTAAGCAGAGAGGGTGGGGCAGAAGATGAGGAAGGGGCCAGGGATGAACCAGCCCAGGACCTGCCCTCTGAAACTGGCCAGGAAGGTGACAATGACCTTGACCTGGACAATCCAGCTACTCCTGCAGAGGAAGAGGAGGATCAGACTGACCTCCCCTTTGTCCCACCAGGAAGAGTTGTGAGTGTGCCTAGAAGGGCCAGATCTTCCTCAGGGGAATCTGACCACTCTAACACCTCAGTAGGGACCTCTGTTTCCTCTCATAGGAGGGAATCCTCTCATGAAAGGAAAAAGAGACTGCTTCAGTATGAACAAGCCCAGCTTGAGATCAGAAAACAGCAGTTGGCTATAGACAGGGAGTCCCTAGATCTTTTTAGACAAAGAAAAAGTTGGGACTAGAGTCCCATGGTGGCAGCAATTTCCCCAGAGATAGGGAAAGGTCTTATGACCATAGAAACCTGAATAAGATTGTCCCTCCCTACCAGAGTGGGGATGACATCCACAAATGGATAACTGCACTGGAAAGGGCCTGTAAAGTACAAAGGGTCCCCCAGGAGCAGTGGGCAGCAATCTTATGGCTCTCCTTTGCAGACAAAGGTAGAGACAAGCTCCTCACTGTAAGAGAAGAGGATGCTGATGATTACAAAGTCCTGAAGAGTGCCCTAATAGATGGGTTTGGCCTAACCACTGAGCAATACAGGTTAAAGTTCAGAGATACCCAAAAGGCACAGACACAGGACTGGGTGGACTTTGTAGATTGTGCTACTAAGGCTCTGGAAGGTTGGATACATGGCAACAAGGTGCATGACTTTTTAGGATTGTACAATTTGATTATGAGGGAGCAGATCCTTAATAATTGTCAAAACCAGCTTTTACACCAGTACCTGGTGGACTCTGATCTGACCTCTCCCCAAGAATTGGGAAAGAAGGCAGACAAATGGGTCAGAACCAGAGTAAAGACTAAGAATCAGGGTGGTGACCAGAAGAAAGATTCTACCAAGTCCCAAGAGAAAGGTGGGGATAAATCTAAGGATAAGTCCACTACAGGGTCCCAAAAGTCCTCTTCTGGGGGTGGGTCCCAAACTCCTTCCTCTCCTGAAAAGAAACCATATTGCCATGTTTGTAAAAAGCCTGGCCACTGGAAAACTGATCCCAGTTGCCCCAGGATTGGCAATAAAGAAAATGTTCCTCCAACAAATACTTCCACCCCTCCTGGTAATACCAGTAGTAATCCTCCAGTTGGGAGTAGTGCACCCAAAAAGTTAGGTGCTTTTGCAAGTGGAACAGAGGTGGGCCCTAGTTTAGACAGGGCCCCCTCAACAGACTCCTCTGACTCTGATGGTGGTATAGAATTTGCCACCTTTACCATGGGTCCCAATGCATTGGGCAGGTACAGACTGGAGCCAGTGATTAATGGTCAGAAAGCTGTGGCATTCAGGGACACAGGGGCTAGTGTCACCATGGTGGCAGGGAAACTAGTCCCCCCTCACCAGCTTTTACCTGAGTTTAAATACCAGGTGACCAACATTGATGGTGTCAGAACAGATCACCCCATGGCCATAGTCAATCTCAGCTGGGAAGGGGTCACAGGCCCAAAAAGAGTGGCAGTGTCCCCCAACTTGCCTGTAGATTGCCTGATGGGCAATGATTTGGAACTTTCAGCCTGGGCTGAAGTTGAACACCAAGCCCATCTGAGAATGCTGGGTGTCCCTGAAAGAGTTAGTGGGGCTGTGATGGCCACAGCCCAAGTCCAGGGAAATTTTGGAGAGATGGAGCCTGGAAGAATGGCCCACTCTCCCCCAAAAGAGAGCACAAGGGTTGAAGAAAAGTCTTCCTCCCCCCAGACAGTAGGAAAGGGTCAGCCTCCTCAGGGAACTGATCCTACCCCTAGTGAAGGAACTGCCCCAGAGGTAGTCAGGTCTGGCCTGGCCACACCCCTGATGGCAGAGGACCCTTCCAAGGTGGTACCCAGTCTGGAGCAGGTAACCTGCCCCTCTCTACCCTGCCTCAGTCAGCCCAGGGCTGCAGAGGTCAGTGGACCCCACAGGGCCCCCTGTCCAGAGGAACCCCCCCATCAGCAGATTAGGGGCACCCAGTCTAGTAGCCCTAGCCAGGTGAAAATTCCTCAAAACACTGAGGGATCCCCCATACCTTTGTGTAGGGACCTCCCCCAGAAGGACTCTGTTAGGCAAGGGCAAACCTGGGACCAAAAGGTTCCAAACCTGCCATGTCCCTCCAGTGTTCCATCCAAAGGGACCCAACCCCCAGCTGTAGGCAGCCAAAGGTTGACCCTTAGAGCAAAGTTCAACTCAGTCATGGAAAGACAGGCATACATGGTGACCAGTGATCTGAGGAAGCTGAGACCAACTTTCCTAGGGTCTCACTTCCCTACTCAGACACCTCACCAGCCTTTTACTTTACCAAAGCACACCACAGGTAGTAATTCCCCATGGTGGAGACCCTCTCATACCCTTAGGGTGAGGGATAGCTTAGTGGACCATAAGACAGGGGGTAGGGGGCAAGGCCGAGCTGCGAAGCGAGATGGCGGCAGCTTAGTGTAGCTCCGTTCTTTCCCCCTCCCTTCGTTTATCCGTAACAAGTATCCGATGGTCCAAAGTGGGCATTCTTAATCGGAGGCTCCAGTGACCTGACCCTGAATAGCTGGACTCTGGAGAAACGCAGTCGTCTTGGATCCGAGCACAGGATTGGTTGCGGCCTGCGCATAGAGGAGAAGCCGGGGTCTCAAGTGGAGAGGAGAGCGGATGACGAGCCCGGCGGACCCCACTCTTCCGACATGCTCAGCCTCCGCAGCGGGTCCGAGGCCCGGGCCGGAGAATCGGGAGAAGGCATTGGTGATCCCCATCGCCCAGAGTTATAATTGTCCTACCAACTCGGTGATCATTAAACTAGAGGCCTACACAGAGTGGAGAGGCCGGGGACTCGAGTGGAGAGGCAGGCGGACGGCGAGCCGAGCGGACTACTCTCCTCGATCACCCCCATCAACCGCAGAGGATCGAGAGACCGGGAGAAGACGTCGGTGATCCTCCTCGCCTAGAGTCACGGTTGCCCGGCCAAGACGGGGACCCGCGGTGACGAGGGGGGCCGCGGCCGCCCGCGATAGCACTACAGAGGAGCCGCCACTTTTGCAGACCGCCCGGGACGGGAGACGGCGGATTTCATACATTGTTCATCCTGGGGGCCCCTGGTAGGTGGAAATCGGACACAAGGGGACCGGGGAGTGGACGTTGCCCTAAAGCGCCTGCGGGATTAAGAATAAAGCCGATCCCGGACCCTGGGCTTGTTCGCCACAGATCAGGCGTTGCCGGTGTGAGTGAGATTGGAGCGGGTGTGACCCCGGAGGCGGCGCTACACTGTCTGGACCCGCATTCCCCACATTGTGCTCGATTTTGGGCCCCGCTTGACCTGTTGACCTGTTGTGCTGGTGGGGGCCCGGAGGCGGAGTGGAGCGGCAGCGGCTGGAGAAGAATCTGATCACCCCGCTCTATCCTTAGGGCCACAGCCTGGGCTCCGCAACTACACACTCCATCAGCCACACGGGGAGCAACCATTACAGGGGTGAGCAGCCTGACAGGAGAATCGGCCTGCAGACGGGGGACCACATGTATTGAGTCCATTGGAGGTCGACTCATTGGGCTGTTACTTCACAGCGAGCCCTGCATGGGGCTGGTACCAGTGACTCGTAGGAACATACGTATAGTCACCAATCATTTCAGGCTCTTGCCACCACCATCATCCTTGCTCTCCTTGACCTGCAGTTTCACCCCAGGGAATCGGTCTGGCCTTTAGGAGGAGGTTGCGAGGTGGCCGCACTGCCGGGTGTGGCCCCCGTTTTGGGCCCGGGTGATCACCCATCCCTACTGTCACAGTCGGGGCGGCCACATCAAGGCAGTGTAACGAGACGCAATGGCATCATCGAGGGGCAACAGGCCCGTGCAGCAGAACAGACTGGATCGTTATACTCTTCCTAAAACCTTGTTGCCTGACTCCTCACCCGCGAGCAAGGGAGGTGGAGCCCCGTCAGACGTAGATCCAGAGCCTACACTCAAGGACGTAATGGCAGCAATCGCTGGGATTAAAACGTCTCTGGAACACAAGATGGACGCACTCACAGTGGAAGTGAACTTGCTCAGGGCAGACCACAACAAGAATAGTGAAAAGGTCAAACAAGTGGAGCTCACAACGGCGAGTCTGGTGGAGGACACTTCTCAGCTGCAATTGGATATTAAGGAACTCCAGACCTTCCGGAAATATGCGGAATCTAAACTGGATGACTACGAAGGGCGGATGCGGCGCAATAATGTTCGCATCTTAGGGGTCCCGGAAAAAGCGGAGGGCCCAGCCACTGATCTCTTTGTGGAAGACCTCATCCTCAAGCATCTGCAACCCAAGGGGCTGGGAAGACTCTTCGTCATTGAAAGAGCTCACAGAGTCCCCGGAGATAGACCGAAACCGGGGGCGCCCCCGCGTCCTATCCTAGCCAGAGTGTTAAACTTCAGGGATCGAGACGTAATTCTTCAGCATGCCAGAACGGGACCGCCACTCCGGTACGAAAACTCTGAGATAACCTTCTTTCCGGATTTTACTCAAATGGTTCAGAGACAAAGACGATCCTTCCTCGGGATAAAGAAAACACTAAGAGATAAAGGTTACAAATATGCCATGCTCTTCCCTGCCAGGCTGCGTGTGGAAGCTGATGATAGGGCCTGGTTCTTTGAACACCCGGAGGCGGCAGCCGAATGGTTGGAGCGTCGCTGACCGACAGGCAATATCTGGCCAGTGGTAACGTACTGTGTTGGGGTGATCGTACATTAATGGACTCAATTGACAAGAATGTCGACAGTTATATTGGTTGGACTCATAGGGACACTTCGGGCCTGTAACATGGTGGGAGGGAGGGGAGGGATGGAGGAGAGTATACCCCCAATCTTCTTCACTTAGTTCAACTTAACGGGCGACAGGCACTCTGCATTGTTGTAATCATGGGCAGTTTTGAGCCCAGAGTGCAGGGGAGCAGGGAGGGGGGGAGTTGGGAGGGGTTCAAGTATTGTTATATGTTTTTAAGGAATCGTCAAGGCATCGCAATCCGGCAACACAGACACATAGGTGACACGTGAATGTCAATGAGTATGCAATGGGACAAAGGGTTCAAATTGATGAGCTGGAATGTTAATGGTCTGGGGGACAAAGTCAAGAGAACAGTGGTGCCACAATATGTGAAGAGACATGCCCCTGACGTAGTACTGCTACAGGAGACACATCTGGTGGGTAACTCGTGTAAAGCCCTCAACAGGTGGGGTTACACCCTGATATCACACTCAGGCTTTACCTCAGGGTCGAGAGGAACGGGCATATTACTGAGGAACTCCTTTCCCCTGACGATTAAATCTACATGGGTGGATGCCGGGGGGAGATACGCGGGTATCACGGGACAATGGGAGGGGAAGGGGTTGACCCTCATGTCGATTTATGTACCGCCGGCTCTCCAAGAATTAGCCTTTAAAGACCTGGGATCCATTCTGTTGACGGTCCCAGAGGGACTCCTAATAGTGGGAGGGGACCTGAACGCAGTGGTGGACGGCACACAGGACAGAAGCCCGCCGAGACAGCTTCGCCCATCCAACAGCTGGTTACCGAATTTTCTGGGGGCTTTGGGGTTGCAGGACACATGGCGCTCATTCCATCCTGACACTACCCAATACACCTTCCACTCGGGTGCCCACAACACCCAATCCAGGATAGACTACATGCTAATTCCCCCAGACCACCTGCAATACATACAAGATGTCAGGCACATGGCGAGGGGCATCTCTGACCATTCCCCGTTGTGGATGCACCTGGTGGTGGGCCATCATAGAGTGGGAAGGGTGGCCCCCATCAATCCTTGGCATCTCCGCAATCCGATAGTCCACAAAGCACTTCATACCACGATCGAACAATACTTCCAAGAAAATGAGGGATCGGTGAGCTCGTATCAGACACTATGGGAGGCATTTAAGACGGTGGTTAGGGGCCAAGCCCTCTCCCAAATAGCGGGGGTGAGAAAGGAAAAGGTTAAGGAGGAGGAAGCGCTAGAGACGGAGATCCTCCGACTGGAAGAGGAAATGATGGAGCGACCTCATCCAGACACCATTCACAGTTTGCAGTTAAAACGAGATAGTTATAGGGCCTTAGTGACAGACAGGGCCAAGGAACTGGGAAGAGAAACGCTAGGTAGAATATACGATCAAGGGGATAAAGCAGGGAAACTAATCGCATGGTTAGACAAACAAAAACTAGCAAGTAGACTGGTGCCGGAACTAACTGACAAAGACGCACATATAATCACGGACCCCCAGGACATCGCAAACGCATTCGCCGCCCACTTCAAACAGATCTATACCTCCCAGAACCCCTACACGGTACATGACTCCATCGACCTCTTACGAGACATAACGTTGCCTAAACTCTCAGAGCCAGAGTTAAAATACCTTGAGGGGGCGCTCACACCGGACGAGGTGGCACTGGCGGTTAGGGGGCTTAATTCGGGGAAGGCATCGGGACCCAATGGTCTACAGATCGAGCTTTATAAACTCGGGATAGACACTCTTGCCCCCCACTTGTGTAAAATGTTTGAGGAGAGTAAGGAGCTTGGGGAGCTGCCTCGAGACCAAAGAATCGCAACCCTAGTGATGATCCACAAAGAAGGCAAATGCCGGACAGATTGTTCCTCCTATAGGCCAATTTCCCTACTGAATGCCGAGCCAAAGATCTTAGCTAAACTCCTCGCCACTCGACTGATCAAAGTCATCAATAACCTGGTACACCCGGATCAATCCGGTTTTATGCCCTAGCGCAACACGGCATTAAACCTGCGTAGAGTGCATGGGGTGATGGGGAGGGCGGACACCATACAGGAGGAGGCGGTGTTGGTGTCTCTGGACGCCTCTATGGCATTCGATATGCTCGAATGGCCATATCTATTTGCAGTTCTCGAGAAAATGGGTTTTGGGCCCCGATTTATCCAGTGGGTGTGACTCCTCTATTCAAAACCACTAGCCCAGATTGTAGTAAACAACAAAAAATCTGAGGTGTTCGAACTGGGTAGAGGCACTAGGCAGGGATGCCCGCTCTCACCCCTCTTGTTCGCCTTGGCCCTGGAACCCCTGGCATCCTGGGTACGGAGGAACCCGGTGATTCGTGGCTTTAAGTGGGCTGAAACCTGGGAGGAACGCATCTCATTGTATGCGGACGACATATTGTTGTTTCTGACATCCCCGAAGGCCTCGCTCACAGCGGTATTCGATATTTTCGCCATCTTTGGCAGATATTCAGGGTATTCCATTAATTGGCTCAAATCAGTATTGTATGTCCTGAAGGGACCTCTCACCGGACTTCCTAGGAACTGCCCGATACAGATCACTACACAGGGCTTCAAATATCTCGGTATCTATATCACTTCTAACCCTGCAGATAGATTCACTCAGAACCTACTCCCCCCCTTGCAGAGATTGAAGACAGACTCGGAGCGTTGGATGAAGCTCCCGCTCTCGCTGCTGGGCAGGGCTTCCCTTTTCAAGATGATGTCCTTGCCCCGGTTCCTCTATGTCCTACAAAACTCATTAGACCTCGTTCCCGCAACCTACTTCAAAGAGATCGAGACTCTACAACGCCGTTTACTATGGAATGGGAAGCCACGTATTGCACTATCTAAACTGAACCTTACCTGGTATGATGGGGGGATTGCCCTCCCCGATCTTAAAAAATATTATTGGGCAGCTCACCTGACAGCCATTAATCATGGCACCTACAGGCAGGCGGGTGACCCGGGCTATGCGATGGATCGCTGGGTACTACCTGGAGGTAACTATAACCGTGCGCTCTATTCGAACACCGGGAAACCAAGCAATCGGTGCAGGTCTGGAAGGCAGCCACCAGAAGTATGGGGTGGGACCATAGGATAACCCTGGCTACGCCACTATGGGATTCGGAGCGGCTTGGGAACCTGTGGTCAACTAAAGGTTTCGACAAGTGGGACCTCATAGGTATATCAAAAATAGGCGACCTATGGGTCAAAGGTGAGGTCAAGTCATTTTCCGCCCTGCAACAAGAATATGATCTTGCTCCTACAGAGTACTTTAGATACCTACAAGTCCGCCACACCTTACAATCCTGCCTCCAAAAGGGGGAGACCCCCCCTGAGTCCACGCCTCTTGAGGACAGACTCCTCGATGGCTATTTACCAACGAAGGCCATCTCGCTCACATACAAGAAGTTAGTGAATCACTCTGGAGACCCCCTTGTGAAATTGCGGGAAAAGTGGGAAAGGGATGGTATAATACTAGACGACGAAGCCTGGGTAACAACGGTAGCTTCACCACGGGAGGTAGCCATGGCAGCGAGGCTGAGGCTAGTACAGCTCAAAATTTTGCACCGGATCTATATCACGGGACCCGGTATGGTGCAGATGGGAAGAGCAGTAGATGGCAAATGTAGAAGAGGCTGCGGAAGTGAGGGTACCTTCCTCCACATACTCTGGGAATGCACATTTGTCCGGAAGTACTGGAAGAAGATACATGAGGTGCTGAGCGAAGTGTTAGAGCATGCACTCCCTCTGGAGGCTAAGAGATGTCTCCTGAACGTATGGGAGCCCACAGATCTAAACAATACACGTATCACTTGGGTCACGTTGGGGTTGATGATAGCGAAAAGTAATATCGCGTAGAAATGGGGGGCATCACGGGCACCTGCGGTCTCCGCATGGAAGAGGGACATGGACTGGTGCATGTTTCGTGAAAAATATGTATATGTAGCTAGGGGATGTCCCAAAAAATGGTCCCGCATTTGGAACGACTGGAATGAATATAGAGGGAATGTCTGTACCCCACCACTGGTACCAGCTCAAGATGAATCATTGTAGACGTGAAACAAGTCACCAATTGTCCATATATTGTGCACAATTATCTGAGTGAGAGCCTTGTCAAGATACGAAATGAGAATGTACTGTATTTTGCCTTGTGATTTTGATTCCTACTGTTTAATAAAAAGAACTATAAAAAAAAAATTAAAAAAAATTAAAAAAAAGACAGGGGGTAACCATGCTAGTGCAGGTACTTCCTTATATGGCCACTTAGTCAATAAAGGCTCAACTGGCCAAGGTTAGCCTTATCTCCTTTCGTTTGGGGGGTTATGTAGGAAGGTGGAATCTGACTACATGGTTGCCCCCAATTTTTTTCTGGTGTTTTAATGGTTTTTGACTTAGTTTGGCTGGGAACCTGCTATTCAGGTCCCCAGCCTATCTGCTTTCTCTTATAAATTGATTCCATGTACTTTAGGTACATCCCAGATTGGATTCTGGGGTGCCCTTATAAGTCCCTAGTATATGGTATACTATGTACCAAGGGCATAGACACCCCAGAAGCCTACCAGGGGCTGAAGCATGTATTGTGCCACCCCTGGAAGGCCCTCCAAAATGACACCACAGGTCTGCTACTGCAGCCTGGGTAAGGTGGTGCATGCACCCCTTACTGTGGTATAGGCTACCTATATCACTACCATTGCACACACATATAAACCTATAAGTCACTCCTATGGCAGGCCTTAACAATCCTGAAGGCAGAGTGCTTGGTTTTTAAGTGAGAAGGTGCCCCTGCATGAGCAGGGCCCCTCTGCAGCGTTCGGAGCCAATCCTCTGGTGCTGTTTGCGGTGCAGATTGACCATATACTCTTAAGTGCATTATATCCTCGCGGTAAATGCTAACTTTGGGATGGCTGCACGGAAACATGTCGTGTTTGGTGTCAAACATCTTGGAATACTACCCCATGCCAGTTCTGGCGGCGGGCATAGCATTTCACCCTTCTAGAGGGAGAGACATGTACACACCGGTATACCCGGTGTCGACTTTCCAAAGCCCTGGCATCACAAAATGGATGTTGCTGCCACAGACACAAGTCTGGCCTCCTGCTGCTGACCGAAACTCCGGCAGGGGAGGCCTGGACAATAGGTTTCCTGTTGCAAGGAGGTGTAACCACCTCCCCAGACAGGATAGTGTGTATTGGTGCTGGGCGGGAGCACTCCCTGGTGCTGTGAAGTCCTGCACTGGGGGCACGTTTGGTGTCCCTGTGCATAGTCCAGTTCAAACCGGTTGCAGGGGCTACCTGCCCCTGCTCTGGCGCGAAACTGGACAAAGGGAATGGGTGTAACCACCCCTCTTCCCTAACCCTCCCATAGGTGGGTCCCCAGAGTATGTCCAACCCCCTACCTTAGTATAAGTATGGGACCCCAGTCCTTAGGACTTTATATTACCCTGGACAAAAACTCTGAAGCCGAATCCTGGACCTTCGATGCTCTACTACAAGATTAGAGGACTGAAGAATCTCCCTTGGGGTCAAGGAGTGACTCCCCTGCTTGGCAGGCACCAAAGAAGCAATTGTCCGGTCTGCATCGCTGAAGCTCCCGCCGGACGCCGAAGTCTTTGTATCACCAGAGGTGGATTTCCAGACTTCCCCGAGGCTGCCCTGAGACCCCAGCAAAGCTGAGGCACGTAGCTGTCGTGGGTAACGTGGGACCGTGACCCCTGGACACGGAGAACTTTTGCAAGTGCATCCTCTTCCTGGTCCCCCACGAAGTTGTGCTTTGGGCTCCGAGTATCCCCCGCCTCCAGCACCGACTGCACCGAAGATCACTGGCCCCCACTCCACGAGTGTCCTGTGAGCCAGCTCCAAGTGCGTCCACTCGAGGCTCCTTCGCGGTCGCTACTCCGTTGGCTAGTGGGCCCCTCCGAAGGCAACTCTTCTTCTCCTTGGGCTTCCCTGGTTGCTCCAGACGTGCCCTGACTTACCCTTGCTGGGTGAGTCCCTCAGACCTTGCTGGTCTGCACCAACGTCCTTTCTTTGTTTCCACGTGACTTGCCGTTGCCAAGGCTTGTTGGGTCCAATCCGGTCGCCGATACCCCAGCACTCGACAGACGTCGTGCGACAGCTCGAATCCAGCTCCTGGCCGTCGTCGACGCCTCCTGGACCTCGTGGCTGAAGAGTCAAGACGACCGTCAACCTACCTGAAGCACCTGACATCATTGGGCATCTGCTCATCGCCTTCCTGGTCACTGGCTAGTGACCCAGACTCTGTCCCCTCTGCTTTCAGGTTCTTCAGATCTCCGATCCATCCTTGGATCCACCCGGACACTTTCAACTTGGTCGCCAGCAGCACTTTGCAGCAGATCGCCATTGAAAATGACGACGCAACCCGACCCCGAAAACCACCTATGCACCCGGCTTCCCTGGGTGAGGTAACTCGAGTACTCCGGTGCTCCCGTGGGTATAGACTCTAGAACGGCCTAGTTCTAAAGGGGTTTGCTCCAAGTCCTCTTCTAAGTGTCCTTTTCTTCTAAAATTCCAACCGCGACTTTCCCCATAGAAGTTAACGGTGATTCGCGGCTGTGTTCCCACACTGCACGCGTCCTCCGTGGGTCCCCTGTGTCACTACCTTGGGTGGTTCCTTGTGGTCCAAGCACTTCTACAGGCTCTAGGCCTTGTGTCTAGCTCAGTCGTGGTTCTTATACCAATGATAACAAGTCTTTTGTTAAACAACGAATATTTTATGTGTTGTTAAAACCTATCTGCGTGTGCACAGGACTTGTTATCATTTGTGTAATACGGACTTCTGTCCATCATTGAGGGCTTAGGGGTTTTCCCTCAACCTGTTGCACCGCTTTGAATATTATTATCTGCGATACTCACGTTATTGGGCTAGCGCCACCATATACCCTGTGCTTAACAATACCCCCGCTCTGTCTTTGTGGTTCTTATACCACTTTATTGGGATATGGTTTGGTACGCCCCTAGGGCTCAAACGTGTATTTGTGCTATTACTGTTGATATTCGACTTGTAACTTATGTACTTCGAACTCTAGCCTCATAAAGAGACTAGAGGGGTGTGTTTACGACTAAATACATATATTTTATATATATACCTGGTGTGGTCCTCTTTCATTTGGTCACTCAAGAGATTATAGACTGGTAAAACAAGCTGCTTTACATTCCTTCAAGACTTAGCCTGAAGGCTGCTCTCCATAGCTACCACTAGGATAGCTTTCAATAAAGGTTGTCTTTAACCTATCTCCAATAAGGGGACTGGTGCAAGGTGCCCACTATAATTAGTGGACAGCATATACCAGGCCAACTTCTCACAGAGCAGCCCTTCGAATTTGTTCCTGAGGAAATTCTTCTGACTGGATTTCCTTCTTCCGTTTCCAGTCCTCCGTTTTGGTTACCTTAGTGGCGAAAATGTTTGGTGTGCACACCGAGGAGTTCATTCTCCTCTTTTGAGTATTTTGGTCCCATTCTCAGTCCTTGGAATTCTGTCTTCCCTGACAGCGTTCCTTCTCAGTATTCTTTCCTCGCTTAGTCTCCGTCTTATCCTAATCCGAAGCATCTTCCAGAGTCAACGTTACCTGCAACTTTGAACCAGTCTTTGTTTCCGAACTGCAGCCAGAAGCCAAGTAAGGTCTCGTTTCTCTTGAGAATTGACTCGCAATAGTTATTGCTAAGGACCGCCTGAATTCAATATTCATCATTGAGAGAGAACTTGTTTCCTGAAAGAAGTTATTACTATACTTGAGAGAGGGGCAATTGTCTCAGGGTTACAGGTATTTTTGAAAACTGAATGTATTATATTAATTATCTAAAACTGCACTAGGAAGTTGGTTAGTCTATGTTGTGTTTGTGTCATCCCTACAGATACCTGTCTACTTCACCATTTAAAAAAAAACAGGAAGACTCCAACCATTAGTCTCGAGGTGCAGGATAGACAGAAGTCATACCGAGGCAGTCTCTCTCTTCTCTCTCCTCCCATTTCCCCTTCCCCCCGTGGCGTGCTGGCAGGAGTAATTCCTAGTCGGTAAATTGCGGGGGGCATCGGAGAAATATTCTTCAGTTCCTGTGGAACCACTGGCACGAGGTTAGTCTGACATATACCATAAGATTAAGTACTGGTAAAACAAGCTGCTTTACACTCCATCTGGACTAAGCCTGAAGGCTGCTCTCCACAGCTACCACTTAGAGAGTTTTCTAAGGTTGTCTAAGACCACTAAAATCACCATAAGGGTTGTCTGGATTAGTGCAGGGTGCTACACTTACATACGTGAGCACCATATACTTAGCCAGCCTCTCACAGGTACCCCCCAGATTGGCTACTGGTGTACCCTTATAAGTCCCTAGTATATGGTACTAAGGTACCCAGGGCGTAGGTACACCAGGGGTCTCCCATGGGCTAAAGCATGCATTATACCAACCATGGGAGACCACTCAAATTGTGACTACAGGCCTGCCATTTTAACCTGTGTAAGCTGGTGCTAGCACCACTTACGACAGATATAAGTTTTCTTATATCTGAGGTCACTACAGTTAAAACCTGTAAGTCACCCCTAAGGCAGGCCTTTCAATCCTGAAGGCAGGGTGTTTGGTTATAAGTGTGAGGGTGCCCCTGCATGAGCAGGGACCCCTACAATTCCCAGAGCCCTTCTCCAGGCATCGTAAGTGCAACAGCCATTACGATACATAGAGTGCCCATGCGTCATTACGCGATGGCTAACTCTAAACTGGCTGTAACGAACCCTGGCATGTTTGGTATCAAACATGGTGGAATCATACCCCAACACCGAAAATGGTGTTGGAGGTATGATTCCAAATCATACCCCAACACAGTAAACAGGGTTGGAGGTATGATTCCATGCACTGTAGGGCTCCTCCGGGAAGACCTCTGTGCTCCCTGTACCAGTCTTCCAGCAACAAAGCTGACCAGCCTGCTGTTCCTGAGCTCCCACAGACTCCAAAAGGTTCAGCAACACAGGTGGTGGTTCTGCAACTCCCTCGAGGCCTGCACAGTCTTCACAGCAAGTTTGAAGCTAGTATCCCTCGTCGGAACCGCTGGAGCAGTATCAATGTGCATAGCATCGACTTGCCGTTGCCAAAGCTTGTTGACTCTCCTCACCAGAGATCTTTCGGCTCCAAGAAGCCCCAGACTCCAGCATCTCTTGCTACCAAGATCTTTGTCCTCACCACATCCTCTGCACCGTGGGCCTGCATCATTGGTGAGCTGCTCAAGGTCCTCTTGCGACTCCGCTGCCTTCGGCCTGTGGGTCCTCTTGAGGATCTTCTTTGGCTCCAGTGGGCTCCTTTGTTTGCTCGGGCCTACTCTGACTTCCCTGCTTGTGGTGAGTCCCTTGGACCTTGCTGGTCCCGACACTGCACCTTTTTCGTCTGCTACGTTTGTTGCCGTTGCCAAGGCTTCTTGGTGCTCCTGCCGGACACCTACCCCCTGGCTCTCGACACCCGACGTGGGACAGCTCGTGAACGGCTCCTGGTCTTCCACCACATCTCCTGGTCCGCAGAGCTGCAGCGTCAAGGTCACCGTCAACTCTCCTGCGTCTTACGACATCAGTGGGCATTCGTCTTCCGTGCCTCCTGGTCACTCCTTAGTGGCATAGACTCTGTCCCCTCTGCTTGCAGGTACCTCTCTTCCTGACTCAACCTTTGAGCTCCACTGGACTCTTTCACCTTCTTTGCCAGCGGCATCTTCAGTGAAGTCCTACATTGTGGTCTACAGCGGTTTCTGACATCACTTCGCACCAATGCACCCGGCTTCCCTGGTGTAGGTATCCTGGTTCCCAGGATATCCACGGGTGGGGTGACTCTCCAACCTTTCATCTTCCACAGGGTTTTTCAGGGTCCTCCGGGAAGGGTCCTTCTTCTCAAAAACTGCAACCGCGACTTACCCATTGACTTATATTGAGCACGCGGTCATATTCCCACTTTGCACACGGACTCCGTGGGGTTCTGGGGTACTTACCTTGGGTGGTTCCTTGGGTCCCCAGCTCTTCTACAGCTTCTGGGTCCAGTCTCGACTTAGGTCATGGTTCACATTCCACTTTCTTAGTATATGGTTTGGTCTCCCCCTGGAGACCACTGCGTATTTGTGATACTTACGTGCTCTATTGTTGAAAGTATTGTGCGTATTGTGATTGCATCTCCAGGTAGGAGATTATACAGTGTGTTAGTGAGTGTTAATAATAAATACATATTTTTATAGCTACACTGTGTGGTTCTTTTTCACTTAACCTATACCATAAGATTAAGTACTGGTAAAACAAGCTGCTTTACACTCCATCTGGACTAAGCCTGAAGGCTGCTCTCCACAGCTACCACTTAGAGAGTTTTCTAAGGTTGTCTAAGACCACTAAAATCACCATAAGGGTTGTCTGGATTAGTGCAGGGTGCTACACTTACATACGTGAGCACCATATACTTAGCCAGCCTCTCACAGGTACCCCCCAGATTGGCTACTGGTGTACCCTTATAAGTCCCTAGTATATGGTACTAAGGTACCCAGGGCGTAGGAACACCAGGGGTCTCCCATGGGCTAAAGCATGCATTATACCAACCATGGGAGACCACTCAAATTGTGACTACAGGCCTGCCATTTTAACCTGTGTAAGCTGGTGCTAGCACCACTTACGACAGATATAAGTTTTCTTATATCTGAGGTCACTACACTTAAAACCTGTAAGTCACCCCAAAAGGCAGGCCTTTCAATCCTGAAGGCAGGGTGTTTGGTTATAAGTGTGAGGGTGCCCCTGCATGAGCAGGGACCCCTACAATTCCCAGAGCCCTTCTCCAGGCATCGTAAGTGCAACAGCCATTACGATACATAGAGTGCCCATGCGTCATTACGCGATGGCTAACTCTAAACTGGCTGTAACGAACCCTGGCATGTTTGGTATCAAACATGGTGGAATCATACCCCAACACCGAAAATGGTGTTGGAGGTATGATTCCAAATCATACCCCAACACAGTAAACAGGGTTGGAGGTATGATTCCATGCACTGTAGGGCTCCTCCGGGAAGCCCTCTGTGCTCCAGGTACCAGTCTTCCAGCAACGAAGCTGACCAGCCTGCTGTTCCTCAGCTCCCACAGACTCCAAAAGGTTCAGCAACACAGGTGGTGGTTCTGCAACTCCCTCGAGGCCTGCACAGTCTTCACAGCAAGTTTGAAGCTAGTATCCCTCGTCGGAACCGCTGGAGCAGTACCAATGTGCATAGCATCGACTTGCCATTGCCAAAGCTTGTTGATTCTCCTCACCAGAGATCTTTCGGCTCCAAGAAGCCCCAGACTCCAGCATCTCTTGCTACAAAGATCTTCGTCCTCACCACATCCTCTGCACCGTGGGCCTGCATCATTGGTGAGCTGCTCGAGGTCCTTTTGCGACTCCGCTGTCTTCGGCCTGTGGGTCCTCTTGAGGATCTTCTTTGGCTCCAGTGGGCTCCTTTGTTTGCTCGGGCCTACTCTGACTTCCCTGCTTGTGGTGAGTCCCTTGCTGGTCCCGACACTGCACCTTTTTTGTCTGCTACGTTTGTTGCCGTAGCCAAGGCTTCTTGGTGCTCCTGCCGGACACCTACCCCCTAGCTCTCGACACCCAACGTGGGACAGCTCGTGACGGGCTCCTGGTCTTCCACCACATCTCCTGGTCCGCACAGCTGCAGCATCAAGGTCACCGTCAACTCTCCTGCGTCTTCCAACATCAGTGGGCATTCGTCTTCCGTGCCTCCTGGTCACTCCTGAGTGGCATAGACTCTGTCCCCTCTGCTTGCAGGTACCTCTCTTTGTGACTCCACCTTTGAGCTCCAATGGACTCTTTCACCTTCTTTGCCAGCGGCATCTTCAGTGAAGTCCTACATTGTGGTCTACAGCGGTTTCTGACATCACTTCGCACCAATGCACCCGGCTTCCCTGGTGTAGGTATCCTGGTTCCCAGGATATCCACGGGCGGGGTGACTCTCCAACCTTTCATCTTCCACAGGGTTTCTTCAGGGTCCTCCGAGAAGGATCCTTCTTCTCAAAAACTGCAACCGGGACATACCCATTGACTTATATTGAGCACGCGGTCATGTTCCCACTTTGCACACGGACTCCGTGGGGTTCTGGGGTACTTACCTTGGGTGGTTCGTTGGGTCCCCAGCTCTTCTACGTCTTCTGGGTCCAGTCTCGACTTAGGTCATGGTTCACATTCCACTTTCTTAGTATATGGTTTGGTCTCCCCCTGGAGACCACTGCGTATTTGTGATACTTACGTGCTCTATTGTTGAACGTATTGTGCGTATTGTGATTATATCTACGGGTAGGAGATATTGCAATGTGTTAGTGAGTGTTCATAATAAATACATATTTTTATAACTACACTGTGTGGTTCTTTTTCACTTAACCGGCACTATATGATTAGTACTGGTAAAACAAGCTGCTTTACACTCCTGGACTAAGCCTGAAGGCTGCTTTCCACAGCTAACAGAGAGCTTTCTATGGTTGTCTAAGACCACTAAAATCACCATAAGGGTTGTATGGATCAGTGCAAGGTGCTTCACTTAAATAAGTGTGCACCTATACTAATCCAGCCTCCTACAATAGTGACTGAAAGTCCATTGTGACCATGATATCTGTAGATGTATTGAATGTTAATCCTTCATATGTATTGATAAAATGCCTACTATCTCGATCATATGAATTGGTTAGGGGTACAAAAGGTTTTAGGAAAAAATCTAAATACTGGCATAGTGGTTCTAAAATGGACCCACAACCAGACACAATGGGTCTTCCTGGCGGGTTTGTCAATCTTTTGTGAACTTTTGGTAAGGTATATAGTACCGGTATTCTGAGGTATTCTTTATTCAAGAATGCATGTTCGTTCTTGCTTATAAAGCCTTGCTCGAGACCCGTCTTCGTGATTTTCGCTATCATGCTCTTAAGTAAACTTGTCGGGTCACCCTTGATCTTTTCATAGCATGCTGTGTCACTCAACTGGGACAGTAGCTCAAGTTTGTATTCAAACTTATCCTGGACGACTATCCCACCACCTTATCAGCAGATTTAATCACCACTTCCGTGTTTCTTTTAAGGCCCTTCATTGCCATGGTTTCATTGTAAGTGAGGTTATATTTTACATATTCCCTCTGCTTACTGAGTGCATCTATGTCCTTCATGACCATTTTCTCAAAAGCTAGAATTTCAATAGGCATAATGTGCGATGGTGGTGTGAAGGTAGAAGGTGGTCTCAGACCCATGGTGTCATGTAGGGAACTAAAGGAGTCACCTGCAAAAAAATTGTTCAGGCGAACTTTCCTGAAAAATCTTTGCATCTCTGATTTAACCTCAAAACAATTTGTGTGAGCAGTCGGAACAAAGGAGAGTCCCCTGCTTAGAACTGAAATTTCGTCAGCAGTTAGTCTGTGTTTGGATAGATGGAAAATGGGGGACATGTTTACAGGGTTAGGTGTGGTATTTGTAGACATATCTCTATCATGTCCTACCAAGAGTATTGCTGATGACGCGTCTGACGTTCTCCGTGGTCTTGATAGGAATTGACCCGGTTCCTGCTCCTAATTCTGCCCCTGCCCCTCTGGATCACCCGCTCTCCTTGCCCTCTGGCTAAAAAATGGGGATCTTGAAGATTCGATGCTCCCTGGTTAGAAGTTGAGCTTGGGCCAGGTGCTTCACTGTCAGAGCTATCTGAAACAGATGCATCAGAAAAGGTGGTGTATTTCTTGTAGCCCCTCTGTCCTCTATTTACGTGTCTCCCTGACTCATCTTGTTTGTAGTAATCTTTCTTCAGGTATGGGTATGTTAAGCTCTTGTTGTGTTTGGCTATATCTCTCACTAGTTTGTCAATCTTTCTTTGCTAAGTGATGAAAGTAAATTCTGCAGATGTTTTCTCAAGTGACTCTAGGGCCTCTTTGGCGTTTGTGAGTGCTGTGTCATCCAAGTTTCTTTTCTGAGTTCCTCAATTTCTTTCTCCAACTTATTGATATGTTCGAGTGCTGTGTCTATGCCTAGAACCATCCAATGTTGTAAGCATTGGTTGGCCACAAAACTGAAATGGGCTTTTTATTTTGGATCCTCAACGAATATCACTGGTTGATTGCTACCGGGGTTACGGGTTAATGCTACCGGGATAACGTTAGATTGTAAATATTTCTTCATTAAATGCCCATGTAATTGTGTGTGTATTAGCTTATTCTTTATCCTTTCTAATTTTATCGTCTCTTGCAAGTCCTCCACTATTTTAGTCGGAGTTTTACCGAGAAAGGAGGGGCCTTTTAGTATCTTGTCAACGTCGTCCTCAGTATAGGACAGAGTATCTTTGTTGGACATAATGGGTAACAGAAACTTTCTTGTAGGGAAAAATTATTTCGTTTAATAGCCCTCGCAGTTCAGTGACTGCAAAGAATAGTTTTAAGAGCAAATGGGGCATCGCAGTAACCCAGGGCTTTAATTATGTAAAGGTGGTTTTCACGAGGGAAGTGTGGCCCTTGACTTCCACGGCAATAGAGGCAGAATAGAGATAGAAAAACCCCTCAAAGAAGTGGGTTTATAATTATGCGTTTAGTGCATAACCTCAGTCATGGATATATACATTGATACATAACAATTACTATGCATTATTCATATCTTAAAGATAAGGTGCTCCTAAAATGTGATGGCGCAATAAGATTGATTATTGGTGAAAAAAGTGCATACGTGCTATGTACAGAAATAGATACATGTGGTGATAGGGACAGTAGAGTGTTTAGGGTCAATATTCGGCAAGAAATTATTGATATCCGCCATCAATTTAAAAAACACAGTCCACATATGTTGTTTCGTCAATGTTTCGACCCCTGAGTTTAAATGTTTAGGGTCGTCATCAGGACGTAAAATATACAGGATGCACCTATAAACAAAAAGCGTGTATCAATTTCAGATGTTTAGCGTTTGGATTAAAAATAATTGTGTGGTTATATTGCATACCGGAAAGTTATGGCAGGGACAACAAAGCCAAAGCGAAATCCAAATTCTAGTAGGCGAAGTAACTTCAAATCGGGTGCCAATTCCACTGAAAAGAAATAATATATTGTATGTGGTAAGACTAGATTGTCCATACAGCGATGTGCTATCGGTTGGGGATACATGTATTGTATATAGTGTATGCTGTTCATTCAAGGATCACTTTTTATCACTTTTTCTATCACTTTTTTTTTTTTTTTAAGTTTTGGGGTTAGAAACCCTTCAATACACAGCCTGTAAAGGATTGAAATCCTTACTTAGTGACAGAGTCAAGGATTATTACGACTCTGAATTGTATAATGTGACTCTGATGCACGAGCAAATTTAACTGAAAGTATTGCTGTGACCCAGCAATAATGTAACCTCATGAGATTTTAGTTTGGAACAGCCACAATACTGTTTCAGAAAATGAGCTCCTTCTTAGAATATGTGCGGTGCCCTCTGATGTCACATCTATTAGTGTGACTTATTTTAGGATGGCTCAGCCAACCAAGCTCTGCATTTTGACTAGTGAATTTCTTTTTTAAAACAGAAATATATTATTCACTCTCTGTTACTGGCAAAAAAAGGGGGCATTATCTAACATGACCTTTCACATTGACCCCCATGGTCTTGGCCTTCTGCCAGACACTAGAGAGATAACGCCTTGGTTTCTTTCCATAGTGCAAGTTGACTATCGGAGGGCACCGCACATATTCTAAGAAAGAGCTCATTTTCTGATGCCACAGACATCCAGCACTGCACCCGATTTTTGTGAGTTGCATTTTCTATTTTTTGTTTTAGGGACACAAAACAGTATTGTTCCCAGTCTGGGGGGGTGGTGGGGGGTTGATCGGGAACGTGCCCTGGGAAGTTAAAGCCTGCACCACCAAGCTGTCAGGGGTGGGGTGTTGGCTGAGGAACTTTGGCTCACCCGGAGACGGGCGATGGCGGCGTGCCACTGATCTATTAAGAGGAGCCCCTGTGCTAGGCTTGGGCCACATGCCTAGTACGACATCAGTCAGTGCTTCATTAAAGGGCAGAAGGGGTTCAGAGGTGGAAGTCCCAGGCTGAAGCACTTCGGTCAGGAGATTAGTCCTGACCTGCACAGATGGCAACTCCAGTCCAAGGAACTCAGCTGCCCTCCTTACCACCATGGCATAAGATGCTCCCTTCTCCCTAGGCACAGTTGGTGGAGAAAGCATGCCAGTATCTGGGGATGTGTTCAGTCCACAGGCTTCCTTCCCCAAGTTCCTCATACCAGTTCATCTGCTCTGCAGACTCATTCTGGTGTTCTATAGGGTCCATAGACCCCTCCCAGTCCTCTCCCATGCCTGAAACATCATAGAAATGCATGCATAGGTGACAAAATAGAACCCCTGGGTTCCACCGGCGCCGGAATCTGTGTCAAGTGACACCATTCCGACTCCGTCTTGTCAGGAATGAGGATGGGGCTGGAATCGCCGGTGGGCGCCGGCAGCTCCGCAGGCACCGACGCAAAAGGGAAGGTTGCGTAAGCGCGACCGGCGATGTCCGTGATCCGGAATCGGATCACCGAGGCGCCGTGGACGGAGCCGATGAATCCGACGGGGCCCCTTCTGACCCCACGGGGCCCAAAGGCTCCCCAGAAGGTTCAGACTTCTCAAATATGCTGCGCATGGCCTTGTAGAACTCTTTTATTTGAGCAGGGGTTGCTCCAGCTCCCGGAAACAGGAGGAGGTGCAAAGTCGAACCTGGCTCCGGCTCCGCAGAACTGTGCCTAGAGTGTCGGTGCTCCTTACCTCGTTCGTCGACGTACGACAGTCGAGGCAAAGATGAAGTCCGCTTGGACTTCTTCTTCTTGTGCCTCTTTCCCGAGTGTCTCGAGGACCTCGAGTGGGAGGAAGAGGACTTGGGGCTCCGGGAGCAGTCCTACGACCTCCTCTTCTTCGATCGGGTCTGGGATCTCTGCAGAGTCTCGCTGGCCAGTGTCGACTGCCGGGCCACAAGGAGCCTTAAAGCTTGCACCCGCAATGCCAACGGAGCCATGGGCCGACAGTCTGAGCATGACTTTGAGTTGTGGTCGCACTTGAGACACCAAAGGCAGACAAGGTGGGGATCGGTAACCGACATGGCACAGTGACAAGTGCCACACGGTTTAAACCCTGTCTTCCTAAAAGACAGTGCCCCTTTTTTAGGTCGAGCGTACAGCGCTTGCACTGTCGCTTAGCGACCTATTGTGTATGCTTTAGGAGTTGAACTCCTCCCATTCTTGCTGATAGCTTTTTATTTGTCTAAGTTTGTATCCTTTACAAAAACTGGCTTGCTAATGGACAATCTGCCGTCTTTGTCCCTCCTTCTCGTTTCCGGTTTTCGCCATGCAGCACTGACCAAGTACTATATTGTTACGCTTTAAGTGTTTTTGTCTTCCTTTGCGGACTACTTTTCTTCACTTTGTGTTTCCCTGCCTCAGCGCCACACATGGTTTATTGTCCGCCTTGCTTTGCATTTGTAGAAAAGGTATTTTAAACAAACCTCTTCCTAGTCAGACTGGCCTATACAAAGTCCATAAATGACAAGGAAGTAAGTTAATTGATATTAATGACTTTGTAAACAGCGTAGCGCACGCTTATGGCAGCTACTTTGTTAGTTCACTCTATCAGCATCGCTTTAATGTTGTGGGCGTAGTCCGTGTAACGTTGAGGTGACGTCACTATCAAAGATGGTTGGCTGGCTGCCGGCATGGGGGAGAGACGCCATGGCTGTTTCTTTTTCCATGTTAAAGTGTTCCTGAGGGCGACGGTGGGCTACGTGAGTATTTCATTTTTTTTGCTACTGTGTCAAGGAGTTTTTTCATTCTCTCATTGCCCACTCAATAAATAAAGAGGATAGCTCTGGTGGTGACCTCGCACTCACTACCGGGCGCTGCGCTTAGTGTCTCAGCACGGCGCCCGCTTCTATTTCAACATGACGGGCGCACACAATCAACAACGACGCCCATGGATCACAGCCCCTCAGCCCCGGGCACCGTGCTGAATGTCTCAACACAGCGCCCATTTTTACTTTACAAACTCTATCTATTTCACTCAGTGAGCTGCGCACGTAAACGAAAATTGTAAAGTCTTTACAGAAGGAACATTTGTACAGTAAAGTCTGATTGCATGTAAAATCCAAACAATGCACCGCTGCTCCATGAGAACAGTTTTTTATGTTATGTTTTCTAGTGCCCGAGTGTCTGCCTCTCTCTGCATGCTACAGAATAACAGTGGTCTGTAAATGTACACGCCTGGGGGATTGGGGGTGGTTGAAGGGAGACTTTCTCAGTACTTCAAGCAGGAACTATTTGTGCGAACGGGACGCTCTGCAGCCCTCTTCTTCGGCAGCAGTTTACATTTTCTAGAAAAACCTTCTTTGGAGACTTGCATGTGGCGACAAGCGTTAAGTTTTATATTTGAAATCCTTAGAGGTCGGATGTCATTCGGTGCTGTAAAGATATAAGATAAGATTTCCCCACAGTGCCGTAATCAGCAGTACAAACTCAACGCTTAATAGTACTTGATAATTCAGTGCGCCCGTTTGTCTATAATGCTTGCATTTGATTATGGGGCCTTTACGTTTCTCACTTCTTGAGAGGGTCCTTTAAGGTCCGAGACAGCTTCTAAAAGGCAGGAATAGTTTGGCATATTAAGCGCCTGCTGCTCGTTTATTTTCCGTGTGTGCTTATTTGCATAGTGCATAAACCTCCAAGTGCACATCTTACGTTTATTGAGTGATGCTAGCTGGCGATGGCTTCTGCCGCGGCAGCTCCTTGTAGATCATGAAAATATGTGTTATGTCTGTAAAACTACGCAGGTTCTAATCGCAGTAACAATTCAGGTGGTCAGTGAGGTTTGCCTGCAGGTTGCATGTTTACATCTGCGGGTTAACGCGCCTGCTGCAAAGATCTGCGTGGTACCCTGCAGATCGCACGTTGGAACCTTGAGGTAGCTGATTCAGACTTTCATCCCTCAGCGGTGGATAACTTGTATGATAAGTTAGGTAATGATAACAAAGTATCTGTAAAGGAATTCAGTTTGTGGTGTTCTCTCTAAAAATTAATTTTATTTATTCATATTTGTGTAACTCTTTTAGAGGAGCTCAATGTGTTTCATCTAGAAAAGGGGGCACCTTTCCAGAAGGCTAGGAGAGTCGAAATATGCGATTGGCTGAGTTGTATTGACGGGAACCAGTAGTCGATAGTTCGCCATTAAGATTTATATGATGCTGAGTCATTCCTGGTTTATATTCATTGTGCTGTAACTGCAGAATGCTGCAGCCTTCGTTGCAGAGAAAAAAATGTAATTCCTAGTGTTGTGATGATAATCATGCCCTGTATTATGCAGATGGCCATTCACCGTGTGCGAGTGTTTAGCCCTGTCATTCAACATGTCCCTCCACATGACAGAAGTCCAACCAAGAGGCCAGCGAGTCCAAATTTTAAATTACAGTGCTCTGTAATTTGTGTGTGGTTAATCCAGGGCCACTGGAATTATGCGATTGTGCGGTCGTAAGCGTAACTATAAAAGTTCTGCATTTGCCACATAATCCATCGTCTGCTGCATAATCTTCTTCAAAATTTCACAAAAAATGTTTTTGTTTATAGCTCAAACGTTTCAAAAGTTACAAAAAATGTAGTGACACATGTTGCAGCACAGTGAAAGGCCCTTTGCAAAGCCGAATGGATCACCTTTGTATTGCTTATTGGTATATTTGGGTGTTAATTACTGATGAGGTGTAGCTAATACACATACATTGTTAACTAGTTTAAAAATGTCAAAATAAATAAGTAATACTATTACAAAATATGCAGCGTTTTGCAGCATAATTTGCCTTTTCTTGGCACAATTATTACTCAACCCTGCAGCAGAATCCATTTCTCTCATGCCACATAATTCCAGTGTCCCTGGTTTTATTATACTGTGATTCTAATGCCAGTCACAGTGACCTCTAAGAGAAGATGATGTAAATAAATGAGGTTTGATAGGTTTGGCCAGTGTTGGCTCCACTAACTCCGTGGGCCAGATGTACGACCCACCAATTTGCGACTCGCAAATTGCATCGCATTTGCGACTCGCAATTTGTGACTCTCCCGTGAGCACCGGATTTGCTCAACCAAAGACTCCAACACAGAAATCGGATCCAGGCAGCTCCCCGGTTCTGCACCACTCTGCACCCGACGCCCATGGCCCGAGTTTGAGAGGCCCAACACTAGGAGGAGGTCTCCTTAGCGATCCTGATCTGGTATCTGGTGAACCTCGACCTACCTCGAGCTTCAAGCTGACACCCGCACCCTCAACCTAAAGGGTCCCACCGACCGCACCCGGAGCATGTAATAAGATCCGACACCTACAGACCCCCCTGCACCTGACGCCGCACGGCCTTGGGTGGCCGAACCGACGGTGTCCAGGCATCCTCCAAGAACCCAACTTAACGCTCCTGCCAGTGGTCGCCTTCAGGAAACCTCCTTGCCCGAGCCTGCAGAATTTTCTTCAAATCTGAGATCTCCATTGCAAACCACAGGGCTCCCAACATCTTTTTGGCACTCTGCATCCGGCCGCCTCCGGGATGCTGGTGGTGCAGCTCTTGTGCTGATTGTTGATCCCTGCAGTGCTTATCCTAACCCCAGGAGCTTTCCTCCCAGATCCGAGTGGCCTGCTCTGAAGCAGCCCCCAACCGACGGCTCACTAGCCCCTTTGGCTAACATTGGACCTCTGCACTCTGCACCCGGCTGCCCTAGTGCCGCTAGTGGTGCGATTTGAGGGAGGTCGGGGATCACCAGATCCCACGTCAGGATCTCTGGTGGGACCCCTCCTGGTGTTTGGGCCACTTGAACTCGGGCCTTGGGCGTCAGGTGCAGAGTGGTGCAAAATCGCAGAGCTGCCTGGATCCGCCTGGATCCGGATTCTGTGGGTGAGTCTTTGCTTGAGCAAATCTGGTGTTCATGGGAGACAGAGTCTTTAAGATGGTTGCAGGGCAGGCGGGCTGCTGGACACACCGGGGTTTCGCTGTAGGCAGGTCGGAGTTGGGACAGGCCGGTAGGACTAGGGTCAAAGCAGTTGGTGTCCTCTTCTTCCTGGGTCAGCACGGCTCTTCGGTCCTTCTTCTTTCTTCCTCGAATCTGAGGAGGCAAGGTTCAGGGTTGCCCCTAAAGAACAAGTTACTTACCTTCGGTAACGATATATCTGTAAGAAACATTAGTAGTGATAGATTCCTTACCTTAGAATATCCCCAGGCGTCAGACTGGATCCGGAAAGTATTCGTCAGCAGTACCCCTGCGCGTCGGTAGGGGCGTTGTGCGGCTCTGCGTCCGTCGTTGGCGTCGTGGTCGCCGAGATGACGTCGCGGGCGCTACTTGGATGCCGCCCACGCGTGCTGACGTCAGTTCTGTACACGACTTTCCGCGCCAGGAATGCAGAGCCATGCAAGATACTGACCACTGGTGCAGTGAAACTAGGGCCCTGAAAGGGATGACCTTAACCCTAGAAATCAGTTCGCAGAACTGGGAGGATGGGTGGGGCGGTAAGGAATCTATCACTACTAATGTTTCTTACAGATATATCGTTACCGAAGGTAAGTAACTTGTTCATCTGAAAGAAACACATAGTGATAGATTCCTTACCTTAGAATAGATACCCCAGCAATACCAACCCCGGTGGTGGGTCTGCGAACTAAGATCACACCAGAAAGTCACGGAGAACAGAACGGCCAAAGAAGCCGTCTCTCCGGACTTGGCTGTCGAGGCAGTAATGCTTGGTAAACGTGTGCAGCGAGGCCCACGTGGCTGCCTGACATATGTCTTGCAGGGGGACACCACGTCCCAATGCAGTAGTGGCTGCAGTAGCTCTGGTGGAATGAGCACGCAGCCCCACCGGAGGTTCTTTTTTAGCCAAAGAGTAACAGGCTTTGATACACAAGACAATCCAGCGGGAGATGGTTCTCTTATGGACCGCCCGACCTTTCTTGGTGCCAACGTAGCCAACAAAAAGCTGGTCATCCACCCGGAACTGCTGTGTGCGGTTGAGATAAAAAGAAAGCGCCCGTTTTGGGTCCAGACGGTGGAGCTGCTCTTCCTCTCTGGAAGGATGCGGAGGTGAGCAAGGTAATAGTCTGCCCAATGAGAAAGGCCGTAACAACTTTTGGCAAAAAGGAAGGACGGGGCCTGAGCACAACCTTGTCCGGATGGACTGAAAGGAAAGGAGGCTTACAGGAAAGAGCCTGGAGCTCACTCACTCGCCTGGCGGAAATGATGGCCACCAGGAAGGCAGTCTTTAACGTCAAAAGACGAAGAGGACAGTTGTGAAGGGGCTCAAAGGGAGCGCACATCAAGTATGTCAGAACCAGATTCAAGTCCCACTGAGGCATCACAAAAGGAATAGGAGGAAAAAGGTGAGTAATGCCTTTAAGTAACCTATTTACAACAGGGGACTTGAAAAGAGAGGGCTGATCAGGGAGCCTGAGAAAGGCCGAAATAGCAGAAAGATAGCCCTTGATAGTGCCCAGAGCAGAGCCCTGCTGGGCCAAAGAAAGAAGGAACAGTAGAACCTCAGAAAGAGGGGCAGAAAGGGGATCCACAGCCTTTGCTGTGCCCCATGCCACAAATTTGTTCCACCTGCAGGTGTATACCACTTTAGTAGAGGGACGCCTGGCTGCCAGAATAACGTCACAAACTTCAGGAGGCAAGTCGAAGGGAATCAACTGTCGCCGCTCAATCTCCACGCAAAGAGGTGGAGGCTGGACAGGTTCGGGTGGAGGACCGTCCCCTGCTGCTGCGACAGAAGATCCTCCTGAAGAGGCAGTCGGATCGGGGGATCGATGCTCATACTGAGTAGCTCGGGATACCATACTCTTCGAGCCCAGTCAGGAGCCACAAGAATGACTTGGGCCCAGTTGCGCCTGATCTTCTTCAGCACTCTGGGCAGAAGTGGTATAGGCGGAAAGGCGTACAACAGACCGCAACTCCACTCGTGACGAAAAGCGTCGCCGAGCGAGTGCCGCCTTGGAAATTCCAACGCGCAGAACTGATGACATTGCGTGTTCTCTTCGGTGGCGAATAGGTCTAACCAAGGCTCTCCCCAATGCTGAAAGAGACCTTGCGCCACCTCCGAGTGAAGACGCCATTCGTGATCGAGCATGCACCTGCGGCTGAGTTCGTCCGCCCTGGCGTTCAGAGAACCTGCCTGGTGTTGAACCACCAGGGACATGCCCTGATGTTCCAGCCATGTCCAGAGACGCAGAGCCTCCTGACAGAGGGTCCACAACCCCACCCGCCTTGTTTGTTGCAGTACCACATGGCGGTGGTGTTGTCTGTGAACACCTGCACTACTCTCCCCTTGACAGAGGGAAGGAATGCCTTCAGTGCAAGCCTGATCGCCCGCAGCTCCAAAAGGTTGATATGGAGCCAGGACTCCGCCGGAGACCAGAGGCCTCTGATCTCCGCCTCTCCCATGTGGCCGCCCCATCCCAGGAGGGACACATCCGTCACCACTGTGAACTCCGGTTGGGGAAGGGAGAGGGATCTGCCGTCGACCCAATGCTGGTTCGTGATCCACCACTGCAATTGTTGTGCAGTGCCCACTGAGATCTGGATATGATCGGACAGGTTTCCCTGATGCTGCGCCCACTGGAACTTCAGGTCCCACTGCAGAGCCCGCATATGCCACCTGGCATGATTGACCAGCAGGATGCAGGAGGCCATGAGGCCCAGCAGCCTCAGAGTCACTCTGACCGAAACCCGGGACAAGGGCTGAAAGATGGGAATCAGAGCCCGAATATCCCGGACTCGCCGTTCCGGAGGATAGACCCGAAACTGCGCCGTGTCCAGAACCGCTCCGATAAAGAGGAGCTTCTGGGAGGGAATCAAGTGCGACTTCGGCACATTGATGGAGAACCCCAGCAAGTGCAGGAGGTCGGCCGTAGTCTGGAGGTGGGAGACAACTGTCTGGGGCGAGCCCGCCTTCAACAACCAGTCGTCGAGATAGGGGAAGACTGAGACCCCTGATCTGCGCAGATGAGCTGCGACCACCGCCATCACCTTGGTGAACACCCGAGGGGCGCTGGTAAGGCCAAAGGGGAGCACGGTAAACTGAAAGTGCTCGTGGCCTACCGTGAACCGCAGGTAACGTCGGTGGGCTGGCAGGACGGGGATGTGGAAATAGGCGTCCTGCAAGTCCAGCGCTACCATCCAGTCTTGTGGGTCGAGAGCAGTCAAGACCTGAGCTAGAGTGAGCATCTTGAACTTCTCTTTGCGGAGGAAGCGATTGACGTTCCGGAGGTCCAAGATAGGACGCAGGCCTTTGTCCTTCTTGGGCACCACAAAGTAGGGGGAATAACAACCACGCCCTACTTCGTGCGTCGGAACGCGCTCGATGGCCCCCTTGGCCAAGAGAGCCGCAACTTCCTGCTGAAGAAGCACCAAGTGATCCCCCGACATGCGGTGGTATTGAGGTGGCATGGCTGGGGGGGTAGTCTCGAAGGGGAGGGAGTAGCCCCTCCAGACTATCTCTAAAACCCACCTGTCCGAAGTGATGGTGCGCCAGTGGGGGAGGTGATGGCGGAGCCTGCCGCTCACTGGCGTTTGATGGGCCTAAAAGTGCGGACTAGGAAGGTTTGGAGGCAGTGGTGGCCGGGGTGGTGGTGGACTGACCCGCCCGCTGGCCCCTTTGTCCGCCACGGCGGAACCCGCGTCCGCGCTGGGATGACTGCTGCGCCGGCCTGTGGCTCTGTTGCGAACGCTGGGGGGCGCCCCTTCCTGTGCCACGAAAGGAGCGAAAAGCGGAAGGCGGAGGAGGGCGGACTGCCGAGAGTCCCAAGGACTTGGCCGTAGCCCGTGAGTCCTTAAACCGCTCCAACGTGCTGTCCGCTTTGTCGCCGAAGAGGCGACGGCCATCAAAGGGCATGTCCATAAGGGTGTTTTGGACATCCCCTGAAAATCCAGTGGTTCTCAACCAGGCGTGACGGCGAACCACCACCGTCGTCGCAATGGATCTGCCCAGTGAGTCGGCGTTGTCTAGACCACAACGGATCATGAACTTCGCTGCGTCTCTCCCCTCTGCAACAGCCTGGGCGAGAGCAGGCCGGGCCTCCTCCGGACACTGGGGCAGCACGTTCGCCACCGTATCCCACAGACAGTGGGAATAACGGCCCAAGAGGCATGCGGTGTTCACGGACCGCAGCGCAGAGCTGGTGGAAGAGAAAATCTTCTTCCCAAACTGATCCAGCTTCTTGGATTCCCTATCCGGTGGGGCGGAAGGGAAGGCGGTTGGGGAAGCAGAGGCTTGGACAACCAAGCTCTTGGGGGTGGGATGTTGGGAGAGGAAAATGGGGTCACCCGGAGCCGGGCGATGGCGTCGGGCCACGTACCTATCCACAGGAGCCCCTGTGGTGGGCCTGGACCAAGTGCCCAAAAGAACGTCCGAAAGGGCTTCATTAAAGGGCAGCAGCGGCTCCGCAGAAGTGGCTGCTGGCTGAAGCACCTCTGTCAGGAGGTTAGTCCTGACGGCCACAGTAGGGAGCTGGAGGTGTAGGGCCTCCGCCGCCCTACGCAACACCACTGCATAACTGTCTCCCTCCTTCGTAGCCACGGTAGGAGGAGACAGCATGCCAAGGTCTGGTGAGGTATCCATACCACTGGCGCCCCCCAAGTCCTCAGCCCAGTCCTGTTCAGACTCGCAGGCTGCAGCGAGAGGGTCGTCCGACCCCTCCCAGTCCTCCCCTTGCTCCTCAGGCTGTTCAACAGGCCTAAAATAAGGAGTAGGGACATGGGGATAGAAATCCCCAAACGGCGTCGGGAACGGCATCGATCGACGCCGGACCGACGCCGCGTCCACTTCGGGGCTGAATCTGAGGTCGACATCGTCCCGAGGAGCGGGCGGCGTCAGGATCGGTGCCGGTGGAGTTGACGTCGGGGGAGGCGTAACAAGGTCAACCGGCGTCGACCGGGATCCAGGCCTGGGTCCAAGGGTGTCCTGCGGCGCCGGGGCCATAGCCGACAGCGACGCCTGGGCCGGAGCCGCCGGCGAGGAAACGCGAGGACACCCATGCGGGACCGCGGGGCCCGAAGGCGCACCGGCGGGACCCGACGGCCCAAAGAGGCGAGCCGTGGCCGACAGGAACTCCTGTATCTGGCCCGGAGTCGCCGACGACCGCGGGAAGGGTGGGTAGTCGGGCGGCGACTCCATGGACTCCGCCGGAGCCGCGGGGGTGGCACCACCCATACCCTCAGCCGCGTTGCGCGACCGGCGAGGGGAAGTCGGAGAACGATGATGTTTCTTCGACTTCTTGTGCTTCGCCTTACCTGACCCCGAGTGCGAAGACTTCGATCCCGACGATCGTCGATGATGACTCCGCGCACGGTCCCTCGACCTCCCTCGGGACCGGGACTTCTCACGGCGCGGAGCCAACTGCCGGGCTTCAAGCAGCTTTCGGAACCGCTCCCACAAAGACTTCGGCGCCATGGACCGGCAGTCGGGGCACGACTTGGGGTCGTGGTCGCGCCCCAGGGAGAAGAGACACACGCGGTGCGGGTCCTTCACCGACATCATCCGATGACAGTCCTCGCAGGACTTAAACCCGGGCATCCCTAACTGCACCAGGAGTCAAATCGACTCGAAAAGGGTGAGAAAAGATCTCCAAAAACTTAGTAAAAAAAGACTAGGGGTACCGCTCTCTCCGGATCTGCGCTTGCTGGCGCAGAAAAAGAAAGAACTGACGTCAGCGCGCGTGGGTGGCGTTCAAGTAGCGCCTGCGACATCATCTCGGCGACCACATCGCCAACGACGGACGCGGAGCCGCATGACGCCCCTACCGACGCGCAGGGGTACTGCTGACGAAAACTTTCCGGATCCAGTCTGACGCCTGGGGATATTGTAAGGTAAGGAATCTATCACTATGTGTTTCTTTCAGATTCCTAAATTTAGGGGTGTTAAAGGGGTGTGCAGGTTGGGACCAATGGGTCCCTTCCTTGGGGTGGGTACACCCCCTATTATGCCACCCTCCAGTGGGATGGGGGCATGAGCCTCTCCTTAATTGGCTGGGTCCCCTCATTTTCAAGATGGAGGGGAATGAGATACGTGCTTCACCTCGCCTCCCCCACCTGAGGGGTGAGGTTGGCAAAGGTGGGCACACCTCTCCTCCTTGCTCGGTTTTCACGCCGATTCTCCCGTCCAAAGTGGGGGGCAGAACCAGTGGGAGCCAGTTGCTGGGGGCAGCAAAAGGCAGGTACAGCTTACAAAGGTGGCAGGCCTTTGAAGCTTCCTCTTCGTGGACCCAGCCCATCCTGGGGGAGTAGGCATGACACCTCTGCCCAGGATGGGCTTTGTTTCTGGACGCAGAGAGCGGAGCCTCTCTACCTAGGGGACCAGAAACCTGTCTGGTGGTGGCAAATGGTGGACAGCCATACAGGAACCACACCAGGGCTGGTCGTTTTTCAGGGTGCATCTCTAAGATGCCCTCCGAGTGCATTTTACATTAAGTCCCACACTGGCATCAGTGTGGGTTTAATGTGCTGAGAAGTTTGCTACCAAACTTCCCAGGTTTTAGTAAGGCCATTATGGAGTTGTAGAGTTTGTAATGACCAACTCCCAGACCATATACTCTTTATGGCTTTACTACACTTACAATGTCTAAGAATAGACTTAGAACCTGAGGGGTACAGGGCTCATGCCAGTGTACCCTCCCCTGAGGGCTAGTTCACCCTGCTAGAGTGTTGACTTACCTAGGCCCCAGGTTGGAGGCATGGCACACATGGATGTGTGCTATGCTGACTCTTCACTTTTCTCTGCACCACAACATGCAGCCTGCAATGACAGTGTGTGGGTGTTAAGGTACAGGGTCTCTGAGGGTGGCAAAATAGGTGCTTCAGCCCTTAGAGGCCTTCTCTGGTCACAGTGCCCTTGGTACCCATGGTACCTTTTACAATGGGCTTACCTGTGGCCAGGGATGTGCCAATTGTGGGTACAAAGGTACAGTTTTGGGAAAGAACACAGGCCCAGTGAACCTGATTGGCAGGGACCCAGGGCACATCAAGTCAAATTGCATCAGATGTCAGGCAAAAAGTAGGGGGTAACCATACAAAAAGGGGCACTTTCCTACAAATGCCTGCTGTGTTTAAATGCAAGCCTTTGAAATGGGAGGATATAAAACTGAAGAGAGAACTTTGTTTATATGGATTCCATAAAGCCTCATCATTTAAATTTGCTCTCATTTCAAAGTGTCACATTTACAAACAGCAGGCATCTTGCACCCAGTGGGATGTAGACACTTTGCCATATTTATAACAGAAAAACACAGCAATTTGTTTAAATGGGAGGAATTTAAAGGGAAAAAACATGTTTCATAAAATATTAATCTATAAAGCCAAAGTCTAATACATTATTTTCTAGACTTTTAAAATGGAACATACGAGAAAAGAACTAATCATTGTTTCAAAGTATAGTATTTATTAATTCATTTCATGGCTGTCATAAACATCAACATATGAGTGAAAAGTAAATAAAGTGAATAAGGTGAATAAAGTGATATGAGTGACAATGTGATATTTTACATACAGTGTACAAGACATATACAAGTATCTACAACAATGAACATAAAAAAAGAACCGCCCTGTCTAGTTTTTTGCATATTTCAACAACCCTATTTAATCTATTTTTTCTTGGGGCTGAGAAAATTTATGGGGCATGAATGGGGATAGCCGTCGACGTATCGACCCTGGAGTATGCGCAACTGAAAATGCGTCACGGCGGGTCTTCCTCAGGACTAAACGTGGTGGAGGACAGCCTAGGAGGGGAAAGGATTAAAGTGTCAAACAAGTGTTTTCCATGGGGTATAAAGTACATTGACTATAGTGGTCACAAATTTGCAGGGCATGCCAAGATCAAGAAATGGTAAAAGCTCACGTTCATCAAAATGCAATTGCGATAGATGGCGTATGTCCAGGAACTGTGGGGTGAAATAAAACCAGGTAAGCAGTGCGCTAACCCAGTTTTGTGGGAGTAAAAAATGGGGTAAACAAAGTTTGTGAACTTACCATTCATCAGGTATGAATGCCTGTGAAGGTTGTTTCAATTGCCATCCGGAATTTTAGGGTGTTGGTGTGAGGATTACCATCTGAACAGTCAGAGCAAACGACCACCAACCCACGTTGGAATCCATGAATTAAGGAAGTATTTTGAGCTCAATATGAATAAAATTGAAAAAAGGAGAAAAGGTTTTGCTGCTACTGCAGCTTCTGACCTACCTTGTCTGATGAATCAGAAACAAGGCAACAATTCAGCCCCTCTCTCATGAAATCTGTAATTGAAAATGTACAAAAAATGCGTTTAACCTTTTCAAACAAAAATTAAATGAAATTGCGAGCGAGGAATGGAGGGTTCTGCTCGTAGGAACAGGATAAAGAGGCCTACCTTCTTTTAGGTACACAGTGAATGTGTAGCCCTCAGCGCCCAGAGAGAACTGGTCAGCGCTAAGGCTCAGACTTATATGAGCCTGTGTTGACAAAAAAAACAAAAAAACACACACACGTAGCCTGCGTTTCGGCCGTGGACTACGTGCACGCTCGTGTGTAAGTTCTCCGCCATGCTGGCAGGGATACGTGCAGTGTCGGATTGGAAACGCGGGCACTCGGGCAATGCCCGAGGGCCGGCGTCCAGTTGCAGCTGTGGGCTGCTCTTTTGAGCAGTCTGGGGGGCCGATTTGGGTGGTTTCTGCATTTTTCGGATACCGCCAGCGGCCCAGTGGGTGCCTGAGTGGCCTTTCTGGAGGCAGATGGGCGTCCATTACCTCCCTTTTATCAAAGAGTAGAGGTGTCACTCCTTTTCTCTCGCTGTGCCGGCCAAATAATGTGTGCATACTGAGCGGGGGCAGGGGGCCTGAGCAGACGTGGCCTCACTTGTTTTCAGGTGTATTTCACCAGTGTAAACTAATCCGTGCATTTTTTTTTCACCCCCCCCCCTTTTCTTTTTTTTTAAATAACATTTCGCCAAAGCAGTGTTTTGCGAAAGGCAATATGCAAATGTGGGCCACTTTTTTTTTTTTTGTGTGCCCGGGCTGCTTTTTAATCCCAATCCAACCCTGGATACGTGCATGTACGCACGTAGCTGCAGAATGAAGCAGACTTGCGGCCTCTGCTCGTGGCCACATAAGTGTGACTCACGCTAACATGAATCCGGTAAAGTATTCAGAAAACCGGGACATCGGCCCGTGATATAGAAGCACAAAACAATGTTACTTCATGCGTCTTGTCCCGAGAGGCAGCCACACCAAACAGTTATACTTGTGGCGTCCTGTAATTAAACTTGTAATTTAAACATGTAAGCCTACAAACCTGTCAGAGGGACCTTATTTGTTTAACCTAAAAGTATTGTTTAGAAACCAATAGAATATTGGTGTTATTTGTCACCCCGAGAAATAAAACAATGCGGTCAAGTAAAAACTGGACCAATTGAATTGAACAGCATGAGTGTTGATTACCCCTTGGCAAAAGCCAGGGTAAACCATTGGATCACTTACCCACGTCATAGATGTGCCATATGTCTGAAAAAGGCTACTACTCATGGTGCCACATGAGTGGGAATCATTACCAGGAAAATAATAATGGGGGAAGGCTCGAAACGCAATTCATGTTAACCATTACCCCCTCATGGGTCCTCCTCGTCCAAGTCCTTACAAAGTGAGGCAGTCCTGCCTCCACCCAGCCAATCAAAACGCTACAAAACCAAAAGTCAAAGGTCATATAAACCTCTTCCACCCACCGCCATGCCTGTTTTTTTCTTGCTCCGACGGCGGTCGGAACGCTGGTGCTCTGTGTCTCCTGTTGCTGTTTCGGGTTGTGCAGGATGTGTTGCGGTGCCGTGAGTTTTTCAAAAACGAAAATGTTATGTTCTTAAATTGTACTGTTTATTCTGACATTGTTTTTTTGTGTTTCTACGTGGCCGCACCGGTGTTCCGGTCGGCCGCGTTCCTGCTCCTTGGCCAGAACGCGCTTCCCGCGCATGTGCTTGGCTGGGTCGGGGAGTTTTCCCTTGCGTTCTGGCCTCGGGTCGTTCCGGTGCTGGGGTCTTCTAGCAGCGTCCGGCTCCCACAGCCATGGTTGTTTGCTCTGTGGCTGTGGGAGAGGCGGCAGGGCTGTCCCTTTGGTTTTCCAAGTCTCGTGTTACACGGGTCTTGGTTGCTTGGTGACAGTGTTAATGTGGAGTGGCTGGGCACTTCCTGGTGTGTGCTGGGTTTCCTGTATGGTTTGCTCTTCCTACTTATGGCCATGGGTGTTGAGTATTCCTCTCAAGTGCCTGCAACATCTTTATCCGTGCGGCGTAATGTCCTGTTGCGACTTTCCTGGTCTGTTTGCAGGATTTGTTTCTTTCTGCTGTGCAGGCTGCGCTGCTTGAGCCTCTGCGAACTAGGCTGGGGATGTTTATGTGGCCATGGACAATTCCCCTGAGGGGATGTGCATCTGAGGCATGGTTTTTTGGACATGTTGATCCCTGTTCGTGTGATGCTGGGATTTGACCCCCGGTCCTTGTCTGATGCTGGGTTTGACTCCCTGTATAGTCCTCGGTGGTTGATGTCCTGCCTTTTCATGATGTCCTCACAGATATTCTGGCTGTGGAATGGCTTGCAGTCATCATGCAGGGGATTCCGCGCTTTCTGGGGTAGCGGTGTCGCCGGGCCGACTTTGTCTCCCAGTTCCCTCTAGTTCCTGGGGTCAATTCTGTTTTGTCCTCCTTGGCTTCTTCCTCTTCTTCCTCTTTGTCTTCGGAGGCGGCTTCCTGGGCTGACCCAGTTGTGCAGCAGGTGGAGTCCGCTCTTGAGCGTTCTTCTGCTACTTCTCTTTTGGGGTGCGTGCTGGCGCTTCTTCAGCCTATGCTTCACAGGTCCTTTCTGAGGGTTTGGGTACCTGTTTGACTGTCTTCCGGGTCAGGGGGTTCTCGCTCCTGTCTTGGTGCGGATGGAGGTATTGACTTGGTTTCTGTCTGCTGTACTTTTGTTGCCGCCTTGTGGGCCCTCTCCTCGGCTGCTGGGGCGGCGGTGGCTGGTAGGGGTTTTCTCTGGACTGCGCTTTGGTGCCTCGACGCCTTGGTCCTTAGCCTGTTTTTTGTGGATCCCGGGCTTTTTTGGCTTACTCCAAAGACGGTTTGTGCGGAGAACCTTGTCTTTTTTCCATGATCTGGTGTTTCCGGGTACTCTGTCTTCTTCTCTGCCCTTTCATGGTCGGGCTAGTGGTCGGGGGGCTGCGTTCCATTTGGTTCCTGGCCTCTGCAGCGCCAGCTGCTGCCCCTGGTTGTTGGTCAATTAGTGTTATGCCCTGGTGGAGTCACCGTGGCCTGGTGGTTATGGTTGCGGTCTCTTCCTCGAGAGGTTATGTGTTCCAGTCCTGGTGATTCACTGGTTGTGGGTTCCTGTCTCCATTGTTGGCGCGGTTGCTATTTTGGGGGCTCGGCTCCGTTGTTCCTGGTTCGTTGGTCCGGTCTGTTTCCGACTGGTGAGGCCTGTCGGTCATCGATCTTGGTTACCGGATTCCGTTCTGGGGCCGTCCCCCTTTTGGACTGTTTTCGAGGTTACCCCGTTGTCCATAGGCCCCGTGATGCGATCTGCCATGTTCTCTGGCGTTGGCCTGTTTTTGTCACAGGGCACTGTTGTGCTGGTTCCGGTGGCGGTGCGGGACCTGGGGTTTCTGTTCCCATCTGTTCCTGGTCCCGGCGCCCGTTGATTCCTTCCGCTCGTTTCTGAGTCCCCGGATTTTGTACAGCTTGGTGCGGCTGGGTCATTTTTGGATGATCCCCTTGCAGTCCATCGTTCCCCTCATCCTGGTGGGCGATTTTTGACTTCCCTGGATTTGGAAGGCGCCTGTTTTCCCGTTCCCGTCCATCCGGCGGGTCAGCGGTTCCTGCGGTTTGGGGTGGACGGGTTCCATTGCCAGTTTCTGGTGTTGCCTTTTCGGCCTCTCTACTGCTCCCCGGGTTTTTCCACAGTGTTGGCTCCTGCTGTGAGGGTTTTGCTGAGTCTGGGTTTCCCTGTGTTTCCCTATGTTGCTTTTGTCTGGTTTCTGCTTCCACCCTCCTTGAGGCTCTTCTGGCGATGGTGGCGTTGATGGCCTTGTTCCAGGTTCAGGGGTTCATGTTGGATCTGGCCTTTCTCATCTGGTTCCTGTTCAGGGACTTTCAATCAATCAATCAATCAATCATGTCACTTATAAAGCGCACTACATACCCGCGAGGGTCTCAAGGCGCTGGGGGAAGAGGGGGGTGGTGCTGCTACTGATCGAAGAGCCAGGTCTTGAGGAGTCTTCTGAAGGCCAGTAGGTCTTGGGTCTGTCGGAGGTTGGTGGGGAGGGTGTTCCAGGTCTTGGCGGCGAGGTGGGAGAAGGATCTGCCGCCGGCGGTCGTTTTCCGGATGCGGGGGACTGTGGCGAGGGCGAGGCTGGTCGAGCGGAGCTGGCGGGTGGGGGTGTAGAAGCTGAGTCGTCTGTTGAGGTAGGCTGGTCCGGAGTTGTGGAGTGCTTTGTGTGCGTGGGTGAGGAGCTTGAAGGTTATCCTCTTGTTGACAGGGAGCCAGTGCAGGTCTCTCAGGTGGGGTGTGATGTGGCTGCGTCGGGGGATGTCGAGGATAAGACGTGCAGAGGCGTTCTGGATGCGTTGCAGCCGTCTTAGGAGCTTAGCCGTCGTTCCTGCGTAGAGGGCGTTTCCGTAGTCCAGCCTGCTGGTGACGAGGGCCTGGGTGACTGTTTTTCTTGTTTCGGTGGGGATCCACTTGAAGATCCTGCGGAGCATTCGGAGGATGTTGAAGCAGGATGAGGAAACGGCGTTGACCTGCTTAGTCATGGAGAGGGTGGGGTCGAGGATGACCCCTAGGTTGCGTACGTGGTCGGTGGGTGGCGGGGCTGTTCCCAGTGATGTTGGCCACCAGGAGTCGTCCCAGGCTGAAGGGTTGGAACCAAGGATGAGGACCTCCGTCTTGTCCGAGTTCAGCTTCAGGCGGCTGGTCCTCATCTATTCGGCGACAGCCTTCATTCCTTCGTGGAGGTGGGCTTTGGCGGTGTGAGGGTCTTTGGTGAGGGAGAGGATCAGCTGGGTGTCGTCGGCGTAGGAGATGATGTTGAGGTTGTGCTGTCGGGCGACGTGGGCGAGGGGTGCCATGTAGATGTTGAACAGCGTTGGGCTGAGGGAGGAGCCTTGGGGTACGCCGCAGATGATCTTGGTGGCCTTGGATCGGAAGGGGGCGAGGCGGACGCTTTGTGTTCTGCCGGAAAGGAAGGATGTGGTCCAGTCCAGGGCCTTCTCTTGGATCCCGGCGTCGTGAAGGCGTGTTCCTAGTGTGTGGTGGCAGACCGTGGTTAATCGGAGGCCTGTTCGACACTTTGCAGGGGGCTGTTTTCTCACTCCGGCTCGGTTCTCTACCCTATTGACTCTTCTGGGGGTCCTGCTGGGTCGCCCTTCTGCCCCGGCTCGGGGTTGGTTGCTGGTCCGGGGGTTGGTGGCTGTCACCACGGCTGTGGTTCCTTGGGCTCGCCTGCGCCTCCGGTCCTTGGTGTTTCTTCTGTTGACTCGTTGGGACCCTTCCCATGCAGGTTACGTGGCTCTGGTTCCTCTCTCCCCTGTTCTGGTTCTTTCTTTGGCCTGGTGGGTTTGCTCTCCTGACCTGGTGTAGGGGGTGCGTTATCTGCTTCCTTCTCTCCTCTTGTTGGCCTCGGACCCTGTCCTTGGGGTTGGGGGGGCCTCATTGGGGTCCTTGGTGGCCGACGAGTCTGTTGGTTCGTACCGGCTTTCTGGTGGCGTGTTGTTACTTGCGCCTTCATGGGGGGTTCGGTGCGCGTCTCTGTGCCTGCTGACTTCCGTGATTTGTGTCTGAGCGAACTCTCGTCTGTTGGCATTGAGGGCTGTTTGTGTTCAGGGGCGTCTGAGTTTTCATTCGGGCGGCTTGGGCCACTTCCTCCCGTCCTCTGTTTTGTGCCGTCTGTCTGTTCCTCTTCGGATCGAGACTCTCTGGATCGGTCTTTTTGCTTCCCCTCACGACGCTCTTCTCCCCCGGTTTTTTTTCCGTGTTGGTCTGTCCTCCGGCTTGGGGGTTGCTCTCTCGTTTCCTTGGCCTTCGGGCTTTCTGTATGCCTTACCTCCTGTTTCTCTCCTCCCGAGGATGCTGCAGCGGATTCGGGGGTTGAAGGTGTCTGTGCTGTTTGTTGCTCCTTTTTGGCCTCGCTGCCTTTGGTTTCCGCTCCTGCTGCTGTTGGCGGGGGGCTGGTTTGACCGGCTTCCCTTGACTCCAGCTCCGCACCTGTCTTTGTCGCTTGCATCTGACGGCCTGGCTCTTGGGTGGCTGTCGTTGGCGACTTTGGGCTGTTTCTTCTGTGGTGGCCTGTGGCATTCAGTTGTCGCGCCGGCCTTCAATGCTTAGGAACTATGGTGCGCGTTGGGGCTCTTTTGGCTCCTGGTGCTCTTCTCTTGGTCTGGATCCGTGTTTGAGATCCGGCTTCTATTCTTGTCTTTCTCCGTGATGGGTTTTTGATGGACCTTTCCCCTTCCGCCTTGTCTGGTCGTTGGGCTGCTGTTCAGGCTTGTCGGGGTGCTGGGGCCTCTTTGGAGGTAGTTGCTCCTTTGGTGAGTCGGCTTCTTTGGAGCTTTAGACTTCGTCGTCCGGTCTCTCCTGTGATCATGCCTCTTGTGTTTTGCCTGCTGTTTTGTGGGGTCTGCAGTTGCCCCCTTTTGAGCCCTTGTTGGAGGCGGACTTGTTGTGGTTGTCTGCTGAGGTGGCTTTTTTGCTGGCCATCACCTCCACTCGTCAGTTGGGTGAGTTGGGTGCCTTGCTTGTTTCTTTCCCTTATTTGCAGTTCCTGCTGGATAGGGTTGTTTTACGGCTTGATCAGGCTTTCTGCCTGGGGTTTCTTCCAGGTTCCCTTTGCAGCAGGAGGTGATACTTCCTGATTTGCCAACGGAGGGGGTTTCCCTTGTTCCTTCTTCTTTGGCTGTTCGTAGGGCTCTTCAGATTTACCTCCAGCGTTCGCTGGGGTTTCGGCTTTCTCCTGCCCTATTTGTCTCCTGTGAGGGTGTGGCTATGGGGAAGAAGGTTTCCACTTCTACGATCAGTTGATGTGTGCGTTTGGCGGTCTGCCGGTCCTATAAGTCTGTGGGTCTGCCTCCTCCGTCTCAGGTGCAGGGTCGTTCGACTTGTTCTGTGTCCGCTTCCTGGGCTGAGGCGGCGGGGGTCTCTGTCCGGGAGATTTGTAGTGCGGCCACTTGGCAGTCCCATCACACATTTGTTCGGCATTATCGACTTGATGTTTTATATGCATCTGTTGACAGTTTTGCTGTTGGCGTTCTGTACGCTGCTGTTCGTTGATCATTTGTCTGATTAAAAGTTTTGTACTTTTTGCAGGATCCCTGGTGTCCTGCGTTTTTTCTTCCTGGTTCTCTGCTTGTGAGTGCCTCACTTTGTAAGGACTGGGACGAGGAGGACCCATGAGGGGGTAATGTCTTGTTACTTACCGGTAATCTTCATTACCCCGATTAGGGTCCTCCTCGTCCCAGTCCTCTTCCCTCCCTCCCTCCCGCTGTGTTTGTGTCTGGGACTTGTTGATAACAGGCATGGCGGTGGGTGGGAGGGGTTTATATGACCTTTGACTTTTGGTTTTGTAGCGTTTTGATTGGCTGGCTGGAGGCAGGACTGCCTCACTTTGTAAGGACTGGGACGAGGAGGACCCTAATCGGGGTAATGAAGATTACCGGTAAGTAACAAGACATTTTTAATGCAGAACACTTTATGGTTTAGAACTGTTACTTGTGCTAGCCATTTACTTAATGTAAACAGGGATTACTGATCAAATGCTATTCTATGAGACACCCTACATTTCCAAACCCTATCTCCATTATAACAACCATGTATATGAAATATAAGTGAGTACTTTTATCCAGGCCCACGTCCATGGGCAAGGGCTCTGATAGTATAAATAGCATCTTACCGGAGTTGTTTTATGAAATAAAAATGAATAAAAAGCGGCAGTATGATAATGTACATAGTTCCTCATATTCTATGAATGACATGAACAACAACTTCATTTCTGTTGTGACAACCAGTATAAGCATATTATATGTATATTCGATTATGAAACAGATGTTTGAACATGACCTCTTATATCGGTAGTTATGATCAAGGCGCATGTCCATTGGCACGGGACTCAGACAGTGTGAACAGCCTTTTGCCAACGTGTTATGTATACAACAAATGGCATCTAAATAAAGCCATTCCAGAAGTGGCAATGTAGTAACATGCATAATACATCATATTCTCTGAATGACATGAATGTGGTGTTTGTAAACAAAGGGGCATCTAAATAAAGCCAAGCTTATTCAGGAGTAGTAGTGTAGTAACATGAATAATACATGAATGACATGAACAAAAGCTGCATTTCAGCTGTGACAAACAGTTTAAGTTTGTACCCAGACAATCCCCCAGATTGTGAACCAGACATCTATCCTGACTGGTTTTATAAATACAAAGCATGCGTCTCAGTAGAACCAATCTTCCCAAGAGCCATTGTGGTCCAAAAACTAATTTATTCTCTGTTTCGGGACAGGTCTAAAAGGTCTAAAAAGCATGATGTGTCCTAGTACTGAACCTGACCTAATTGTCTGTAGGTCTCCTCATGTTCATTAAGTCCATGTGTTACTGCGTCCAAGGTGTGTATCTATTTGCATTCTTTAAAGTTTAAGGATGATGCAATGTTACCACACCTCGAATGAGAACAAATCTTTTTCAATACCCACCATCTCAGGTTCTCAACTTGATGGCCCATTTCTGAAAAATGCTCTACAAGTGGGGCATCCTGTACCTTACACTGGACCCTGCTGCAAAGTTGCAGGATTCTCATCTTCACCTTCTGGGTGGTTTGACCAGTGTATAATTTACTACAGGGTCATTTTATTGCGTAAATAACATTGGAGCTGTTGCAATTTGAATGGTGCGATAGTGTGTATGTCCGATCTCAGTGGGTAAATGTAGCGCCCTCCGCAGTGAGTGTACAGTGGCTACATTTGAAGTGACCTAGATCCGGTGGTAAGGTCAATTGGGCTCTGATGTCTGGTCTGCGAAGAGTTTCCAGGAATGAGGTAACAACAAAATCTTTCACATTCTTAGCTTTTTTGAAGGCGAAGATGGGGTCATCTGCTATGCCAATCTCAGTGGCCACTAAGTTCCAATAATTTTTCAGAACCTTTTTTATTTCATGGCTTCTAGAGTTAAATGTGGTCACGCACACTAGTTTCTCTTCATTTCTCTGATTCCTTGGGTTTAACCTCAAGTAGGGAGTCCCTAGGGCAATACCACGCTCTTTTTCTCGCTCTGTTGAGTAGTCCCTTCGGGTAACCCATCTCTCAGTTTCTGAAGTAATACGTCAGTCTCTTTGAAAAAAAATCGGTTCTACGTGAACAATTATGTCTCAATCTCAGGAACTGTCCATAGGGCAGATTGTCCCGCAGGCTCCTGGGGTGATGTGAATTGTATTTTAACAGTGTATTTCTTTCTGTAGGTTTTCTGAAGAGGGTCGTATAAATCTGCGTATCCTCTGTTTTCAGTGTGAGGTCAAGGAAGCAGATGGATTCTCTATTGTAAGTCATGGTAAATTGGATGTCCGGTGATCTGCCATTTAGCCAATTCCTGAAGTCAGACTTCTTTCACTTCCTGTCCACATCATCAAGACATTGTCAATGTATCTTTTCCACATTGTTATGCTTTCTAAGAATGGATTGTCTTTGGTGTATATGTGTTTGTCCTCATATGTGTCCATGAATAAATTCGCCAGACTTGGAGCGAATCCAGCTCCCATGGCAACCCCCTTGCGTTGTGGCTATTTCCAATAAAGCCACCAGGAAATCAGTGGGAATCCATTGCGGTGTTGGAAGCTTCTCCAGGATCTCCTGTGTTACCTCCAGTGCCTGGTCCTGCGGAATACTGGTGTAAAGTGATGTGACATCAAGTGTGACCATAAATTGAGTAGCAGAGTCAAATGGCTGGTTTTCAATCATCTGTATAATGTGCATAGTTTCACGCACATAGGACCTGGTTTCAACGACCCATGGTTGTAGAAAACTGTCTATGTATTTATTTAATGGTTCGAGAACCAAGCTACAACCAGAGACGATGGGTCTTCCCGATGGATGATTGATACTTTTGTGCACTTTAGGTAAGGTGTAGATCGTTGGTATTCGTGGGTCTTTTTTATTCAGGTAGTTGTATTCAGGCTCACTCAGGTAGCTGTCCTCAAGTCCTTTTTGTGTTAGTTCACAGATGAGTGTTGTTATTTCCTGAGTGGGGTCCCTGGGTATGGGGCAATAGCTTTCCCGATCTCTGAGTTGCCGACCAATTTCTGTGATGTAATCACTAGTGTTCTGGACCATCAATGAGCCCCCTTTATCAGCAGCTTTGATGACTATACAATGGTTCTTTTTATTAATAATTCCAACGCCTGCCTCTCTTCCCTTGTGACATTATAGTTGATGTATTTCCTCTCACCTAACAAGTCTATGACCTCCTTCATGACAATTTGTTTATATGCCAGAATTTTTTGGCTCATTAGGTGGGACGCAGGGGTAAATGTAGATGCCGGTTTGAAGGAAGTAGCCGCCATGTGTTGCAGAACAAATTCCCTTCAGCCTTATTTTTCTAAAGAACTGTTGTAATTCCAGTTTTATGCCAAAAGTGTCTGCTGGAGAAGTGGGAATGAATGAAAGACCTTTGGATAATATTCCTTTCTCAGAAGCGGTGAGGATATAATCAGAGATGTTTATGATTGGGTCTACTGGGGAATGGATTCGTTTGCTCCCTGTTATCACTCCATTATCTGCACTGATATTTTGAGGATTGTTTGGTGTCTGGTCATTGGTGGACTGGGCCAACTCTCTGGTGATATCATTAGTATTCAAATTGTTGTTTATGTTAGAAGTTTGATTAATGTTTGGTGTCTGTTCCCTGAATCCCTGAATTTTGGGATATCTATAAAGATTGCAGGTACCCGGGTTCTGAGGGACACTTGGTTACCCTATTGACTCTAATGGTTTACTAGCACAGGTGATACCTGCAAGGGTGTTTTTGTTATCCCCTACTGCCTTTTTCTTGGTGGACGTTCATAGCATGATCCTTATAGGAGCTTGTGTTCTCTATGTCCCCCTATCCAGTGGGTCACAATGTTTTATATCAAATGTGATGACCAGCTACCCTGTTCTATACACAAACCTGGTCTTCTAGATAGTTCTGTTCTGCACTGATTGGTGTGCAGGGCTCCCACTCCCCCTTGTACGTCTGCCCCACTGCTCTGTGTACATTTATCCGCCTCTTTGAGGTGCTTCTCCCGTATTTCCGGGAGCCTTCATGTTTCTCGTCTCCTATTATGGGGTAACCCACCCTCTCACCCCTCTATATCTTCGACTCTTTTCTCCTTCAGAACCACATAGCTCCCTAAGGTACACTTCAATCTCTGGTCGTTGGGTAGATCACGATTACTCCTTACACCAAATAGTACATCACGGTCTTACATGTCTGACTTAAGTCTACACTGAAAGTACGTTCTCCTTACACAAAAGGGCTTAATCACCCAGTGAAGCACAAGAACATCTCTGGTTACTGCCAAACTCTGAGTGGGCACCTGGTATTTCTACAGGAAACAAAGATTGGACACAAAGAAGCACTTTCTATGCGCAATGGTTGGGTGCACAACTTATCCTGATCCCGGCAATTTCTATGAAAAATGGCATGGTCACCATAATATCCAGGAAATCAGCCCTACCGATCATTACCTTGGAGCAGGATGATAGTGGCAGATGGCCGATTACCCGACTCCAAGCAGGGGATTCAGAATAATTTGCAATTAACATCTACGCACCGAACACTGACGAACCTGTCTTGTGGTCCAGGTTAGCTGCGAAAATGGCATTGCTCCCCACAAAGGCCGTATCATTCTGGGAGGGGAACTTTAATCTATCAATGAATACTATTCTAGATAGAATCTCTGCCTTTAAATATTGAACCAGTAAAGCTCACAAAGCAATACGCCCACTTAGCACCTTGCATGGCCTGCTGGACGTATGGAGGCTACATAACCTCACCGGCAACAAATTTACTTACTTTTCCTTCCCACACAATAGTTTCTCTAGAATTTTTTTTTTTTATAAGAGTTTTATATAGCGCAAACTTGACCCAAAGGTATCATAGCGATTTACATGAGCACCAGTTGCGTTACAGATGGACACATTCATTTTGTTAGGCACGGAGAGATTCAGTGATTTGCCCAGAATCACAGGATGTTGAGCGTCCCTGCTGAGACTCGAACCTGGTTCCTTAGCTTCAAGGTCAACAACTCTAGCTGTTAGGCCACATCCTCTCCCATATATTATTACAGTGTAATGTCATATTAGTTGACAATGCACTGTTACAAGACACCTTAATCTCTTCCATTGAGCCCATTAACATTTTTGATTTTGCAGCCTTCTCTGTCTCTCTTTGGATCCTGCCCCCTCAACCCAAAAAACGTTCATGGAGTATGAGCACTGAAATTCTGGAGAACGAATCTGATGCACAGGAATTAAGCAATGAGTTAGCCTTGTTCCGAAAGGACAACACCTCTTCGGTCTCCTCACCAGTTACTCTTTGGGATACCTTGAAAAGTTTTTTTCGTGGGCAAGTGATTTGTCGCATGGCAAAAAAACAAAGATATCAGATCTCCAATGGACAAATTATCGGCTGATATAAAATCCCAATAAATATTATTCAGGTGTTCGAATGCCCCTTCAGCCCAACCAACACTAAAAAACTAAAATATAAATATAATAAAATTGTGAGTTAACGCGCACACTTGTGGGGCCAAGTGCAGAAAGGTAAAAGATTATTTTACCGAAAGAAAGCTGGGAAATCACTAGCTGCTTTCTTAAAATTCAAAAGGAACTCCACATTAACTTTTAATATCAAACATCCCCTAGGATCAAAACAAAGCCAAGCTATATTCTCAAAATCTTTCAGAAATTTTATACCAACCTATACTCCCCCCTCAGTTTCCACTTCCAAAGATACTTGCCTAAAATTCCTCCAGTCTTTGCAGATAAAAGCCATTTCCACTGAGGATAGTATGAGACTGAATAAACAGATAGAGCATAGCGAGATCCAGAAGGCGATTAAGCTCATTCCATCAGGGAAGGCCCCAGGCCCGGATGCCTCCCCATAGGTTTTTACAATTCCTTTAAATAAATAATTATGGACCCCTGGAAAGCATGCTAAACAACTTTGCATCCTCAGGGGATGAGTCGGGTACTGCCGCGGAGGCCACTATTGTAGTGATCCCAAAGGAGGGAAAAGATCCCTCCAATCCAAAGAACTTTAGACCAATTTCCTTAATAAACATGGAAACCAAAATTTACGCTAAAATCTTAGTGTCCTGATGCACTTCTCTAATTACAAAGTTAATTTGTCGCTCTTAGACGGGCATATTCAAAGGCAGGTTAGCAAGTGATAATATTTGTCTGTTCAGCCATGTTATTGAAAAATCATCCATTCCGCAAGCACCCATCGCAGTGGCTATAGCTCTGGACGCGGAGAAGGCCTTCGATAAGGTGTCTTGGCCCTTTTTTTGGTCGCGTTAATTAGGTACAGCCTCGGGGACACTTACATCAAAATGGTCATGGCCCTTATCCCAATACTTGAGTCAATGGAGAACTGTCCCCCCCGGTTCCACTCCAACAGGGCACCCATCAAGGCTGCCCACTCTCACCATTGCTTTCTCTACTTGCCATCAACGCCTTGATACTGATGTTGAATATATCCACCGACAATGCAGGGATGAAATGTGGAAATATGGTCTGTAAAACAGCCGCTTGCAAGGATGATATTTTAATCTTCACGGAAAACGCGGACACGGATATCATTAACATGTTCTCCTTCTTCTCAGGATATTCTTTGAATAAGGACAAAACAGAGGTTTTGCCTCAATCTCCACTGTACTCCTTCTTGTCTACGAACTCCCAGTTCCAGTGGCAATCTAAATGTATCAAATACTTGGGAATCTGGTTTTATAACAATTTGGATGAGTCTATATCTCAGACCAAATGCAAAACAATCTACAAAATGAAATACCTCTTGAAGGCTTGGTTCCCCAAATATACCTCATAGTGGGTCAGATTAGAAACTCCGAAGATGATGGTGATGCCTTTAATTAACTTCTTGTCTAGTATGTCCCCAATCTGCCTATCCACATACTTTATCTCAACAGTAGACAAAATTTGTGCAGAGTTTCTTTGGAGCAACAAGAACGCCAAAATGAGTTTTAAGAAACTCAGGTCGCCTTACTGCATAGGTGCATACAGGACAAGAGTGTCTATTATCTACACATGTGTTATCATTGATAATATCATTAATCTTTTTTAGAAACTTCACATTTCCATCATTGATGATGCCCAGACATCATAATTATTATAGAGCAAATATATAAATTATTCAACCCGTAATTACGGGAGTGTACATTAGTAATACCCGTAGAGTCACGGTCTATTTGTATTGATTATTTGTTGATTAATGTATGAAAATGATTTAGGTGATTTAGATTGAAAATATGTATATTTAAAGCAAAAATCAGATTTAAAAAATCACATTTTCCTTTTAAAATTATGGGAAGGCTGTGTTTATTTGACATTATTATCTTCAGGCTGCAAAAAGCAGGCCCTGATATTGAGTAGGTGCTGGATTCAGTGCCCTGCCATAGTTTCCCTAGTCAAGGTATTTTGTTCAAACCATAGTATCTGGCTCTATGGACATTAGGCTTAAATTCAATGAAGCTGGGTGTGGTGGTATCTGGTAACACTGCGCGAATGGCTTGGGCTTCAGTAGCTCACAAATATTTTCACTGATCAGAAGTAGCTCTCACTGCAGAAAAGGGTGGGGACCCCATGTGTCATTGCTAAAGTCAATAAGTCAGTAAATATTTGTCCTCCCTCATGCACTGTATCCTGTTTCTGTTGGCTACAAAAATGATTGTAGTCCCATGGACAAATGTGCAATGGCATCCCAGGCAATGTTGATCGGAGATGTTCCCATATTTACCATCAAGAACTCCTGTAGGGAGGAGAACATATTCCTACTATACTCAGCATCGAGGAACCGGGTGTGCTCAAATGTCCATCTCTGAGATTCATCATTTGTCAGTTTATCCTTTATAATCACTAACAGGGGATTGTGATATGGCATAACTTTAGAACAAATGTTGATATTAATATTGATCATTATTTTATGTAAGGCCAGAGCCATATCAATGCATGAGTAATGTTTATGAACAAAAGGAGAAATATGTATAGTCTGGTTCTCCCTTTTTCACTGTCCACCGTGCATCAAGAAAACCATGCCAATTCACCAAAGTTAGTATGGAAATACAAGTTTTCTATATCGGGGAAAATGCTTAGTGACTAGTGGAATTGTTTTTATAATCCATCACACTGTTACCAAATTTACTATCAATGGGGCAACATTTATTTGATAGGCTTTAAAATGGCTTTTGAAGCTTAACCTATGTAATCTCTATACATAGGACCAGATCACAAAACGTTTTTGAATGGTTCTGTTTCATGACCTTGGTGATAAGTTAAGGCAGTGCTTGGAGCAAAAACCTTTTACCGCTGTAAAGTGTTCATGAGGCACCATGAGGCACCCAAATATGAAATCAGGCTTCTGGCATTGATAATATGTGACAAGAATATTTGTGAATTTTGTTGTGGTGGTGTTATGTTCTGTTGCTTTTTGTGCTGCCCTCTTACCGTGCATTACAGCAATGAGACGTTGTTGTGTTTTACTGTGGTTGTTGTGTAATGTTATGTTTTGACTGTTTTGTTATGTTGTTCCCTGTTACGCTTTAATTGTGCTAGTTTATTGCTATGTGCATGTTACTGTGTTATGTTGTATTTTGACGTGACAAGCAGCCATGTATCCCTATATAAGGTAGAAAAATAAAGCTGCTCCAGCTCTTCAACTATTTAAGACATCAGTTAGCTAAAAAGTGTGACAGAAATCCTGTCTACAATTAGTATGTGCAGTACTCACTTTATGTGGATGGCCCTTGGTGTCAAATGTACTTAATTCGCTACAGCATATACATAATACTTCTAAACTAGTGATCATGGATTGCACTGGTCATCAACTAAGATGCCCAGATGACTTACAGAGCTCAACGAGCTGAAACGTGCTACCAGTTAAGTACCATTTATACTGTGCAAGTGCTTTACCAAAGACCTTAACAGTGTGGAGAAATACATTTGCACTCTGTATGCACCACAGGGATATTTAGCCTGCATTGTACACTATGGGGTTCTATCAAAGATCGCATTATCATCAGTGTAATCTCCTTTCTGCATAGAAAATTCTCACATTCTTGGGAGTGGAAAGTCAACCTCTGGGGCGATTCATTATTTAGGTTGATGATACATAGGTCTCGGTCCTGAAATATGTTTTGCCTAACCAATTATTTGATATATCATTTTATACTTCTGGTGGGACAAGGGGCAGAGCTTGTAGGTGGTTTGGCACATTTGAATATTCAGCAGTGATCAAAAGTTGGAACCATCGGCTCTGCACATGGAGCAGAAAAAAAGTGGAAATGGCAAACTCGTCCGTGCTCTGATAGCCAAAACAAAGCTGACTAGCCTTAAGTCAACGCAATGCCTTTATCACAATTAAGGGTTTCAGATCATTTGGGAATTAACATAAGTACTACTTCAACTGGGGCATCTGGTATGTTCATGTTGTAAAACACTTGCTATTTAGGTTTAAACTCTGTGAAATATGCATCTTTAACATAATTGAAAAGTGTTGATATATTTCTCCAAACAGAGTCCATTTGGGAAACAAAATACATACATTGCAGGCAAAGTTGGTGCCCTTGGACATTCAGAAGTGAAGAATGTTGGAGCTATGGGCTCTGCACAAAGATCCGGAGAAGGGTTGACAGTACTGGCTCGTCACTGCCCTGAGAGCCATACAATTAACGGAGTGAGATCTCTTGCATCAATGCTATGCCTTTTCTCCAATCAAAGATGTCGGATCGTCCGGGAATTTCAGTGCAGCTACAACTGGGGCTTTTGCAATGTTCCTATTTGTAAATGATTCCCTTTGAGGTTTATCTTTTGTGAATTGAGCATACTTGGCAAAATGGAAAAGTACATACGTTTTTCCACTAAGAAGAATCCACAGTTCCACATCAAGTGTCCATCTAACAGGAGTTCTTTGTGTTACTTCCCCATTTAGAAAATATCTAGTGCATAAGCTGAACTACAGCTATGTGAAAGACTACACTTGTATGTATCCAGTAATGATATGTGCCTGCAATTACTGCCATGTGTTGCTTCCCTAAACTTCTATTAACATAAGTTCATGACCTGAATGCAACTTCATATAAAAACAAGCATTTGCAATGCAATCGGTCTCGCCTTTGGGAACTTATATGTATTTAGCTATGCAGCACATTAGCCTGGGTGCTGAAACATCTACTGTTCTTTAACATGGAGGGAAAGTAAGCACCAAACTGCGTGACACTCCAGGTATGGGAACACATGGAGAGAAATATTGCCTTTCAGAGAGAAATGGTATAGTCCAAAGCTCTGTTTTTAATATAAAAGCAGGGCTTTCGGTGGTCATATCACTGAAAATACAAGATTTGAAAAAACATTATTGTCTCACGGGTGCTCGTGGAAGACAATTTCTATGGACTGGAATCTAGAGAATGCTAAAGTGATTCTGGTATTTTACTGACCTCTGCTGGTCGTTTTCTATCAAGACAGTAAAATAGAGGCAGTTGAACAGAAAAAAAAGTCTCTAAGTGGAAGCAGACAAGTCCTAGGGCTGATCTCCAGAGCCCACAAAGTACATACACATATAAGTATATACTAAAGTATATACTAAAATATATACACTAAAGTATATACTAAAGTATATACAAGAGGTCTCGAATGCTCGACCTAAACAGAAGTTGTGCCTAAAACAAGCTCTGTAATTGCTGCTATAAATGCATACACATCTGCAGTGGCCGTCTTAAAACTGGGTCTGTTAAAATAATACAAATGCGGTTCAAATATGGCCCCTTTGGTTGAGTTTGCATTCACAGTGGCCATCTTTGAATGCGTGTTTATTATTTTAACAAATCCATTCAAAGTTGACCTTTGTAGATGTGCGCACATCCACGATGGCCATCTTTGAATTGGGTTGTTAAAATTAAAAATAATACTATAAGTCCAATGGGGTGAGAGAATGCAATGAGCATGGGTACATCTTGCAACAAAGTAACGTCTCTGTCATGCGAAGACCGAAAAAGGGTTGACTAGATAGGCCTCATGGTCACTACGTGTGACTACATCTTACAGTGTGTTGCTATTATAACTAGAAAATCTGATGAAATGAGGTTAGCTGGCGACGAATATTTGCATGTGAAAGTATTTTATTTCCATTTAGGAACGGTGCGTGAAACACCTGTCCTGTTTGAGGTTTTTTTCTTTAGAGTTTGCCTCATAGACGGGGGTTTGGCACCATAACACCAAAGATTCTAGCCTTTGCCACCATGTGATTGTTACACTGTAGATCCTACCCACAGTGTCCAGGCTCCCAGGGGCAACAAAGTACCGAACCCCCCAAAACAACAACCAGCAATAGCTCGCAATATCTATGCATAGTAATTATTATTATTGTAAACAATACCTGGAACATCAAAGGAGTAGTAGCAGAGGAAAAGTTGAGACTTTTGGCCATGTGGATTTCAGGGTTGTATTTTGACATGAATCCTTTGATGATGACAGTCTTGGCTGTTCCCTGCTCACCAATTAGCAGCACAGCCTAAATAATGGGAAACAATATACTCATGAGCTTTAAAATAGCAATAATGAGCTCTGTCAATTCCACTGTACACAAAGATGTAAACAGGGCATGATGGAACATCATATGTCAGATGATACAATCCACTAGCCACTTTAGTATGCAATAATAAACTGTGCAAGCCCACTTTGCAAATCAGGAGTACATGGTGAACATTGATCCGGCCCTCAATGTACACCACGCCCATAGTGTAAACAGCAGGTGCATTGGTGAACATGACATCATGTTGCCCTTTCTCAATTTTACCTTCTTCCTTTTTCTTCTACAAGAGTATTAATAAACAGTAAAAAAAAATCAGCAGCTATTTTAGACAGCATGCTCTTAATTGTATGTAAAACAGCAACCAATTGGGGAGTTATTCGTATTCCTTTGTCAGGTGTTCTAGAATCGTGAAAGAATCTATATATTGTAATGTATTATGCACATGTTGCTCTTTGTCACTTACACCCTGTTTTGCTGGACTTCATCAGGGAGGACCGGGAGCAGTCGCCTAGGATCCACATGGGAAATTTCCCTTGATGCAGGTTTGACTACAGGGGTTTCCCCTCCCCTCCTCCCATGGGGCAAGTAGCTTTGGTATCTAGGGCTTGAAATTAGAGGCCATCAAGTTGTGGAGTGTGGCAGTGCTCACGCCCACACAGTGGTTTACTCTTACCACTAGCTGGTAAGAACGGAGCCCTCTATGTTCTTTTTAGGTCCTGACGAATGCCCTGGACCCAAGCGGGCCATTAAGGCAGAAACATGTTGACCTCTCACATAACGGATAGGGGACATTAATTCCCCCACATACCGTCACTTGATTTTAATATCATATAGTTACCTTTAACATTAAAAACACGATTAAGATAACTATAATGTTTTTTAACCACACTTTTTGTTTATGGGCCCCCACTTAGTTTAGAAGTGCATCCCTGTCGTCAGGTGTATGCCCGCCCTCTATCAAACCAAGGTTTTAGAGGGCGAGGACTGGTCAATGATGAAGCATGACACCAGGTGGTGTGTGAGACCAGTCCGTTACTTTTTGTGAGATGCCTTCACTTACAAATACATCCCAAACCTCGTAGTGGCAATTCAGTTAGGAGCAGCTTTTTGTGGTTAGATTGCTGGATGAATGGCCTGATGTGGCAGGGATTATTGATTAATTAAGTTCCTGTGCAAGGATTTTCAAACAATAACAAGGAATAATATGGGTGTTGCCTCGCCTTCACGTATTCAACTATTAAAGAATCTCCATTGAAGATCACATAACAAGTTAATGACAGTAGCACAAACTCTGGCTCCTGGATCCCGAGGATGAAGCCAGGCCATGTAGTGGAGCCTTGGATATTGTGTACATACCAGGAGCTCCATCATTGGTGAGTGTCCTTGGTGGTGGGACACAAAGCTATCTGATGTTATAGCTCCAAAGCAGATGCCCTAGAATACTAGTTCAAGGACTCTCCTCCTTGTACCTATGAGACCTAGCTGAACTCATAGCCACTGACGGGGCTTATAATTGGTGAGACAGACTTTGCCAGTATTGCCAGGGCTATTAGCACATTCCACCCACTAATGGTAGAATTAAACAGCAGTTTACTGTCACTTCACAGCTCTTCACCCACGTTTCATTCTGACTGCTCCATCAGAATTGACATCTTGCAGTGATTCCATTTTACAAAGGGCAAGGTTGGCCGCAGCGAGGCACCATCTAAAAATGGGGACTGCTGTATTTAATGATTTTTTTCAACTTAATGAGTAAAGATAGAGGACAAGCTAGAGATGAAAGGTGTAATCTTGCAACTGTGACCTTAGATGGTTTGATAGTTAAATAAGACTGGCCCAGAAGGAAAGTAAAAAGGCAGAATATATAATTATGAGATCATGTATTTAGAGTAAGCCAAAGCTTCCTTAGGGCAGCTGAACAGGCTAAGAATGTATTTAAACTTAAGAAGCTGGTTCAAGAGAAAAGCTGGTAGCGTATGCTATTAATCATAAAGGTGGGTAAGGACATACTATGATGGCGGGCAGTCGCAGATGCTATGGATAAGAATTAGCTTCCTGTGATTGTATCAATGCGGTCCTGCCCACGTTTTTGCCTGCTCATGTCAAAGTATTTCCTAGTGCAGACCTTAAAGTTGTCTGCATGAATTTGGCCCAATTTATATCTCCAAACGTAAATATTAGCAAAAATCTTATCACATAATTTGTTTGAATGTAAGAACTCTAGGCCGCTTGACCCTGAGGGGCAGTAATTTTAAGAGCTTTGGTAAGATTTTGTTTAGTGATGTTTTATATTATTAGCAATACTCACTTCCTTTATTAAATCAGGACACTCCCAACAACTTGGAAGAGGGCTATTGTTGTCATCGTCCATAAAAAAGGTAATATTATTTGTCTCAAAAATAGTACATACTGTCAATGTTTTGTCCATCTGCCAAGTTGTTCAAGGAGTTGATTTATCGAACTAGAAGGAAGACCAGAAAATCATTCCTAAAATATAAATGCCATTTAAAAGAGGAATGTCCACAATGCATAATATATTGGCCTTACCTCTCAGGACTAGGAGTGCATTTCGTAGTGGGATGTGCCACTGTATTTTGCATTTCTGGTCTTCAGTATAGTGTTTGACAAGATTGATTAGATCAAATATTTGAAAGAAAACCTCACATGGGTTGATTCAAGCTGAGTGTTTCATACATTAGTGAATAATTTTGGAAAACAAGTGTGTCACATCAAATTATCTATAAAGAAAAGTCTTAGGGGCATATTCACAAGGAGCTATCTCCGAATTAACGGCACTTTATCGCAGCCAAAGTCGTGATAAATTTACCCCCCCATTCACAAGCCGGTGTTAACAGCCCACAGCACCAGTTTACCCACGATAGCAGCCGCAAAAAACATCGCCACAGAGGACCCCCGCAAATATCGCTAATGAGATGCAGAGTGGGCGTTCCCGTGACAGAAGTCGAGACAACAGCACACCTCAACATTCACAACGACCAGCCACATCCGCGATAAAAACACAAAACAGGCGACAAGGCGCGTTAGCACCAGGAAATCTACACCTGCTCTGACCTGGTGTAAACTCGGACGGCAGCCTGCAAACCAAAAGGGAGCACAGCCCAGGGCTACATCGGAAGGGCAACAGATGCCATGGAGTCACCCATCATGCGGCCCGGACACCCAAGAGGGCCACAACACAACACCACCCCCAGGACCACCCCTCCCTGGCACCCCCCCCCCCGACCGAAGACATGCCACATCAGCCACACCTAAACATGTACAAATTATTCCGCCTGATGCCGCACAAACACAACTAGTGACATGGATGTGTCGTCACAGAAATGACCAGCACACATTCATTTTCGAAGCAACAAATGAAACTTTATTAAAATGAACAACGAAATGAAATGAAGACACATGGCCGCTCCCCTCCGGACAATACGTAGGTCACAGCCTGCAAGACAAAAAACATGATGAGAAGGTGTGTCATGCGCACATCAGAGGACAGAGAAAGAGCGAAGGAGAGAGAGAGGAAGAGAGGGAGAGAGAAGAGGAGAGAGAGACGAAGAGAGGGAGGGAGAGAGAGAGGAAGAGAGGGAGGGAGAGAGAGAGGAAGAGAGGGAGAGAGAGAGAAGAGGAGAGAGAAGAGGAGAGAGAAGAGGAGAGAGAGAGGTAGAGAGGGAGAGAGAGAGAGAGTGCCGCCCCAGCGCACCCAGGCCACACTGCTCACCTGCTGCCACCGGTGTGTCTCCAACCACATGCCGGTATGTAGGGCAGTTCACCAGGTCACACATCTGATTCAGAGCCGTCAGCTGAAACAGAGCCCAGATACATGACTGGCACAGTACACACACTTGCACAAGACAGCATCGCCTGCCCGCCCATGCACACCCAGGCAGAGGCACCCCAACCTCTCCCGCCGCCCATCGGAGCATGCCCGCCCATGCACACCCAGGCCTCAATGCTCACCTTCCGCCACCGGCGCGTAGACAGGAGGTCCCACCACGTCCCGCAGCAAGCCACATGCCCGGGGCCCGTGGACATGGCACCCTCCACATCATGCAGCCCTGCTCCGCAAGCCACCAGGTCTCATGTTTGGTGCTGGGTCTTGATTACTCCATGGCAGAGGACATACCAGTGCACCCGGCACCATCGCAGGCTGCACACCCGCTCAGCCCAATGGGTGCCACCAACTCTGGGATTCCGGAAGCGACGCCACGGGGCGGTAGGCCCGCGCTGCCCGCTTGCTCTGGCCAACGCTGCGGTCCAGCAGGGCACACAAAACCTGAGCTGTCCGGACCGCTGGGACGGGGCATCATCGCAGGCTGCACACCCACTCAGCAGCTCAAGGTGCCACGGACACAGTGCACCCCAAGTCACCGTCCCGTGGCAGGGTGCCTGTGCCGTCGTATGCCACTAACCCTGTGCAACCCCAGTCTGCGCCACGTGGTGGTAGGCCCGTGCCGTCCGCAAGGCCTCGGATGGCACTAACCCTGTGCGCAACAACTCATGGGCCCTACATGAGTGAGAACCGTGGAGCGGCCGTCATCCAGTCACCACCGGAAGAGGGGAATGTGACGTCGTCAGCCCCTTATGTTGGTGGAGTCACATGGCCTGTAACGTCTGTGCCGGATGGGTGTGGTGTGTGTGAAAACCTGCCCTCAGGGAGTGGCTGTGACATGCTGACCACTGGACCAGTGACCTGCACACCACCAGCGAGTATGCCCGCGACGGGTAGCAATGAGGGGCCCCCCCTCGGGGCGTTAGCGGAGTGGTTTGGCCTGCCGTACGCCCGACCAGCGCAGTGCTTGCAACAATGACTCGTGGGCTCTGGGCGTGGTCCAGTCCATGTCCGTACAAGGAAGTGACTGATGCGTGTGTCCCTGCTGTAGTGTTCACGGAACCCGCTGCACAAAATGCAATGTCGCACCCTTTAACATCATTGACGCAAGGGAAGGCACTGTCCCCACATTCATCCACACAGGAATGACGTAAGACATTACACAGCAGTGCGTCACTGGATGTTTTTTCTGCACATCCAGTGCAGTCATGCAGCTGGAGCGGTACAGGGCAATGCCGAGCACACCACACAATATGGGCCCGTGGAGGGCCAGCCAGTGTCCATCCCGGGATGAGCTGTACTGCGGAAGAGGAAGGCTACAGTCCGCAGTCTGTCCGCCGTGTCATTGGTCGTCAAACAGGATGTGGCAGTCCATGTCGCTGTCCAAGGTGAGTGCCTCGGAGGTCAGTGGTAGGTCTTGAGGCCATGTGCGGCACCAAGCAGAAACAGGCAAGGTGGCGGAAATGGATGCTAGTGCCTGGCCCTCCTGACCACAGTCCCATCCACGTCCTCGTCCCCGGGTGTGTGCCCTGCCCCACCTGTGGGTGTTGTAGTGCCGGCTGCGGCACTGTGTGCCACTGACACATCAGGGGCCGGAGGAGGATTGTCGGCCGCACTGTGTGGCAGTGACACATCAGGTGCCGGAGTGGATACGCCTGCCGCACTGGAAGGCACTGACACACCAGGGGGCGGAGATGTGGATGGTGTGGGGGCAGCAGCATTCATCATCGCCACGCCTTGTGGCAGCAATGCCATGACGAGGACATGCAGGGCACGGTAGATCCCAGCTACCTTTCGCTGATGTGCAGCGGCGGCTGCCATCCTTTCCGCCTCCATCCGCACCATGTCCTCCATGAGCCTCCGCATGTTTGCCAGCTCACGGCTGGCATCGCTGGGGCCACTCTGAGCGGACAGGTATTCTTCCCTCCACGTCTTGACTCCAGAGATGTCAGTCAGGGCTCGCTGGAGTCCATGGGGCGGACATAGACACCCAAGGATGGCGTCCAGTTTGTTAGCCATGAGCTCGAACCCCACCCGCACCTGCTCGGCCGTCTCCCTCTGGCCCTCCAGCACACGGCGTTGGAAGGCCATTTGTTGTTCCTGGGGGTCTTGGGAGGCTGTGGGTGCCTCCTGCTGGGTGGTTTGGGTGGTGGGTGGGGTCTCATGGATGTAGCTGGGCTGCCCTGATCCTGGAGGTGAGTTGCGGATGAGGTTAATGAGGTCTTGGATGGTTTGGGTGTCGATGCTGGTGTTGTCCTCCTCCTCGTCATCAGTGAAGAGTGACTGTGACTGCTCTGCAGGAGGTGTTGACGATGCCCCTGCGATGTGAAGGGGAGATGGTGTATTACAATGTGTCCACATGTATGTAGCCGCATGGTACAGGTTGACATTCAGACAGCATGGCATTGTACATTGTGACAGTCTGTGGGTCTGGGCGAGGACCCAGAGTGATTGTGGGTGTGCACTGTGCCCTGCTTGCTTGTGCATGTGTGCCATTGTGGCCATCTTCCCCCCTCCCCCCAGTACCTGGTGGTCACTCACCCTGTTGCGGTTGTGTTGTGTCCTGTCGAGCAGTGTCCGGTCCCCCGACTCTGGCCACAGTCTCCACACTGATGACTGTCGACACCAGCTCCTCCATGTCATCCAGCTCCAGCTGTGGCGCTGGGCCCCCACCTTCGGTCTGCGTTGCTGCCTTCAGGTTGGCACTGAGTTTCTCCTTGGTCTTCCGCTTGATGTCATTCCATCGCCTCTTGACCTCGTCCATTGTCCGCTTGTGCTCTCCGACGGCATTCACCTTGTCGACGATGTCCCGCCATATTCCAGTTTTGGTGCCCAATGACACGTTGGAGGTGACGAAGAGTTGTTGATGGTGTTCCATCACCTCCGTGACTATGATCCTGTTCGCCTGCGGACTGAACTTGGTCTTCCTCGTCTTCTTGTCCTTGCCCTTCCCTGTCCCCGAGGTCCCAGGCTGGTCGTCCGGGGTGCTTGTGCTGTTGCGCTCGTCCTCTGCGCCTGCTCCGGCTGCCTCCATGGTGCTTGAGTGTTGGTCAGTTTGTGTGTGGGTGTTTTTTTCTGCTTTTATGAAGGTTTTTGACGCCTGCCAGGTGTGTGTTGCAGGCCTGGCGCTGCTTGTCGCTGGTTTCCTCATCGCGCTTTGGCCCATCGCGTGTTTTTTGGTGTTGTGGTTTGTATTTTTATCTCCATCGTGGTGGTTGTATTGCGGACTTTGTCTGCGGTTTCGGCAGACTATCGCATGGTACCGCCTTGTTGTGAATTCCACGTTGACACGGGGTTATTTTCCCGTGATAGGCTGCGTTATTGAAAGTTGCGTTACGCTACTCTTGCGGTAGTTATCACACATTCTTGTGAATATACCCCTGAGTTTCAAAGAATATTTATTTGGCAAACGTTGATGTGGGGAGTCTGGATAGCAAAGGACCCAAGCTTCCCATGGTTACATCGAACAGATACTTAAGATTAGATTGTATTTACTCAGATAGGCAGCTAAACATGGGCAAGTTCCTTGCGAAAAAGCAAGCATTAGAAATTCTAGTCCGATCAATAAAAGACAAATAAGTAACCTTTCAGGCATTTGCACAGTGACAGAGAAAGGGTGCTGTGGACATTTTCTTTGAACAACAAACTGGCAGCACTGTATAACCTTGTCGAACGAACAACGTATTAAGTACATATTTATATATTTTCTGTCCCGAGATGTCCTACAAGCTCGGTGCATTTTTTTTTTTTTTTGCAATCGGGTCTAATATTAATGCTCCTCCTCATGTACACATTTTCTACTGACAAATGCATGAACTGCGTCCTCATGTGCAACTGTAAAATGTATCTGATCCTGTAAGTGGTGTATCCTAAGGTTGTGGGCTCGCACGTCGCTTATTTATGTATGTTAAGTATGTATGTTACCGATTTGGCTGAGTCCATGAAGCTGAAGAACGATTATCCCCTAAGTAAGGGAGTATGCCTGATCATCAAATTATTTTACTGACGACAAGTTATTGGATGTCACCCCAGTAGCACTCCAATGGCGGACTGGCAAGCTCGAAGTCTAAACAATAAACAATTATTTTTGCTTAATCTGGACAAAAACAATAATGTATTTTGGCCAAGGATGACTAACAGCAACTGCTTTCTGGAGACAAACAAAATAAAGAGGGTAGCAATGTACAAACATTCCAGCATATTATTTGATGAGAGACTATTGTGGGCATCTGCTCTGGAAGAAATAAAGTACACCGTAATTGTTCTTGCACTTTGATCTTTCCCGATCCAAAATGATGTATGGTTGCTGATTACTACTTGCTCATAGGAAAGCTCATACCTCCAAACTGTCACCTGGTATAATATACGAAGCGGTGGTCTGGTTTATGAAATGTTATCATGACTTCGATAGAGTTGTCTTTCAAATTTACATGGGGCTTAGCAAAGAGGGACTTGTTAACTGGCAACACCAGCTAGTGATGGTTACTCCAAGACCTCCTATGTTTGGATCTTATTAAAAAACAAGCTCAATAAACAACTATACCTCAATTGTACCAGTGTTAGCAACATTAGGAAGCTCAAATTTTCTTATGGATGATAATAGCCGCAAGCCTTATTTATGGGTGAATTTGCATGTGGAGGATGGCGTACCTAAATGATATTTAGATTTTTTGTTTTTCCATTCATATATGTTAATGTCTATGATTTAATATTCTAGTTGTAGCACATGAAAATCAGCTTTGTAGCGTCATGATTGAGTCTATGTAACACGTTCTTCTCCAATGCACTCTTTTTCAGAAGGGGAGAGAAAAGCATTACTGCATTAGCTAGGAATCTAGTGTAAATGATGGTATTATGTGTGTAATTTATATGAAGGATTATATGCTGTTAAGGCTGCTGAATTGGATGCATGTTCTAAGCATCTTGCATGGTTAATGCTTTTATAATTATTGATACACTAGGTATACGTTTGTATGGCTTTGCTAAATCTAGTATGAACTAGTAATATAACGAAAAGTTTACTGGTTGGCTGCCATTTCCAAAAAGTATATTTCCAATTTGAAAGAGATAAGTTCAAATCTTTTTTGGTCATTTGATAGAACCATCATCTACCAACTGTCCTTGATTAAATGCTTGTATTCTATTGACATATCTATTAAGATTAAACCAGCTGGTCTAAGATTATTTGAAAGAAATATCTACATACCTTTCCTTGCTTAGAAACAGTATGGATAAGGAAGTCTGTTCGAACATTGTCAACATTTGGTACAAGGATGGAACCATATTCTGGAGTACTCTCAGTGGGATATACGTACTCTTCCACACAAGAGCTCCAATGCATCCATTTGCCTGTAAGGATTACATTTAAACAATAAGAACAATTTTATTTTAGTTTTTGCTACCATCTAAGAATACAAGTGGATTCGCTAAATTAAATTAAATCACGTTAACATGTTGACTGAATTTAATTGGTCCTTGTAATCACCATAATCCGATTGCAAGTCAGATTTGTTTACATACATATACGGTAACACAATAATGCCCAATAATGCTCCATAAAGCGTTTTAGGATATAGAAGATGCTTCAAAACTAACCAAGCTAATTTCTGGATTATTTACACTATGAACCTCATGTGCAACGCTTACTGTACACATCCACGCATGAATCAGTTAAAATGCGAAATGTGACAAGTGACATTTATGTAAGTTGTCAGCATTCTTAAGTTATCCGCATACATTATGAGCGTTGACCTTGAATGTGATTTGAGCTATTCAACATATTTATCAATCTCAGAGGATTCAGAAAGATACTGGAAACAAAGCCAATGAATTCTTAAAAATTAACTAAACGTGGATAGCACTACTAAATAAGACAAAATGGATAAAACAGTACATTTCTTTTGAATGGGAGGGGGAATAACAAACAAGTTACTTACCTTTGGTAACTCCTTATCTGGTAGAGACTATATCTAGCCACAGATTTGTTAACCTTGAATTTTCCCCAGTCGTCAGACTGGAGCCGGAAGATTTTTTGGGAGCAGTACCCCTGCGTTCTGGTAGGTGACATCAATCAACTCCGTGTTCGTTGTCGTAGTCGTCCGCTCCGGAAGTGACGTCGCAGTACCTATACAGGTGCCACCCAGGTGTGCTGACATCAGTTTCTTTTCACGACTTTCTATGCCAGAAGCGCGGAGCCATGTAGAACACTGACCACTGGTGTGTCAAAACTAGGGCCCTGAAAGGAGTCAGCCCTGTTCCTAGAAATACATTCGCAGAGCGAGGAGGATGGGTGGGCCACTAAGGAATCTGCGGCTAGATATAGTCTCCACCACATAAGGCGTTACCGAAGGTAAGTAACTTGTTCATCTGATACAGACTTCTAGGCGCAGATTCCTTACCTTTTAATAGATACCCAAGCAATACCATCCCTGGGGGAGAGTCTGCAAACTAATTTCAAATGAGAATGTCCTACAGGACTGAACGGGCAAAGTTCCCATCCCTGCGGACCTGACTGTCCAGACAGTAATGTTTCGTGAACGTGTACAAGGAAGCCCACGTTGCTGCCTGGCAGATATCCAGGACCAGAACTGCATGTGCTAATGCAGTGGTCGCAGCTTTAGCTCTGGTGGAATGAGCCCGCAAATCTTTAGAAGGCTGCTTCTTGTCCAGTGCATAGCAGATTTTGATGGAGAGTACGACCCAATTGGAGATGCTCTGCTTCTGCATCTCCTGACCTTTCGTCACATCAACATACCCAATGGAAGAGTGTGTCGTCCACTCTAAACTCTCATGTGAGGTCAAGGTAGAAGGACAATGCTTGTTTTGGGTCCAGACGATGGAGTCCCTCCTCTTCTTTAGAGGGATGTGGAGGAGCATAAAAGGTAGGCAAGGTGATAGATTGGCCTACATGAAATGGGGTGGCCACTTTTGGTAGAAAGGAGGCCCTTGTACGAAGCACCAGTTTGTCAGGACAGACTGAGAGGTAAGGTGGTTTAGATAATAAGGCCTGCTGCTCACTCACTCAATGGGCAGATGTAGTTGCCACAAGGAAGGCTGTTTACAGTGTGAGAAACCTGAGGGGACAATTGTGGAGAGGCTCGAAATGAGCGCATGTTAAAAAAGTCAGAACTAAATTAAGGTTCAACTGAGGCATAATGAATGGTGAAGGAGGAAAGAGATGAGTAAGACCTTTGAGAAACCTATCTACAATAGGGGATTTGAACAAAGAAGGCTGGTCAGGCAACCGCAAGGAGGCAGAAATGGCAGATAGATAGCCCTTAACAGTGCCCAGAGCAGAGCCCTGCTGGGCAAGGGAAAGAACTTCAGAAAGAGGAGCAGAAAGGGGATCAATAATTTTTACTGCACACCATGGCACAAATTCTTTCCAATGGCAGATGTATACCTTCTTGGTGAAGGGACGCCTGGCAGCCTAGACGACGTTACATACTTCGGAAGGAAGGCTGAAAGCTGTCAACTGTCGCCACTCAATTTCCACACAAGAAGGAGGCAACTGGACAGGTTCGGGGGTGGAGAACCCTCCCCTGCTGCTGAGACAGAAGATCTTCTTGAAGGATCGATGACCATGCTCAGTAGCTTGGGATACAAGACTCTCCGCGCCCAGTCCGGAGCCACAAAGATGACTTGGGCCCAGTTGTTCCTGATCTTTTTGAGAACTATGGGCAGGAGTGGTATGGGTGGAAAGGAGTATAGTAGGCCAGAACTCCACTCGAGACGAAAAGCGTCTCTGACCGAGAGCCGCCTTGGAAACTCCAGCGCGCAAACCTGCTGACATTGCGTGTTTTCAGCGGAGGCGTACAGATCTAACCAAGGCTCTCCCACTGCCGAAAGAGACTTTGCTCCATCACAGGGTGGAGACGCCATTCATGATCCACTAGGCATCTTCGGCTGAGTTTGTCTGCTCTGGCGTTCAGAGAGCCAGCCAGGTGTTGAACCACCAGGGATATGCCCTGCTGTTCCAACCACGTTCAGAGGTGCAGGGCCTCTTGACAAAGGGTCTACGACTTCACTCTGCCCTGTTTGTTGCAGTACCACATGGCTGTGGTATCATCCGTGGACACCTGCACCAGCCTTCCCTTTATGGAGGATAGAAAGGCTTTCAATGCCAGTCGGATCAAACAGAGCTTCAGCATATTATTGTGGAGGCTGGATTCTGCCGGAGACCAGAGTTCTCTGATCTTCATCTGTCCCAGTTGCAGCACCTCTGTCAAGGACCTCAGTCGCCCTCCGCCCCACCATTGCATAGAAAGCTCCCTCCTCTGTAGCCACGGTAGGGGGAGAAAGCAGACCAGCATCTGGAGACGTATCCAGGCCACTGGCCTTACCCAGTTTCTTACACCAGTCCAAATTTTGTTCTTCCTCATGGGGATGGTATTCTAAAGGGTCCAGCGACCCCTCTGAGTCTTCCCCGAGGCCCAGCCCAAAAGAATAGGGCTCAGGCTTCGATCTAGGAGGCAAGGCTTAGGTCGGAGCCAGGTATGATGCCGCCGGTGTGCATCGGCGGCGGCGGGAGCATCGGCATCAGGATCGGCGCATGGGAAGGTCAAGATGGTATGACCAGCAATGGTCCGTATCCAGGAATAGATCCATGGGGACCATCTGGAGCCGAGGCCAGTGCCGCTGGTGAGGAACCAGATGAGGCCCCCTCCAGCCCGCAGGGCCCGGAGGCATGTCAGAGGGGTCGGACCACCCAAATATGAGGCGCATGGCTTCATAGAACTCCTTCAGTTGGGCGGGGGTCACTCCAGGAGAGTTGGGGAGGTGTGGAGTCGGTCCAGGCCCAGATTCCGAAGATCGAGACCTAGAATGACGATGCTCCCTCATTGCATCGGCCGACAGACAAGGAGAAGTGGAAGTACGCTTCAACTTCATCTTTTTCTTGTGCTTCGACTTACCCGAATGCCCAGAGGACTTTGAATGGGATGATGTAGACTTTGGGCTCCGCGACCAGTCCCGAGACCTTCACCTCGACAGGGACCTCTACTTGCGCAGAGTTGCATGCCGGGCCACTATGAGCTTTAGGGACCGCGTCCTCAAAGCCTTCAGGTGCATGGCCCGGCAATCGGAGCACGACTTTGGGTCATGGTTGCGCTCCAAACACCACAGACAGACGAGGTGCAGGACTGTCACGGACATCAGCCAGTGACAGGCTCCACAGGGCTTGAATCCGGTCTTATGCAATGACATCCTCAAAACACCAGGAGAAAAAAACCTCAAAAACTGTCAACAAAACATCGAAAAATTTCAGTCAAAAACTGACTGAGGGGTAGCTCTTTTCTCGGAACAGTGCTGGCTGGTGCAGAAAGAAAAGAACTGTTGTCAGCGCACCTGGGTGGTGCTTATATAGGTACCATAACGTCACTTTCGGCACATACAATGGACGTGGAGCCGATCAACGCCACTTACCGGGGCGCAGGGGTACTGCTCACGAAAAATCTTCCAGTTCCAGTCTGACCCCTGGGGAAAATTCAAAGGTAAGGAATCTGCGGTTAGAAGTCTCTATCAAATAAAAGTTATTTAAGTCATCAATAAACTTCTCACAATACAGCTATGTAATGGGTCTTAGGCATTAATTTATCCAACGTATTCTTGACATTCTTATATAATGCATGCTCTCACAACTGCACTCACATACTCTTGACCTAGTCTCGATTCAATGTTCAATAGAACCAAATCAGATCTTCTTTCACTAAGGTGCTGGACTAAGAAATAATGGGGAAAAAAATCGACCCGGGTAGAAGAGTCAGTTGGATGGTAATAGAAGAACAATGTTATGGGATGATGACCTTATGCTCATTTTAGGAACTTCACATTATATAGATGTCCGAAGTACAGGAAACGCTGTTAAAGTCTAGAGGGTACATCAACCAGATTGACTATCATGTTTCAGGCCTGGAAGAGTGACTGAGGCCCAGAAGAATCATCTTGAAGGCATTAAATCAGGTTGAGGTAGGTATTCTAATATTGCTTGACTTGTATAGAGCCTAAAACAGCCTTGACCATCCAGCTCTAGGCCAACTACTGGAAGATGCCTAAGGCTGTCAGAACTGGTCAAAGCATGGTCTTTCTTGCGAACTGAAACACTTATATGGTTTCTGAGAGCTTTGAATTATTTGATTGGTCAGTCAGCCAGAGACACTTTATGGGGTACCACAAGGTTCTTGCCTGTTTGTGGTGACCTCTGTCATGGCCACATATTTGATTTGTCTAAAACTCTGAAAGAAAACAAATCTATGTTTCAACTGTGTAGTGGCCGCTGCCTGGTTCTCCTGAAAGAAGCTCTGCTGTACAACAGGCTATTCATGGGTCAAATATCAGTCAAGGGTCTATGCTCTCTAAAGTGAAATCTAAGGTACTTTTTTAGGTTAAGCCTAGGCAGCGCTTGCGCTGTCTTTTTGAGACATGCTGTATTCACTCTGCAGGCTTACAGCCTGCCCATAGGCTTGCTATTTGTTGTCTTCATTGTCACTCTGCTATTCTTTCTTTCTATTTGTTTATGGCATGCCTTTGTCATGCCTCCTTTAGTGTTGATCCCTCCCTGAGAGCAGCAACCAAGTACAATATCACTTCACTAGTTACCATTATAGCATGTGTTTATTGAACTACTTATTTCTTTTGCCTAGGCTCGTGTTTTAGGATTGTTGTGTGTTTGGCTTTCCAAAACGGGCTCAGCCAACGGCTGTAAATCATATCCTTATCTTGGTTCTTCTCCAGTCCCCCAATCAACCTCCTCCCAGTGTCACTTGGTCCTGTCTGCTTTTCCTGTGCTTTTCCCACTGTCGCAGACAGTGGAAATCACATTTTGGGGATTGCTGTGGTGCTATTGCACTGAACGCGCATTGCGGAGAAGGGCACGATGATCTGCGTCCATCCAATGCTGTAAATTAGCAAATTTTTTATAATACTCATGCTTTTAACTTTAGTCACTACTCATCGGCACATGCTTCAAGGAAGTATATTGTATGCCATGCTCATGTGGAAAACACTAATCCACAGTTTGTCATGTTGTGGTTAGTGACATCAATTACGCATGACCCTTCTGGTGCCAACAGCCCCATAGAAAAGTAAATCCAAATAGATGACAAACACCCCTAGCACCCCATACCAGCTATGACATCTTTATTGGCAAGGAACTGCTTTGTAAAGCATGCAAGGTGAAAGACAATAGCTTCTCTGTCTCGGATGATTTAATTATCTATTTAGAGTTGTGCAGAATGCTACGTCGCCCCATCTGGCGACTTTGACTCTGGCCTATGCGCATGCTCAGTGTGCTCTCGCTAGCATTGTGTGGTCAGCAATGTTTCATGATCTAGGCACGCGCAGAAGAAAGTTATGTTCGATAGCGGGCAGGGTGCACCAGGAAGAATCATCAGTTTGTTTGTTCCAGGTGTTCTTACAAATTATATCAAGCCATAACCTGCTGCTGTTTTAGTCTTCAACATTTGAGCGTATAGTTGCAGACCACCAAAGGCGAGAAGTTATATTCAAGATCACAGAAGGAGTATGTTTTGTCAGGACCAAGATGGGGTGAGTCTTATAAGGGATGCTCCAGTGAACCGAGCTGTTGCTAATGCTAACTGACCAATTTTGTAAGTGAGAAACCCGTTTTTGAGATTCAGTGCTGTCTGTTGAATTCATATCATGCTGGCCCACACTGCTACATCACCCTGATAATCTGAACGAATCCTTTGCTATGTGTTGACATGCTGCTAAAAAAGTTGCCGCTGAGCCATTGCAAAAATGCTGGTAGACTTCTCTATACTTGAGCTAAAAATGCATGTGTTCAACTCACGGTGTACGGCTGTCATATTAATGTCAGGCGAAATTTAGTCATTACATGGGCTGGAGCGATAATGGCACCAAATCGCAGTGTTAAAGCCAGGCCTGAAGTTTCGGAAACCTCAGTCTGTGCGTTGTAAACTTTAACTCAACTCCAACTGTTTTTATTTTAGCTTGTTAATAAGACATGACTCTTTTTAAAGTGATTACAAGCTATGTCTATCTTTAACACTAAGAACATAGTTAGAATGACCATATGGTACCATTTTGCCATTGAATACTGACCTTTACCTTTATATATCAGTCATGCATCCTGAGCCAGTCGACCAACATATCTCATAAACTCAATATCTAAAAGCATGGTGGTATCTGGCCACCCTAGTGCTGATCTTTCATACTTCCATATGTGCTGTAAATCTATATTGTATATAGTGTTGCCACCTGGTCATTTTTTCTTGCGATTCCCACCACTCTACAGCACATCATCCTCCCTCTCTCCCGCTAGAGCCTAGAAGTAATTGACTTATGAATTGAGCAGTATAGAAAAATGTAAAATTACAATGCCAAGCTGTCTAGATACAGAGCTCAGTACAAATATCTGCCCCTAATCTTCAAAACCATACTTGGTACATTTACCCGCTTGCGACCTATTTAGCGGCATGAAAGGCCACCCCACCACATGTGCTTGCCATTCGCTACCTATACACCATATTAAAAACACCCACCACCTCAAGATGTTTTGGTCCTTAGAACTTCCTAAACACCTTACATGTGCAATTCCCTACCTGGCTTGCTTGCCTGGCACCCCAAAAGTTAAGAATGCATCAGAATACAGTTCCTACACCTCATTCCTGAGTAGACGTCTACTGCAACCTCTGCTCCCCATACTTGTCCTCTATCTTCACACTAAAATGCGACCCCATGAATTGCATATGGAAATGTGTTTATTCTGTAACCATACTCAATGTGTCCTTGTAGGAAACTGCCCTTTCTTTGCATGGTTACCCCCCACTTTCGTATAGACATGGGGCTATGGGGAAGTAATCCCTAATGCCCAGAGGGTTGAGAGGATTCTACGTTGGAGTATAACCTCCCATGTCAAGACATTAAACCACAAAAAATACTCCAATAGACCAACAAGTGGTCAAAAAAACTAGGTTACCTAATTACGATAAGGGAAGTGTCTGTGTGAAGATATAAATCTACAAACACCAAAAGGTGCGTAAGGAAGCAATTCCTTTTTGTTTAGTTACCCTCACACACCCTAGTGGTATCATGCTTCATCATCGGGTCACCCAGACGCCTATAAGTCGGGGTGGGCTCATCCACAGTGTTGGGAGCTCTTGGGAAAGTGAAGACCAGGGGGATTAAAGATAAAAAACCTCAGACAGGCCCCGGTTTCCCTTTATTATTGGGTCTGTCAGGGATATTAAAAATAATTAAAAGATCGGGTCAATGGGAGTGATTATGGTCCTATGACCCTATTGCCAACATGTTTCAGTCCTGAGTCGGCCGTAAAGGTCCTGGATTTTCTTCAGGGCAAAGGTCATCCACCCTGGGAACAACAGTGAGAAGGGAGTCCCTATCCTGTGAATAAATAAGGGCAGAGTAGCTGCTCCTTATGTGAATGTTACAGATGTTTGATCTGTTATACGCAGTCCTTCATCTCTGAAAAACAAAAACAGACACCATACCGTTTTCTATGAACATACATCATTTGTGTAGTCATATAACTTCCCAGTTAGGTGCGTTGATTGTGACCCAACATCAAATAAATGCCAGGTGAGTATGCAAATGATTATTCACACTCTCATCATACTTGTGCCACTCACATCTATATCTGTAACACAATTTCTCTATGTGGCAGATAAATGTGTGGTGGCGATTTTACTCGCATACTGACATTATCAGCAAGCCAGTGCGTGTACATTCAGTAGTGTAAATACCGCGTGACAGTCTCTATAAACAGCACTAGGCTGCTACCATACAGTGTGAATTTGTGCAGACATGCACTCGCATCTCTTTCAATAAAAATATCTAAATTCTTACCCAATTTGCTGAGAGAAACTGTGTCTCAGGGGACCGCTAGGCGTGATGGGGTAGCCCTGTAGTCAAACTCTATTGTGTTGTTCAGGGGTAGGGAAAGGGTAAAGTAAACCGGCATTTTGAGAGAGGGCAGAGAGCCTTTGTCGAGTGGAAATGCAGAACTGAACCTACAGTTGCCCACTCAAAGTACCAGTACTTACTTCTTCAAGGATTCTGCCCCGCCTGTGCACCTACTTGGTCCGAGTCCCCGGCTTTCGCTCTAAAATGCCGGGAACCAGGATATAAATACACTTGTTTTTTACGCTGGAAAAACCTCAATTGAGAACCACGCCCACGGCATAGTTGCGGCATCGTGAAACGCGTGAATGTTGCGTGTATGGCGTGAATGTTGCGTTACAAAAAGACCTGAAAAAGTTCAGTCATGAGAGGGTTTATCCCTATATAAAGGATGACTACAAGGGTCATGAACACCCAGACTCAGGATCTTCGTATAGCGGACAGTCGGCATCATCCGACTCGGAACAAGAGGACTGGTCCAGCGATGGATCCAACAGAAACTGGCGAGGAAAACCAAGGAGACCCCGAAGAGGGGGCTTTAACCAGAGATTTGTACAACCACAGATGTATCCCTGGCCGGGCCAATTTGGCCCTGTCCCGTTCCATGGACCACCACAATACCCTACAGGACCCTACTACCAGCCCGAATTCAACCAACATTTTTTAGGACAGGGCGGAAGAAGAGGCAAACGAGGAAGACGTGGGAACAAGAGAATCCAGTGGGAAGACGACGGGACCCCAATCAACACACGGAGTCACACCAGAGGCCAACAACAGCCGAGCACGAGCACATTGAGGGACTAGTAGTCAACCTCACAGACATTACCCTGACGACGGATGAGAAGGCAATCCTGGAAAAAGGACTAGGTTTTGTCCCTACCACCTACCTGGACAAATTTCGGTTAAGATGTGAACTAGGCGAATTTTTCAGGAAGATCCGCCTAAAGACTTTCTTTCTGGATAAAGAAAGACCGGAAAATGATGACAGCCATACTAACTTAAGACTGAAATCCACGTTTCTTCCTCCAGCCTCAATGATGCCTCCAGAGGTTTTGGCCTTTGAGGAAGCAGTAGTCAAAGAAATTGAACTGCTACAACCAAAAAGAGATATATTCAATAATTTGAGCACCAAGGAACGTACAGCCCTTGAAACCCTGAAAACCAGCACTGACATAATTATAAAACCAGCAGATAAGGGCGGGGCCACTGTAATTCAGAGGACAAATGCATACAGAATAGCCTGTCTTGACCTTTTGGCGGATACCAAATACTACAAAAAGATCAACAGGGATCCCACACAACGGATTAAGACTACGATATCTGCACTGACGACAGATGCCCTTGAAAAAGAATGGATCACCAAAAAGGAGCACGACTTCCTCAACCAAGATGATCCAAGGATACCTCTGTTCTACACAATACCTAAGATCCATAAAGGCAAGACACCGCCTCCGGAGAGACCCATTGTATCTGGGATTGGGTCTATTCTTGAACCTCTATCGAAATAGGCAGACTGGTTCCTACGCCCATTGGTTACACGCATAACATCATACGTACAAGATACAAAACATCTCTTTAATCTTCTAACCAACATCGAATATGACCCAAAGGAAAACATCTTGGTCTGTCTTGACGTGGAAGCATTGTATACCAGTATACCCCAGGAAGAAAGCATTAAGGTAGTAGAGGACATCCTAAGACAAGAAGAGTGGCAATGGGCGGCTCCCATCGAGTGGGCTATTACTTTAATTCGTTTGGCCCTTACAGAGAACTTTTTCAAATTCGAAGATCAGTTGTATCTTCAGATACACGGAACTTCGATGGGCAGTACCTTCGCCCCCAGTTTAGCTTGCCTGTATATGAGCCATTTTGAAGACCAACATATATGGATGGCAAATGCTTATACTACCAACATTTGCAAATGGTACAGGTATATTGATGATGTCCTTCTCATCTGGAAAGGAGAAATTTCCATTCTCAACAACTTCATTGATTGGATCAATCATCTGAATCCTCACCTCCGATTTACCATGAATATGAACAGAGAAAATATCTCTTTTCTGGACATCACCTTAAAGGCAGCCGGTGGTACTCTGGTTAGCTCATTATATACAAAGCCTACTGACAGAAACTGTTTGTTAAGATTTGACAGTGCGCACCCACGCTCTCTCAGGGAAAATCTCCCGGTAGGCCAGTTCTTGAGGGTGCGTAGAAATTGCTCTGATCTTAAAGACTATAAAAAAGAGGCTGCAATCCTTACCACCAAACTTAGACAGAAGAAGTACCCTGTCAAGATTATAGAAAAGGCCAGAAAAAGAGCACGTAACACCCCAAGAGCGGCAGTTCTAGAGACCCATCAAAAGACCCAACCAGATCAAATAATCTGTGTCACCACGTACAATTCCTCATCCAATTATGTGAAGAAAATAATAAACAAGAAATGGCCCATACTCACATCAAATAGACTCTCCTATGAGAAACCTATGTTTTCATTTAGGAAGAATAGAAGCCTGAGAGATACACTTGTTCACACTGACACCTTCAAGGTTAAAACCAATATTCAATCCACATTGTGGAATAACCCACCTGTCACGGGTCACTTTCCCTGCGGATCGTGTGTGGTGTGTCCCTTTACAGAACATACCAAAAGCCTTGACCTAGGCCTACACTCCCCATGGGAACAAAGATCCCACACCAACTGTAATTCAGAGTCAGTTGTCTACCTCATTAAGTGCCCATGTAATTTGAGTTATATCGGCATGACTAGCCGTAAGATCAAAGTTCGTATTAGCGAACACAGAAGTACAATAAGACGGGCAGTGACAGCAACAAAATTAACAGCACACTATAAGGAGAAACAACATAAAGACACAGACATTTGGTGGACAGTTATAGAGAAAGTGAAGGGCTCAGGCAATCTGCTAAACAGACTTCTGGAACGAGAACAACGATGGGTGTATCGCTTGAAAACATATAAAATCGGCCTGAATGATTCCATACCTTGGAATCAGCTGAATAAATAAACCAAACTTGGCGACATGCTATCACTGCCACCACCCTTCATGTGACAAATGAGTATTCGAATATCAAATCTTAAAAATACTCCTTGCAGAGATTGTCTAATTTTACTCTATTTTTTACTCACAGGACTAAATAGTATTCGAATAAACAACTAAAAATACATCATTAAGCAACCCCTCCCTCTCTCTCTTTCTCTCTCCACCAGAATGCAGGGAGTGACTATCTCTAATATTGTTTTAACACACGAGTACAGCCGATTATAGTTCCCTGCTCGAGATCCCATTTTGTATAAAAACGACAAATTCCATGATCCTTTAATAATACGACACTGACATCACGCCCATCACACCAACCACACGTTGTTGTTCGAGCACGATTAATCGTTGCTCTCTACCCTGGAATGTGTGAAAAATACTACAATTCCCATGAGTAGACCCGGCACGCCATACACGCAACATTCACGCGTTTCACGATGCCGTGACTACGCCGTGGGCGTGATTCTCAATTGAGGTTTTTTCCCAGAATGCAGGGAATGACTATCTCTAATATTGTTTTAACACACGAGCACATGAGTACAGCCGATTGTAGTTCCCTGCTCGAGATCCCACTGTGTAAAAACTACAAATCCCATGATCCTTTAATAATACGACACTGACATCACGCCTATCACACCAACCACACGTTGTCGTTCGAGCACGATTAATCGCTGCTCTTTACCCTGGAACGTGTGAAAAATTCTACAATTCCCATGAGTAGACCCGGCACGCCATACACGCAACATTCACACGTTTCACGATGCCGCGACTACGCCGTGGGCGTGGTTCTCAATTGAGGTTTTTCCCGCGTAAAAACAAGTGTATTTATATCCTGGTTCCCGGGATTTTAGAGCGAAAGCCGGGGACTCGGACCAAGTAGGTGCACAGGCGGGGCAGGATCCTTGAAGAAGTAAGTACTGGTACTTTGAGTGGGCAACTGTAGGTTCAGTTCTGCATTTCCACTCGACAAAGGCTCTCTGCCCTCTCTCAAAATGCTGGTTTACTTTACCCTTTCCCTACCCCTGAACAACACAATAGAGTTTGACTACAGGGCTACCCTATCACGCCTAGCGGTCTGCTGAGACACAGTTTCTCTCAGCAAATTGGGTAAGAATTTAGATGTTTTTATTGAAAGAGATGCGAGTGCATGTCTGCACAAATTCACACTGTATGGTAGCAGCCTAGTGCTGTTTATAGAGACTGTCACGCGGTATTTACACTACTGAATGTACATGCACTGGCTTGCTGATAATGTCAGTATGCGAGTAAAATCGCCACCACACATTTATCTGCCACATAGAGAAATTGTGTTACAGATATAGATGTGAGTGGCACAAGTATGATGAGAGTGTGAATAATCATTTGCATACTCACCTGCCATTTATTTGATGTTGGGTCACAATCAACGCACCTAACTGGGAAGTTATATGACTACACAAATGATGTATGTTCATAGAAAACGGTATGGTGTCTGTTTTTGTTTTTTGTTTTTCAGAGATGAAGGACTGCGTATAACAGATCAAACATCTGTAACATTCACATAAGGAGCAGCTACTCTGCCCTTATATATTCACAGGATAGGGACTCCCTTCTCACTGTTGTTCCCAGGGTGGATGACCTTTGCCCTGAAGAAAGTCCAGGACCTTTACGGCCGACTCAGGACTGAAACATGTTGGCAATAGGGTCATAGGACCATAATCACTCCCATTGACCCGATCTTTTAATTATTTTTAATATCCCTGACAGACCCAATAATAAAGGGAAACCGGGGCTTGTCTGAGGTTTTTTTTATCTTTAATCCCCCTGGTCTTCACTTTCCCAAGAGCTCCCAAAACTGTGGTTGAGCCCACCCCGACTTATAGGCGTCGGGGTGACCCGATGATGAAGCATGACACCATTAGGGTGTGTGAGGGTAACTAAACAAAAAGGAATTGCTTCCTTACGCACCCTTTGGTGTTTGTAGATTTATATCTTCACACAGACACTTCCCTTATCGTAATTAGGTAACCTAGTTTTTTTGACCACTTGTTGGTCTATTGGAGTATTTTTTGTGGTTTAATTTGATTTTTTGTGGCTTAATACCCCCCACTTTTGCCTGACATCTGGCGCAACGCAACTTAATGTGCGAAAAAACAACAAGCCTGTGCACACGTGAACAGTATCTACAAGTCAGTTCTCTGTGTCGTGTCTGGTCACAGAGTGAAAGTACAACATCATATGGATACGGTGACAGTAAAGACGAATAATCAAGAGTTGTATTTGTTCTTTTTCTTTTATTCCAGAATGGTTGCCCAGCCAACACGTGTTTCGTCTGGGGAGGTACCCCACGACTTCTTCAGGGCTGTAAAGATGTACAATAGAGCATCTCAAAACATGAACATACCAGCAACGGTCAAAAGGTTATGTGTACATTGAAACCAATCCATGATACGTGAGAACCCTAAGTGAGACATAAGAACCTGTGCTAAAAACACATGGTGATACAGATACTGTGTGCTGAATCCCATGTGATTGGTTCAAAAGTAGTCGTGAGCACGGCTGATTATACAAATTATAAACACCAAAATTATTGAGCGACCGGTGGTGACCAGAGATAGCACCGCCAATCGATGCGAGAGAGAAAAGGTACATAGGTGAGTAAAACAACAGGGAAAAGGGAGGAAACGAGAAGAAAGAAGGGAGGTGTAAGCTGGCCCATGGCCGGGCCGAAAAGAAGAATGGAAAGAAACAACTGCTATCCAGAAGAACCAGTGTGTGCAAGAGTATATCTAAAATGAGTGAAGTAACAGAAAAGAAGACATGTTGGCCAATGACGAATGAAATTCCTGATGCGAGAATGCATCATCAGCCGACAATAAAGGTGTAAGGTCATGCTGGGAGAAAGGCCCACGGTAAACTATAATTTCTAGGCAAAAAATTCTAAGGTGATCTGAAGCTGATATAAACCAGCGCAATCCTACCTTCTGGCAAAACAAGATGAGAAGAGATTCTAGAAGATAATATAAAAGGTGGGGGAGGTTAGGGAAAGGTCGAAAAATCAAAAGGTGGCGCGCAAAATCAAGACATGATGAAGGGCAGGAAAATGAGGCATCTCACCTCTCTGCCGGTTGTACTTCCATCCCGGCTGGTGAAGGGAGGTCGATAAACATGAAATGTTAACGGTCCTGTGTAGGGACCTCGAGAAGAGCCGACTGTAGAGGCGTCAGCATGAGTACAACTACCCAATGCGGGAAAAGGAGTACGGATGTGAGTCCGGGGATGAGCTGAAACAGAGTGAAGCTATATTAGCCAGAATGTAACATCTACGACGATAGAGTGGGTGGGGTTCTAATTAAAAACAGGGGGATAACGGTGTACTCAAAGATGGAATATACGGAGGAGTAACTGGGAGCCCCATCTGGAACCCCAAAGGGCTATATAAGTGTCTGTATATATGCCATTAGTCTCATGACGCCCTCCCCGACTATACGTACTTAATTGGGGACAGCGCAGGAAAGTGTAGAGGTCTGGTACCAGGTATGGACACATGAGAAAAGCAGAGGGCAAATAAGTGCCGGGATTAAAAATACCTGTATGTGGTCTGCGCACTCAAATTCAAAGTGCCAGAATCCAGCCCGAGTATCAGATATCAAGAGTGGATATCTGTGAAAAACGGGTACACAAGGGGGATCAGAATACAAGCAGGGTGGCAATAAAGTAAAATTTGAACGTAAACACGGTAGCACTCACCCGGGACAGCGAGTACGCTCTATATATGACATGCCGCAGTATCGGTGACCGAAAGTGAGGTCCCGACGTTACGTGGTCTCATAGAGACTGAGACCGACAAGAACTAGACCGTAAAGTTGCGTACACAAGATGCATACCGGAAGAGTATTCACAGTTGGGTGAATAAAACCACCAAAACATGGAGGAAAGAATCATTGAGGTGGCAAGGAAACGTGAGCGAAGAACAAGTACAAGATAGTAGACAAAGGAGACCGACTACTGTCCCCTAAGTATCGAGGTGTGGAGTCCTACCCTCTTTGGGACAGAAGGGACTAATCACGCAACGTAAAATAAAATAAGACAACCTGACGCACAGGAGCTAAATAATGTCACAGGTGTATCAACGAAACTCAGAGGTATATGAAAGAAAACGTAACTAATATCCCCACTAATAGACCCACACTGGACTTAAACCTTGCTTCTGCACATCACAGGACACATTATGATCACGTTTCAGATATTAGTTACGTTTCAGGGTTCAATCACTCCCAATTCCAGCATCTTCTGGACCTCAGTCCTGATGCAGTCTCTGACATGATCAGGCTGCCTGTATATCTTATGTTTTACAGGCAGACTTTCACCTCTGTCCACTTCATGGGTACACCAAGTGGTCTGACTAGGAGTCAAAGAAAACATGTTTCTGTATTGATTGAGGACCTACCTGCAATCAATCTGCTGTTGCTCAGTGAGGCTGCCTGCCAAGGCCACACCATCAACTCAGCCATCATCAGGGTTCTGTGAGAGGAGATCAGGGAGTGGGTCACTCTCTTCCTCCTGTCCCTCATCAGTAGCCATGAGCAAGCTCATGTCTGCCCTGTCCACATAGGGTTTGAGCCTGTTTACATGGAGCACCCTGTGGGGGCTCCTAGGAGTTCCAAGGTCCACCAAGTAGGTGACCTCTCCCTTCTGCTCAAGAATAGTATGGGGCACACTCCACTTGTCTTGGAGAGCTGCTGGAGCCACAGGCTCCAACACCCATACTTTCTGTCCTGGCTGATAAACAGTCAGCACAGCCTTTTGGTCATGCCAAGCTTTTTGCAATTCTTGACTTGCCTCAAGGTTTTTGCTGGCCTTCTTCATGTACTCAGCCATCCTAGAGTGGAGACCAAGTACATAGTCCACTATGTCTTGCTTGGGAGGTTTGAGAGGTAACTCCCATCCCTCCTTCATCAAACACAAGGGACCCCTAACTGGATCCCCAAACAAAAGTTCAAAAGGGCTGTAGCCAACCCCCTTTTGTGGGACCTCTCTGTAGGCAAAGAGAGGGCAGGGGAACAAAACATCCCATTTTCGCCTAAGCTTTTCTGGGAGGCCCATGATCATGCCCTTTAGGGTTTTGTTGAACCTTTCAACTAACCCAATGCTTTGTGGGTGATAGGGTGCAGTGATGTACCTAGACATGAAGTTTGTACCTCTGTCAGTTAGGACCTCCTTAGGGAAACCCACTCTGGAAAAAATTCCCAGGAGGGCCCTGGCCACCACAGGAGCTGTGGTGGTTCTAAGGGGTATGGCTTCTGGGTACCTAGGGGCATGGTCCACCACCACTAGAATATAGCTGTGCCCAGATGCAGTTGGAGGGTTCATGGGACCAATTATGTTAATCCCAAAACTCTCAAAAGGAACCCCCACCACAGGTAGTGGTATTATGGGGGCCTTTGTGGTACCACCTGACTTACCACTGGCTTGACAGGTGGTACAGAGGCGACAAAACTCCTTTGTGTCCTCTGACATGTGAGGCCAGTGAAAGTGAGGGACAAGCCTGCCCCAAGTCTTACTTTGGCCTAGGTGTCCTGCTAAGGGAATATCATGTGCCAAGGTGAGTAGGAAGCCCCTAAACTTCAGAGGTATGACCAACCTCCTGGTTGCACCAGGCTTGGGGTCTCTACCCTCAGAGTAAAGGAGTCCCTCATCCCAATAGATCCTGTGGGATCCACTGACACTTCCAGCAGCCTCAGCAGCAGCTTGCTGTCTGAGGGGTTCAAGAGAGGGGCAGGTTTGCTGCTCCTGACTCAGGTCTGCCCTGGAAGGGCCCCCTGTCCCCAAGAACTCAACCTGATCAGGTTCCAGTTCATCTGAGACAGTTCCTTCACAAGGACTGGGATCATCTCCCTCAAGAGATTGATCCTCTCCCTGAGCCTGGGGGGAAGACTCAGCCTTACCCCTCCTGCTCCTTTTCTTGGAAGGCATTTGGTCCATTTTTCCAGGATCCAGGGCCTGTTCAGTAGAAGTCAGTTTGGCTTGTGACCTAGTCACAGCAAACACAGAGATGCCCAGCATTGCTGCATGAGTCCTTAATTCCACTTCAGCCCAGGCTGAAGTTTCCAAATCATTGCCCAATAAGCATTCCACTGGAAGGTCTGAGCTAACCACAACTTTCTTTGGGCCAGTTACCCCTCCCCAGCTGAAATTAACAACTGCCAAGGAATGATCAGTCCTGACATTGTTAGCATTGGCCACTTGGCACATCTCACCAAGTATGATCTGTTTAGGGTCCACAAGATCTTTTGTCACCATAGTGACACTTGCACCTGTGTCCCTGTATGCCATGGCCTCCTTACCATTAATCAAAGGCTGTTGCCTGTACTTGCCCAGGTTACTGGGACTGACAAGTAAGGTGGCAATATCAATGCCACCATCACAGACAAGAACAGCCTGAATTGGAGTTCTGACTAGGCCAGAACCCATCTCAGAGCCCAAGGTTAACTCTACTATTCCCTTGTTCCCTGCACCACCACTTGAAACTGTACTAGGGGGAGCAGTTGCCTTAGGGGCAGTGGTGGTTGGAGTTGAATCTTTGGCCTTTGGACAATTGGCATCTTTTGTCCAATGGGTCTTTTGTTGACATAAGTAACACCAAGGTTTCTTTTTGCCTTTCCCTTTGTTGGATTGTGACTCTCCCCCCCCCCCCCCCCAGATGCACGTTTTTGGGGCCCTGATGAAGACTTGTCATCTTTACCCTTGTCCCCACCCTTATCTGAAGTTTTAGCATCATGCTTCTTTTGGTCACCACCATTGTTCTGGTTTCTCTACTTCACCCTGTTTCTGACCCACCTATCTGCCTTCTTTCCCAATTCTTGGGGAGAAGTCAGATCAGAGTCAACCAGGTATTGATGCAACAACTGATTTTGGCAATTATTAAGGATCTGCTCCCTCATAATCAAATTGTACAATCCCTTGAAATCATTCAATTTGCTGCCAAGTAACCAGCCTTCCAGAGCCTTAATGGCACTATCCACAAAGTCTACCCAGTCCTGATTCTGTGCCTTCTGGATGTCTCTGAACTTAATCCTATACTGTTCAGAGGTTAAGCCAAACCCATCAATGAGAGCACTCTACAGAACTGAGTAGTTGTCAGCATCCTCTTCTCTAACAGTGAGGAGCTTATCTCTACCTTTGTCAGCAAAGGAGAGCCACAAGATAGCTGCCCACTGCTCTTGAGGGACCCTCTGAACTTTACAGGCCCTCTCTAAAGCAGTTATCCATTTATGGATGTCATCCCCAACATGGTAGGGAGGGACAATCTTGCTCAGGTTCCTATTGTCAAAAGAATGTTCCTTAACTCTAGGGACACTGTTGCTGCCACCATGGGACTCTAGTCCTAATCTTTTTCTAGCCCTCTGGACTTCTAGGGCCTCTTTGTCCAGGGCCAATTGCTGTTGCCTGAGCCTAAGCTTAGCTTTCTCAAGTTCCAGATATTGGTACTCCCTGTCATAAGAGTGGTCCCTCTTGCTAGATACAGAGGTCCCTACAGACTGTCCTGAGTGATGTGACTCTGCAGAGGGAGATCTAGATCTCCTTGGTAAGCTCTGCACTCTTCCAGGAGGGGTGAAGAGAGGGCCATCTTGGCCTTCTTCATCATCTCCATGAAGATCTGAGTTGTCCAGGTGGGAACCATCTTGTTCCTCCTGGCCAGGGTTTGAGTCTAGGTCATAAAAGGTGTCACCTCCTGCCCTGTCCTCATTCCCTGCCCCACCCACTTTCTCCTGTTCATCTGACCCAGGGGTCTTCCTTAGATCATCAAGCAGTAAGGCCTCTATGAGGTGGTGGGTGTTTGCAGTTCTCCCTGTCTTCAGCTTCCTAGAGGCACACAGGGCTTTCAATTCTTGGAATGAAAGTTCACTGTATCTAGAGGGCAGAGAGCCACTGGCATCTCCTTTAGAAGACATACTAAGTGTGGTGAGGTGTTGCACCTACCTAACCTAGTGGGAACTAAACTAAACTTGTATGGTGCACGGGCACAGACGATGCTTTGGACAAAGAGGGAGACGAAGTCGGGCCCAGTCGAAGTCCAGTGAAGTCCAGAGTGTCCAGACGGTCGAAGGTCAGTGGTTTCTTGTTCAGAATCTTGTCCACGTTGAATCTGGGATCCTACAGCCAGGGAAGCCCTTTTGTACCCACAGGAGAGGGTTGGACAGATTATGGGGACCCTCCCAGGGGAGGGTCAGGACAGGGGAGTGGTTACACCCATGTCCTTTGTCCAGTTTCGCGCCAGAGCAGGAGCCAACGGCTCCCAGAACTGGTTTGAGCTGGACTATGCACAGGGACACCAAATGTGCCCCTCGTGCAGACTTTCAGGCACTTTGGCAGTGCACCCACCCAGCTCCAATACACTAAATCCTGTCTGGGAGGTGGTCACACCTCCCTGTGACAGGATGCCTATTGTGTTGTCTTCCTCTGCTCGAGCTTGGCTCAGCAGCAGGAGGGCAGAAATGTGTCTCTGGTCGGCAGCATCCATTTTGTGCTGTCCGGGTCGAGAAGGCTGGTACCGGGAAGACCAGGGACCCACGAAGCTTGCTTCTGAGGGGTGGAATCATACCTCCCACACCGGTTACCGGTGTGGGAGGTATCATTCCAAGGTGTTTGATACCAAACACAACATGTTTTGTTTCAGCCGTTTTCGAGTTCGCATTTACCGCGAGGTTATAATGCACCTCTACCTATATGTCCGGCTGTGTCACCGACAACCCGGGAGAATGGTCTCTGAAGGCTGCAGAGGGGCTCTGCTCATGCAGGGGCACCCTCTCACGTAAAACCCAGCACCCTGCCTTCAGGATTGTCAAGGCCTGCTATAGGGGTGACTTATATGTTTTAAGTGTAGTGACCTATAGATATAGTAAACCTATATCTATGGTAAGTGGTGCTAGCACCAGCTTACACAGGCTGCAATGGCAGACCTCTAGTTCCATTTTGCATGGCCTCTCATGGGTGGCATAATACATGCTTCAGCCCATGAGAGGCCTCTGGGGTACCTATGCCCTGGGTACATGTATCCAATCTGAAGTGTACCTAAGTACATGTCAATACATTTTAGGGAGAAAGCAGATAGACTGGGGTCCTGATTAGCAGGATCCCAGTCAGACTAGTCAAAAACAGTGTAACATCAAGCAAAAAGTGGGGGTAACCATAAGAAGCAGATCTTACTTTCCTACAGATATGGAGTCCAAACCCATTTTAGAAGCCGTTAAAATATTACTGATTCCTAAAATGAGTTGATTAAATAGCAAAAACATTTCTGTGGGCGTACACAGCTATTTGGACTGTTTGCGACCATAAAAACGTCTATTCAACTTGCTTCATATCTGCACAAGATCAGACAGTTTGGTGAAGCTGAAGAACTAAAACTACAATTGTTACTTGTTCCCAGGATCTTGGCTTTCCCACTACATTTTGATGAGCGAACCAAAGGACTGGGTTCAGTCTTCAAAGACATAATATCCAATGAGCATGTGTTGGGTTGGTTCCAATCCAGTTTTATTATCACAAACTCTAAGCTGAATTCTAAATTTGTCCAATCTTGTAAAGATAACCAAAGACAGAAAATGAATGACTACGATTATACACCTTAGTCTCATTCCGAGACCAGGATTAAAAATCATTACCCCTGGTTCCACAGTTTCCAAAATGCCCACTAGATTACTGATGTGGGTGTGGTTCTAATAGCGAGATGCAAAGAAGGCTGTCCCCAGGGGTATTACACTGTTGGCAGCCAAGCCCAGAAGTGGTAAAGGTGTGGATAGATTTAAAAATAAAAAAAAACTTTCTAGAACTATTCCCTCTTCTGTCCCTCCACTATCCTTTTCAATACAAATAACAGACTAACATGTCCACCGCTCAAATTAATTTCATATTTCACTATACTAATTCCCCACTAATCCTTTATGGGTTCCCGGAATAGGATGCTACTCGCCGAAAAAGCACTTCAGCGCCTCGTATGGGTTAGTAAGCACTATATAAATGCAATTACAATACAATACAATGCAAGCCGTTTCCTGAGCTGCTAATGGGGATTTTGTTGTGAGAGTGTAGACACTAAGAACTGACTTTGCCTTTGATTTTCTTTTTCCTATTATAGGAAAGTGAACACTGAATATGTTTCTGCTAGTTTACCAACATTTCCTGCACACTGAAATTCTACTTCTTGTTTTCAGCACTTTGGTTTAAATATCTGCCTTTAACTAAAAGCTCTCTCATGGGTCAATATTTTGAGGCCTTGGTTATATATTTGTTTGATAACAAATGTATTGGTTAGTGCTATTATTGTGGAGATTAGACGGCGGGATGTGTTACTGTTCATAAAGAACCCAGGATGGACTCTTCTTGCTCTGCTTATTGGAGCCAATTTGGCACTTGATGTCATGATGGTAGCCTATGCTAAATATTCAGTGACTTATTGCAGTGGCCGCAAAGTAAGGTTGCAGTTCAGTTGTAATATAGATGGTAAAGATTTGGAGTCTGGTTCCTTCTGATTAATGAAAGCGTGGAACTGCTAGATGTGCGTGGTCGACATGTGCTAAGAGATATGTCATATTTGTACGGCACAAACCTAGCCAAAAGGCAGCCGAGCACTCTATGTGGTCACATTTCAACATTAAGGCAATGAGTGATAGGAGAGAAATCTGGTTTGTTCTTTTCCACTAATACACCACTCCACTACAATCAAACACACACCAATAAACCACACACCTATACAAATTACTACACACCACTTCAATCTAAACCACTCACAACAACTCTTACAACACTTGCTTACAAATTTAAGATAAACACTAGCAACTATCTAACACAATTCCGACACCCTCTACCCAAATACACCCACCTAGCATCTACACCACTCTACATCACTCCACACCTAATAAATCTACACCACACCTCGCAAAAAACACATAAGGAACAATATTAAACACAATAAACCCCACTTAACACAATGCAAACAATACAAAAAGCAATAGAGCATACAGCTTTTTACATACTAAAGCTAATCTGATTAAAACAGCCCAGTAAATACACATTTCATTTACAAACCCACAGCATACATCACTTCATCAGCAAAACATTAAAACTAATTTTATTAACACAGACAATCTACACTTGCTATGCACAGAACTACTGTAGAACAGAAAAATCTAAAATAGAATCGCTAGCAAACGCGAGATGTATTCACTTTGCCAATGCTTTTTTTTTAAAGAACTAAATTAAGAACATTACCCATGAGATGGCGCTGCACTATACAAATCCCAATAAGATAACACTATAATATCCATAAATAGACCTTCATTCTACAAAGCATACGGACCATCAGGTGCCACATAATAGTCAAACATTGTATCTTCACTTCCTGGTGGAATAGGAGGCAGGTCCAGAGTCACTGCGTTCTGTGTTCGCAGCCAGTGTTCCATTTTGCTTCTGTCGTTCAATTCCAGTAAAGCCCCCACACTCCACATCATGGCGAAGACATAGAGCCTCTCCAGATGCTCATGTGAGACTTCCACACCCTGTTCCTGAAGGGAGAATAACATAATCTCAGCAATGGGCATCAATATAACATTAACAGAGAATGTACAGTAAACACATTTAGTACATCTTCTCTCCACAGAAAGAAACATCTCTTAACTGCCTTTTAGAACTTGTATATTGCTGGAGAGGGGAAAATGGAGCACTTTGTATATTAATTTAATATTTGTATTTATGCACCTGGGCCATATTATGAAAAAGAAAAATAGTACGGCAATGGGTGAAATTCTTGAATTAATGTCAGCCCCTGATAATTACTCTGGGCAACATGTCAGTTCACCAATATTTTGCTCATTTTGCCGTTTCAGACATGGACCAATCGTATGCACAGCAGTCTTGGTCCTGCTCCAATAAGAACATTTCAGCCTGAACTGCTAGGCTGCGTCCTCTTCTACAACGTCTTATGGAGCAACTTGAACAATGTACTTAATAGAGCACCAATCGCTGTCAAATGCAATATCTTTTGTGTGTACCCTGGTGGGGCACCGTACAATATTTACACTTCTGTGCCGGTTACTCAAATGCCCATCTACCCATGCTGTCTTCGAATGGTAAAACAACAAGATACTATGGAAAACAGCATTCTATAATGGTTGTCTGGTTTAAAAGAAGAGGCCACGTGGCATGCAGGGCACTGCAGTTGAAATGAGTGGCAAACAACAGACCTGCAGAGCTGTAAAATCGGGAAAGCCAAGAAATAAAAGGGGAACTATAAAAGGAGAAAATTCAAAACCAAAGGATCGGCTAACCAGCACTGACACTGAATCGCACTCATTTTCGGATGGATGTACACATGATCAGGAAATGTTGGCATTCACCGAGCAAGAGAGCCAATGATTGATGCGGACTGAACCATTACCCCATGGACGAAAGCAGTGTGTACATGTCACACGGGCAGACCAATGGCAGAACAGAACTGACCCACAGGCCCTTCATGTATCTATATGGATATATATTTATATACAGATGTATGCATGCATTATTTATTGATGTTTTTTTTTTTATTACAAGATTCTGGCAGACAACTAAGAAGAGATTCTAGCAGCACTGTGACCAACCAACCCACATTAAAGGTGAAACTCTAGACCTCATCATCTCCAAAGAACAGACCATCACCTTAGAATCCACAACCCTTTGTGACTGGTCGGACCATCACAGCATCCTCTTTTATATCAACAGGGAGGTGGTGTTGAAGAAGGCTCAACCTCTTAAATCAAAGATATGGAAAAGGGATCTCAGATCAATAAACCACGACAATCTAGCCGCCCAATGTAAATCTGTCCTATCCTCCCAAGCCGACTTGGTCGAGGTGCAAACTCTCACGGACACCTACAACTCGACCATGGCCGTCATCATGGATGACATGGCTCCACTCCAGCTTAAAAATACCGCATCAAAAATATCCAAACCGTGGTATAATGAGAACTTAAACTCGGAACGTCGCAACCTTAGAGCAGTTGAACGCTCCTGGCGATCCAATCCCTCTTCGGACCAACTAAAACTCCTGAGAGATGTCAGGAGCCTCTACAATAAACAAGTCAAGAGAGCTAAGTCTGACTATTTCAGACTACAACTAGACCAAGCAGCAAACCGCCCCAGGAAACTCTTCGAATTGGTCAAACAGCAATCGGTTAAGGGTCCAAACCTCTCAGATCCGAGTGGCAACCCACCCTCCTGTGAGGAATTTGCAGTTTTCTTCACGGAGAAATCACGACTCATCTCCACTGACCTAGCCTCTAAGAAGGCTCTATTGCCCGCCTCTATTGCCGCCTCACCCCATGACTTCTCTGAAAAGTGCAACTCGACCTTCATGATAACCAATAACAATGCGTCTTGGGGCACCTATTCCCCATTTAGTGAAAGAGACATCGAAAAAATTCTCCAGATTATTAACCCGTCCAACCACTTCAGTGACCCGTTGCCTTCGGCCATCTTCAAGGAAATCAAGAGCGCTCTCATCCCCACCTGGACCAGGATTGTAAACGCTTCCTTATCACAAGGCTCGATCCCCGACTGCCTAAAAGCAGCCCAGGTCTCACCCATTCTAAAAAAAAACAATGCTGACAAATCTGATCTCAATAATTTCCGTCCTATCTCCAACATTCCCACCCTAGCGAAACTCCTTGAAAAATGTGTGCAATCCCAACTCTCTGCTCACATAGAGACTTACCAACTTCTTGACCAGCATCAATCCGGTTTTCGGAAGGGACACAGCACCGAATCGGCCCTCACACACGTTATGGATGACATTTTGAAAATGCTAGACAAAAATGAATCCTGCCTACTTATCCTCCTTGACCTTTCCTCAGCTTTCGACACGGTTAATCATGACATCCTCCTATCCATCCTACAAAACAGAATGGGTTTCTCGGATCGGGTGCTTCAATGGTTTTCATCCTTTCTTTATCACCGAATACAAAGAGTCAAGGCAAATCATTCTCTCTCTCAGCCCTCTCCAGTACACATGGGGGTCCCCAAGGATCCGCCCTTTCACCTATCCTCTTCAACCTTTTCTTGGAACCTCTAGCTACCGCACTAAACTCCACGAACATTCTCTTCCACATGTATGCCGACGACACACAACTCTATCTGAAAATTTCATCCCCGGAAAGCATCATCTCACTTAACTCGATATTCACGTTTACTCAAAATTGGTTAACTGAGAACCATCTCCTACTCAACGCCTCCAAAACGGAGTTCATGCTCATCTGCCCCCCGAACCACATCCCCAAGCTAGATCTCTGGCTGACTCACCTCACTGCTTTCAACTGCACTCCGATCATCATTGACTCAGCCAAATCGCTCGGAGTCACCGTAGACAAGCACCTGAATATGAAGACTCATATCAGCAATGTATGTAAGGGAGCAAACCACCTGATGAGAACCCTCAGAAATATCAAACCTTTCCTGCCTCTAAGTGATTTCAAGCAGGTGGTCCAAGTGCTTGTCTTGCCAAGGTTAGACTATGGTAGTGCTACTCTCTGTTTCCTTCCCAAATACGCCTTGGCCCCACTTAGGGCCTCATTGAATACCGCTGCTAGATTGGTTACAGGCGCCAAAAGAAACGAGCACATATCCCCAGTCCTTAAATCTCTCAACTGGCTACCCTTTGAAGCCCGAATTCAGCTAAAGATTGCAGTCCTGGCGCACAAAGCCCTTCACCTCAATACTCCTACGTACCTGGCGCAAAAACTTGAATTATCTTGTGGGGAGAGGGCATCAAGAAGCGCCTCAACATTCCTCTTGAAACCTCTTGTCCTTAACAAAAAGAGAACTTGTCACCGAGCCTTCTCCGGTGCTGCCCCAAAGATATGGAACTCTCTGCCACCGGAAGTACGCAGTCTCTCCTCGACGACGGCATTCAAATTGGAAGCCAAAAGATTCTTAATGAGCAAATTCTTACCGTAAGGGAGGAGGCTCACCTAATTCGTCTGACTTTGTTCTTATCACCATGGTACCTTCATCTGTAAAGGATCTTCTCTTCTGCTTTTTTTGTGCTTTTTTTCCCCAATTGATGTTTATACTAGGATATGATAGGATATATGCTTGTAAAGCGCTCGATTGCCGTGGCGTCGTGGCGCAAGTTTTTGTGAAAGGGAGTACAGCCTACATTACCAGGAGAACTAGGTGGAGGTAAACAGCCATGTTTTCAGAGCCTTCCTAAAAAGCTGCCGATTGGATTGAAATCTCATGGCCGTTGGCATTTTATTCCACAACTTTACTGCACAATTCGATAAGGTCCTACCACCCCATCTTGACCGCCTAATTTTAGGAGTCTGGATAAGGCCCAGATTTGCGGACCTAAGAGCTCGAGAAGGGGTGTAAGGTAAGAACATTTTTTGGATGTCCTCGGAACCACCACCGTAAAGTGCCTTATGCACCAGGCATAGGGCCTTAAATTCCACGCGCTGCTGAATGGGAAGCCAGTGCAGTGACTTGATCCCTGCCGAGGTAGAATGTCCTTTGGGTATATTTAGAAGTAGTCGTGCTGCAGCATTCTGTAAAGACTGCAGTTTCCTCATCTGGGTCTTGTCATTGCCCAGGAAAAGGGCGTTGCAATAATCCAATTTGGACAGAAAGAGAGCCACCACCACCGTCTTTTGCAGTTCTTGTGATATAAAAGGAAAACATTTTCGCAGGGTTTTTAGTAAAAAGAAGCAGGAGGAAGTGAGACTGTTGACCTGGGCAGAAAAATTCAGCTGGTCGTCGAAGATAACTCCGAGGTTCCTGACCTTAGAGACCGGGCAGGGCACTCCCCAGCCTCAACCGGCCACCAGGAGTCGTTCCACAGTGATCGGCCCTTGCCAAACTCTACCACCTCTGTTTTATCTGTGTTAATTTTCAGGAAACTATGGTTCATCCAGGTCATGATCTCAGTGAGACAAGCATGAAAACTGACGGCTGTGGTCTCAGGTTGGTTGGATATAGAGATCACAAGCTGAGAGTCATCAGCGTAAGAGACCAGGGGCAAAACCATGCCTCTTGATGAGTCTGGCCAACGGGGTGACGTAGATGTTGAACATCGTCGGGGACAGGGCCGATCCCTGTGGGACCCCGCATGGAAGATGGAAGCTATCAGATTGCAGACCATCCCAGTTCAGACTCTGCTCCCTTGCCTCCAAAAAGGAGGAGAGGAGGGCCAGAGCTGTGTCCTCGATTACCCTCTTGTCCTCTCTTCCTGCCTATTGTAAAGCGCTCTGATATCCTTCGGGATCTTGTTCGCGCTATATAAAACTTTATAAATAAAATAGCAAGAATTACTACAGTCAACTTTTCTCCTCCTACGGTTTGTCAGAGGTAGTCAGGGCCGGACTGGCCGTAGCGGGCACCGGGTGTTTCCCCGATGGGCCGCTAGGGTGGGGGCCGGTTTTGGGCCCCTGGGGGGGGCGTTTTTGTTACCGGGGGTCGGCAATATCGGCCCCCTGTAACAAAATCAGCCGAAACCGGCGCTAGCAAACTGCTCGGCTGCACCCCCCCTCACCCCAGGGGGGGCCGGCCGAGCAGTTTGCCAGGGCCGGTTTCAGTTGCCAGTCCGGCCCTGGAGGTAGTAACCAACACCAAATACATTCCCTACGAAGATAATCTGTGACACTTCATGTAACAAAATACCTATTAGTAGGCTTTAACATAAAGAAATACAATCCACCCTTAAATGGCTTTTGATTTTAATGTATGCTTTTCCCAATCAATACGTCAAGCCTAATGCATTTACCATAACTTTTCATGATAAACAGATAAGATCTATGGCAACAAGAATATTTTTTCTTAGTCACTCAACCAGGCCTGTGGCTTTTATCAATGGCTTATCACCAGAACCAACTGATGCCTCCTGTACTGAGCATAAGAATTCCCACAAGGCAACCATGAGGCACGAAGTCATAAAATTACATAGTATACAAAATCACAGTTGAAGCAAAACTTTCTCTCTCCTAAGAGGGCCTAGCAAGGATTCTGACAGTACAAATCTTCCATACACATGTTTTTGAAAGGTTAACCAGCACCAAAACCATGGCCTACTATGGTAATCTGAGAGATTCCATGTAGCAAAATACCTGTCAGTAGGCTTTGATACAGAATAATAATCTACCCTTAAATTCCTATGGACTTTAACATATGCTTTGCACAATCAATATGTCAGGTGTACTGCCTTTATTGTAATTTTTCATTATAAACAATCAGGCCTACAACCGTTATCATTGACTTGTCACCATAACCAACTCAGAGCTATTGTTGGTTAATAAGCCTACCCACAAGGCACCCATCAGGTATACCATAATAAAATTAAAAATATGTACAAAAACTGTTGTCAAAACAATATACAATCCCCACTAATAGACCCCAGTAAGGATTGCCATAGTGCAAATTTGTTATCCTGTGGTTTGTTCACTAACACCAAACCCGTGATTACTACAGTAATCTGAGAGATTCCATGAAACAAAATACCGGACTACAGGCTTTAGCAAAGTGTAATAACAATCCACCCATAAAAGCCTATTGTCTTTGCCAAAATTTCAGTTGGCAAAACAGTATAGGGCCTAAGAAGAATAATCAGAGTGAAATTCTACTCCAAGGGTTGTCAGAGTGGATGACCAACACCAACATCCTCACCCACATTGGTAATCTGTGAGATTACATGTAACCAAATACCTTTTTGAGGCCTGTAACATAATGTGATAACAATCCACTGTTAGTGGCCTATCGGCTTTACCATATGTTTTTCATAAAAATAAGCGAGGCCTACTGCCTTTGTAATAACTTTTCATAAAAGAGAGGCTAGACTTTGGGCCTCGGGCATAGCATTTTCCTGCACATCAATCAAGCTTATAGCTTTTGCCATTGGCTTGTCTCCATAACCAACTTAGGTCTAATGTACTGAGTGTAAGCTTTCCCACAAGGTAACCATCCAGCTTACAGCCATAAAATTGCATATGTGTACAAAATTACAGTTGAAAAAACTAAATACTATATCTCCTAACAGGGCTAACTAAACAAGGGTTCTCACAGAGCAAATATTTTATTCTCATGGTTTGTCAGAAGGGGTATGTTGGAAAGTGGGTTATTAGTAGTGGTAAATATGCATCTACCACTGGCAATAAGGCCACTAACACAGTCTAGGGCTCAGTACAGGTCTCAATAAATTATTTCCATGCTCAACCCTGGGTAGCTTGGCTGCAAACAGGCAGGCTTAACTCAGGAGACAGGTATGTAAAGCATTTAAAAATACCAATTAAGTAAATAGTTCAGACACAACACGCAATAAAAATCCAACACCAATTTATAAACATAGAACATATTTTTATCTTTAAAATGACACCAAAACGGAGGCGTGGCTTCGAGCGTCAAGATGACGGTCGCACTCTAAGAGTGCTCCGAACCCCTCCGTAATCCGCTCGCATCCTGAGGCTCCTTTTTGTCATCGAAGAGTCACCAGAACTGGCCCGCATGGTACGCTGACAATACCTGCAGTGGACCGGGAGCCCAAAATCACCGTCCTGCAGCATCAACAGCAGTGGTGCCGACCCGATCAGACGTGCGCCCGTAGGCAAAATGGCGGGGGTGTACCTGAGCTCCGCAACCTGGATGCAGTAGTTTGAGGGCTGCGAAGAAACTGACTCAGAGAAGATCTGGCCCTCCGAAGCAGCGGCGGCTCACCGACGGTGGATCCGACTGCTCTGGTGGCTTGCTGCATGAAGGAAAACCCTGCGGCCTGACCTTCTCACCAAGACAAGATGGTGGCCGCCAGGCGAGAGACGAAGGAGCTGGCGCCTTGGGTGCGGCGAGATCGTTGAGGTGCTGGTCGAGAACTATCAACCAGCCGCGCCTCCCGGCATCGTGCCAACATCGCGTCAGAGCCCTGGTGTGTATCGTTCTCTCCAGCAACATTGGGGGTGAGTGAAGACGCCATAGCGGAGAGAAATCAGATCGAGGGCAGCACCTCGGACAGTGGTGCGGACCCCGGTGAGCTCCGAAATCCGACGGCCCTGTGCTCGCTGAGGCCTCAAGGCTAGACTGATCTCAACCATCTTCCCCAAACAGAAGTAAAGGCCCATAGTTCGCGGGAGTCTCCTGAACACCAAGACACTGGCAAAATCCCACACCCTAACCGTTCAAAAGCCGAGTAAGAAGAGCCAACAGCAGGACCGAGGAAACTCCTTCCTTCCCTCCCCCTCCCCAAGACTTGACCCAGCCTGGGGGACCGGACGCACAACACACAACACTCACCTGGCGCCCTGTGACCGGGATACCTCCCCTCCTGAAGGCTCACCTCCATCCTTCACCACAAGGGGTAGCGCGTACGATCCTGGGGCCCCGGTTGGGTCTACAACAACAACAAGACTGACCCCCCCAGTGCGGTGTTGGCCCGAGGAGACGAGAGGTAGTGGTGGAGAAGCACGGCTTGAGCCTGAACCCGGCCAAATCAACTCTTATCCCTTTACACGTATCCAGGGAATGCATAGAGCTGGCAGGCGACTATCACCATGAAGCGCCTCTCCTTTTAATATCTAGGCATTTGGGTGGACCGGCTCCCGGAACTTACCTGGTCACTCAACGTTAGTCCCTTACTCCGGAGAATGAAAATTGACCTCCGCAAGTGGTAATCCCTTCCTCTCAACCCGATGGGTAGAGTCGCCTTATTTAAAATGATGGTACTCCCCGGTTCCTATACATTATCCAGAATCTTCCACTACACCTCTCTCGCGGATGGTTCTGAACACTACACAGTATGGCTATGGCTTTCCTATGGAATACCACGAGACCACGTATGGCCCTCGCCTCCTGTCAAAAGGCCCTGTACGATGGCAGAATGGGCATGAAATTGAATTGAATTGAATTGAAATAACATTTTTATAGCGCATGGCTACCCGGAGGCATCCCAGCCCTGGTAGTAGCAGTAGGAGTGAGTTTCGCCAGTTAGGGAAAAAGCGAGGTTTTCAACAATTTACGAAAGGCTAAGTGATTAGATTCTACACGTAATTGGGGAGGAAGGGAGTTCCAGAGTCTTGCCGCATTAAAAGAAAATTGCCGGCCCCCGCTTCTGGCTTTCCTGATCCTAGGGACGATGACAAGATTCATAGTCTTAGAACGAAGGCTTCTGTTGGGCCGGTAAGGCTGAATAGTGCTCTGAAGAATGGCGGGGCCTATTCCGGCTAGAGACTTGTGGGAATGCATAGAGCCTTAAAATTTACTCTCTCCCGGACTGGTAGCCAATGAAGTGATCTCAAGGCAGGTTTGGCTGAATGATGTTTAGGAATGCCTAATAAGAGTCTTGCTGCCCAGTTCTGTATTGTCTGTAGCTTGGAGAAGGTAGCAGCAGGGGCACCCAAATAAAGGGCGTTCGCGTAATCCAGCCGGGACAAGATAAGAGCCTGGACCATAATCTTCCTTGCTTGGAAAGGGAGAAGGGGAAGTACCTTCCGAATCATTTTCAGAATACCATAGCAAGTAGCTGCCGTCATCCGTGCTTGTGTCTTAAATGTGAGGTCTTGGTCAATCCAGACACCCAGGCTTTTTAACTGGGTCTTAGGGGTGGGGGCTAGGCCGAGAGAGGTCGGCCAGATTGCTTTTAGATCAAGGGGAGAACTATTACCCAAGATCATAAGTTCGCTTTTTTCCCCATTCAGTTTCAGGAAAGACTCGTTCATCCAGTTGGCAATTTCTTCCAAGCATGGACGCAGACTGAGAGGGGAACTTACGGCTCTATTGAGCCCAATCACAAGTTGCGTGTCATCTGCATAAGTGACTATGTGCACTCCAAAAGGTAAGACCACCTCTGCAAGGGAACAAGTGTAGACATTAAATAAGGTGGGACTCAGGGAAGATCCCTGAGGGACTCCTCAACAGAGGGGCATCTGTTTAGAGTTCACCTCATTATCAAAAACCTGAAAGGATCTATTGCTCAGAAAGGACTGTAACCATGACAGAGCGGTTCCAGTAACACCCAGTTTTCTGAGTCTGTGGACCAAAATGCGATGGTTTACTGTGTCAAAGGCCGCGCTGAGGTCCAGAAGAAGGACCATAGCGGTGCCTCCGGAGTCCACTATTTTTCTTGACTCTTCCACTACTGAGAGTAAGGCTGTTTCTGTTCCCTGTAGGGGACGGAAGCCTGTCTGAGACCGATGGAGAAGCTTGTGAGTCTCTAGAAATGAGGATAATATTGAATTAAAATATTTTTCAGCAATTTTGCTGACCCCTGGGAGCAGAGATATGGGACGATAGTTTCCCAGAATGGAAGAATCAAGGCTGGGTTTTTTTAAAAAGTGCCTTTACCATAGCTTCCTTCCATGGGGGAGGGACCACTCCAGAAGAAAATGAGGTATTAATTAATTCTAGGATTACAGGGGAAACAACGCCTGCCACCTGCCTCAGTATCTTTAGAGGGGCAGGATCTTTGGGTGATCCACTTTTTACCTGAGTCAGAAGGCTTTCTAACACAGGCATTTCCATCACCGGAATAGTGGCCAAAGAAGGCTGGTTACTACAGGATTGATAGAACAAAGTACAGTCTTTAAAAGGGGAAATGAGGTAAAAATAGTTTAAATTTTATTGGAGAAGAATTCCGCTAAGTTGTTGCACCGTGCACCTGAGAAATCAGGGATAACTGGTGGGGGGGGGAACTCTAGAGAGAGTTTTGGCAATATCAAAAATCTCACGGGCGGAGTTAGTTGCTGATAAAATTTTATTTTTGTAGTAGGCTGCCTGGGCTACTTTGATTTCGGCTTTGTATACATTAATGCTTTCTCTATATTTTATTTTCCTGTCAATCGAGAAATTTTTCCTCCAATCTCTCTCAAGCTTTTTGCAATTTTGTCTTAGGCCCCGGAGTTTGGCAGAGTACCATGGCTTCCGGTTACTTCCTATTTTCGCTGGAGTCCTTTTTACAGGAATAAGCGCATCTAGTGATTTTTGAAGCCAGTTGTTAAAATTGTCATTGGCCATAATAACATCTGAGGAAGACACCGGTTTGGTTTCTTCTAATATTGTGGTCCAGTGTTCAATTAACAATTTGGACCAGTCACGTACTTTGGAGTAGATGGGTGTCATATGTGAGACCATGTAGGGCGGTGCCCAGGTAAAAGGTATAAGGAAGTGATCTGACCATGGGACAGGGGTAGGTTTCTCTCCTTTTAGATCCTCTATATTTGAAAAGATAGGATCCAATAGGTGCCCCCTTATATGAGTGGGCTCACTAACTTTTTGTGTGAATTGAAAGGCTGCTAGATCATCAATAAGTTCGGTTGCCGACATCTGTAGAGGGTCATCAAAATGGAGGTTAAAGTCCCCCAATAGTGTAAAGTTGGCCAAAGTGCTTGCCAGGTTTGCAGCCAAGTCGGGTAGAGAATTACAAAATTCCACTGAGGAACCCGGGGCCGATAAATTAATATACAGAAAAAGTGAGAGCTGGAGAAAATTCGATAGAGAAGACAGCGTTCTCACAGTCTGGCACAGGGCTACCAGTCAACCGACAGGTCAAGCCATGTTTATAAATAATGGCTATCCCGCCCCCTTTCCCTGTGGGTCAATCCGACCTCTGTATGGAATAGCCAAGAGGGAGAGCTAGAACGAGGTCGGGGTCAGAGCTAGAGGTAAGCCATGTTTCAGTGAGAAACAATACCTCTGGCCTTTCTTCTTCAAGAAGGATGGAGATTTCTACCGTATGTTTAGGCAGTGATCTGCAGTTTAGTAGGAACATTTTATATTTCCTAAGTTTGATAGGATGGGAGCGAGAATCTATTATCAGATGGGGTCTACAGTGGGAGCATTTGAAAGGCTCGCTAGCGGGTAAGATGGAGTGTTTGCATGCTTCTCTTATCGGGCCCGTTAGATTACGTAATTCTTCTGCCTCATACTGCATCCGCTGACCAACCTCTTTTTATTTATCTGGTCACTCGCCTCCTGGTGATACACGACTGGCTCACCGGTGGCCTGGTCCAACCCGGCATATCGAATTGAGCTGGAGAGCCTCGGATTCTCTTGAATCCAGTCCATGCACTACAGGGCCGCGATTACCCACACACTCCACGCAGTCACTGGACCAGGAACACCCTCCCCACCAACCTCCGACAGACCCAAGACCTACTGGCCTTCAGAAGACTCCTCAAGACCTGGCTCTTCGATCAGTAGCAGCACCACCCCCCTCTTCCCCCAGCGCCTTGAGACCCTCGCGGGTATGTAGTGCGCTTTATAAGTGACATGATTGATTGAGTCACTAGAGTGGTTTTGGTCCCTTAGCGCTCAGCGTTGCGATACACACAATGGGATAATAAACTGACACTGCAAACACCCTTGTGGAATGGCACCTGGCTTGGAGAGGTGGGAACACTAGAGGGCTTTCGCAAATGGGACTTGGTTGGAATCTCGCAGCTTGGAGACGTATGGAGAGAAAACCACATGTGCTCCTTCCAAGACTTACAGAATTCATATGCACTGCACCCCACCCAGTTCTATAAATACCTGCAACTCCAACATGCCCTCACCCGCTACACATCTGCGGACACCACATTCCCAGAATTTAGTCCCTTAGAAGCCCAAACCCTGATGGGTGACCTCGGGAAAAGAGGGGTAAAACAAGATCTACCGCTCCCTAGTCAATAACTCCCCGACCTTCCTAGACCCCTTCAGACATCGCTGGGAGACCTGGCTGGGCCCCCTGGAGTAGGAAGATTGGAGGAATGCCCTGATGGCCCCCCGCACAACCACTATTTCCGCCAGGCTTCGGCTAATCCAGCTCTGTTACTTACACTGTGCTTACTTGACCCTGGCCCGTCTACACCGAGCGGGGTTTCTGGCTGCCCCCATATGCCCATGGTGCCAGGTACAGCCAGCTGATTTGTACCACATGGTATGGACCTGTGGCCCCATCACCTTATACTGGGAGAAAGTAGTGTCCGAGCTAAGCACTGTCAGGGGGTGGGAGGACACCCTTAGCCCACTAGCCCTACTCCTGGGAGTTATGAATGGCTTGGATGGGACCCAGGTAGATACAATTTTTCTCCGAATGGCGAATATGGTGGCCAAATGCGATATAGCAACAGCGCGGAAGGACCATGTCCCCCCCAGTATCACTAAATGGCGTAGAGGGGTAGACTGGTGCATAAAACCCATATACGAAGCGAGAGGCTGTCCAGACAAGCACGGCCACGTGTGGGGAAATGGCAGGGGCTATTGAGTTAACTGGAAGAGGGGACACTGGGGAGTGAATTGGAAGATGATCCTGTCTATAAAATTTCACACTGAGAATATACCAATCAGACCTATGATCACACTCGATGCGCTAAATGTAAGACTTGTCTATGCTGCTGGTTTTTGTATCTGTATGCCTTTAAAAACCAATAAAATTTGTTATGGTGGAGTTGTAGCTTGCAGGGAGTCCACTCTTTAATCCTTTTGAAGCAAGGCACCTCCACAGGGCTGTGGTTCCAGATTGTGCAGCAGGCGCAGTCAGTCAGAATGCAGGGCCTGGTGGTGCAAATCAAGTTTCCAGCATGGCAATCCTTCTCTAAGTTTCAAGCCGCAGAATCTGAGAGGCTCTCACCTCTCACATATTTATTCAGTGTTCTCTGGCGTCAAGCAGGAAAGCACTCCTGTCCAATGATGTGCAGGGCAACACCCCAGAGCATGACCACTTCCTCCAAAGTGTGGCATAATCTTCTCCCAGAAAGCACTATTCCTCCAAAATTCAGAATGACTGAAATCTCAGCAGAGGAGCAACAATTAGTTAAACCAACCTCCAGTATGACTCATTTCCATAGCTCTCCTCCCTCTACCATCTGCAAATGCCTGCCTTAAGCTTGCCATCTGGCTGGGTCAGAGGGGCTGGTGGGTAGATGGACCTAGCATTCCCTGCCTGTCCTTTTCCCCCTTTGAAGCTCCATGCTTTAAAACCCCTTCCCCCTGCTCTGGAATTCCTGTGTAGCAGAGCTGTCTCTACCAGATAGCCTCTCCCTGGGTGAGCCACTTATCACTTAATCAAAGCAGCCCGGTTAATCCTATTAACTCTGACCAATCAGGGAAGAGTACAAGACAAGAAAGTCTTATAACATCTTTTCTGCACACTTTAGGATAAATTCAACAATGGCATATTGTTGGATTTATCAATACCATTCTCTGAAGTCCTTGAACTGTATTTTTATTCAATTCCTAGCAATTTGCCATGTTATCCTATGGGGCTAGGCATCTACAATGGGGAAACTGCAATGTACAATTTCTCCATCATCAGGGCATATAAAATATATTTTATAAGGCCCGGGCTTATAGGTACAGGACCCCCCACCCCTGCGACACCTAGGGGAGACTTTAGGGGTCCTAAATATACCAAGTTAGTGTAGATCCTCACTCCACAATGCTCCTAGCACCAAAGTCGATTTGGGAGGCACTTTACTGCAAGGGGGAAGGTGAAATGTGCAATTTCTCTATCCCCAGGTCATATAAAACTTATTTTATAAGGGCCTTCCTTATAATGACATGACCTCCCCACCCCCACCCCCACTCCTGGGACACCTAGGGGAGACCCTGGGGATCACCTAAAATGTCACAATATTATAGTTTATTGCTTTTTAAGTGCCCCTACCACCAAAGTCGAATTTGTGCACAATTTACTTTTAAAAGCAGTGCTGCAACACAGGGCTGCTTTTAAAATGGACTCAAGCTCTCAGCAGTGCACACATGCAAGTGCAGGAAGGGCTGCTGGCCTTTAAACTGACATTCCCTATTATGTACTAGGGACTTAAAGAACAAGTTACTCACCTTTGGTAATGCATTATCTGGAAGAGACTCTATTTAGCGGCAGATTCCTTACCTTTGAATTCCTCAGGCATCAGGCCGGATCCGGAAACTTTTGCTGAGCAATGCCCCTTGCGCATTGCGTCGGGTGGCTACATTCGGCTCCGCATGATGTTGTTGGCGTGGTTAGAGTCAGTTATGACGTCGCGGTGCCTATATATGCGCCACCCAGGCGTGCGGACGTCAGTACTTTTTGTTTTTTCCACGCCAGAAGCGCAGAGCCATGAAGTAACTGACGTAGTTGTGTGCAAAACTAGGGCCCTGAAAAGGGGAGTAACTCTAGCCCTACAATATTAGTCCGCAAAGCGGGGAGGCATGGTTGGGGCTGTAAGGAATCTGCAGCTAGCTAGAGTTTCTACCAGATAATGCGTTACCGAAGGTAAGTAACTTGTTCATCTGATAGAGACTTCTAGCTGCAGATTCCTTACCTTTGAATTAGATACACAAGTCATACCATCCCGGCAGTGGGCTGTGGACTATTATCTTAAACTAAAATGTCCTGCAGGACCGAGCGGGCAAAGTGTCCGCCTCTGCGGACCTGACCGTCCAGGCAATAGTGCTTTCCAAATGTGTGCAACGATGCCCACGTGCTGCCTAGCAGATATTTTGAACTGGGACACCCTGAGCCAAGGCCGTAGTTGCAGCCTTTCCCCAGGTGGAATGGGCCCTTAATCCCTCAGGGGGCTGCTTCTTTGCCAGGGCATAACAGACCTTGATGCAGAGAATGACCCAGCGAGAAATGGTCCTTTTCTGCACTGACCTTCCCTTCTTTGCTCCCACGTACCCCACAAAGAGGTGGTCGACCATCCGGAACTCTTTAGTGCGGTCAAGGTAAAACGACAAAGCTCTTTTTGCGTCCAGTTGGTAGAGCCGCTCCTCTTCCTTAGAGGGATGCAGGGGAGCAAAGAAGGTGGGCAACGAGATGGACTGACCCAGATGGAAAGGGGTCACAACCTTCGGTAAAAGGATACCCGGGTGCGGAGCACCACTTTGTCTGGAAAGGACATACGATAAGGAGGCGAGCAAGATAGCGCCTGCAACTCACCCATTCTCCGGGCAGATGTAATTGCCACCAAGAAGGCTGTTTTGATAGTCAACAGCCGGAGGGGACAGTTGTGTAAAGGCGCAAAGGGAGAGCATATCAGATAGGTGAGGACCAATTGAAGGTCCCACTGCGGCATGACAAAGGGCATAGGTAGAAACAGGTGAGCCAGCCCTTTCAGAAATCTATTTACAATGGGAGATTTGAAGAGAGAGGCTTGGTCTGGCAGCCGCAAAAAAGCAGACAGAGCAGAAAGTTAACCCTTGAGAGTTCCCAAAGCAGAGCCCTGTTGGGCAAGGGTTAGAATGAACAAAAGGACAGTAGAAAGAGAAGCAGAAAGAGGGTCAATAGACCTTTCTGAACAGTATAATACAAATTTCTGCCAATGGCAGGCATTTACCGTCTTAGTGGAGGGCCGCCTGGCTGCCAGAATAACATTACAGACTTCAGGAGGAAGGTCAAAAGTTATCAATTGCAGCTGCTCAATCTCCACACATGGAGGCGCAGAGTTGACAGGTTCAGGTGGAGAACCCTCCCTTGCTGCTGCGACAGAAGATCCTCCCAGAGGGGCAGCCTGATCTGAGGATCGATGCTCATTTTCAGAAGCTCTGGATACCAGACTCTCCTTGCCCAATCCAGAGCCACAAGAATGACTTGGGCCCGGTTTCTCCTGATCTTCTTCAGAACCCTGGGCAGGAGTGGTATGGGCGGAAAGGTGTACAGCAGGCCTGAGCTCCACTCATGACGAAAGGTGTCGCGGAGCGATAGCCGCCTTGGAAACTCCAGCGCGCAGTACTGCTGACACTGCGTGTTATCTTCGGAGACGAACAAATCTAACCAAGGTTCTCCCTACTGCTGAAAGAGACCTTGCGTCACCTCCGACTGAAGACGCCATTCGTGATCTGCTAGGCATCGACGGCTGAGTTTGTCCGCCTGGCGTTCAGGGAACCTGCTAGGTGTTGAACCACAAGGGTTATGCCCTGCTGTTCCAGCCATGTCCAAAGACGCAGGGCCTCTCGACAAAGGGTCCACAACCCCATCCCGCCCTGCTTTTTGCAGTACCACATGGCGGTGGTGTTGTCCGTGAACAACTGCACTAGCTTCCCCTTGACAGACGGAAGAAATGCTTTCAATGCCAACTTAATCGCTCGAAGCTCCAACAAATTTATGTGGAGCCCCAACTCCGTCAGAGACCAGTGTCCCCTGTTCTCCACCTCTCCCAGATGGCCACCCCATCCCAGAACTGACGCATCTGTCACGACTGTGAGATCTGGTTGGGCAAGAGAGAGGGGTCTACCGTTGACCCAATCACGGTTTATCAACCATCACTGCAGATCTCTTGCAGTTCCTTCCGAGATCTGAACCATGTCGGTGAGATTCCCCCGTTGCTTTGCCCATTGTAACTTCTGGTCTCACTGCAGAGCCCGCATACGCCATCTGGCATGCTTCACCAACAGGATGCAGGAGGCCATGAGGGCCAACAGCCTCAGAGTCAGCCTCTCTGAAATCCAGGATAGAGGCCGAAACATCAGAATCATAACCTGAATATCCTGGACTAGCTGCTCGGGAGGATAGGCCCGAAACTGCACTGTGTCCAGGACTGCACCAATGAAAGGGAGTGACTGAGAAGGAGTCAGGTGTGACTTCGGCACGTTTATAGAGAACCCCAGCAAATGCAGGAAGTCCGCCGTAGTTTGAAGGTGGGAGACGACTGCCTGGGGTGACGACGCTTTCAACAGCCAGTCATCGAGGTAGGGGAAGACTGACACCCCTAACCTGTGCAGATGAGCTGCGACCACCGCCATCACCTTGGTGACCACCCGAGGGGCACTGGTAAGGCTGAAGGGCAGCACTGTAAACTGAAAGTGCTTGCGGCCTACTTTGAACCACAGGTAACGCCTGTGGCCCGACAGGATGGGGATGTGAAAATACGCATCCTGCAGGTCCAACGCTACCATCCTGTATTCTTGGTCTAGGGCAGACAAGACTTGAGCTAGATTGAGTATCTTGAACTTCTCGTTCTTGAGGAAGAGATTGACAGACCGAAGATCTAAAATGGGCCATAACCCTTTGTTCTTCTTCAGAATGAGAAAGTAGCTGGAATAAAAATCACTGCCTACTTCTGAAACCGGGACCCTTTCTATAGCTCCCTTGGCCAAGAGAGCTGTAACATCCTCTTGAAGCAACTTTAAATGATCCTCCGTCAGCCGTTCCTGATTTGGCAGAATGAGAGGAGGAAAGGAAAGGAAAGGTAGGGAATAGCCCTCCTGGACTATCTGCAAGACCCACTTGTCCGATGTTATGGACCTCCATTGGGGGAGATGATGACAAATTCTCTCACCAACTTGAGCAGTGTGGCCCTGCAGATCAGCCTAGGAGTGCTTGGAGGCTGCGACTGCTGGGGGCAGTGTGGCCGACGACTTCTGGCCTCCATTCCTGGATCGGAATGCACCGTGCCCACATCCTTGTATGGCTTGGGCAGTCTGTACAGGACGTTGGCTGCGATAGGGCTAACGTGGCTGGAAACCCCTTCCGTTGCCATGAAAGTCCTTGAACCTGACCAGGACCAAGTCTGCCTTTTCCCCAAAAATAAGGGTTGCATCAGATTAGCCTGGACATCCCCCGAGAAGCCAGTTGTACAAAGCCAGGCGTGGTGCCTCAATGCCACTGTCGTTGAAATTGACCTGCCCAGTGCATCAGTTGTATCTAAACCACACCGTATGGTGAATTTTCCTGCATCTCTCCCATCCTTGACAGCTTGAGAGAGCACAGCCCGGGCCTGATCCGGGACCTGTGGCAGCACTTGCGCAACCGTCTCCTAAAGGGAATGGGAGAAACTGCCCAATAAGCATGCAGTATTCCCCGATCGCAATGCCAGGCTGGAGGAAGAAAACATTTTCTTCCCAAATGCATCCAACCTCATGGATTCGCTATCCGGAGGGGCGGAAGGGAATGCACCCTGGGACGTAGAGGCCTGTACCACCAAACTTTCTGGGATGGGGTGTTGGCTGAGGAACTTAGGGTTGCCTGGAGCTGGGCGATGGCGGCGTGCAATTGTCTTATTCACAGGAGCCCCTGTGCTAGGCTTGGACCACATGAGTAGAAGGACATCTGTAAGTGCTTCATTAAATGGCAAAAGGGGTTCAGAAGTGGAAGCCCCTGGTTGAAGCATCTCGGTCAGGATATTAGTCCTGACCTCCACTGAGAACAGCTCCAGTCCAAGGACCTCAGCTGCCCTCTTTACTACCATGGCATAGGACGCCCCCTCCTCTGTAGCCACTGTTGGCAGAGACAGGATGCCAGTATCTGGGGAGGTGTCCAGTTCACTGGCCTCCGCAAGTTCCCCATACCAGTCCAAGTTCTCCTCAGAGACATCCTGGTGTTCCAGAGGGTCAACAGACCCCTCCTATTCCTCTCCTGAGTCTATCACCTCCTTAAAGTGCTCAGGTGACAACAGAGAACTTCTGGGTTCAATCGATGTCGGAATCGGCGTCGAGCAACATTGTTCCGGCTCCGTGTATTTGGGGATGAGGATGGGGCTGGCACCGACTTCAGGTCCGAAGCCGGGGAAGGTCACAATGGCACGACCGGCGTCGACCCCGGTCCGGGATTGGATCCTTGAGGCCCGCCGTGGCCGGAGCTGACAGCGTCTAACCCGATGGGGCCCCTTCCGACTCCGCTGGGCCCGAAAGGCACACCAGCGGGGTTATTCCGCTCAAATACGCGGCACATAGCCTCGTACAATTCTTTTATTTGAGTGGGAGTCGCTCCGGCTCCCGGAAAGGGTGGGAGGTGTGAAGTCGACTTGACTCTGGCTCCGCGGAACCGTGCCTAGAGCGTCGGTGCTCCTTACCTCTCTCGATGACGGATGCCAGCCGAGATGAAGGCGAAGTCCGCTTGGACTTCCTCTTCTTCTTATGTGTCTTCCCCGAGTGTCCCGAGGACCTCGAGTGGGATGAAGAGGACTTAGGGCTCCGGGAGCGGTCCAGCGACCTACTCTTCTTTGATCGGGACTGGGACCTCCATGAAGTCTTGCTGGTCGGTGTCGACTGCCAGGCCGCGAGGAGCTTCATCGCTCGCTCCCTCAAGGCCTCCGGAGCCATGGCCTGGTAGTCTGAGCACGACTGCGAATCGTGGTCGTGCTCAACACACCAAAGACAGACGAGATGTGGATCGGTAACTGACATCATGCAGTGACAAGCACCGCATGGTTTGAAAACTGTCTTCCTCAAAGACATCCCTCGCACACGAAGTGGAAATAATTCTCAGAATTCGACAAAAGTTGAGAAAAAACCTGCCAAAATGCGGCAGAGGGGTAGCTCTTCCCGGATCGGCCCTAAACTTTAGGCCCCACTGAAGGTAAACATCCTTTACAACGACTGCGTTACAACGCAGTCCATTACCCCGTATTTTCTAGTCCGCAAAATCTTTTACAACGCAGGGCTTTACACCGCAAACCATTACAACGCATTCCCCATAACAATGCCCCGGTGGAGTTAGAATAGTAAATTGCGTTGTAATGGACAATGCGTTGTAATGGATTGCGTTGTAAAGCCCTGCGTTGTAAAAGATTTTGCGGAGTAAAAAATGCAGGGTAATGGCACACATTGTAAACACGTGCGGAGTAAAGTGTCATATTCCCCACTGAAATATGGTAAACTTGTCTCGGTGCAATTTTCAGACACTGGGACACATTCAGCAGCACCTGCACGTTGTCTACTTTCTTTCCGAGCAGCAACGAGCAGGAGACAAGGGGGCTTTGCAATTTTAAACTCCTGCTGAGCCCCAAACAAAGGCCAAATTTAAGGGTCCGTCAGGTCACCTTTTGTTGAAGTATCCTTAGTTGGGAGCTATCTCGAGCCTCGCACCTAGATGCAAATGCAACAGAGGAGAAACAATGGCACACAGCTTGTTATAACTTCACAAGTACTTAAGAGAGGCATGGTTTTGACTTTGTTCAGCCCCTGTATATAGGAGATATGCATGCATTATAAGAATGTCAGATGTGATAGTCTATCCTAGAATATACACAAATAATACCCTATTTTGTTTTATTTCTTTTATAGTTACTCATCCCAATGCAGGATGTTAGATCGCTTTACATCACACATACACATTATACATTGACAATAAATCCTCTAAGTGTGTAAATCAATGTACAGGATGTGTTACATAAGACAGTGAAGGTTACAAAGTGTAGGAGTCATATGTCCATCATAGTTCATTGTGCTACATTAGAAGGATTACAATTTATAAACTGCAAGTAACAAAAGGATCTCTGTGTTAAAAGCAGTAACTCTCTTACCTATCTGCATAAAATAAACATCTGTAATCTGCATGTTATCTGATGTGCTTAGCAGGAGACAAATTAACCCTCTATGCTGTTTTGATTTAAACTGGGACTGACAAAACACAGATCTCTCCAGCGAATGTGTTAACCTCCAGAGTTATTTCACCATCATTATTATTCCCTGGGATTTACTGGGCACACAAAGATCTCTGCAGCAGGTGCCTTAACCCTATAAGATATTTTAAATGCAGATTTTGGAAACAATTGAGCAGAACAGATTTACTGTCACGTTTCTCCTTGTTCCTGTGATACCCTGTGCGATGCCATGTGCCGTGACGTCACGCGCCATGATTTCACGCACAATGATGTCATTTGAATACTGTCTAACTTGGTTGGTCCCCCTACTTCTTTTCTTAGGAATTGTGCCCTGATGCGGAGTAATATATATTATGTGCAAATGATGCTTGTGATTGAACTGTATTTTGCCAAAAACCTGAGTAAATAATGCTTTTTCTACTGCTGCAATGTTAGTTTGTGAATTGCTTCAGTGGCGGAAAAAGCATGTCTTGTATCCTTTAATATCACATTGTCGCAGCTAATGAGGTGGACAGCTTATACTCTGCAATGGTTTTTTAACGTGTACCGGGTATAGAGCAATTTATATGGCAAAATATAAAGAGTGAAAAATACATCTCTGAATTTTTGGGTACCCATACCAGCATGACATTAAGAGGGCATATCTCAAAATGTCTTCTTTCTTACACACTGGCTTGAATTTGGAAGGCACAAATGCAGAGAGATACAATAGGTAATAACACTTGTTCTACTATTCTGTGTTGCCCTAACTTTCCCAATAAAAATGGTACCAAACTGTGTGGGTAGGCCTAGTGCCTGCGATAAGAAAGGGCCCAAAATGCAACATGGACACATCACATTTTTCCACTGAAAGCAGACCCTTTTTTTGCAATGTGCGTGTCTGTGAACTTTGGGCCCTAGCTCAGCCGGCACCTTGGGAAACCTAGCAAGCCTGCACATTTTTGAGAACTAGACACGTGGGGAAATCCAGGGTGGGGTGACCTGTGTGGCTCTCACCAGCTTTTCTTATCCAGAAGCTATTGCAAACCTCAAACATTGCCTAAAAAAACTACATTTTCCTCACATTTCTGTGATGGAAAGTTTTGGACTCTGTTGAGAGCCACACATTTCCTACCACCTAGCATTCCCCCAAGTCTCCTAATAATAATGGTACCTCACTTGTGTGGGTAGGCCTAGTGCCCGTGATAGGAAAGGCCTCCAAAACACAACATGGACACATCACATTTTTCAACTGAAAACAGACCCTTTTTTGCAATATGGGTAGCTATAGATTGTGGGTTCTAGCTCAGCCGACACCTAGGTAAACCTAGCAAACTTGCACATTTTTTAAAACTAGACACCTGTGGAAATCCAGGGTGGGCTGACTTGTGTGCCATGCACCAGGTTTTCATAACCAGAAGCCCTTGCAAACCTCAAACTTTGACAACAACAAAAAAGACATTTTCTTCACATTTCTGTGATGGAAATTCAGGAATCTGTGGAGAGCCACACATTTCCTACCACCTAGCATTCCACCAGATCTCCTAATGAAAATGGTACCTCACCTGTGTGAATAGGCCTGGTGCCTGTGAAAGGAAAGGCCCCAAAAAACAATTTGGAGACATCAACATTTCCTGTCACAAAAACAACCTGATTTGGCAATGGGGGTAGCTGCGTTTTTTTGGGCCAGGACTCAGTGGCCACTCAGGGAAACCTACTAAAGCCAGACATTTCTGAAAACTAGACAACCAGGGAAGTCCAGGGTGGTGTGCTTCGCATGGATCCCACAAAGTGTTCTCACCCACAATGCCCTGCACACCTCAACCTTTGCCTAAAATTGTGCATTTTCCTTGCATTTCTGTGACGTAAACCTCCTGAATCACGAGGAATCCACAAAATACTTAACACCCAGCATTTCCCCACTTGTACCGTATAGGCTTCCAGACCTGTTAGGACATTGTTCACCAACCTCTGAAATGTGGCAGGTGCATTTTTCAGACCAAATGGCATTACCACACTAGGGGTTGAAAATGCGGTCTTAGGCTTGGCATCCTCAGCTAGTCTGATTTGCCAGTAGCCTGCTGTCAGGTCAAATGTGCTCACATATTTGGCTGAGGCCAAAGTATCTATAAGCTCATCTGCCCTTGGAATAGGATGAGCATCAGTCCTGGTAATTGCATTGAGACCTCTGTAGTCCACACAAAACCTCATTTCTCTTTTTCCACCCTTGGTGTGAGGTTTTGGGACAAGGACTACTGGACTAGCCCAGGGGCTATCTGAAGGCTCAATGACCCCTAATTCCAGCATCTTTTGGACCTCTGTCCTGATGCAATCTCTGACATGGTCAGGCTGTCTGTAGATTTTACTCTTTACAGGCAGGCTATCACCTGTGTCCACTTCATGGGTACACCAGGTGGTCTGACTGGGTGTCAAAGAGAACATATGCTTGTACTGATTGAGGACTTGCCTGCAATCAGCTGCTGCTGGTCAGTGAGGCTGCCTGCCAGGGCTACTCCACCTACTGATCCATCAATAGGGTTCTGAGAGAGGAGATCAGGGAGAGGGTCACTCTCCTACTCCTGTCCCTCATCAGTGGCCATGAGCAAGCTCATGCCAGCCCGGTCCACAAAAGGTTTAAAGCGGTTCACATGAAGTACCCTGTGGGGACTTCTTAGAGTACCTAGGTCCACCAAGTAGGTGACCTCACCTTTTTGTTCAAGGATAGTGTGGGGGCCACTCCATTTGTCTTGGAGGGCTGCTGGGGCCACAGGCTCCAACACCCATACTTTCTGGCCTGGCTGGTAAACAGTCAGGACAGACTTTTGGTCATGTCAGGCTTTCTGAAGCTCTTGGCTGGCCTCCAGGTTTTTAGTTGCCTTCTTCGTGTACTCAGCCATGCGTGAGCGCAGGCCAAGGATACATTCCACAATATCCTGTTTAGGAGGTTTGAGAGGTTGCTCCCAGCCCTCCTTAACTAGACACAATGGACCCCTAACTGGATGTCCAAACAGAAGTTCAAATGGGCTGTAGCCAACCCCCTTCTGAGGAACCTCTCTGTAGGCAAAGAGAAGGCAGAGTAGTAAGACATCCCATTTTCGCCTAAGCTTTACTGGGAGTCCCATGTTCATACCCTTCAGGGTCTTGTTGAATCTTCCAACAAGCCCATTGTACTGTGGATGGTAGGGCGTGGTAAACTTATAGTTTACTCCACACTCTTTCCACATAGCAGTTATATAACTAGACATGAAGTTGGTACCTCTGTCTGTTAAGACCTCCTTAGGGAAGCCCACCCTGGAAAAGATTCCGAGGAGGGCCCTGGCCACTACAGAAGCTGTAGTGGTTCTAAGGGGAATTGCCTCTGGGTACCTAGAGGCATCGTCCACCACCACTAGGATGTAACTGTGCCCAGATGCAGTTGGAAGGTACAGGGGAGCAACAATGTTAATCCATACCCTTTCAAAGGGGACCCCAACCACTGGTAGTGGAATTAAGGGGGGCCTTTGTAGTGCCACCTGACTTATCACAGCTTGGCAAGTACACAGGAGCGACAAAACTCCTTGGTGTCTTCAGACATATGGGGCCAGTGAAAGTAAGGGACAAGTCTGTCCCAAGTCTTACTTTGCCTTAAGTGTCCTGCAAGAGGAATATCATGTGCTAGGGAGAGGAGAAAACCTCTGAACTTCTGGGGTATTACCAACCTCCTGGTAGCACCAAGCTTGGGATCTTTACTTTCAGAATACAGAATCCATCTTCCCAATATATCCTATGGGACACACTGATATTCCCTGCTTCCTCAGCAGCAGCCTGTTGCCTAGGGGGTTCAAGAGAGGGGCAGGTCTGTTTCTGCAAACTCAAATCTCTCCTGGAAGGGCCCCCTGCCCCCGAGAACTCTGCCTGGTCAGGCCCAAGTTCCTCTGGGACAGTTCCTTCACAGAGACTGAGATCATCTCCCTCAGGAGGCTGATCTTCACTGGGAGTTTGAGAGAAGGATAATTCCTTACCCTTCCTGCTCCTTCTCTTAGGAGGCACTTGGTCCATTTTTCCAGGATCCAGTGCTCCTTCAGTGCTGAGCTGTTTGGCCTGAGCCCTGGTGACCGCAAAAACACTGGCAGAAATGCCCATCATTTCTGCACCAGTCCTGAACTCTACTTCAGCCCAGGCTGAAGTTTCTAAATCATTACTCAACAAACAATCCACAGTGTTAGATTTGAAAATCCCATTCCTGCTATGCACTCGTATCATGCTACATTAGGTTAGCAGTGTGTGGCTAAATAGATGCCATTTGTATTCACGTTATGCAACCCACTGAGTTATCCCTGCAACGTGCAAGCTTTAGTTAGCAAGTGTGACTCCATTTTGTATTTCGTAATCCCTATTAGGCTGTGCAGGCCTCATTATTCGTACTGCTTGCCTCAGCAGAATACTGTATTTAGTTATTATTTTCTTTTCCTGTTCAGGGTAACCGCGCTGAGTCTCAGCGTCTCCAAAAGTGGGAGCAGAACTACAAACTCAGATAGGCATGCAAGGGCAGAATGGCCTATTCATTAGTAAGTCGGGATGCAGCCTTGAACAGGAAAAGAAAATAATAACTAAATACAGTATTCTGCTGAGGCAAGCAGTACGAATAATGAGGCCTAGTTCAGACACAACCTTGAGTTGCCGATAGCATGTACCCATCTGGCAGGTGGTAGCCCATCCTTCTGTGCCTTCTTTGTTCATGTTCGGCCCATGCCGGTAACTTTCCACTGTGGGCGTGGTTCTTGGAGGAATGATCATGCATTGCAGGCCGCTGGGGAGGCAGTCCCTCGGCAGGCATCTTAGGGTACAGGTCAGATTGGACTCCTCTGCAGAGTATTGCTAATAAAGGTATGTTTGTATTCTCTACTGTCTGACCGACTCTTCATTGCTTGGGAAGGCCTAGCAGGTGGTTGTAAGTAACCCGGGTGGCCCCTAAGGGCCACTTCCTTCAACAGGTAGGTCTGGAGATACCACAACACTCTTAGGTCCAGTTACCCCTCCCCAGCTGAGATTCACAACTGCCAAGGAATGGTCAGTCCTGACATTGCTAGCGTTGGTGACTTGGTACATCTGTCCAAGTATGATTTGTTCAGGAGACACAGGCTCCTCTGTCACCATGATGACACTGGCCCCTGTGTCCCTGAAAGCCATTGCTTCCTTTCCATTGATAATAGTAAGTAAGTAATTTATTATGCATGATTAATTAAAACCGTAGCATACACATGACTGTAAAATACCATAATAATGCAATGAATAAAAACAGCTTTTAAAAGATCATCAAAGTGCGTTGTGTTTAAAACTCGCATTTAGACGTTGCGCTCTACAACGGTTCTAAAGTGCATTGTGCGTCAAGGTGAACTGGTCTGACAAGTACTGTGCCAGTTTTAGCGGAATTTGTTTTATGTCGGTTAAAATTTTGCATTTTTCGTGTTTACGGACTTCGTCTGGTCGGTTATGGTTATGGGTCCATGAGGCGTGATGGCAAGAGCTAGCAAGGACAGGCGGTGATGACGGACCAGCCCGGTACTTTTTCATTTAGACGATGTCCACTAACGAAGCTTGTTTGAGTCTCACAGTTAATATATCAAAGAATTATGTGAGCCGGCAATTTAGCTGCGTCTTAGCTGGATTAAAGCACTGTTTTACTGCCAGCCTGCATGTCCTGATGCCATTCTGCTTGAATATTGATCGAAATAGAATTCTTCTTATGTCCTTTAAGTTGGGGCAAACGCAGGTGACGTGCACCAGGTCTTCATCTCCTCTTGCGCATAAACGGCAGGACTGTGGTCCTGAACTCCTTTCCCATGGCGGGAGGTGTGGGAGAATCGGTAAGTTGCACAGTCGCAGCTTTAGGAATTTTTCTTTTGTCCTTGTTTTGACTCCCACTTTGAAGTAAGGTTGTGGTTTAAGAACTTTGTAGTCGCTAAGCACTATCCAACCATGAGCCCTTCTGGCTGGTGTTGCCTTGTCTTCTAGAATGGATACCATTTTAGTTACCTTTGTCACAGTCTTTTTGAAACTCTGGTGATCTGTGGGCGTGCCCCAAAGGTCGGTCAGTCCCAGTAGCTTTAGGGAGTCAAACAGGTCAGTCCAAGCAGGTGATTTTTCGTGGCGAGACAGTTCGCTCCAAAGGTGCGAGTTTAGCGAGCCTGCCTCTGCGCAACGTATTTTGTGTCAGCTTTTTATGTATGCGCCTCTCCTTTCCACCGATTGTTTTTGAAGCTCAAACTCTAGGCGTATTTGGGCACGTGAGACGTATTTTAGGAGTTGAAAAATTGCTCTGTATGTATTTGCTATTGTTTTGTCCAATACCGCTGATTCTCGCCCTTTTAATGATTCACTCCCGTACGTTAGTGCTGGTTGCAGTTTTGCACGTATCACCTGCAGTAAGGGATCGAAGGTTAGGTCGGGCAGCATTTTTTCCAGGGGCTTCATTGCTAGGTAAGTCATCGTGCCCTTCCTACGAAGGGATTCCAGCTAGGGTTTAAATGAACCTTTGTTGTCCAGCAAGATTCCTAGATATTTGTAGCAGGTCGCAGCTAGGGTTTAAATGAGCCTTTGTTGTCCAGCAAGATTCCTAGATATTTGTAGCTGGTCGTCTGTTCCAGGCATTGCCCATCTAAGTGTCAGTGGATTTTTTTCCTCTTGTGACGATTTATTGCCATGACTTTTGTTTTACGAAGGTTTATTTTTAGGGCATTGCATTGGGAGAAGTTGTTGGTAGTGTCCAGAAGATGTTGTAGGCGATGGGGGTCCGACTTATCAGTAATAGGTCATCCGCGTATAGCAGGTTAGACAAAGAGGTTTTGCCCAGTTTCGGTGCATGTGAAGCACACTTGTCCAAGTCCCTCAGGAGATCGGCTAGGAAGAGATTAAAGAGTAGGGGCGCTAAGACGCACCCTTGTTTTAGCCCTTTGGAGGTGGAAATTCGCCTCGAGAGGTGCGTCCCCGCTCCAAGTTTAATCCTGATCCAGGTATCAGTGTGCAGCAATATCAGCTGGTCCAAAAGGAGTTTTTGTGCTCCCCAGCTGTCCAGTTTTTGCCATAATTTGGCGCGGTCTACATGGTTGAAGGCTGCAGTGTGGTCGATGAAGCATAGAAACAAGGGATGTTTTGCCGCTTTGGCGGCGTCCGTCAACAGCGCTAGTGCCGAGATATTAGTAGTTGTTCCTTGTCAGCTGCAAAACCCAGTTTGATTGATTGTGATAATGGAGTTTTCTGAAGCCCAAGATGTTAATTCTTCCAAAATTGTTCCTGCATAGTATTTTGCCTCAATGTCGATTAGGGCAATTAATCGATAGTTGTTTGGGGCTTTCCTGTCGCCCTGTTTGAATATGGGAATGATTATCCAGGATTCCGGAATTGTGAGCGTGCCTTTTATGTCTTTTAGAACTGGTACTAATGCGCTGCTCCAGTATTTTACATCATGTTTGTAGAGTATTGGAGGGATTCCGTTAGGGCCTGGGGCTCCTGCAGGTCTACCCCTGGCTATTTGTCTCCTAATCTGGTGTGCAGATATTTCAGAGCAGTCCTTGTTGTTGTTTAGTGGTGGTTCTGGGGCTACTGCCAATTCTGCTCCCCAGTGTTTTTGTCTGCTCCAGATTGGATCGATGTACTTTGTTTGTCTGGGATTTTGCGTCCTTTCACCCCTGTCGTCAGTGGCCCTTCCTTTTATTTCGATCCGGGGTTCTTTATCAACCTCATCCCTCTTTTGCAAGTTGTTGTTAAAGTGACTATACCGGTATTCTACCCAAGCTGCCTCTGTTATATTGGAGTTTATCCCTGGATGGTCCGGTCGCTGGATTCTGTTGATCGTTTCCCATAACTTGGCACTGTTCTTTTGTTTGGCGTCATGATGTATCTTAGCCCATTATTCTTCGTTCTTCAACCTTTTATCCTCCCATTTCTTCCTTTTTATTTGTGCCTTCTGTTTCCGCAGGTCGCTTTGCAGACCCGGGTTTTTGCGAAGCTGTCTTAACGTTTAGTTGATGGTTCATTTTAGATTCTTTAATTCTGGGGTGGTTGCCGCTCTGAGTCGGGTGGCCACACATTTTCCTGGTTTCCTTCCTATCCTAGTGGCAAATTTCTGCTGCAGTGTTGTTGTGTAGTACTTCCATGCTTTCCCAGGTGGTCCTGGGATGTCTTTTCCGTGGCTGTGAAGTGTTTTCGCCATGGCTGATATTTCCTCAATATTACTGGGTTTGCACCTTATTCGTTTCAGGTCTGAGGTCGCTTCTGTGCCAAGTGTTTTACATGCCTCTAGTGAGTAAGCTGAGTTTGCTTTTAATGTTACTTCCTGGGGTAGGTGATCACTTTGTTCATTATCGCCTATTCTATAGGAGTCGATTTTTTTGAATGTGGATAGTGTTGCAGAGGTGAAGTCTAGGTAGGATGAAGCTTTTGTTGAGTGAAATGTGGCAACCGGCGGGTTGTCCTCCTTGTAGCAACCGTTCAGTGCTCTCATATTTAGATGTTCAAGTTCTTGGAGCAAGTACTTCGAGCATCTTGTTGGTTTCCCCACACTTGCTGTGCTTTGATTCGGTATTCCCCATGCAATGGATTGGTCATGGACAGGATCATCCTCAGGCTCAGATACGATAAGATGTAGGTTGAAGTCTCCTGCCAGGATAATGTGGTCTACGTCCTGCTCTTCCATGACCCTTTTCAACTCATTGACCAACTCTTTTGCAGCTTCTGTTTTTTGTTTGGGGTGCACGTAGGTGTTAATTATTATGATTTGCTGGTGTTCCGTGCTGTGCTTGAGTATTATCTTTACTGCCTGGATTACACTCGGGGCTTTGATGTGTGCCTCTTTCTATTGGTAAGAGATCTCCTATTGTAGTTATTGAGGCAAGTATCATCAATCCCCCCGAGCGATGGCCAAAGTCAGATACCTTCCTTGCTGGAACAAAATGTGACGTGTACCCCTGAAGCTCAAATGCCTTGTCCTCCCAGGTTTCCTGGATCAAAATCATATCAAATGTTTTAAAATAATTTAGTACCTCAAGCTCGTCTGTTTTGTTTGCTAGACCGTTAATGTTCCAGATGCAGATACGAATTTTGCTTTGCTCTCCAGAAGCTGTTGGGAGGCAGGGCATCCCTTGTCGATTGGGGCGTTCTGTTTTTATTGTTCGTTGTATTTGCGTCCAGTTCTGGTCTGTTGACGATGAGCTTGAGGCATTCTACTCAATACCTGTTTTCAATTTAGTGGCCTTTATGTGAGTTAAATTGGCTCCTGGGGTGCTACTGCGAGCGCCTTTTAGTACTGATGTAGTAGGTTTGGGTTGATCATTAGTGGATGTGTTGAAAAAGGGCGTTGGGTAAGGTGGTCTTAGCTCAACTTTTAGCCTTATCCCCCATCGTAGAAACGTGTTTTCTTCTTTCATGATTTTATCAACTATCTCGTTGGTTTTCCATTTTGTTTTGGTTGCTTCTGGGCACTGCGGAATGTTGGTCAGTTAAAATTTGATTGAGAGAAGGTCTACTGTGGTTAGATTTTCCAAACTCGTCTGGAATGTAGGAGACGCATTATGTTCCCTCTGTTTAGGGTATCTGCTCTTCCCCGGGTTGCAAATTCGGGGAAGAATATGATGGTGTCCGTTCCCTTTGCTTCCTTTTCTTTGGTTTCTTGAGGAGAGGTTGCTTCCTTTTCTTTGGTTTCATGAGGAGACATTGATAATAGGTTGTTGCCTGTACTTGCCCAAGTTAGTGGGACTTACTAGTAAGGTGGCAGGGTCAATGCCACCATCACAGACTAACACAACCTGAGCTGGCTAGGCCAGAACCCACCTCAGTACCCATGGTTCAATCAATCAATCAATCAATCAATCAATTAGTGTTTTGTAAAGCGCACTACTCACCCGTTAGGGTCTCAAGGCGCTGGGGGGGGGGGGGGGTGCAGCTCCGTTGGGGTTATTCGAAGAGCCAGGTCTTGAGGTCTTTCTTGAATTGGTGCAGTGTCCGGCTTCGCAGGAGGTGTAGGGGGAGCTCGTTCCATGTCTTGGCTGCAAGGTAGGAGAAGGACCTTCCAGTCGCTCTATTCCTGTAAAAGCGTGGGACGGTGGCTAGGGAGAGGTCGGCTGAGCTGAAGTTTATCTTGGGTGCATGGAAGGAGAGGCGGTTGTTGAGGTATTGAGGTCCGATGTTGTGGAGGGCCTTGCATGCATGCGTGAGCAGCTTGAAAGTTATTCTTCTTTCGACAGGGAGCCAGTGAAGGTCACTGAGGTGTTGGGTGATGTGGTTTTGCCTTGGGATATTGAGGATCAGTCTTGCTGCGGCGTTCTGGAGAGTCTGGAGTTTGCTGACGAGTTTTTTGTTGATTCCGGCGTAGAGTGTGTTGCCGTAGTCCAGTCTGCTGGTGATGAGGGCGTGAGTGATCGTTTTCCTGGAGTCGGAGGGTATCCATTTGAATTTTTTGCATAGTATGCGGATGGTGTTGAAGCATGCGGAGGAGACTGCGTTGATCTAGCGATTCATAGTGAGCGATGAGTCCCGTATGATGCCAAGGTTACGTGCGTGGTCTGTCGGGGTGTGTGGGTTTCCGAGGGCAGGGGGCAACCAGGTATTGTCCCATGCGGAGGGGGTGGAGCCAAGGATGAGTACTTCTGTTTTCTCTGAGTTGAGTTTCAGACAGCTGTTCTTCATCCAGGTTGTGACGGCTTTCATCTTCTCTTGGAAGTTGTGCCTGGTGATGTCGGGTTCCTTGGTGAGGGAGAGGATGAGTTGGGTATCATCGGCGAAGGAGACGATGTTGAGCCCATGGTTTCTGCTGATGGTTGCGAGGGGGGCCATGTAGACGTTGAAGAGGATGGGGCTGAGGGAGGATCCTTGGGGTACTCCGCATCTGGTCTCTGTTGGTTCTGAGAGGAAGAGTCAGAGTCTTATTCTCTGTGTTCTGCCGGTGAGGAATGAGCGTATCCAGTCTAGGGCCTTTCCTTGGATGCCAGCGTCGTGGAGTCTGGTGGCTAGTGTGCGGTGGGAGACAGTGTTGAAGGCTGCTGATGGGTCCAGGAGGATGAGGGCTGCCGTTTGGCCTTGGTCGAGGAGAGTGCTGATGTTGTCAGTGGTGGCGAGGAGGGCGGTTAACCCACTAATCCCGTGGTTGCTGTACTACCACTTGTACTGGTGCTAGGGGGAGCAGGTGCCTTAGGAGCAGTGATAGTAGACGTTTCCTTGGCCTTTGGACGATCAGCATCCCTTGTCCAATGGGTCTCTACCTTACATAAATAATGCCAATGCTTCTTTTTGCCTTTCTTGGAATTTTGGAATTTGGGGACTCCCCCCCCAGATGCAGGTTTTTGTGGCCCTTGAGAAGACTCCTTTTTGTCTTTTCCCTTGTCCCCCCTTTATCCTGGGTTTTAGAAGAATCTTGCGTCTTCTGGTCACCTCCATTACCATGGTTTTTCTGCTTAACCCTGATGCGGACCTTTTTGTCTGCCTTCTTTCCCAATTCTTGGGGAGAGGTCAGATCAGAGTCCACCAGGTACTGAATAATTGTCAGCATCCTCTTCTCTAATAGTGAGGAGCATATTTCTACCTTTGTTAGCAAAGGAGAGCCACAGGATAGCTGCCTACTCCTCTTCAGCGACCTTCTGAACTTTAAAGGCCCTCTCTAAAGCAGTGATCCATTTCTGGATGTCATCCCCCTCCTAGTAAGGAGGGGCTATCCTGCTCAGGTTCCTAGTATCAAAAGAGTTTTCCCTGACTCTAGGGACACTAGGGCTGCCACCATGGGACTCAAGTCCCAGCTTCTTCTAGAGTCTAACCTTCTCAAGCTTGATCAGGTGGTATTCCCTCTCCAAGAAGTCCTCTCTCTGGCTAGAGATTGAGGTCTCTATAGAATGTCCTGAAGCATTGACTCAGAAGAGGAAGACCTAGATGTCCTCTGTCTGCTTTGAACCCTCCCAGGAGGAATAAAGGGGGATCTACTTCTAGGGACACCCTCTGTGCCATCTGCACTATTCTCTGCATCAGAGTTCATCAAGGTGGAGTCTTCAGACTCCTCTTGATCATGCTCAGAATTAGGGCCACTGGGGGTTACCCCTCCTGTCCCTTCTTCTGGAGCATCCTCACCCACTTTGTCCTGATCCCCCACCCTGTCAGGGTTCTGGAGATCATCTAGGATAAGTGTTAGATTAGGGTGTCCAACCACTCACCTGAAAACCAGGGAGTCCGCAGGGGCGATGACAATACCCCAACCCTCCTTGAATATCTCTCAGTGCTACTGAGAGAAACAGGAGCCCTGGCAGATATTCCAAGAGAGAAGGAGATTTGGATGAGAGACAAAGACAAAAAGAAGAAGACACGGCTGCGTTCTGCCACCTGGACCAGCCGGGATCCTAGTTCTTAACTTGCAGAACTGCCTTTCGCCTTTCTACCTAATGAAGAAAGTCTGACTCATTGTCAGTGAAATTGCTCTCCCACCCTCGCAGCTCCACCATTAAGTGAGGCCTGCCCCTGCCCCTGCACTCTCGAGTGTTGGTGATCGAGGCCCTCCTGCACCCGCAGGTTTCCCTGCACCTCATCCCTGGTGGTCCAGTGGACCTCTGTTTCCTTCCTCTCACTCTGCACTTTCACTCGTTTTCACTCGTTTTTCTACCCTTTTTTATCTTTCACCTTTCTGCATCTCTGCTCTTTTGTGCCTTATTTCTGCTTATTTTCCCTTTTTGCTTTATCCCTTATTTCCTCCCTTTACCTTTCCCCGCCGCTGCTGCCCCTTGGCCCCTCCCCCCGTGCGACCGGCCCAATCCAGCTCCCCTCCCCGCTCCCGCCTCCCAGCTGTCCAGCCCTCCCCAACCCCTACTTAATGGCGGCCGCTGCGGGGACAGGCGAGCAAGACCACTGACTCATTGTCAGTGAAATTGCTCTCCCACTCTCGCAGCTTCACCATTAAGTGAGGCCTGCCCCAGCACTCTCGAGTGTTGGTGATCGAGGCCCTCCTCCACCCGCAGGTTTCCCTGCGCCTCATCCCTGGTGGTCCAGTGGACCTCTGTTTCCTTCCTCTCACTCTGCACTTTCACTCGTTTTCACTCGTTTTTCTACCCTTTTTTATCTTTAACCTTTCTGCACTTTTCTGCATCTCTGCTCTTTTGTTCCTTATTTCTGCTCATTTTCCCTTCCTCTCGCTCTGCTCTTTCACTCGTTTTCACTCGTTTTTCTACCCTCTTTTAGCTTTCACCTTTCTGCACTTTTCTGCATCTCTGCTCTTTTGTGCCTTATTTTCCCCTTTTTCTTTATCCCTTATTTCCTCCCTTTACCTTTCCCCGCCGCTGCTGCCCCCACGGCCCGTCCCCCCCAGCGTGACCGGCCCAATGCAGCTCCCCTCCCCGCTCCCGCCTCCCAGCTGTCCAGCCCTCCCCGATCCCTACTTAATGGCGGCCGCGACCCGACCAGCGCCAGGAACCCTGGACCTCCGCCCTGCCAACGCTACGACCCAGCAGCACTCCACGCACTCAACCCAGGCCGCAACAACAACTGCAAGTTAGCATCACCTGCCGACACCCACGGACCCTTCAGCTGTCACCGCTGCCGGCACACCTGCAGCACCGCCAAGAACACGGATCCAGCACAACCCGCCCACAAGAACACAACCGAACCGAAGACCCTGCAATGCATTCTCCTCAACGTCCGATCCCTCCACAAACACGCCACTGGAATCTGGGACCTCCTCGACAGCACCACCCCGGACGTAGCGTTCTTCACGGAAACCTGGACCAACACCACCTCGGGACCGGACATCGCCATCGCAATCCCCCAAGATACAAGATACAAGATCTCCAGGAAGGACCGCCGCACCCGCCCAGGAGGAGGAATCGCCATCGTCCACAAATCCAGCCTCCGCCTAAGCACACCCCCCGACGAGCCCACAGAACTGATGGAACACCTTCACTTCAAGATACTGGCCAGCCCCACCGCCACCCTCCGAGGAACCCTCCTCTACTGACCCCCTGGACCCCGCGAACCCTTCGCCAACTCCATCACGGACATTATCTCCCAGCAGGCCATCGCATCCACCAACTACACCCTGCTGGGAGACCTCAACTTCCACCTCGACAACCAACTGGACCCCAACACCACATCCCTCCTGGACAACCTCCACAACATTGGACTCCGCCAGATCGTGAACGAGCCCACGCACTCTGCAGGACACACCCTCGACCCCCTCTTCACTACAGGAAACTCCATCACCTTCAGCCACACCACCGAACTCCCATGGACCGACCATCGTTGTGTCCACTTCACCTTCAGAACACCCACCAGCCACAGACACCAGCACCTGCTCCCACGAAGAAACTGGACCAAAATCACCGACGACCAGCTCACCTCCTCACTCAACAACTCCACCCTAACCATCGCGGAAAACGACGACCCCAACACCGCAGCCCGAACCCTGCATAGATGGATCTCGGACAGCACCAACACCATAGCCCCCCTCAAGCAAAACAACAATACCCGCACCAAGAAAGCCAGATGGTTTACCACCGAACTTCGAGAGTCCAGACGCACATGCCGCCGCCTCGAAAAGGCCTGGAGGAACACCAAATCCACAGAAGCCCACAACAACTTCAGAGCCACCACCAACGCCCACCATCAACTCATCAGAGAAACGAGGAAAAAAGCGATTGAAGACAGAATCTCCACCCAGGCGCACAACAGCAAGGAACTCTTCAGCATCATCAAGGAGTTCGCCCAACCCACCAGCGAGTCTACCGACATCCCTCCCTCACAAGACCTCTGCGACAAACTCAGCACCTTTTTCCACCACAAAATCAAGAGCATCTACGACATCTTCGATGAAGACAACCAGCACACTGAACCCTCACCAACCACCCCCGACACCCGGAAACCAGCGATTGATGACTGGACAGCAGTCATCACCGAAGACACACTAAAGACAATGAAGTCAATCCACTCAGGGGCCCCCACGGACCCCTGCCCCCACCACATCTTCAACAGACCGCCGACACCATCGCACCCATGCTCCGCCACACCATCAACCGCTTCCTGGCGACCGCCTCGTTCCCCGACGACTGGAAACACGCTGAGGTCAACCCCCTCCTAAAGAAACCCTCAGCGGACCCCACCGACCTCAAAAACTACAGACCCATCTCCCTGCTCCCGTTCCCAGCGAAAGTCATTGAGAAAGCCATCAACAGCCAACTCGCCACATTCATTGAAGAACACAACATCCTCGACTCCTCCCAATCCGGCTTCAGAAAAAACCACAGTACGGAAACCGCCCTCCTCGCCGCAACAGACGACATCCGCACCCTACTGGACAAAGGAGAAACAGTAGCCCTCATCCTCCTCGACCTATCGGCAGCGTTCGACACAGTCTCCCACCGCACCCTAATACTCAGACTCTACGACGCAGGAATCCAGGACAAGGTCCTCGACTGGATCCGCTCCTTCCTCTCCGGCAGGACGAGCGGGTTAGACTCCCCCCTTTCCTCTCGGACCCCACATCTACCACCTGCAGAGTCCCCCAGGGCTCCTCCCTCAGCCCGACGCTCTTCAACGTCTACATGGCTCCACTCACCCCTATCGTCAGAACCTACGGACTCAACATCGTGTCATACGCAGACGACACCCAACTCATCCTCTCCCTATCCTACAAGCCCAACACCGCCAGACGCAACTTTCGAGAAAGCATGGAAGCCGTCGCCAAATGGATGAAAAACAGCTGCCTACAACTAAACACCAACAAAACAGAAGTACTCATCATGGGCCCAAACCCAGATGCCTGGAGCGACACCTGGTGGCCCCCCGCCCTCGGAAACCCGCCAACCCCCACGGACCACGCACGCAATCTGGGAATCATCCTGGACTCCGAGCTCAAAATGGACCGCCAGATCAACTCCGTCTCGTCTTCCTGCTTCTACACCCTCCGCCTCCTTCGTAAGACCTTCAAATGGATCCCCCTCGAACACCGAAAGACCGTCACTCCCGCCCTGGTCACCAGCAGACTCGACTACGGCAACGCTCTCTACGCCGGAATAAAGAAAAACCTCACCCGCAAGCTACAGAACATCCAGAACGCCGCCGCAAGACTGGTCCTCAACCTGCCAAAACACTGCCACATCTCCCAGCACCTGCGCACACTCCACTGGCTCCCCGTCGAGGCGAGAATCACCTTCAAGATGCTCACCCACGCACACTAGGCCCTCCACAGCACCGGACCAGCATACCTGAACAGCTGACTCAAAATCCACGCACCCCAAAGGACCCTACGATCAGCCCAGCTCTCCTACGCCTTGGTCCCCCGCACCAGAAAGACCAGATTGGAAGGCCGCTCCTTCTCCTTCCTCCCGGCCAAAGCATGGAACGTCCTTCCGCTCCACCTCAGACAGACAACATCGCTCCCCATCTTCGCAAGAAACCTAAAAAACCTGGCTCTTCAACAGACCCCCTGCTTGATGGAATGGAACCTGCACCCCCCCCCCCACCCCTAGCGCCTTGAGACCCTTACGGGTGAGTAGTCGCGCTTTAACAAACCCCTGATTGATTGATTGACTGTGTATTAGCTAAGTAATTATGGCAGACAAATAACATTAACACAAACTCATATACATCACTTATTGCAATAATCACCTGTTATGAAACAAGGAGAAGTAGCACATGTAATGTGGTAGGGAATCTATGTCTGAATAAGGAGTCTCACATCACTGGGGAATTTGGTAATGTATGCTTAATTATCACTCAACGAGCTACACATGAAACAAGAAGGAGATAACAAAATCGCCATACATCCGCAAGGTAGCGTTTCCTTTTTAACAGTTAGTCGTATTTTGTAAATATGCAACAGGTCTCACCTTCACTTGCCCTTTAAATGAAGAACCTAAGATCACTATAGAGATTTCACCATAAAACAATAAATGCGCTGATTCTTCTCGTGTGCATATGTCCCAAAATGGAATTCCAGTCTTAATGCTATCGAAAGGTTTTCTTTAGGCATATGCACACTTGTTAATCTGGAGCGCTAAGTACACATAATTAAACGAGAGCAATCTCACGTTGTCGTGAAACCAAATCACTTAGCTGACAAGTTCAAAAGGAATGTCCTGAAAACAACCAAACTAAAACAATCACACAGTGCCGGGAAACCAAATCACTTAGCTGAGAAGTTCCAGAAGAATGTCCTTCTGCCTTTCGTCGGAGTGATGTTTCTGATGCACGCGGGAATCCTTGATGCGGATGCCGTCTCCGTGAAGATAAACAAAGTCAAGCACGGAGTGCAGGGGGCGTGGCTATTTATAGCCAATAACAGGGCGCTGCCGGCCACGTTGCTACGCGCGTGTCGGGAACGTGCAGAGTGCTGAAAACAACATGTGATCGGGTTGTCTTCGTTTCCTGGACTTTCTGGTTTCCTTGGCAACAATAAACAAAAGCCAGTGCGCGTCCTCTCAGCACGCTGGTACAATAAAATAAACAATCATTGCATAGTGCAAAACACACATAACGACACCAGGCCTCCTGTAATATAAATACGCTAACACATACTACAATATGATTCAGCACAAGGCAGCATGTACAATATCTCAGTTAATTACATACTGCAATATGATTCAGTTGGAGTCCCTGAGGATGTTGTCAAATTAAACAGGGTGCTAAACTAGGTGTAGTGTGCAGATTCCTGACAATAAGCAGCTTCAAGAGATGCTTAGTGGTTGGATTGCTACCTGTCTTTAACATCCTAGAAGTACACAGGGTCCTTAGTTCCTGGAACATAGGACCACTGTATCTAGAAGACTGGGGTGTACTATCATCCAAAACTAAAGACATGGTTACAAGGTGTAGTGTGTTGCACCTACCTAACCTAGTGTAAACTAAACTCTCTAAAGTTGGAGAAAGGGTTTTGCTAGGCCCTTAACTACCCAACCCCAAGTTCAGTAGAACTTACTTATTTTAAACTGTATTATATGTGCCTAATGTTAGTGATGGTTTTTTAATTAATCCACACCAAGATTAGCTGGTAAAACAATGCATGCTTGAATCCCAACAGCTACACACCAATGTAGGAGGCTGGCTTAGTATATGGTGCTCACTTATGTAAGTGTAGCACCCTGCAATAATCCAGACAACCCTTATGGTGTTTTTAGTGTCTTAGAAAACCTTAGAAAGCTCACTGTAGCTGTGGAGAGTAGCCTTCAGGCTTAGTCCAGGAGGAGTGTAAAGCGGCTTGTTTTACCAGATCTTAATCTTATTGGTATGGGTTAAGTAAAAAAGAACCACACAGTGTATTTAGAAAAATATGCATTTATTATAAGACACTCACTATCACATAACAATATCTCCTACCCGGAGATATAACACAATGCACACAGCACTTTGTCATAAAAACAGGTAAGTAGCACAATTACACAGTGGTTGACAGGGGGAGACCAAACCATATACTAAAATAGAGGGATGCGAATCGCGACTCGAGTGAAGACTGTACCCTGAAGACGTAGAAGTGCTGGGGACCCAAGCAACCACCCGAGGTGGGTACCCAGGAACCCCACGGAGGCCGTGTGCACTGTGGGAACACAACCATGTGCTCAATTCAAGTCAATGGGTAAGTCGCGGTTGCAATTTTAAAGAAGAAGGACCCATCCCAGTGGACCCTGAAGGAACTCCGTGGAAGACAGAGGGTTGGAGAGCCACCCCACCCGTGGATACCCTAGGAACCAGGATACCTACACCAGGGAAGCCAGGTCCATAGGTGTGAAGTGGTGTCAGAAACCGCTGTTCAACTCAGTGGAGGACTTCAGGAAGATGCCGCTGCTGGAGAAGATGAAAGTGTCCGGTGGAAGCCAAAGGTGGATTCAAGTTGAGAAGTACCTGCAAGCAGAGGGGACAGAGTCCATGCCACTCAGGAGTGACCAGGAGGCATGGGAGACGAATGCCCACCGATGTTGGGAGATGCAGGGGAGTTGACGATGATATTGAAGCTGCAGCTGTGTGGACCAGGCGACGCTGTGGAAGACCAGGAGCTGTTCACAAGCTGCCCACACCGGATGATGAGAGCTGAAGGGTCGGTGTCTGTCGGGCGCACCAACAAACCTTGGCAACTGCAAATAACGTGGCAAGCGAGAAAGGTGGAGAGATAGGACCAGCAAGGTCCAAGGGACACACCACAAGCAGGGGAATTGGAGCAGGCCCCGAGCAATCAGAGGAGCCCACTGGAGCCAAAGAAGTCCCTTGAGAGGACCCACAGGCCAGAGGCACAGGAGTCGCAAGAGGAACTCAAGCAGCTCACCAAAGATGCAGGCCCTTGGTGCAAGAGATGCGGTGAGGAGGAACATCTTGGTCGTAGGAGATACTTGAGGCTGGCGCTTCTTAGAGCCCGAAGATCTCTGGTGAAGACAGCCAACAAGTCTTGGCAACAGCAAGCCGACATGGTGCACAGGGGTTTGGTTCCTGCGGTTCCGACGAGGGATACTGGCCTCAAACTCAGTGAGAAGACAGTGCAGGCCTCGAGGGAGTTGTAGAACCACCACCTGTGTTGCTGAGCCTTTCGGAGTCCATGGGAGCCCAGGAGCAGCAAACCGGTCAGCTTTGTTGCAGTGCCTGCAGATGCAGGGAAGTGACTACTTCACTTCAAGGGAGATTCCTTCACTTGTCTTGGCTGTCCACAAGCCTTGGAAGGATCCTGCATGGAGCACAGGCACAGACGTTGCAGCAGACAAGCAGGACGGTGAGACCAGGAGTAGCTGGAGTAGCAGGAGTCTTCCCGGTTGCAGTCTCGGGGGTCAAAGCAAAGTCCAGCGAAGTACAGAGTGCCCAGAAGGTTAAAGATGAAGTGGTGTCTTGATCTGAATCTTGTCCCAGGACAAATCTAGAGACCCACCCACAGGTAAGCCCTTAAGTACCCTAGGGGAAGGGTTGGGACGATTCAGGGGTCCACCCAGAGGAGGGGCCAGACAGTGGGGAGAATACTCCCATGTCCTTTGTCCACTTTCGCGCCAGAGCGGGAGCCAAAGGCTCCCTGAACTGGTTTGAACTGAAGTATGCAAGGAGGGCACCGAATGTGCCTTTCAAGTAGTCTCAGCCCCCACCCTGCCCCAATACACTAAACCCTGACTGGGAGGTGATCACACCTCCCTGTGCCAGGATATCTATTGTTCTGCCTTCCCCTGCTCGAGCTTGGCTCAGCAGCAGGAGGGTAAAAACATGTCTCTGGTTGGCAGCAGCCCTAGCTTGCTGTCCAGTTCTAGAAGACTGGTACCGGGAGCACTGAGGGCCTCCCGGAGGAGCTTTAGAGTGCATGGAATCATACCTCACACACCGTTTACGGTGTGGGGGTATGATTTGTTTACAGTGTGGGTGTATGATTCCAACATGTTTGATACCAAACATGACAGGGTTCGTTACAGCCAGTTTAGAGATGGTCACCGCATAATGGGGCATGGCCTCTCTATAAATCGTAATGGCTGATGCACTTACAACCCAGGAGAATGGACTCCGAAGGTTGTAGGGGTGTCCCGCTCATGCAGGGGCACCCTCACACTTAGAACCGAGGACCCTGCCTTCAGGATTGAAAGGCCTGCCTTCGGGGTGACTTATAGGTTTTAAGTGCAGTGACCTCAGATATAAGCAAACTTATATCTGTTGTAAGTGGTGCTAGCACCAGCTTACACAGGCTGCAATGTCAGGCCTCTAGTCACAGTTTGAGTGGACTCCCTTAGGTGGCATAATACATGCTTCAGCCCATGGGAGACCAGGGCCGGACTGGAAACTGAAAGCAGCCCTGGCAAATTTTGACAGACCAGCCCCCGTAAGGTGCGTAACGAGCGAGCGCACATAACGAGCCAACCACTGCTGGGGGGTTTGGGGGGAAATTTTGGAAAAAGAAAGACCAAAAACAGTGCATTTTACAGCACATTTCTCATGACATATTTCACTGTCTTAACTTTCAAAGCACAGTAAATAGAAGATGAGGACCTTAAAGAGCACCAGGTTACCCAGTCATATGTACCCATAGACATTCTTACAGAGAACTTCAAAAATAGAAACAAGAGTAGTAAATCAGAGAGCACAAAGTATAAGTCAGACCAGAACCCACACGGTGTGTAGCGAGCAAGTGCAGTGAGCGAGCCTGACAACTACTAGGGGGGCTTTGGGGGTTCTCCCCCCAAGAACATTTTGGAGACAGAAAGGCCAAAACAATGCATTTTTCAACAGATTTACTTATGCAACTAACAACCAATGACAAAGCCAATAGCATGTTGTAGGTATAATGTAACTTGTTGCATGATATATCTGGATACAATGTCCGAAGCAGCAAAATACCAGTTGGGCAGCACACTATGCTAAGCACAGATGTTTAGCTTTCGTGTTTTTAAACCACACAATTAATTACATCAGCCACGCCCATTTGAGCGACCCGTTTTTTCATCCCACTTAAAGCCCTGCCTGACAAGCCTCATCAGATGATTTTTTGCTTGTCCCTGAACCAGAGAGTGAAAAGCGCAAGGTCAGGGTCACTCATCACTTGCTGGATGGTGAGGTTATGTGCAGCCAAGTCACGAGTTAGATAGATCCAATTCGACCTGAAGAGGCCAGCAGGCCTGAAGTACAGGGCGTCTGTTACCAAGGATTGGGTGGTTTATTGGTCCTCATTCAGTATCTCTTTTTTACCTGTGTGTCTTTTTGGGGATGTCATGTGGTAGCTGTCACAACACTTATTTGAACGTGCTTCTAAAACCATTCCTTTGTATCCTTTGCACATTTCCCCCCACAAATCCCCCCCCTTTACTGCCCCTAGCATCTCTCATCTAGTTTCATATTAATCTTTACGTTAAATAGGATTTATATTTCACACTGCCCTCTCTCTGAATCATTTTTAATCATTTATTGAGAGCACATTGGCAACAACAATACGAGTTCCTTTCAAAATAATTGGGCCAATGCATGCTTCTAGCGCACTTACCCCACTTTTCTCACTTCTGCACTCCCTCTGAATGTAATTTCTTTGCCCTTCTCCCCGCCCCTTACTCTTGAATCACACCAACCTCGCCCCTTACCTGCTTTTTCGCCCATTGGTCCTTATATAAGCTGCCAGTGCAGCGCGCGCCTCTGTACATTTAATATGTTTTTGCCCAGTCATGACAGTACAACATTATAACCTTTTTTATTACTTACTTTAGTTTATACTGTGGTGTCTGGTGTGGATCGTGTGGGCGGACTCGGAGGCCTGCTCAAGACTTTGCTGCTTCTCGAGGAGAACATGCGCACTACTACCTACTTTGCTGCGGTGTCGGAGGGGCGTAGATCATTGGTCCGTGATCTGCGCACCCTCCCCAAGTTCGCCCTATACTTGCGCTGTCATTGGCGGGGATGTGGCATTCTAGTCCTCGATGGTGTGCGTGCACTGCCTACATGGATGCGCCGAAAGTGTACGCAGCGCGCACCGCACACGCACTACTAAATTCAAACAACAGTGCATTGTTGTTTGAATTTAGTAGTGTGTGTGCGATCTGACCTTTGTGCGGTGACTGAAAAGAAGCTTTTCCCTGCACGGAGGTCAGAGTGCACAGAAATAGACTGTCACGGACGGTGGCCTTCTGATTTTGTTACTGGGGCTGATTTTGCAGAAAAAATGCCCCCCTGTGACAAAACCGGCCCCCCACCCTTCCAGCCTACCGGGGGATTGCCCGGTGCCCGGCATCACCAGTCCGGCCCTGTGGGAGACCCCTGGTGTACCTATGCCCTGGGTTACCTTGGTACTATATGCTAGAGACTTATAAGGGTACACCAGTAGCCAATCTGGGGTGTACCTAAGTACTTAACATAGCCAATTTAGGGGAGAAAGCACAGAGACTGGGTACCTGATTAGCAGGATCCCAGTCAGAATAGTCAGACACAGCATAACACCAGGCAAAAAGTGGGGGTAACCATTAAGGCAGATCCTACTTTCCTACACCTAGTGTCTTTAACACATTAATACAGGTAGCCTGTGCACACGTAATCTATGTCAACAGTATGATTACTGCAAATAACATGAATACACAACAATCACAGTAGTCGGATTGGCGAGCATCTGTTCTCCAATTAAACCACAAGAAAGAAAACGCCAATCCGACTACTGTGATTGTTGTGTATTCATGTTATTTGCAGTAATCATACTGTTGACATAGATTACGTGTGCACAGGCTACCTGTATTATTGTATCTTAGACTTCGGTCTACCTTGGGGGTTCAGGGTTATCCCCCTACCTGTGGCACCGTGTAACAATTAATATTGCTCCATACACACGTATACACGAGGAGGCGCCATCGCATACCGCATCACTCTAAACCCCCTCTTTGTCCTTGTCTTTAACACGTTTCTCACAATAAGTTGGTCAGAACGTTTCATAATAAACAGTTCAAATCTATGAAATACGGCATTACTTTTCCCAATGAACCAATGAAGCCTTTACCTTTTAATGAACAAGTTACTTACCTTCGGTAACAATATATCTGTAAGAAACATTAGTTAGCTATAGATTCCTTACCTTAGAATTACCCCCAGGCGTCAGACTGGATCCGGAAAGTTTTTTCGTCAGCAGTACCTCTGCGCGTCGGAAGGTGGCGTCAGTCGACTCCGCGTCCGTCGTCGGCGTCGTGGTCGCCGGGATGACATCGCGGCAGCTACTTAGACGCCGCCTCGCGCGCTGACATCAGTTCTGTACACAACTTTCCGCGCCAGAAACGCAGAGCCATGCAAGACACTGACCATTGGTGCACAAAACTAGGGCCCTGAAAGGATGACCTTAACCCTAGAAATCAGTTCGCAGAACGGGGAGGATGGGTGGGGCGGTAAGGAATCTAAAACTAACTAATGTTTCTTACAGATATATCGTTACCAAAGGTAAGTAACTTGTTCATCTGAAATAAACACGTTAGTTATAGATTCCTTACCTTAGAATAGATACCCCAGCAATACCAATCCCGGTGGTGGGTCTGCGAACCAAAATCACACCAGAAAGTCCTGGAGAACAGAACGGCCAAAGAAGCCGTCTCTCCTGACTTGACTGTCCAGACAGTAGTGTTTCGTAAACGCGTGTAGTGATGCCCACGTAGCTGCCTGACAGATGTCATTTAGAGGAACTCCTCTTCCCAAGGCAGTAGTGGCTGCCGTCGCCCTGGTGGAGTGAGCGCGTAGCCCTACTGGAGGCTCTTTTTTAGCCAGAGAGTAACAGGCTTTAATACACAACACTACCCACCGCAAAATGGTGCCTTTGTATACGGCCCGACCCTTCTTTGCGCCCACGTAGCCAACAAAAAGCCGATCATCCACCAGGAACTGTTTGGTGCGATCCAGATAGAAGGAGAGCGCACGTTTTGGGTCCAGACGGTGGAGCCTCTCTTCCTACTTCGAAGGATGCGGAGGCGGAAAGAAGGTGGGCAAGGTAATGGTCTGCCCAATGTGGAAGGCAGTGACCACCTTAGGAAGAAAGGATGGACGGGTTCGGAGAACCACCTTATCCGGATGGACAGATAGGAAAGGAGGTTTTGAAGAAAGGGCCTGGAGCTCGCTCACCCTTATAGCAGAAGTGATGGCTACCAGGAAAGCAGGCTTAAGAGTTAAGAACCGTAAGGGACAGCTATGAAGCGGCTCAAAGGGAGCGCACATTAGATAAGTTAGCACAAGATTCAAGTCCCACTGAGGCATAACGAAGGGGATTGGAGGAAAAAGATGTGTTAAGCCTTTTAAGAAACGTTTAACTACCAGGGACTTGAAAAGAGAAGGCTGATCTGGCAGCCGAAGGAAAGCAGAGATGGCTGACAGATAGCCCTTGACAGTGCCCAGAGCAGAGCCCTGCTGGGCCAAGGAGAGAAGGAACAAGAGTACTTCAGAAAGAGGGGCAGAAAGGGGATCCACAGCCTTTGCTGTGCACCATGCCACAAATTTGTTCCACCGGCAGGCATATACCGTCTTAGTGGAGGGACGCCTGGCTACCAAGATTACGTCACAGACTTCGGGAGGCAGGTCGAAAGACATCAACTACCGCCGCTCAATCTCCGGTGGAGACTGGACAGGTTCGGGTGGAAGACCGTCCCCTGCTGCTGCGACAGAAGATCCTCCCGAAGAGGCAGTCTGATCGGAGGATCGATGGCCATGTTGAGCAACTTGGGATACCAGACTCTTCGTGCCCAGTCCGGAGCCACAAGAATGACTTGGGCCCGGTCGCACTTGATCTTCTTCAGCACTCTGGGCAGAAGTGGTATAGGCGGAAACGCGTACAACAGACCGCAACTCCACTCGCGACGAAAGGCGTCGCCTAGCGAGTGCCACCTTGGAAATTCCAACGCGCAGAATTGCTGACCTTCGGCGTTCTCTTCGGTGGCGAATAGATCTAACCAAGGCTCTCCCCATTGTTGAAAGAGACCTTGCACCACCTACGAGTGGAGACGCCATTCGTGATCCATCATGCACCTGCAGCTGAGTTCGTCCGCCCTGGGGTTCAGGGAACCTGCCAAGTGTTGAACCACCAGGGATATGCCCTGATGTTCCAGCCATGTCCAGAGGCGGAGGGCCTCCTGACATAGGGTCCACGACCACACCCCGCCCTGTTTGTTGCAGTACCACATGGCGGTGGTGTTGTCCGTGAACACCAGCACTACTCTTCCCCGGACAGAGGGAAGGAATGCCTTGAGTGCAAGATGAATCGCCCGGAGCTCCAGAAGGTTGATGTGGAGCCCGGACTCCGCCAGACACCAGAGGCCTCTGATCTCCGCCTCTCCCATGTGACCGCTCCATCCCAGAAAGGACGCGTCCGTCACCACAGTGTGGTCTGGTTGGGGAAGGGAGAGTGATCTGCCATTGACCCAATCCTGGTTCGTGAGCCACCACTGTAGTTGACGTACAGTGCCCTCCGAGATCTGGACGCAATCGGACAGATCCCCCTGATGCTGCGCCCACTGGAACTTCAGGTCCCAGTGCAGAGCCCGCATTTGCCATCTGGCATGATCGACCAGCAGGATGCAGGAGGCCATGAGGCCCAGCAGTCTCAGAGTCATTCTGACTGAAACCCGGGATAGAGGCTGAAAGATCGGAATCATAGCCTGAATATCCCGGACTCGCTGCTCGGGAGGATAGACCCGAAACCGCGTCATGTCCAGAACCGCTCCGATGAAAAGGAGCTTCTGAGAGGGGATCAGGTGTGACTTCGGCACATTGATGGAAAACCCCAGCGAATGCAGGAGGTCGGCCGTAGTCTGGAGGTGGGAGACGACTGCCTGGAGCGAGCCCGCCTTCAACAGCCAGTCGTCGAGATAGGGGAAGACTGAAACCCCTGATCTGCGCAGATGAGTTGCGACCACCGCCATCACTTTCGTGAACACCCGAGGGGCGCTGGTAAGGCCAAAGGGGAACACGGTAAATTGAAAATGCTCGTGGCCTACCGTGAACCGTAGGTAACGCCGGTGGGCCGGCAGGACGGGGATGTGAAAATAAGCGTCCTGCAAGTCCAACGCTACCAACCAGCCTTGCTGGTCGAGGACAGACAAGACCTGAGCAAGCGTCAACATCTTGAACTTCTCCTTCCGGAGGAAGCGGTTGACGTCCCTGAGATCCAAGATAGGACGGAGGCCCTTGTCCTTCTTGGGGACCAGAAAGTAGTGGGAGTAACAACCACGACCTACTTCTGGGACAGGAACGCGCTCGATGGCTCCCTTAGCCAAGAGAGCCGTAACTTCCTGCTGGAGAAGGGCCAGATGATCCTCCGACATGCGGTGGTATCTTGGTGGCATGGCTGGAGGGGTAGTCTCGAAGGGGAGGGAGTAGCCCCTTCGGACTATCTGCAAAACCCACCTGTCCGACGTGATGGTGCGCCAGTGGGGAAGGTGATGGCGAATCCTGCCGCCCACTGGCATTTGATGTGCCTGAAAGGTCAGACTAGGAGGGTTTGGAGGCTGCTGCGGAGGGGGGATTGGTGGACTGGCCCGCCTGCTGGCCCCCGAAACCACGACGGTTGTTCCCACGTCCCCGGCCGTGCAAAGGTTGGGTAACTTGCTGTGGCCTGTGGCTCTGGGTGGAACGTAGCGGGGCACCCCTTCCGTAGCCACGAAAGGGGCGAAAAGCAGACTGCGCAGGGCGGGTGGAGAGGCCCAAGGACTTGGCCGTAGCCCGTGAGTCCTTGAAACGCTCTAGAGCGTTGTCTGCTTTGTCGCCAAAAAGGCGACAGCCATCAAAGGGCATGTCCATCAAGGTGTTCTGGACATCCCCTGAAAAGCCAGTCGACCTCATCCAGGCGTAGCGCCGAAGCGCCACCGACGTTGAAATGGTCCTGCCCAGAGAGTCGGCGGTGTCCAGCCCACAACGTATGGCAAACTTTGCTGCATCTCTCCTGGCGGCCACAGCCTGAGAGAGCACGGTCCGGGCCTCCTCCGGACACTGAGGCAGCACCTGCGCCACCGTATCCCACACGGAGTGGGAATAACGGCCCAAGAGACATGCAGTGTTTACCGACCGCAGTCCTAAGCTGGCGGAAGAGAAAATCTTCTTCCCAAGGTGATCCAGCTTCTTGGATTCCCTTTCCGGGGGAGCGGTAGGGAATGCGCTTTTGGAAGTGGAGGCTTGGACAACCAAGCTCTCCGGGGTGGGGTGTTGGGAGAGGAAAGTGGGGTCGCCCGGAGCCGGGCGGTGGCGTCGAGCAATCATCCTATCCACGGGAGCCCCTGTGTTGGGCCTGGACCAGGTGCCCAAAAGGACGTCGGTGAGGGCCTCGTTGAACGGCAGCAAGGGCTCCGACGAGCTCGCAGCCGGCTGAAGCACCTCCGTCAGGAGGTTAGTCCTGATCGCCACCGTAGGAAGCTCGAGGTTGAGAGCCTCGGCCGCCCTACACAACACCACTGCATATGAGGCTCCCTCCTCCGTAGCCACAGTAGGAGGAGACAACATGCCATGGTCAGGGGAGGTGTCCAAACCACTGGCATCCCCCAGTTCCTCTCTCCAGTCTTGTTCACTTTCCAACTGGTCAGTTAAAGGGTCACCTGACCCCTCCCAGTCCTCTTCATCATCCTCTGGGTGCCACTGTGGCTGAAAAGGGACCCTAGGAGTGAATAGGGGCATGAAGACTTCACCCAGCGCCGGATCCGGCGACGGACGACGCCGGTCCGGCTCCGTGTTCACATCAGGACGGAGGCCGGGGTCGACGCCGGCCGGGGGGCCAACCGGCGTCGGACGCGGTAGTGGTGCCGTCGGTCTGGATCCAAGGGGGGCCTGCGGCGTCGGGGCCGGAGCCGCCGCCAGCGAAGACCTAGGCCCCCCAACCGAGTCCGCGGGGCCCGAAGGCGCGCCGCCAGGTTCGGTTCGCCCAAAGATGGCATGCATCGCCTCGTAGAACGTACGAAGCTGGGCGGGAGTCGCTCCGGGTCCCGGAAAGGGAGGGAAACTCGGAGTCGGCTCTGCAGGCTCCGCGCACGGAGCCACGGGAGGGGCACCACCCGCGTGCCTCGTCGGATCGGCCGACCGACAAGGAGAAGTCGAAGAGCGACAATGCTTCTTCGACTTCTTCTTGTGCTTCGACTTACCCGACAACTTCGATGATTTCGAACCAGAATGGTGGTGTCTACGCGACCGGTCCCTCGACCTCCCTCTCGACAGGGACCTCGAACGGCACGGAGCCGACTGCCGATGTTCAAGCAGCTTTCGGGACTACTCCCTCAAAGCCTTGGGCGCCATCGATCGGCAGTCGGAGCACGACTTGGGGTTGTGGTCGCGCTCCAGGCAGAAAAGACACACGCGGTGCGGATCCGTCACCGACATCAGTCGGCTACAGGAACTGCAAGCCTTGAAGCCGGGCATTCCTCGTGCACCTTTTCGGAGTCGGAGACTCGAAGAAAGAAGTCGACAAAAGTTGAGAAAAAGTTAGTCAAAAAATGACTGAGGTACTGCTCTTCCCGGATCTGCGCTGGCTGGCGCGGAAAAAGAAAGACCTGACATCAGCGCGCGAGGGCGGAGTCTAAGTAGCTGCTGCGACGTCATCCCGGCGACCACGACGCGGAGTCGACCGATGCCACCTTCCGACACGCAGAGGTACTGCTGACGAAAAAACTTTCCGGATCCAGTCTGACGCCTGGGGGTAATTCTAAGGTAAGGAATCTATAACTAACGTGTTTCTTTCAGATATTGGCTTTACACTTTACCCAACACTGGCCTATTCAAATCAACATAAACTGTCAACTATCATGCGCAGACTTATAAAATTAACAATAAGTAGAAAAATACAAATTGCAAAACAACATACAATGTCTTTCACCAGGGTCTAATACGAATCATCACAATGAAAATCACCAGGGTTTCTCGGTGTGGGTGGCTGTTGCCAAAACCATTAGTTACATGGTAATCAGTGTACCAAAACACCTGTCTCTAGCCTGTAACAACCGGCAGTTAAAGTCTTACCAGCTTTAACACAAGCCTTTCACAAGAAAAGAGCTAGACCAACTGCCTTTGTCATAATGTTTAATAATAATCAGACCAGACCTACTGCATCAACATAATGTTTCCTATGCACCAAACAGACATATAGCCTGTCACCATAACCAACTCAGGACTATAATTTTGAACATAAGCTTTTCGACAAGGCAACCATCAGACACACAGTCATAAAATCAGAAAGGTGTATAAAATTACAGTTGACTATACAAAGTACTATGGGGCAGATTTACAAGAAACTGACGCATCTATACTGATGCGTCAGTTTCCCTGCGCCTCCATGCGAAACCCTTGCGCCACCATGGATGCGCCGAATTTATAATACGGCACACCATGGCGTATGGATTGACAGATGCGTCAGAAATTCTGACCCATTTGTTGGCTCAAAAGTCACGTATTGCTGGAGTCGTGTCGCAAGCAGGATGCAACTCCAGCAATGCATGGGGAGGGCTATACTTACTGTGCTGCGTCACTCCTTATGCCTACTCCAAGCAGGCATAAGGTTTTGACGCAGTGGCGTCCTAGAAGTGGCGCAGTGAAATATTGTAGTTTTCACTGTGTCACTTCTACGAGGCTTTCCTGCATGGGAACGCCCACTCTGCGTACATTATACCTGACGCAGGTATAATGTGGTGCAGGGCTTTACAAGGTGATGCATCTCCCTAGATGCGGCACGTTGTAAATAGGGCGCAACATTTACGCCGCCGCTGCGTCACAAAAGTGACGCAACGGCAGTGCAAAAGTGACGCAAGGGGCTTGTAAATCTGCCCCTATATCTCCTAAGACTGCCTAACAAGGAGTCTCACAGAGCAAACCTTCTATATCCATGGTTTATCACACTGGGTGACCAACACTCAAACCATAGCCTACTACGGTAATCGGTAAGATTTCGTGTAACAAAATACCAATCTGTAGGCTTTAACATAGAATAATAACAATCCATACTTGAAAGCCTATTTACTTTTAACATAAGCTTTTCACAGCACCACCTCAATTGCCACGGCCACCTTCCCAGAGAACTGGAAACATGCAGAAGTCAACACCTTACTAAAAAAACGATCGGCAGACCCTAGCGAACTTAACAACTACCGACCGATCTCCCTGCTCCCCTTCTCGGCCAAAGTATTAGGAAAAGTCATCAACCAACAACTCTCCTCACATCTGGAATGTAACCTCCTACTCTGCTCCTCACAATGCGGATTCCGCAGCAACCACAGCACTGAGACTGCCCTCATTGCGGCTACCGAAGGAGTCTGAGCCCTACTCGACAGAAGACAGTCTGAGACTCTGATCCTCCTAAACCTCTCGGCTGCCTTCGATACAGCCCAACCACACACTCATCACAAGGCTGCAATACATAGGCATCCAAGGAGCCACTCTCAGATGGATCGCCTCTTTCCTCACCAGAAGAACGCAAAAAGTCACCTTCACCTCTGAACCCAAGAAAATCATCTGTGGAGTACCCAAGGATCCTCGCTCAGACTCACCCTCTTTAACACTTATATGATACCTCAGGCTAGCATCGCCAAAACCCACTGACTCAAAATCATATCATACACTGACGACACACAACTCATCCTCTCCCTCTCCGAAGACACCACCAAGAAGCAACTTCCACATTGCACGACAGACGTCACCAACTGGATGATGGACAACTGCCTGAAGCTCAACATGGACAAGACAGAGGTATTGATTTTCGGAAACATAAGCTCCACATGGGACGCATCCTTGTGGCACTCAGAGCTCGGACCTACTCCTACTCCCACTGACCATGCTAGGAACCTAGGCATCATTCTGGACAACAAGCTAACCTGACGACTCAGGTGACTCCGTCTCCTCCTCTTGCTTCTTCATCCCCTGCATGCTTCGTAAGATATTCAAATGGCTACTCCAAAGCTCCATACACACCATCACCCAGGCCCACATCTCCAGCAAACTGGACTACAGCAACGCTCTCTACACAGGAATCACAGCTCACTTCCTCCGATGACTACATACCTCCGCAGCCAGACTCATCCTGGATCTCCCTAGACGAACCCACATCACCCCCTACCTAGGGAACTCCACTAGCTCCGAATACAGAAAAAATGCCAGTTCAAGCTCCTGACCCATGCATACAAGGCCTTACACAACTGAAGACTCGCCTACTTGAACCATTGCCTAAACTTCCACCAGCCCACCATATACCTACGCTCCACGTCCCTTTCTCTAACCCTCATTCCCCGCATCTGACCTAATAGATGTGGAGGTCACTCCTTCTCCTACCTAGCAGCAAAGACATGGAATGAGCTGCCCTTTCATCTACAAATCTCCCCATCCCTTCCAGAGTTCAGAATGTCCCTGAAAACCTTGCTATTCGGCTAATCAACAGGACCCTACCAGTGCCTGGATTCCCTCACGGGTGACAAGTAGCGCTCTGCAAATCTACTGATTGATTGAATGAACATGTCAGGCCTAGTGCCTTCAGCATAACATTTTATAATAAACAAGGTCTATCTGTAGCCATGATCTTTGCCTTGCCACCATAATTACTTCATGCCGCAAGACAAAAAGTGCAACATAGCAGTCTTTTTACTGGAAGCACACAATTTCGGCCCAATGAAATCCTGTGCTCAGGAGAACAATATGTGGGTGTAGCCTAAGCCCCTGTCTCAGTAAGACTCTGAATCCTTATTTGATCACATAATCCCTCCAACAGTTGCACTCTCAAAACAGACCTAAAAATTCATATAGATAAGCTCTTGGATCTCAAACACAAAACTACACTCTGAAGCCTAAAGTTAATGTCTGCCCGTCTCCCATCTGTGCTGCTGCCATAGAAAATACAGTACACTTTCTAATTATTAAAGACTCCTTGTCCATGTGTGTGCACCTGAATGTTCAAGCTCAGGCAGCTGGATAAATAAACAAAATGATCACAGCTGTGTGGAGGACAAGCACTTTTTCTGTGGAAGCACACAATTTCTGCCCAATCAAAACATATACTCCTGCCTACCAACATGCTTCTTAAGGTCCTTTTTTAGGTTGATCACGTACTGTCTGGCAACAGTTGCACTGTCAAGTAAGACCTAAAAATGACTGAGGGAAGCTGCCAATTGAATTTCAAAACAACATATAATGCTTTGTCCACTAGATGGGCATAGGTCCAGGTCTGGTACTTTTCCTATGAACCAGAAGCCTCACCATGACCTGCACATCAGCATACTCAACTTCATTAAATCGTTTCCCAACACAGTCTTGAGACGAAAGCCAGGATTGAGATTTAAGCACCAAGAAAATATTTAAACATGAAGGTATTTTCTTTTCAACAGGCCTACAATGCCAGACTGACACTTTTTACCAGCATTATGACTTAGCTTTTATACCGGTCTTGATTAAAAAAAAGACCCGCAGTATGTTTTACTGACACTGTTATCACTTCTTGAACACTGGTAGAGTTTCTATTGATCTATGATAATCGATTGCCATGCTTTCTTCATATGGATATTGTGGTACCGATTTTTAGCTACTTTACTACATTTTATTTTTACCAATTTTTTTAAATCTTTCACTACTATATTTGTACTACTTATTTTTACCATTTTCATTTTGAAATTAAATTTGCGATTCTGATAGCTATACTACTTTTTAATTGCTGTCTTGCACCCTTCAGAGCACCCACCTAAGAGCTGAACTCAACACACCTTAGTAAAGCAGGAGACTAGGGGACTCATTTAGAGGAAGGCCAAAAAAGGTTGATGTTCCAGCCGCCTTCCTTTGCATACCTTGGCTCCATTTTGAGAGCAAACGAAGGTGGTGAAACCTTCACCGGCTTCACAATCGGGTCTTCTGTTGCACTGTTGAAGTTAACCAAAATGACGGTGGACCAGACATTAGATTTAGGATGACATGGCTGAACCCATTTTGGAATCTTTAGCTCCATGACCAACTGGCATGTAAACGACAGAGGTCTGCCATAAACCTTAATAAGTGTCTTAATAAATGTGGCTAACAGACTGGAAGAAAATTCCCAGCATGTCAGAGACACTTTAAATTAGAGACCTGGAAATGGCTTCCCAATTCTGGGATACATTTACCGTAACCACATTCAGTCTGGGGGAGTGTAAGATGCTGGATTTATGAGGGAAAAGAAGATAAGGGGCAGAGTCACAAAGGAGGCACTTCCACAAAAGGACCCATCACTGGGGGCTTGAGACTTGAAGTAGGTACGGAGGCCTCTCAGGAGGCAAGTCATGAAGAAGGATGCAAGACAGGAGATATGCCATGTGGCAGGAGGTGTAGCATGGTCTGAGTAATTAGTCACAGATCAGTTTTTACCAATCCTCAAATGCCCACACCTCAAGCTCAGCTCTTCTGGTTAAAGAGGCAAAGCGGTTTTTAACATTACACTATTGACGGATTACTGATAATGAGCTAATACAAGTGGGGCTAACAAAAAAATTCATTCAACTCCCATTGATATATTTTATGAAACAACGAGAATGCTTTTGAACTAAAGAATTGCCTTCATTGGTGGAATAGAAGAAACATATGAAAACATGCACTGCGACAACATGAAAAAAAGACATTTAGAGTAATCTCTGTAAAACATAGAATACTCTCCATTGTAGGCTCAAATAACATTTTAAACCTCAAGCAGCCACGTGCAGATTTACCTTAGGAGGGATAAGTCCTTGAAGCATACTAATGCTTTGCATTATCACAAAAGCTTCCAGCATTTCTATTTTGTATTCCAAGGACTGTATACTAAAGCGGTACAAATTTGAGAATGAAGAGGCATACAATTGTCTCAGAGTTTCGCGTTCTCGAGGAGATATTTTCTTTAACCAACCCTGTAAATATTAAAAACACATTTAAACATGAAACTGTAGTAAAATATTTCACTGACTAGAAAGATAAACAATATTCCATACTTAGCACTTGTCCAGGTTGTTGACATAGTCTTTCTGAACTGTGTACTACCATTTATACTTCCCAAAAAGCAGTGCCTCCAAAAGTGTGTGCCCCTCAATTGCTTTCCATCACTAGCTCATCAGACATTCCGCAAAGTGGAAGCAGCCCCATACTTAAATGATAAACCACTCATAATCATGTATTCTGCAGCAGTGGTTAAGAGTCAAAACACATATGGCTAGATGTGCTGAAAGGATCTATGAAAGAAGGAACAGGAAAGAGACTGTAGTATTGAGGGCCATAGGCTCAGATTGCAGCAAAGGAAGGACACAGAGACAGGACTGCTGTACAGTAGCTACTAGTGTAAGAGAAAAGTGGTGGGGGGGGTGAACGACAATAATAACAACAACAAAATTAAGAACTTACCTGTCGCCCGCCGCATTGCCACCCTTCTGCTTCTCTGGCTCCACTGCAACACAAGTTCCCAGGCTCCCCTACGGCCAATCCAGATGCTGCTGGCAGCATGAAAGAAGCAATGGGATTGGTCTGAGCGGGCTGGATTTGTGCTTCCTGAGAGAGCCTGTGCCTGCTGTCTCCAACCCAGCAACACAGCTCGGGTTGGAAACATCTCAGTGTGCATGTCGGTTTGGCTCAGTGTGCATGTCGGTTTGGCCATCCTAAGATGGCGGGCCAATTCCACATGCACCCTTACAGCAGTGCCCACCACTCCTCTTCCATGCCTGTCATCATGATGGCACCGCTCCTAAGACTTGGTCCTGTGAAGAAAATTAAAATGATAATAAACCTGTTTTATTATCATTTTATTTTTCAAGTTTTAGATCTACTGGTGGGTGGGGGAACGCTCCTCCGCCATAATGGAGGAGCCATTGCTGTAGATAATCGAAGTGATGGCACGTGCATCCAGCTCCCTTTTTATTGACAGGGTCACCTGACTGATGATACCTGTAAGTGGATGGGTGTGTTGAGGTGTAAAGAACAACTATCTAGGAGGGGGCTGCAGTGGCATGTCCTTATTGCACTGCAATACTTCCAAAAATTAAAGAAAAGTCAAAGAGTCCAACAGTGAAAGAATAAAACAAAACAAACAGAACAGGACATCACTATGAGTCTATCAGTTTCAGAGTCAATCAGCAAGACAGCGGTGGACCGCTGGACAGGAGTGGCCTGTGCAGGTAAGAGCGGTGAGGCGAGGAGGGAGGGGGGGGAACTCGACAGACGACGAGGGAAAATTAAATAAATATTTAATGTTCCCTCGTCGTCATCTGTCGAGTCCCCCCCACCTCGCCCCATCTCTCTTACCTGCATGGGCCGCTCCTGCCACTGGATGAATGAAGGCAGCTGCAATAGGCCATTGTCGCTCATGTTCATAAATTAACCTGATGTGAGTCAGGGCAAGAAAATTGATGTGGAGAAGTCCAGGATCTATTGATGGTAGGAGCATGTACAGAGGTGATCCACCTTCCTGATGCTCAGGACAGTTTGTAGTTAGTATCCAAAAATTCAAACTGGTGCATCAGGAACATTGCTGGAGTCTTTGAGAAGCTTGCTTTGGTTGTGTTGCTTGACTCTAAGAAGATAGTCTAGGAGGGACTTGGAAACTTGTCAAAGAGCTTCTGAAGTCTTTCCCAAGGACACCTCCAACCACAGTATCCATTGGTGGAGCAGGACCAAGTCCATCTCTTGTGAGTGGAGGATCCTTAGGTGTGTTGCCAGGGGACTGCATGTGGGCTGTGTTTGGGTTATGTGTGCACAAGTTATGTGCTGCCTCAAGACAGCCGATGAGGCACTACCTAGCCGGTTTTGGAGCACTAAAGGGCAGCTGGGTCATGGTGAAGGTGCACTGAAGACTGGACCAGGATACCAATGGGTGAGCAGACTGCTGCCAGTCAGCTGTCACTTAGGAGTGTCTACGGTGCTTCTTAGACTTTGGTGTGAAGCTGATGGTCTGATTCCAGTCAGGTTGTAAAGAACAAGTTACTTACCTTCGGTAACGATATATCTGTAAGAAACATTAGTTAGTGATAGATTCCTTACCTTAGAATTACCCCCAGGCGTCAGACTGGATCCGGAAAGTTTTCGTCTGCAGTACCCCTGCGCGTCGGAAGGTGGCGTCATGCGGCTCCGCGTCCGTCGTTGGCGTCGTGGTCGCCGAGATGATGTTGCAGCAGCTACTTAGACGCCGCCCTCGTGCGCTGACGTCAGTTCTGTACACGACTTTCCGCGCCAGGAACGCAGAGCCATGCAAGATACTGACCACTGGTGCATTGAAACTAGGGCCCTGAAAGGGATGACCTTAACCCTAGAAATCAGTTCGCAGAACGGGGAGGATGGGTGGGGCGGTAAGGAATCTATCACTAACTAATGTTTCTTACAGATATATCGTTACCGAAGGTAAGTGACTTGTTCATCTGAAAGAAACACGTTAGTGATAGATTCCTTACCTTAGAATAGATACCCCAGCAATACCAACCCCGGTGGTGGGTCTGCGAACCAAGATCACACCAGGAAGTCCCGGAGAACAGAACGGCCAAAGAAGCCGTCTCTCCGGACTTGGCTGTCCAGGCAGTAGTGCTTAGTAAAAGTGTGCAACGAGGCCCACGTAGCTGCCTGACAGATGTCTTGTAAGGGGACACCACGTCCCAATGCCGTAGTGGCAGCCGTCACCCTGGTGGAATGGGCGTGCAGCCCCACCAGAGGCTCCTTTTTCGCCAGAGAATAACAGGCTTTAATACACAAGTCGACCGTATCGGGAGAGAGTCCGCTTGTGTACGGCCCGACCTTTTTTGGCGCCTACGTAGCCAACAAAGAACTGGTCATCCACCCGGAACTGTCGTGTTCGATCGAGGTTAAATGAGAGCGCACGTTTTGGGTCCAGACGGTGGAGCCTCTCTTCCTCTCTAGAAGGATGCGGAGGCGGAAAGAAGGTGGGCAAAGTGATGGTCTGCCCCATGTGAAAGGCAGTGACAACCTTTGGCAGAAAGGATGGACGTGTTCTGAGCACAACCTTGTCCGGATGGACAGACAGAAAAGGAGGTTTGCAAGAAAGAGCCTGGAGCTCACTCACTCTCCTAGCAGAGGTGATGGCAACCAGGAAAGCAGTCTTCAAAGTTAACAGACGAAAAGGACAGTTGTGAAGAGGCTCAAAGAGAGCGCACATTAAATATGTGAGAACCAGGTTCAAGTCCCACTGTGGCATTACGAAAGGAATAGGAGGGAAAAGATGAGTAATGCCTTTGAGGAATCTATTTACAACAGGGGACTTGAAAAGAGAGGGCTGATCAGGAAGCCTAAGAAAGGCTGAAATAGCTGAAAGGTAGCCCTTGATAGTGCCCAGAGCAGAGCCCTGCCAGGCCAAAGAAAGAAGGAACAAAAGGACTTCTGAAAGAGGGGCAGAAAGGGGATCCACAGCCTTTGCTGTGCACCATACCACAAACTTGTCCCACCTGCAGGTGTATACCAACTTGGTGGAGGGACGCCTGGCTGCCAGAATGACATCACAGACTTCAGGAGGCAAGTCGAAAGGAATCAACTGCCACCGCTCAATCTCCACGCAAAGAGGTGTAGACTGGACAGGTTCGGGTGGAGGACCGTCCCCTGCTGCTGCGACAGAAGATCCTCCCGAAAAGGCAGTCGGATCGGGGGATCTATGATCATACTGAGTAGCTCTGGATACCAAACTCTTCGAGCCCAGTCCGGAGCCACAAGAATGACTTGGGCCAGGTCGCACCTGATCTTCTTCAGCACTCTGGGCAGAAGTGGTATAGGCGGAAAGGCGTACAACAGACCGCAACTCCACTCGTGATGAAAAGCGTCGCCTAGCGAGTGCCGCCTTGGAAATTCCAACGCGCAGAACTGCTGACATTGCGCGTTCTCTTCGGTGGCGAATAGATCTAACAAAGGCTCTCCCCACTGTTGAAAGAGACCTTGCGCCACCTCCGAGTGAAGACGCCATTCGTGATCCATCATGCACCTGCGGCTGAGTTCGTCCGCCCTGGCGTTCAGTGAACCTGCCAGGTGTTGAACCACCAGGGAAATGCCCTGATGTTCCAGCCATGTCCAGAGGCGCAGGGCCTCCTGACATAGGGTCCACGACCCCACCCCGCCCTGTTTGTTGCAGTACCACATGGCGGTGGGGTTGTCTGTGAACACCTGCACTACTCTCCCCTTGACAGAGTGAAGGAATGCCTTCAGTGCAAGTCGGATCGCCCGGAGCTCCAGAAGGTTGATATGGAGCCTGGACTCCGCTGGAGACCAGAGGCCTCTGATCTCCGCCTCTCCCATGTGGCCGCCCCATCCCCGGAGGGACGCATCCGTCACCGCTGTGTGCTCCGGTTGGGGAAGGGAGAGGGATCTGCCATTGACCCAATGCCGGTTCGTGAGCCACCACTGCAATTCTTGTGCAGTGCCCTCCGAGATCTGGACGTAATCGGACAGGTTCCCCTGATGCTGCGCCCACTGGAACTTCAGGTCCCACTGCAGAGCCTGCATATGCCATCTGGCATGATCGACCAGCAGGATGCAGGAGGCCATGAGGCCCAGCAGCCTCAGGGTCATCCTGACCGAAACCCAGGATAGAGGCTGAAAGATCGGAATCAGAGCCTGAATATCCTGGACTTGCCGTTCGGGACGATAGACCCGAAAGTGCATCGTATCCAGAACCGCTCCGATGGAGAGGAGCTTCTGAGAGGGAATCAGGTGCGACTTCGGCACATTGATGGAGAATCCCAGCACATGCAGGAGGTCGGCCGTAGTCTGGAGGTGGGAGACGACTATCCGGGGCGAGCCCGCCTTCAACAGCCAGTCGTTGAGATAGGGGAAGACTGGAACCCCTGATCTGCGCAGGTGAGCTGCGACCACCGCCATCACTTTCGTGAACACCCGAGGGGCGCTGGTAAGGCCAAAGGGGAGCACGGTAAACTGAAAGTGCTCGTGGCCTACCGTAAACCGCAGGTAACGCCGGTGGGCCGGCAGGACGGGAATGTGGAAATATGCGTCCTGCAGGTCCAACGCTACCAACCAGTCTCCAGGGTCGAGGGCAGACAAGACCTGAGCAAGAGTTAACATCTTGAACTTCTCCTTCCGAAGGAAGCGATTGACGTCCCTGAGGTCCAAGATAGGACGCAGGCCCTTGTCCTTCTTGGGCACCAGAAAGTAGTGGGAATAACAACCACGTCCTACTTCTGGCGCAGGAACGCGCTCGATGGCCCCCTTGGCCAAGAGGGCCGCGACTTCCTGTTGAAGAAGTGTCAAGTGATCCCCTGACATGCGGTGGTACCGGGGTGGCATGGCTGGAGGGGTAGTCTTGAAGGGGAGGGAGTTGCCCCTTCGGACTATTTGTAAAACCCACCTGTCCGAAGTGATGGTGCGCCAGTGGGGGAGGTGATGGCGAATCCTGCTGCCCACTGGCGTTTGATGGGCCTGAAAAACCGGACTAGGAAGGTTTGGATGCAGAGGTGGCTGGGGTGGAGGTGGACTGACCCGCCCGCTGGCCCCCTGACCCGGCTCGGCGGGTCCAACATCCGCGCTGAGACTGTTGCTGCGCAGGCCTGTGGCTCTGAAACGAATGTGTCGGGGCGCCCCTTCCGTGGCCACGAAAGGAGCGAAAAGCAGAAGGCGGAGGAGGGCGCGTGGCGGAAAGGCCCAAGGACTTGGCCGTAGCCCGCGAGTCCTTAAAGCGCTCCAACGCACTATCTGCTTTGTTGCCGAAAAGGCGAATGTCATCAAAGGGCATGTCCATCAGAGTGTTCTGGACATCCCCAGAAAAACCAGTTGTTCTCAGCCAGGCGTGGCGGCGGAGTGCCACTGTCGTGGAAATCGCCCTGCCCAGCGAGTCGGCGTTGTCAAGGCCACAACGAATAGTGAACTTGGCTGCATCCCTCCCTTCAGCAATAGCTTGAGAGAGCACTGTCCGGGCCTCCTCCGGACATTGAGGCAGCACGCGCGCCACCGTATCCCACACAGAGTGGGAATAACGGCCCAAGAGGCATGCAGTGTTCACAGACTGCAGCCCTGAACTGGCGGAAGAAAAAATCTTCTTACCGAAATGCTCCAGTTTGTTGGATTCCCTATCCGGTGGTGCGGTAGGGAATGCGCTCAGGGACGCAGAGGCTTGGACAACCAAGCTCTCATGGGTGGGGTGTTGGGAAAGGAAAAGCAGGTCACCCGGGGCCGGGCGATGGCGTCGGGCCACGTTCCTATACACAGGAGCCCCTGTAGTGGGCCTGGACCAGGTGCCCAAAAGAACGTCTGAAAGTGCATTGTTAAAAGGCAGCAGTGGCTCCGAAGAGGTAGCTGCCGGCTGAAGCACTTCCGTCAGGAGGTTAGTCCTGACGGTCGCTGTAGGGAGCTCAAGGTGGAGGGCCTCGGCCGCCCTACGCAACACCACTGCGTAACTTGCACCCTCCTCCATAGCCACGGTAGGAGGAGATAGCATGCCAAGGTCAGGAGAGGTATCAAGACCACTGGCACCCCCCAACTCCTCTGCCCAGTCCGGGTCAAACTCACATTGTGCTGCGAGAGGGTCTTCAGACCCCTCCCAGTTCTCCCCTTCCTCCGAAGGCTGATAACAGGCCGAAAATAAGAAGGACGGACATAGGGATAGAAATCCCCCATCGGCGTCGGAATCGGCATCGAGCGACGCCGGTCCGGCGCCGTATCCACATCGGGGCTGAAACCGGGGGCGACGTTGGAGGTGGTGCCGGTGGGGTCGACGGCGGCGGAGGTGTCACAAGGTCAACCGGCATCCAGGCCTGGATCCATCGGGGTCCTGCGGCGCCGGGGCCGGAGCCGACAGCGATGCCGGAGCCGCCGGCAGTAGAGAGCTAGGACCCCCAGTCGGGCCCGCGGGGCTCGAAGGCGCACCCGAAATTCCTGCAGCTGGGCCGGAGTCGCCGACGGACCCGGGAAGGGCGGGTAGGCCGGCAGCGACTGCGTAGGCTCCGCCGGAGCCGCGGGGGAGGCACCACCCGCACCCTCAGCCACGTCGCGCGACGGGCGAGGGGAAGTCGGAGAGCGACGGTGCTTCTTCGACTTCTTTGAGTGCTTCGCCTTACCTGACCCCGGTGCGAAGACTTCGATCCCGATGAACGGTGGTGGCGGCTCCGCGACCGGTCCCTCGACCTCCCATGGGACCGGGACCTTGAACGGCGCGGAGCCGACTGCCGGACTTCCAGCAACTTTCGGGACCACTCCCGCAAAGTCTTCGGCGCCATGGCCCGGCAGTCGGAGCACGACTTGGGGTCGTGGTCGCGCTCCAGGCAGTAAAGACATACGCGGTGCGGGTCCTTCACCGACATCATTCGATGACAGTCCCCGCAGGTCTTGAAGCCGGGTATCCCTACTGCACCAGGAGTCAATCAACTTGAAAAATAGAGACAAAAAGCCTTGAAAAAACTCAGTCAAAAAGTGACTGGGGGTACCGCTCTCTCCGGATCTGCGCTTGCTGGCGCGGAAAAAGAAAGAACTGAAGTCAGCGCGCGAGGGCGGCGTCTAAGTAGCTGCTGCGACGTCATCTCGGCGACCACGACACCAACGACGGACGCGGAGCCGCACGACACCACCTTCCGACGCGCTGGGGTACTGCTGACGAAAACTTTCCGGATCCAGTCTGACGCCTGGGGGTAATTCTAAGGTAAGGAATCTATCACTAACGTGCTTCTTTCAGATATGTTTTACAGGTGGTAGCAGTGATGTGGTGATGCATTTTTGAAGGGACTTGAAGGATCGGTTCACTCGAAAGTTGGAGTAACTTTGTATGACTTTCTAACAGTAGTCAATGGCTTGCCCATGGGGTTGTGTAGGTTTTTCCATGCTGAAGTGTGATGGCAATCAGATGGACTTTGTATACCTGTGGATCTGTGAGTTGCTGGTGCTGAATGTCTGTGGCCTGTGCAAGGTATTGGTGATTATTCAGCATAGATGAACAACTTTGGTAACACTCTTGCTGGTGGATACACTATCTAACAACAGACTACTCACCTTTAGAATATTCCTCAATAACCACACTGGATCCGCCAGAAACTTTTTCAGCAATGCTCCTGCATGCTGCTAGGTGGCAGTGAGCGGCTCCATACCACCCTGAAAATAACGGGGCAGAGCATCATATAAGAACAACCCAAGCGTGAAGATATCAGTTTCCTGTTTGACTCTTTAACGCCCTCAGATGCAGAGCGTGACACAATGATTAGTACCAGTATGCAGATTTCTAACTTGGGACCTTCTTAGATGTTAAAAAGAGGCTACTCCACAGAATGGGGTGGTAGGAGGGTGGTGAGAATCCAGCGGTTAGAGCATCCACCAGAAAGAGCATTTCCAGAGTGGAGCAACTTGTTCTTCTGATAGATACTTCTAACCACAGATTCCTCACCTTTAGAATAGATACCAAAGCCTCCTCAAGGTGGAGGGTTTGTGGAGTGGAATCAGACTGAAACTTTTGCAGGACCAAACAGGCGAAATGTCCTTCCCATTGAATCTGGCTGTCAAGGCAGTAGTACTTCATGAAAATTTGCACCAACACCCATGTCAAAGACTGACAGACGTAAAAAAGAAACAGGCACTACACATGTCAAAACAGTGGTAGAATCCCTAGCCCTGGTGGTATGAGCTCTCAGTCGTTCCCGAGGCTGAATTTTGGCTAGTGTGCAGCAGATTTTAATGCAGATGACTACCCATCTGGACAAAGTCCTCTTCTGCACAGCCTTCCCTTTCTTCACCCCGGAGAACCCCACAAAAAGCTGATCATTCACTTGATGGCCCTTGGCACAATCAATGGAAAAACCTAAAGTTAATTTGGGGTGCAAGCGATGGAGCCTCTCCTCCTCTTTCAAGGGGTGAGGGGTAGCAAAAAACACTGGGCGAGTGATGGATTGTCCAATGTAGAAACAAGTCATGACTTTAGGCAAAAGGCCATACAGGTCCTCAGCACCAGTTTGTCTCAAGAAAAGGTGGTATTGGGCAGATGCGCTGACAGTGCCTGAAGTTCACTCATGCGACAAGCTGAAGTGATCACAATGCGGAAGACAGCCTTTAAGATCAGAAGATGCATCGAGGATGTGTGTATCGCCTCCAAAGATGTACATATCAGAAACGTCAAGACCAAGTTAAGGTCCTACTGTGGCATAACAACCGGTTTAGGAAAGAACATGTGTATTGAACCTTTAACAAACCGACAACAGGTGGTTTAAATAAGAGTGGCTAATCTGGTCAACACAAAAAAAGAACTTAAAAAGGGCTGACAAATAACCTTTAATTGTGCCTACAGAAAGGCCTTGCTGGGCTAAAAGCACAACAAACAACAGGAAATATGACACTTTAGCTTGTGAGGCAACTGCCATGCTGCTGTGACCGGAGATCCTTCAGGGGAGGGGGTCCAATAGGCAGGTAGATGCTCATGGCCAGAAGTTAGGGGTACCACACTCTCTTGGCTCAACCCAGCCAGAACTGAACAGTTTTAGCAGAAACTCCAACAAGAAAAACATTTGACACTGCACAATTTTGGAGCTCCGGCCAACTTCAACTCCAGAGGTGCAGAGCCTCTCAGCGCAGGATCCATGACCCTACTCCGCCCTGTTTATTGCAATACCAGAAGGTGGTGATGTTGTCAATGAGAATCTGCACCTGTCTATGCTCGATGGTTGGCAAGAAAGCCTTCAGCACGAGGTGAATTGTCTGCAACTCCAACAGATCGATATATAACCAGGTTTCCACTGGAGCCCGGAGTTCCTTGATCACTAGCTCTCCCAGTTGACCTCCCCAACCCAGCAGTGATGCATCTATCGCCATCTTCAACTCTGGGTGGGGTAGGGATATGGCTCTGCCAACAGTCCAAATGAAATTGAGAAGCCACCACTGCAAATCGTCTGCAGTTTTCTCAGAAATCTGCAAGGTATCTGATAAGTTCTCTTGGTGCTGGACACATTGGAACTTCAGATTCCATTGCAAAGGCCACATATGCATCTGGTGTGGTTGACAAGGACAATTCAGGAGGCTAAAAGGCCAAGAAGCCTCAGAACTGCTCTCATGAGATACAGGGCCAATGCAGAAACATAAGGATCATAGACCAAGTGGCTTGGATTTGTGCAAAAGAGGAAAGGTCCTGAACTGAATCGTATCCAGGACAGCTTCCAATGAAGCCTAGACAAAGGAGTCAGGTGCGACTTCGGCTCATTGATCGTGAACCCCAACAATGTCAAGAGTTTTGCCATCATCTGGAGGTGGTCTATGACCTTCAACAGCCAGTCATTGAGGTGGGGGAAAGCCGGTATCCCTGAACTCAGAAGATGAGCAGCAACAAAAAACCTTCACTTTCCAGAACACCCAATTGGCACAGCAAACAAAAAATACTCCTGTCCTCCATTGAACCGCACGTAACATCTGTGAGACTGCAGGACAGGTATATAAAAATATGCATCCTGCAAGTCCAAGGACATTATCGGGTAGCTCAAGTCCAGGGCAGATAGAAACTGGGTAAACATGAACATTCTGAATTTGTCTATCCGCAGGAATGTCCTCAGAGGAGTAGTTCTAAGATAGACCAAAAGCTCCTATCCTTCTTTGGTTCAAGGAAATAGTGAGAGTAACCTTTCCTACTTCCAAGCCTGGAGTCTTCCCAATGGCTCCTTTTGAGAGCAATACTTGCACATTTTGCAACAGAATGGACTGGGGCTCCCCTAGATTCACTCTGATGTGGGGAGATAACTCGTGGAGCAGAAAGAACAGTAGGCCACAGCCATGCTGAACAATTTGGAGGACCCAATTTGAGGAGGAACCTGATCTAATGTCACCCTGGGCTCTGCCTCCCACTGGGTGTTTGCATGCCACAAATGGTAAGCTAAAGGGCTCAGTGGCTGTTGTTAAAGGGGAAGGGAACTGGGAAGACTGGTGCCTTTAATGGCCTGTGCATTGTCTGCATGCCCCTTGTCCCCAGCCTTGAGAGGACTGTGACATTAGCTGTATAGGCTGTGAAGACTGATGCTGCCTCTGAATTTCTGTAACCGGTGACAAAAAGGTTTGCCAGGGGTCAGAAGAATCAGAGAACATGCTGTGACACACATTTTCTTAAAGTCTTCTAAAGCAGAGTTAGCTTTTCTCCCCGAACAGGCATGAGCCATGGAAAGGCATATACACCAGAGAGGCCTGTACGGCTCCTGAGAATCCTGTGGAGCGCACCCACACAGGGCAGGGAAGCACCACATTATTGCCAACTGTCCATCCCACACAATCAGTAGAATCAAAGCCAGCATAAGTCACATATTTGGCCACAATTTGACCATCCTGAATGGTTTGAACCAGCGATGCCCTAAAGTCTTCAGATACTGCCAGAAATACCTTGCTGGGAATGTCTCAGAGGGCATCTGTATATCTGCTCAACTGTCAAGAACTGCCACAGTGCCCATGCATTTAGCCACAGAAGTACTAGCCTTTTCATTTACAAACAGGAGTGACTTTCATGCACATAGCCACAGAAGTATTGCCCGTTTCATTTACAAACCTCTTTCCCAAAGGCCACTAGCGTTGGCAGCCTCGTTAAAGAATCGTGTTTATTTAGACCTACTTAGGCCAGTGAGAGTGAAAATTACCACTCTCAGAATTTCCAGTATAAAACGGGCATGCCCTGACCCACACGCTTCGTACTGTGGTACTCCACCAGATTCTAGTGGAACAAGTGAGTAACTCATCAGGCAGCAACCTGTACCATGGGAGAAGGATGTAGCGATTCACCACTCAACCGCTGGGGATTCCCTCTACATAAGGAGACTGAATCGCTTGATCTGGAGGGAGTTTGCTTATTAAAGTCTGGCAATTAAGGACAGTGGCCGCAATTTCCAGGAAAGAGCATGGATGCACTTACTTCTAGACTTGGTGCTGGACATATTTCAAGAAAGAAAAGTGTGAAAGCCTGTTACACAAGAAACACTTTAAATCTACAAAACAGAGAAATAAGACTTTGTACTGTGTAATCCTTCCACTCGGTGAAGTAACCAAGTGGGTTCCACCGAGAGACTCTGTAAAACAGCATCCAAAGACTTGTTAAAAGGTAACCTTTGAAATCTAAGAATAATGTCATTGTCTTGATGGGCAATGTTTTGAACAATTGTGATAATTCTATGTAATCCAATTGTCTATTTTTTAGTTCTTGGTGTGGTAAAGGTGAAGCATGCTGATTGGAAAGTTTTTTCACTGAGGAATTTGTTGGAAGGAAGAAGAGTTACCTATTTAAGGAGGTACATATAAGGGGAGAGATAATAGGTATCATTGTAATTGAAAAACATTATTTAGACTCTTTGCTTGTCATTTCAGGTCTCCTTCCCTGCAGTTCCTTCCCCAAACCTTTCCCCCACAAAAGGCCACCTTTGCTCCCTGTTTGCAAAGGCATATTATCAGGCAGTTGGTGCTACCAAGAGGTGGGCCCTATTTAAGCATTTGTGCTACTCTTGATGATCATACGGCTCATCTTGACACCAACAAACAAACTGCGTTGACTGACCACAATGTCACACTGGCAGAGGAGAACATTTGCACTCTGAATGCCTCCATCTTTTTAGACTCTATCAATCAATCAATCAATCAATCATGTCACTTATAAAGCGCACTACATACCCGCGAGGGTCTCAAGGCGCTGGGGGAAGAGGGGGGTGGTGCTGCTACTGATCGAAGAGCCAGGTCTTGAGGAGTCTTCTGAAGGCCATTAGGTCTTGGGTCTGTCGGAGGTTGGTGGGGAGGGTGTTCCAGGTCTTGGCGGCGAGGTGGGAGAAGGATCTGCCGCCGGCGGTCGTTTTCCGGATGCGGTGGACTGTGGCGAGGGCGAGGCTGGTCGAGCGGAGCTGGCGGGTGGGGGTGTAGAAGCTGAGTCGTCTGTTGAGGTAGGCTGGTCCGGAGTTGTGGAGTGCTTTGTGTGCGTGGGTGAGGAGCTTGAAGGTTATCCTCTTGTTGACAGGGAGCCAGTGCAGGTCTCTCAGGTGGGGTGTGATGTGGCTGCGTCGGGGGATGTCGAGGATATCTGGGGGGAGTTGTGGTAAATGAGTTGGGGTTCACCTTGCTAGCTGAAGCCTGAAACCACCAGAATTTCAGGAGTAGGGTGTTTCATGAGGTTGCAAGGCACTGGTCTGTGATGTCTGGCCACCTACCTATTAATGTTAGTGAGGGTCTCATTGAACAGGAGCAAGGGCTCTGATGTAGCTGGCCCACCCTGGCAGATTTTGGTAGGGACGTTTGTCTTGACCTCAATGGAGGGTAGTTGTAGGTCCAACACCTCAGCTGCACGTTGAAGCCTCTTTTAAGGAACTGGTGAGTGCTTTTATTGGAGGAGGTTGCAGGAACATTAAAGAGCACCTCCCCCCGGTTTTCTTCATGAATATCATTGCACTCTCTATTGTCTGCATTATCAGCATGAGAGTCATTTTTTAACACACCACTTTAGACTTCACTACCACTTACACTCACGCACCCAAACGGCTTCTCATCAAAAGATCTCCGATAAAGAGACCCTTCGGGGGACCCGTAGGGCATTGCAGCGCCAGCCCGACAAGGAGCAAAGCCCAAATGATGAAGCATGACATCCTTCGGGGTGTGTGAGGGCATTACGATGAGGACACACTGTCCCCCACAGACAGAGTAGCACACGACAAAAGTTTCTTCCTCTTTTCCTCTACAAGGAACAGTGACTTCCTTTGTGTACTAGTTACTTTTCGAGAGCAAGGGTCACTGGACCTAATGCACAAGTTACTAACTTGTGTAACGATATATCTGTAAGAGACAGTAGTTAGTGACAGATTCCTTACCTTAGAATATCCCCAGGCGTCAGGCTGGATCCGGAAAGTTTTTTGCGTAGCAGTACCCTTGCGCGTCGGTAGGCGGCGTCGTGCGGCTCCGCGTCCGTCGTCGGCGTCGTGATCGCCGGGATGACGTCGCGGGCAGTACTTAGGCGCCGCCCCTGCGCGCTGACGTCAGTTCTGTACACGACTTTCCGCGCCAGGAACGCAGAGCCATGCAAGAAGCTGACATAGGTGTCTGAAAAATACTAGGGCCCTGAAAGGGATGTCCTTAACCCTAGAAATCAGTTCGCAGAACGGGGAGGATGGGTGGGGCGGTAGGAATCTGTCACTAACTACTGTCTCTTACAGATATATCGTTACACAAGTTAGTAACTTGTGCATCTGAAAGAGACACGTTAGTGACAGATTCCTTACCTTAGAATAGATACCCCAGCAATACCAACCCCGGTGGTGGGTCTGCGAACAAAGATCAGACAAGGAAGTCCTGGAGGACAGAACGGCCAAAGAAGCCGTCCCTCCGGACCTGACTGTCAAGGCAGTAATGCTTTGTAAACGTGTGCAGCGAGGCCCACGTAGCTGCCTGACAGATAACCGGCAGCGGAACACCGCGGCCCAAGGCCGTGGTAGCAGCCGTTGCCCTGGTGGAATGGGCACGCAGCCCAACAGGAGGCTCCTTTTAGCCAAAGAATAGCAGGTCTTGATGCACAAGGTAACCCAGCGGGAGATGGTCCTCTTGTGCACCGCCCGACCTTTTTGGCGCCCACGTAGCCAATAAAGAGCTGGTCATCCACCCGGAAGTGTTTCGTGCGGTCAATATAGAAGGAGAGCGCACGTTTTGGGTCCAGACGGTGGAGCCTCTCTTCCTCTCTGGAAGGATGCGGAGGCGGAAAGAAGGTGGGCAAAGTGATGGTCTGCCCAATGTGGAAAGCAGTAACCACCTTTGGCAAGAAGGACGGACGCGTCCGAAGAACAACCTTGTCTGGATGAACAGACAGAAAGGGAGGTTTGCAAGATAGAGCCTGGAGCTCACTCACCCGCCGAGCGGAGGTGATGGCCACCAGAAAGGCTGTCTTCAGAGTCAGAAGACGAAGAGGACAGTTATGTAGAGGCTCAAAGGGAGCGCACATTAAAAGGTAAGAACCAAGTTTAAGTCCCACTGAGGCATCACAAACGGAACAGGAGGGAAGAGGTGAGTAATGCCTTTTAAGAACCTGTTAACAACAGGGGACTTGAAAAGGGAGGGCTGATCAGGGAGCCTGAGGAAGGCCGAGATAGCACAAAGATAACCCTTGATGGTACCCAGGGCAGAACCCTGTTGGGCCAGAGAGAGAAGGAACAGAAGGACCTCAGAAAGAGGGGCAGAAAGGGGATCCACAGCCTTTGCTGTGCACCATGCCACAAATTTGTTCCACCTGCAGGCGTATACCACCTTAGTGGAGGGACGCCTGGCTGCCAGAATCACATCACAAACTTCGGGAGGCAAGTCGAAAGGAATCAACTGCCGCCGCTCAATCTCCACGCAAGCAGGTGTAGACTGGACAGGTTCGGGTGGAGGACCGTCCCCTGCTGCTGCGACAGAAGATCCTCCCGAAGAGGCAGACGGATCGGGGGATGTACGCTCATATTGAGTAGCTCGGGATACCAAACTCTTCGAGCCCAGTCCGGAGCCACAAGAATGACTTGGGCCCGGTCGTGCCGAATCTTCTTCAACACTCTGGGTAGAAGTGGTATAGGCGGAAAGGCGTACAATAGACCGCAACTCCACTCGTGACGAAAGCGTCGCCGAGCGAGTGCCGCCTTGGAAATTCCAACGCGCAGAACTGATGACATTGCGCGTTCTCTTCGGTGGCGAATAGATCTAACCAAGGCTCTCCCCACTGTAGAAAGAGTCCTTGCGCCACTTCCGAGTGAAGACGCCATTCGTGATCCATTATGCACCTGCGGCTGAGTTCGTCCGCCCTGGCGTTCAGGGAACCTGCCAGGTGTTGAACCACCAGGAACATGCCCTGGTGTTCCAGCCATGTCCAGAGGCGCAGAGCCTCCTGACAAAGGGTCCACGACCCCACCCCGCCTTGTTTGTTGCAGTACCACATGGCAGTGGTGTTGTCTGTGAACACCTGCACTACCTTCCCTTTGACAGAGGGAAGGAATGCCTTGAGTGCAAGTCGGATCGCCCGGAGCTCCAGAAGGTTGATATGGAGCCGGGACTCCGCCGGAGACCAGAGGCCTCTGATCTCCGCCTCTCCCATGTGACCGCCCCATCCCAGAAGGGACGCGTCCGTCACAACTGTGTGCTCTGGCTGGGGAAGGGAGAGGGATCTGCCCATGACCCATTGCCGGTTCGAGAGCCACCACTGCAACTGTTTTGCAGTCCCCTCCGAGATCTGGACGTGATCGGACAGGTCGCCCTGGTGCTGCGCCCACTGGAACTTCAGGTCCCACTGCAGAGCCCGCATATGCCATCTGGCATGAGTGACCAGCAGGATGCAGGAGGCCATGAGGCCCAGCAGCCTCAGGGTCATCCGTACCGAAACCCAGGATAAGGGCTGAAAGATCGGAATCACAGCCTGAATATCCCGTACTCGCCGTTCGGGAGGATAGGCCCGAAACTGCGTCGTGTCCAGAACTGCTCCGATGAAAAGGAGCTGTGGAGAAGGAATCAGATGCGACTTTGGCACATTGATGGAGAACCCCAGCGAGTGCAGGAGTTCGGCCGTAGTCTGGAGGTGGGAGACAACTGCCTGGGACGAGCCCGCCTTCAGCAGCCAGTCGTCGAGGTAGGGGAAGACTGAAACCCCTGCCCGGCGCAGATGAGCTGCGACCACCGCCATCACTTTCGTGAACACCCGAGGGGCACTGGTAAGGCCAAAGGGGAGCACGGTGAACTGAAAATGCTCGAGGCCTACCGTGAACCGAAGGTAACGCCGGTGGGCCGGCAGGACGGGGACGTGGAAATAGGCGTCCTGCAAGTCCAACGCTACCAACCAGTCTCCGGGGTCGAGGGCAGTCAAGACCTGAGCTAGGGTGAGCATCTTGAACTTCTCCTTCCGGAGGAAGCGATTGACGTTCCGGAGGTCCAAGATAGGACGCATGTCCTCCTTGTCCTTTTTGGGCACCAGAAAGTAGTGGGAGTAGCAACCACGCCCTACTTCTGGGGTCGGAACATGCTCGATGGCCCTCTTGGCCAAGAGGGCCGTGACTTCCTTCTGTAGAAGCACCAAGTGATCCCCTGACATGCGGTGGAATTGAGGTGGCATGGCTGGGGGTGGTCTCGAAGGGGAGGGAGTAGCCCCTTCGGACAATGTCCAAGACCCACTTGTCCGAGGTGATGGGACGCCAGTGGTGAAGGTGATGGCGGACCCTGCCCCCGACTGGCGTGCTGTGCACCTGAAAGGAGGGACTAGGAGGGCTTGGAGGCCGCGGACGGGTTGGAGGTGGTGGCCTGACCCGCACGCTGGTTGCCCGAACCGCCACGGCGGTATCCACGTCCTCGGCCACGCGAAGGCGCTTGCTGCGCGGGCCGTTGGCCGGGCTGTGGACGTGACTGGGCGCCCCTTCCGTGGCCACGAAAGGGGCGAAAAGCAGACGTTTGCGGAGGGCGCACAACAGCAAGGCCCAGGGACTTAGCAGTAGCCCGTGAATCCTTGAAACGCTCCAGCGCATGGTCCGCCTTTGAACCAAAGAGACCGACTCCATCAAAGGGCATGTCCATGAGAGTATTCTGGACATCCCCTGAAAAACCAGTGGTTCTCAGCCAGGCGTGGCGACGCAGCGCCACCGTCGTTGCAAGCGATCTGCCCAGCGAGTCGGCGGTATCAAGGCCACAGCGGATGGTATACTTAGCCGCATCACGCCCTTCCGCAATAGCGCGGGTAAGCAGTGTCTGGACCTCCTCAGAACACTGCGGCAAAACATCAGCCACCGAATCCCACAGGGAGTGGGTGTATCGGCCCAAGAGGCAAGCGGTATTAACAGACCGCAAGCCAGCACTGGAGGAAGAGAAAGCCTTCTTCCCAAAGTGATCCAGGCGCTTGGATTCCCTATCCGGAGGGGCGGTAGGGAAGGCTGTTTGGGAGGCAGAGGCTTGGACAACCAAGCTCTCAGGGGTGGGGTGTTGGGAGAGAAACAGGGGGTCGCCCGGAGCCGGGCGATGGCGTCGGGCCACGTTCCTATCCACAGGAGCCCCTGTGGTGGGTTTGGACCAGGCACCCAAAAGAACGTCAGTGAGTGCATCGTTGAACGGCAGCACAGGCTCCGAAGAGGAGGCCGCCGGCTGAAGCACTTCAGTCAGGAGGTTAGTCCTGACGGCCACTGTAGGCAACTGGAGATTTAAGGCTCCAGCAGCTCTACGCAACACCGTTGCAAAATTAGCCCCCTCCTCCGTTGCCACGGGAGGAGACAGCATGCCAGAGTCGGGGGAGGTATCCAGCCCACTGGCATCCCCAAGTTCCTCAACCCAGTCCGGGTAAAACTCGCACTGTTGTGTGAGAGGGTCGTCAGACCCCTCCCAGCTCTCCTGGTCCTCCTCAGGTTGAAAAGATGGAGGAGGAGGGACATAAGGGACCCAAGGCCTCATCGGGCGCCGGAACCGGCGCCGGGCGACGCCGGTCCGGCTCCATGTCCGGACCCGGGGAGAACCGGGGAACGACGCCGCCCGGAGCCCCGGACGGCGTCGGAAACGGCACCGGGGACATCGGCGTCGGCGGAGGCGTGGTTAGGTCAACCGGCGTCGATGGAGGTTGCGGCACCACCGGAACCGGGGTCGAGGCCGGGGCCGGAGCCGAGGCCGGGACGAAGGCTGGTGGGACAGGCGACGCCGGGACCGGAGTCGACGGCGACGCCGGAGCAACCCCATCTGGCCCGCGGGGCCCGAAGGCGCACCGGAGGGACCTTGAGGCCCGAAGAGGCGGGCCATGGCCGACAGGAATTTCTGTACTTTGGCCGGAGTCGCCCCGAACCCGGGAAGGACGGGTAATGCGGGGGCAACTCGACAGGCACGTCCGGGGCCGCGGGGCGGGGACGGTGCCGACAGGGACCTCAGCCGAGTCGCGCGACCGGCGAGGCGAAGTCTTAGAGCGATGACGCCGCTTAGACTTCTTGTGCTTCGACTTACCGGAGGAGCGCGAAGACTTGGATTCCGACGAACGGCGGGGACTCCGCGTCCGGCCCCTCGACCTCTCCCGGGACCGGGGCTTGCTGCGGCGCGGAGCCGACTGCCGGACTTCAAGGAGCTTTCGAGACCGCTCTCGCAAAGCCTTCGGATGAAGTTTCCGGCAGTCAGGGCACGACTTCGTGTCGTGGCCTCGGCCGAGGCAGAAGAGACACTCGAGGTGGGGGTCCGTGATGGACATCATACGACCACATACCTCGCAGGGCTTAAAGCCGGGCATCCCTACGACACCTTAGGAGTCGTGAAGACTCGTTGAAGAGAACAGTGAAAAATTTCACAAAAAGATAGTCAAAAAGTGACTAGGGCACTGCTCTTCCCGGATCTGCGCTTACTGGCGCGGAAAAAGAAGAACTGACGTCAGCGCGCAGGGGCGGCGCCTAAGTACTGCCCGCGACGTCATCCCGGCGATCACGACGCCGACGACGGACGCGGAGCCGCACGACGCCGCCTACCGACGCGCAAGGGTACTGCTACGCAAAAAACTTTCCGGATCCAGCCTGACGCCTGGGGATATTCTAAGGTAAGGAATCTGTCACTAACGTGTCTCTTTCAGATTATCAGCTCCTAGTGTCCCCCCTCTCTATAAATAGGGCCATATAAGACTCCCCCCGGCGTGCTGATGTCAGTTTTCTATAGTGAAACTTTTCCGCACCACAACGCGGAGCCAAGACAAAAACTGCGAGAGTATAGGAACAGTGTGTGAAAAAAGAACAAAAACCTTTGAAAACACAACGTTAAAAAGCATAGAATGAGAAACAACACCATGTTGAAAGAATACCCAAGATATGTAGGGACTGAAGCGGGCGAACAGAGCACTCGCCCCATCAAAGTCCCATGAAAGCGAAGAGCCATGCCCCTCCCCCAAGGGGCAACGGCAGTGGAAACGAATTGCATGACGAAGGACAGTTTGCAACCACAGGATGGAGCTGTATGAAAAACAGACTGTCACCACAGGATGGAATTGTAAAGGACCACAAGACGGGAACCACATGACTCACGGCAAGTGACCAGAAGTGAACAACCACATAGTACGTTCACCACACCCCCCACAGTGACCTATCAACTGTAGCATAGTCAAATAGAATCTCAACCCAATCGACTGTAGCATAGACAAGGAGACCCCAAGAAGTGGGGAGAAACAGACGAGGGCGGAGGGAGGGTAGAAAAACATGAGAATCTCCATGCTGGTTGAACACAGGTGGAACAGCATTGAAAAGCACAGAACCTAGCCACCCAAAAACGAGAATGGGTGGAGGGCCAATTGCACAAAACAGAATGACACACCCTGCTCCAGAGGTAGGTGACGAGAGCCCCCCTTAGGAAGACCAAGGCCACCTGTAAGGCGGCGAGGTGGTAGAACCCCACCTGGAAAGGTCCTTGCAGAACGGTGAGGATGGGTGGGCGTTAAGGAATCTGCGGCTAGACTGTGTCTCTACCAGATACATCGTTACCGAAGGTAAGTAACTCGTTCATCTGATAGAGACATCTAGCCGCAGATTCCTTAACTTAGAATAGATACCAAAGCCATACCCCATTGGAGGAGGGTCTGCGACTGAAACCCACCAAGTTCCAATGAGAACTTATCCGTCAATAGCAGTGACTGAGCACGGTGGGAACAGCAGTGCCAGCGCGGCTGACACCAGACCTATGAAGGGGAGGCAAAGGCACCACAATCCGTCAGAGGACGGTACGAGAACTCCCTCGTCCAGACAGGGACGAAAAGAGACACCAGAAAGGGGAGTTCAGAATGGAAGAAAGTTCAGAAACTTCTGCAAAAAGACGGTAACTGAGCACCGGATACCAAGGATCCGCCAGAGACCGAGTCCCAGAAAAAAAGGGGGCAAAATAGTATGCCATCGTCAGGGCATACCCACTGAACATACACCACAAGGATGCCAAAAGGTGAAATATGAGGGGACAGATATCGCCATGCAGAGATATACTGAGTCATGACTACCCAGAGATAAAGGCATGTGGATGAAGGATACACCCAAGGAGACAAGAGTGTACTGTGAGAACCACACCACACCTAAACAAAAGCCCAAGAAATGGGATTACCAACAGCACGCATGCGGCGGCAAAGCGAGGCGGGCGCATCACCAGGTAGTCAACCTGCCAACCGTACCCAGCGGTACAAATGGCGAAGGAAAACCGGCAAGCCGGGTACACACAGAATGCTCTTTTCCATATGAGAGAGAGAGAGATAGAGTCCAGGGCGAAATCCCCCGATACTAGGGCAAGGAAAACCTAGTATGCATACTCTCTCACAGTGTGTATAAATCATGATATGTATATAACAAATGAAGGAAAAATGAAAAGAAGGGGAAGCTCGAAGAGCACGCCCTAGAGAAAGGGAAGTCGCACAATAGGTACCAACGGCACCGGTGCGAAGTATAGCAGGACGCAACAGTGTCAAAAACACTGAAAAGCGGCAACATCCCCGGGGACGGAACCGTGGCCCACCCGCGAGACAGGCGGGGACACTGACCACCACACTCCCAAGGAAGGAGTGAGAGAGACACAGACAGAGGTCTGTCAGAAAAAGGGGTAGATACCGTCCCATACAGACACTGTATAAAGACAACGAGTATCCTGAGGAAGAATACTTGCACCGTAACATACACAAAAGAATAGCAACAGTGCCTTTAGGTATGATTGGTAAGTCACAACCAGTGAAATTCCTGGAGCTGAACACCGAGCCGTGGAATAACAGAGACAGCCCTGAACCACTAGGCCATAGTGAATCAGAAAGATCCGCAGAGGCCAGGAGCGGAAGGACCTGAACCCCTGCGCGGAAGAAGCAAAGGGACCGAAGTCCCTGTGAGGGAAGTGCACAAAGAAATAACTTACAAGGTAACACGCAGCAGAAAACGCAGCTGGAGGAAACTCCACTGCCCATAGGCAAAAGCCCTACAGGGCCTGAGCCATGAGAGAAGACGTAGGCACTTCCCCACACTAAAGTGAGTGTAGAACGCAGCCAAGACAGGGGCAGAAGGTACACCGCCGGCACCCTGCGACAGCGAACATAACCCGTGTGTAAACAGAGTGTCTTCACAGAGACAGGAAAGAACTACGGACCAACCGTAGACTACAACACAAAACCCCCCAGGAGAGAACCGCACCAACCCAGCGGGTCTCACTAGAGGGGATGGCCTACAACAGCAGGAAGAGCGATGAATCAGGAGACCCACAGCAGAGACAGAAAGAATCAGGCTGTCGCGGACCCTGCAGAAAACCCCACGGAACTTCTCGTGTCAGGGCTATACAATAGCCAACAAGTACCCCACATAGGGTATGGCACATCCCTGCAAGCAAGGGACACCTCTTGAGACAAGCTCTTTGGCAGAGGACTCAAAAAGAAATCCAAAAACAGCTGGCCAGCTGTAGCAAAAGAAGGGTAAGACGGCGAAAAGCCGCACAGTCCGTCCGGGTAATGACGTCTTGAACCCAGAAACAGAACTTACCAAATACAGCAGTGACAAGACTGCAACCAATGCAAAGTTCACACAAGGACTAGAAACCATAGAACTCATGGAAACTAAAGCAGTGACAAGACTGCAACCAAATGCAAAGTCCACACAAGGACCAGAAACCATGGAACGCATGGAAACTCAGACATGAGACGTTGAACAGCCGAGTCTGCATGGCTGTCGAACAAGGTGACCCCATCAAAGGGCAAATCCCTAATACGCTCCTGGACATTGGCAGGGAAACAGCCATTGCGCAGCCAAGCATGGCGATGCAGAGCAACGGACCGGGCCATAGCGCGACCCACCGAATCAGTGGTGTCCATGGCCGACCAAATGGAAAACTGCGCCATTTCCCGGCCGTCACGAATCAACCGATCCAGGTCAGACCGAGGACCCTCCGGGAGAGAGGGAAGGAGGCGCTTGACCGAGTCCCAAAGAGCAGCAGTAGCCCGTGCAAACACGCAAGACGTGTTCAGGGATCTAAGGCCTGCACTGGTGGATGCAAATACATGGCGGCCACATGACTCCAACCATCGAGACTCCCAAGTGGGGGGGAGTAACGGAGGAGGGGCAGAAGGCAGCGAGACTGAAGCTGCCTGAATTACCAGCCCTTGAGCCCTAGGATGGAGGGACAAACAGACAGGGTCATCTGGAGCAGGACGATGTTGTTGCGCAATGGCACGATCCACCGGGTCCCCCGAAGAGGGCCTCGCCCAAGCCCCCAGAAGAGTGTCGAATAACGACTCACCAAAAGGCAACAAGGGCTCTACATCCACGGTGCCCTGGTGGAGTAAATCCAGCAAGGGATCAGAGGGCAGAGAGACAGATGGGGGCTGCACTTGTAAAATGTCCGTAGCCCTGCGAACCGCCCTGGCAAAAGCCGCACTAGCCACCGTGGCCATCCGAGGTGGCGACAACAGGTCATCTGTAGGGGACGGCATGAGGCTAATCCTGCCACCAAAACGCGGTGGCTGTACAGCCCTAGGGCATCCAAGGCCCTGACAGTACATGGGGACCTGGTCAGAGGGACAGCGAAACAATCCTGGGGGTGGTGAACCCACAGGAGCCTCCTCAGGTTCGGCCTCCACATCCTCCACCAACCGAGGAACGGTCGGGGATGGCACCGGCGTCGAACGGCGTCGAGACGGCGTCGACTCGATGTCGAGAACCCTCGAAGGAACCTCGTCCGTCCGGCGTCGGACCGGCGTCGACGCGACCTCCACCGAGGTGGGAACCTGCGGAGAGGAACGGAGTCGACTCGGAGTCGAGAGCTGCGCTGCAGCCACAGCCGGCATTGACGCAGGGAGCCGCACAGGGCTGTGCGAAGACGACATGGAAGGCTTGGACGTGCGAAGAGGATGCCCCTCCGGGCCATGCCCCAACGTCGCAGCGACTCCGGAATCAGAGTCAGGGTGCTCGACCGGCGCCGAGGGCGAACCCGCCAGCGAATTCCCGATCTGAGCCCCTGCCCCCTCTATGGGGCCCGAAGGCGCGCCAGGGAGAGGGGATGACCCAAAGATGGATAGCAAAGCCCGAGAATAGGCCTCCATCTGGGCCCTAGTCGTCCCAGCACCAGGAAATGGCGGGTAAGTGGGGGTCGACTCCTGAGGACTCGTGTCCGGTAGAGACCGGGAGCAGCGGGCCCCGCCGTCGCGTGAGGTCGGCGACCTCCGCGACTTCTTTTTCTTGTGCTTACCAGCGGCAGGAGAGCGACGCCCGCGGGAACGACTCCGCGACCTGTCCCGAACCGACTCCCCAGCACGAGAAGGAGACCGGCGGCGTGAAGGCTCCGAACGGGACATCCGGGCGGTCAGCAACTTCATGCGACGGTCCCGCAAGGACTTCGGCTTCAGCCGGTGGCAGGCGTCGCACTCCTCAGAGTCGTGGTGCTCGCCCAAGCACCACATACAGATCGCGTGTGGATCCGTCGCCGACATCTGCCGCGAACAGGAGTCACACGTTTTGAAGCCCGAAGGCATCACACACTGTTCCCGGACACCACAAGGCGTCGAGAAGGCCTGAAAAACAAAAACAGGCCACAGTTAACCGCTACTCCGGACCCGCGTTGGGACGCGGAAAAGAAGAAAACTGAGGTCAGCACGCCGGGGGGGAGTCTTATATGGCTCCATTGACGTCCTTTCCGTGGACGACGTCAGGACGGAGCAGGGCGACGCCGCCCCCCGCCGTGCAGAGGTACTGCGGGGAAAACATTTCCGGATCCAGTCTGACGCCTGGGGATATTCTAAGTTAAGGAATCTGCGACTAGATGTCTCTATCAGATGAGTGAGGACAGTGGACTTCTCTTCATCCGGTGAGAGACTAATATTATCTGTTACTGCTAATAATGTGGTTTCAGTGCTATCATTTGCTCCGAACCCGGCTTGTGAGATATCAAGTAGGTTGTTGCTCTCTAAATATTGTGAAAGCTGGCAATTGAGAAGTTTCTGAAAAGCTTTAGCCAAATAGGGGAGTAAAGAAATGGAGCGATAGTTTCTCATATCCTGGTGGCTGGCCCCAGGCTTTGTTAGGTTAAGCTTAGGCAGCGCACATGCGCTGTCTGCAAGACCTGTTGTATTCAATACAAACAACTTTTTTCCTGCCTCCTGCTTGCCATAGGTTCACTGCAGTGTTGCTCTTCTTGGCTGCCTCCTAACTCGTATGCTCAGCCCATACTTCACTTCCATTTAAGGCTGAGGAGCACCAGCCAAGTACAGGTTCCTTACGCACTGGCATGCCTTATCTGTCCTTTAGGAGAACTCTTTCTTTTTTTAAATATTGCTTTCCGCCCGTCGAGAACTTCTATCAGCACCGCCACCCCGTTAGTTTCCATCTGTCACTCTACCATTTTTATGTACCCGTCCCCTTGCCGGAGCTGCACAGAAGAGCCTTGCACTTTCCTCTTTGCTGTTCGTGGTTTTTTAAATTATTGCTTTCTGGACGTCGGGGTCTATTATCGGCACCGCCACCCTGTTACTTTCTGCCTGTTGCTTTCTGTGGTGTTTATGTACCCGTTCCCTTGCCGAAGCTGCACAAAAGAACAGAGCCATTGCATTTCCCCCTTCGTGTTCGTCTTCAGGCCATTTTGTCGTCTCAGATGGTGCTCCTCGTCGGCTTCCATGCCACATGTACATTAATGAAGAGAGCAGCATGCTACACATCCAAACATATAGACATCATCTGGTCTACTTGAACTTCTATCGGCACTGCCACCCCTTTACTTTCTGCCTGTCACTCTCTACTGTGTTTATGTACCCGTCCCCTCGCTGGACCTGCAAAGAATAGCCTCGCACTTTCCCCTTTGCTGTTCGTTTTAAAAAAAATTTATTCCTTTATGGCCGTTGTAGACTATCATCGGCACACCCACCCCGTTACTTTCCACCCATTGCTTTCTGCCGTGTTTATGTACTCGTCTCCTGGCCGAAGCTGCACAGACGAACAGAGCCATTGCACTTTCCCCTTTCGTTTTCAGCCCATTGCTTTCTACCATCTTTATGTACTCACCCCCTCAACGAAGCTGCACAAACGAACAGAGCCATTGCACTTTCCCCTTTCGTGTTCGTCTTCTGGACATTTCGTCGTCTCAGATGGCGCTCCTCGACGGCTTCCGTGCCACATCTACACTAATGAAGAAAGCAGCATGTTACACATCCAAACATATAGGCATCGTCTGGTCTACTTCTTAAGGAGGTATTTATTCATTTATTTTCAGTTTTATACTTGGGTGTTTAGCTTGGAGAGCCAGGATGGCGGACATGTCCTAGCGATGCTCTGTCACGAAGCCCTGCTTATCGGACCGTTATCCGCATCCAGGCACTGCACTGGACTTTAACGCATGGTGGCATACCCTTGCAAAACCCTGGAGATTCCGTCTGAATTTACCTCCTGAGCGTGGAGCTGGGGGAGCCGCTGTGAAGTGGGCCCGGGCTGCCAGTGTGCGCTGCCCAGATCAGTGGGGGCACACTGGAGAGGACGGGCTGCGCCTGAGGCCGCGCTGAGTCACGGGCACCAGACAAGGTGCTGAGGTGGCTGCCCTGCTGTGCCCTGGTGCGGGCACGGTGGCCCTCAGGCTTCGACTGCTGCCTGGCTGTACCTGCCGCTGGACGTTGTTGCACAGTGGTTGTGAATGTGGCTGCATTCTGGAGTGAGCAAGTGGGGGCTGGGCCCCTTGGATGGCTTCCCGGGCGCCACTTCAGTTGAGGCGGGCAAGCGGTGCATGAGTTGCGGTGCGATCAGCACTGGAGCCCGTGGTCCAAATCCTTGACAGGGGGCTGCTGGCTGACACCTGTGGGGCAGCGACAGAGGTCACTAATTCTGCCCGCCACTCTCAGGGACTGTGCCCACGATCTGACCCTCCCTCACCAACGGACATTGGGTGCTGCCCTGCTGGGTAAGCGTGAGGGCCTGGACGTTGAATATAGGCCCTAGACTTTGCCAAATGGTGGTGCCCTGAGCCTGGGGACTGTCTTGTGCTGATTGGGGACCCCCGCACTACATTACTGCTGAATCCAGACTGTGGAGGAGAAGGGGGCAGCCCACCCCCCTCATGCCTTTCTATCGCACTGGACCTGGGTCTACTGTGGTGGGCCCATGCTGTGGCTCGGGTGCTATTGGAAGGCCCTGAAACCTGTGTGATGTCATAAGCAGAGACACGGCAGCAGTGGTGTGATGCCCATGTTATGCTCTGGTGCAGTTAGGTGCGGCACTTTCTACTTGGAGCATCTCTGACCCCTTCTGCTCAAGCCCCCACTAGGATAATTCGGGGCACAACTGCTCTGCGACGTAGGGCTGCTTGTGGCAATATGCCCTCTTGGTGCTCGTTGTCGTGGGCAAGTGGGCCATGCATTCCCGGAACTACGTTGCGGATGGTGCTCTACTTGACAAGCAAACCCTTGCCGATGCTCCTCTGCCTACGCCTGCTTTGGTCCCATAGCCCTCTGTGCACCACCAGCTGGGTCTCAGTTTAGTCCGCCTGCATCTAGCATATTGGGATTAGCAGTTGTTGTTTAGTAGGCACCCATAACTCGGCTAATGGCGTATTACTGGACCTTCTTTACACATTTACTGGCAGGGTGTTTTGACCCGGCTGCCGGCATGTACTGCATGACCCAACCTGCAAACCTAGGAAGTGTGCATATTGGGTTTGTTCACCAGGGCAAAGAAATACAGAGTGACCTCCAGGTTCCTGGATCTGGGCTTTTAGGCGGCTAAGCGTCTTATCACCAGGCGGTGGAAATCCCTGGTACCCCCATCGCTTGAGGCGTGGACGCAGTCCTTTCATAGTGTTGGCACGGGTGGAGGGGGTGGCCTTGCGCAGAGAGGACAATATGGGATTGCACAAATACTTGTTAGCCCCCAGCTGGGATGCAATGCTGTCAGACCTTAGAGCGCTTCTGCGCGGGGAGGATGGGGACACCCCCAAATTGTGAGACTCCTGGAGACGCTATAGGGGATGCCCCACTTGTACCCTGGCCAGAGGCATGCCACTCGGATATACCTTCTTTTCTTTGAGCCTGAATGGGTCACGCTCGGCCCTAGCTCACTACTGTTGTGATGCAATGTTCGGCTGGATGTCGTGGGGTGGGAGGGTTGTTGTGACTTGAAAGTGCGAGCTCCAGCTGATTTTTTTTGCTTTGTTTTACTATAACATAATCTTTTCTCCTTTACTGCAAAGATTTGCACTGTCAACCCTTGTGGGGCTTGTCTGACCTACCTGGAGTTTTCATGGCCAAATATCCTGTTGAACATTGCTATGTGAATGCCATCCATTGTCCACAGGTTTACTTGACTACCTGCCCCCCATATTTGTTATACACTGACTTCGGGCACTCTGTGATAACACTTGCTTTGTTTTCTCCAATTGTAACTGGGACTGTGATCCTGCTTTGCTAGGCTTCAGTAACGGTGGATCAACTGTAATTTCACTTAAACGTGAATAAAAAGAAAAAGATTCACATAAAAAAACCTTGGATAAAGACTTGAAATTTGGCAACTGTAGTTCTCTAGAAAGATTACTGCAGGAAATATTTTTCCACGCTCTGACCTTACATGGACTTGCCTTAGGGATAGAAGATGGGTTATGATTAATAGCAAGCTAGAGTTCTAATAAGTGATGATCAGGCCAGACTAGAGTCTTAGTGAGACTATGTTGGTGAAGATTAAGTCAGGGTGTGGCCCGAGTGGGGTCACTGACTTTTTTAAATACATTTTGGGCTTCCTTATCACGTCTAAGTTTTGTGACAGCTGGGTTAGACTGATTTTAGAAATGGAAATGAAAATTACAGAGGACTAAGAAACAGTCGAATTTCATAGCAAAAGGAGCTATATGTTCTGCCAGCTGAGTACTGAACTTAATATTGGGAGCTGGAGATCTATAAAGTAAAGTTCCTCCTATAGAAGTCTTGTTTTCAGTATATGCTTTAAAACCTTTCCTTTGCAATGGTGTCCCTGAAGAGGAATTAATATACTGCAACAAAATGTGTCTTTAGAAATCGGCAGCACCCCTCCTCCCACTCTATTTTTTCAGTCAACTTTGATAATGTTGTAGTTCTCAGGCAAAGTTATAGCCATATCAGAGATTGAATTCGGACTGCGCCACGATTCAGTAAGGAAACATAAATTCAGGGCTAAATTGTGAATTAAGTCCCAAATGTGGGTGAAGCATTTGTGTAGGGATCTGGCATTAAGGTAAATACACTTCTGATAGAAATGGGGTTTATGGTTGGCAAAGGTATGCACCCTGTCTAAGCAGGAACCACCACTCTGGTCAGGGTAAGCTAGATACACACTAAAAGATAAGCTGTGCTCACCCTCTGGTAGCTTGGCACAGAGCAGTCAGGCTTATCTAAAGAGGCAATGCGTAAAGTATTTGTGCAACACACACACAGTAACACAATGAAGACACCACAAAAATACTCCACACAGGGTTAGACAAATAGATAATAGTTTTAAGAGTGAAATTAGACCAAAACAACAAATATCCAATAAGTAGAACCAGAGTTATACATTTTTAAAGATCAAATCATAATATAGTGCTTAGACGCATAAAGCACCAACCGGGGACATCTGGTCGTGCTAGAGCGGGGAAAATCCCAAGTTCAGCCTGACTGCAATGGAGTGCAGGCTGGCTACAGGACTCACACAGGTCCTGCTGAAAAAGTACCTTGGATGGAGAAAGTGTCACAGACCTGATGCGGGGAGCAGAGGAGGCAATGTGTCATCGTCGATCCCGTGGATAGAGGTGATGCGTTGGTTCCGACCTGCGCAGCCAGCAAGACTTTGTCATCAAATCTGATTTAAATGAAGGCGATGCGTCATTGTCGAGCCACGCGGTTCATCGTCGTAGAGCCGCGCAGTCTGTTGAAGCGATGTCTTCAGGCAGCAGCTGCATCGGCATCGAAGGGAGATGCATCGGTTCTGATTTGGCGCAAAGTTGTTGATAAATGGTTTCTGCTGGTCAGCCAGAAAAGTCACTTCCAAGGGCCCAGGACTGGGTGGCACCACTTGGGAAGGCAGGACTCACAGATGGCAGGGTCCAGGTGCTGTTGCAGGGTTGAAGGAAGTCTTTGATGGCCCTGAGACTTCAGATCAGGGGGTAAGCCAGCAAGCCCTTGGAGTCACTCTGGGTTCAAGTGTGATGGGTCCAGTACTTTTCCTCATCTGGACCGAGGGCAGCAAGTAGCAGGTAACAGGCAGTACAGCAGAGCAGAAAAGCAGTTATTCCAGAGCAGCAGTCCAGCAAAGTGGCAGTCCTTGTAGCAGCACAGCAGTCCGTCTTACTGGCAGAGTTTTTCACAGGTCCAGTAGGGCATTACCTTAGAGGTGTCAGAAATCCAGTACTTACACCCAGTTGTGCCTTTCAAGAGGTGTGACTTCAAAGAAGGGTCCTTGAAGTGCACAGAGGTCCTTTCTTCTCAGACCTGGCTCCAGACTATCGGTAGGGGGTAATCAGCCCTTTGAGTGGGGACAGGACACTACCTATTCAGTTGCAAGTGTCAGTTCCTCCCTTCCTGCCCAGGAAGGTCCATTAGAATACAGATGAATGCTCAGACACACCTAACCTTCCTGTGTTTGTGGCTCTCTCGAGGAAATGCACAAAGTGAAGCTGTCACCCACCCCAGATGTGTATTGAAGACAGGCTGCAGGCCAACAGAGCAGTGAGAGCAGAGAAATGCCCACTTTCTAAAAATTGCATTTCTAAAATAGTAATGTTAAATTCAACTTTACTAGCAAAGAGGATTTATCATTACCATTCTAATGATATAAAACATGACACAGCTACTCTTTTCTAATCAGGAATTACAGCTTAAAAGTGTATTACGTAATTCCTAATCTTAACCTATGAGAGGAGTAGGCCTCAAAGTACTGAAAAACGAATTTGGGTGTTTGTCACTACCAGGACATGTACAACTTAAGAGTACATGTCCTACCCTTTGCTTATACAGCACGCTGCCCTATGGTCTTCCTAGGACCTACCTTAGGGGTGACATATGTGTAATAAAAGGGGAGTTTAAGACTTGGCAAAGGGTTTTAAACACCTGCACATATAGGTTCTGCAGTGGCAGGCCTGAGACAGGTTTGAAAAGCTACTTGTTTAAGTGGCACAAACAGTACTGCAGGGCCACTTGTAGCATTTATTTTCCAAGTCCTGGGTATATGGTATACCACTTTACAAGGGACTTACAAGTAAAAGAAATATGCTAATTGTGTATACACCAATGTTCCCATGTTTAGGGGATAAGCACATGCACTTTAGCACTGGTCAGCAGTAGTATAGTACTGAGAGCCCAAAGGCCAACAAAAAGATACAGCAAAAAGAAGAAGCAAGCAGACAAAAAGTTTGGGGAAGACCGCCCTAAGGATGACAGATCGAACAACTTAACACAGTTTTTTGGTGAGTCCGTTGTCAATCCACTGATTATTGCTAGCTTGGCCTCCCGCTTTATTCCAGTCTCAGTAAAGATTGCCATTGAGATTAAATTGGTTGTAGATGACCAGTGACATTTCAAACAGTAGAAAAGGGCCTACTGTGTCCATAGGGTCACAGGTACAGAGTTGTGTTTAGCCCCCATCTAGTTCATCTAGGCTTCTATTCCCTTTTTAAGATCATTACAGATAATCATTTAATCTGTCCTCAGTCTGGTGAGAAAAAGAGAGATAGAATAGAGGACCTTGGTAGGAAATACATAGTGGAAGCAAGATCATAAATGAAACCAGTTCGAGCTTGTCACAAAAAGGCAAATGAGCACACAGATTTAAGGTTGCAGGCCTGGACATTTTAAGTCCTGCCCACATGCTCAAATCTTTGCCATCCTGACCAAAGTCATCTACGGCCATTCTGAAGGTGTTAACATTACATACATTGTCTAGCAAAACAGATGCATACATGACTGTGGTATTGATGTTTGATTACTCCTTTCTACTTTGTCCAATTAAGCCTCTGCTGTGGAAATTTGTTGTACTATAAATCAGAGCAAGTATGTGTCTTGTCTAAAATTGCACAAAACAAAACTTTGATATGCTTTCCAGGGACAGTTTTAAAAAGTGAAACTGAAGGAAGATTCTAACAGTAAATGAGGTAGCATACTAAACATATCAGTACACGCATAACACAGACCTCAGTGACCCACTTTGCATGTTCTGTTATACACTGCACACTAAGAATCTCTTGTGAAACTCTGCTGAAAAGCAAAATGTGTTAAGTTGTCAAATCTGGCAACGAGGTTGAAAGGAAGACAGACTGCAGAGAACTGCACCATCTACTTGCTTTTCATCCGTTGGGACTGAGCCCAATTTGAGAAATCTACAATATTCCTCCTCTTAGATGAAAATGGTTGGGTTTTACCCAAGGCAATGTCGCTTTTGTCTCTCAGTAGGATTCAACATTGGGAAGGATCTGATTTTGTGGCTAATTTGTCTGAAAAATCCATCAGCAGCTATTGCTAATTTTTTTCCAATCCAAATCTATCACGTTCAAGTGAACACTACTGCTCTAAACCCAGCTGCTCACTTCTGTTGTAGCACCCGCAGTTCTCTGCCTCATCTAGTTCATATTTACCTCTGGAAAATCTTTGACTTATTTACACTTTTGATGTCCACTAAGAAACATTTTACTTACCTGTAACCACAATTCTCCAGAATTGCTGTTTTTCATAATTTGCATGCAAGAATCATTCCCTGTCAATTTGGTGGGAGTCCACACAGAGGTATTTCAATAGTCACATCAAGAAATTCCCCTGAACACAGAACAAACGCACTTACTTTATTAGCCCAAGAATCTCAACAAAACAGACCTGAACTTTAGCCAATGAGGCAAGAGCACCCCAACCTTCAGTTCCCTCTGAGGCCACCATCTTCAGATTTCTACAGCACTGTGTGAAAGGGTACCAGTAAGTACAACCTTTGAACAGGAATGAAGAAGGGACACATGCTAATCTATGAAATATTCCAAAACTGGTGAACTCTAGTTACATTTTAGTAGCTTATTTCTTCCCCAGCATTTTATCTTTCATAGATGCATATGCCTGAATGAAAAATAGAAAGCAATAGCCACTTCATAACACATTTGAGCAGGAATTAATATATCATTTTAAACAAAAAGTGGAAAGAGACTCCAATTAATGAAAGAGAAGGCATAAGACTACTTGGCCTACTGCCAATTTCCTTATATAGTCTGTTTCCAAACTCTATAAAGGAATTGAGGCAGTAATTTATTGCTAATATGTGGAGTTGATGCTCTGCATATGTCCAGCAGAGGAATACTGGCATAGAGTGCCGCTATAGCCGTTATCAATAGGGATGTCCAAAATTTGTGTAATTTATGTAAAAATTATTAAAAGTTATACAAAATTTAAAACCGGCAGTTAGCACTATATCTTAGGGTGAAATGCATCTCCGTGACAGTTTTGCTGCTTCGCTTTGCCAGGTGATTTCTCACCCTGTAGACTGTTTATGCAGTTTCTAACCTTAATGGACACTGCTACGAGAAGACACTTTTCTGAGACCCCTTGGTCATTGGTCTTCATTTTCAGGAGCCAACAGTGCAAACACAGGGGCATATTTACAAGCCCTTTTCGGCACCGGAGCGTCACTTTTTTTGAGGCTCCAGTGGCGTTGCGCCATTCCCCATATTTCCAAGGTGGCGCTAAGCCACTTAACACCACCTTGTAAATATGACCCTGATGGAACAAGGACTCGTAAATGAGACTTGCTCGGAAGCAATCCTTTCATTTAACTCATTAACGAATTACTAACTATGTGTTTGTAATTAATAATTCGCATTTCAGAAAGACACGCGGGACAACGAAGCTTGCATATGTGTTCATGAACTTTAACAAAATGAATGAAGGACTAAAAAGTTCTCTAACAAGGGATCTTTTCTGCGCATGCGTCTACTGCATCTACGTAGTATGACGTTTTAACGCTTGGAGGGAAAATCTTGCACATGCGCATAAAGTATTAAAATGGCTGCTTTAAAGTTCACATGCATGGCATCTGCTTGGCTAAATAGAAAATAAGTTTTATATTAACGCGAATGCAGAAAAGTAATAATAATTAAAGTGGGTTAGAGTAGAGGTTGGTGGTATACAGTGAAACCATTTATTTTTGAGAATAACATTTCTTCTTTGATTTTATTATTAGTGCGCATTTGGGCCTTCCACACTTGTCTGAATTGAGCTGACTGATTTGACCGCGCACATGAGAGAGAACAAGGAAGGATGAGTAAGGACTTGTCAACCGTCCAAGGACGAGAAAGATGTGCCCTGGGAGCATGAGGGTGAAGAGTTCATATGAAGGAGCCTTATTCATGAAATTGAAACAATTTGTATTAATAAAGTTTGGAGATGTATGGGAAAGGAAACGATTTAATAAAGTTTAAGGGGATGGGTTTGAAAACAATGGTTCAATGAAATAAGTGAAATGTAAGCATGGTGTGATGATCATCCCCCCTCGCCTGACCAATTAGAGTTAGTATTTTATGAAATTGAAACATTAATGGGTGGTACATGAATATTGAAAGGTATAACTGAGGTAGTTTTAGTTGGTTAGTGAGCAGAAGCGAGAGCTGAGACGTCGATGCTGCAGAACTCGGGAAGCTGTCGGTGATGTGGGTGGTGCTGATGCTGTGAAGATGCTGATGAAGAAACTGAATGCAGAAACTTCTATCTTAATTTAATTGGGTTAGAAAGAAAATCGCGGAAGAACCACGAGGAGGAAGAGAGTGTCAGAGAGGGGTGCGACGCAGTTGTCGGTATTTTAGAGAGGTGAAGTATCCTGTCCTGATTCCTGTCTTGAAGTCTTTGTCTCCTGATCTATCCTGGGGGACCCTTACCAGCCCTTTGGCCACGGGGTTGGTCTTCGCACCATTCTGGGTAAATATAAATTCATTGTATTGATAGATGTTCTTCTCTCTCTGTCCTCTCCTTTCTAAGCATAGTTATTGTGAGAGTCTGAAATATTTTTGCTTATTGATTATTGATTGAATTGACACTCTTGCGAATGAGGGTGTTTGTACTGAAACTTTGAGATGGTTCACATTCAATTAATTTAGATAAAGATTTAAAAACTTCCCGAGTCTGTGATTCTTTAAATTTATTAAAGAATGTTTAATAAGTCATGTTAATTATCACCATCAATTAGTTCCAACTAATGGTCCATCGACCAGAGGAAAGAACTTTTTGATCAGTGAAAGGTTTTAGTTAGAACAGAATAATAACTATTCCTGAAAACATGAAATCTATAAACTACAAGCTCCAGCGGTCTACTAGGTATTAGTGGAAGAAGTTATATGGGCCCAGGTGAGTATATGGTAGTGGAGTATCTGTTGTTAGTACACCGCTGGATCACCCCTTTCTGCTGCAGTCCACTGGGGCAAAGGGGCATGCAATGGGTGTTGCAGTGGGCGTTCCACTGCAACACCCATTGCATTTTGACGCTGCCCCAGATTTACAAAGCTGGGGCAGCGCCCAAAAGTAAGGCCAGGGAATACATGGTCTTAGAATGGCAATGCAAGGAAAAATAATGAATTTCTTCTCGTTTTTTGCTCTTTCAATGTGTGCTGCAGCAAATCGCCATTATTGATTGTTCATGTGCAAGAAGGTATTTCTTCCTTCACATGAACAATCACCCCTGCAGCGCAGGCACCCTTACAACATGGCACAAGGGTACCTGCGCTGGCACTAGGCAGCTTTTTTTGCACCAGCGCTAGGGGAAACACAGTTCGCTGTATTCTTATGAATACTGCGCATACCTGCGTTTTAAAAATGTCAGAGCACAGCATTGCCAAATTTGGCGTAACACCGCGCTCCGACTTTTTTTTGCAAATATGCCCTACCCTTCCTTCTCATTGAGGTTTTTTGTTGAGAATTTGTGACAGATCTTAGTCTAATTCTGTGGGTAAAGACAATATATGTATTCATTATGCAGGTCATCCATAAATACTCTTGTTTTCCCTATATGAGCCACAAACTCTAAATAAGTCAGGATCAGGAGGCGGAAAGGATTCAAGAAGTTCTAAATCCCTCATACTAGAACCAGCCAGATTCAAGAAAAGGAAAACTCACAGCCGCACTTTTGCTGAATCTGCTCCAAAAATATGGAACTCCCTACCACCCTCAACGAGAGCAATTACTTCACTCAGGCTTTTCAAAAAGGAAGTTAAAGCAGTATTACTTGAAAAACGTGTGTCATAAAAGAACTACTTTGAAACTGTCATTCACCCTATTGTATATTGAATCCTATTGTTTTTATACCTAGCTCTTCAAATTCTATGTACAGAGGATCATAAGTAATGGAAAAGTTACTTACCTTCGGTAACACCTTATCTGGTGGAGACATAGGGGCCGATTCCGATCTCGGCCGGTAGGGCTCCGAATCGGATTCGGCTTTACCGGATCCGATTCAGAGCCCTGTTTCCCGACCGATTCGTACGCGGGTCCGGCCGAGCGAGGTACGATGCAAGCGCCCACGAGTCGCCGACCGACTCGTACGCGGCTTCAACACGCTCCGACCGACTCACACGGACCCGACTCGCACCGCGCAATGGAGACGTTCCCCGGCCGGGTAAGTACGATGCGCACCGCGAGTAGTCCGACCGACTCGCGCCGTCCGGCTCGAAAGAGCTGTCGGAGCCGGACTTTGGGGGTCCGCGTCGGACCCCCTGTACGCGTGGCCGCGCGAGTCGCACACAGGGGGGAGCCATGGGTCCCCCTACCTGTGCATGTACGGCACGATGCGCTTCGCCGCGTACACGCTGTAGGGGGCGCCCTTGTTCGCCTCGCACTCGTCCGGTACTCGTCCGGTCGGACTGCCAGAGTCCGATTCGGTCGGAATTCTCTCCGGGTCCGGCTCGGTCGGAGAGATTTCCGGCCCGAATCGGAATCGGCCCCATAGTCTAGCCGCAGATTCCTTACCTTAGAATTCTACCCAGGTGCCAGGCTGGATCAGGAAACTTTTTCCAGCAAAACCTCTGCGCGCCGGTGGAGGGCGTTGAGCGACACCATAGCGACGTCGTTGACCAGATATGACGTCGACGAAGTCCATATAAGCCCTTCCCCAACGTCACAACGTCCGTTTCTTCCGTGACTAATTTCTGCGCCAAAACGCGGAGCCATCATAGCAACTGGCTATGGAAACAGTTTGCCAAAAAGAGAGATACATCTTTGAATTAACCACTACAAATGGTAACGCACAAGTTACTAACTTGTGTAACGATATATCTGTAAGAGACAGTAGTTAGTGACAGATTCCTTACCTTAGAATATCCCCAGGCGTCAGGCTGGATCCGGAAAGTTTTTGCGTAGCAGTACCCTTGCGCGTCGGTAGGCGGCGTCGTGCGGCTCCGCGTCCGTCGTCGGCGTCGTGATCGCCGGGATGACGTCGCGGGCAGTACTTAGGCGCCGCCCCTGCGCGCTGACGTCAGTTCTGTACACGACTTTCCGCGCCAGGAACGCAGAGCCATGCAAGAAGCTGACATAGGTGTCTGAAAAATACTAGGGCCCTGAAAGGGATGTCCTTAACCCTAGAAATCAGTTCGCAGAACGGGGAGGATCTGTCACTAACTACTGTCTCTTACAGATATATCGTTACACAAGTTAGTAACTTGTGCATCTGAAAGAGACACGTTAGTGACAGATTCCTTACCTTAGAATAGATACCCCAGCAATACCAACCCCGGTGGTGGGTCTGCGAACAAAGATCAGACAAGGAAGTCCTGGAGGACAGAACGGCCAAAGAAGCCGTCCCTCCGGACCTGACTGTCAAGGCAGTAATGCTTCGTAAACGTGTGCAGCGAGGCCCACGTAGCTGCCTGACAGATAACCGGCAGCGGAACACCGCGGCCCAAGGCCGTGGTAGCAGCCGTTGCCCTGGTGGAATGGGCACGCAGCCCAACAGGAGGCTCCTTTTAGCCAAAGAATAGCAGGTCTTGATGCACAAGGTAACCCAGCGGAAGATGGTCCTCTTGTGCACCGCCCGACCTTTTTGGCGCCCACGTAGCCAACAAAGAGCTGGTCATCCACCCGGAAGTGTTTTGTGCGGTCAATATAGAAGGAGAGCGCACGTTTTGGGTCCAGACGGTGGAGCCTCTCTTCCTCTCTGGAAGGATGCGGAGGCGGAAAGAAGGTGGGCAAAGTGATGGTCTGCCCAATGTGGAAAGCAGTAACCACCTTTGGCAAGAAGGACGGACGCGTCCGAAGAACAACCTTGTCTGGATGAACAGACAGAAAGGGAGGTTTGCAAGATAGAGCCTGGAGCTCACTCACCCGCCGAGCGGAGGTGATGGCCACCAGAAAGGCTGTCTTCAGAGTCAGAAGACGAAGAGGACAGTTATGTAGAGGCTCAAAGGGAGCGCACATTAAAAGGTAAGAACCAAGTTCAAGTCCCACTGAGGCATCACAAACGGAACAGGAGGGAAGAGGTGAGTAATGCCTTTTAAGAACCTGTTAACAACAGGGGACTTGAAAAGGGAGGGCTGATCAGGGAGCCTGAGGAAGGCCGAGATAGCACAAAGATAACCCTTGATGGTACCCAGGGCAGAACCCTGTTGGGCCAGAGAGAGAAGGAACAGAAGGACCTCAGAAAGAGGGGCAGAAAGGGGATTCACAGCCTTTGCTGTGCACCATGCCACAAATTTGTTCCACCTGCAGGCGTATACCACCTTAGTGGAGGGACGCCTGGCTGCCAGAATCACATCACAAACTTCGGGAGGCAAGTCGAAGGAATCAACTGCCGCCGCTCAATCTCCACGCAAGCAGGTGTAGACTGGACAGGTTCGGGTGGAGGACCGTCCCCTGCTGCTGCGACAGAAGATCCTCCCGAAGAGGCAGACGGATCGGGGATCTACGCTCATATTGAGTAGCTCGGGATACCAAACTCTTCGAGCCCAGTCCGGGGCCACAAGAATGACTTGGGCCCGGTCGTGCCGAATCTTCTTCAACACTCTGGGTAGAAGTGGTATAGGCGGAAAGGCGTACAATAGACCGCAACTCCACTCGTGACGAAAAGCGTCGCCGAGCGAGTGCCGCCTTGGAAATTCAAACGCGCAGAACTGATGACATTGCGCGTTCTCTTCGGTGGCGAATAGATCTAACCAAGGCTCTCCCCACTGTAGAAAGAGTCCTTGCGCCACTTCCGAGTGAAGACGCCATTCGTGATCCATCATGCACCTGCGGCTGAGTTCGTCCGCCCTGGCGTTCAGGGAACCTGCCAGGTGTTGAACCATCAGGAACATGCCCTGATGTTCCAGCCATGTCCAGAGGCGCAGAGCCTCCTGACAAAGGGTCCACGACCCCACCCCGCCTTGTTTGTTGCAGTACCACATGGCGGTGGTGTTGTCTGTGAACACCTGCACTACCTTCCCTTTGACAGAGGGAAGGAATGCCTTGAGTGCAAGTCGGATCGCCCGGAGCTCCAGAAGGTTGATATGGAGCCGGGACTCCGCCGGAGACCAGAGGCCTCTGATCTCCGCCTCTCCCATGTGACCGCCCCATCCCAGAAGGGACGCGTCCGTCACAACTGTGTGCTCTGGCTGGGGAAGGAAAGGGATCTGCCCATGACCCATTGACGGTTCGAGAGCCACCACTGCAACTGTTTTGCAGTCCCCTCCGAGATCTGGACGTGATCGGACAGGTTGCCCTGGTGCTGCGCCCACTGGAACTTCAGGTCCCACTGCAGAGCCCGCATATGCCATCTGGCATGATTGACCAGCAGGATGCAGGAGGCCATGAGGCCCAGCAGCCTCAGGGTCATCCGTACCGAAACCCAGGATAAAGGCTGAAAGATCGGAATCATAGCCTGAATATCCCGGACTCGCCGTTCGGGAGGATAGGCCCGAAACTGCGTCGTGTCCAGAACTGCTCCGATGAAAAGGAGCTGTGGAGAAGGAATCAGATGCGACTTCGGCACATTGATGGAGAACCCCAGCGAGTGCAGGAGTTCGGCCGTAGTCTGGAGGTGGGAGACGACTGCCTGGGACGAGCCCGCCTTCAGCAGCCAGTCGTCGAGGTAGGGGAAGACTGAAACCCCTGCCCGGCGCAGATGAGCTGCGACCACCGCCATCACTTTCGTGAACACCCGAGGGGCACTGGTAAGGCCAAAGGGGAGCACGGTGAACTGAAAATGCTCGAGGCCTACCGTGAACCGAAGGTAACGCCGGTGGGCCGGCAGGACGAGGATGTGGAAATATGCGTCCTGCAAGTCCAACGCTACCAACCAGTCTCCAGGGTCGAGGGCAGTCAAGACCTGAGCTAGGGTGAGCATCTTGAACTTCTCCTTCCGGAGGAAGCGATTGACGTTCCGGAGGTCCAAGATAGGACGCATGTCCTCCTTGTCCTTTTGGGCACCAGGAAGTAGTGGGAGTAGCAACCACGCCCTACTTCTGGGGTCGGAACATGCTCGATGGCCCTCTTGGCCAAGAGGGCCGTGACTTCCTTCTGCAGAAGTACCAAGTGATCCCCTGACATGCGGTGGAATTGAGGTGGCATGGCTGGGGGGTGGACTCGAAGGGGAGGGAGTAGCCCCTTCGGACAATGTCCAAGACCCACCTGTCCGAGGTGATGGTACGCCAGTGGGGAAGGTGATGGCGGACCCTGCCCCCTACTGGCGTGCTGTGCACCTGAAAGGAGGGACTAGGAGGGTTTGGAGGCCGCGGACGGGTTGGAGGTGGTGGCCTGACCCGCACGCTGGTTGCCCGATCCGCCACGGCGGAATCCACGTCCTCGGCCACGCGAAGACGCCTGCTGCGCGGGCCGGTGGCTGGGCTGCTGACGTGAAGGGGCGCCCCTACCGTAGCCACGATAGGGGCGAAAAGCAGAAGTCAGCGGAGGGCGTGTAGCAGAAAGGCCCAGGGACTTTGCAGTAGCCCGTGAGTCCTTAAAGCGCTCCAACGCATGGTCTGCTTTGGACCCAAAAAGACCGACTCCATCAAAGGGCATGTCCATGAGAGTATTCTGGACATCCCCTGAAAAACCAGTGGTTCTCAGCCAGGCGTGGCGTCGTAGCGCCACCGTCGTTGCAATAGACCTGCCCAGCGAGTCGGCGGTATCAAGGCCACATCGGATTGTGTATTTGGCCGCATCCCTTCATTCCGCAATGGCGCGGGAAAGCAGTGTCTGGACCTCCTCAGAACACTGGGGCAAAACATTCGCCACCGAATCCCACAAGGAGTGGGTATATCGGCCCAAAAGGCAAGTGGTGTTGATGGACCGCAAGCCAGCACTGGAGGAAGAAAAACCCTTCTTCCCAAATTGATCCAGGCGTTTGGATTCCCTATCCGGAGGGGCAGTAGGGAAGGCGGTTTGGGAAGCGGAGGCTTGGACAACCAAGCTCTCAGGGGTGGGGTGGACAGAGAGAAACAGGGGTCGCCCGGAGCTGGGCGATGGCGTCGGGACACGTTCCTATCCACAGGAGCCCCTGTGTTGGGCTTGGACCAGGCGCCCAAAAGAACGTCAGTGAGGGCGTCGTTAAACGGCAGCACAGTCTCCGTAGAGGAGGCTGCCGGCTGAAGCACCTCTGTCAAGAGATTAACCTTGACCGCCACAGCAGGGAGTTGGAGATGTAAGGCTCCAGCCGCCCTACGCAACACCGTTGCAAAATTGGCTCCCTCCTCCGTAGCCACGGGAGGAGACAGCATGCCAGTGTCCGGGGAAGTATCTAGACCACTGGCATCCCCTAGACCCTCTGTCCAGTCCTCATCGTACTGACACTGTTGTGTCAGAGGGTCATCAGACCCCTCCCAGTCCTCCTGGTCCTCCTCAGGTTCAAAATAAGGGGAGGAGGGACATTTGGGACCCAAGGTCTCATCGGCGCCGGAACCGGCGTCGAGCGACGTCGGTCCGGGTCCATGTCCGGAGCCGGAAGGAACTGGGAACGACGCCGCCCGGAGCCCCAGGCGGCGTCGAGAACGGCACCGGAGACATCGGCGCCGGCGGAGGTGTCGTTAGGTCGACCGGCGTCGATGGGGGTTGCGGAGCCGGGATCGAGGCCGGGGCCGAAGCCGGAGCCGGGATCGAGGCTGGAGGCACGTGCGACACCGGGGCCGGAGCCGTCGGCGATGCCGGAGCAACCCCATCAGGGCCCGCGGGGCCCGAAGGCGCACCGGAGGGACCTGGAGGCCCGAAGAGGCGGGCCATGGCCGACAGGAATTCCTGCACTTGGGCCGGATCCGCCCCGAACCCGGGAAGGGCGGGTATTGCGGGGGTGACTCCACAGGCATGTCCGGGGCCGCGGGGCGGGGACGGTGCCGGGAGGGGCCTCAGCCGAGTCGCGAGACCGGCGAGGCGAAGTCCTAGAGCGATGATGCTTTTGGACTTTTTGTGTTTCGACTTACCGGACGAAGAAGACTTCGATGCCGACGACCGGTGTGGACTCCGCGATCGACCCCTGGACCTCTCACGCGACCGGGGCTTCCGCGGAGCCGAATGCCGGGCCTCGAGGAGCTTTCGAGACCGCTCTCGCAAAGCTTTCGGGTTGAGGGCCTGGCAGTCGGTACAAGACTCCGTGTCGTGGCCTCGGCCGAGGCAGAAGAGACACTCCCAATGCGGGTCTGTGACGGACATCATCCGAGCACAGGCGCCGCAACGTTTAAACCCGGGCATCCCTACGACACCTTGAAGTCGATTGAGAAAAACAGTGAAAAATTCACCAAAAAGTATGGTCAAAAAATGACCAGGGCACTGCTCTTCCCGGATCTGCGCTTGCTGGCGCGGAAAAGAAGAACTGACGTCAGCGCGCAGGGGGCGCCTAAGTACTGCCCGCGACGTCATCCCGGCGATCACGACGCCGACGACGGACGCGGAGCCGCACGACGCCGCCTACCGACGCGCAAGGGTACTGCTACGCAAAAACTTTCCGGATCCAGCCTGACGCCTGGGGATATTCTAAGGTAAGGAATCTGTCACTAACGTGTCTCTTTCAGATGTACTATATAATAATTTCAAGAAAAGGATCTTGTAGGTAAGAAGCAAACAGTTCCCAGAATGGGGAGGATGGGTGGGTCATGAAGGAATCTGCAGCTAGACTATGTCTCTACCAGATAAGGCGTTACCGAAGATAAGTAACTTGTCCAACTGATAGAGAGATCTAGCCGCAAATTCCATACCTTAGAATTAGATAGCATGGCAACACTATCCCTGGAGGTGGGTCTGCGAACTGACCTTGCCAAAAAATCCGTACTAGAACCAACCGGTCTAATGAAAGACAGAAAAGACCAATGGAATGAGAGAATCAGGTGAGAAGGATGATACACCTCACTATATGAAATGTGGAAGAACCACAGACAATAATAGTAAAAAAGAGAGTTGGGGAGGCATGGGTAAGCAGGACCCATGGCAATGGAGAACAATGTGTTGAAAGGCACTAATCCATATGGACCGACATATTACACAAGCCCAGGTGGGAATTGGAACCATGAATAGCTGAAGCCCTGAAGATCAGGGCCACAGGAACTGTTACAGAGCAAAGCCCTGCATACCAACAGCAATTGATACTGTCTGGGGTAAAAACACTGAGAAGAAATCTCGAACACACGTACAGTGGAGGAAGGATGAGGCATGCTTCCATTACAAATACATGCGGACAAAACAAAAACAAGTCCCGTTCTGGGAGAACTCAAGACAGAGGAACACCGCCAGAAACACCCAACAGAGAGAACTCACAGAGAGGTGGAGAAGAAAACCAATGCATACAGAACTATCTCGAAAAGGTGACACGGAGGCCGTGTTACAAATAGAAATATATATATATAGAAAATCGAGCTACAGATATATATATATATACGGGGTGCAATACTGACTTACCTGCGGTCTTCAAATAAAGGAGTTAACCTTCCCTGTGCGGCGTCTTCTTTGGGGCAACTCTTTTGATGGATATTGAGCGGCTTGCCCAGCCGCGAAGACGCCCTGCTGCCAAGTGTGCAGATCTGCTGTGATTTCAGGAGAGTCACCGGCCGAATGGAGGGTCCGTTTTGAATGACGGAATACGGGCAGATTTCTCAACATTGTGCACCTCTGATCCACCCACTGGGGTAAGATTTAGCGTAAATATGTGAACATGCAACAGCGCCCACTTGGGACAATTAGGTGGTGGAACTGCAGCTACCATGATGCAATGAAGTATACGCCCACTGGGGCGGGACATTTAAAGATAGAGCAGGTGTTTCCACCAACATTGCTGGCTGTTCCTTTCTGCTTTTGAGCCTGTGAACAAGGACGAGTGGCGTCTGAAGCGCGTTAAGCCTTCAATTTGATTTGGGTGCAATGCTGACTTACCTGCGGTCTTCAAATAAAGGAGTTAACCTTCCCTGTGCGGCGTCTTCTTTGGTGCAATTCTTTTGATATATATATATATATATATATATATATATATATATATATATACGTCAGCACTGCCTCAACCAATCGCACTGAGGTCAGCAGCCCAAGAAGGAGGTTGGAAGAACGTTTGAAGTAATTGGCAGCACTTGAGAAAGTTTGAATACGAAACGCGTCGTGCAATGCCATGTTTAAATAAAGAGCAGCTTTCCCTGAAGTCCTGCGTGTGCTCTTCCTTCGGAACGGAGGGGAGGCTTGGTTGGATGTTTTAGGTGCAAGCCACGAGCACCTTTGTGAGCACCCACCCCTGAAGTGTCCGGCGGATTTGGTGGCAAGTTTGGTAGCACTACAGGCTCTGTGGTAACGCCGGATCGCCGCTTTCCCGAGCACAATTTGGCCGTCATTGATGGACAGCAACTTTGCGGGGGACACGCTGCTTACTTAAGCGGTGTGCACAGATTGACACCGGGAATCTTGCGGTGGGGTGTTGGACTCCGGAGGCTGCTTTCCCACCCTCATAACATTGATTCCTACAAACAATGCATTCACATGGAGATGGGAGCAGACACCGCCCACTGGGGCAAGTACTTACGAATTGGTGTCTGCTCCGCACGTACCTGGATTCCTGGGTTCGGGCTTTCCGTGTGAAGTGACGTCAGCACTGCCTCAACCAATCGCACTGAGGTCAGCAGCCCAAAAAGGAGGTTGGAAGAACGTTTGAAGTAATTGGCAGCACTTGAGAAAGTTTGAATACGAAACGCGTTGTGCAATGCCATGTTTAAATAAAGAGCAGCTTTCCCTGAAGTCCTGCGTGTGCTCGTCCTTCCTTCGGAACGGAGGGGAGGCTTGGTTGGATGTTTTAGGTGCAAGCCACGAGCACCTTTGTGAGCACCCACCCCTGAAGTGTCCGGCGGATTTGGTGGCAAGTTTGGTAGCACTACAGGCTCTGTGGTAACGCCGGAACGCCGCTTTCCCGAGCACAATTTGGCCGTCATTGATGGACAGCAACTTTGCGGGGGACACGCTGCTTACTTAAGCGGTGTGCACAGATCGACACCGGGAATCTTGCGGTGGGGTGTTGGACTCCGGAGGCTGCTTTCCCACCCTCATAACATTATGATTCCTACAAACAATGCATTCACATGGAGATGGGAGCAGACACCGCCCACTGGGGCAAGTACTTACGAATTGGTGTCTGCTCCGCACGTACCTGGATTCCTGGGTTCGGGCTTTCCGTGTGAAGTGACGTCAGCACTGCCTCAACCAATCGCACTGAGGTCAGCAGCCCAAAAAGGAGGTTGGAAGAACATTTGAAGTAATTGGCAGCACTTGAGAAAGTTTGAATACGAAACGCGTCGTGCAATGCCATGTTTAAATAAAGAGCAGCTTTCCCTGAAGTCCTGCGTGTGCTCGTCCTTCCTTCGGAACGGAGGGGAGGCTTGGTTGGATGTTTTAGGTGCAAGCCACGAGCACCTTTGTGAGCACCCACCCCTGAAGTGTCCGGCGGATTTGGTGGCAAGTTTGGTAGCACTACAGGCTCTGTGGTAACGCCGGATCGCCGCTTTCCCGAGCACAATTTGGCCGTCATTGATGGACAGCAACTTTGCGGGGGACACGCTGCTTACTTAAGCAGTGTGCACAGATTGACACCGGGAATCTTGCGGTGGGGTGTTGGACTCCGGAGGCTGCTTTCCCACCCTCATAACATTATGATTCCTACAAACAATGCATTCACATGGAGATGGGAGCAGACACCGCCCACTAGGGCAAGTACTTACGAATTGGTGTCTGCTCCGCACGTACCTGGATTCCTGGGTTTGGGCTTTCCGTGTGAAGTGACGTCAGCACTGCCTCAACCAATCGCACTGAGGTCAGCAGCCCAAAAAGGAGGTTGGAAGAACGTTTGAAGTAATTGGCAGCACTTGAGAAAGTTTGAATACGAAATGCGGCGTGCAATGCCATGTTTAAATAAAGAGCAGCTTTCCCTGAAGTCCTGCGTGTGCTCGTCCTTCCTTCGGAACGGAGGGGAGGCTTGGTTGGATGTTTTAGGTGCAAGCCACGAGCACCTTTGTGAGCACCCACCCCTGAAGTGTCCGGCGGATTTGGTGGCAAGTTTGGTAGCACTACAGGCTCTGTGGTAACGCCGGATCGCCGCTTTCCCGAGCACAATTTGGCCGTCATTGATGGACAGCAACTTTGCGGGGGACACGCTGCTTACTTAAGCGGTGTGCACAGATTGACACCGGGAATCTTGCGGTGGGGTGTTGGACTCCGGAGGCTGCTTTCCCACCCTCATAACATTATGATTCCTACAAACAATGCATTCACATGGAGATGGGAGCAGACACCGCCCACTGGGGCAAGTACTTACGAATTGGTGTCTGCTCCGCACGTACCTGGATTCCTGGGTTCGGGCTTTCCGTGTGAAGTGACGTCAGCACTGCCTCAACCAATCGCACTGAGGTCAGCAGCCCAAAAAGGAGGTTGGAAGAACGTTTGAAGTAATTGGCAGCACTTGAGAAAGTTTTAATACGAAACGCGTCGTGCAATGCCATGTTTAAATAAAGAGCAGCTTTCCCTGAAGTCCTGCGTGTGCTCGTCCTTCCTTCGGAACGGAGGGGAGGCTTGGTTGGATATATATATATATATATATATATGTATATATATATTAATTTCAATTTAATTGAGAAAGGCTAGCAATAGCCGAAACGTGTTTGATGTTTGGTCCTTAACGAATACATTTGAGAAAAAGTAATTCCACTCTAATGTGTGTTCGTCTGTCCTTGGAGGCTTTCAAGGAGGAAGGAAAGCGATATCTATCTATATCTTTCGAACTATCTATCTATCTATCTATCTATCTATCTATATATATATATATATATATATATATATATATATATTATCTACTGGCGGTCGCCAGTAGATAGTTATAGTTAGGACCTATTTTCCATAGGAAATTCACAACATTCTATTTCCAATAACTTTGGCGCCGGTTGATGAATCTTCGCAAAATTTTCAAAGCTCGTGGGGCGCTCCGGTCCGCTCCTATCCTGAAAGTCTCGGGGTGATTCATCAAGTGGGGGCCGAGAAAAAAGGGGGGTCCCAAAACGTGTTTTCCCCATGCAATTTTCCATAGGAACCTTTAGTCGCAGCTACAGCCCGAACTGCTGAACGGAATTACACCAAATTTGGCAAAAAGGTAGCCCTTGGTTCAGAGTCGTGCCTTTTGGTTAAATGGTGTAAATCCGTTCAGTAGTTCCTGAGAAATTTGAAAAAGAAAACGCATATATATCTGGGCAGAGCCTAACCACACATGTCATCGTGGAATTGCTGGCAGCCATCTTGGGACCAATATAAATGATAGTACCCCATTGAAATGCATTGTAGTGAATCGAAGATTTTGAGGGTTACCAAAAGGAGAACTATAAAGGGTGATAACAGACTTTAGTTACATTAGAATTCATTTGTTGATGGTACCATACTCATTTCAGGAATTGTGGTGTGTTCTAAGGTGATTTTACCCTGTGAAAAACCTTCTGCTGGGATATCATGAATCATGTTTGAGAGAAAACTATTTTCACATGCTTGTCCCATACAGTTTTGGAAGGTGCTCCAGAAGCTAAAAGAGAGCATATTTTCTGTAAATTCACATTATCTTTCTCAGTCATGTGAGAATGAAGTCTGACATTCTCAGTAAAACATGTACATCCAACAAGGGCAGAGACTGTCAGTTGATTCCTTTGTGTTCTAATGCAGCTTCCCAGAGTGTTTTAAAGAACAACTAGAGCACTAACAGCCTTACTTATGACAAAAGTATGGCACACCTGAAGCCATCTTGATTGGAATAAACTGGTAACACTTAAAACATTTAATTTAAAAAGGAACAAAATGATGGGGTTCATTTTGTCATAGAAATTATGGTTAGTGCTGTAGAAAGAAAAATTAGGACATGTTTCAAGTGTGATCTCAAATATCTTCCTGTTATATTTCAACAGGAGCAGCCTGTCAGTTGATGCCTTTGTGTTCTACTGCAGCTTCCCAGAGTGTTCTAAAGAACAACTAGAGCGCTAACAGTCTTACTTATGACAAAATTATGGCACACCTGAAGCCATCTTGATTGGAATAAACTGGTAACTCTTAAAACATTTAATTTAAAAAACCCTAAACCCTAAAACACTACCCCCAGCACGACTCCCTACACTACCCAAACACCACTGCACTACCTTAAACCCTAAATCTACCCCCAGCACGACCCCTACACTACCCAAACACCACTGCACTACCCTAAACCCTAGAAAAGAAACCCCCACCCCATGCCCAATCCCCCTTACCTCTCACTCCTCATGGTTCCTCTCTCCTCGTGGTTCCTGCTTCACGTCATCTCTGAGGGGCGGTGCACGTCGTTGTGAGGAAACGGAACAGCCTCTGTTTCCTTACAACAACATGGATCGTCTACATGTTTTTTAGAACGCATGGTCATTTACCATACATACCTTTACAACAAAATTCGTTGTAAAGGCATGCGTGGTAAATGACCATGCGTTCTAAAAAATGCGTAGTAATGACTTCGTGATGTACAACGCATGCGTGGTAATTCATGCATTGTAATGGTATCGCAAAGTAAAAAGTCGTTGTAACGGCTGTTTACCGATCGAAGCTGGCCCCTGTTCTTCAGTGAGACGTTTATTTGATTAATTAGGAGGAAGGAATGTGGTTTTTTACCGAAAAGTGCATTCCCGGCTGTTGTATTGTGAAAGTGTCCGCATGGCCTGGTTTCACTTCCGGTGAGAGAGTGGAAGAGTCTGTTTGGATCTAAAGGAATTCTGTTGTTGGACGGGGCCGGCGCGACATGTCATCAGAAAACATAGCTAATGGAAAGCGTCCTCCCTGAAGTGTGGAGCAGTGCCATGAGAGGTCAACGAGTGTGCGTCCCACCGCAGTATGACCGTACCGCGTGACCCATGTGCCGCCTCCAGGGTACGGGAGGCAGAAGCGGCATCGCAGGTCCTCTTGAAGACCGTTGTAGCAATAATTCTACATTTTGGTACTAGGGCATTTTAACTTTGTTGTTCCTGCCAGATACAAAGAGAAGATCCTGTGTTATTCAGTGCCCTCGTTACCTTTTTTGTGGGTTGTGGTGCTTGTCACTTCGCTGCCCCGCCGGTGCACACGACTGGGCACCCCACCTCGTGTGCCATCTGCAGGGCCACTGCCCTCGGATCACTGGTTTCGGTTTCTGGAGTGGCAACATAAACAGTTGCTCCCAAAGGACTAGCCTGAACACTTAGGTGAATATCCCCTGCACCAGCATTCCACGGAAATTCTTTCCTAGCTCTCCCACGTCAACGAGCACGGCTCCGCTCGCGACACCGTATGACGTCATCGGAGCCATAAGAGGACCTCGTCGGCGTGCTGACGTCAGTTCCACCCATTTTTTCCATGCCACCGAGGCAAACAGGGGACCGAGACATTTTCACATGTATACATAGTATAATAAATATATATATATTCACTGAAAAAACCATAGGTTTCAGGCACGTTATAGTTAGAAATTAGCATTTAAAAAACCTTAGAAATTCACTGAAAAAACCATAGGTTTCAGGGGCGTTATAGTTAGTTGGACATTTCACTCGTACAAAACCATAGAAATTCCCCCGTTATAGTTAGTTCAGTTAACTGTAACTCGCGCGCCCGCAATGCACTGCTGATGACGTCACATATTACATCACTCATGACATGGTCAGTGACATCACTCATGACATCTCAAATTACATCACTGATGACATCATCCTTGTGATAGAGTGGCAGACCTCCTCTCACCCTAATATAACCTTTGATACACACACTCAAAAATACAAACTAACATTTTCAAAACAATGGACATACCAATACCAGTTACAACACACCTATTCAGTAATTCCAAGATCTACACACACATCCACTCATTCACCAACAGTCCCTATACAGTCACTCATACATGTACTCACTCATCATATGTACTCATACACCTATACATCCTGTTACACACCACCACTCATCCATAGAGTTACTCACACACATAGTCACACATGCAAACAAAGTATCAAACATCCATTTACTTGCATATACAGTTATACACACACTACCACACTTACTTCTACAGAAACTTACACATACTTACTCTCTTAAACAATCACTTATAGAAACACCTACTTATTTGTACAGGAACTCTTCCAATCTCTCACTCTCACATATACTCACTTATATACACCAATACTCACATATACTAGTTTAAAACATATGTAGTTACTCATAAAGACACTATTGAGACAGTCATTCACTCACTAACACACCCACACACATACTCATCCACCTATACAGTCCTGCACACATGCTGTCTTCAACACATACAAACAGTGAGTCACTTATTTATGCATCTATGCACTAAGTAATACCCCCCACCGAACCATACAGACACTCAGACACTCATACTGATACTCAAAAAACCAACTAATAACCCATATAGACACTCATGTAGCTACTCACCAACCCATGCAGCCACTTATACACAAAGTGAGAGACTGATACAGATATTTTCATATTTAAACATTACTCACTAACCCATGTATTCACTAAGATACACTTAGTCAGTTATACAATCAATTTTACAAAAAGAATCATCCATTTAGACACTTATATACCCATTTATTCTTCTATCGACCTTGAGATATACATATATAAAACATATTTAATTTTCAGAAAAACACATTCACTGGATGATGTCATCAGTGATGTCATTTGAGATGTCATCGGTGATGTCATGAGTGATGTCACTGACCATGTCATGAGTGATGTAATATGTGACGTCATCAGTAGTGCATTGCGGGCGCGCGAGTTATAGTTAGCTATACATACACATAATACAGTGCTATATAAAAATACATTGATAAAAGAAAGAAAGCAGCACCATGACATTCATGAACATAAGTAGTATGGGGCTGAGCAATCAGCAATGTAGTATAAAGAAATAGAGAGAGAGAAAGAGGGGGAAATCACACCCCTCAACAAAAGAAATACTGGTGAAGCATTAAGAAATTATGCTAGCTGATTAGTAGCCTGAAAAAGGCTGGTAAGAGCCACATCCTGAATGAAAGCAACAGGAACAAGAACCTTGCGATAAAGAATACAAGGGTGCACTGGGCCTAAAACAGTCCCAGGTGAGTAAAGGCCAACTATTGGAAGGCAGAGACTGCCGAACGGCGAAGGCTATCAGACAAAGCCAAAACCGAACATAGTCCTGTAGGGAAAAGAAAGTCCATAAAGCATAAGGTCCACAAGTTTGAACCAACGATGAAAAGGCCAATCGAAAGGCTAGGCAAGTGAAACAAAAACAATATATATTCAATAGAGGAACAGAAGTTCCACAAGAAGCATGATTCACCAAAATGGAAGGGAAGAGAAGGGCAATCACTTGTAAGGAGATACACCTATACTCCACCGCACTTAAAGGTGGGAAAAAGAAAAAAACTTTTTTTATAACTCTCACCCACTCTAGTAGTGGCATGCTTCATCATCAGGTTTACCAGTGACGACTCCTCCGCTAAGGTGGAGGAGCGTCGCCCCAAAGCTTTCAGCAGTAGAAATAAAGGAAAAATAAAATGATAATAACTCTACGTTATTATCATTTTATATGTTCCTGCTGCAGCGTCTTTGTGGGGCGGGCAGATCTGCTCTGCTCTCAGAGCAGGGGGAGGAGTGGTGGGCACTCTGTAAGTGCGCAATGACTATTTGGTCGGCCCTCTCGGGCCAGCCAAATAGTAATGCGTACTTTGCATGATCTCCACCCAGACTGCATTACAGCCTGGGTGAAGAACATGCCCAGGCTCCCTGTCCCCCTCTGAGCACCGAAACACGGCGCTCCGACCAATCCCAATGCTGCCACGCAGCGTTGTGATTGGCTTAGGTGAGCGTAGAAGCCCGGGTGCTTCCTGTTCAAGGAGAGAAGGGACGATGACGAGGAGGACGAGGAGAGACGCAGCGAGGAGGTAAGGTTTTTTTTCCCTTTACCCCCTTCCCCCACCCACATCCCCCACCCCACCACCCCCATCCGTGCCAGCCACCACTGTTCCATGCCTTACCGCGCCCTAATTCCAAGCCATTCCCTTCGCACTCGTTGCATTGATAGTGGAAGGGAGGAAAAGCTGGAGGGCAAGTAAGAAAGAGGTGGGGGCCATCAGCCTGCTGGAGCAGGCACAACTGGGCACCAAGATGCAGAGCTTGCCCACAGCGGCAGCGGCCTGGTGAGGCCCCGCCTAGCACAGACGGCATGGCCCAAGGCGGTGCCAGCCGGGCCGAATACAAAGTTGACTTTTCTCCATCCCAAATGGCAATACTGTTGGAAAACAAAATTGGGGGGGTTTGCAAGGAGCGTGAGGATAAAAAGGCGGAGAGCTCCGCTTTGCATCTGAGACAGTGCAGTACTTACTGTTTCTTCATCATGAACAGATATTATTATTATTAATAATTTATATAGCGCTGAGTCACCCCAAAGGGGTATCTCTGCGCTCAGGATGGAGTGCTGCAGCCAGACCCAAGGGAATCAGAAAAGATGAGTTTTCAGAAGCTTCCTGAACTGAGAGAGGCTCTGGCAATCGCGAAGCTGGAGGGGCAGCTCGTTCCAGAAAGCAGGGGCAAGATGTGTAAAAGCTTTGCCACCCTTGCGCGCCTTTTTAATTCTAGGGGTGCAAAGGAGGAGCTTGGACCCAGATCGAAGGGGCCGTGAGGGGATATACTTAATAAGTTTAGCAGATAAGTGGGAAGGCCCCTGTTCATTAAGGGCTTTAAAAACAGTGCAGCCTATCTTAAATTTCACCCGCTTTCTCACAGGGAGCCAGTGGAGTTTTTTGAGAAGGGAGTAGAAGCAGTTCTAGGTGGGACGTTTGCTACCAAACGGGCAGCAGTGTTCTGCACGACTTGTAACTTGTTTAAGGAGGCTTCGTTGGCCGATGACAACAGTGCGTTACAATAGTCCAGACGACTTAGTACTAGGGCTTGCATCAATGTTTTTTTGGTAGAGGAAGGTAACAGGGGGAAGATTCTTCTGAGTAACATGAATGTGTAGAAGCAGGTGCCAGCAGTAGTAGTGGCGTGAGCATCGAGAGTGAGGTTCTGGTCGATCCTGATTCCCAAATTCTTGAATACTTCCTTAGGAGACGGGGCATTGCCCAGCTCCTCTGGCCACCATCTGGGAGTCCAGCTTATAGCTGCTCCTCCGACCAGCATGATCTCCGATTTCTCGGCGTTCAATTGGAGGAAGTTAGTCCTCATCCAGGCAGCAATGGTCTTCATGCCTTCAGAAAAGATGAGTTGTATATCAGGTCTGTTTTTATCAAAGGTGAGGAGGAGCTGGGTGTCTTCCGCGTATGAGATGGGACTGAACCATAAGTTCCTCATTAGTTTGGCCACACACAACACACAAACAGGATCCTTTGAAGCAGCCCTTGAATAAGGAATCATTGCATAAAAGGGCAATATGCCGCCAGAACCAATAAAAAAGGAAAAATAACAAGGCAACTGATTTTTTTAATGGAATGTTTCAGCAACATTATCTAAATGTATAATAGATCTTGATTTACTTGATTGTTGTTTTGTAAGGCATTTATGGTGTTCACTTTATCGTGCACAAAGATAAACAAGACGATATCAGTTTCATGGGAGCCTATTTCACCACATTTTGCCGTCAGGGGCGCAGGCTGGTTAGGAGTTATCTAGGGGCATGTCGGCCGGGATTGTGGGGTAGGGAGGCACGGAGTTTGTCTCGCAAACCCTTCTCATTGGTGTCAGGAGTCGTGAATATTTTCTTAAGCCTCTAGCTTCAAAGATGTCCACGATTATGTCCCTAAATTGATAGTGTTATGTTTTGGGACAGGTACATCACTGTATTTTCTGAAGGCAGAGCACCTGGTCTTACATGAAATGTCTTACATCGCTGTGAAAAGAATGGGCAAGCAGCTTGCATGGTATTTTCTATTTATAAGCAAATGAAGGTTCTCAGTGGCATAAAGCAAAATGGCGAAGCCCGCTTGCTGAATGTGACGATGGTACCCTGAATCTCCCATAGCCCACAGATATTCATTCACCTTGGTCTGGTTGGGAGCGCCCTAGAGAGTTGGCAATCCCCTGAAGGGGTGGGGTCCGCTGCGCTGCAGGGGCTTTTGTTTGACGCCCCCGAGAGTTCTGGTGTCCAGGTTCTGGATCAGGGGCCTAGCTTCCATTGATGCAGCAGGTGCAGTTCCACCGGGGCAGGGAGGCCCGTAGATCCCACAAAATCCTGATTACTACTGTATTTAACAGTTTAAACAGTGGCTAGGAGTCCAATTTCTTTGATTGTAAAAGGGCCCATGACACATGGGCTGCAGCACTGATCAGGATAAGTGTGGCATTGCTGCAGGGGCTCCCATTCCACCTCCGTGGAAGGGAGCCAAAGTGATCCCAGTCTTTAAGAAAGGTGATCGTTCACTAGCAACCAACTACAGGCCCATCAGTCTGATCGATGGTGCTCAGAAAGTTTTTTCTCCAGCACTTTTAGTAAAAATCACTGCATGGATGAAGGAGGAAGATATTCTGTCCCCTTTCCAGGCAGGGTTTAGAAGGAGGATTAGCAAGATTGATCAGGTCTTTCGTTTTAGCCTATTGGCCTGGAAAACCGTGTGTATTGAAAAGGGGCTCTTATATATCGCTTTTATTGATCTGAAGTCTGCCTTCGATCTCATCCCCAGGTGTAAGTTGTGGTGTGTCCTGCAGGAGCTGGGCTTTCCCCCAGAGCTCCTGGCGTTGGTTGTCCGACTTCATGAGGGCAACTACGCCAGGGTCCGCTGGGGAGATCAGGGGCAGTTGTCGGACCCGATCAGTGTGGAAAGGGGGGTCAGACAGGGGTGTGTGCTGGCCCCCACTCTATTCTTATTATTTATCAATGGTGTTGTCTGATACTTAGCAGATGTGCCAGCGGATGCCCCGGTGCTGGGGGGAGTAAAGGTAACTGCTCTTCTGTTTGCGGACGACACAGTGATAGTGTCTAAAATGCACAGTGGCCTGCAACTGCTCTTGAATAGTTTCAAGGCTTTTTGTGATCAAAGATGTCTTGAGGTTAATACCTCGAAAACTAAACTTTTGTTAATGAATCCACACAGAACATTCAAGGGCAAAATACTACTGGGGGGATACCGCTTGAGAGAGAGGCTATTTTTGAATATTTGGGTATTACCCTATCCGAGAAAATGGTATGGAAAGATCACATTTCGAAGCGGAATCTTCAGCAGAGACAGACCATTGGGGCGCTGATTCGGGAACATAGAACTTCCCAATCCAGGCCAATAGCTGCCCCCTTGCAGATCTATGAGCAGAAGGTAGTGAGTTCTGCCCTTTATGGGGCTGAACTCTGGGGATTCGAAAACACTGAAAGTTTGCTTATTACAGAAAACAAATATTTAAGATCTCTATGTTCACTCCCCCAGAGCACACCACTCCATCCTTTGCGATTAGATATGGGTAGACGCACTATTGTGGACAAAGCTAGGCTGCGCCCCTTACTATTTTGGTTGCGTCTTAGGTTAACCCCCGAGCTTTCCCATTTTATGGCAGCGCTTGAGGAGGTTTCCAAGCTTGATCGCTTTAAAAAGATTAAGTGGCTTAATGAAGTTAGATCACTACTAATAGCGATAGGCCTGGGAAGCTCTTGGGAAACTAGAGATGTAGACCAATTGCCCAGCAAAGAAGTGGTTAAAACCCAATATTGGAGTCTGGTAGCACAATCTTTTGTTGCACAATCATCAGTGGGTCGCCTTACGATAGAATTCATGGAATTCAAAATGCAAAGCACTTTTGAGGCCTACTTGGATTATATCACCATCCCGCAGGATAGAAAACTCCATATCCAGTTCAGACTAGGTTGTCTTCCTGTGAATTCCTTCACAGCTGCTTGGCATCAGCCCTTGCCCACTACACAGCATTGTCCAGGCTGCGCCGCAACGATCGAAATAATTGGCCACATCTTCTTTGCCTGTCCTCTCTATAATTTCCCAAGACACCAGTGGTTAACCCCTGTTTGCAGGTTACTAGGAACCTGCTGCCACCAGGAAGCGCTCTGCATGCTAAAATCAGATTGTAGGCCTTTTGTAGCATGTGGTGTTGCAAAGTTTCTTGGCAAAATGTGGATTATCCGAAGGTTTGCGTCCAAGACGCGATAGTCTGCATTTTTTTATACTGTCCTAAAAGAGCTATTCTATGCTTTGTAACAGCCATGTATTGTTATAATCTGTAAACTGATCCAATCTTGAGAATCAGCTGATTCTTTTTTTAAAATCTGGCACATGTTTTAAAAATACTAATTGATCTTATTCTTTTAAAAATTGTCTTTTTATATTAACGATGATTTAATATCCTTTTAACATATGTGTACTGTTTAATGATGCTTTATCTTATGTATAATGTCGGATCATTGTATTATAAGCACTCGCACTTTAATGGTCGTAATGACCGAATAAAGTTATACAGGCACATGCACCAACGTTTTTTGCGAGCGCAAACGGTGCGATTCGCAAAAATCGGCCATTTGCGCCCGCAAAAAGGGCTATTGCGATGCATCAAGGTGTAAGGCACCCGCAATTTAAATTGCGATTGCATTTAAGGAATCGCAGTTTACGATTCCTTAAATGCAATGCAATAACCACTTTTAAATAGCGATTTCGCTATTTGGGGCCGCAAATTACCGAGCAATTGAATTGGTCGGTAATTTGCAAGAACTTTGAAAAATGCACTAAAGTGCATTTTTCAAAGTTTCATGTTGCACACACACATGCCCTTGGGGCATGTGTGTGCGCAACACGGGTGCACATCACAATTCCAGGGGTGCAACAGGGTGTCCTTTTGACACCCTTGTACCCTTGAAATTGCATGTGCAATTTGCGAGTACCTATTGGTACTCGCAAATTGCGCATGCAATTTCCCATTCATTCCTATGGGCCTGTGGGCCCATAGGAATGAATGGGGAGCCATTCCTTAATTGCGACTCGCTATTTGCGAATCGCAATTAAGGAATGTTTAGGAATCGCTATTTTTATAGCGATTCCTACATGCATAGGCTTTTGCGAGTCCTTAATTGCGATTCCTTAATAATCGCAATTAAGGACTCGCAAAATCATACCTTGATGCATGTGCCCCTTGATGATTACTACTGTATTTAACAGTTTAAACAGTGGCTAGGAGTCCAATTTCTTTGATTGTAAAAGGGCCCATGACACATGGGCTGCAGCACTGATCAGGATGAGTGTGACAGCATACGAAGGCTACAATAAGAAGAAAAATTCACCTGTATGATCACTCTGTCTCCCCTAGTCCAACAACATCTTCTCTCACCGTCCAATGCCAACCCCCGCTTGTGGCAATGTAAGCTGCTTCCCAGCCTAGAACTTCGGAGCTCTATAGGCATGCACAGACTTATATGTAGGGTCCCTGAAATGTTGCAGTATTGCAGAACTACTTTATGTGTCAAGACTGGCTAAATTATAAAGCAAGAAAAGGCAAAATATGTGGTAGGTTCTGTGGCTGTATTTTCTCGCTGTTTTGCCGTTTTTAACATAAATAATGATGTTAGGGCAAAGGTTTCACCTCATTAGTACCAGATTAAGGCCTAGATACAGCAATCAGCAACTAATCAGTTACCAAATACTTTTTGCAAAGGTGCATGGCACGCTTGTGGTGCTTTTTTAAAATAGTATTTGATCCCTTTGAACTAATAGCACATTATTTTGGTGAAATCTAAAAATGATGCAGCATATGGTGAAATATATGGCACGTGCAGTAAATCTATAACCATGCGAAAAACACAGCTACCACAGAATTGTATAATTCCAGAGGCCCTACTTACATGTGTATTCAAATGCGGGTAGTTTGCCTACACAGTCTGCTCGTTCCTGTGGCCAACTGATGGATAAAGATTCCGAAGTAAGAAAAGTGGCAGGTGGACAGAAGCCAGCATCGGGCAGCTACGCTTTAGGTACATATATACTCATGGCAAATCCTTGGCCCAGCGGAGGATTACTCCTGGAAATGTGTTCAGTTAAACTTCCCGGAGAAAAGTTTGTAGCATCGATTATCTGTCTTCCCTACAAATGTTTATTCTGTTTATTTGTTCTTTAGATGTTTGTGTGGCGCTTATGCATCCTGTTCACTACTTCAGATCTCAATGCAGGTCGAGGGAAAGGGTTAGCAGGGAAGAGGGAAAGGGTTAGCAGCAAAAGGGTGGAAGTCGCAGCCAGTGAGAGGATCAAGGCTGTTAAATTAGGGCTAGTCATTTGGAGATGATGTGCATTTTCAGCAGGTTTTGGTACTTTACAAGGTTTTCCTCAATGTGGAGAGTTTTGGTAGGACAGAGTTCCACGTGGAAAAGCTTTGAGAGCAGCATTATGATGCTCCTTCTAAAGTGTTTATATTACAGCAGGTGGAGAGATGGTTGTTTGTCACAGCATCATCTACAGAAATATCCTCTGACATATATCTTGTGTCCGAATATGGTGTACAAAAATATTGTTCCATTGGGGAATCATTTCTTCGGAGCTGCTGAGGGCCCTCTCTTCTCTTCCTGCTTGAGCCCTCCCCTTGCTTCCCTCTGGGTGCCCCTCCTTGCTTCTCCCTCAAGCACTCTCCTTTCTTTTAATTCGCTTCTCCCTTCCTCTCCTCACTTCTCCCTAGAGGCAGAGAAATTGCAGCTGGCCACGTCGCATGCAGGGCGACATAGAGGGGACAGCATCCTAGTGTTGCTCCCCTGCTACAAGGGTAGACCGTAGAGGGAAAAGTGGGTCATCCCCTCAGTTTATGGCCCCGGGTGTCAGGAGGGGAGCAGTGGACCAGGAGGGCTCATAAGGGGTCACCTCCTAGGGCAGGATCTCTTTGGCGGTCAGCGTTAGGACACTGCGGATCAGTGGCAGACAGCGGGTGTGTTTGTTGTTATCTAGAGGTGAGCAGATGGAGGGGGTGGGGGTAGGCCGCAGCACTGTCAGGCGCGCTGCTAGACTGTCGCGGGAATGCATCCAGCGCTTCCTATATCATCAACCAATGCCCCAAACCCCCACCCCCGTCTGCACCGATTTATTTATTTATTTTTGTCCTCATATCACCGTAGCTTCTGCAAATCTCCAACCGCTCTATCTATGCGCCTCCCGGTCCACTGCATTCACTCTTGGCTCTGCCGCTCTCAATTCCCAGGCGAGGCCTTCACCACAGATGGCGCCTTGTTGTAATCATAGGTACTCCTTATTAGTAACTAGATAAAATATTACCCTAAATTCCTCTCCATCTGGAGAAGTCTGCCCATATCTCAGGTACATTCCCAGTTTTACTGTTCACATCTGAACGCCATACCCAGGTGACTGCTTTAATCCAATCTGCAATTTTCGGGGGAGAGGGGTCAACCCACCGCTTATAGATTTCTCTCCAAGCTATAAGTTTCAAATAGAACAAAAGACCTAACTGCTGCCTGCACAATACACTGCATGAGATATTATCTACACCTAATAATACTAGGGCTGAGTTTACCATTATAGTTACCCTGAAAATATCTTTAAAGATGGACTCTTTGCCGCTCCAGAACGATTTTATTCTGGGGCATAAGAAGAAAATGTGTTCGTCATTAGCTTTTGAGAAGCCACATCTTCTACACCTTGGAATGGGTAATGGAGTAAACTTGGCGATATTTGCAGGCGTCCAGTATAGCCTATTGATTGTAAAAAAAGTGGTTACGCTTTAGATTTGCAGGCTTAACAATTGAATATTACAATTTCAAAGAGTCACACCAGATTGATTGTAGATGCTCCCCTTGGAAGGTGACTCCCCACACCGTATATGGTAATTTTGTGTTCTTATCATCCACTTCCAGAAATTTCCAGTCCCATACCGCGATCTCCTTTTTTTTTTGGTCTTATGTCCTGGAGGGAGAACTCAAAATCCCAGTCCTCCCTTGTCTCTGATTTCGAGGCCGCCAGCCTGGAAAAAAGTTGTACATATTTGAACCTGGATAGATTGTCCCCAACTTTCGCTCTCAGAACTTTCCAAAGTAATATCCCTTGCTCTGACAAAATCTCCCCAGGTGGCCATCCCTGCCCGTCGTAATGAAAGACTCAGTACATCTCTCATACATTTTGGGGTTCCAGGGGAGTTCTAACTTGGTGCAAAATCCGAATAGTATCCAATACCAATCTTTCTCCTCACCTTGCACCAAAGATAGAGTGCAGACTTTAGGACTTTCAGTCGTATCTTCTTTAAAAAATTTGGAGCACCGAATTTATACAAAAACCCATCAGCACCACCCTCCCTAGTCATTTCCCCTAAAAGCATTCCCCAGGTAGAATTATTAGGTTTCCCTAACAGCATCCGGACATTCTTAAACTGGAATTCCATACAATACATATTTAGGTCTGGGAGGGCCAGCCTGCCTTTTCTAACCTACGCCTAAGCTTTTTCCATGACAATCTGGCCTCCCTAGAAGCTCAGATGAAGATAACTATTTTCCCCTGGATTTTATCCATACTTAATCTTGGGAATGTGAGGGGGATACAATTAAAGAGATAACTAAATTTTGGGAGAATCGACATATTTACTAATTTCACCCGCCCATAGATTGTTATGGGCAAATTCTTCCATCTAGACAGCAGTCCATCCATCTCCTTATCCACCCTTTTTAGGTTATGCAGTGGAATTCTGTCCACAGTATCAATAATCGTTATCCCTAAATATTTTATCTCAGAGCTGACCCTCTCCGTCCACCCTTCAACATTCCAACACATTATCTCCGTTTTAGTGTGGTTCACTGAGTATCCTGATAAGGCTCCAAATTCTGCCACTATCTGCTCCAATCTCTGAATTGTTATGACCGGTTCTGATGCACAAGTTACTAACTTGTGTAACGATATATCTGTAAGAGACAGTAGTTAGTGACAGATTCCTTACATTAGAATATCCCCAGGCGTCAGGCTGGATCCGGAAAGTTTTTGCGTAGCAGTACCCTTGCGCGTCGGTAGGCGGCGTCGTGCGGCTCCGCGTCCGTCGTCGGCGTCGTGATCGCCGGGATGACGTCGCGGGCAGTACTTAGGCGCCGCCCTGCGCGCTGACGTCAGTTCTGTACACGACTTTCCGCGCCAGGAACGCAGAGCCATGCAAGAAGCTGACATAGGTGTCTGAAAAATACTAGGGCCCTGAAAGGGATGTCCTTAACCCTAGAAATCAGTTCGCAGAACGGGGAGGATGGGTGGGCGGTAAGGAATCTGTCACTAACTACTGTCTCTTACAGATATATCGTTACACAAGTTAGTAACTTGTGCATCTGAAAGAGACACGTTAGTGACAGATTCCTTACCTTAGAATAGATACCCCAGCAATACCAACCCCGGAGGTGGGTCTGCGAACAAAGATCAGACAAGGAAGTCCTGGAGGACAGAACGGCCAAAGAAGCCGTCCCTCCGGACCTGACTGTCAAGGCAGTAATGCTTTGTAAACGTGTGCAGCGAGGCCCACGTAGCTGCCTGACAGATAACCGGCAGCGGAACACCGCGGCCCAAAGCCGTGGTAGCAGCCGTTGCCCTGGTGGAATGGGCACGCAGCCCAACAGGAGGCTCCTTTTTAGCCAAAGAATAGCAGGTCTTGATGCACAAGGTAACCCAGCGGGAGATGGTCCTCTTGTGCACCGCCCGACCTTTTTGGCGCCCACGTAGCCAACAAAGAGCTGGTCATCCACCCGGAAGTGTCTTGTGCGGTCAATATAGAAGGAGAGCGCACGTTTTGGGTCCAGACAGTGGAGCCTCTCTTCCTCTCTGGAAGGATGCGGAGGCGGAAAGAAGGTGGGCAAAGTGATGGTCTGCCCAATGTGGAAAGCAGTAACCACCTTTGGCAAGAAGGACGGACGCGTCCGAAGAACAACCTTGTCTGGATGAACAGACAGAAAGGGAGGTTTGCAAGATAGAGCCTGGAGCTCACTCACCCGCCGAGCGGAGGTGATGGCCACCAGAAAGGCTGTCTTCAGAGTCAGAAGACGAAGAGGACAGTTATGTAGAGGCTCAAAGGGAGCGCACATTAAAAAAGTAAGAACCAAGTTCAAGTCCCACTGAGGCATCACAAACGGAACAGGAGGGAAGAGGTGAGTAATGCCTTTTAAGAACCTGTTAACAACAGGGGACTTGAAAAGGGAGGGCTGATCAGGAGCCTCAGGAAGGCCGAGATAGCACAAAGATAACCCTTGATGGTACCCAGGGCAGAACCCTGTTGGGCCAGAGAGAGAAGGAACAGAAGGACCTCAGAAAGAGGGGCAGAAAGGGGATTCACAGCCTTTGCTGTGCACCATGCCACAAATTTGTTCCACCTGCAGGTGTATACCACCTTAGTGGAGGGACGCCTGGCTGCCAGAATCACATCACAAACTTCGGGAGGCAAGTTGAAAGGAATCAACTGCCGCCGCTCAATCTCCACGCAAGCAGGTGTAGACTGGACAGGTTCGGGTGGAGGACCGTCCCCTGCTGCTGCGACAGAAGATCCTCCCGAAGAGGCAGACGTATCGGGGGATCTACGCTCATATTGAGTAGCTAGGGATACCAAACTCTTCAAGCCCAGTCCGGAGCCACAAGAATGACTTGGGCCCGGTCGTGCCGAATCTTCTTCAACACTCTGGGTAGAAGTGGTATAGGCGGAAAGGCGTACAACAGACCGCAACTCCACTCGCGACGAAAAGCGTCGCCGAGCGAGTGCCGCCTTGGAAATTCCAACGCGCAGAACTGATGACATTGCGCGTTCTCTTCGGTGGCGAATAGATCTAACCAAGGCTCTCCCCACTGTAGAAAGAGTCCTTGCGCCACTTCCGAGTGAAGACGCCATTCGTGATCCATCATGCACCAGCGGCTGAGTTCGTCCGCCCTGGCGTTCAGGGAACCTGCCAGGTGTTGAACCATCAGGAACATGCCCTGATGTTCCAGCCATGTCCAGAGGCGCAGAGCCTCCTGACAAAGGGTCCAAGACCCCACCCCGCCCTGTTTGTTGCAGTACCACATGGCGGTGGTGTTGTCTGTGAACACCTGCACTACCTTCCCTTTGACAGAGGGAAGGAATGCCTTGAGTGCAAGTCGGATCGCCCGGAGCTCCAGAATGTTGATATGGAGCCGGGACTCCGCCGGAGACCAGAGGCCTCTGATCTCCGCCTCTCCCATGTGACCGCCCCATCCCAGAAGGGACGCGTCCGTCACAACTGTATGCTCTGGCTGGGGAAGGGAGAGGGATCTGCCCATGACCCATTGCCGGTTCGAGAGCCACCACTGCAACTGTTTTGCAGTCCCCTCCGAGATCTGGACGTAATCGGACAGGTTGCCCTGGTGCTGCGCCCACTGGAACTTCAGGTCCCACTGCAGAGCCCGCATATGCCATCTGGCATGATTGACCAGCAGGATGCAGGAGGCCATGAGGCCCAGCAGCCTCAGGGTCATCCGTACCGAAACCCAGGATAAAGGCTGAAAGATCGGAATCATAGCCTGAATATCCCGGACTCGCCGTTCGGGAGGATAGGCCCGAAACTGCGTCGTGTCCAGAACTGCTCCGATGAAAAGGAGCTGTGGAGAAGGAATCAGATGCGACTTCGGCACATTGATGGAGAACCCCAGCGAGTGCAGGAGTTCGGCCGTAGTCTGGAGGTGGGAGACGACTGCCTGGGACGAGCCCGCCTTCAGCAGCCAGTCGTCGAGGTAGGGGAAGACTGAAACCCCTGCCCGGCGCAGATGAGCTGCGACCACCGCCATCACTTTCGTGAACACCCGAGGGGCACTGGTAAGGCCAAAGGGGAGCACGGTGAACTGAAAATGCTCGGGCCTACCGTGAACCGAAGATAACGCCGGTGGGCCGGCAGGACGGGGATGTGGAAATATGCGTCCTGCAAGTCCAACGCTACCAACCAGTCTCCAGGGTCGAGGGCAGTCAAGACCTGAGCTAGGGTGAGCATCTTGAACTTCTCCTTCCGGAGGAAGCGATTGACGTTCCGGAGGTCCAAGATAGGACGCATGTCCTCCTTGTCCTTTTTGGGCACCAGAAAGTAGTGGGAGTAGCAACCACGCCCTACTTCTGGGGTCGGAACACGCTCGATGGCCCTCTTGGTCAAGAGGGCCGTGACTTCCTTCTGCAGAAGTACCAAGTGATCCCCTGACATGCGGTGGAATTGAGGTGGCATGGCTGGGGGGTGGTCTCGAAGGGGAGGGAGTAGCCCCTTCGGACAATGTCCAAGACCCACCTGTCCGAGGTGATGGTACGCCAGTGGGGAAGGTGATGGCGGACCCTGCCCCTACTGGCGTGTTGTGCACCTGAAAGGAGGGACTAGGAGGGCTTGGAGGCCGCGGACGGGTTGGAGGTGGTGGCCTGATCCGCACGCTGGTTGCCCGATCCGCCACGGCGGAATCCACGTCCTCGGCCACGCGAAGACGCCGCTGCGCGGGCCGGTGGCTGGGCTGCTGACGTGATGGGGCGCCCTACCGTGGCCACGATAGGGGCGAAAAGCAGAAGTCAGCGGAGGGCGTGTAGCAGAAAGGCCCAGGGACTTGGCAGTAGCCCGTGAGTCCTTAAAGCGTTCCAACGCATGGTCTGCTTTGGACCCAAAAAGACCGACTCCATCAAAGGGCATGTCCATGAGAGTATTCTGGACATCCCCTGAAAACCAGTGGTTCTCAGCCAGGCGTGGCGTCGCAGCGCCACCGTCGTTGCAATAGACCTGCCCAGCGAGTCGGCGGTATCAAGGCCACATCGTATCGTGTATTTGGCCGCATCCCTTCCTTCCGCAATGGCGCGGGAAAGCAGTGTCTGGACCTCCTCAGAACACTGGGGCAAAACAGTCGCCACCGAATCCCACAAGGAGTGGGTATATCGGCCCAAAAGACAAGCGGTAATGATGGACCGCAAGCCAGCACTGGAGGAAGAAAACCCTTCTTCCCAAATTGATCCAGGCGTTTGGATTCCCTATCCGGAGGGGCGGTAGGGAAGGCGGTTTGGGAAGCGGAGGCTTGGACAACCAAGCTCTCAGGAGTGGGGTGGACAGAGAGAAACAGGGGTCGCCCGGAGCTGGGCGATGGCGTCGGGACACGTTCCTATCCACAGGAGCCCCTGTGTTGGGCTTGGACCAGGCGCCCAAAAGAACGTCAGTGAGGGCGTCGTTAAACGGCAGCACAGTCTCCGTAGAGGAGGCTGCCGGCTGAAGCACCTCTGTCAAGATATTAGTCTTGACCGCGACAGTAGGGAGTTGGAGACGTAAGGCCCAGCCGCCCTACGCAACACCGTTGCAAAATTGGCTCCCTCCTCCGTAGCCACGGGAGGAGACAGCATGCCAGTGTCAGGGGAAGTATCTAGACCACTGGCATCCCCTAGACCCTCTGTCCAGTCCTCATCGTACTGACACTGTTGTTTCAGAGGGTCATCAGACCCCTCCCAGTCCTCCTGGTCCTCCTCTGGTTCAAAATAAGGAGGAGGAGGGACATTTGGGACCCAAGGTCCCATCGGCGCCTGAACCGGCGTCGAGCGACGTCGGTCCGGGTCCATGTCCGGAGCCGGAAGGAACTGGGGGACGACGCCGCCCGGAGCCCCAGGCGGCGTCGAGAACGGCACCGGAGACATCGGCGCCGGCGGAGGTGTCGTTAGGTCGACCGGCGACGATGGGGGTTGTGGAGCCGGGATCGAGGCCGGGGCCGAAGCCGGAGCCGGGATCGAGGCTGGAGGCACGGGCGACGCCGGGGCCGGAGCCGTCGGCGACGCCGGAGCAACCCCATCAGGGCCCGCGGGGCCCGAAGGCGCACCGGAGGGACCTTGAGGCCCGAAGAGGCGGGCCATGGCCGACAGGAATTCCTGTATTTGGGCCGGATCCGCCCCCGAACCCGGGAAGGACGGGTATTGCGGGGGCAACTCCACAGGCATGTCCGGGGCCGCGGGGACGGTGCCGGGAGGGGCCTCAGCCGAGTCGCGAGACCGGCGAGGCGAAGTCCTAGAGCGACGATGCTTTTTGGACTTTTTGTGTTTGGACTTACCGGACGAAGAAGACTTCGATGCCGACAACCGGTGAGGACTCCGCGATCGACCCCTGGACCTCTCACGCGACCGGGGCTTGCGCGGAGCCGAATGCCGGGCCTCGAGGAGCTTTCGAGACCGCTCTCGCAAAGCTTTCGGGTTGAGGGCCCGGCAGTCGGAACAAGACTCCGTGTCGTGGCCTCCGCCGAGGCAGAAGAGACACTCCCGATGCGGGTCTGTGATGGACATCATCCAAGCACAGGCGCCGCAACGTTTAAACCCGGGCATCCCTACGACACCTTGAAGTCGATTCGAAGAAAAACAGTGAAAAAATTCACCAAAAAAGTTAGTCAAAAATGACTAGGGCACTGCTCTTCCCGGATCTGCGCTTGCTGGCGCGGAAAAAGAAGAACTGACGCCAGCGCGCAGGGGCGGCGCCTAAGTACTGCCCGCGACGTCATCCCGGCGATCACGACGCCGACGACGGACGCGGAGCCGCACGACGCCGCCACCGACGCGGCAAGGGTACTGCTACGCAAAAACTTTCCGGATCCAGCCTGACGCCTGGGGATATTCTAAGGTAAGGAATCTGTCACTAACGTGTCTCTTTCAGATGTATAGGGAAACACAATAAAGAGAAGAGAAGGGTATGGCACTGTACGTCCCTTCAAAAACCATTTAACACAACCTCGGTGTACGGTGACAGTGATACACAGAAATGTGTACTCAGAGTCCCAAGATTATTGGCTCTGGTGCAAAAGCAAATTTTGCAGGACTACAACCTTAGATTCCTGTCTTACGAGAAGTCATCCTTAATGGAAGAGGAAACCTCACACACTTATTAGTGTCATGCTTCATCATAGGAATCCTCTCCCCACCCTGATAGGACAGTAAAACCCGGACGGACTCAACCTCCTCGAAGACTGACTAATTAGGAGGGAGTTCTTGCATAAATCTTACTGGACAACACCATGTAACAGGGGATCCAGATGAAAATTCTAAAAATACCTTAGAGTCCCAGGGAAGTCTACCTTTATTAGTGGGACACTAGGTAAGATTAAAAATGAAAAGGGTTGGGTACTGGAGTATAATGACTCACACCCAAGAAATTGCCAACATGTTTCTGCCCACTATTGCTAGCCTAAAAGGTCTGGGGCATTCATCAGGGCATATGGATCCCTATGTGGAAAACCTAAACAAATTCTAAATAGAATTCGTACGGTTGATTTACGGTGGATTCCTACTTGGGTCCTACCATATATTCCTACCTGTAGGTACGTATTCTGTCCTTGCATCCTAACGTAGAAAAAGTACAAAGAAAACAACACGGGGTACACTGATTACTCAGGTGTCTAACTTATACACATAAGCAGTTTTTTATTTGTAATCTGCTCAGGACATCTAAGGTCTTGGTAGTGCTGGTGCTCTCTAATTGAAAACAAAGGATGTTCTTAATTTGATCAAAGGGTGTCCATTTGATACATCAAAAGAAATACTCCTCTTTATTGTGTTTCCATAGGTAGCACAGCTTTCACGGCTGTGAGAAGTTAAACAAAAACATATATAAGTTCCTTCTAATCACCCTCAGCTGAGATTCGCTCAGCAACTAAGAGGGTTACCTCAACCAGCTTTAGTTGTGGTCTTACACATAGGCGAGGAGAACAGTGAAACGAATAAGAGTCACACAAGATGGAAGGACTATCATTCAATGACCAGGACCTATCAGCAATTTTGGCTGCACCCTCCCTGTTGGGCGATGCCACCCTCTCACAAACGTTAGCCCAATTAGGTGATTGGGACACCAAATTGGAAGTAAAAAGAGGACAGTTGAAAACATTACTACACAGGGCTGTTTTGACCGAGCATTTGCATTTCATAGTCATGAACGAGCCCAGAATCTTTCTGGAAGATAAAAAATTTAGAAAGGATTGGTCACTCGTAGCGTGGAAATGCACGAGGGATGGATGATCTTAATCATAAAAACTACGAAGAGATTATCAGATGTCCTAGCAATTGAGATAAAAGCCAGTGAAAACAATCTAAAATAATGTATGACTATAACAACTTTTTAAAAAAAAGTTAGAGGAAACAAATAAGACAATCACTGAATACCGTGAGTACCTGACCTAACAAAATATATCTAAATTCCAGAAGGACCTTAAGAAATGTTCCCATGAAACCACTTACCCCTATGCCAAGGATGACTTTGTCCTCAAAAATAGAAACTCAAGCACGGAGGGGTCCTCCCGGAACAGCACATCATCAGAATCAGATGGAGAATATAGGAGGTCTGATAGACAGAGACGAGGCAGACGCTGGAACCAACGTGGGTTCCAGAGTCAGCAAATATTATTCCCCATCCATTACCACAATTTGGATCAACTCCAGGCCCTGGTGACGGCAGCTGGGGCTGGAGGGGCAACTATGGGGGCCCATCGAGCTATGGCCCACCTGCTTTCATACACCCACAAACCACGCCTTGGTACTACCCTAACCAACCGATGCCTTTTTTAGACCTAGACTTGGGAAGGGGCAAAGGCAAGAGAAAGGGGGTCACATGGCAAAACCGGGAGGGGGGACCAGTCAATGTTCCAGTATGGGAGGAACAACCCAGCACGAACAAATCGTAGCTCCCTCACGAAGTATAGTAATGAACCTCAGCAACCGTACACTTACTGACACCGAAGATAAGGTCTTAAACAAAGGGTTAGGCTTTGTCCCCACACCAAAAGATGACGTCTTTAAACTCAAAATGGAAACAGCTGAGTTCCTTAGAAAAATAAGACTAAAAGTCTTCTTTGAAAACAGACCTCGCATGGAACAAGAAACAAACACTGGCTTGCGACAAAAATCAACCTTTACACCTCCCACTGCTGCTATCCCAGTAGAGGTTCTGACATTTGAGAAATCAGTGAATAGAGAAGTTGATAACCTATTAGACAATACCAGCAAAGTCTTCAACAATTTGAGCAGAACTCAAAGAAGGGCTTTAGACACTCTAGGAAGGGATGAATCCATTGTCATAAAACCGGCAGACAAGGGAGGAGCCATTGTGATCCTCCCCAAACAAATGTACCAAGACAAGTGCCTAAGACTCCTAAATGATACTCGGCACTACAAACGACTCAGTAGTGACCCCTCAAGTGAGGTACTAGCGGAAGTTGCATATAAAGTGAATGAAGGCCTTGGCAATGGTTGGATCACGAAACATGAGGCTGATTTCCTGATTCAAAAAGAACCAAAAACTCCCTATTTTTATACCATACCAAAGGTGCATAAACAAAAGTTTCCACCTCCAGGAAGACCCATAGTCTTAGGTATCGGGTCCATTCTTGAGCCTCTCTCACGATTTTGCTACTTTTTCCTGTGACCTCTGGTAAAAAGAATGCCGACATACATACAGGACACAAAGGATGTTCTTAATTTGATCAAAGGGTGTCCGTTTGATACCTCAAAAGAAATACTCCTCAGTTTTGATGTAGAGTCCCTTTACACGAATATCCCACAGGAAGCAACACTACAGGTGGTAGAGAATATCCTTAACACCACTGAATGGGATTCGATCACCCCACGGGATTTTGTGATAGATCTGGTGTTGGAATAAAATGTTTTCGCATGTATTTTTCTATGTTAAGTTAGCATTTGCGGCACCATTTTGTGTGTGGCCGCCATCTTGTGCCATGATCGAAACTAATTTCTCTCTGTCCCTGCTGAAAGCAGCTGTGGTAGTTTTCGTTTCTCCAAGGTTAGGGCCTTGCTGTACTAATGAATGTACTGTTCTTATTAGCGCATACCTTTCCCACTAGATAGAGGCCTGCCCCCACCCTTAGAGCGGCGGGCACAGGCAGAATGACCTGGACAGTAAGATAGCATGTGCCTGGTCTCAGGATCGAAACTCATCCTTATGTACCTTCTTTGTCAAGCTGCCCCAATTGGAAATTTCCAGTCTGGGCATGTCTTTATTGGTTATGAATTGTACATAATGTATCACCATGCTTGCTGAAGTCAGTCCCTCTGCAGCAATCCCAGGAGGCTGGTCAGACTGGACTCCGCTCGAGTGTACCTGAATAAATATACTTGGTTTGTATTCTCTACTGTCTGACCGACTCTTCATTTGTATGGAAGGCTGAGAGGTGGTCGCGCGTGACACAGGTGACCCTAATCGGGTCACTTCCTTCAGTTGGTGCCCAAACAGGGACTCCATCGGGTGACCCATACTCGCCCACGGACGGGTGAGGAGGTCGGGGCTATCGTCGGGTCGGACTAGGTATCCCTGTACGAGAGAGTTCCTGAACTCGCAGTTGCCCCGTCTGTCTGACCGGTCGGTGCCTCGCCCAGTGGTCATCCCGACTGGGGTCCTGAACGGCGAAACCCTTGAATCTGACCGTTTGGACAGAAGAGTCGGCAGTGGAGAATAAATTCGTTTGACCTATGTGCACCAGGTGAGTTTGTTTTGGTTCTTTGTGGATATGGTACCATTTTGGTTTGTCTTTAGTACGGTCTGAGGACCGATTTTGGTTTGCATTTGGTACGGTCTGAGGACCGATTTGGATATAAAGTGTTTGTGAACACTTTGCCAGGCAACATAACGAATTTGGCTTACTTTTTAAAATGCCTGGGATTTGGCCGGTTTTTGGTTTGTAGTACCGATTTTGGTTGGTCTCTTTCGTATGGTCTAAGGACAGATTTTGGTTTTTGTTTGGCACGGTCTGAGGATCGATTTTTTGGAAAAGTATTTGCAAATACTTTGCCAGACATAAATAGTGAACATGTTTTCTTTTGAGAATGCCTGGTAACAGTAAAAAGGTTTCTTTGTGCTGTCATTGTTGTTCTATTGATGCTCGACTAGAGGCAAGACAGCCAGTGCCTCCAGAAGGCACTCCGAATTTTGATATGTATGTGAAGAATGGCATTGGCCCTATTATGTTTAGTACGCTATGGCACAACTATACGAGGGACAATGCCAAATTGCAGTGGCCTTTGACAGGCACTTTTGATGAGCTAAGGATCGAGTATTTACAAGGACAATCGTTCAGGAAAAGGAGACAGTCTATGTTTGATTCCCTCAGGACATGGCAAAAAGTAGCTCAACGGAGGCGAATGAAAGTAGAGAAAGAGACCCGGAAAGGGAGAATTCAGACTTTGACTCAGAAGGCCGTAGCATGTGACAAGGAAAAACAAGAGAAGGTTATTGACTGTGAAGATAGAAGGTTTTGATTACAGATTGATAAACGTCATGTAGCCCAAGAAGAAAGTAATACTTTTGTGGTAGAATTGTTAGACACCCAACCCCTACCTCCATATGCCCCGCAGAGGATATATCCTGCTCTTCCCTCACAGCCCCAGCTACCCGATTCTTCTGTCTCTGCTATTTCTGCTTCTATTGCTGTCGATCAGCCTGCTTTGACCACGGCACCTCCTGTCCTTTCTTTGTCCTCGCTATCTGTGGTGAATATGACTGTCAGTACTCCGGCCACATGTATTGCTTCGGCGTCTCTTTTATCAGCCCTTGCACTTGCGACGCAGCCAGCAGTGACGCTGGTGCCTGTTACTTTCGTTGCTACTCCCACTGTATTGTTCCATTCCCCGACATTACTGAATAATGAAAAATTGGTCCATGGGTTTGACGATAGAGATTGGATGCAATTTAAGGAGCGCATGAGTCCGCATGTGCGATCTGACATGGGAGATGGAGAAAAAGGTAGCGGCTAATAAGGCTGCGCAGTGGGCCTGGAACGCCATTTATAGTATGGACGGTGTGTGGAGTGTGATGAAAGATTATGAGCCCTTGGTACAACAGCACGCCCTTAAGCATATGTCTGCTACTATGATTAGTCTTTGGGTGCCATATTTCAAAGATGTAGCACCACAGGTTTTGTACATACACAGGATCACGTTGCGGAATTGGGTGGTACATGGGATAAAATTAAAGTATGGGATCAGGAACAGAAGCCAGGAGACAAGCCTAGGGCAGAGGTACTTGCTTTGCCCGGCCGTATCATTACGTATAAGGTTGATTGGGACAAGTTATCGGCTTGTGGTCAGAAGAAAGATGAGAGTGTCTCTGAGTTTTTCACTCGGTTCGGAGGTGTGTTCCTAGATTATAGTGGACAGGATTTGTTGATTGGAGGTGGTGTGCGACTGTTTGTTAATAGTTTTGTTTCCAATTTGCTTCCTGAGATTTTGACCCGACTGCAGGCTTCTGGGAGCACGTGATCCACCTCTTCCCCTTCCGTTATCTCGAATATGACACAGTATTATGAGCACAGGGAAAATGAGGAGAAGGAGAATACAGAAAAGAAGAACAAAGATTTGAAGACGAAGGTGTTGTTACAGCAGGCTTCTAGGGGGACCGGTAGAGGACGTGGTGGTCTAGCCCGACAGTTTCCGTGCAGCAGTAGGCAGCGAGCCCTATTGCAAATTGTGCATGCTTTGTTTTTTAAACAAAGGGGGGGGTTGGGGAGACTATCGTTAATACATGTAATGGTGCTATCTTTTCCATTCTTAGGCGGACGCCCTCAGATTCTCTTGATGACTATGAAAATGTTGTTGGTTTTGATGACTTGTGAGACATTGATGGAGTATTGATTCCCCGGTTTACAGCTGTTACTGACATTCAGGATTTTTTTAACTATTATTCCTTATTCCGCTACTATCTTTTCTGTCCCTGACTAGAAGAGTACGTTTTTTTAGCATTCCTATTCATCCTGCTAGCAGCTATCTGTTTGGATTCACCTGAATTTTTGGGTTCACATGGGTTCACCCCCGCTGGTAGAAGTTTTAGGTTCCGTCGTGCTTTTCACAGCTATCCCGGTATCTATCATTCGACAGTGAAAAGTATTTCTTGTCGCTCCCCAGGTAATGTATTGTTTCAGTATGTCGACATTTAGCTCAACATGGCCATAAAGTATCCCTTTCCAAATTTCAATATTGTCGACAGGGGGTCACCTACTTCGGTCACCTACTGTCGAAGGAGGGTAGGAGACTGACCCTGCTATGCATGATCCTGCTGGGCATGAACGCCTGCTTTGGACGCCTGAATGTCAGTAATCTTTTGAAAACAAATTGCGCTTTGCTCGGCTCCAGTGTTTGGCATGCTAAATGATTTGTATTGTATGTCCATGAGATGGGTGTTTGCGCGCTTTCTGCTTTAACACAAACTAGTATAGAGATAAGCAACGACTGTGTGCTTATTTCTCTGCTATGCTTAACACTGCTGTGCGAGCCCCCCGAGCTGTCTAAGAGCGGTCGCGCCCGTGGCTGTCTCGATAAGGCAATCGGCTGCCCTCGTACTTGATACTTACCTCACAGTCATGGTACTCCATGCTGTGGATACACTTTTGAATAAGATAGAGACACAGCACCTCACCAGCGCACGTCTGACAGGTTGTGAGCTAACGCTTTACGATTAAATGTTGTGCCACTCTGCACACAGCCACGTTACTACCCCTCCCTTCTGAGAATGATCAGGTTCCGAATGGAAGAAGAGACAAAAGGACGGGTAGACCTGACTGATGTTCCCTTATCTGACCCTAAAGGGGAACTATATGTCGATGGCTCTTGCTCTAAGTTATTAGATGGCACTACAACTGCTGCCCGTGCTATTACTATGCTGCGTACAGTAGTAGAAACATCACAAGTTCCCTATCCACAGGCCTGAGCTGCAGAGCTCGTCCCCGTAACACAAGCTCAGTACGCCTCTAGAGTTGCATGCACCTTAGATGGAGGTTTTTTTGTCTGCTTTGACACGCCCTCAGATATTGCCAATTGTAAAGTACAGCATCTATCAGAAAGTTATTGATGATGTAGGTAGAGGGAATGTTTTTTGCAGATCAGACAGCTAAGGACAAACCCGGACAAAAAATGAAAAGAATGTCTGTAGCTGGTCCTGCTAGGTGGGTCCCTGAAGTCACCATGTTTGAAATGTGCTCATTAATGAGGAGATAGAGAGTGAGGCCACAGAAGAAGTAGCAATGTGACAAGACAGTACAGCACAATTGAACGATGAGGGATGTTGGATTGATCAGTCAGGGAAGCAGAAAATGTCGCCAGGTGCATATGTTCTCCCTGTAGTCATGATGGCCCATGGCCCAGCCCCTATTAGCGCTAAGGGTGTTTGTTTTTCATTACTTGTGCCAGTTAACTGAAAGTGTGCGTTCTATTCACCCACAGGTCCGTCTGTCCCTGTCGTCACACCAGAGGGACGCGGACACGACATTTGGCCTGGAGAATATGGATGCAAAGGATGCGGAGATTGATGACGTCCTAAATGCAGCGGTCCCTCCAGAGAATTTGAGCCATTAATGTACCGCTATTTGCCAACCCCTCTGTGCCTGGAGTCACCAGGTACAATTTGTGTCCTTGGCTGTGGAATAGTGCACCAGAGGAGAAGTCAGACTAGTTAGGGATGGACTGTGTAAGTTAGGGTGTGCCTTGCTATAGTACCAACGGTGTTAGTTTAGGGTGAGGTGAGATTGGTGCACTGTTCTGACATTGGACAGGATAGATCGAACGTGCTCCCTAGGAGGGGGGCGGGTACATTATCCTGTGCGACATGGGATTGATTCATCGAGAGCTAGGACTGAGCAAGCTTCACCGCCAGTGCTCAAGAGCGCCAACATTGATGAACAATAGGAGCCTACCAGTGAGGCTCTGATGGACACTGGGAACAATTGCCTTTGCTATCAGTTTTATTGCATTCCTTTTTCTTGCTTCATAATGCATCCGTTTGGTCGGCCTATTAACGAGGAGGAACAGCCATTTGCATCACCGCGAGTTGTGGAGGGCTGGTCCACAAAGAGTAAAACAGTTTTCACATTAATTGTTGTAATTGCATTAATAACTGTACTTGGAATATCTTGGTTTCTGGAGGAAAAGCATCCTGTACATTCCTTGGTTGGTACCACGCCCACTACTCCTGAGCACATCCTTGTTACTTTAGTCTCACTCAAAGATGAGCATAGGTTGTCATATACCAATAATGTATTCATACAAATGTTGCGTCAATTGTTGGGTTTGTGGGTCACTCCCTTCAGTTGCTCATGAGAATGACAATTTGTTGTCTTTGCCATTGTCATATATTGGCAGCTGCGAGGGTTGGTTTCAATTGTTTCGACTGGTGTACCTTCAATTCCATCTTTCTGCTCTAGATATGACATCTACTGATTCTCGCACTGTACATGAATATGTACGTTTCTACCAAGGGTTTACTCCCATAGGACCAGAAGGACAAGGGACTCTAGGGATACTATCCTCAAAGTCTTGCGTGAACTTGTACCGTAGAGTGAAGAATAATGTCTTGTTTCAGATGGAAGTGGCTGACTTCCAATGGTTTAACACCTCTGAATACTATTTCTGAAAATAAGTCGAAGTCTGTAACAGTGGTTAATACGACAGCTAGTTTTTGTGTCCAAGGGGCTGGGGAAATTAAGGTGGGTGAGAGTACATGTAATTTTACTTACAGGCTGAATACAACTACTAGTCCGCCTCTGGTCCGGCCTCATAATGTTTACTTTGTCTGTGGGTCACAAGCTCATGTTTGGCTTCCGAGGGGATGGTCAGGCAGGTGTTACCTCTCTTTCCTTCTTCCCCCTGTATATGTTGCCCCGTCCAAGTATCATACAGTTCATCAGCCGCAACGTAGAAGTACGTTCCTGCCCCGAGCCAAAAGGGTTGTTGACACAAAGGATATGCCCCTGTATACACTGTCTCCCAGCTTGTTGCGCGCATTGTGTCAATGTTCCCATCCCCAACCAGACAGTATCAGTCCATGATACAAATGTTGCGATTATGTTCCAACAGAAATTGCCAAAATGATGTAGTTTGATGAGGGTATCTTTGAATGCTGTCTATGTACGCACCAGTTTATAGTGATGTGCTTTATCTTTACAATATGTTACCTGATTCTAGATAGTAGTGTAGTAATGGTTAGCGCATGCTAAAAGGAGGGTCTGTTGGAATAAAATGTTTTCGCATGTATTGTTCTATGTTAAGTTAGCATTCGCGGCACCATTTTGTGTGTGGCCGCCATCTTGTGCCATGATCGAAACTAATTTCGCTCTGTCCCTGCTGAAAGCAGCTGTGGTAGTTTTCGTTTCTCCAAGGTTAGGGCCTTGCTGTATTAATTAATGTACTGTTCTTATTAGCGCATACCTTTCCCACTAGATAGAAGCCTGTCCCCACCCTTAGAGCGGCGGGCACAGGCAGAACGACCTTGAAAGTAAGATAGCATGTGCCCGGTCTCAGGATTGAAACTCATCCTTCTGTACCTTCTTTGTCAAGCTGGCCCCAACTGGAAATTTCCAGTCTGGGCGTGTCTTTATTGGTTCTGAATTGTACATAATGTATCACCATGCTTGCTGAAGTCAGTCCCTCTGCAGCAATCCCAGGAGGCTGGTCAAACTGGACTCTGTTCGAGTGTACCTGAATAAATATACTTGGTTTGTATTCTGTACTGTCTGACCGACTCTTCATTTGTATGGAAGGATGAGAGGTGGTCCCGAGTGACCCGGTGGCCCTAATCGGGTCACTTCCTTCACTGGCACATCTAGCACTTACCAGGAATTTCTTTGAATTCGAAGGGCAATACTATCTACAGGTCCATGGCACTTCGATGGGGAGTACCTTTGCTCCGAGCCTGGCGTGCCTATATGTCCATGCTTTTGAAGTAGAATTCATTCAAAATGATCTCAACCCGTTCAGTAACAATATACGCCTCTGGAGGCATTATATTGACGATGTGCTGCTGATATGGAGGGGAACACAAGAAGAAGCCACAACGTTTGCAGAATGGCTAAATGCCTTAGAGGCCCGCCTACGGTTTACAATGTCAATAGGGGGTAATGAACTACTGTTTCTAGACCTTTTGATACAAGCAAATAATGGCAAACTGACTAGTGAGGTTTATTACAAACCCACTGACCGCAACAACTTGTTGCGTTTTGACAGTTTTCATCCCTGTAGTCTGCGGGAGAACCTCCCAGTGGGGCAGTTCCTTCGATTAAGACGCAATTGCACTGAAAAAGCAGAATACAAAGTGCACGCGGATAAATTATGCCTCAAACTACGTGAGAAAAATTATCCTAAAAGAATAATCAAAGCAGCTGACAAAAGAGCCCTCAATAATAACAGAGATCTACTTCTGGAAACCTGGAAGAGACAAGAAAAAGGCAATCTTATCTGTGTCCCTATGTATAATACTCTCTAAGCCTTTCCAAAAAATAATAAAGAGGAACTGGAGCATACTGTCAACAGGTGGTCTAAGAATTGAAAAACCCCTGTTTTCATTTAAGAAAGGGACGAGCATAAAAGACCGGGTAGTACACACATGCCCCTAAAAAATCCTAGAGAAGAGCTCGCAATCCACACTATGGAACCTTCCTCCCCCAGTTGGGCACTCGCCCTGTGGGAATTGTAGTGCGTGCCCTTTGACGAGAAAAGTAAAAGAGCTTAGCATTGACCTAAAACCTCCCTCCATGGAAGCTAAAAAGCCTCACGAACTGTAATTCAAAAAACATGGTGTATATAATCAAATGTCCATGCAATCTCTTTTATGTGGGCATGACAACAAGAAAGATACGAACGAATATTAGAACACCGCAGCACCATTTGGTGTAAATGAGAAGCCACTAGACTAACACAATACTACATAGAAACAGGCCACAGTGATGGAGACATGGAATGGTGTGTGTTAGAAAAACTCACACAGACACGCCCTGACATGAGTGGACCCTTACTCCTATTTGATCAACGATGGGTCTATAGACTACACACAGACCTGTGTGGGCTGAATGATGAGATCCCCTGGGGTAGTCTTATGTGAGACCACCGATGAGTATACCACCATAAACTGAATATTGCCTGTCAATAATTTTACGGCTGAAAAAACCTGTTGCGACTGTCTGAGATGAAGTAATCCATGTATACATAGCATATGGTAGTACCAACAGTAGCTAACTGAAATACGACACAAGGGTCTGGGGAACCATATTTTCTATGGGGCAACAAGCGGAGACCTAATGCATACTGTTCCTCCGTGACACCGCCATATTGATAACTGAGCCATGAACAATTAACTTAGGTACTACACTTTCTGGCCATGTCTCGGAACTGGATTTCTTGTTTGAATCACGACATGAACAACTGGTGATTGTAACTCCCGACACCTTGTGACACAAACGTGTGTTGGAAAATGTATGGAGTTAAGTACAGTAAAAGAAAGGGAACATACATTTTGCCATCTCAGACAGTGTGAAGGAAAAGTGATCAATGCGTTCAGATTTTGATTCTCTCCAACAACCCCGGTGCGAGCTGAATCAGTGCGGTGGAACTACATATCCCATGATCCTTAATCACTTGAAAAAGCTTCCGGGCCAACAGAATCAAAAAACTTTCGGCAACGTGCCACGACAGCACGTAAACTGGAATGTCTATTTAGCCTGACGCCCAGCCTGCAGCTAGCTGTACCACGGCACAGAGCGGGACTCGGCGTAGGTTAAATAGACGGGTGTACCTTTTGACGAAGTAAGTGGGTCTGGGGACAGCGGATTGTTGGCAAAAGCGCCTCTCCTTTATGATTGTAGGTCGGTTGCGGACCTGCATCATCTCCCGACAGTTGGGTGCCGGAGCGTGTGCCTGCCTCGTGTGTGTGATTGTGAGCCGCATATAACGATACACCAAAATGTTTGGGCACTCAATAACTTGAGTATGACCAATACGTGATCCCACATTAAGGCAGACACTGAGCCTTGTGTTCAGCGTGACACGAGGTGTATGTAGACAAATGTGGGTGCATAAATGTTTGGGCACTGTAGACAATAGATCGATGGTAGAATCTATCACAATGGCGAATGAAGGGAACCCCGAGGGCACTTGGGAATGGGCGATTTAACCCAATGATGACTGAGTCATGTATTTTTTAATAACCCGATTAACATGCAGGCTAATAGATTGTGAGAGATCTGTTAAAAACTAGTGATCATTAAAGGGAACTAATAGTTGGTTTTCCATAGAATTTGAATTATGTCTACCATATTGATTATTTTATTTGGACCCATGACGTGAGTCACATACACAGTATTGTATAGGATGATGGTCCTGCACGCTGCTTCAATCATTTACACTTCTTATCATTGGTTTGGTCTCTCTTCTGTCAGTTTGTGATTAAAAAGGACCCCGCCTCCTCTGTGACCATGACGCTGGTATCCCCTACACTATAGGGTAAGGGACCTATACATGAACTAACCTTTGTATAGTCCACGCTAGTACCTAATCTAGTAGATATAAATCGGCTAATTGCCATAGCACTATAGATCACATAGGATTATTTCCTTTGCTTTTTAATAATAATTGCCTTTGTTTTCAATTAGAGAGCACCGGCACCACCAAGACCTTAGCTGTCCTGAGCCAGATTACAAATAAAAAACTGCTTATGTGTATAAGTTAGACACCTGAGTAATCAGTGTACCCCGTGTTGTTTTCTTTGTACTTTTTCTACTTTAGGTTGCAAGGACAGAATACGTACCTACAGGTAGGAACATATGGTAGGACCCAAGTAGGAATCCACCGTAAATCAACCGTACGAATTCTATTTAGAATTTGTTTAGGTTTTCCACATAGGGATCCATATGCCCTGATGAATGCCCCAGACCTTTTAGGCTAGCAATAGTGGGCAGAAACATGTTGCCAATTTCTTGGGTGTGAGTCATTATACTCCAGTACCCTACTCTTTTCATTTTTAATCTTACCTAGTGTCCCACTAATAAAGGTAGACTTCCCCAGGGACTCTAAGGTATTTTTAGAATTTTCATCTGGATCCCCTGTTACATGGTGTTGTCCAGTAAGATTTATACTAGAACTCCCTCCTAATTAGTCAGTCTTCGAGGAGGTTGAGTCCGCCCGGGTGGTACTGTCCTACCGGTAAACAGTCAAAATATCGAGTTTTTTATTTCGACCTACATTTATATCGAGTTGCAAATATCGTAGGGACAGAATATAGACATCAAGAATATCGGTGACCAGAATATCGACCTGAAGGTAAGAAATATCGTTTTTGTAAATATCGAAGTTAGTAATATCGATAGCAAAAATATCGATGTTAATAATATCGATATTTATGTTAGTGTTATGTATTTTAGTATGTATTTTATATGTATGTGTTTTACATGTTTTGTATTTTTTTTTAAATATATGTATTAATTATTTAGAAGTTAGTAATTTTTTTTAAAGTAAATTTTGCGTTTTAGTACCGTAGCGGGTTGTGGGTTTATAGGGGAATAGGGTGGGAAGTAATTTAATTATAGTAAATTAAATCATAATTTTTAGAAATTATTAATAATTTTTAATTAATTTTTGCATTTTAGTTCTGTAGCGGGTTGTGGGTTTATAGGGGAATAGGGTGGGAAGTGATTTAATTGTAATTAAGTAATTCTTAATTTTTATTTATTGGTATTGATAATTAATTTATTGTTAATTAATTAATTGGTAATTAATTTTTATTAATTGATTAATTGCTAATTATATTAACTGTGTTAATTTTTATTGGAGCGGGTTGTGGGTTTATAGGGGAATGGGGTGGGAAGTAAATTAATTATAATAAATAATAATTTTTTATTTTTGATATTGATAATTAATTTATTGTTTATTAATTGGTAATTAATTTGTATTACTTTATTAATTGATAAATATATTAATTGTGTTAATTTAGTTTAGGAGCGGGTTATATAGGGGAATAGGGTGGGAAGAAATTTATTATAATTAAGTAATTATGTATTAATATTTATTGGTATTGATAATTAATTAATTGTTAATTAATTATTAATTGGCAATTGATTTGTCATTAATTATTAATGTTTTGGTATTGATAAGTAATTTATTGTTTATTAATTATTATTTGGTAATTAATTTATATTAATTGATTAATTGATAATTATATTAATTGTATTAAACTTTATGCGGAGTGGGTTGTGTGTTTATTGGGGAATAGGGTGGGAAGTAACAATGTTATTAAAGTAATTTTTAATTTTAATTTATTGGTATTTATAATTAATTTATTGTTAATTTATTAATAAATTATTATTTAATTAAAAAAAATTATTTAATTGATAAGTATGTTATTTTTAACCACTACGCTATCCAACACTTTCCTTACTATTGCACTCTTTGGAGTGGGAATAGTAATTTTTACCCCTACGCTATCCAACACTTTCCCTACTGTTGCACTCTCTGGAGTTGGAATAGTAATTTTTACCCCTACTCTATCCAACACTTTCCCTACTGTTGCACTCACTGGAGTGGGAATAGTTCTTTTAACCCTTTTGCTATCCAACACTTTCCCTACTGTTGCAATGTCTGGAGTTGGAATAGTAATTTTTACCCCTACTCTATCCAACACTTTCCCTACTGTTGCACTCTCTGGAGTGGGAATAGTAATTTTTACCCCTAGGCTATCCAACGCTTTCCCTACTGTTGCACTCTCTGGAGTTGGAATAGTAATTTTTACCTCTCCGCTATCCAACACTTTCCCTACTGTTGCACTCTCTGGAGTGGGAATAGTACTTTTTACCTCTACGCTATCCAACACTTTCCCTACTGTTGCACTCTCTGGAGTTGGAATTGTAATTTTTACCCCTACGCTATCCAACTTTTTCCCTTCTGTTGCACTCTCTGGAGTGGGAATAGTAATTTTTACACCTACGCTATCTAACACTTTCTCTACTGTTGCAGTCTTCGAAGTGAGAATAGTAATTTTTTCCCTCTGCTATCCAATATTTTTGTGTATTGTTTTAGTTAATGTTGTGTATAATTAATTATAAAAATAATAAAAATATTGTAGTTTTTAATTTGTTATATATATTTGTTATATATTTTTTTATATTATTTTTGCATGTGTATATATGTATTTATAATTTATAAAATGTTTTTAATAATTTACAAGTTATTAAATGTTATTTATGAATATTATTAAATATATATATATTATATTTTATATGTATATGTTTAATTTATTTTAACATTATATGTATTAGTTATTAATTTTTAAACTTTTTAAAATATTTTTAATTGTTTATTTTAATTATATGTATTATTTACTTTATTTTACACTTTTTTAATATTTAAAAAAAACGATATTTTTTACAACGATATTTCTGACAGCGATATTTTTTTCTCGATATTTTTGTACTTACCATTATGTAGATAAGATGTCGATATTCTTGACTTCGATATTTTTGTCACGATATTTTTGTACCTCGATATTTTTGTACTCGATATTTTGTCAGTGATTCGTCCTACCAGGGTGGGGAGAGGATTGCTATGATGAAGCATGACACTAATAAGTGTGTGAGGTTTCCTCTTCCATTAAGAATGGCTTCTCGTAAAACAGGAATCTACGGTTGTAGTCCAGCAAAGTTTGCATTTGCACCAGAGCCAATAATCTTGGGACTCTGAGTACACGTTTCTGTGTATTACTGTCACCATACACCTACGTTGTGTTAAACGGGTCTGATGTATAGACTAGCAAATCATCGGCATACAATGCCACCTTACTATTGAAAGTTGCCGAGTGAAAGGGGATTATCTGTCTATCTTCTCTCAATTGTTCCGCTAGGGGCTCAATATATATATCGAACAGTAAAGGTGACAAGGGACACCCCTGCCTCGTTCCCCTCTGTATGCTGAAGCTGCTTGTTAGAGATCCATTCAAAAGAATCTTGGCCGATGAACTTTGGTACAACTTCCGAAGGGTACTCACAAAGCCCTGGCCAAATCCCATCGTGCCTAGAACTTCCCAGAGGTAGGACCAGCACACCCGATCGAAAGACTTAGCTGCGTCGATCGCGACCACAGCGAAAGGGGTTGAGCGGGTCATGGCAAGATCTATTATGCCTATCAATTGTTGCGTGAGCTTTTGAATTTGCCGCTTCGGGATAAACCCTTTCTGATCTATAGGGATAAGTTGGGGAGCAAACTTGGCCAATCTCCCTGCTAAAATACTCATAAAGATTTTATAGTCTGCATTCAAGAGGGAGATTGGCCTATAGAAGTCTGCCTTCCTTGGATCTTTGGCAGGTTTTAGGACCAAGACTATTGTGGCCTCCTTCCACGTCTCCGGGATCGCCCCTCACTGCTGGTATATTAAGTTAAACAAGGCCTCCCACTCTGGAATCAATTCATCAATAAAAAGTTTATATACTTCTACAGGCAGAGCATCCAGGCCTGCAGCCTTACCATTCTTTGCCTGGAGTAGACTATCCCTAATCTCTTCCCTAGTGATGGGGGTGTCCATGAAATCTCTACCCTCCGTTGTGAGTTTTGACATTTGTACTTTTCCCAGCCAAACTCTAAGCTTCTCTTGATCGGGTTGAGCCTACCTTATTCGATCTCTCCCCCATAGGATTAATTTGCAAGTCACTAATATAATTTCTCGCCCACCCTGCCTTGGCTTTCCACGCTAATAACACCCCTGATCTCTCTCCAAACTCGAAATTCCTTATGCTCCCATTTAGCCATCTCTCCTTACACTTCAGGTCCAATTTAATCTTATAATTTAACCTTGCCTCCTCCAATTGTTTTAATACTCCCTCTCTTCCTCCATTTAATCAAGGACCTTGTCTCTGGAGATCCGCCTCTAATACCCCCACTTTATCCTCCAACCGTTTAGGGTAAATTCTATCCGCCTTGTTTTTATAATGGGCCAGATTTTGCAACACCCCACAACAATACGCCTTAAAAGTGTCCCAAATTACACCATGGGAGGCTGATCTTCTGTTTTCGAGAAAAAAACCCCTATAGTGGTTTGCCTCAGAGGATCAACTACATCGGGGTCCAACAGAAGGGCCCTTTCTAAGGTCCACCTTACTCTGGATTGGCCACTACTGCACTCGAAAGACATACTAACTGATGCATGATCTGAGATATGCCCTGGCAGGATACGAATTGTCTTAATACTTTCCACCAGGGTTTTATCCACAAAGATATAGGGCCAGATGTAGGTAAAATCAAATTTGCGAGTCCTTAATAGCGAATTTTACCGATTCGCTATTAAGGACTCGCAAAATTGAATGTAGGTAGGAATCGCTTAAATATTAGCGATTCCTTAATATTCCTTAATAACGAATCGCAAATTGAGATTCGTTAATAAGGAATACCTACACATTCATTCCTATGGGCTAGGAGGCCCACAGGAATGAATGGGAAGATATTCACTATTTGCGATTCGCTATTAAAGAATCGCAAATAGCGGGAGTATTTCAAGGGTGCCAGGGTGTCAAAAGGACACCCTGTTGCAACCCTGAAATGTGCATGTGTGCACATGTGGCGCACATACATGCCCTAAGGGCATGAATGTGTGCCACATGGCACTTTAAAAAAAGCAAAAAAGTGCTTTTTTAAAGGAAATCGCTAATTACCACCAACTTGAAGTTGGTGGTAATTAGCGATTCCTTAAGGCTAAAGTGCACTTTCTTTTGTGCTACTTACATTGCATTTAAGGAATCGCAATTTGCGATTCCTTAAATGCAAGAGCAAAATAAGGAATCGCAATTTTGCGATTCCTTATTTTGCTAGTAGGTTTAAACTCACCTACATTGCTCGCAGCCAAATAGCGATCGCAAACGCTGAAATTCACAGAATTTCAGCGTTAGCGCTCGGTATTTGGCCACCTACATCTGGCCCATAGTCTAATCTAGAGAAATGGCCGTGTTTTTTACTGTGGAACGTGTATCCCCCTCCAGCCCCCTTTATATATCTCCATACATCTACCAAAGTTAAATCATGGAGCATATTTTTCAGAGCCTGTCTCACACGGGGGCATATGCCTGATTCTTTTGGGTGGACCTATCCAAAGTGGGGTCAAGGAGAGTATTAAAACCCCCCTACAATAATTGGAGAAGTAACCTCTACCAAATTCCACTCTAGTTTAGATAAGTGTTGAGGGTCATCAATATTTGGTCCATAAAAGCTAGCACAGACAAACTCAGAATCTCTGTATCTCACCGTAGCCATGACCCACCTTCCAGTGCTATCAGTTTTTGATGATATTATCTCTGCCCCAGCACCCTGCCTTATTAGGATGGCAACTCCCTTACAGTGCTCTGTTTGTTCAGAGACTGCATAGCTTCCCACCCATCTACACTTCGAATAGAATACTCTACTCTCACTAGCCATGAGGTGGGTTTCTTGTAGGAGAATGATATGAGCCTGACTCTCTTCTAGATACCTCATCGCCAACCTCTGTCTGCAATTGGACCTAAGGCCATTTACATTCCATGAGAGCAAAGAAAGCATATTATTCCCCCCCTTTAACATCTCTAGATACGGTGTCCGATCTAACTTGCGACATTCTAGACCCTCTCATTGCATATTTAGATCTAGCTGATATTGAGGACTTATTTTTTATCTTTTTTCCCACTGCTCCCCACCCAATGCCCTTTCCTCACCCTTCCCAACACCTACCACCCCTCCCTGGGGAACCCTCCCACTACTATTAGGCATTGGATGCCTAATGAGCTCCCAGGAGAAGCGATCAAATATAAATACACTTATTCAACCCCTCCCCTTCTTCCCCCCCACCTCCGTTCAATGGAGTTCAAGAGACCAATCCTTTTTTAATGATATCAATTAATCCATCCACTTCTTCAACTGAGCGATAGTTGTACATATGATTGTTCCACATTATCCGAAGCATAGCCAGACATTTCAATTGTGCTTTTGCTCCAAGTGTATTCAACTCCTCCATCCTCTTACCCAGTTCCCACTGCCTTTGGTCAGTAGCTTGGGAGACATTGGATCTGATTTAAGAGCCTAAAATTATTCCTACAGGAGTGATTTTCAACGCTCTCCAGATCTTCCTTTTACCCCTGGTTTTGTTTCAGCAGAAGGCTTAAATCGGTACTGTTCTTCACTATGTCCTGTCTCATAGAAGTCGCCTCTTCTTCCAGCACACCTGTCCGAGAAGCCACCTCCTCAGGTTTTTGGGCCAGGTCCACACAGGAGGCCTGAATGCCTGCCTGATTGGTCTCAGAGATCTTAAATCGATTCCTCATCTCTTCTTTTAAGCCCAACAAGATAGAGGCCAATGAGTCCTCTGACTGCCCCCTCGCTACACTCCCAGACTCCATTTCCTGCAGGGGAGGCCCCTCTGCCAAAGCAGGCACATCCATAGTTGCGTTGAATCGATTAGAGATGGGAACCTGGGCTAGATTATTCAAATCTACAGTAGGCCCTTTATTTGTATCAGGAGACATTCTACTCTTTGCTGCTTGTTCCACACCTTTGGCAGTCTCAGCGGCGGCCCTATCCATAGTTACACACTTACGTCTTATGTCCAAATCAGTCTCTGTACCTTCACTCTGAGGCCCAGGGAGGCAAGAACTCTATAAAATGACTTGAGAGAGGGGGTAACCTTGACCTGAGAGGGTATTACCCATTTCCCGCTACCCCGTGGACTCTTTACAGGCAGTTTTGCTGTTTTCGCAAGTTTTCCAGCTTTTGATAATGAGGCCCTTTCCACAGTAACCCGCCTGGTTAAGATGTTTTGCCCCCTTGCACTGTCCCCAGCACCAGGAATTACCACAACAGGGGGAAGATCAGGGCCTGGGCACGCACCCACTACTGCTGTTATTTCTCGAGTATGAAGAGTATATCTAGAAACTTTATCCATTACCTTCCTGTTGACATTTTCTAGATGCTGACTGCCCTTCTTAATGGCAGGGGGCACACAACCCAGCAGCCTTCCACTTCTGCTTCCCCGGGGAAATCCACACGCCTTTGCACAGTCAACACACCATTCACTGTAATGTAGGGCTTTCCTACCTCGCATGGTAGTACTACTTCCCTTATTTCTCCAATTTGCGCAGAAAAAGCCTCTGCAGCCGGCTGTCATCCCTCTCTGGCCGCCCTTATCCCTGTGCTGACATCACTGCGGCAGCAGTGGAAGAGCAACGCACTGGCCACCCTGCAGCGGCGCAGCTATCTTGCCGTGCTCGCCCAGCGCGGCTCCCCTGCTGAAGGCTTCAGGAAAGGATCCGCACCAACCGCGGCTGGAGGCGGATACAGGCACACCATCTGAGCCCGACTGCCGCCACAGGTAGGATTAGGAGAAAGAGGAGGGAAGTATGGAGACTTGGGGGGTTTATTCGGGGGGGGGGGGACGATACCACACAGAGAGCGGTACGCTTCTCCCGGCGAGCTCGCAGCCGGTTAGTTAGCGGCCACCATGTTCCCCCGCCCCCCACCGCACCATATTACACCACCAACGTTCCTGGCACCGACAAACAATAAAAACATGGGTGGAGGCAGCAGTTGATTTCCGGAGGCCAGTGTCCTGTTAACGGAGCAATGTATCAAACCAATAATCAGCGGGTCTAATGAGCTCAAAACAGCACAGAAGGCAACAATCAGTACAAGCCTATAGTTGAGGAGTCCTTTTAAGAGGACGGAATCCCATCACCCACCGAGGTGGCATGCTTCATCATCTGGGATCTCCTCTTGGTTGCAATCCCTAGTGCAACCAAGGGCTACAGCCCCCTCACTATGAGGGAGGAGTTCAGGGATGTTTTATTGATCAATGAATTGGATCTCCTAAAATCCACTAGGTGTGAAGCGTAAAAAGTATTGCGGATGATGGTGGCAGTGCAAGAGATAGTGATGTGAAAAGTGATGAATAAAATTGGCTACCAAGAGAAAAAAGACTTTATTAATTAACTCTTGGTGTCAAGGTTAAAAAACAGTGCATGTGCAGTTTAAGAAATAATGACTGCACTGGTCCGACAAACAGGTCTACATGTTTCAGCCATAGTGATCATAGTTTGATCGTGGCCTTCCTCAGGACCTAGATAGTGATTGCTACTGCGGAAAGGGTGGTGCATATGATGTGATTGGAAAAATACAACCTACATAAACCTGTATCTTGTATGGGAAGACCTCACAAGAATGTTGATGTCACCTGCGGGAGAAAAAACACAATGACTTTAAATTATGCACAGTGAAGGACATTTAAATAAAGCTTGTACTGAATGATGTGCTCTACGTATGGGTAAACAGCCCATCGTGTGGTACCTTAACGTGTACAAAACACTTTCCGAGTGTATCATGAAAAATAAAAAAATGATATGCTTAGCCATAGAAGTATGGGTGAACACCTCACCTCACCTGGCAACAGCTCAGGACGTGAGGCACTGCTCTGTAGATAAGGAAAACTATAATTACAGAACCCACAAGCATTCCGTAAGTTAGTCAGCAATAATGTTAAAGTCAAATCAGGCACCTCATGCAAAATTAGTATTTGGTTGCAAACCAAAACATATAAATTGTGATGAATATTATATTATGGGTAATGCTTAGAGAGGTAGTCTCTATCAAAATAGCTTCATACGCCAGTTACAGTACGAGTTATTTTAAGAAACCCTGCCTTCTCAGCATAGAAGGAAATCTAATCACAATATAAAAAACCCCATCGCTTGATGTAAATGTTGGGGTAAGAAAAACTCCAAAACAAAGGAGTCACGAGTGCCAGATGTCAAAAGGTGCAGGGCATCAATTCAAACTTGTGCATGATGTATTGGTGACATTCTAAACACCAAGAGGTAACTGACTGGGAAACCAATTACTATATCCGGATACTAGTAAAACATCAGGTCAATTAACCACACTACTTCCCGGAACATACTAAAATCACCCACTCGTTTCGGTATTAAAGGCAAAGAAGCTGCTTCTACCTCAAAGCAATGGGTCTCGGAAAGCAAAACATGTATTAATATAGCCGGCGGTGAGACCAGTTTACATTATAACACTCGCCAGTAAAAAGGTTTAGAACAGAAGTTCCAAAGCAGCGCGTATTGATAACACAGGCTGGTGAAAACTAATACAGTAGGAAGCGGACATTGCCTATTCTTAGCGTGTCGCGCATGCTGTTACTCACCTCTCCGTCGGTACCCCGGACCTCACACAAGCTGTAACCGGAGGTGCCTGTCGGAGGGGGGCATGCCCTTATATACTATTAAAGCGTGCTAATTGCAAAACGATGTGTGCAATTAAATAACACCGTCGTCGCATATTACTTACGTAAAGCCCCTTGAGACTACAAGGAAAGCACGGGGATCATAGGAAATGTAGTGTATGCCGGGTTAATCAGTATACTCGCGCACACAAACTACAAAAAAACACGGGAACCATGGGAATTGTAGTGTATGCCGGGTATATCAGTGTTCTCATGCCCATACAATGACAAAAGAGCAAACGGAGCCAATTCACATGGGAAATATAGTGCGAGCATATTGAAAAACCCAAGGTAGATGTATGCATCGGGACACAGCCAGTTAAAAACAGCACCCTCTCAACCCTGGCAAAGGCTAATACGGAATGTCTGAGAAAAATATAGACACAGTTCTACTACATAACAGTACAATGGGACCTCAATATAGTCGGACCTCTCGCACGGTCCTGCTTAACTTTCAGTAATAAGGTCTCGTGAATCCACATGATGATATACAGCAGAGCATGATCACGTGGTGCTACAGCAGGGTCCACGGAATATCATCGTTCAGACCCCTAGTGTCACTTTTCAATTTAAAAATCTATTTTTGTTCTTTATAGAACAACATTTTTGTAATATCTGTGACATGGGGGGGGGGGAGAACAAAAGGTTGCTCGAGAACTGTCCATTTGAGTTCATCTGCTTTGTGTTTCATGGTTAAAAAATGATTTGTGAGTCTTGTGGCTTGTTTGTTACAACGGATTGTGCTCTTATGTTCATGTACCCATTGTTTCACCTTGCGGGTAGCCATTCCGACATAGCGAAGCTGACAGGGACATATAATTAAGTAAATGACCCTTTCACTGTTACAATTTGTGTGCTTAGTCTGTCTCCATGGCCTGTCAGTGCCTATGTCTATAGTAGTGGTATGTTCAGTTTGTGGACAGGCTGCACACGAGCCGCATGGATAGTGTCCTTGAACTGCTGGCATGTTCCATAGCTTCTCTTGTGTGGTGGGTGACCTCACTTTAGGTCTGGTGTGGACTAAGTTGTCCCGAAAGTTGGAACTCCTCTTGAAGGAGAACAGTGGCAAGGGTATTTCTTCATTTCCTACGTTGAGAATGCGCCAGTGTTTTCGCACACTTTTCTGTATTCCATTAGATAGTGTGCTGAAGGTATTGACGCACGTGAGTCTCGTCATGGGTGATTTGGGTGCTCTATGTTCCAGGAGTGCCTCCCGATTATTATTGGAAGCACGCTTGTAAGAGCGCCGTAAGAGGTTTTTAGGATAACTCCTGTCAAGTAGATGCCGGGACAAGATTTTAGCATGTTGTTCATATTTATCTTTCACGGAGCAATTCCTTCGTAAACGAAGGAATTGCCCGTAAGGCAAGTTATCACGGAGTGACTTCGGATGATAACTGTTAAATGCCAACAGTGAATTTCTTGCCATTGTTTTTTTGTACAATTCACTCTCCAGTCCTGTTGCTGATGGAAAAATGCGAAGATCAAGGAAAGGCAAGCTCTCTTTGCTATATTCAACTGTGAATTTGAGGAAAGTGTTTCTGGTATTGAGCCACGTTTGGAATTCAAGAATGGCAGTTTCGTTTCCTCTCCAAATGGCAAAGATATCGTCAATATATCTTTTCCAAAGAACAATCCGTTCATTGAAGGGATTGTCATTGGTCAGTACATGCTCTTGTTCAAAGAGATGGATATAAAGGTTAGCTAGGCTGGGCGCAAAAATGCTGCCCATGGATGTTCCTGACGTTTGAAGATAAATAGTCTCCTCAAATTTAAAAAAGTTTTCTTTCATAGCTATCCTAGCACACTCCATTATGAGGTGTACGGGAGTGATTGTGTCCAGAGCTCTCTGGTCCAGAAGTGACCGTATCGCGTCTAGAGTCTCATCCTGGGGAATGCAAGTGTACAGAGACTCAACGTCGAAAGGGACCAAGAAGTCTGTTCCGACGTTGAACTCTGTCTCCAGTAGCAGCCGCAGGATATCATTAGTGTCCTGGAGATAGGTGGGCATCTCCTTAACCATGGGTCTCAGAAAGTGATCCACAAAAGTAGACAGGGGTTCCAACAGGGAACCTATGCCGGAGATAATCGGCCGACCAGGAGGTGGTCTTTGAGGCTTATGTATTTTCGGTAATACATAAAAACATGGCATGGCCGGATGTGTATTAGTGAGAAAGCTGGCCTCTTGGGGGGTGATCCACCCTTCTATTTTAGCCTCTTCCACAAGGTCAAAGATTTCTTTAGATATCCTGGGTGTTGGATCCATTTTGAGTGGACGATAAAATCGTCTATCGGTCACTTGTCTTAGACACTCCGTGCGGTATAAGGAGGTGCCCATAATGACTATGGCACCTCCTTTATCCGCTGGCTTGATGGTTACTGTGACATCATTACTCACGGTTTGTAAGTCGAATGTGTCTTGGGGCAGCTGCTGGTGTTCCGCCTATGGCGGTGACGCCACCCGTTCGCCCTTCCGCTCCCATGGTTATCTCCATCTCTGGGTGGGTGGGGGCGGCGCTGTTTTGTAGCATGCTCTTGTTTAGATTGGCAGCCGTTGTACCGCGTGAAGACCCAATATGCTGGAGCACCAGGCCTTGCCTCAAGTTGTGTGGGTGGGGCAGGGTTGGCATGCATGAGCAAGAGGGTAGCCGCTTGCATTCCCCTTGCGGCAGCCGCTCCGGTATTCCTCGCAAAAAAAAATTAAAGCTTCGTTTTCGCTGTACCAAATGATGGCATAAGTGCAGTCACATGTGCAAAGCGCTTGCAATAATGCAAAAGAGGAGTTAGGAGCGCAAACTACCGAGGCGTGGCTGGGTGCAGCAAGGTGCCAGCTGGAACCCTGTTTTCGGTGGGAGCGGGGTGGTGGGGGGCTCAGGGGAATGATTAATCAGAGTCTTACTTATATTTCAGATTATTTCACACAGAAAGCACCAAGGGCAAGTAGATGAACTCTGTATTTGCTGGTCCGTGCTAAGGGGAGAGGGCCAGAGGGAGTGGTAGGCAATTAACATACTGTTTGGCAGTACAGCATGATATGTCAGTGATGTCGCTTTTAAGCTAATACTGATCACCAACGGGCGTGCAGCTAGCTTGGAACTAATGCAGCAGCGAGACTCATCACAGGCTCAAAAAGAAACTGTCACCCTGACCTCAAAGCCCTAAACTGGTTACCTTTCGAAGACAGGATTCATCTAAAAATCGCATGTCTGACATACAAGGCCATACACAACAGCACTCCAAGCTACCTGGCACAGAAACTGGTACTCTCATGTGGCAACAGATCCTCCAGGAGCTCCAATAATCTTCTATTGAAACCACAACGATTTGCCAAGAAGAAAACTTATAACCGGGCCTTCTCGGGCATGGCGCCCAGGATTTGGAATACACTGCCCACAGAAACCAGACTTAATCCATCCTTTGTCTCCTTCAAAAAAGAAGTGAAAGCTATTCTTTTATCTAAACTCACATGAACTTTATATTTAACTTGTATTACGATTGTGGACGTTTACTGAACTATTTGTTTTCCTATATATGCCTGTAAAGCGCTCTGATACCCGCAAGGGTCTTGTTCGCGCTATACAAAACCTTCAAAAATAAAATAAATAAATAAAATAAAATAATAGGATGTAATGAAGTGGCCTGCACATTTCAAAAGGAAGGGCATGTATCATAGCAAGGCTTGTCAGCCTAGGTTAACACTAGATGTTACTCAGGGATCAGTAATACAGGTAGGGAACGCACTTACAGTACTTAGCAAGCGCCTAATGAGCAGCGTGATGTTAGCGCTGGCGGTTACGGTAATATTGGAGCGTAGTGCTTTCTTTTTAGTGCATACAATGTGCCAATCCTGTCGCGGCAGCGAAGGGATGGCCTTACAACCTCAAGTAAGCGGTCCAGGCAGCGCTCAAAGGATTGCAGCTGAGGAGGTATACAATAAGTTAAAAGGGGCGCGGCCCAGCTACAATGGCGTTTGATGGCAGCCAGTCACATTGTGGTATGTATGGCAGTTGGGTGTCACAGAGTGGCCATGTATTAACCATTCACCTTTTCAGGCACGGCTGAGCTGTGTCTATAAAAGAGGATCTGTGTAGTGGGTCAGGATGAACCAGAACACACATGGTAAGTAAGTAGGTTACAGACCAACCACGGCCTTCCATTCCTGGTTGCCCACACAAGGGAGTAAAATAGAATAACAGAGGCGTGTAGTGGGGGAGGGGGGTCCCCTGCCACATACAGGGAAGTATGCGCGGCAAGTGGGAGTATGGTGTTAGGCACCTTTCGCCAGGTGACATGGTAGTATGCGTCACAGGCGGGGTTTGTTGTTGAGCACCTTTTTGGTCAGGTGACATCGGTGTGGACTGAGCAAATGAGTAGGATTTGATTCAACACTGCTTCATCTTACAGGTAGTTGAGGCAAACCATAGGGCACAGTCCAGCCACTCACACACGATCGGGAAAGGCACAGAGCATCCAGATAGGAGGGACTGCCTGGCTAAGAGCCCAGTTCAGACTCTGGCAGAAGCCTTAGCACCGAGGGTACAGTAGGTATTGGGGTCAAGGTTATGGGCGAATGCAGACCCAAAGAGGTGCTAAGTTAATCTTACAACTTTCAGAAGGGCATAAGCCCATTATGAAAGAGAGGTTTACCTTGTTTCATGTCATGATAAGAGTTGAAGATTTTACGCCAAAGTAACTTTCAGAAGGGCACAAACCCATTAAGAAAGCCGATGTTGACAGGTCATGCAATTTTCTATGTCTCTATGCTGGTTTGTTAAATACGCTTCAGAAGGGCGCAAGCCCAATATGAAGTCTTGTACATTTGGGTACAGCGGGGCAATTCCAAGTGGCTGTCTTTAATGCAACCACTGATCCTGGTGACACATTTCCATGCACACAATGGTAAAGCTGTCCTCTCTCAATTGCAGATTTAGTTCACACATGCACGCTCGGAGTGATGGAGGACCACGGTTCCTCGTCGTTGTTTTCCACGGAGCCTAGCCACGAGGACGCTGAAGTATGGGCGAAGTTCATGCCCATGGGGCAGGCAAAAGGGCTGGAGTGGGCAAGGAAGATGTTGGAGATGCAGGAGACGCAGCAACAATCAGCAACGCTCACCTTGACAGACGCTGAGGGGTTGCAGCCAACGGATTCTGGTCTTGAAGTCCAAAGTGTTCAACCTGCCAAAAGGAAGCGACCAGCGAGAGCAATGGGTGGGGGAAAATTGAAAAAAGCCAAAAAAGGTGATGGCGGGTAAGCAGGAATAGAAGCTCCGTCAACCTCCCAAGGGTAGAGTGGAACAAACAGAGGCAGTAGGGACAGTGGAGGACAAGACCCAAGTACTGGGAACAGTGGTAACCCCACAGGGGAGGGACATGACCCACAGACTAGCGTGCCAGCGGCACAGAGGCAGACCAACCAACCTGCATGGGAGCTGATTCACAGCTTAACCCCGGGAGCATCTGGTCAGGGCCTGCAAGAAGAACTGGGTAAGATGATGGAAGCAATGCACAGCTTCATGGCCTCTGCAAAATTGCTGGTTGGGTCGGGCACAGGGGGGCACCAATCAAGCGAGTGTTAGTCAGGTGTGGGTGCAGGGCAGCAGTCCTCTGGAGGTGCGGGCCGAGTCCTCCTCTTTGGGAATGGGGGTTCAAGAACAGGTGTTGCAGACGTTACAGCATGTGCGAATAGCAAGGGGGTTTGATTAGGCCTGATCCGGCATTGCTGACAGGAAGATCATCTTTGGCATGGAGAGTTCCTTTAGAAGCCAGAGAGAGAATTTGGAACAGGGAGTTCATTGACATTTTCTCATTGCTTACATTCACCAAGGAAGGCGCAGACATCACAGTGTCGAGTAAGGATGTGGATACACATAAGTGGAAGAGGAAGGTTAAACCAGAGGAGACAATAGACAACTGGTTACAGGCATTTGCCATGTTATCCACGGACATCATGGAGAAGTCCCCCGAACAGGGGCCTGCCCTGTGCAAATATAACGGGGTAATTTATGAGGAATACAAGCGTAATGGAGGCTTGGGCTGGTTGAATTACGATAGAGAATTCAGGCAAAAGATGGAGCAGGCACCGGAGATGTCATGGGGTTGTCGGGAAATTGAGCTCTGGGTGAAGTACATGGGTAACGGCAACAACCATACAGGCAGAGACACCCCCTTCCGGAAGCACAGACAGACAAAACCATACTATTTTAAACAACAGTTCAGGCATTCTTTTCGGGGCAGGGGCCCACAGAGGGGAAGGGGAGGGGGGCTATCAGCATAGGGCCAACAACTCATGCAGACTATACAACAATGGGCCACGGTCTTGGGGAGCCACATGCAAGTTCAACCACACCTGCAACCAGTTGCAGAGGAGGCAAGACCAATAAGCCAAGAAGAACCAGCGCCGGTGCAAAGCAGCCTTAATTGTTCGCAGTCTAAACACTCCATTCTAGCGCCATCTCCTATTTCCTTTCCCACCTTGACCATTATCCTTAAAGAGTACCCTAGAGCATCAGAGCGGGAATTGTTGTTCAAGGGTTTTAGTAAGAGCTTTAGGATACTGTATTCTGGACCCGCAGTTACGAGAGTGGCCAAGAACCTACGCTCAGACATAGAAGCACCAGAGGTGGTCAGGGAAAAGTTGGAGAAGGAGTGCCATTTGGGGAGGGTGGCTGGGCCGTTTGCCCAACCCCCCCTTCCACATTTTATTGTGTCTCCTCTGGGGATCATGCCCAAAAAAGAGCAGAGCAAGTACAAAATGATTCACCATCTCTCTTACCCCAAGTGATCATCATTAAATGACTACCTGGATGACGGAGCGTGCTCGGTTTGTTATGCTTCGTTCGACGAGGCAGTCGATTTGGTGCGAGCAGCAGGCAAGTGTGCTCTTATGGCAAAAGCGGATATTGAGTCTGCCTTCTGCCTCCTCCCAGTCCATCCCAATAGTTTTCACCTACTAGGCATGCGGTGGGACGGCCAGTATTTCTACGATAAATGTATGCCCATGGGCTCTGCGGTGTCATGTTCCCTATTGGAAACGTTTGCATGCCTCCTGGAGTGGGCATTGAGGCAGAGGAACCCCCCAAGGAGCTCATTACATTATCTAGATGACTTCCTCTTCATCGGGAAGGAAGGTGCCAGGGAGTGCAGCGAGATCCTCTGTGCATTTCACCAACTTAATCAGTCACTAGGGGTGCCCTTGGCTCCAGAGAAGACCCAGGGACCAACCGAATGTTTGACATTGTTGGGCATAGAAATTGATTCTACAGCAGGGATGTGCAGACTGCCAAAAGATAAGGTTGAGGCCTTTCAAAACAACATCCTGCAGGTCCTAAGCAGGAACAAAGCGACGCTGGCCACAATTCAGAGCTTGCTGGGCAGGCTAAACTTTGCGGCTAGGATCATACCAGCTGGGAGAATCTTTGCCAGGCGGCTTGCTAGGGCAACAGTGAAAGTAGAGAAAGCCCATCACTTGGTGCGCATTAGTGGGGGACTGAAAGATGACCTGCGCATGTGGCTGTCCTTTCTGAATGAGTTCAATGGGACTCTGTTGAGGCGCACACGTGGTGCAGCAGTTGGCAGCTTCAGCTGTTCACTGATGCGTCTGGCAGAGTGCGTTTTGGTGCCATTTTGGGCGGAGATTGGTGTGCGGCGAAATGGCCTAATGCAGGGAAGAAACCTCGGCTCACGAAAAACATCACTGTTCTGGAAATGTTTCCAATTGTTTTGTCACTCCATCTATGGCCACAAGTGCTAGCTAACAGAAAGATCACATTCTGGTCGGACAATATGGCTGTGGTGCAGGCCGTTAACTGCCAATCTGGCAATTGCCCGGTCTTGGTGGGGCTGTTGAGGGAATTGGTGAGGGGTTGCCTTTTGAGGAATATGGAATTTCATGCCAGGCATGTCCAAGGGGTGAAGAACGTGGCCGCTGACGCTCTTTCTCGTTTTCAGTGGGCAAAATTCCAGCCGCATTACCCCCAGGCGATGGAAGAGATGATGCCCTTCAAGGCAGAATGGTGGCAAATGGTACAGTAAAGCAAAGGAAATGGGCCTTGGGAGAATTATCATTGGCCCAGGGGACACGAGCCAGATACCAGGCGTGTTACAGCATGTTTACGTCGGTGACCCATTCCCTGGGATCAGGTGAGCGCCACCACCCTGTCGGAAGAGTGCAGCAATTTGTGCTGTGGGCTAAAGACAGCGGGAAATCACACGCATGGGCTTCGAGACACCTGGCGACAATCACCTACTTTACGAAGTTGAAAGGGGAGGCGGATCCAACTGCAGGTTTCCCAGTAAGGGCGGCACTGAAAGGATGGGCTAGGCAAGAAGCAGTGAAGTCACCAGACCAGAGGGCACCCATTGATTGGAGCATGCTGAAAGGGTTGGTGGGGGCACTCCTGGTCATCTGTAGTTCACGGTATGAGGTGCTACGATTCTCCACCACATTTTCCCTAGCCTTTTTTGGGGCCTTCCGGACATCCGAGCTAGTGGCACAGGCAAAGAATGACTCAGCTTATAGGGCGCTAAAGTTGGGTGACCACAGAATGGGTCAAAATGTGGCTGAACTGACAGTGAGGCAGTCAAAAACAGATTAACTGGGGAAAGGTACAGTAGTTCGTTTGACCAGGTTGGGAGACGCCAAGTGTTGCCCGGTAGAACTGCTCGGGGCTAATGCACAAGTTACTAACTTGTGTAACGATATACCTGTAAGAGACAGTAGTTAGTGACAGATTCCTTACCTTAGAATATCCCCAGGCGTCATGCTGGATCCGGAAAGTTTTGCGTAGCAGTACCCTTGCGCGTCGGTAGGCGGCGTCGTGCGGCTCCGCGTCCGTCGTCGGCGTCGAGATCGCCGGGATGACGTCGCGGCCAGTACTTAGACGCCGCCCATGCGCGCTGACGTCAGTTCTGTACACGACTTTCCGCGCCAGGAACGCAGAGCCATGCAAGAAGCTGACATTGGTGTCTGAAAAAATACTAGGGCCCTGAAAGGGATGTCCTTAACCCTAGAAATCAGTTTGCAGAACGGGGAGGATGGGTGGGGCGGTAAGGAATCTGTCACTAACTACTGTCTCTTACAGATATATCGTTGCACAAGTTACTAACTTGTGTAACGATATATCTGTAAGAGACAGTAGTTAGTGATAGATTCCTTACCTTAGAATATCCCCAGGCGTCAGGCTGGATCCGGGAAAGTTTTGCGTAGCAGTACCCTTGCGCGTCGGTAGGCGGCGTCGTGCGGCTCCGCGTCCGTCGTCGGCGTCGTGATCGCCGGGATGACGTCGCGGGCAGTACTTAGGCGCCGCCCCTGCGCGCTGACGTCAGTTCTGTACACGACTTTCCGCGCCAGGAACGCAGAGCCATGCAAGAAGCTGACACAGGTGTCTGAAAAATACTAGGGCCCTGAAAGGGATGTCCTTAACCCTAGAAATCAGTTCGCAGAACGGGGAGGATGGGTGGGCGGTAGGAATCTATCACTAACTACTGTCTCTTACAGATATATCGTTACACAAGTTAGTAACTTGTGCATCTGAAAGAGACACGTTAGTGATAGATTCCTTACCTTAGAATAGATACCCCAGCAATACCAACCCCGGTGGTGGGTCTGCGAACAAAGATCAGACAAGGAAGTCCTGGAGGACAGAACGGCCAAAGAAGCCGTCCCTCCGGACCTGACCGTCAAGGCAGTAATGCTTAGTAAACGTGTGCAGCGAGGCCCACGTAGCCGCCTGACAGATAACCGGCAGCGGAACACCGCGGCCCAAGGCCGTGGTAGCAGCCGTTGCCCTGGTGGAATGGGCACGCAGCCCAACAGGAGGTTCCTTTTTAGCCAAAGAATAGCAGGCCTTGATGCACAAGGTAACCCAGCGGGAGATGGTCCTCTTGTGCACCGCCCGACCTTTTTTGGCGCCCACGTAGCCAACCAAGAGCTGGTCATCCACCCGGAAGTGTTTTGTGCGGTCAATATAAAAAGAGAGCGCACGTTTTGGGTCCAGACGGTGGAGCCTCTCTTCCTCTCTGGAAGGATGCGGAGGCGGAAAGAAGGTGGGCAAAGTGATGGTCTGCCCAATGTGGAAAGCAGTAACCACCTTTGGCAAGAAGGACGGACGCGTCCGAAGAACAACCTTGTCTGGATGAACAGACAGAAAGGGAGGTTTGCAAGATAGAGCCTGTACCTTGGCCGGATCCGCCCCCGAACCCGGGAAGGGCGGGTATGACGGGGGCGACTCCACAGGCAAGTCCGGGGCCGCGGGGGCGGGGACGGTGCCGGGAGGGGCCTCAGCCGAGTCGCGAGACCGGCGAGGCGAAGTCCGAGAGCGACGATGCTTCTTGGACTTCTTGTGTCGAGACTTACCGGACGAAGAAGACTTCGACGCCGACGACCGGTGTGCACTCCGCGAGCGACCCCTGGACCTCTCACGCGACCGGGGCTTCCGCGGAGCCGAATGCCGGGCCTCGAGGAGCTTTCGAGACCGCTCTCGCAAAGCCTTCGGGTTGAGGGCCTGGCATTCGGGACAAGACTCGGTGTCGTGGCCTCGGCCGAGGCAGAAGAGACACTCCCAATGCGGGTCGGTGACGGACATCATCCGCGCACAGGCGCCGCATCGCTTGAAGCCGGGCATCCCTACGACACCTGAATGGTGGAAAAAGACAGTGAAAAAATCACCAAAAGTATGGTCAAAAATTGACCAGGGCACTGCTCTTCCCGGATCTGCGCTTACTGGCGCGGAAAAAGAAGAACTGACGTCAGCGCGCAGGGGCGGCGTCTAAGTACTGCCCGCGACGTCATCCCGGCGATCACGACGCCGACGACGGACGCGGAGCCGCACGACGCCGCCTACCGACGCGCAAGGGTACTGCTACGCAAAACTTTCCGGATCCAGCCTGACGCCTGGGGATATTCTAAGGTAAGGAATCTATCACTAACGTGTCTCTTTCAGATACACAAGTTAGTAACTTGTGCATCTGAAAGAGACACGTTAGTGACAGATTCCTTACCTTAGAATAGATACCCCAGCAATACCAACCCCCGTGGTGGGTCTGCGAACAGATTCAGACAAGGAAGTCCCGGAGGACAGAGCGGCCAAAGAAGCCGTCCCTCCGGACCTGGCTGTCAAGGCAGTAATGCTTGGTAAACGTGTGCAGCGAGGCCCACGTAGCTGCCTGACATATATCCTGTAGCAGAACACCGCAGCCTAAAGCCGTGGTAGCAGCTGTTGCCCTGGTAGAATGGGCACATAGCCCAACAGGGGGCTCCTTCTTAGCCAAAGAATAGCAGGCTTTGATACACAAGATTACCCAGCGGGAGATGGTCCTCTTGTGTACCGCCCGACCTTTTTTGGCGCCCACGTAGACAACAAAGAGCTGGTCATCCACCCGGAACTGTTGTGTGCGGTTGAGGTAAAAGGAAAGCGCACGTTTTGGGTCCAGACGGTGGAGCCTCTCTTCCTCTCTGGAAGGATGCAGAGGCGGAAAGAAGGTGGGCAAAGTGATGGTCTGCCCAATGTGGAAGGCAGTAACTACCTTTGGCAAGAAGGACGGACGCGTCCTAAGAACAACCTTGTCTGGATGGACAGACAGAAAGGGTGGTTTGCACGAAAGAGAATGGAGCTCACTCACCCGCCGAGCGGAGGTGATGGCCACCAGAAAGGCTGTCTTCAGAGTGAGAAGACGAAGAGGACAGTTATGTAGAGGCTCAAAGGGAGCGCACATTAAAAAGGTAAGAACCAAGTTCAAGTCCCACTGAGGCATCACAAACGGAACAGGAGGGAAGAGGTGTGTAATGCCTTTAAGAAACCTGTTAACAACAGGGGACTTGAAAAGGGAGGGCTGATCAGGGAGCCTGAGGAAGGCCGAGATTGCACAAAGATAGCCCTTGATGGTACCCAGGGCAGAACCCTGTTGGGCCAGAGAAAGAAGGAACAGAAGAACCTCAGAAAGAGGGGCAGAAAGGGGATTCACAGCCTTTGCTGTGCACCATGCCACAAACTTGTTCCACCTGCAGGCGTATATCACCTTAGTGGAGGGACGCCTGGCTGCCAGAATCACATCACAAACTTCGGGAGGCAAGTCGAAAGGAATCAACTGCCGCCGCTCAATCTCCACGCAAGGAGGTGGAGACTGGACAGGTTCGGGTGGAGGACCGTCCCCTGCTGCTGCGACAGAAGATCCTCCCGAAGAGGGAGATGGATCGGGGGATCGACACTCATACTGAGTAGCTCGGGATACCAAACTCTTCGAGCCCAGTCCGGAGCCACAAGAATGACTTGGGCCCGGTCGCGCCGAATCTTCAACACTCTGGGTAGAAGTGGTATAGGCGGAAAGGCGTACAACAGACCGCAACTCCAATGGCGACGAAAAGCGTCGCCGAGCGAGTGCCGCCTTGGAAATTCCAACGCGCAGAACTGATGACATTGCGCGTTCTCTTCGGTGGTGAATAGATCTAACCAAGGCTCTCCCCACTGTAGAAAGAGTCCTTGCGCCACCTCCGAGTGAAGACGCCATTCGTGATCCATCATGCACCTGCGGCTGAGTTCGTCCGCCCTGGCGTTCAGGGAACCTGCCAGGTGTTGAACCATCAGGAATATGCCCTGATGTTCCAGCCATGTCCAGAGACGCAGAGCCTCCTGACATAGGGTCCACGACCCCACCCCGCCTTGTTTGTTGCAGTACCACATGGCGGTGGTGTTGTCTGTGAACACCTGCACTACCTTCCCTTTGACAGAGGGAAGGAATGCTTAGAGTGCAAGTCGGATCGCCCGGAGCTCCAGAAGGTTGATATGGAGCCGGGACTCCGCCGGAGACCAGAGGCCTCTGATCTCCGCCTCTCCCATGTGACCGCCCCATCCCAGAAGGGACGCGTCCGTCACAACTGTGTGCTCTGGCTGGGGAAGGGAGAGGGATCTGCCCATGACCCATTGCCGGTTCGAGAGCCACCACTGCAACTGTCTTGCAGTCCCCTCCGAGATCTGGACGTAATCGGACAGGTTCCCCTGATGCTGCGCCCACTGGAACTTCAGGTCCCACTGCAGAGCCCGCATATGCCATCTGGCATGATCGACCAGCAGGATGCAGGAGGCCATGAGGCCCAGCAGCCTCAGGGTCATCCGTACCGAAACCCAGGATAGAGGCTGAAAGATAAGAATCATAGCCTGAATATCCTGGACTCGCCGTTCGGGAGGATAGGCCCGAAACTGCGTTGTGTCCAGAACTGCTCCGATGAAAAGGAGCTGTGGAGAAGGAATCAGGTGCGACTTCGGCACGTTGATGGAGAACCCCAGCGAGTGCAGGAGTTCGGCCGTAGTCTGGAGGTGGGAGACGACTGCCTGGGACGAGCCCGCCTTCAGCAACCAGTCGTCGAGGTAGGGGAAGACTGGAACCCCTGCCCGGCGCAGATGAGCTGCGACCACCGCCATCACTTTGGTGAACACCCGAGGGGCGCTGGTAAGGCCAAAGGGAAGCACGGTAAACTGAAAATGCTCGAGGCCTACCGTGAACCGCAGGTAACGCAGGTGGGCCGGCAGGACGGGGATGTGAAAATATGCGTCCTGCAAGTCCAACGCTACCATCCAGTCTCCAAGGTCGAGGGCAGTCAAGACCTGAGCTAAGGTGAGCATCTTGAACTTCTCCTTCCGGAGGAAGCGATTGACGTTCCGGAGGTCCAAGATAGGACGCATGTCCTCCTTGTCCTTTTTGGGCACCAGAAAGTAGTGGGAGTAACAACCACGCCCTACTTCTGGGGTCGGAACGCGCTCGATGGCCCCCTTGGCCAAGAGGGCCGCAACTTCCTTTTGAAGAAGCACCAAATGATCCCCCGACATGCGGTGGCATTGAGGTGGCATGGCTGGGGGGGTAGTCTCGAAGGGGAGGGAGTAGCCCCTTCGGACAATGTCCAAGACCCACCTGTCCGATGTGATGGCACGCCAGTGGTGAAGGTGATGGCGGACCCTGCCCCCCACTGGCGTGCTGTGGACCTGGAAGGATGGAATAGGAGGGCTTGGAGGCCGCGGACGGGGCGGAGGTGGTGGCCTGACCCGCACGCTGGTTACCCGACCCGCCTCGGCGGGAGCCACGTCCTCGGCCACGCGAAGACGCTTGCTGCGCAGGCCGGTTGCTGGGCAGCGGACGTGACTGGGCGCCCCTTCCGTGGCCACGAAAGGGGTGAAAAGCAGACTGTTGCGGAGGGCGCACAGCAGAAAGGCCCAGGGACTTGGCTGTAGCCCGCGAGTCCTTAAAGCGCTCCAGCGCGTGGTCTGCTTTGTTGCCGAAAAGACCGACACCATCAAAGGGCATATCCATAAGTGTGTTTTGGACATCGCCCGAGAAACCAGTGGTCCTCAGCCAGGCGTGACGGCGCAGCGCCACTGTCGTCGCAAGCGATCTGCCTAGCGAGTCGGCGGTATCTAGGCCACATCTGATGGTATATTTTGCCGCATCTCTTCCTTCCGCAATGGCGCGGGAAAGCAGTGCCTGGGCCTCCTCAGGACACTGGGGCAGGATCTGCGCCACCGAATCCCACAAGGAGTGGGAATATCGGCCCAAGAGGCAAGTGGTGTTGACAGACCTCAAGCCAGCACTGGCGGAAGAAAAAACCTTCTTCCCAAATTGGTCCAGTTTTTTGGATTCCCTATCCGGGGGAGCGGTAGGGAAGGCGCTTTGAGAGGCAGAGGCTTGGACAACCAAGCTCTCAGGGGTGGGGTGTTGGGAAAGGAACAGGGGGTCGCCCGGAGCAGGGCGATGGCGTCGGGCTACGTTCCTATCCACAGGACCCCCTGTGGTGGGCTTGGACCAGGTGCCCAAAAGAACGTCCGAAAGTGCATCGTTGAACGGCAGCAGTGGCTCCGAGGAGGTAGCCGCCGGCTGAAGCACTTCCGTCAGGATGTTAGTCCTGACAGCCACTGTAGGTAACTGGAGGTGCAGGGCCTCAGCTGCCCTACGCAACACAGTAGCAAAGTTTGCTCCCTCCTCCGTTGCCACGGAAGGAGGAGACAGCATGCCAATGTCAGGAGAGGTGTCCAGACCACTGGCATCCCCTAGTTCCTCAGCCCAGTCCTGATCATACTCACATTGGGCAGTGAGAGGGTCCTCAGACCCCTCCCAGTTCTCTTCGTCCTCCAAATCAGGGTCAATGTAAGGAGGAGGGACATGTGGGACCCAAGGTCTCAGCGGCGCCGGAGCCGGCGTCGATCGACGTCGGTCCGGCGCCGAGTCCGGAGAGAACCTGGGGACGCCGACGCCCGGAGCCCCGGGCGGCGTCGTAAACGGCACCGGTGAAAGCGACGCCGGTGGAGGTGTCGTTAGGTCAACCGGCGTCGACCGGGGTTGTGGCAGCATCGGAGCCGGGGCTGGGGCCGAAGCCGGGGCCAGGGCCGGGGCTGGTGTTGCTGGTGGCGCCGGGACCGGAGTCGCCGGCGGAGCCGGGACCGAAGCCGCCGGCGGAGCCGCAAGAAGAACCGCACTAGGGCTCGCAGGGCCCGAAGGCGCACCGGGGGGACTCCTGTATTTTGGCCGGAGGCGCCGCCGAACCCGGGAAGGGCGGGTAATGCGGTGGCGGCTCCACAGGCACTCCCGGAGCCGCGGGGACGGTGCCGTCGGGACCCTGAGCCGAGTCGCGCGACCGGCGAGGGGAAGTCGTCGAGCGATGACGCTTCTTCGACTTCTTGTGCTTCGACTTACCGGAGGAGTGCGAAGACTTTGACCCCGAAGAACGATGAGGACTCCGCGACCGGCCCCTCGACCTCTCTCGTGACCGGGGCTTGGATTGGCGCGGAGCCGACTGCCGGACCTCGAGGAGCTTTCGAGACCGCTCTCGCAAAGCCTTCGGATGCAAGGCGCGACAGTCAGGGCACGACTTGGAGTCGTGGTCGCGCCCGAGGCAGTAGAGACAATCCTGATGCGGGTCCGTGATCGACATCATTCGACCACAGGCGTCGCATGGCTTGAAGCCGGGCATCCCTACTGACACCGTTGGAGTCGAACGACTCGAGAAAACAGTGACAAAAAGTCACAAAAAGTTCAGTCAAAAAATGACTGGGGCACTGCTCTCTCCGGATCTGCGCTTACTGGCGCGGAAAAAGAAAGAACTGACGTCAGCGCACATGGGCGGCGTCTAAGTACTGGCCGCGACGTCATCCCGGCGATCTCGACGCCGACGACGGACGCGGAGCTGCACAACGCCACCTACCGACGCGCAAGGGTACTGCTACGCAAAACTTTCCGGATCCAGCCTGACGCCTGGGGATATTCTAAGGTAAGGAATCTGTCACTAACGTGTCTCTTTCAGATATGGAGTGTCGTCCCAAACAACCAGGGTACTTGCTGCTTCACCAGGATGGCCAGCCTCTCACCCAATTTCAATAAAGAAGCATTCTCAGGCAGGCGTTTACAGAGGCGGGGTACTAGGGACAGATATGGTCAACTTATTCCTTTAGAATTGGGGCTGCCACAACGTCTTTTAAGGAGGGTTTGCCTCCGGGGGCGATTAAGCGCATTGGAAGGTGGCAGTCAGACATATACAAGTTGTATGTCCGGACCTGAGTCCATCAAGGGTCGTCCTTGCAACCTCTGAAGTGTCAAAGTACACCATGACTGGTGGGGTCAAGTGGTAGCAGTAAATCCTCCAAACTACTGTATAACCAAAGCCTGGTTCTACTCTTGTTTAGGCAGTGACAATCACACTGCCAAAGCATTGTTTGTTCCTTAATAATTGTATGAGAATATATTGAGTGTGTTCACAGATGGTAGTAAAATGTGTGGTAGTGTTTACCTTCTTGTTTTATTTAGGACTTAGAACAGTGTGGGTGATGCGTCACTCTTTGGTGGCTAGAGCGGAACAGCAGGCCAGAGACAGGAGTTGGATCCACGGCCTCAGTAAAGTTGAATTGTCCTGGATGAGAAGCCCGGGGATGAGAGGGGCTATGCTAGAACCTAAGTTTCACCAGCTGGTTGGGAAAAAAGGGTTAAGCCAAACATTGTGATAATCCATCTGCAGGGAAATGAGCTCACCTCCTGCGGTAGAGGCCCCCCCTTTTTTTTTCTGGAGTTTTATATAGCGCGAACTTGACTCGAAGGTTTCAGGTATCAGAGCGCTTTACATGAGCACCAGTTGCGTTACACAAGGACACATTTCTTTTTGTTAGGCACGGGGAGATTAAGGGCCAGATGTAGCAAGCCAAATTGCTATCGCAAACGCAGAAATTCGCAGAATTTCAGCGTTTGCGATCGCAATTTCGCTGTGTGCAATGTAGGAAAGAAAAACCTACTCGCAAAATAAGGAATCGCAAAATTTGCGATTCCCTATTTTGCGACTGCATTTAAGGAATCGCAAAGTGCGATTCCTTAAATGCAATGCAGGAAGCCCAGAAAGTTTGCGATTTGGGCTTAAGGAATCACAAATTGCCACTGGTAATTTGCAATTTCTTTGAAAAATGCACTTTTTTGCATTTATCAAAGTGCCATGTGGCGCACATACATGCCCTTAGGGCATGTATGTGCTCCACATGTGCACACATACATATTTCAGGGGTGCAACAGGGTGTCCTTTTGACACCCTTGCACCCTTGAAAATGCATTCGCAATTAGCGAGTACCTAATGGGTACTCGCAAATTGCGAATGAATGGGAAGGTATTCCTTAATTGCGATTCGCAATTTGCGATTCGCAAATAGGGAATATCAAGGAATCGCAATTATTATTGCGATTCCTACGTAAATTACATTTTGCGAGTCCTTAATAGCGATTCGCTAAATTTCGCTATTAAGGACTCGGAAAATCCGATTTTGCTACATCTGGCCCTAAGTGATATGCCCAGAATCACAGGATGTTGAGCGTCCCTGCCGAGACTCAAACCCGGTTCCCCAGCGTCGAGGTCGACTGCTCTAGCCATAAGGCCACATCCTCTCTTTTTTGCAGGCCATGCGACAGAGTCTGACCAATATGGCTCCCCTAATGGGCAGGGGTGAGATAGTTTGGCCGGAAATCATCCCACGCAGGGTGTGGGAGGGAGCTAGATCACCGGCAGCTATTGAGATGTCAAGGCGGAGAATTAATCTGTCCCTACAGAAATTTACTAAGCAGCATGGATTGGGTTTCATCAGGCATAGCTTGCTCAGTAGACATCTGAGCGGTAATTTTGCACCAGATGGGGTACAGCTGTCTGATGTGGGTACAGATATTTTCCTGCTGAGCATTGGGGATGCCATGGAAACCACGAGCTGTACTTAAAGGACATGTGAGGGGAGCATAGGTGGGAGGCCTTGGTTATTGCAAAGTGCCATCCCGAGGATTGGCGGAGTTACAGGGCGATCCTAAAGCTTAAAACAACTAGAATGCCTCCAGATAGTGGATCTTGGAGCCAAAAAGCAATTGCCTCAGGTCACTGGGAGTCATTACGGCGGGTCCTGGGATGACGCGACGGCGCTCCTTAATCCCTCAAGGGACAGTTGAAATCTTGAGCAACTGTGGAGACTGGCCGGGGTCTCGCTTTGACTTGTGAGGAGCATGACGCAAAGTAAAGAGTAGGCTGCCAACCTACTGTAATGAACAAGCTGTAAAGAATCTAACTGAGTTGGTGCGGAAAACACCAACAGGACAGCTCTAGCTTTCTCAGGATGGGTGTCGGCCGTTCAAGGAACTCATCGTCGACACCTGGATCGCCTGTAAGCTAACCAAACATGTGTAATCAATAAACTTGCAACATAGTTTATCCACAAAAAGTGTCCCTGTCATTTATTATGTTGCACGCATATTGTTGTAATTTCAGGGTCCTCACATTCTGAAAGGGCTAGGGGTAGCAACGCTAAGTAGGTAGGCAATCTAGCACCAAGAGGCTAAATGCTATAAAAAGGCCTTCAGTATTTCATTGCATTCTGCCTGCCTTCCATGCACGTTTCTCAAATTCAGCTGTCTGATTGAGCAGGTAATTCCAGCCCCTTTTCACACCAGTGTCCGGGAAAGGTATTTATTAGGCCCTGATTTACGGAACTCGGCTGTTATCTGAAATGTCAGCAGAGGGCCAGAGAATTAGGGGCTAGTGAGAACGACAAGGTCTGAGCGGGAAGTGGTGACGGATGCGGAGGGATGTCAGGGGAAGTCATGATTCAGTAAATACACATCTGGAATAGCTATTGAGAGGCAAATAACTTTGCAGTATAGGAATACAGTCGACCTGCAATACAACAAATTACTTTACAGGGTAATCGTGTCCACAGACCTCTGAGCGCCGGCTAGCAGGAGTGGAATCCTTGAAGCCAGGCCTGCTAGCTCCAAACTCACTGGGTGCGTGGGTGCAGAATATATACACATGAACCAAATTCACCAGCGCCTGTGCAAAGGGTTTGTAATCTCTGCTCCGCTCTGCTCTGTGCAGTATGCCTACGGGGTGAATATCTGGGATCTGTAGAGATGACGCCACCTTAAGGCTTCCTTTAGTGTGAGTCAGACCTCATACGGCCTGATTTACAGCTCACCCTATCAGTAAATTGGTGTATGTTGGACTGATGGCTAACGGCACAGGAGTGCAGGGCACCAGTGCTTGTACAAAGTAACCTGGCTGAGTTCTAACTTCTACTTTATATTTCAAGGACTCTGACTTCTCTTCTCTTTGTTGTACAGGAGGCGATGACATTTTGTATGAATGCAAAAAGTGTCTGTGTAAAAGTAGGGTTTACTCTCCCCTCACACACCCGATTATTCACAACCCTTTTCTCACTTCAATATTTAATACCTCGTTGCTTCAGAATGCGAAGATAACCATGAGACAAAAAGGTATAAATCTGCGGCTAGGCCGTCGCACACGTTTTCACCAGGGAAAATCTGTCACACACAAAAATCACTTACATTATTAAAGTCTTAGAAAAGAAACATTTCCTCTTAACCCCTGGAGGTGCATCTGATATGGCGAGTGAAGCTTACACTTTGATCAGTTCACCAACAAGTGCACAAGAACAAGGATTTGCCCAGCTTCGAAACCCAAGTGCAACCTGGCCAGCGACCTGAATTGTGGCCCTGTGCATTGTAAAGCCACATTTGTGAATTACAAAACCTGGTTTCATGCTTGTGAAAAGATTTATTTATGTTTACTGCTTCAAGTTTTACGTTGGCTACAGGTGTAACAAGTGTGCGTTTCAGGGTGGAAGATGACAGTCGTCCTCACTCTCCAAAGGGCACTCATCCCAAACTTTTACGCCTCACCACTTTCAAATGTCACCAGCCGCCACTGGGGTTTACCCTGACTCCTAAAGGTCAGGGTGGGTTCGACCATATTCCAGGTGGCTCTTTGGAGAAGTCTTGATTTTTTCTTTTTTTGGGGGGTTTAGATGTAAATAAAAATTCCTCATTCACCCCAAGGTATCCCTTTATTAGCGGGGTGAGTGGGAATGGTTAAAAACTATGACAAGGGGCAAACAGGATGTTGTGGTCCTATGACCCTAACCTAAAAGTTAGGAGATAATTATTAAAAAGGCCCAGAAAAGAGCATGAAATATCCCTAGGGAAGCCCTCCTTGAAAGTAACAGCAAACAAGAAACTGACCCTTTGATTTTTGTAAGCACGTACCACTCAATGTCAGATAATATCAAGAAAATTGTCAACGGACATTGGCGTATTCTTACTTCCAGTCATGTAAATTTTTCAAAACCAATGTTCTCCTTCAAGAGAAATAGCAGTATACCCGACAGACTAGTACATGGTAGAACAAGGAATGAAACACCACAACAACAAACACTGTGGGACCTACCTCAAGTAACAGGCCATTACCCTTGCGGGAACTGCTCAGTTTGTGCCCTGACTAAACATACGGTCACAATGGAATTAGGCCTGGCCAAAGCACGGGAAGAGCCCAGACTAACTGCAATAGTAGAAATGTTATTTACATGATCACATGCCCGTGTGGCTTACGCTACATTGGTGTGTCAACCAGAAAAATCAAAATACGAATACGTTAACAAAGGAGCACAGTACGCTGCAAAAAACTATCAACAAAACTAACAGCGCACTTCATTGAAAAAAATCATTCAGATCAAGTTTTAAGATGGTCAATCATTGAGAAGCTGACCCCAGGTCATACCACCACCAATAGGCTCCTGGAGAAGAAACAAAGAAGGGTCTACAGATTAGGGACAAACATAATAGGGCTAAAGGATGCAATTCCGTGGCACAAATTAAGCCTATAATTCTAACGATCGTGCTGCCCCTACCCCAAACCACATACTCACTGTGAGGTAATACCACCACCGTCCCACTCACAAAAACAACCAGACCTGATTAGTACCACGACTCTTCTCTAAATATAACACAAATGACCCCAACATTACATGACATGGGCATCATACCAAGATAGGAGCCTATTTGTAACCTCAGGCTGACACTTGATATAGCTCGTTTTCTCCCGACATCTCGTGCCTTTTAATCAAATTAAGTCCGGTCTAAACCAACTGTATCATCCAGACCGTGTTTAGACATACTTTTAATGTATATGCTGATTAAGCCAACACTTAAGCCATGACCAAACTGCTTTTATAATTAGGCACTGAGTATTATTTCAATCAGGCAAATAGGATAGAACACCATATCCCATAGTGCCCCACCAATGCCTATTGATCACGACACTCCAAGACGCGGCAGTACGTGACCTTACGCGTCCTTACGTTGAGCTATGTCTTGACGCGGGACCACACCAACCAGCGCTGGGCATATGGACACCTCTTGAACCACCGGGTCTTGCACAATAACATGTGACTGTTTCTATCGTATTGGCACGTGCCCATTTCCAATCTCTAGACATTGGAAATACCTTCAGCTCGTTTTGGAGCGAGACTAGAATCATGAACACAAGAACGTAAGCATGCAAAATTGGTTACGTGACCGGAAACCGATCTGAACCGGCCGAGCCTGGGGGGATATAACGAGTGCTCTAACTAGAGTAATCTACCAGCCAGGGAGAGCGGGCAAGCGACTAGGTTTGCTGTGGGTAGGGACCTTTGATGCTGTAAGTATGATTGGCCAAATGGCCACAAACCAACAGGATGGCGGCAATTAACGCTGTTGCAATTGGTAAAAACTTCTACTATGCGCTATGAAGTTTTGTTCTCTCTCTCTGTTAACATGAACTTCAGAGTTTGACTACAGGGCCTACCCCCACCGCCCCCTGATAAGAATATTTATTTTATAGTCCATACAGAAATGTACAAAAAAGCTTGTGTTAACGTCTTCACGTGTGTCTTCTGTAATGTTGCATGTCACGGCCACATGGCCTTCGACGCTTGTTGTTCCTCTGTTGCTTTGTTTATTCAGTGTGTGTCTAATAATATTACAGTAAACCTTGCTTCTTCTACAGGGATCAGTAGACTTTGCCACCGCAGAAAGAGACAAATCTAAAACTACAGCCACCCTTTCCAACATGACCGCCAAAGAAGAGCTGTCCTCCCTAGCTAGGCCAGGATGAGAAAGCAGGCCAGAAGCAGGGGAAGACTCTAACCCACTTGCTTCACCTAGATCAGTGATCCAAATATCCCCCATAGGAGGATCCCTAGGCATTGGCTGTAGAAACTAAACCCCTTCCTCATTTTCTTCCAAAAATTGTTCATGCGGAAATTCAGCAGAAACATTATTCATTGGCTCTGCACCCGATGTCGATCAACACCGATCCGGCTTTGCAGGAACGTCGGAAGAAGACAGCGGAAGAGCATCAGATGGCTCCGACAGCACCATGATCAGAATGAGGCGAGGGGAGTCCGACGCCACCGGAGCAAGCCCCGAAAGGTTGTGCACTGGTGCCGAGCCAGAGTCGATCGGCGCCACAGGTGTAAACCCTGAAGGGCTGTGCACCGGCGTCGATGAAGATAAGTGCCTAACTGCAGTCAAGGGTGAACCCGCCGGCGTTGATACAGTCAAGGGCCTGATGGGGCTCCAGGGAAAGGTGAAGACCCAAAGATGGCATGGAGAGCACAATAATAATCTCTCTTTTGGGCCAGAGTCGCCCTGGCTCCAGGAAAGGCAGGGAGACGCGGGAGGGACTCTTGTACGGAGTCCTCAGCCTGAGGGCGTGAGGAGCCATGGGAAACCACACCGTGAGGTGACAAAGCCAGAGGATGCAGTGACTTTGACCACTTGCGACAAGACTTACAGTGGGACGTTGATGGTGACTTCGACTGCTTGCGACGAGACTTCCCATGAGACGGGAATGTCGTCCATGGGAATGGCTCAGTGAAGGGACCGTAGAGCAGGAAGGAGTCCGAGGTCAATGAGACTTTGAGGGTTGCGACAACTGCACAGACAGAAACTTCATCCATAGCTCCTGAAGCGCCTTTGGCTTCAGTCGTTGACAGGTGTCGCACTCCTCTGAGTCATGGTGCTTGACCAAGCGTGGTGGTATGTGGTATACAGACAGAATGAGGGTCTGTGGCCGACATCTGTCGAGTACAAGACCCACAAGGTTTAAAACCGGAAGGCATGGAAAAAAGGCACACTGTTCCAGATGACAAAGGTCGTAGTAGGCCAAAAAAAAAAACGGCCAGAGCAAACGCTTCTCCGGATCCGCGTTGTAGCATGGAAAAGAAGACACAGACGCCAGCGCTTCGGGGAAGGGCTTATATGGATTCCGTCTATGTCAGATCTAGTGGATGACGGCGATACGAAGTCACACGATGCCCGCAACTGTCGCACAGAGGTTCTGCTGGAAAAAAATTCTGATCCAGTCTGGCGCCTGGGGAGAATTCTAAGGAATCTGCAGCTAGAGGACTCTATCAGATAGTTGTTTTTACTGACCTGCAACCCTCCTCCGCTCGCTCTTTATACAGCGCTCTGATACCATGATGGTCATGTTTGCGCTTTATAAAGCACCATAAATAAAATAAAAAATAAAATTAAGTAGTTCCTTTGTGACTCGACCATCTTCTCAAGAAAAAAATATTTCATAGTTCACACAGATAACTTTCCTGAATCACAGGCGCCAAAATGCCCAAATATAGAAATTCAGGGAATTTCGAAGAAAAAACAATCTACAGAGAAATCTCTGAGCAGACTTTTGAGAGGGACTCCCTTCCACATGACAACTATGGTGGACTCCTCACTTCTTTAGCTAAACTTTGTGTCTTCTTTAATGCGATGACTGGGCGATTAAGGTGAGGGTGTGTGTTCTTTTTACTTGTTCGATGGTTCTTCTGAAGCATCTTAAACAGCATTTCATAAATGTATCCCATACTTTGCCCGTCCATATTTTCTCATTTTGTGCTCCCTCCCGAAGGATCCTACTATGAATATTAAGTTTCTACATTTTTCAGGGGTATCACTGACAGCTCACATTAACTCCCCTATAAAGAACGTTCTGATGTACTCTTCATATTACATTTTCAATGAATCTGGAAAAAGGCAATGCAAATGCTAGTCAATACCCACAAAGGCATGTCTTTGTGGGCATACATAACATTTGTAATTCCTACTCCCTAGACCTCGACTTGGTATTTTAGATAGACCCTCATCAAATAGTGTACACAAAAGTTTTAGTTATATTTTACATCACAGTAATAACCTACCTCTAGAATAGGACTCCAGTTAAGGACAGAGGAGCTCATAAACACCATACCGTTCCTAGACACAGTAGCAGGTGATGCATTGTCAATGTTATGTGGCTCAAATACAATTTTACAGTTAGGTGCCATGGGGATGCGGTCTCCATTGGCCAGTGTGAGGGTTTTATTGTCATCCAATACAGAGTTCAGGTTCTCAATCCAAATAGCATCTACAGGTCCATCCAGAACTATCCACATGTGTTCTCCTGCAGGTCAAGAGAGAGCATATGCAAACATATTTAGTAAAAATGTAAAATTTAGATACTACATGTTTTTGTAAAAATACATCTAAGAATATATAAACCGGCTTCCAGGCACTACATATTTCAGGCTGGCGCGTTTGTCATAATTTCACTTTTCACTTGCTTTTAACTCCTCTAAAATACCAGACACCCACGGAAGTTCACATCAAGGGTCTTTATCAATTCCCTCTGAGCAAAAGTTACATACATAAGGGTTTAGCTGTTCAAAAAGTATGTTTTCTATTTCTTCCTCGTAAAAAAAATAAGCTTTTTTTCTGCACAAGGCGTTACTAGTTCACACCTGTTACACAGCCGTCAAAATGGGGATCGTTTTTAGAGCTGGGTTTTGATAGCGCAGCTATCAAACAGACCTACTGCATTTAATAAACGTAGAGAGGGCTTTGGATCCACCCCTTTCAACAAAGGTCCTTTTTTGAGCAGCGTGTTCAAGCCACTGGCGTGATGATATGTCAATCATTTTTAGGTCTCGCCTACGCAGCGCGCATGCGCTGCATAGAGGAGACCTTTAGCCATCGGTTCCCTTTTTTCCCCAAAAACGTGCACGCGTTCCATTGCCTTTAATGACAACGCGTGCACGTGTGGCGATTGCCTTGCGGGAGCGAGCGGCAGCGCCATATGGCATCAATTATCGCCGCTGGCTCCCGCAAGGGAATCGGCAGGCCCCCCACCTGCCGCGCGAGGCGCGCTTTTGCTTGTTTTTCTAATATCGGCGTACAAATCCTCGGCGTAAATGTCCAGTTGTGTCTCTCACACACGCACTAACACCGTATTTTTCATAGGACACCCAAGCCTTTGCATAGACATTTAACCGCACCTGTGTGATTTGCACATATTGTAGGCACCCGTCAACTAGTTTTTCCGGGAGTGCCAAAGGTTTAGACTGCTGCTTACAGGCAGTCAAGTCAGTATCGAAATAAAAATGTTGCTGTGTGGAATGTTGCTTTTGCGGACACAGTTGCGAAACGAAAGACGTTAATGTCAAAAGAGCAAAATGTATACTTAAAAGTGTTCGACAGGCACCTCTTACCCTTGTTGTGAAAATCAGAGGTCCCGTGGTCCATGAAACGAATGAACGTGACAGACTCATACTAGAGAGGAAATATCGGCAAGTCGTGATGTCACTTGCTGTCGCCGGGAAAACTACCGTTCTGCGCCGCTTCCAATTGTCGGCGCTTGTTAGTGCGCTTGACATGAGGTAATTAAACGTACATGAAGACGGGGAAGCCAAGCAGGTTAACCAAAAGTGACAAAGAAGTCGGAGGGCTGTGTTTAATGTGTGCCGGAAGGATGGGCGCTTGTTTTCGGCTGTTCCTGTCACGCCATCCCGTGTGCCCCTGCAGAGGGCTCAATCTACCGCCCCGGCCCTACTTCGGGGCTGGTGAGCGCGCAGCAGCTCCATCCATTGCCCCCTCTGCTCAGGGGACACTACAGCTGCCCTCAATCTCTGGTGGCAGCGCAGCAGACCCCCTCTCCAGTTTACTACCACATCTGCTCAGGTGGCAGTATAGCGCCTCTCCAGCCTCTGAGCGCAGGAGCCCCCAACCACCATTCACTGCCACCTCTGCTCAGGTGACCTGGCAGCAGCCTCCCTCCCCCGGCCCCTGGTGGCAGTACAGCAGACGCTCCCCACGCTCTGGCACCTTTGCTCAGGTGGCAGGACAGCCGCTGGCCACCCCCCTCCTCTGATGGCAGCACAGCTGACAGCCCCCCCCCACCACGGTCTGAGCATTCCTCGACCGCTTTGTAAATAAATGTGTTATACAGTTCGCTGTGGTAAAAGAACAGTTGACTGGGGCAGGGAACCGCGAAGGATGTTGCTTTTATTCTATGATATCACGTCCCGCAAGTCTGTTCATAAAACATTCTTTATTTAGAATTAATTTTCTGTTAAGTAAAACAAAATAAGAAAAAAAAGACCGTGTTTTTTTAGTACACACCCCATTGACCCAGTCAAATGTGGCCCAGGTAACAAATATTTTGAGACAGCATCGTTTAAACAAAGAGAAAACGAGCACATAACTGTACTTACGGTGTCAAGAACGGAACGAGTACATTTTAATATCAACTTTACAGTTCAAAAGTTTGATCTAACCTTTATTGAAAGTGAAACAAAAAAAATGCAGATTCGTTGTTAGTCACAAAATGTGAGTGAAAGAAGATGGTGCCGAATGCGGCCTGCCTGTGACGTAGGCTGGCCCCAGTGGTGCAGGGGACACCACCATTCATGTTTCCGGATCACCACGTGTTTCCTATGCGGCCTCAGTGCCACGTGCGGAATTGTATTGGGATAAAACGAAACTAGGGAGTGCCGAGAGCAGCAACGGCTTGGATGGGCGCATCTTCCATTAGTGCAGCAGGTGCAGTGGCACCGTTGCTCAAAGGCCTTAGGAACCCTGTGTATTGCTGTATTGCACAGTTGATACAGCGGTCGTGGGGCCCGATTCCGACCTGCACTAGGGCCCATGATAGTCCGCGCAATGGGTGCTGGGTGAGGGCCGCTTGTGGGTGGGGTGGTGGAGCCTTTCTTAAGGTGCAGCAGATACAGGTGTGCCTACTTACCGCCGTTCTCTATATCAAACTTTACATTTCTAATCCAGATTTAAACGCTTGTTCTGAAACCATGTGACCCTGGGCAGACCTATTTATCTCTGCGTTCATTCTATGGTATATGTGCAACGTTACAGAGCTGTCTGCATTGTAGTATAATGCAGATGAGTTTTATTGACCTCTACGGCATCCTACCGCCTCCTCCACAATACCCACAAGGGCCTGGCTTCTGTAATTCTGCCTGAAACTTGTTCCTTTAGATAAATACTCACAGAAACGAGGTGATCTGTGTACCGCATCTCATGTTTGAAAAGCTGCTCCTGCTACAGTGTACATTTTGTAAGAGGCCCGGATTGGCCATACTGCCACTTTAGCATTTCCCTGGTGGGCTGCAGGTGAGAGGGCTGCTTTCAGAACAGAATGGGCTACCTGGGTGGCCAAGCCATGCCCCCATGGCTTCAGCCCACTCGCAGCCTCTTGAAGTGCAGGGCGGGTTTGAATATATTCGCCAGAGCAGGATTTGGCTTCCTGTCTGGCCCTGTTTATGGTATAACTTGCATGGATACCAGTTTCAAAATCTAGATATTCACTAACAGAGCGATGAAGAATGGAAGTCGTTTTCATTGCTGTGGCATCGCTTGAGAATCCATCCCTTCCCTGGTCTTGTCACATCTCACCTGGGCCCTCAACGACTGACAGGTCCACTATCAATAATAAGCCATGTAGGTAAATGACTTGATACTGATAATTTTGCATATAGTAACATAACAAAATGGCCAAGAAGTGTTTTTCACACTGTCTATGATGCTTGGCTGATATGATAGAAATTAACTAGATTATGTGTGTTAAATGCATTTAACAAAAGTAAGCAACTCACAATGCCAACATATAACACAACATTAAAATATATATATTTTAATATAATTAACACATATTTACATTAAATACATTCCTTCAACTGCACATTTCACAGGACAACATATAATATAGGCAACATGGACATAAAAAACTAATTAAACATGAGACATGAACCCCAATGACAAAGTGCTGGTTTAGTTCTAGAACATGAGGCGTTGGTCAGTTGCCTGCTGTTCTTGGAACTGATCTGTGGTTGAATCGTTCGTGGGTCCTTTTAATTAAAGGATCTATCGTTTTACTTCATCGTGGCTCCAGTATCCTTTTTATACACCAGAAGCGGGCCGCATGATATCTGTTGGTGATCACTACACCGAGTGTGCCATGAATGGAACTAAACAGCATTTATTATTTTCACGGACACGTGCATGTAAACTTTGCTGTCGGGTCCCGAGAGATAACTGCTTATGAATATAGACTTTGTCCAGCAGTCTGAAGCCTTGGGAAAACATAAATCCCTTTTACTCATCCACGTGCAATCATGAAGACATTCAGAGTGATGCTGGTATTGCCTGCCCAGCTGCAGAAGTGTGAGGATGGGTGTGACTAAGCATGCTACCGTGTGAAAGGGCACCAAATGGATACAAAGACTGAAGTCAACAAGCATTGGCATAGCCAATAGGTCTCACCTTTGGGGCCTTATAAGTATTTAGTTATGCAGCACAATATCCTTGGTGCAACAACATCAACTGTTGCATGGCGAAACACTTATAAGGTCCCAAAGGCGAGACCTATTGGCTATGCCAATGCTTGTTTAGTTTAGTCCAGAGGAAAATTCTTCGCTCACCTGGTGCTGCTGCTGTTAGGGTGTATCTTTCAACCTCCAATGGACTGTTTGCATTGAAATACACGAGTAACTATTTTAAAAATATTGGCCTCTACTTATGCTCCTCTCTGCTGGTTCTCCAGCCCCTTTCACTTTCCCAACTTGAGTCCACACCTGTTGACTCCCTCGCAGCTGTCCTCTTTCCTGGGAGACAAACTCTTCAGTTTCTCCCACATGCTGCCCCCTATTGCTCCTTTCTCCCATAGCTCGCACTTTCGCCTATGTGTCCTCCTCACTGTCTACGTTGTCTCTTTCCTCCAAGCAGATACTCATAAATGCCATAGGGGCTTGCCTTAAAATGGCTGTTTGTATTGAATGTTCCCTTACCTTCGATACAATCTTCTTTTTGTTTTTACATCATATGAAGATCGGCAGGCAAGTGAACCTTCATTATAGTTGCAGCTTGGATGAGCAGCAGCTGTCTGAGACTCAACTCGAAGACAGAAGTCCTAATCCTCAGACCCTCCCCCTCTGCGGGGGACAACTCCTGGTGGCCCTCCGCCTTCAGCACCCCCCCATCCCCATGGACCACGACTGGGACCTTGGCATCATACTCGACTCCTCCGTCACCATGACCCGACAGATCAACGCCGTCGCCTCCACCTGCTTCAACACCATCCACATCCTCCGCAAGACCTTCAAGTGGATCACCCCGAAGCCAGAAGACCGTCACCCACGCACTCATAACAATCAGACTGGACTACGGAAATGCCCTCTACGCTGGAATCAACAAATCCCTGCTACGCAAACTCCAGACCATCCAGAACACCGCAGCCAGACTCGTACTCGGCTTCCCACGGCATGAGCACATCACCCAACACCTACGAGACCTCCACTGGCTCCCCGTCGAGAAGAGAGTAGCCTTCAAGCTACTCACCCACGCCTACAAATCCCTCCACAACATCGGACCAAAATAGCTCAACGAAAGAGTCTCCTTCCTTGTACCCAAAAGGAACCTCAGCTCCGCCGACCTCACCCTGGCAGAAACCCCGTGCATCCGCAGAACCAGAGCGGGTGGAAGAGCCTTCTCCTACATCGCAGCCAAAGCCTGGAACGAGCTCCCAGTCAACATCAGACGCTCCCCTACTCTGCACACCTTCAGGAAGAGCCTCAAGACCTGGCTCTTCGGCTGAACTGGAGTTGCACCCCCCCCCCCCCCTCAGCGTCTTGAGACCCTCACGGGTGAGTAGCGTGCTTTAAACCCCCTGATTGATTGATTGATTGAAATCTACATAACATAACATATGTGCTTTAGGTTCAGCGTAGATTGAAACAGAAGAATCAAATTGCCCCTGTTAGGATGTCGTGAGCCCCCCTTGATTGGTATTCCAGGGTGAAGACCAGCTTATTTGGCCTGGGAGAGACTGTCATGCTGGAGATGGTACCCTGGGTTCTCGGAGTTTGTGTCGATGAGTCTTGCGGTTGACTAGAGTCCCTGCGTTTTCTGCTATCAACTACTCTGTTGGTTCCCTGCATTTGAGTCAGGGAGTGATGCTGTTCAATGAAGTCATCGTATTTTTTACTAGAACATACTCAATTAGGTGGTTCAGACCAAGGCTTGAGAGGATGACTGTTTCACTGTGATTCGTTTTATCTTCAGACAGCCTTTTTGGCTGGCTGGTTGTGTTTGGGTGACCAGAGTGGGCAGGTGTGGCTGAGGAAGATTGAGGGGGCTCTTCTTGAATCATTGAGGGGTTTGGACCATTGAACTGTTTATTGCATGGTTTTGGTAGCTGATTGTTACAGGCACCTGCTACCTCTACCCGGCAGGTTTGGTTTGCTTGTTGGTTCTGCACAGACAGGTCCACTGATGAAGAGTTTGAGGATGAGACTGGGATTGTTGCCTTTACGTCTGGGTGAGGGAGTCCTTTGTCTGATTTAGTTTTTATGAAGATGGGATATAGCCATTCCTGTTTTGCAAAAATTGGCACTTTTTGGGTTTTGTTTATTTGTTTCCTTAATCGTTTGCGAGAGCGTTTGCTCAATCTGACCGGCTGTATGACATTTGCCGGCAGAGAAAGATCAGTGAGTTGGTGGGGCGACTGTGAAAATGTCGCCTGGGCAGTAGAGCCGGCAGCTCCACCTGGATGTTGAGCGGGACGTACTGTCTTGGCAAACCTTAGATTTGTTAAAGAGGGTTTTGTGGATCCTTGCACCTTGATCAGTTCCTTGGAAGGGGACTGCTGTGTGCAGTCTTTTCCTGTAGGGTTAGGTAAGGAGAGCTGTAATTTGAGATCTTGCAGCAGTGTTTCCATAGCTTGTGGCAGGGAAACCAACGTGTTTATAATTGGGGAGCACAGGCAGTCGCCTCCTGTGATAGTGGAGGGAGAGGCCAGTTCCACTGTGTTTTGTGCACTCTTGATCAGATTGTTCAAAGGGTCCAGTTTACTATCTATGCCCGTGATGAGGGTAGCTGAAGAGCCAAGAATATCTACTTGGGCATCAAGTTTATCTGAGTGGTAGGATAAAGCTGCGGCCATGGCATGTATTGTGCTCAGCAAGGAAGTCCAAATGTCACTTGATTGTAGTGTTGTGGTTGATAGATTTGTTGTTGAGAAGTGATGGCCCTTAGCTGAGGAGCCTGGCTTACTAGAAAGTCCATTGGTTCTAGAGATTAATTGGTCCCGGATTTCAGAGCCTATTTTAAACACTGCTTCTTCAAGGAGGCTTAATGCAGATAGGGGAGGGCCTAGTAGAGGATTGGGTTGAGCTGAAGATCCGTAAGTGAGATGGTAAGCCGTGCTCCTTTTGCCCCTCGTTTGAGCTCGCTCTACTCTGCTCTGAACCCTTCTGGGCCTCTGCATGTCCGTCTGCAGCGCTGAGCACAGAGTTTCCGTTCACAGGCTTGTTTGTGGCTTCTATATTTGTGATCGTCTGGGACAGCTGAACTAACTTGGCTTGACTTGGTAGGATTACTGAGTTTGCGCTATATTCTTGGACTCCCAAGCCTGAATTGGGCGGAGACAGATGCCCTGAAGGAGTATGAGGACTGCAGAGCCGGAGGGATGCAGAGGACGGGTTCTGTTTGAGGCAGTTGTGGTTTCTGTAGATGATACTCCCGTGAGTCCGGCAAGTCCCGTTGTTAGCCACCTTTCCTCGCAGCAAGGCTGGGGGAGTGAGATTACTGGCTGGGGCGTTGGCACTGAAACAGTCTGCCCCAGGCTGGGCACTGGGGTTGGGTCTTGCTCTATTAGAACCCAGTATGAGCTGCTCGATGAGGTCGTTGGACCATCTGCTAAGAGGTCTAAAGCTGATGTTGTGTCAAATGCTAAGTGAGTTGGAGCTGGTGTGGTGGCTTCTGCGGAATCTGGGGTAACAGTCTTTATACCAGCGGCTGATGGTTGAATTGTCGATCGTTGGAAAAAGTCCGTAATCTGAGTTCTGGGGGCAGGCAGGGGTTCTTCTGCTGTATCTCCTTGGGGGAAGGCCAGAACTGCTTGGGAACTAGGGACTACTGGATGATCTAGTAACCCCTCCTGATCTAAAACTGTGTCTGTCTGGATCTTCCGGCGCTTGAGATCCATTGAGTCTGTGGTGTGGGCCCTTGTCCTTCTGGGTCTTAGGGTGGTCTTCCCCACCATGCTCCCCCTTAGTCCAATCAGTAGAAATAAGTTTGCAATTGAAACACTTCGTAGGCCCTAACAGGTCTGGACTCCGCTGATTGCCAGGAACAGCTAGTTGATGCTGGTAATTACTGCTACTAGATGACTACAAGCAGCTGCGATTGAGGGTGGACGGTGGCCCTGCGCTACTGACTACAGAGAGCTGTGGTTGCAGATGGACGATGGACCTGTGCTGCTGCTGATAATTAACTGTGCCTCTCTATGCCTCTACATCTCTCTGGTGGCCAACAGATTGTGAGTTGGTACCACCCTGGTGCCTTGATCACCTTGGAGGAATAAAGTTGCAACAGGAGCGCACGGGGGTATCCAAGAGAGTGAAGTAGATTCAATGCACTGGTCGCTGGGTAGCTGCTTGGCTGCATGGAGGGTAGCTGGAGGGTGGCGACTGTACTAGCTGGAGTACTTGCGGGGCTTATAGAGCCTGGTCTCTGGCACCTAAAGCCTCTCCTGGCATCTGGAGTGCGGGCCTTGTTTTCTGTGGGGGTTTGTGGCTTGTGGGGGTCCTTTTGTGGCTCACTGGGGCTAAGTGGGGTTTTGTGGGGCTTTGAAGGGCACAGCACAGCCTACAGCCCTCAGGGCCCCCCGTGGAAGCTCCTGCATCCGGCAACCCCCTCTGCACCTGGCGCTCTCAAGCCCAATGTTGCGCAGGCTGACCTCTATCCCCTGCACCCCTACCTCCAGGTTCAGGCACCGGGCACTCGCCTCTGCTGCAATGACGGTGAGGTGGTGCGTTGAGAATAGCAGTCTCAGGTGCTTTGTAACAGGCTGAATGCTGGCTGCGAGTGGGGCCCACCAGGTGTTTCTGCAGGCTGCACCCGGAACTAACCGGGCCGCTTCTGCGGATTGCCTAAGGCACTCTCTCCATGGCTGCCGACTGTCGGCAGCTGCACTCTCCTCGCTGGTGGGCACCCGTAGCTGGGCAGCAGATGCAGCGGGTGCCCCCAACAACCACAGGAGACTGGGAGGTAAGTCAGGTAGGGAATCTGGAGCCAGAGGGGCGGTGGCTGCTCCTTTTACTGGTCACCAAGTAGCGTGTGATGTCAGAAGGATGCTTCAGTTTTGTGTCATAGTATGCTAGCCAATAGGCTTGGCAAAAAACACAAACCAGGAAAATTATGATACTTGGTTAGTCCATCTGCCTCGGATCTGATGCACTCATGCAAGCGGAAAATCGCTTGGAGTTAGTTGTTAATGTAAGATCGAAGAGAAGAAAAACCTATAATTGTGTTCAAGAGCCTAGAGAATGTGGCTCTAGAAGGAAACTCATCTGGAGAGCACAGCATGTCCATCAGTAAAGCACAGTGACGTAGTATTGTGAATGGATTCCTTCACGGACGCTGTCGGCAAACATGTGCTGAAACAAATGTGCTGCCATAAAATAAAGAGCAAGGAATATAGGCTTTCCTTTAGTGATCATCTCCCTGGCTTACGCCGTGTGGGTCGGTAAGGCTTGCCCTAATACTTCACACAAATGTTTTAATTTATTTACAATGAGACACAGCGAGAGAGACATCATGAACAAAACATAATAAAACAGAAATGTCTGGAGAATAATTGACAATCCACACCAAAGCCACCGGGTTGCGATCACCAACCATCATGCTAAACATGATATAAGCATTCAAAGACATACATGATATAGCAAGGAAGCGTTAGGATTGTGGGAGTGTGTGCCCAGTATCAAGACCTTAGAAAGAAAGGATTTCATTTAAAATTATTGTTTTCATTTTACGAGAATTTTGTGCAAGTGGAAGTGACACTACAACTGAACATGTTTAGGTGTTGCCTGCACTTGCGACAAAATGTTTCTTAAAAAAAGAAAAACCTCCTTAGGTGTCGCCTAGCATAACACATGCGCGCTGTCACTTGGGATGACCTGATCCTATAATCGCACTAAAAAGCATCATGATCATGCTTTCCTCCCACCAGTCAGCACACCCTCCGGCATGACACAAAACAGATGGCTGAAGCTTATCACTCACACAGTACTTTGGAATTTGTGTACTGTTAGGGTAAACTCTGTTATTTCAAGAAAAAACAAGAGGTTTTCAAGCTTTACAGATGATACCCAAACACAGAAAGCAAATAAATAATTAAAATAGCTTTCGAAAGCTAAAACACACTGCAAACAGGAAGAAAAGTAATAGCTTTAAAAAGCGATGCAGATGTATAGAGAGATAAAGCTTTACAGAGGACACATGAATACAAAGAAACTAAATAGTTGCATACAGATTGCAAATAAAGAAAACACATGCTGCAAACAGAAAGGAAAGAAATATTAACTAGAGGCTGCATCCTCACACAGAATTCACAAGGCCAGTTGCTCTGCAAGAGGTCCAGCAAGAGGAGGGTGGAGGTGAAGGAGAGGGAAAACATGCAGCCCACAAGCAGCAGGCTCACATAAAAAAAGTTCCACGCAAAGCGGATGAACACAGTACTTCGGCATCGGGAACTGATAAGAGCTCCTTTTAAGATATATTAAATACAATAAATTTTACAAGCACAGCACAAGGTCCAATATGCAACATACTCTCAACTAAAAAGCCATGACTTTAAAGTGTTACACATGGCGTGGGGCAACTTGGCAGAGTTGTATATCAAGCCTGAGGTGTTCACTCTTCCTCCAAGCTACAGCATTACAGCCTGGCAGGCAGCAGATTCACTACAGTATGCGGAGGTTTATTGGCCTTCTCTCAAAGAAGTGCTTTAACACATTGAGGTGCAGAGTATCACAGTCTGATGACCAGAACACAAGATGCAGGGAGGGCCAGTAGTCCTGAAACCTGAACCCTGCAATTGGAAATTGTACCAGGCAGCTGGGGTCATTAAGGTTGCAAAGGGAAGTGGAGGCAACTGTACAGCTTACGGATCCACTTCTCACCCTGCATGGCTCTGCAAAATCCTGTGTTTCAGTAGTGAATGTCAGAAACAGGAAGAAGACAGTGAGAAACCTCAGAGCCCTGAGATATAAAAGTTATGGTTCAACAGGGAGAGCCATTGAGCGACTCCTACAGGATGATGTGAAGCCTGAGTACCAGCACAACTTCTGACAAAATTAAGCATATCCGAATGGGATCAATCTTCCCATTCACTGTTTTAGTTTTAGCTAGATATGTCTTACAAAGCTGCCAACTGCCCCATGCCATGTGGGACACTTTCATCCAGCTCTGTATTACTAACCAACAGCAATCTGCTATGTGGGTGCATGCACATGGGTCTTTCTCATAATAGGTTTTAGCTAGTATTTCAAGTAGGCTATTGATTAAAAGGCCAGAACTGGCTAGAGGTGTTACACTTAACATGTGGCTATTTGCTATATAGCTTAGTTGATTCTCACAGTAATGGTGCGGTATTAGAGAATGATGAAGGAGAGGACCACACAGCAGTGGCGGCTCGCCAAGGGAGTGCTGCGGGGCGGTGGGCGGGGCGGGGAGGGGCAGGGTGGGGGGTAGTGGACTCGGACTTACGACGGACAGAACTCCCTCTGAGTTCTGTCCATCGTATGTCCGAGTCCACTAACCCCCACCCTGCCCCTCCCCTGCCCCGCCCCACCCCACCGCCCCGCAGCACTCCCTCGGCGAGCCGCCACTGCCACACGGCTCGCTGTCTATTCCTGACGGGGAAAGAGATAAAACGACTCTCTTGGAACTACTAAAATCCCCTTATAACTAAGTATATTTTGCTATATATACCTTATACATTCAAACATCCACACCACTCCACTGGAGACACCATAAATGAACCCAAAAACCAATTGTAATTCACACAAGGATAAGGAACTTTACTTAAGATAAAGAATATTTATTCAGACATTGAGCTCCAATGAAAATACAGTTTAAAAACATGACATTTATACAATATATAAAATAATATAATCCAAACAATAAAAACAATCAAAGAGAGACAGATGAAAATGTGAACAATTTAAATCATCATAATGAAGTTAGTCCTAAGATAATCCATATGTTGGCAAACATCAGTCTAATCATTCATAGTGATATTAGAGATGAGGAGGTTCCATGGATGTAACGTATTTAACACAAAAAGCGTCGACGCGTTTCGGTGGTATGAACTTATTGGGGTACCACCTTCATCAAGACTTGAACAATATTTGTCTCTCAAATGGGTGATATGAAATTCATAAACCTTATAGATACGTCACTAGAGATAAGGAGTTCATTCAGAGTAATAATGCGGCCGTATCGAATCCTTTCCAACCACTGATGGCGAATAGTGTCACAATAAATATCTTCGTGACGGACTAAATCTTTGACCAGGTATAGTCTGTTCGGAGCTATAATGTTATGCTGTTGGTGAGTACCTCAATGGGTTCACGTCAATAGATCCCTATGGATGAGGGATGATAGATCTCAGATCAGGACCCGATAAGGTATTTTTTAATATAAAATACCATGTGGAATACCCTACGGCTTATAATACTTCCACACCTTCGTATGAGGAGTATAGGAATTTCCAAGGTCTAGTCCCGCCGTCACAGCTTCCCTCTGCCTTCAAGTTTATATCTCAATCTAAATTCCTATACAGTGACAATACTACAGATGGACACCACACAGGTTGTATTTATAAAAATAAGTATTTTTATATAGACTTAACACAAGACCAAACGACAAAAATCCACAATACTGTACTCAAAAATTGACTTTAAAATGTTATAGAATAGTTCAGTTCTCTCAAGTTGTAGATGCGACACTTTACTCTCAATGTACCTTGAATGCGTAACGCAAAGAAAACAAAAGGATCGCAGGGAAGGTGATGCGTCGGTTCCTTACACTCAGGGGAGTGGATGCGTCGGTTCCTTACTGCTGCGCAGGGGAGTTGATGCTCGCTTCCTTACTGTGTGGGGAGGTGATGCGTCGGTTTCTTACTGCTTTCCGGTGCGATGCGACAAGATGGCACCTTGATGCGATACTCTCCTCCGGTGCGATGCGACAAAATGGCGTCTTGGCTGCGATGAGACAACGTTGGTGTGATGCGTGCACGCCCGACGGCCGTGCGGCGACTCGATGATCTTTGGAGCCGCGACAGGCCCTGCGACGCGCTTCTCCGGTGATGCGACGATGTCCTCTGTGGCAGCGTCCCGCTTCTCCGGCAATGCGCCGCGCTTCGGTGATGCGATGATGACAGCGGCAGCGGCGTCTCACTTCCTCGGCGATGCGATGACAGCGGCTGCGGCGGCGACACGCTTCTCGTCGCGCTTCCAGCTCCCAGCGACACGCAGTCTCTCAGAAGGCCCAGCAGAACAGCAGGCACTTCAATTCCCAGCAAGGGAATTCAGGGGGGAGCTGGTTGGTGAAGTCTTGTATCCCTGAGACTTCAGGCAGGAGGCAAGCTCTAGTTCAAGCCCTTGGAGATTCTTCTTCAAGTTGATAGAAAGCACACTCAGTCCTTTTCTCCTTTCTTTGGCAATGAAGCAACCACTGCAGGCCAACCCCCAAACACACAGCACAGGGGTAGTCTCCTCCTTCAGCTTCCTGGTTCTTCTCCTCATCAAAGGTTCGTCTTGATTCCCAGAAGTGATCTAATTTCCTAGGGGACTGGGTCCCCTTTTTATACACCTTTTCTCTTTGTTCTCTGAAGGCAGAGAGGCCTTTGCCTAGTCCAAAACCAGTTCTGGCCAGTCCTGGAGCACTTTGTTGACAAGACTCCTTCTTTCCTTTCACAGTGTAGGCCAGGGACATCAGACACACCACAGGAGGTGGAGCCAGCATTGTGGAGGAAAGGCACAGCCCTATTCAGGTCCCAGGTGCAACTCCTCCCTCCTATCTGCATGCAGATCTCTCTATTCAGCCGTGTGCTGACTCACCCTGTCTCCTGGAAGCCCCCAGCCCCTGTCACTCAAACTCCAGACAAGGAATACACAACCTAGCAGAGGCAGGCTTGGATAGTTAGGCAAGAAAATACCTACTTTCTAAAAGTGGTATTTTCAAACACAGAATGTTAAAACCAACTTCACTAAAAGATGTATTTTATCATTCTGAGTTCAGGCATACTAAACTCTAATTTCTACCTAGTTCCCTGAGTCAGTTAGGATTATAAAATGTTATAATCTAACTGCCCATTCTGGCCTATGGGGAACAGGTAGCCTTGCAATAGTGAAAAACGAAAATGGCTGTAATTCACTATTAGGACATGCCACACACACCAGGGCATGTCCTAAATTTTACCTACAATGCACCCTGCCCTTGGGCCTACCTTAGGGGTGACTAATTTGTATAAAAGGGAAGGTTTAGGGACTGGCAAGTGGGTACACTTGCCCAGTCAACATGGCAGTACCAGACTGCACACAGGCTCTGCAATGGCAGGCCTGAGACACACTTTACAAGCTGCTTCTGTGGGTGGCACAACCAGTGCTGCAAGCCCTCCAGCAGCATTTGATTTACAAACCCTGGGCACACGCAGTGCACTGTACTAGGGTCTGACAGTAAGCCAAACAAGCCAATCATGGAGTCACTAATCCATACATCAATTTACCATAGGGAGCACTTGCACTGTGGCACTGAACAGCAGTGGCACAGTGCCCAAAAGTATCTAAAACCAGCAAAAACATAAGAGGCAACAGCAAAAAAATGGGAGGGAGACCCACGCCAATGGTGCCAGGTCTAACAACTAGATATTGGCTCCACGCACCTGATATGGGGAGGAGACTTTAATGTTACCATAGATCCACCAATGGACAGATCACATCCACAACCTCCCCACTACTCACATGCGCATTATACCCTTAAAAACATTATGGACGAACACGACCTTATAGACGCCTGGCGAACCCTTCACCCGCAAACCCGGGAGGGAACCTGCTTTTCCACAGCCCATTCCTCTTGGTCTCGTATAGATGGGTGGCTCCTCACTAAAGGGTTAGCATCCTGGATGGTGCACATGTCTCACCTCTCCCGCACGTACTCGGACCACTCACCTGTCCTCCTCTCCCTCACGCCACCCCATGCTGACTAACCTTACATATCCTGGCGCCTCGCCCCACAGTCATTACTAGACCCAGTCTTCAAAGACGAGCTAGAGCAAGAAATAGCAGATTTTTTCCCCCAGAATGACAACTCCGTCCCACAATATTCCATGGTGTGGGAGGCCTTCAAGGTCACCATACGCGGAGTTTGCATCGCCAAAAGTGGGGGGATATTGAAAGATATTCGGGCCACCCTACAAAACCTAGAACACGAACTCAAGCAAACAGAAAAATCGATACAAACCACACCCACCCCGGACCTAAAAGCGCACCTACGAGACTTGCTCACGGACTACCAAGAAACGGCTGAGAGGGAATGTAGATTTAGAGGGAAATACCACCAGGCACGCCGCTTCGGCGAAGGTGAGAGGCCGGGTAAAGCGTTGGCCTCCATGATTCGGCCCCCACGATTCTCCAACACAGCGTTGGAAATCGAAGATGATGACGGACAAACACTACGGCACACTCCAGATATAGTACAAGTATTTAAACGCTTCTACACAAACCTATACAAAACACACAGACTGCACTCTGTAGACTTCACTCCTTTTTTCGAAGACACGGCTATCGCTTGGCTAGGAGACGGGCAAAGAGACTTTCTTCTCGCACACTATGAGGATGAGGAGATCACGGCCGCAATAATGCAACTACAGTCTGGTAGGGCTCCAGGGCCGGATGGCCTCCCGGCCGAATTCTATAAAACATTCAGACACCTACTCATTCCTGTGCTGCGGCATGTCTTTGAGGAGGCACGTGAATCGGGCATTCTGCCACAAACGATGCGTGAAGCGCTCATTATCTCCTTGCCCAAACCGGGAAAACCAACCACACAGTGTGACTCGTACAGACCCCTGTCTCTAATCAATGTCGACGCTAAAATCCTGGCCAAGCTTATCGCGAACCGCATTAGTCCCCTTATGTCTGTATTGATCCTCCCTGATCAATCGGGGTTCGTGCCAAGCAGAGCAACGTCTCACAATCTGCGCACATTGTTTGCGATACTCCATGACATTGAGCCAGACACAAACGCCGCCGCAATTTTCCTGGACGCCACCAAGGCGTTCGACTCCCTAGAATGGGATTATCTTGCCTTTGTTCTGCACCGTATGGGATTCCCTCCCCCATTCCTGGCCTGGATAAACCTACTATACACTGGGCTACGGGCCACAGTGATGATAAATGGAGTGCGGTCAACCCCCTTTACAGTGGCTAGAGGAACACGGCAAGGGTGCCCACTCTCTCCCCTGCTATTTGCCCTGGCTATCGAACCCCTCGCTGCTAAGGTCCGACAACACTTTCGGGAGCACGCCCTCATCTATCCAGAGCGACAAATACTAATTTCCTTATATGCGGACAACCTCACCCTTTATTTACGAAACCCAGATGAAAGCCTCAATCCCATTCTTAGATTACTTATCCTCTTTGGCCGCCTTTCTGGGGTGAACATCAACTGGGGTAAGTCTCAAATATACCCCCTCACTGGCGCCACCCCGCGGATTGCGCCGGACTATCCCCTCACGTGGTGTGACAATACACTCACCTACCTTGGTATGGTGATCTCCCGCAACCGAGAGGAGCTGATGAGGGCAAACTATGGCCGCGCGCTGGATTTAATAACTGACAAAATTACCAGATGGATTGCACTGCTCTATCCCTGGCTGGAAGAGCTGCCCTTATTAAAATGGTAGTCCTACCCAAACTGCTCTATCTTTTCACTAACATCCCCTACGCCCCCAGCCGACACTTTTTTTCCACGTTAAAAACTCAGCTCATACGACTCCTCTGGGGGGGGAAGCAAGCCAGGCTGCGATGGGACACTCTTACACGGCCCTTCTGTGAAGGCGGGTTCGAAGTACCGGACATGGAGTTATACTTTATCTGTGCACAAGCTCATTTTGCCTCATACTGGATGCGCCCTCCCCCTTACATGCCCCATCTCGCGATAGAGGATGGGTATATGGCCCCAACTCCGTGTGCTGCCTACTTGAGCGCCACGGCGGTCCCGCGGCATCTCGCCTCCACCACTGTACAATGTACCGTCAGTGCCTGGCGCGACCTAGCTAATCTAATACAATGTGCCCTGCTATACTCCCCTCTCCTTCCTCTTCCCGGAAGACAGGATCTCAAGGTCACACAAGAAGGAGGATGTCGTCAGCTCCTCCGTAAACTGTCCGTCCGAACCTGGGGACAACTTTACACTGGGGGCAAATTCCGTACCAGCGAGGACTTTTTCGGCTCTACCAATCCTACCCCCTTAGAGCGATTTTATTATATTAGGCTGCGTCAGGATATGAAAGCCCTCACTCCTTGCTTCCCGCAAGAGCCCCCCATCATGTCCCCCCTACACGCTCTCCTACAGCAAACGACCCCTGCACACGTGGTATCACTTCTATATCGTACAGTACAGAGGGACAGGACATACGGCCCCCCCCTCGCCAGGGGTAGGTGGGAGGGGGAACTAGGACACACTATCACTGACGAGCAGTGGGCCTTTTGCTGCAGTCAAACGGGCAGTGTATCTGCCAGCAGCAAACTTCGTATCATCCATTACAAATATATTCACCGTCTCTATTACACACCGGCGCGCCTACACCGCCTACGTCTTCGGGACACAGACCGCTGTGACCGCTGTAGAACAGAAGGGGCGGACTTTAAACACGTAGCGTGGGATTGCCCACCTAATCGCAAGTTCTGGGCGGAGATACTAGAGGCACTGGGCCACATGACGGGACTGCACATTCCTGATGACCCATTAACAACGCTTTTAGGGTACACTGAACCACTGGCTGTTACAATGCGTAGATACACCTCACTTGCACTCCTTCTCGCCAAAAGGAGGATCGAGTGCCGATGGGGAAGAGGAAGGGCGCCTAAATTCAAAGATTGGTTACACGACCTCATCTACTGCCAAGAGCAATTACACATTTACGCAGAACTCCTACCCCCCTCCTCCCGGCCACGGGATATATGGGCCCCCCTTCAAGCATACTTACTGGAACGTACCACCGCCGCAGACGCGGCTGATGCCCCCCGTGACAATGACACTGAGTCCCTCGCTAGAGACGTGCATTGATTCGATAGGACCCCCGCCCCAAGCGGCCACTGACTACTCAACAGGGACAACAGGCCACCAGCACGAAGTCTCCATACCCCCACTGACCAGGATACATCAGCACACGCAGGCATGCTCCACTTGTGTACAACTTAGAAGTGGCACTGTTATCATGTTGTTTGTTACCTTGAAGCTGCAAGATTACAGGTTATCTATTGTTATCGACGTTCCTTATCCCAATGGACGCGGCCGGCCCGCTGTGGTTGTAGGCGGCTTGCTGTGTATTCCCCCTTCCCGCCTCTAACGATTCGTACTATGATGCATCGCAATGCCGGCCCACTTAGGGATGTAGGCACTATGCTGTGGTTAATGCTTCATACCTTCAATAAAGGTTTTGTTGAAAACTAAAAAAAAATAAAAAAAATCTAGGAGTCAGACAATATCGGGTTGCTTACAGAATTCTGAAAAGTGATACGTCTGATCCAATAGTCTTTGCAGTAAGTTGATTTTTGATTTACTTCTGGATCAGGTGCCAGAAGTTTGTAACCCAGGCCGTTTAAGCCGACCATGTGCTTGATGTACTAAACTTTGTCATCATAATATTGGAATCAAAGGACACTGTGGAAGTTATGTCCAGGAAAAAAAGGTGAATTGTGTTTTGTATTTTAGATCGTATTTCTTAATATTTTAACATGATGAGAACTTTTTATTCGGAATTTTGATTGTTTTATCGTTCTTATTCTTTGATCTCATGTATATTTATGATGCAAATTACATGGATTTTACCTTTTTTGGTACATTTTTTAAGACTACGCAAATGATGGATTTTGTATACTTTGATGATTCGAAACAAAATGAATAAAGTTTACTATTGATTGATTGAAATCGATATTTTCATAGGACAGATGCTGCTTGCCTAGATGTGCACTAGTTGGGGCTGATCTGCTCCACATGTTATGGTATTGCCCTGCCTTACACACCTACCGGCAAGATATCACGTCCCGATTATCCTCCTGCGCGGAACATCCAGCATTACACACTTAAGAGGCGTATGTGCTGGGTCCATTCCCCAGACCCAAAAGATACATGCTTACCTCCCGATTCCTTGACCTGTGCTTTATAACTGCTAAGCGGCTTATTACCCGCCGGTAGAAGTCCCAAGACCCTTCCTCAATTACGGCTTGGATGCAATCATTTGTTGTGTGGGTGCAGGTGGGGAGTACAGCACTACACACTTAGGACTGCGCAAATACCCAGTGGCTAAAAATTGGGATGCAATACTGGTAGATTTCCAATTATCGCCACAGACACTAGAGAAGGATACACATGACTGAGGCAAGGGAATGAGAGTGGGAGGTGTGAAGACTGTCCAATGTCCGCAAAGGCATTAGGAGCTAGAACCACTGCGTTACTGATGGCAGATATGCCGGTGGGTGGCACCGCTCTGACGTCTATGATTAAGTACGTGCACCGGCATTGCTAGTTGTGGGTGGAGGTAATGACACAGTTGCGTACCACTGTATCTGTAGACTCAAGTTGGTCACTTTGGTTGAAGTTTTTCTTTTTTACACAATCCAGAATCTTGCAATGTATGCTGGGCCAAGCTGTTGTTTTGATGCCTGCACAGTATATATGAAAAATGCCGTGATACTACGGGCGGAAAGGGGGCAATTGCCTTCGGAAATCCTGGCTCCATACTGAAATTGCCTTTTGCCAAATTCCACGTAGGAGATATGTACCTGTTGTAATCTGAAGCAGATAATAAGTTGTCGACTGTATTGTCATGTGAGCTGTTACTTTAAGAGATAATCACCAAAATGCACTACAGAAATTCAAACAAAAAAAATTAGAGAATGATGAAGGTCAAGACCTGTTGGTGAAACATGTGGGACAGGAAAATCAGTGAGATCCAAGCCCCTACTGCAAAATGTGCCCCCTGTCATTTTTCTAGCTTCATCTTTTCAGCCTCTTCTTACATCGTGGAAAGTGCTTCTGTATTTGAATGAGCACTAAGGGGGGCAAGTGACTCAGACAATGAACACACTCTGAAGGGATTGTGCTCCAAGCACAGGCAAACCTCCTGCTTGCTGTGAGAAGCCTGCTAAGTTTTGCCTTTATTGCTTGTCAGTCATGCGCCATACAGGCTCAGCCTAAGGCACTCTTTCTCTCCAAGTTATTACTTTTGTTTGTACTCTCTGCTATCTGACATGTAAGAGGGAGTACATACTCCCTCTCTTTTCCTTTTGCAAAATGGGAGGGTCCAGCAGTGGGACAAGGGGTGGATGTTCCACTGTGTGCCCATCCCATGAACACTCGACATCCTGTTATCACTGGTTTTAGGATATGGATGGGACAAGGGTTGTGAAAACAAGGTGATCAGGATCGTGCATACCTTCTAAACGTGGTGCACTGCCTTTGTTTCCTGTGAGGATATGAGCCCTCAGGGCAGTGCCATAGCTGCAAAGGTTTCAGATTGCTTTGTGTGACATTTTCATGTCAGTGTAATTATGAGTGACATTTCAACGACTATGAGTGATATTTTCTCGTGAGCAAAATAAAGCAAAGAAGACGAGGGAAACATAAATATCAGAAATTACACCCATTTGAATAACAACAGCTGCTGTAGTAGCAATCATGAAGTCAGTCAGAGTCTGTTGAGTCACAGCTGCTGACTAGAGGAGCTGCTCTCGGACCTGGGCTGCACAGCCTAGTGGGACATCTCTGTGTTGCTGGGCGGGCTGGCAGAAACAGATGCCGCCTTACCCAGCCTATGCCGACTGGCCCCCTGGCTCCTCCCTCGCAATTAATGATGCTGCTTAGAGCATCACTCCAGGGCCTCTCTGCCCCACGTGGGACCTGGCCGAATTCCAAACAGGATGTGAGGCCCCAACATAAGTCACTCTTCTCACTGGGGCCTGCCTAGTGCTGCCAGGTGAGCCAGCAGAAAAACAGTACCAGAGGGCAATGCAGATCCTCTGAGTGAGTTCTGCAACACGTCAAGACCCAGACCGGCACCCACTGACTGCAGGCACAGTTGCCAATCGCGCGCTGCGCCCGCCATATGGCAAGCAAATTAACATACGATATGTGCCAGTGAAAAAATGGCAGAAATGCAAACAGGCGATGCATCAGCAGCAGGCACATTCCCAAGCCACTTGCCAGGCTGGGCAGCTGACTTTCCCAGTCTTACAGTACTGGTCTTTTAAATAGAGGCACAAGACCAAAGTGATACATGGGGGCCTTAACAAGACGTGATCACATCAGGTCAGATTTTACCCAATAGCAGTCTGAGATATTCAGTTTCACTCTTCCAGCCTGAGGAAATAATTTGTAAACAAAACACACACACACACACGCACACACACACACGGGTGTGTGACTGCACGCCACTGACTCTGTCTCTGTGACTTACATACTTCACTTGCATGCGACTCACTCCTTCTCTCTGCTATTGAATTCGGAGCGGCGGGGGAGTCAAATGTAATGCAGCTGCTGCTAAGACAGCTGAGCCACGCGGCTGCGGCCTGCAGTGCGAGCAGGCAGCGCTGTCGGCACACCGTCTGATCAAGGGCTCAACTAGAGCCAAATTTCGGGGGGGGGGGGTTAATTCTGCCAGCAATGGGGCAGGACAAGAATTTCATAGAAGTGGAGTACGAGGTATCCTCATAGCCAATATGAGAATACAAAGTGACAAACTGTGCAATTTAAACACATTGGACAAACTTGATATTGTAACAAGCATGTTTTTGTAGATTTGACACTGTTCCTAGGGTACTCATAGTGATCGCTGAAAAACAGATTACACTGTTCCTAGGCTACTCACAGTGATCTTTGAAAAAATAGATTGGGCCTGATTCACAGAACTAACTTACGTCAAAAACGTAAACGTAAAGTTAGTACTTTTTAGGTATTCACAGAATACACTTACTCATTTTGGTATTCACAGAATAGTACTAACTTTACGTTTACGGTTACGTTTACGTTTTTGACGTAAGTTAGTTCTGTGAATCAGGCCCACTAACTTCTGTGAATACCGAAATGAGTAAGTTCATTCTGTGAATACCAAAATGAGTAAGTCTATTCTGTGAATACCTAAAAAGTACTAACTTTACGTTTACGTTTACGTTTTTGACGTAAGTTAGTTCTGTGAATCAGGCCCATTGAGTGCACTGACAATTAAAAACAGCTTCTATGAAATTGAATCCAAAGCACATAAGACATGTTTTCACAAAGGTATTTGCTCCAACACCAACGACATCCTGCCGTCGCAACCCCTGTGCGATTCCCTCGCCACCTTCTTCTACCGCAAGATCGCCGACATCCACGACAGCTTCAACACCCAGACAGCCCCAACTAAGATCGATGCACCAGACCCGCCGCACACCATCGACCACGACCCCCTGCCAGCCTGGGCCAGCGTGAACATCGAGGACACCATCAAGACCATGAGCACAATACACTCCGGCTCCCCGTCAGACCCTTTCCCGCACCACATCTTCAACAAAGCCAGCAGCTCCATCGCACCCCACCTGTGCAACATCATCAATCTCTCCTTCGAGACCACGACCTTCCCAGAGAGCTGGAAACACGCAGAGATCAACGCCCTAATCAAAAACCCAAGGCGGACCCGAGAGACCTCAAGAACTTCCGGCCCATCTCCCTGCTTCCGTTCCCAGCCAAGGTCATCGAGAAGATCGTCAACAAACAGCTAACCCGATACCTCGAAGAAAACAGCATCCTGGACCCATCCCAATCGGGGTTCCGCAGCAACCACAGCACTGAGACTGCCCTCATCGCCGCCACCGACGACATCAGGACCCTGCTGGACAACGGTGAGACCGCAGCCCTCATCCTGCTGGACCTCTCCGCCGCCTTCGACACTGTCTGCCACCGCACTCTACGCGCACGCCTCCACGACGCAGGGATCCGAGACAAGGCCCTGGAATGGGCCACCTCCTTCCTCGCCGGCAGAACCCAGAGAGTCCGCCTCCCACCATTCCGATCCGAAGCCTCCGAGATCATCTGCGGCGAACCCCAGGGATCGTCCCTCAGCCCAACACTGTTCAACATCTACATGGCCCCGCTCGCACGCATCGCCAGACAGCACGACCTCAACATAATCTCCTACGCCGACGACACTCAACTGATCCTCTCCCTCACCAAGGACCCCCTCGCCGCCAAATCCAACCTCCATGAAGGAATGAAGGCTGTCGCCGATTGGATGAAGATCAGCCGACTAAAACTGAACACGGAGAAGACAGAGGTCCTCATCCTCGGCTCCAACCCCTCAGCCTGGGACGACTCCTGGTGGCCAACGACGCTGGGAGCAGCCCCGACACCCACCGACCACGCACGCAACCTGGGATTCATCCTCGACTCAACGCTCTCCATGGCCAAGCAAGTCAACGCAGTCTCATCCTCCTGCTTCAACACCCTCCGCATGCTTCGCAAGATCTACAGGTGGATCCCGACAGACACAAGAAGAACAGTCACCCAGGCCCTCGTCAGCAGCAGACTTGACTATGGGAACGCCCTCTACGCGGGAGCCCCGGCCAAGCTCATCAAGCGACTGCAACGCATACAAAACGCCTCCGCACGCCTGATCCTCGATGTACCACGCCACAGCCACATCACCCCCCACCTGAGGAACCTGCACTGGCTCCCCGTCGACAGGAGAATCTCCTTCAAACTCCTCATCCACGCACACAAGGCACTCCACAAGACTGGCCCAGCCTACCTCAACAGACGACTCCTCTTCTACGTCCCCAACCGCCAACTCCGCTCCGCCGACCTCTCCCTCGCCACCGTCCCTCGCATTCGAAGAACCACCACCGGCGGCAGATCCTTCTCCTACCTCGCCGCCAAGACCTGGAACACCCTTCCACTAAGCCTACGACAGACCCAAGACCTGCTGACCTTCAGGAGGCTACTCAAGACCTGGTTGTTCGACCAGTAGCAGCACCCCCCCTTTTTTTCCCCAGCGCCTTGAGACCCTCGCGGGTAAGTAGTGCGCTTTACAAATTCTATGATTGATTGATTGATTGATATTTCAAGATAACACTCTTTTTGCCAATTCCCTGATTCCTTCTGTGCAGGAAAATGTGCTTGTGAAATATTTATAATTGAAAGTCCAGAAATATGCTCCTGCCCCATAAATGACTGAAGGCACAATTTAGTTTACCCAATTGGATGTTGCAAAATATTCATGGGTGAAGCTGCCCTTATGTACAGGTCTCAAAATGTTAGGCTTAGTGGCAGTGCCTAATTTGAGCCGGTGGTTTCAGGTGGAGCCCACTTGCACTAATCTTTTGGGGTCCTGCACTAATTTCTCCTCATCAGACTTAGCTCCAGACCATGAGAGAGAAAAACACAAAAGGGTATACCTGAAGTGACGTCACACGCTGTTCAGCAAGCATGCAGAGAAGCCAGACTGGTCTACCTCCCGGTTCCCGGCCCGAATTTCCGTGGGACGCTGCCATTGGTTTTACCGTGCCTCAATCGCGCCTCAACGCTGCTTTGCACTCTCACTCTCCCCCAGTCGAGGTCCAGCTCTGGTGGAGAGTGGGTGCCAGCGTGCGAGTGCGGCTGCCGACCCCACAGTCGGCGGCCGCTAAGAGAGTGCCCCAGGCATCCCACGGAGGTGACCCGGTTAGTTCCGGGTGGAGCCTGCGGAAGAGCCCGGTGGGCCCCACTCGCTGCCGGGAAAACAGCTCGCCTCAACGCTGCCTGGGCTCCCCTAATAAGAACAGACCCCCCCCCCAGCCATACCACCACATCGCCGCCATCTACAGGGCAGCAAGGACCCAGGAGAAGGACACAGGAGTTGGAGAATGGAGGCTGGAAGTAGGGGGGGAAGGGATAGGCCGGCCCGTGATGGAGGGGGCCGCGTAATTTTCCCAGGGGAGAACTTTGATGTTTGTCGGCTGCTGGCTGAGCTGTTAAGCAGCAGTACCACCCCCCGAGCCTAGCTGAGTTGTAATAGTCCTCCAGTTTGACAGAAGGGGCCCCTTCCATCCTCCCTCCAAGCCCCAACCTCCCCTAGAATAAGAACTACATAAGGACTGTATCCAGTTTCCAAGCGAGGTGGCAGGTACTACAGCCCAGTATTCTCTAGTCTTGCACATACTCCTGCCAGCATAACTGCCATTCTTCAGTGGCCCTTCAGTGGCCCTTTGGTCACCAAAGCAGCTATCCTGCGAACAAGTGAACCAGGGAATAGTGCCCCGGTTTTAGCATCTGCTCACAGGACCTAGAGACAGACAATTTGGAACCTTATGGTGGAGCTATACTCTAAGCCGCAGGAGGGGGGCAAGCTGAATGAGTCCTAGGTCGAGATCGAGCTACAAATAGGCTCGCAGGGCAGGAGCAGGGTCAAACGAACTTTAGAATTCTGAATTCCGTGAGGCTGCTGGAAGCCACAAGCCCCCCCATTCCAACAGACGGACCTCGGTGGACCGATCACCTCTATTAGTATACAAAGTCCCACAGACCGCCCGTTCACACTGCCCACTCATTTTTTGTGTGTCAACAGAGAAATGGGGCGCAAAAAGAGGACGGCACCTGACGAAAGGCTTACCCCGCAGACACCCACAAAAAGGGCCACAAGGAGCACAACCCAGCCACATAGATTCAACATGACCCCACAGGACGTCCCTCACAGGGGATCAATTATGCAGTCCTTCCAAACAAGTGGAAAACCCAGTATGACTTCGGGCCTCCAAACAGATTGCCTTCCGGATGAAGTAAACGCTGGTTTTGGCACCTCATTTTCCCAGGCAAACAGTAATTCAAGCATAAACAAGGAGGCCTCTCCAAGTTCACCTATCTCCAAAAGGAGAACGCTCTCAAGCCCAGCAAACTGATGGGAACAGGAAGTCTATATCTCCCCTGTTACCTAAGTGAGGTATACCAGTGATACCATCCCTATCTTGAAAGGAAAGATGTCTGACTCTCCTACCAAAGAGAACAACAAGGCAGTGCAGCCCAAAGCGGAACGAACCATAGAGATAGTGGCTCAAATTCACCGAATCGAAGGTCGTGGCCAAGAAGACCAGAAATTTGAGACCTCACCATCAATCTCAAGCCCTTTTTGACCCACAAGTGATCTTATATCAGACTCCCCAGTGGCAGGAGACTTCACCGCCTCCTTTCTTCAAAATGTAGGGCAAAGCCCGGGCCAAGGGCGGGCCCGTCTGCGCCCGTCAGCGCCAGGAAGAGGCGGGGCGGGCGCAATCCCTTGACTGTGTGTTTGGGTGCAGAAAGGCTGGGACGGTACCCTCGGACATTTAACAACAATTGGTATCGTATGTGTAATGTAAATGTAAGGTTCTGTACCTGTGTTCAATGTTAGCTGAGTCACTGAGTAAGGCTGACCGACCGGAGGAGGAATAGAGGAAAACAGGGGTCAATTGGGCGGCGTTCAATTTTGCCTAGCAAATTTGTAGCGCTGTACTCCTTTTCATTATACGAACAGAGCACCACGTAACATAACTTAGAGTTAATAGAGCCGTAGTTGAGGGGAAATGGGGAAGAGGAAGTGTCATGACAAGGCCCAGGGTTCGGATAATTCCAAAAAGAAAAAGAAATCGATGGGGGCAGCTTGTCATGACACCATGGATCGCATTGAGTTAATTTTAACAGAATGTCAGGCAATTGTGGATCAGGATTCCCCACTCTCACAAACTAGCGAAAGTAATGACAATAATCCTGTTGAGCCCCAGGATGAGAACAGTGGAGATTCTATAGCCCCTGTAGCCCTTAATGTTAGTAAGCCTAGTGTTTTGCACGGGGAGCCCCAAGTCAAACGCATCCCCCACATGTTCACCCAGAAGAAGAAAAGGAACAGAAGAGAGAGACTAAGTGGGCAGCTGACTGTAGAAGAGACCAAGTTGCACAGGCCCGAAGTGGCCAGTTAAGAGAGAAGACGGTTCTTGCCGAGTCAATTATGGTAGAATGTCACAACAGGTATGATGTCCTTACTATGTATGACCCGGTGACTCCAGGGGAGATTGATACCACTCAGGAACAAGTACAGAATGTCTCTTTAGTCGAAATATTAGCATTAAAGCAAGTTATTGAGACTTTAAACAATGAGGTAGTTGTACTCAGGAAAGAGGTTTCCACTCTGACGAAGTTAGTATCATCTAAGATGGAGGAATACCATAGGCCATCAAGTATGGCCCTATTGCAGCTCCAATCGCCAATAGTAATTAGGTCAGCAGGGTCTCTCCCCAGAAATAGATTAGAGAACCAGTATGTTGATACATCAACTTCAAATGTTAGACCAAACACTCAACATCAGAAAACAAGTTCTGGGTACTGCCCCCAGAGGCTCACCGATAAAGTCAACACTAGTAATACAGCGGCAGATTCTTGCACCGGGATAAACTCATGGGGATTAGGCAAAAACAAAGCAATATTTGATGGCAATCTTGCTATGAGGTCGGTGAGGGACGGGGTATACAGGAAGCAGGGGGACCAGAGTGTGGGGAATGGGATCTACCTCACGAATGTCCCTAAGCTGACTCGGGTTGGGGCAGAAGATCAAGATTCATTGAAAAATAAGGTCATTCACTGGCTGAGATCCTCACGTCATTGTTAATCCATAATAAGAGAAGATGTTAAATATACGAAAAGAATCCCTCAACCGGGGGTAGCTAAAGATATGATTGAAGTGGGGTTCTTTGACAAAGCCATGATTACAGGCCTACTTGCAATGGAGTCCCGTACCATTCCTATGGAAAATACAACAATCCAAATTAAATATAGGCAACCCCAGGTCCCAGAGCCGCCACATTCAACAGTAAATTTGGGAGATACCAGCCCAGACCAAGACAGAGGTAACACTATTAATGATTTGAAGTGACTACAATTAACCGTAAGTGGTCTGCAAAAAGCAGAGAATTCGCAAAACCTATCATTGCCCAAAACAGTAGGTGTGGTCAAGAGGAGGGCGAGTGAGGCTAGCTTCCGAGTGGAAACAGATAATAATATTCCAAATCAAAATATACTGAATAAAGCTAAAGGGCCACTGTTCCCCCAGGTCTTAGACAGCCACCTGGCCAGTGTGGTAGGTGACACGGCCAATGATCCGGAGCCAGAGGACGGGATAATCTCTGTCTCTGACTTCCGGATTTTGGTATGGAATGTGGCTGGGATTCAGAAGTTACAATCAGACCCCGATTGGTGTAGTTTTGTGGATTCTTACGATCTTATCCTCTTTCAGGAAACCTGGAGTCTGGCCACCCCCTATAGAAGTGGCTATTCAGTTTATGCAATCGACGCCAAAAGGAAAAAGCAGGGCAGACCATTTGGAGGCCTTGCAATTTGGGTGAAAACTACACTAGGGGCCAAAGTTAGGTTGCTTAATGTGGATACAATGGACATTCTGGCCATTGAAGTGACCTTGTACTCAGGGTGGAAGGCTAGAATTTTTAACGTCTACAATAGAGTAGACAGTGCAAAGGAGGAAACAGACACAATACATAGGTTAGACGAAGCCCTGTTGAAATATTCAGATAATATCACTACTATAGTGGCAGGAGATTTTAACTGCACCTTTGAACCCCTTATTTCTACTCCTCTTGATTTAACGGAGGATTGGGATCGTTTATGGTCTATTCCCCCTCTAGACCTTCCACCAGTAAGGTGGTCAAAGAGAGGCGCACAGGTTCTTGCGTTCACTTTACAACACGAACTAAGAGCTACTAATGGTAGGGCAAAGTCAGACCTGAAAGGGGAACCCACGTATAATAGGCCTGGCAAAACAAGTCGAATTGACTATTGTCTTATTACCCCAAATCTTTGGCCTTTTGTGGTCGATATGTCAGTGGAGAAAAGAACAGAAAGTGATCACCATGCTCTTGCCCTTACGCTGACTATAGATGGTCCGCTGAAATCAAACAATATGACACATGCGGAAATGGGTACACTTACTTGTGCTAATAATCAGAAAGCCCTGAAGTGGTCGTGGGTAGAGAGCCATCCGGAAGCCCTGGAAATGGTGAAGGAAAAAGCGAGGCATCTAATCAAGGATCTGAGCGTTCTTTATTTTAATGATGCCGTCATGACAGTAGGGTCCACCCATGATTGGTTTTTTAATGAGATTAGAACTTTATTGAGTCAACCTAAAAACCCAAGCAGTAAAGGGGCCCAATGTGTTGGCAGGAAGTGTGATACTAAGTGTCCCTGGTTTAACCAAGAATGCAGGAAGGCAAAGGGGGCGCTGATTGCTGCACTAAAGCAAGGGTTCCATGTAGAAACTTCCATCTGCAGAGTTGAATATAAAAGGGCTATTGATAGAGCTAAAAAAGAGGGGGAGGGCTCCTTATGGAAAAAAACATTTCTGTAAGCAGGTACTAGGAAGGGTCCAGAAGTGGATAAAGGAGGCTAACATTCTGAGTGATTTTCAGGCGGGTTTCCGCCCTAAAATTAGTACACTGGATCAGGTGTTTCGATTAATCTGTATCTACTGGAAAGAAGTGGCTATAAAGGGTGGAAAGCTCTATGTGGCTTTTGTCGATCTGCGCACAGCATTTGACCTAGTCCCGCGTGAAAAACTCTGGAGCGTTCTCTATGATATGGGCATTCCAACAAATATTTTAAACATTTTAATTCGCTTACACTCAGAGAATTCAGCACAGGTCAGGTGGGGTCCTAATAGCCAAGTAACCAGAAACCTTCCCGGTCAAACGCGGAGTGAGACAGGGATGCGTGTTGGCACCGACCCTTTTTACTCTTCTTATAAATGTGGTTGTCCAGTTTCTAGATAGAGATGGTTGTGACGCCCCAAAGACAGGGCTACGAAGAGTTCCGGCATTATTATTTGCTGATGATACCCTTTTAATTTCGAAGTCTCCGCTTGGGTTGCAGCAACTTTTAAATGATTTTTTAAATTTTTGTAAGGAAAGAGGGCTTAGTCTAAACGAAACAAAGACCAAATTCATGATTTTTAATAGGGGCAGAAGTGTAGTGAAGACTAGGCCAATGTGGGCGGGCAAAACCAAATTGGAACAAGTGGAGGCATTTGACTATTTGGGGATTCGGCTTACCCCGTCCATTAACTGGCACCCACAGGTAGAAAAATCTAAATTACATTTAATACACCAATGTGCACACATAAGCAAAATTCACAGGAAGACAGTTTCTAGGCAGACTGCCCCTGCCCTCGAGATTTATAAAACTAAGGTTTTGGGTGGGGTACTTTATGGTGCTGAGTTGTGGGGCACAACTGCCATAGCCTCTCTATCTACAGTAGAAAATCGATTCTTAAGATCACTGGTTGATCTCCCCGCCAGTACTCCCTTGGTGCCTCTTTATCTCGATATAGCACACAAACAATTAAAGCATAAAGTAAATTATAAAATGTTATCGTTCTGGCACAGGCTTTGGACGGTAGCAGAGCAGGACCCATACCGAGAGGCTTTGAAGGACCTCTTAGGATCTCCCCAGGTAGAGACTTTAAGATGGTTCTCTTGCTTACGCGATTTACTTGGGAGGTTAAAGATGGACAGCTTTTGGCTCAGCCCTGATTCCATGAGTGGTATCTCAAGGGAAGAGCTGAAAGGAATGTACTGGAAAAAATATTCCAACTAGAACTAACAGGATATTCCACAGGGCTAACAAAAGAATTTTTGCTGCATAAATCAATCAATTCCATTGTTTGAAGCATCAATAGAAGAAATTACTCCTCCAGTGGCAAGAAAGCTCTTTTTACAGTTCAGATATATGACCTTACCTACCATAGCATTTTGCTCAGGATGGAGCGCGAGTCCTTTGGTAGATGATTTATGTCCTGCGTGCAAAGCATGTACTGAATCTATTGTCCACATACTCTTTTTCTGCCCTCATTATGCATTGTTAAGGAAAAAATGGATAACACCCTTTGTGCCGATCCATTGGTCCCGGACATTATTTAGAAATCTTGAGATTATTATCAACAGATACACGCAGATTGATAGTATTTGGTATTTCGCGGTTTCTTTTTGCCATGTGGATCAGGCGGGGGAAGTTAATGCAATGAATTTACTTTAGCCGTTTTTCTGTTAGCATGATTATGTCAACTTGATAATGAATTGTTGCTACTTGGGTAGTGAAGAATTTAGTTTGATTAACAATTTTTTAGGATTTTATAAATCTTAATCATGGGTTTTACATAGGCTGCTAACTCGAAAATGAATTGTTGTATTAAGTGTAGTGGAACTTTGATGAAATCTGGTGTTTTACATATTTGTACTGTTATGCACTTTTTTGGATCTCTGAGATTGTAATAAAGTAAAACAATAACAATAAGAAAGAACCTTGGAGTTGAGGCAGCACGGGCAACACAGCAAGAAAGCCAAATACTGAAGGATAACGACAAAGAAGACTCACAATCTAGGCCCACAAATGAAATACACAACTCCGTAAGCAGAGCCCTGCTATGGCAGTCGACAAAGATGGAGTTCCAGATAGACCTCCTGCAATCAATAGCACTACGCCTAGTCAACCTAAGTAGCAGGGTGGAGGCACTGGAAGACAAGTTTGCTAGAAATCTGGACATTAAACCGTGCTCATGCTCTTGTGCAACAATCATCGAGATGTGGGCATCCCTCCCGGCGATCTTAGGGGATATAGTGATGATGGCCAAAGGGAGAAGGGATATACTGACACCTAGTCCAACAGAAAGTCTGACAGCACCAAGCAACCACAGTCTGGACCCAAGCAAGAAAGAAGCAGCCTCATCAAGCCCGAAAGCAAATGATGGTCTAGAAAACGACCTGGCGCAATGGCCTGGGCATCCCGCTCAAGGGCTCAAAGCTACATCCTGCCAACAATTACTTACGGGAGTGAAGTACAGAGAGGTAGAGACGCAATGATTTTGGATAGTACTGTTATAGCTGCCTATAGGATTATCTTTAGTCTGCCCAAATATACTTCACCAGCTCAAATTAGGCTAGAGTTCGGCGCCCAGAAACAGCTCCTGATGAGACAGGGGGCATATATAACTACTTGGGACAAAGTGCGAAAATCCAAAGAAGGAACTCTAAATAATTATTTATGGATGGAGTTAGAGCAACATTCAGCGTCTCCAGCTGCCAAGTATTTAAAAAGCAGTTTGGCAAATACTGGCTTAATTCAGCTTTGGAATACCCCCACAAATCATATAACACTTAAAAAACTGGTTAGGAAAACCGTCAAACATCTTTCATGGATTGAAGACAAGGCATCCCTTGCGAAGAGGTCACATGGCTGGATGACTTTGAATTCCTACTCCAAACAAGTATCACAGAGCTACCTTGATTTGGGTTATGCCAAAGCAATCAAAATGAAGTTTTTAAAGTACAGGTTGGGCTTGCTTCCCTGTATCCGGCATTTACCACATTGGCTTAAGGATAAGGCTGGTCTTCTCTGCCGGTTATGCGGCTCAGCGCCGGAGGATATGCTGCATTTGCTTTGCTCCTGTGATAAACTGTTGGAAGAACGAAAACATCTGCTAAAATGCCATTTAAATAAGCGGGGGATTCGCTCACGTAGACAGGCAGTCCTTGCCTGTTTTGCACCCCAGGATCCACAGCTGAACTGTAGACTTGTGAAGTTTATGAAGGTGGTGGAGCGGAAAATGCCAGAACTTGATTCTTAACTGTCCTTTAGATAGATTTATAATACAAAACTGGATTTATTTTAATTCAAGATCGCTGCTAAGCATATATTTTTATGATTTTGAAAAATACTGATGTATGAAATTGTATCTATTTTGCACATAAGGCTGCTAAAAAGTATATCCTTTTATGGTTTTAAACAAAAAAAACTAAGATTCATGATATATCAATTTTACCAATGCATGTAGAGCAAGTTTTAATTTTTTTATTTTTTCTCGATGTTTGTATTGCAATGGTTTTAATTAACTATGCAAATAAATTTACTTACTTACTTACTTACATCCGGCCAACCTAGGGCCAACAACAGTGAAAGGGATGTGCCCACAAGGAACAGCCAAGCTCCAGGAGCCCCAAATCCATCAGCCATCCTAGACTCCCCTTAACAAGGAGAGCAAAGAAAAAGATGAGAAAACAACTTAAAAAACCTAAATAAAAAACCTAAAGTAAAAAGGAGACAACTAAAGCCACTTACTGTAAACCAACTTCCTTCACAAAGTTAAAGACCGGCTGCTCTATCCAATATTTATAGTCAAAAGGGGGGTCAACATGGGTGTTTCACCAGGCTTGTTAGATGTACAAATCCCAGGATATGCAACTCTAGCAAGTCATAACCACGCACAGGATTACACGCCCCCGCCAGTCTAAGGATCAATCCAGGTCCAAAAACAGCAGTAGGACTACATCTCGCGAAGGTGGACGTCAGCACCCAAACAACGGCAGCCACTTTACCAAAGGAAACCGACGCACCCTCGCTATTTCAGCCAGGAATGGTGAAGAAGACATCAGTGCCGTGTATACTAGGAAGGAAAGCCAGCAACCATCAAGGCAATATCCTGAATTACTCAGTTAGATCAAGCTCTGCGATAAGCCCGGAAGACCAGGAGAAAGGAATAGAAAAAGCACCAATTTCGGAGGCAATCACAAACATCTATGAGGTGGTACACACTCCTAGATACTGCATCAAGGGTCAGCATTGCATCCTGAACAGGACCAACATCCTCCGCCTTTTTACATATGTAGTCCACTGAAACAAATCCAATCAGAATACCTAGAATGGGTCAGATTCATGAAACTTCAGGGGGACACTCATGGTGATTAGACCCTGGTGGGATTGAGGCAAAAGAGTCTCCAACAAGCAGTACTGGGCGAATTACAGCAGCTTGCTGAGTGGGGTATAGATGCCCAGCCCCAGACAATCGAAAGACCCGCACGTCCTCGCTGAGAATGAGAATGAGGACGGAGGCTCGCTCCATCCTGCATGGGAATTACAGCAACGTAGCCCGTTGTAGTAGTCTGACCAGTCCAAGCCCCCCAGTTAACATCACGGTCACATATCGCAATAACCAACGAGCCGTACATTCAAGTCATTTCGCCCAAGATCATACAGGAATAAAAAAGAATGCAGCAGTGCTACTCCTAACAAAAACGGCAGCCAGCTCAGCTGGGTGGAGGAAAGGGATGTAAACCCGCCCAGTAACAATTTACAATAATCTCAAGGAACATTGCAGGGATCAGCAAAATCGCAAAGGGAAAACTTACACAGGATTTTTCAGACAAGGGTGACATATTATGCATCCAGGAGACATGGGCCCTGTCTAGCACCCCACTGGCAGGGTACTACGAGCACCACATAGCAGCTACCAAACAGAGCATCTTTGGTCGGCCATCAGGAAGAATCTCCATTTTCCTAAAGCATGCTTGCAGACTCTTGGCTACAGAAGTTCAAACAAGAACATCAGGGCTCCAAATTTTATTGATTAATGGCCTGAATTTAAACTCTCAGCTGCTTCGTTTCCTGCTAATACATTGCTACATTAATCCAGCATATACCAACACGAAAGAATCTATGGATGCTCTGACTTGTTCACTAGATGACCTCTGGTTCCATCAAGTAATCATTGTGGGGAATTTCAATTTGAGGGATTTAGATAAAAGGAAAACCACATCCAGGTGCAGGGGTCGGGCAGAACCCCAGTTAATCTTTTCAATAACCACAAGTTATGCTCAACCCATGCACTAAAAGAAGCACGCTCTCCATTCGGGTGCCCAAAACCTACTTTCAAGGAATATCTCGACAAGCGATTATATTTTGGTCAGTGAACTAATCGCAGCCGGACTGACAGACTTTGAAGTCGAAGACAGGGCCAAAAGTGATCATAGGCCCTTGAGCGCCACGATACAACTTGTGGTACCGACAGCAACCTCCTTCCATCCAATAGGAGAGACAGAGGGGGAGAAACACACAAGGCACTTCAGAGGATAAAATGGTCCGCAAAAATTGGAGACAAATTGCGAGCATGGGTTGAATCGAAGAAGCAAGGCACAACCCTACCAATACAAGTTTTATCAATAAAAGACTGGGAGAACATTGTAGGGGGATCTCCACAGTAGCGGCCCGTGGTGGGAGTGCTGCCAGGCGCTGACGTGGGGCGGGGGGTAGTAAACTACGGATTACGGCCGATTAGAGGTAAGTAAACATATAAATAAATAAAACGAATTTCGTTGCGCGCTGCATCGCCAAATAACTTTGGGCGACTTTGGGCTGAGAGAGGGTTTCTTACATCCCATGGCACCAAAATCAAGCACGGCACCTCATATTGCGGCTTCTGTCTGCTTTGACGCTCCCTTAGAAGTTGGCTACAGTGAAGTGTAGTGCCCATCAGAAAGTCACTGATGATGTAGGTAGGGGAAATGCTTTTGCAGATCAGACAGCTAAGGAAACGGCCCGGACCAAAATGAAAAGATTGTTTGTAGCAGGTCCCGCTAGGTGGGTGCCTGAGGTTACTATGTTCGAAGACACACTTGAGAATGTGAAGGAGATTCAAAGCGAGGCCACAACAGAAGTTAGCAGTGTGGCAAGAAAGTACAGCACAATTGAAAGATGAGGGATGTTGGATTGACAAGTCAGGGAAGCAGAGATGGATGTTGCCAGATGCATATGTTCTCCCTGTAGTTACAATGGCCCACGGCCCAGCCCATATTAGTGCTAAGGGTATTTACAAGTTGTTAGATCCTGTATTGCAGAATGATAACATTTCGAAGACTGCTGCACATTTAGTGAAGTATTGTATGGTGTGCATGATGCACAATCCTGGATAAGGTACTCCTACCCCACCTGGTAAATTTTCACCACCTACTTACCCTTTTGAAGTCCTTCAGATGGACTTTATAGAACTGGAGCGGTGCAATAATTTGAAGTATGTTTTAGTGGTTGTTTGTGCTTTCAGTAAATGGGTTGAAGCTTATCCTACTAAAGACAATACAGCCGTTACAACTGCAAAGGTACTCCTGAAGGAGTTATTTCCTCGTTTCGGCTTGCCCCGTTTGATCTGGAGTGATAACTGAAGTCATTTCAATGCCAAGGTTATTCAGTTAATTTGTGATGGTTTGCACATAAAACAGAAGTTTCTTGCTGCAAACCACCCGCAGTCAGCAGGTTTGGTTGAGAAGTACAATGGTACTCTCAAACTGAAAATGGCAAAGATTCAGGAGACAACAGGGTTACAGTGGTCAGATGCTTTACCATTAGCACTTTTGTCAACAAGAACTACAGCACATTCTAGGACAGGATTGTCACCGTATGAGGTCAGGTTTGGATGCCCGGCAAATGTCTGGGGCATCCCGCGTACTCGACGGTTGTCTCATATTGAGTACCCTTTGTTTATTGATTACCTATGCCAGTTAACTGAAAATTTGCGTTCTATTCACCAACAGGTCCGTGAGTCCCTGCCAGCTACACCAGAGGGGCCCGGACACGACATTGAGCCTGGCGATTTTGTCCTCGTTCGTAATTTTCAAAGGAAGAAGAGTTTAGAGCCGCGCTGGAAGGGGCCACTCCAGGTCTTGCTGGCAACCAGTACCGCCGTTAAAGTTTCTGGCCGTAAGAACTGGATTCATGCCTCCCATTGTAGGAGGGTGCCCCTGTCGTTACCCTATGATCAGTGGGTTAAGGAGGGGGTAGCTGACCATTCAGCGACGCTGTCCTTACGTGAGCGCAAAGTGACAAGGAGAATGATATCACCCTGAACGAGGCTGTCTGCCAGAGATAAGAGCTATTCAGGAACCCCTTTTCACTGATCCCTCTGTGCCTGGAGTCACCAGGTACAATCTGCGCCCTCGGCTGAGGAATAGTGCACAAAAGGAAAAGTCAGATTAGACGGGGATGGACTGTGCAAGTTAGGGTGTACTTTGCTATAGTACCAACGGAGTTAGTTGAGGGTGATGTCAGATTTGTGCACTGTTTGAACATTGGACGGGATAGACCGAACGTACTCCCTTGGGGGGGTACATTATCCTGATCGGCGTGGGATACATCAAGAGCTTAGGACAGAGCAAGCTCTACCGCCGGTGCTCAAGAGCGCCAACGTTTGATGAACAATAGGAGCCTGTACCAGTGAGGCTCTGACGGACACTGGGTACTTGTATACTTCTCTTGCTGGCAATTTTCCCCCTTGCTTTATCATTTGCTATGCACCCCTTTGGCAGAATGGTTGCTGACGAAGAGCAGCCAGTAATTCCCCTTGTTCACGTATGGAAATTTTGGTCTATCAAGCAAAAAGTGCTCTGTGCTGTTTTTGTGTTACTGCTGTTGTTGATTTTGGGCGGAGTGTCGTGGGTTTTGAAATGAAATGAAATAGTGTATTTGATATAGCGCACAGCTACTCAAGCTAGAGTGTCCTGGCGCGTGACAGCGGAAAGAAATGTGCAAAAAAGAGACCAAAATTAGTTATTAAAAAGCCAGGTTTTAAGGTTCTTCCTGAAGGATAGTAGGTCAGTGGTTAGTCTCAGAGGTTCAGGGAGGCTGTTCCATAACTTTGCGCCTACAAAGCCGAACTATCTGCCTCCCATGCGGGCACGGCGTATTTTGGGCATGATGGCCAGGTTAGCATTAGTAGATCTTAAGGCTCTAGAAGGAATGTAGCGATTAACGAGCTTATTCAGGTAGCCGGCACCTAAGCCGTAGAAAGCTTTAAAGAAGATGATCATCGCTTTGAAGTCAATCCGTTCCTTTATGCATAACCAGTGTAGAGACTTTAAAATGGGGGTCATGCTTGATCTGGGCTAAGACCTCAGGAGGGCTCTGGCAGCTGCGTTTTGTACCACTGGTAGGCACTGGAAAAGAGATTTGGGAAGACCGAGGTACAAACTGTTGACGTAGTCAAGTTTTGACGTCACCAGAGCCTGCACCACAATCTTTCTGCTGTCAATCGGTAGTAGCGGCAGGAATTCTTTTAACATGCGGAGTATGCCAAAGCAAGCGCCAGTTACATTTTAGATCTGAGAGTGCATGGAGAGTGCGTTATCCATGACAATTCCTAAGTTTTTGACTTTCTCCATTGCCGGGGGCGGTAGATCTTTTGACCACCAAGAGCTCCAGTCGAGCATTTCCGGTTGTCCAAAAAAGACGACTTCTGTTTTGTCAGGGTTACACTTTAGCTGATTTATCTTAAGCCAATTAAAAACCTTTGTGAGGCAAGACCTAATCATTGCCCCGTCAAAGTCGATTCCGTTATCGCATGAAAAAACAGCTGAGTGTCATCTGCGTAAGAGACAATTTTAGCGCCCTCTTCCTCTACCAGGAGAGCAAGGGGAGATAGATATATGTTAAAAAGGGTTGGACTGAGAATAGAGCCCTGAGGGACACCCACATTCACGGCCGGAACAGGGGATGAGAAGGAGGGAAGCCAGATGTCCTGAGATCTATTTCCCAGGAAGGAGGAGATCCATGTTAGGGTGGTCTCCCTCAGGCCGATGTCAGCAAGTCTGTCCAAGAGCCTCTCATGAGGGACCGTATCAAAGGCCGCCGACAGATCGAGTAGTATCAAAACAGCCTTTCCTCCCTGGTCCAGCTTACCCTTGCTAAATTCAGTCACTTCCAGCAGAGCGGACTCTGTACTGTAGTTAGCCCTAAAGCCGGATTGGGACTCATGAAGAAGCTTCCAATCTTCAATGTGTTTTTGGAGGGCCTTGTTTACATGTTTCTCTAGTACTTTAGAGAGGGCAGGAAGAAGGGAATGTGATCAGAGTGTACCATCATGTACTAAAAACAAGATTGTTTCTCAAGTTAGTACAAAAAGGACAGCCCCGAGTAATGTTTTCCTAAAAACACATAAAAGGTTCTTTGTAGAAGGTACTGCTTGCTACCCTACTGAGGGGCATATTCACAAGGCGCCATCGCCGAATTAACGGCACTTTATCGCAGCCAAAGTCGTGATAAATTTACCTCCCCATTCAAAAGCCCGTGTTAACAGCCCACAGCACCAGTTTACCCGCGATAGCAGCCGCAAAAAACATCGCCACAGAGGACCCCCGCAAATACCGCTAATAAGATGCAGAGTAGGCGTTCCCGTGAAAAAAGTCGAGACAACAGCACACCTCAACATTCACAACGACGATAAAAACACAAAACAGGCGATAAGGCGCGTTAGCACCAGGAAATCTACACCTGCTCTGACCTTGTGTAAAGTCGGACGGCAGCCAGCACAACAAAAGGGAGCACAGCCCAGGGCCACATCCTAAGGGCAACAGATGCCATGGAGCCACTCATCATGGGGCCCGGACACCCAAGAGGGCCACAACACCCACAACACCCACCGCCACCACCCCAGGACCCCAACCCACACCCGGAACACCCCCCCCCGGGACCACCCCCAACCCCGGACAAAGAAATTGCACACCAACACCACGAATCCCAAAACAAACATTTTGCCTGATGTCGCACAAGCCGGAAAATAAACATACATGCGTGGCCAGAAAATGGAGAATTAGTCATACAGCAATGCAATCACCAACACAAAACACCATACAAACAAAAGCAGAAACAACCCTCAGGATGAGTCCTAGCTGCTCCCCACTGGACAATCCGTAGCACACAGCCTGGAAAACCAAATCAAAGAGAAGAAGGTGTGCCAGGCGCCCAACAAAGGAAAGAGAGGGAGAGAGACGGAGTGAGATAGTACAAGCAGCGCAAGGCCGCTCGGGCACCTAGCTCCACATGCCAACATGTGTGTGTGCATCGCCATCCGTACACCATGAGCCCAAGGCCGTGTCCCAATCTCAGCGCCAAAGCCACATCACATTCCTAAAACGCAAGTAGTAGTCAGACAAACATCAGGGATGAAAGCACCATTGTCCCAATGCAGAAGGCGGGAGGACACCTGCACCTCTGACCTTGGCCCAGAACGCGCCTGGAACACCCTGATAGAGATGCAATGGCAGATGGGGACGACTCCCACACCACGCATTCCGCAAATGAACCATCCGACTCATCCACAGCCCACACACAGAAGCCCCTGCCTGTGGTACCCCCGCATGGGATGCCCTTGACACTCACGGAAACAGCAACCCATTACCCACAATGTTGCACACACATTCGAATCATTGCTCAGATGTGGCATATCCTCCACACAACTGCCGCAGTCCAGAAGAGTGCCTGTTCACGAGACGCACCAACGCAATGGCAGGCCATACCGGGCACATGCACAACCGCCGTCACGTGGAACAGTACCGTGCACGTATGCTGCATTTACTGGGCGCACTGCCACTGGCAGTGCTGCGGATCAGTTACAGGCTCAGCTTCCGCATTTCCCACGTCACCTGCGTCCAGCCCTGGTTCCAGTGCCGAACATGCACATTCGAGTGTCCTATGGATGTCTGCCTATCCAACACAACTGTTGATGAACTGGACTATGATTTGTGTCTGCGCCCCCTGTTGGATCATGAACAGGAGTGTAACCGAGACAGCCGTGCATGGGATGCCTTGACATACTGCGTATGTATTGGTAGTTGTGCATGGGAGATTGCACAATTTCTCGTGTGCAGTGACCACATCGAGGCACTCCCCTATTGGGCTGTGTTGCGGATCGGTGAGACGGCGTGGGCTGAGCACACCTGCCCGGACCACCTAATGTATTGGCTCACCCTGGTGTTCCTTGAACACGACAACGACGTACTATTGGAACACATTGTACATGAAGCTGCACGGGCATTCATGGACGAGTAACTACGTTCCTGCAGCCACATCCGATTGCCAGCCACAGCACATGGCCCAACAACTTGTTGCATCGTGGGGATTGCTCACATATCCCACCACAACAGAGGACACGTCTGCCTTCGGTCGGGCTCTGGATGCATGTGTGTGGAATAACACGTGTGTACACACACCTGTGCAAGGTGATGCAGGTCCATGGTCGGAGCAACACAGCGTCGTCTGGCAACGTTGCCAATTTGGACACACTGCTGGGTGAGAGCACACACATGGCAATGTAGCACGACATGTGGACCATCACACCTGATCACTGTCGGCAGAGCAGACAATCGGCGCACCCCGGAGGCAGTGCACCATGCAGACCCCACGTGCAGTGAGTCGTGCCCCCTCACACGGGGCAATGGGCAGACGCCAAACAACACATGACTCATCAAGCAAGGCAAGGTGGGCTGTGAGCGTTGCCATCCGTGATGGATGTTGTCCATTTCAGCCCCAACATTATCTGTACCTAGACATGTACCCATGCTGCGTATAAGTGTCTTAAGCATGTCCCTGCCTGTTGTGGCCATTGCCTCGTCAGTACTGACACGCACATGCCAATAAAGCCTATGCCACTCCACTGGTGTCTAACTGTGAGGTGTGTTGTTAAGATTGTCCACTCGTGTGCCACAATGAGCATCGTCCCAAGAGAGGGAGGAACTGACTGACGCATGTGCAATGGGGGTGTGTCCCTTTGGCAAGCTCCACCTCTGTGAGCCAGACATTGTTTTTGGATAGGTGCTGGACGACATGTGCACTTACATGACTCCAGCTATGTGTGTATGGTGTCCAATCTCTGACCATGTGGAGCAATGTCATACATCACAACAGAATGTGTCCACACAGATGTGTGTAAGTGGGTATGCAACGTGAAGTTCTGCTGTCACACGTGGTGTGGGATACCACTCCTGGCCTGCCACCGTTTTGGTCACTCCTACACACAGCCCTATTCAACACATGGACGTGTGCCTACGTTGGGGTGTTGTGAGATTGCTGTTGATGTGCAATGGGGACAAAGCTAATACTCACCTTCACAGTCATCCAATTGGCCATGTGTCTCAGGGATACACATGCGCATAGATGTCAGTTACCAGGGTGTACCTTTATGTGCAATCATCGTCCCCACATCCAGCCATACTTCCATACGTGAGTGAACATAGTGATGACACATCTGTGTGATTTAGAATGTTTTATTCACATTCAGGTGATTGACAGAGCTGGAGCTGTACGTGGCCATCCAAGCCCACATCACATGGAGGCCCAGTGGTGGGCCAACCAGAGTCCTTTGGGGAGTGCACAGTGATTGGGAAGAGGGAGAGTGCAGTCCGCAGCAGGATTGGTGTGTGATTGGCCAGAGGTGAAGAAATGGCAGTCCGTGTCGGGGTCTGGGTGAATGTCGCAGGGTGTTCCAGAGGTCAGTAGGAGGTATTTCCCAGGGCATGATGCATAGGTCATGACCAGGCAGGGACAGGCCATATGGCGGTGATGGATGCTACTGCCTCCTTCCTCACACAGTAGTTCCCATCCCCTTCTCACTCCCCCGATACGGGTTCTGTGTCCGGTGTGTGTGGCGGGGTGATGGCTGCATCGCTGTGTGCCCCTGACACATCAGACTGCGTAGGTGATGGGGCAGCATCACAGTGTGACACGGACACATCAGGGGTCGGAGCTGTGTGTGTGGTTGTTCCCGCAGCAGTCATCTGGGAACGGCTCAGTGGCAGCAATGGCAAGTTGGAGTACTGCAGGGCATTGCTGTTGTCAGCCACTACTCGCTGGTGTCCAGCCGTGGCAGACATACTTCCAGCCTGCATCTGCTCCATGGTCCCCATTGCCCTCTGCATCTGTGCCAACTCTGTGCTGTCATGGCTGGTGCCTGTCTAACCAGACAGTTCTTGTATTAGACTCATGGCACCAGCGAGGTTAGCCAAGGTCTGTGGCGGAGAATGGTGCGTACAGGGGGTGTCCGATAGGGACTGTACGTGGTCCCTGATGGGACTCAGACACCCCCATATGGCATCGAGTTTGGCTGCCACGAGCTCGAAACCCACACGCAGCTGATGAGCCAACTCCACCTGGCAACCCAACACACGCCGTTGGAATTCCATGTATTGGTCGGGGGTCCTGGGAGACAGCCGTGGTGGTGTGTGTTTCCTGCTGTGTGGTCTGTGCAGGCGGTGGGGTCACCTCGAGGCAGCTGGCCTGCTCCTGGGGGTGGGGTGCAGAGGCTGTCCAGCATCCGTTGGAGGGTGTCTTGACATATGTGCAGGTTGTCCTCTTCATCATCAATGGTGGGATGTGTGGTGTGCTCTGCATGGGGTGTTGTTTGTCCCTCTGCAATGTAAAGGGGAGATGCAGGTTACCAGAGTTTCACATGTATGGTGATGATTTGCGGATGTTTACATTCAGACTGCATGCCAATGTACACTGTGACTGTTTTGGGGGAGCTGGCTATTTGATGGCAGTCAGTGTGTTTTTCGACTACATGACGGATGTGTGGTAGTACCTGTACATTATCATCACACAGTGTCAGGCAATGCCAGATGTGAGTGGACAGTTACTACGCACGAGCGGAACCTGTAGTGAGCTCTGTCCTGTGCCTTCATTGCTGATGTTCTGTGATTGCTGTGTGTGTGTGTGCTGCATTGTGGGGGAGTTGCCCCTGCAGCTCTGATTTGGTGTAGCCTTCTCCCTTTGAGGCGGGGTGCCTTTGAATTGTGTGCTTTTCGGGGCCTGATTTGCTTTTGACTTGGGTCATGTGTGCTCGCGGACTGTTTTTGTGGCCTGGTGCATTGTTCGTCTGCTGTGCGTATTGTAAGGCATGGGTTGTGGGTGCACGTGGACACGTCGGTGTGTGACCTGCTCCTTTACAGATGTGATCCGCACTTGGCTACCTCCATGTCGCTTCGTGGGCCATGTCTTTTTTTTGGGGCAGCTGCCCTGTTATCGGACATGCAGTGTTACTTGCATAGTCAGTGTGGGTCACGGAGCCGCTGCTTTGCTAGATTCAGCACACATGCACGGGTCGGTTGTGATATTGGTGATAGGGGGGGGCCCCTCTGTGCACATTGTGGATGGGGGCCTACTTGGCGTTTCTATGTGTGCTGCAGTGTGCCAAGGCAATCAGGGACATGTTCCACAGTCATTGTGGGTGTGCTGTGTGCTGCGCGTAATTGTGCATGTGTGCCATTGTGCCCATCTCCCCCCCCCCCCCGTCCCTAGTGGTTACTCACCCTGTTGCTGTTGGGTCAGGTCGTATCGTGCTGTGTCCAGGCCACCCAATCCTGCCACCGTCTCCTCACTGCTGGCTGTGGCCACCATTTGCTCCAGCTCATCCAGCTCCTCCTGTGTCGCAGGACTCCCACCTCCAGTCGCCGTTGCTGCCTCCCTGTTGGCGGCGAGCTTATGTTTGGTCTGACTTTTCAGACCATGCCAGCGCCTCTTGACCTCCTCCAGTGACCTCCTGGACACTCCGACTGCATTGACGTTAGTGACGATGGTCTGCCATATTTCGGTTTGGGTTGGCAGTGCCGCAGTGGAGGTGCCAAACAGTTGTTGATGGTGTTCGGTCACCCCGGTTACGATGATCTGGTCTTCCTGCGGACTGTACCCGGTCTTCCTCTTCCTCTTGTCCTTGCCCTTCCCCGAAAGCGGGGTTCCTGGATGGTCCTCCGTAGGGCTTGTGGTGTTCGGCTTGTCCTCTGCACTCGGTCCGGGTGCATCCATGTTGCTAGGCAGTTTGGATTGTTTTTGGGCTTTTTTTCCTTCTTTCTTTTATGGTGCTTTTTCCCGCCGGACGCGTGGGATTTACAGGCCTGTGGCTGGTGTTTGCTGATTTCTGTACCGCAATTGTCCTCATCGCATGATTTTTCACGTTCGCGTTTCGCATTTTTTCGGCGTGGCGTTGATTTTCACGCTGTCATTTGACGCGTTATCTGGTGACTATCGCATGGTACCGCCTTGTTGTGAATTCCACGTTGACACAGGTTATTTTCCCGTGCTAGGCTGCGATGTTGAAAGTTGCGTTACGCTACTCTTGCGGTAGTTATCACACGTTCTTGTGAATATACCCCACAGTCTGTTACTAGCTTATGGACTGCATATCCATTGTCACTTATTAATTATACTTATACTCGGCCCCCTGGTTTCGTAGCAGTGAAAGGAGCATTTGGGTTTGATTATCCAGGCCCATGTCTGTATTATCGAAAGCCACTAGGTATAGGTTATCTAGGATGTAACAACAATACTTATTGTGATAATTTCTATATGGAAAAACAGAATGTAACGTTGGTGGGTTGGCAGTACAAAGAATTGACAGTTCCCTGAGAGGCTGGTTATTATCCTGCATGTTGCCCAATTGTTAATTTTACCAACCTCATTCTGTATGTCAACTGTCCAGGGATAGTTTTGCGTAAGGGCACATACTCTAGCGTAAACCCAAAATACCCTAGTACCATTGGGTGGAATTCCAGGTATGCTGCTGTGGATTACGATAGGCCTATTTATGCGCACCCAGGGTTTTTCTTTTTATCTAATGGGACTTATTCCAATATGCACAATGGTACAAATGATGTGGCCCTTGGGATGGTGTTGCCTCTAGGTGTGCCTTGTAAACATGCGAAGCCTAAGGTCAGATGGATTAAAAGAACTCTGACAAAGGAATTTTGCGAAGGGGTGACAGACCTTGAGGTCAATAATTATAGTAATGGTATCACCTTTGGGTATATCGTTTCCTCCATTATTACCTTTGGTGGTACCGCTATGGCCAGGGGGGAAAGGGCTAGGGGATATTTTGGATGTAAGCTGCAGATACTGTCTAATTCCACAGTAGCGGCTTTACGTGACATCACCACCCAATTGGAAAGTATACGAATATATTCTGAGCAAACTAGATATGCAGTTGATTTCATCCTAGCTAAGAGCGGTGGTGTGTGCGCAGTAGTAGGAGACCAGTGTGTAGTCGGGATCACTAATATGGAAAAGAATATTACCCAACATATTTTAGAGATCTTGGAAAATGTTAAAGGAATGGAGAGCGGAAATTGGAGTTGGTCCCTCTTTGGTGGATGGGGTTGGATCCTTGAAAGGGTGATCAATTTCGTTGTGATTCTGATTGCTTGCTGTGTTCTGGTGCAGTGTTTCCCTTTATGTTGCTCTTATTGCACCACCCTTCCCGCCCCTAAGAGAATATCGATCTATGATACCAATGCAACAATTATGATTCAAAAAGAAGTGAACGATCTTATGCAGACAGACGAGGGTATTTTTGAGACTTCTTCCCTCCTTTCTGTTTCTCTCCCTGAAGCTGAAGATATGGAATGCTCATAAATCAATTTACCATGTTTTATTGAATGATATATCTTTTGTTATCATATATAATTGCTTAGCTCATGCTAAAAGGAGGGTCTGTTAGAATAAAAATTATGCTTTTGTATTGATTTACGTAAGTTAGCATTCGCTGCGCCATTTTGTGTACTGGTGCCATTTTGTATCATGATCGAAACTAATTCACTGCCACTTCCGAGAAACGGCCTTCCCTAGGTTATGTTTCTTCGGAGCTGAGTTCTGCCACACTAATGAATGCCCTGTTCTTATTAGCGCATACCTTTCCTTCAGATGTAAGCCTTCTCCCACTTGTCTAGTGGCGGGCACAGGTGGAATGGCCTTGACTGATAGATAATGTGTGCCCGGCTTCAGAACCAAAACTTACTCCTTTGTAATTTACTGTCCAGCTGCGTTTTTCTGGAAGATTCCATGGTGGGCGTGTTTTCATTGATTTTGAAATGTACATAATGTATCATTATACTTGCTGAAGTCAGACTCTCTCTGCAGCACTCTAAGAGACTGGGCAGACAGGGCTCCGCTCTGAGCGAACTTTGAATAAACTGTTATTGGTTTGTATTCTCTACTGTCTGACCGACTCTTCATTTTGTAGAGAGGCAGAGAGGTGGTCGTGTGTGACCCAAGTGACCCGAATTGGGCCACTTCCTTCACTGGGGGCCGCTCTGCAAGGTGCCAGCCTAGTATCTCCAAGGCTGGGCAGGGCAAGGCTGACGGTACTACAATAAGCAGTCGACACAGTAATAATGGACCACAGAAGAGTGAGCCTTCAGAGAGGCTTGCACACGCTTGATCATTTCAACCAGGACAACTATCTACTGGTCAATCAGGGGAAAACCAAGGTAGTGGTGTTCGGGAAACATCAACACAAAAGGCAAGCCCACTGGCATCGGGGAGAACTGCAAATCGATACAGTAGCAGCCTATAATTACCTTGGGGTCTGGCTCTCAGAAAGGGAAACCCAAATACTCATCAAAAACATCTTAAATCTAAGGCCAACAACGTAATTCACCTATTAAGACAACTCAGCCACCATCTGCTAAGTCCATCAGCTGAGACGATACTGACTGTTCTTAAAGCAAAATTGCTACCTGCCATCTGTTATGGCCATAAGGCTTTCCCTGGGGTGCTGGACAAGTTCCTAAATACAACCCAAATCAAGGCTTATAAATCAGTGCTGCTCATTCCGCGAGCAGCAAGGAAAACAAGGCTGAGGCTGGAGCTTGGCCTTCGGAGCCGCACTTAATATGCCAGGGGGACTTGATAAAGCTATACATCAGGACCATGAGGGCACCAGCAGACTCACTTAGATACCAACTGAGGTCCGTTTTCGAGGAGACAGGCTCAGCTTGGCATGCCAGCCTTGGCCAGGCCATAACCATCCTAAGGATAGAGGCAGCAAGTGTACAACTACCTGAAAACCCTCTATCCGCCTTGAAGAAAGCGGTGAACAAGCAGGTTCTGGAAACATCGTTCGCTCTAGAATTCGAAACCCTCTGCCCCAGCTTGATCACAAAGCCACTGGACAAATCATATATTCTGGGAAAAGCTCAACCCTATTTGCGGGAGGCACTGTCAATACAAGTCCGTAGGAAAATACTCTCTATGAGACTCATGGTATAGAGTCAGAATATCGAGTTGGAAATGTCGACTTGCACTAATATCGACTTTGAAATATCGAGACACAGAAATATCGACAGCAAGAATATCGTGGACAAGAATATCGAGTTTAAGGTAAGAAATATCATTTTTTTAAATATCGAAGTCATTAATATCGTTTGCAAAAATATAGTTAAAAATATAATTTTTTTAATTAGTATTATGTATTTTAGTATGTATTTTAAATGTATGTGCACTATTTTTTGTCTAAGTATTGCTTTTGTTTTTTAATATGTGTTAATTTTTTAGTAGTTATTAATTTTCTTTTAAATTAATTTTGCGTTTTAGTTCCGTAGCGGGTTGTGGGTTTATAGGAGAATAGGGTGGGAAGTAATTTAATTATAATAAATTAAATATTAATTTTTATTTATTAGTATTTATTTAATTTAGATTTTATAGTGTTAACTGTGGAAATTAATTAATTAATTAATTAATAATTGGCTGTTAATTTTTATTAATTCATTAATTGGTAAATATGTTAATTGTGTCATTTTTTTAGGAGCCAGTTGTGGGTTTATAGGGGAATAGGGTGGGGAGTAATTTAATTATAATTACATTATTATTATTTCTTATTAATTCATCTTTATTTATTTAATATTTTACACTGTTAATTATGGCAATTAATTTATTATTAATTATTTATTAATTGGTTGTTAATTATTATTAATTAATTGTTAATTATGTTAATTGTGTCACTTTTTTTAGGAGCAGGTTGTGGGTTGAAAGGGGAGTAGGGTGGGAAGTAATTTAATTTTAATATATTCATTAATATTTTTTAGATAATATTTATTTAATTTTAGTTTATAGTGTTAATTGTGGGAATTAATTTATTATTAATTATTTATAATTTGCTTGTTAATTGTTATTAATTAATTAATTATTTGTTAATTAATTATGTTAATTGTGTCATGTTTTTAGAAATGGGTGGTGGGGTTTATAGGGGAATAGGGTGGGAGGTAATTTATTTTTAAATAATTAATTATTTGTTAATTAATGCTAATTAATTAATTAAAATTTAAATATGACAATTGTGTAATTAATTTGATGTGTGAGTTGTGGGGTTTATAGTGGTAAATGGTGGGAAGTAAATTTTTGTAAATTAATTAATGATTTGTGGTTAATTGATATTAATTTATTAATGTAAAATTATTTATGGAAATTGTGTAATTATTTTTAGGTGTGTGTTGTGGTGTTTATTGGGGTAGAGGGTGGAAAGTAATTTAGTGTAAATTAATTAATCATTACTTGATCATTAATATTCATTTATTACTTGATAAATATTTTTGGTAATTGTTTATTTTTTATTTTGTTTGTTGATTTTGGTTATATAGGCGTAACGTTTGGTTAGTATATTAATTTTTATCTGTTTTAATGTTTTTTAATTAATAATATTTGTTTAATTGATAATTAATTGTGTTAATTATGGAGGTACACTTTTTTTTTAAATTTAGATGTGTGTTGTAAATTGTGTGGTGTTATAGGGTAGGTAAAAGAATAATATATTTATGTAATAAATAATGTTTTTGATTATAAATAATTTTTATTACAAAATATTTATTTGTAAATTAAATAATCTTTGTATGTAATTTTTAGATTTTTTTAACATTATATTATGTTTCTATGTTTTGTAATTTTTTATATTTTATATATTTTTTGTTTTTTGAATTTTTATTATCTTTTATATTGTAGTTGATATTTTGTTTGTTTTTAAATTTAAATTTTCTTCAGTGGGAATAGTAATTTTTACCCCTCCGCTATCCAAAACTTTCCCTACTGCTGCATTCGCAGGAGTGGGAATAGTAATTTATACCCCTCCGGTATCCAACACTTTCCCTACTGTTGCAATCACTGGAATGGGAATAGTAATTTTTTCCCCTCCGCTATCCAACACTTTCCCTACTGTTGCACTCGCTGGAGTGGGAATAGTAATTTTATCCCCTCCGCTATCCAACACTTTCCCTACTGTTGCACTAGCTGGAGTGGGAATAGTAAGTTTTATTCCTCCGCTATCCAACATATTCCCTACTGTTGCACTCGTTGGAGTGGGAATAGTAATTATTTCCCCTCCACTATCCAACACTTTCTCTACTGTTGCTCTCGCAGGAGTGGGAATAGTAATTTTTTCCCCTCCGTTATCCAACACTTTCCCTACTGTTGCACTCGCTGGAGTGGGAATAGTAATTTTATCCCCTATGCTATCCAACACTTTCCCTACTGTTGCACTCACTGGAGTGGAAATAGTAATTTTATCCCCTCTGCTAAACAAAACTTTCCCTACTGTTGCACTAGCTGGAGTGGGAATAGTAATTTTTACTCCTCCGCTATCCAACACATTCCCTACTGTTGCACTCGTTGGAATGGGAATAGTAATTTTTACCCCTCCGCTATCCAACACTTTCCCTACTGTTGCACTCGCTGGAGTGGTAATAGTAATTTTTACCCCTCCGCTATCCAACACTTTCCCTACTGTTGCACTCATTGGAGTGGGAATAGTAAATTATTCCCCTCCGCTATCCAACACTTTCCTTACTATTGTATTCACTGGAGTGGGAATACTAATTTTTACCTCTCCGCTATCCAACACTTTCCCTACTGTTGCACTTGCTGGAGTTGAAATAGTAAATTTTTATCCTTCGCTATCCAACACTTTCCCTACTGTTGCATTTCCTGGAGTGGGAATAGTAATTTTTATCTATCCGCTATCCAACACATTCCCTACTGTTGCATTACCTGGAGTCCAACACTTTCCCTACTGTTGCACTTGCTGGACTGGGAATAGTAATTTTTACCCCTCCGCTCTCCAACACATTCTCTACTGTTGCCCTCAATGTAGGGCAAAATGTAGGTTTAGAAAATATTAAATATTTTGATATTTTAATTTAGAATATATTTTTTTTATTTATTAATTTTTATGTTACAGGTGTATGTATATATATTTATTTGTAATCTTTAATATATTTATAACATTTAAAAATTAATTAAAATTATGTATTAATTGTTTTTAAGTAAATATATATATATTACATTTTATATATGTATGTTGAATTTTTTTTCAATTAAATTTATTACTTTTAATTGTTAACATTTACAAATAAATCTAAATAATTTTTTTAAAGTTTAATTTATTATTTAATTTGTTTTACATTATTTTTTATACATATAAAACAAACGATATTTTATACATCAACATTTTTTACAACAATATTTTTTTTTCAATATTTTTGTACTTACCATTATGAAGATAGGAGGTCGATATTTTTGACAACGATATTTTTGTCACGATATTTCTGTAGGTCGATATTGTTGCTGTCGATATTCTGTCAGTGATCATCACGCTAGGCATCACAGATTTCAATCCAGCTTGGGCTGGTACCCCAGAGGCCTCCCATGGGCTGAAGCATGTATTATGCCACCCATGAGAGGCCATGTAAAATGGAACTACAGGTCTGCTACTGCAACCTGTGTAAGCAGGTGCTTGCACCACTTACTTTTGATATAGGTTCACTTTAGCTATACGTCACTACACTTAAAACTTATTAGTCACCCCTATAGCAGGCCTTAACAATCCTGAAGGCAGGGTGCTGGGTTTTACGTGAGAGGGTGCCCCTGCATGAGCAGAGCCCCTCTGCAGCCTTCGGAGGCCATTCTCCCGGGTAGTCTGCGACTCAGCCGGACATATAGGTAGAGGTGCATTATAACCTCGCGGTAAATGCTATCTCGAAACCAGCTGCATAGAAACATGTCGTGTTTGGTATCAAACACCTTGGAATCATACCCCCATAGCAGTAACCGGTGTGGGAGATATGATTCCACCCTTCTGAAGCGAGCTTCCTGGGGTCACTGGTCTAGCCGGTGCCAGCCTTCTCGACCCGGTCAGCACAAAATGGATGCTGCCGACCAGAGACACATTTCTGCCCTCCTGCTGCTGAACCAAGCTCGAGCAGAGGAAGGCAGCACAATAGGCATCCTGTCACAGGGAGCTGTGACCACCTCCCAGACAGGATTTAGTGTATTGGGGCTGGGTGGGTGCACTCTGAGAGTGCCTGAAAGTCTGCACCTGGGGCACATTTGGTGTCCCTGTGCATAGAACAGCTCAAACCAGTTCAAGGAGCCATTGGCTCCTGCTCTAGCGCGAAACTGGACAAAGGACATGGATGCAACCACCCCTCTGTCCTGACCCTCCCCTAGGAGGGTCCCCAGAATCTGTCCAACCCTCTCCTGTGGGTACAAAAGGGCTTACCTGACTGTAGCTCTTTAGATTTTATGTGGACAAGATTCTACAAGAAGAAACCACTGACCTTTGACCGTCTGGACACTCTGGACTTCGCTGGACTTCGACTGGGCCCGACTTCGTCTCCCTCTCTGTCCAAAGCTTCATCTGTGCCCTTGCCCCACACAGGCTCCGTGCAGGACATGTGGTGCACTAAGGACAACCGAAGAATCTCCCTTGGGGTGAAGGAGTCACTCCCCTGCACTCGCAGGCAACATAACGCAACTGACTGGTCTGCTGATCCTGAGCTCCTGCATACTCCAAAGGCTCCAGGAATACAGGAGGTGGGTTCCGAAGTTCCTTGAGGTCGATCTGCCCTCTCACTGAGCTTGAGGCCAGTATCCCTAGTGGGTACCGCATAACCCGAACCCCTGTGCACTGCGTACTTTTGCAAGTGCATATGCTTGTTGGCAATTCCTGAGCTTGTGCATTGGACTCCGTGTAGTCCTGACCCTGAGCAGTATTTCCACCAAAGAACTCCGGCCTCCTCGCACCAAGTGCTCCGTGGGCTGGTATTTTGTGATCTTGCTCGGGCTCCCCTCGCGACTCCTGGTCATTCGGCCTGTGGGTCCTCCTGAGGGTCATCTTGAATTCTGTTGGGCTTTCCTGGTTGCTTCAGACGTGCCCTGACTCTCCATTGCTTGGGGGGTCCCCAGGACCTTGCTGGTCCTCAACGTAACCTGCTTGACCTTCCTGCGTGGGTTGCTTTTGCCAAGGCTTGTTGGTGCTCCAACCGGACATCGACCCCTCAGCACTCGACATCCTTCCTGGGACAGCTCGCATCTGGCTACTGGTCATCGTCGACATCTCCTGGTCCTCGTGGCTGCAGAGTCAAGCATCCCTTCTTTGCACCTGAAGCACCTGACTTCGGTGGGCATTCATCTCCCGAGCCCCTGGACACTCTGAAGTGACCCAGACTCTGTCCCCTCTGCTTTCAGGTTCCTTTCTTCAAGAATCCAGCCTTGGATACCACTGGACCCTTTTTACCTTCACGGTAGCAGCTCTTCTTAGCAGCCCTTCATTGAGAACGACAGCGGTTTCCGACACCACTCCAGGCCTATGCACCCGGCTCCTCTGGGATAGGTAACTCGGGTGCTATGGTATCCACGGGTGGGGTGGCTCTCCAACCTCCTAAGTTCCAAAGGGTTTCCTCGAAGTCCTCCTAGAAGGGTCCTTAAACTGTAAAATTGCAACCACAACTTCCCCATAGAATTGTACGGAGTCCGCGGTCGTGTTAGCACACTGCACCCCTCCTCCGTGGAGTCCCTATCTACTCACCTTGGGTGGTTCCTTGGGGTCCCAACGATTCTACGTGCTCCAGACCTTGTCTTGACCCGAGTCATGGTTGTTATACCACTATTTTAGTATATGGTTTGGTCTCCCCCTGGAGCCCACTGTCTATTGTGCTACTTACAACTGTTCTATTGATCTCGTATTGTGTGCTTTGTGTTCTATTCTCGGGTAGAGGATACTAGAGAGTGTTATATTAATAAATACATATATTTATATAACTACTGTGTGGTTCTCCTTTCATTTAATTAATGCAAGAGGTGATATTCTGGTAAAACAAGCTGCTTTACATTCCTTCAAGATTAAGCCTGAAGGCTGCTCTCCACAGCTACCACTAGGATAGCTTTCTAAAGGTTATATTTGACCTCATACATCATAAGGGTCGTTTGGACTGGTGCAAGGTACCCACTTTAATTAGTGGACAGCATATACCAGGCCAACTTCTCACATTGGTGGCAGCGGTGGGATTCAAGCCTGCATTGTTTTACCAGATAAATCTCATTGTATTGACTAACTGAAAACCACTAAAGTATTAGGCACATATAATACTTAAGCTTAGAATAAGTAAGTTCTACTGAACTTGGGTTGGGTAAGCCAAGGGTCTAGCACACCCTTTCTCCAACCTAAGGGTGTTTAGTTCCCACTAGGTTAGGTAGGTACATACACCACACCACACTTAGTTATGTCTTCTAAAGGAGAAGCCAGTGGCTCTCTGCCTTCTAGGTACAATGAATTCACATTTCAGGAATTGAAAGCCATGTGTGTCTCTAGAAAGCTGAAGACAGGGAGAAATGCCAACACCCAACGTCTCATTGAGGTGTTACTCTTAGATGACCTTAGAAAGACCCCTGGGTCAGATGAGGTAGAAAGAGTGGGTGGGGCAGGGAATGAGGATGGGTCATGAGGTGAAACCTTTTATGACCTAGACTCAAACCCTGGCCAGGAGGATCAAGATGATTCCCACCTGGACAACTCAGGTCTTCAGGTAAAGGGTGGAGAAGGCCCTAATGGCCCTCTCTTTACTCCTCCTGGAAGAGTACAGAGTTTACCTAGGAGATCTAGATCTCCCTCTGCAGAATCTAACCATTCAGGACAGTCTGCAGGGACCTCTATATCTAATAAGAGGGAAAACTCTTATGACAGGGAATGCCAATTACTGGAGCTTGAGAAAGCTAGGCTTAGGCTCAGGCAAGAGCAATTGGCCCTAGATAAAGAGTCCCTAGAAGTCCAGAAGGCTAGGAAGAGATTGGGTTTAGAGTCCCATGGTGGCAGCAACAGTGTCCCTAGAGTTAAGGAACATTCTTTTGACAATAGGAACCTGAGCAAGATAGTCCCTCCCTACCATGGTGGGGATGACATCCACAAATGGATAACTGCTTTGGAGAGGGCCTGTAAGGTACAGAGGGTCCCTCAAGAGCAGTGGGCAGCTATCTTGTGGCTCACCTTTGCTGACAAAGGTAGAGATAAGCTCCTCACTGTAAAAGAAGAGGATGCTGACAACTATTCAGTCCTGAAGAGTGCTCTCATTGATGGGTTTGGCTTAACCACTGAACAGTACAGGGTTAAGTTCAGAGACACCCAGAAGACACAGACTCAGGACTGGGTAGACTTTGTAGATTGTGCTACTAAGGCTCTGGAAGGCTGGTTACTTGGCAGCAAAGTGAATGATTTCAAGGGATTGTACAATTTGATTATGAGGGAGCAGATCCTTAATAATTGCCAAAATCAGTTGTTGCATCAATACCTGGTTGACTCTGATCTGACTTCTCCCCAAGAATTGGGAAAGAAGGCAGATAAGTGGGTCAGAACCAGGGTGAAGCAGAAAAACCAGAACACAGGTGGTGACCAGAAGAAGCAAGATGCTAAACCTTCAGATAAGGGTGGGGAAAAGGGTAAAGACCAGAAGTCTTCATCAGGGCCCCAAAAACCTGCATCTGGGGGGAAGTCACAGTCTAGCAAAGGTACAGGCAAAAAGAAACCTTGGTGCTTCCTGTGTAAGGAGAAAACCCATTGGACAAGAGATGCCACTTGTCCAAAGGCCAAGGATTCGCCTACTACCACCACTGCTCCTAAGGCAACTGTTCCCCCTAGTTCAGCTTCAAGTGGTGGTACAGGGAACAAGGGAATAGTAGGGTTAACCTTGGGGGCTGAGATGGGTTCTGGCCTAGTCAGTACTCCAGCTCAGGCTGTACTTGTCTGTGATGGAGGCATGGATATTGCCTCCTTAGTTGTAAGCCCCAGTAATCTGGGCAAATTCAGACAGCAGCCTTTGAATAATGTTAAGGAGGCCATGGCATATAGGGACACAGGAGCAAGTGTCACCATGGTGACAAAAGATCTTGTGGACCCTGACCAGATCATACTTGGTGAGATGTACCAAGTGACCAATGCTAACAATGTCAGGACAGACCATTCCTTGGCAGTTGTTAATTTCAGCTGGGGAGGGGTAACTGGCCCTAAGAAGGTTGTGGTTAGCTCAGACCTCCCTGTGGAATGCTTGTTGGGCAATGATTTGTAAACTTCAGCCTGGGCTGAAGTGGAACTCAGGACACATAGAGCAATGTTGGGAATCTCTGCAGATGTGTTTTCTGTGACTAGGTCACAGGCCAAACTGTCTTCCACTGAACAGGCCCTGGATCCTGGAAAAATTGACCAGGTGCCTTCCAAGAGAAAAAGCAGGAGGGGTAAGGCAGTGGCTTCCCCCCAGACTCAGAGGGAGGATCAGTCTACTGAGGGGGATGATCCCAGTCCCTGTGAAGGAACTGTCTCAGATGAACTTGAACCTGATCAGGTTGAGTTCTTGGGGACAGGGGGTCCTTCCAGGGCAGATCTGAGTCAGGAGCAGCAAACCTGCCCCTCTCTTGAACCCCTCAGACAGCAAGCTGCTGCTGAGGCTGCTGGGAGTGCCAGAGGGTCCCACAGGATCTACTGGGATGAAGGACTCCTTTACTCAGAGGGTAGAGACCCCAAGCCTGGTGCCACCAGGAGCTTGGTCAGACCTCTGAAGTTTAGGGGCTTCCTACTAACACTGGCACGTGATATCCCTTTAGCAGGACACCTAGGCCAAAGCAAGACTTGGGACAGGCTTGTCCCTCACTTTCACTTGCCTCACATGTCAGAGGACACCAAGGAGTTTTGTCACTCCTGCACCACCTGTCAAGCCAGTGGTAAGTCAGGTGGTGTCACAAAGGCCCCCCTCATACCACTACCTGTGATGGGGGTTCCCTTTGAGAGGGTTGGGATTGACATAATTGGTCCAATGAACCCTCCAACTGCATCTGGACACAGCTTCATACTAGTGGTGGTGGATCATGCCACTAGGTATCCAGAGGAAATTCCCCTTAGAACCACCACAGCTCCTGTGGTGGCCAGGGCCCTCCTGGGAATTTTTTCCAGAGTGGGTTTCCCTAAGGAGGTCTTAACTGACAGAGTTGCAAGCTTCATGTCCAGTTATATCACTGCAATGTGGAAGGAGTGTGGAGTGAATTATAAATTCACCACACCCTATCACCCACAATGCAATGGGTTAGTTGAAAAATTCAACAAAACCCTGAAGGGCATGATCATGGGCCTCCCAGAAAAGCTTAGGCGAAAATGGGATGTCCTGTTGCCCTGCCTTCTCTTTGCCTACAGAGAGGTCCCACAGAAGGGGGTTGACTACAGCCCTTTTGAACTTCTGTTTGGGCATCCAGTTAGGGGTCCCTTTTGTTTAGTGAAGGAGGGATGGGAGTAACCTCTCAAACCACCTAAGCAAGACATTGTGGACTATGTACTTGGTCTCCGTTCCAGGATGGCTGAGTATATGAAGAACGCAAGCAAAAACCTTGAGGCTAGCCAAGAATTACAGAAAGCTTGGCATGACCAAAAGGCTGTACTGACTGTATATCAGCCAGGACAGAAAGTATGGGTGTTGGATCCTGTGGCCCCAGCAGCTCTCCAGGACAAGAGGAGGGGACCCCATACAATTCTTGAGCAGAAGGGAGAGGTCACCTACCTGGTGGACCTTGGAAATCCCAGGAGCCCCCACAAGGTGCTCCATGTGAATAGGCTCAAGCCATATGTGGACAGGGCAGACATGGGCTTACTCATGGCTACTGATGAGGGACAGGAGGAAGAGAGTGACCCACTCCCTGACCTCCTCTCACAGAACCGTGATGATGGCTCAGTTGATGCTGTAGCTTTGGCAGGCAGCCTCACTGAGCAACAACAGACTGATTGCAGGAAGGTCCTCAATCAGTACAGACATATGTTTTCCCTGACTCCTAGTCAGATCAGTTGGTGTACCCATGAGGTGGACACAGGTGAGAGTCTGCCTGTTAAAAATAAGATTTAGAGGCAACCTGACCATGTCAGGGACTGCATCAGGACTGAGGTCAAAAGATGCTGGAACTGGATGTGATTGAACCCTAAGATAGCCCTTGGGCTAGTCCAGTGGTCCTGGCACCCAAACCTCATACCCAGGGTGGTAAGAGAGAAATGAGGTTTTGTGTGGACTACAGGGGGCTCAATGCAGTCACTAGGACTGATGCTCACCCTATTCCTAGGGCAGATGAGCTCATTGATACTTTGGCCTCAGCCAAGTTCTTGAGCACATTTGACCTCACTGCTGGATATTGGCAAATCAGACTAGCTGAGGATGCCAAACCCAAAACAGCATTTTCGACCCCTAATGGGCATTATCAATTTATTGTGATGCCCTTTGGCTTGAAAAATGCACCTGCCACATTTCAAAGGTTGGTGAATAAAGTTCTCACAGGCCTGGAAAACTACAGTGCAGCTTACCTTGATGATATTGCTGTCTTTAGTTCCACCTGGGAGGATCACCTGGTCCACTTAAGAAATGTTCTGGAGGCCCTGCAGAGGGCAGGCCTCACTATCAAGGCCACTAAGTGCCAGATAGGACAGAGTAAGGTTGTGTACCTGGGCCACCTTGTGGGTGGAGGCCAGGTTCAACCATTGCAGAGCAAAATCCAGACCATCATGGACTGGGTTGCTCCAACTACCCAGACTCAGGTCAGAGCTTTCTTGGGCCTGACTGGGTATTACAGGAACTTTGTTAAGGGATATGGATCTATAGTGACCCCCTTAAATGATCTGACCTCTAAGAAAATGCCTAAGAAAGTTCAGTGGACAGTTAGCTGTCAGAAGGCATTTGATGACCTGAAGCAGACCATGTGCACTGCCCCCATTCTGCAAAGTCCTGACTATTCCAAACAATTCATTGTTCAAACTGATGCATCTGAGTTGGGGGTAGGGGCTGTGTTATCACAACTGAATGAAGAGGGTCAGGATCAGCCAGTAGCTTTTATAAGCAGAAGGCTGACCCCCAGAGAGAAACGTTGGTCAGCCATTGAGAGGGAAGCCTTTGCTGTGGTCTGGGCTCTGAAGAAGCTGAGGCCATACTTGTTTCATTGTTCAGACAGACCCTCTTATGGCTAAAACAGATGAAGAGTGAAAGCCACAAACTATTGAGGTGGTCAATTTCCCTACAGGGGATGGACTATACAGTGGAACATAGACCTGGGAGTAACCATGCCAATGCAGATGGACTCTCCAGATATTTCTACTTAGAAAATGAAGACTCAACTGGTCAAGGTTAGTCTCATCTCCTTTCGTTTGGGGTGGGGGTTGAAGGAAAGTAGGATCTGCTTCTTATGGTTACCCCCACTTTTTGCTTGATGTTGCACAGTTTTGACTAATCTGACTGGGATCCTGCTAATCAGGACCCCAGTCTATCTGCTTTCTCCCTTAAATTGGTATTCATGTACTTGGGTACACTCCAGATTGGATACTGGGGTACCCTTATAAGTCCCTAGTATATGGTACCCATGTACCCAGGGCATAGGTACCCCAGAGGCCTCCCATGGGCTGAAGCATGTATTATGCCACCCATGAGAGGCCATGCAAAATGGAACTACAGGTCTGCTACTGCAACCTGTGTAAGCTGGTGCTTGCACCACTTACTTTAGATATAGGTTCACTATATCTATAGGTCACTACACTTAAAACCTATAAGTCACCCCTATAGCAGGCCTTAACAATCCTGAAGGCAGGGTGCTGGATTTTACGTGAGAGGGTGCCCCTGCATGAGCAGAGCCCCTCTGCAGCCTTCGGAGGCCATTCTCCCGGGTTGTCTGTGACTCAGCCGGACATATAGGTAGAGGTGCATTATAACCTCGCGGTAAATGCTATCTCGAAAACGGCTACAAAGAAACATGTCGTGTTTGGTATCAAACACCTTGGAATCATGTGGGAGGTATGATTCCACCCTTCTGAAGCGAGCTTCGTGGGGTCACTGGTCTATCCGGTGCCAGCCTTCTCGACCCGGTCAGCACAAAATGGATGCTGCCGACCAGAGACACATTTCTGCCCTCCTGCTGCTGAGCCAAGCTCGAGCAGAGGATGGCAGCACAATAGGCATCCTGTCACAGGGAGGAGTGACCTCCTCCCAGACAGGATTTAGTGTATTGGTGCTGGGTGGGTGCACTCTGAGAGTGCCTGAAAGTCTGCACCTGGGGCACATTTAGTGTCCCTGTGCATAGTCCAGCTCAAACTAGTTCTGGGAGCCATTGGCTCCTGCTCTGGCGCAAAACCGGACAAAGGACATGGGTGTAACCACCCCTCTGTCCTGACCGTCCCCTAGGAGGGTCCCTCAAATCTGTCCAACCCTCTCCTGTGGGTACAAAAGGGTTTAAGTGACTGTAGCTCTTTAGATTTTACGTGGACAAGATTCTACAAGAAGAAACCACTGACCTTCGACCGTCTGGACTTCGACTGGGCCCGACTTTGTCTCCCTCTCCGTCCAAAGTTTTGTCTGTGCCGTTGCCCCATACATGCTCCGTGCAGGACCTGTGGTGCACTAAGGACAACTGAAAAATCTCCCTTGGGGTGAAGGAGTCACTCCCCTGCATTCGCAGGCACCGTAATGCAACTGACCGGTCTGCTGTTCCTGAGCTCCTGCGGACTCCAAAGGCTTCAGCAACACAGGAGGTGGGTTCCGAGGTTCCTTGAGGTCGATCTGCCCTCTCACCAAGTTTGAGGCCAGTATCCCTCGTGGGGACCGCATAACCCGAACCCCTGTGCACCACATACTTTTGCAAGTGCATATGCTTGTTGGCAATTCCCGAGCTTGTGCATTGGACTCCATGTAGTCCTGACCCTGAGCAGTATTTCCACCGAAGAACTCTGGCCTCCTCACACCGAGTGCTCCGTGGGCTGGTACTTTGTGATCTTGCTCGGGGTCCCCACGCGACTCCTGGTCATTCGGCCTGTGGGTCCTCCTGAGGGTCATCTTGAATTCTGTTGGGCTTTCTTGGTTGCTCCAGACGTGCCCTGACTCTCCATTGCTTGGGGAGTCCCCAGAACCTTGCTGGTCCTCACCGTAACCTGCCTGACCGTCCTGCGTGGGTTGCTTTTGCCAAGGCTTGTTGGTACTCCAATCGGACATCGACCCCTCAGCACTCGACATCCTTCGTGGGACAGCTCGCATCTGGCTCCTGGTCATTGTCGACATCTCCTGGTCCTCGTGGCTGCATAGTCAAGCATCCCTTCTTTGCACCTGAAGCACCCGACATCGGTGGGCATTCGTCTCCCGAGCCCCTGGTCACTCTGAAGTGACCCAGACTCTGTCCCCTCTGCTTTTAGGTTCCTTTCTTCAAGAATCCAGGCTTGGATTCCACCGGACCCTTTTTACCTGCACGGCAGCAGCTCTTCTTAGCAGCCCTCCATTGAGAACTGCGGCTGTTTCCAACACCACTCCAGGCCTATGCACCCGGCTCCTCTGGGAACTCGGGTACTACAGTATCCACGGGTGGGGTGGCTCTCCAACCTCCTAAGTTCCAAAGGGTTTCCTCGAAGTCCTCCTAGAAGGGTCCTTAAACTGTAAAATTGCAACCGCGACTTCCCCATAGAATTGTACGGAGCCCACAGTCGTGTTAGCACACTGCACCCCTCCTCCGTGGGGTCCCTATCTACTCACCTTGGGTGGTTCCTTGGGGTCCCAACGATTCTACGTGCTCCAGACCTTGTCTTGACTCGAGTTGTGGTTATTATACCACTCTTTTAGTATATGGTTTTGTCTCCTGCTGGAGCCCATAGTGTATTGTGCTACTTACAACTGTTCTATTGATCTCGTATTGTGTGCTTTGTGTTCTATCCTCGGGTAGAGGATACTAGAGAGTGTTATATTAATAAATACATATTTTTATATAACTACTGTGTGGTTCTCCTTTCACTTAATTAATGCAAGAGGTGATATTCTGGTAAAACAAGCTGCTTTACATTCCTTCAAGATTAAGCCTGAAGGCTGCTCTCCACAGCTACCACTAGGATAGCTTTCTAAAGGTTATCTTTGACCTCATACATCATAAGGGTCGTTTGGACTGGTACAAGGTGCCCAGTTTAATTAGTGGACAGCATATACCAGGCCAACTTCTCACAAGAACAACATTATTTCTTGGAGGGCGGCAGGGTCACTGGATCTTGTTTATTGTTTTTAGATCGCCATGTAGATCTGGATCTGTGGCGTCTTTTGTCTTTGGGTTTCGGCTGCGTGTGGCCTAGATCTCCTGTCAAGGAGTCAGAGTCTCTATGTGGTAGAGTGTGCGGTTTAACAGGTCGTCGTTTGTCCGTCCAAGCAAAAGCCTCCTCCGGAGTGTCAAAAAAGATGGTGCGAGAGTTGAAGAGCACACTCAAGTGGGCCGGGTATAGAAGCATACAGGGGATTTTGAGGTCTCGCAGCCATGCCTTGGCAGCGGTGAACGACTGACATTGTTGTTGGACCATCTTAGTATAGTCCGGAAAGAGCATGATTCGGTGGGAGTCATTTGTAAGGTCTGCTTTAAGCCGTGCCTGCTGTAGAATCACATCTCGATCATGGAAATTCAGGATTTTTGCGATCATGGACAGCGGTCTGGCTCCAGGCGGGGGCTTTGGCTGTAGGGCCCTATGAGCACGCTCGACCACAAGGCACGAGGACAGGAGGTTGTTCGGAATCCATGAGGTGAGCCAGTTTGTGAGGAACTTCCCTGCATCGTTCCCTTCGCAGTTTTCAGGGAAGCCCACGAAGCGGAGATGGTTTCTTCTTGCACGTCCCTCCGCGTCTTCCACCCGCAAGGCCAGGCCCTTGGTCAGCTGTTCCAGGGAATTAACTTTACGTTGTAATGTGGACACCGCGTCTTCAACCCCGGAGACCCTAGTCTATGTTTCGGTTATGCGGTCGACTGCGTTGCGGAGGTCCTGGCGCAGGAGGGCGACTTCAGTGCCCACGGCGCAATTTGCATCTCTAGGATCTGCCTAGACTGAGTGATGGCCTCCAGGAGGGCGGCATAATCTGGTAAACTAGGTACGGCATCGGGATTATCTGCATGTTGTGCCGCTGTGGCGGTGAAGCGGTCCAGGGTGCTCTGCTTCGGGCCGGGTCCTGATGCTTTATCTTTGGATATGGTGGGCTGTCAGTGTCATGAAGATCTGTATAGCAAGCTCCTACTGTACATTTGACACCCAGCACTCCCGGTCAGCTGCTCCAGCAGGACCCGCCGTTCCTGCACTGCAGATCAGAACGGATTGGGGCTGTGTAGTTTGTCACAGGGCCGCAGCTGCTGAAAGGTCGCCAATGTCCCATCCCAAGGGCTCGAGCGGCCCCCAGGTAGCCCTCGTAATAGATTTCACTGCCCCACGTCGTGATAGGGGGGGCAATCCGGGCCCGGCTCCAAGGTCTGAGCCACTCCGGACTGGTCTGTGCACCTTCCCCGTAGGGCCCTCAGCCCACCACAACCAGCTGAGTCCAGAACGGGGGGAGGCCCCAGTATCCCCCACCAGACCGGGGCCCCAAGCGATGAGTAGAGGCCGAGGGAGGGCACCCGGCAGCAAGCCGCACCAAAACCTAGTCCGGCCGCCTCCACGACCAGGTATACTCCCCCCCCCCTAATGGGCACCTCACCTTGATTGATCAGAGACTCCCCAGGAAAGCCGTCCTGGATGTCACTGGTAGGGGCGGCAGCGGTGTCTCACTGCTCCAAGCGGCTCAAACTGTAGGCCCCAGTGCTGCTCCAGACATAGGCCACCAACTCTGTTTGGGCCCAATGGCGTCGCAGGCCCCCACCTCGTCACGGGTAGGCCACTGCCACCGATTCCCCCCCCCCGATGAGCAGTTCCAGAAGCTCGGGCAATAATAGGTCTCACTCTCTGACCTCGCGCTCCCCGCCCGGGTCTCACTCACAGCCGGTGCAGCCGGCCCGGGTCACGGAGACGTCTTCCAGAATGCGCCGCTCCAGTACCCCAGGCCTCGGCTCTGCACCGCACTTCAGGCCGCAGATCGCACTCCAGCCTGCAGCAGCCAGCAGTCCCGGCCTCCGCGGCGTGCCCACCCCCGCGTCGACGTCAACTCTGGCCTCATCTCGGCCATCCAGGGCATCTGGAGTCTTCAGGGGCGGCCACGCACCTTATCAATCAATGGTGCGCCCTAGGTCTGCCGGTCTCCGGCCAATCACACCCATCCGGCTACAGTAGTCCAGACTGCAGACGGCCCGGCGCACGCCACGGGGCCTGGGAACCGGGCCGCTCGTCCTCCCTGGAGTTCACCGGGTTGGGGCTATCGCCACAGCGGCGATTCCAGGGTGAATTCAGGTAGGATTATGAAGGATTATTGAAGGGCAGACAGAGCTTACTCAGAGCACGTCTGCCATGATGCCCTACTTGGCTCCGTCCCCATGCCCTAGTTTTTAAATCATTTTATCAAACAAGCAATTATAAGTAAACGCCAAGAACTTCCTCAAATTAATTAAGGGCTATAAGTCGTTTACAAGGACAATAGCATTGAAGGGGTGGGGAGGGGGGAATCGTTTTAAACAATTGTTTTCTCTTTTACTGTAATGATTTTAATTAATCGAACAGTTAATAAATATTCATTCTACACAAAAGGGGTAAAGGAGAAAGAGAGATGGAAAAAAAATGACAAAACAAGAAAGCAAAAATTAAAAAGAACCTGCAAGAGTGAGATAAGGGAGCAGGGAGTGCCTGGTGGTAGTGAAAGTGTCACACAGTAGAATCAAGCCTTGGCAGTGTTGGTATTCAGCTCTCCTGACGTTTGAACTTGCCGGGCACAGGATCCCGAGCAAAACATTGGGCCCGGCCTTTATGATTTTATGACTTAAGGACTGCTTTGTGGGTTACCACCCGTAAAGTTGGGGTAGGTAGCTGGTAAATCATAGGTTTAATTCCCCAAATACCATTCCTTCTTCCGCAGTTGTGTGCCAATGTGTTGGTAATATCACTGCATGTAAATGCACTGCCACACACCTGTGCTACACTAAAAAAAAACATGGTTATTGTTAGCACGCCACATTGAACAGTTCCCATATATGTAAACATATTGAGCCACATTCAGTAGGAATGCACCAGGCTGGTGTCGACGAGCTGGTAGAAAAGTTGATTTGTAGGGAGTATTATGGGCAGAGGTGCCATTCTCAATGGCAGAAGCCTAGCTAACTACAGATACAAAGTTATTTTTAAGAAGATTTGTCTAATTCCAAGTCCCTGTAGAGATGGACAGAATCAAAGGCAAGGGAAAGGTCAAGTAATAGGCGTTGCCGCTACTCAATTTGAATCCATTCCAGTGTTTCCCGTGTGGAAGTCAGTGCTGCTTTCGGGCCACAGCCATAACAGAATCTGTTTTGGTAATCTAAGAGAAGGTTACGTTCTTCAATGAATGTAGTTATGGTCTTGATGCTGAGCTTTCAATCTATTTACCTATAAACAGTTTGTTATTGTCTGGAAGTTAGAAGGAGACCTTGTTTGAAAGCCTCTTTTTTTTAAGGAGTTCTTTTGAAAAGAGACATTGATCCAAGGTGTTGTTGATTGTTATGGCTAGATCAGTTGCAGAGCGATTAATGAGGATATTCTTGAATATATGAGCAGGACATATTTCTACCAGGGATGGTGCTGGTCTACAAGCTTTTGCAGCTTTATTGAAGTCCTGTGTGGTCAGGAGGTTAAAGGTGAGTAACTGGTGGTTGTTTTCATAATTTGTTTTCTAGTGAACTGTGCAGCACTGTTGGAATTGTGATTGATCCTTGGAGAGGGATGGAGGGGGTCTAAAATCATTTGTAGGTTTGAAATAATGCAGGTGTGCCAGGCACACAGCAAGGGGAAGTCCAGAGGCCTTTGACTGTGTTCCCAATGCATCAGGATTTCCTAAGGTACTGCCACTTCAGTTACTGTCCTTTTACCTGTGAACTCTTCCAGGGGGTTTGTCATCTAGAGGCCCATAGTCACCTTCCCCTGTTCAGGTCGCCTGACTCATGTTTTGGTCTCTTGACGACGGTTTACTCTTCAGGCCACAGGTCATCTCTACTGGACATAGGACAGGTTCCTCTGAAGAAAGGCAGGCATCAGGTAGCTTGGCTTCAGTCAGCTTTCCCTGCTACCTACTCATAATTCTAATGCATAGGTCGGAACAAGTCAACTGTGCACTACCTAGCTACATGGAGTCACTGTCATTCACTTACTAAGATTTCAATGACAGTCCAAGGCACAATGGGTGCATATAGGAACTGTATAAGATTGTTGGCAATAAATGCATGAGAGGTAGAAAATGGAACAATGATTTTGAATAAAACTGAGAGGGTTAAAAAACCACTGCACTGCTTCTGTATTATGAGTTATGTCATGGCAACCAATGACATAACTCCATGCAGTAGTCTAGAAAAAGTAAGACACTTGTATAGTGCTGTGATGTCCTTTTTTGACTTTAAAGTTGTAACACTATTGGAAACAAACTAATCCACTCTAGAAAAATTTATATCACAGCATCCAATTGATCTTATGAAATGCTTGACTGCTTTCGCAAACATGGTTTTTTATCCAGTAACACTTTGCATCTTGTGATTTTCAGACCCAACATACAATGTAAAAAAAAAAAAAAACCACTTGCTCCATAATGAAGCATTGTGGTGAACGGAAAGCCAGGAATGGCTGTAGGTGTCACACAGTACAATGGGCAACTATGTAAAAAGTTTATAAACAAGTTTCACTTTGTGATTTTTGGCCTAATTTTTTTTAACCAATCAAAAGCTATGCAGTGAAATGGTGAATGCGCAAAGAGTCCATGTCACGTGTAGGTGTTAGAATTCAAGTGATAGATGTCAAACATTCAAACGCCTCTAGAATACTGAATCTTGCTACAAATGGACTGCCCACCACAGTGACAGGTCCAAGGGGCTATTGGACCAATGCTATAGCCTCACTTGCAACCCTTTGGTCACTCTGTGTAGTAACAGCAACTGAACTTGTATGAACTGAGAAGATGAACAGAAAACGTCAATGCTGGTGCCAGTGTTCCTATGCAGAGCTGAAGCTTTGGTGTGCTTTCACGAGCCCCAGCCACTAACCTGAAATATTGTTGAAACGTGAGCCCAAGTGTCCTAAAGAAGCTGGTGCTGGTGCACTCAGCCTCAGACAGTTCTCTACTGTGGTACCTGCCGCCACAGAGAACTGACATAATGCAGGTCAACAGGTTCAAACACTGATCTACGCCGTGGCTTCAGCAACTGCGAAAACACCAGCTCCCTCTGCAGGCCAAGGGAGCTCAGGTGAAGGATAAAAAATGAACTCTGGAGCCAGTGCTACTTCAACACCTGCAATCCACCATTGAAATGAAATGAAATGAAAAGGGGATTTGTAGAGCGCAAGGTTACCCAGGAGCATCCCAGCGCTAAGCGGTGTGAGAGAGGTCGGTCTGACGGTTAGGGGAATAGCCATGTCTTCAGCAGCTTCCGGAAGCCGAGATGGTTCGATTCCCTTCTAAGGTGGAGAGGGAGGGAGTTCCACAATTTGAAGGCATTGTAAGAAAATAGCCTGCCACCACTTCTAGCTCTCTTAATTCTTGGCATTTTGGCTAGATGGAGGGAGTCGGATCGAAGATTTCTAGAGGCTTTGTACGGAAGGATCAGATTTTTGAGGATGGGAGGTCCATTCCCCTCCAAAGACTTGTGGGTCACGCAGAGGGCCTTGAAGTTAATCCTTTCCTGCACCGGAAGCCAGTGCAGCGCGCGCAGCGCGGGCTTGGCCGAGCAGTGACGATTGGTGCCGGTGAGTAGTCTGGCTGCCGAGTTTTGAACAGTCTGAAGTCTTGTAATCACTGCCTTGGGGGCCCCAAGGTATAGAGCATTACCAAAGTCGATCCTGGATAGGATCAAGGCTTGAATCAGGAGTTTTTTGGCTAGGAATGGAAGTATTGGGAGGATTTTTCGGATCGTTTTAAGCATGCCATAGCAGGCGGCGACCGTCTTCCTGGCTTGAGTTTTAAAGGACAGATCTTGGTCCTGCCATATGCCTAGACTTTTTATTTCGGACTTAGGGTCCGGGGCAATGCCCATGCAGGCTGGCCAGAGAGCATTCAAGTTAGTACTAGGATGGTTACCCAGAAGCATTATTTCGTTTTTTTCGCCGTTAAGTTTGAGATGGGAGAGACTCATCCATTTTGCCACTTCTGCTAGGCAAGTGTGGAGATCGGTGGGTGACTGATTAGCTTGGTTCAGTGCCACGACCAGCTGCGTATCGTCAGCATAAGACACAATGTGAACTCCGAATGGGGCGACTGTGTCCGCCAAAGGGGCCATATAGACATTAAAAAGGGTCGGGCTCAGGGAGGAGCCCTGAGGGACCCCACATTGCAGAGGCAGAGGGTCAGATGCAATATCATCTTCAAACACCTGGAAGGTCCTACCTTCCAGGAAAGATTGGAGCCAGGAGAGAGCCTGACCTGACACTCCTACGTTCTTGAGACGGTGAACCAGAATTTGGTGGTTCACCGTATCAAAGGCCGCGCTCAGGTCAAGGAGGATGATGGCCGAAGAACCTCCTGAGTCAAGAATCTTCCTTGCTTCCTCCACCACCATAAGCAAAGCGGTTTCGGTGCCTTGGCGTGGGCGAAAGCCGGTTTGAGATAGATGGAGCAGGTCATGTGACTCAAGGAACGCTGAGAGAATAGTGTTGACATATTTTTCAGCGATTTTACTCACTCCTGGAAGGAGCGAGATGGGCCTATAATTACCAAGATCCTTGGGATCAAGGTGAGGTTTCTTCAGTAAGGCTTTCACCATGGCTCTTTTCCAGTCGGACGGGATCAGGCCCGAGGTAAAGGAGGCGTTGAGTATACTAAGGATGTAGGGAGCGACAATAGGGGCGGCCAGTTTCAAAACATTTAGAGGAGCAGGGTCAAGTGGGGACCCACTTTTAACGGAGGCTAATATGGGTAACAAGGAATCCAGGGACAGGGGTTCAAAAACCTCCAAAAGGGGTACGTTCTCGGCTTGGGAAGGATAAGTGGAGTTGATGATAAATGCGTTATCTTTCACCGGGAGGCTTTTTAGGATATTTTGTACTTTCGCAAGAAAGAATTGAGCGAGGTTATTGCACCGATGTCCCGAAAGATCAGGGATAGTCGGTGGATCCGGAACTCTCAACAGCATTTTGGTGATCGGGAAAATTTCCCTGTGTGAGTTGGCTGCGGAAAGGATCCGTTCCTCAAAATATGATGCTTGTGCCTTTCTGATTTCCGCCTTATATGTCCGTAAGGTTGCTCTGTATTCTGCTTTCTTATTAAAAGAGTAATCTTTCCTCCAGAGCCTCTCCCTCTTTTTACATAGTTTTTTGAGGAGGCGTAACTCGGGGGAGTACCATGCTGATTTGTTGGATCCGCTCTTTTTTTGGATAGATTTTTTTGGAAGCACCAAATTAAGGGTTCCTTCGATCCAGGAAGTGAAGCGGTTATAGGCAGTTACCGGATTGGTATGAGGGGCGGGGGGGCTCTTGCTAAGTTCCTGGGATCATTTCTCTACTGAGATCTTAGACCAGGGACGATTAAACGATCGGGAGGGCTGAGTGTGTCCTTCAGTACAAATCGGGGACCATAGGAAGGGGACTAGGAAATGGTCCGACCAGGGAAGAGGGATGGGGGGTTTCCCTGTTATGTCATTCAGCGTGGAAAAGATGGGGTCAAGAAGATGACCCTTAGAATGTGTAGGTAGGGGGACTTTTTGTTGCAATTGAAAAGACGCAAGGTCTTGGGCGAGATCGGCAGCAACCAATGCCGAAGGGTCATCAAAATGGAGATTGAGATCCCCAAGAAGCGTAAAATTGGCATTGGTATTAACAAGGTCACTGGTTGCCTTCAGTAGAGAATCACAGAATTGACCCATCCTCCCGGGAGGACGGTAAATAAGAATCCCTGAGAAGGAAAGTGCCGGGGTGAATTCAATGGAGAAATGAGCATTCTCACATTCTGCTACCGGGCTACTTAGCAGGCGGCAGGTCAAGTGATTTTTATAGACAATGGCAATGCCACCACCCATACCTGTCTTTCTGTCTAACCTTTGAATAGAATAGCCCGGAGGGAGGGCTCCGACAATATCCGGTTCTGAGCTTGCCGAGAGCCAGGTCTCCGTGAGAAATAGCACTTCTGGGTCAAGGTCTGATAGCAATAATGATATCTCTGTAGAATGTTTCGAAAGGGATCTGCAAATAAGCAGCAATAAGTTGAAGTGTTTCTCTATGCGAGCTTGTGTATGAAGGGTCATGGAGGGCTCAAATAGACAATGTGAGCATTTCTTATGATTATTCTCTAATACAATGGAATGGATGCATTGAGGTTCCAGTGCTGTGTTCAGCGATTTCAACTGCGCAGGAGAGTAGGCGTAATGGGCTGAGGGATGAAGGACAGGAGGACTGGCCCCTGGGCCCAGATGGGCGCGGTCGCATCAGCTGTGGGTTATATGCGTCCTTAGCGAGGCCCAGCAGCTAGACCATTGACCTCAGTCCCCACTCTATTCCATCACCAGCTCACAGCCTCTGTCATATTGCTTCTTCCTTAACCTCTTGTGCCTCTTTCCCCCTGCTGCAGCATTTATCTGCTTTCTCCTCCTGTACCAAATAAACACTTGCTCCCAGCTTATCCCCACAGACTCAGACTGATCCTCAGTCCCTCACCACCCCCCAAAGCCTCAGCCCTGATCTCCTTACTTTTGCCATCACTCTCCCCTCTTGCACCAGCCACGTGGTTACAGACGGGACTGATTAGGTATTTAGGACCTCATTTTCAAGGCCATTGCGCCACCAGTGCATAATTTTTGTGTGACACACCGGCTGCGCAGTGTGCTTGCTCCTATTTACAAGACCACGCAAAGTCACCCTGCGTGACTTTTCATGGCCTTGTAAATATGGGCCCCTTTCACACATTACTCTGCATGAAAGGGGCGTCCCATGGGTGTTCCCACGCTACATCCATGGAACCTGACACATTCCCAGATTTACAAAGTTTTGTTAAGCTGGGAATGCATCAGAATCCCACACCTCCCCAGGGGAGGTATAGGAGTGGCGCAACATGGAGAAATACTTTTATTTCTTATTATTTTGAACTCATTCTATGCATGCTGCATTCTGCAGCACGCATAGAAACAGGAGAATGCCATCAATTATTGTTTTTGTGCAGGAAGGTGTCCCTTCCTGCACAAAAACAATCATCCCCACAACGCAGGCACCGTTGCAACAATACGCAAGGGTGCCTGCACTGGCATATGGCAGCCAATTGTGAGCCAGCGCAGGGGAAAGCACTCAGATGCATCGTATTGTTGTTAATACGACGTATCCCTGTGCTTTTACAATGACGCAGGTCATCGCAGCAAAATGGCTTGCGGCGCAGCACCCTTTTTTTGTAAATGAGGCCCCTAGTTTTGCAGAAAAGACAGATATTTTGCAGGTGCCTTGTAGAAATATGTATATTTATGACAATTGGGTAATTTTTAGGTTTTGCCTGTGAAAGAGTATGTGCTGCTTGCGCTTACACTGCAGGGCGAGATATATGAGTGCAGGGTTAGAGAAGGGCCCATGTGAGTGCTGGTGAGAGGAGTGCATACAGAGTGAGAGGAAGGAGTGCAGGGTGGGCGGTGTGAGCAGTGTAAATGCAGAGTGAGTTATGTGTCTGTGTGAGTACTGGGGGACCAGTGTGCCTGTGTGAGTGCAGGGTGAGCGGCAAGAGTGAAGGGTGAGCTGTGATAGTGAGGGCATGGTGAGAGAAGTTAGTGCAGGGTGAGTGATGTGTCCCTGTGAGTTCTGGCAGACTATTGTGTGCATGAAAAGTGAGCGTTGTGTGTGTGATGGGTGAAAGAAGGGAGTGCAGGGTGAGTTGTGTGAGTTCAGGGTGAGTGTTGAGCCTGTTTGAGTGTTGTGAGTGCAAGGTGAGTGGTGAGACCATGTGAGTAAAGGGTGCTGTGTGAGTGACCAGAGTGCCTATGTAAGTGCAGGATGAGTGATGTGCCCATGTGAAAGTAGGGTGAGAGGAGTCAGTGCAGGGTGTGTGATGTTAGTGCAGGGTGAGGGATGTGCCCATTTGAGTTTGGGTGTGGATGAAAGTGCAGAGGTGAGTGGTGAAACTGCAGGGTGAGCAGTAAGAGTGACAGGTGAGTGGAGTATCATGTGAGTGCAGGGTAAACGACATGTGTACAGGGTGAACGGCATGAGTGCATGGTGAGCTGTGTAAGTACAGTGTGATCGCTGTGAGTGCAGGGTGAGTGGTGAGACTGCAGGGTGAGAGTGATAGGTGAGTGGAGTGTCATGTGAGTGCGGGCTGAGAGGTGTGCTCCTGTGGGTGCAGGGTAAGAGGAGAGTGAATGGCATGAGTGCATGGTGATCGTTGGAAATACAGGGGCATATTTACTAGGAAGTGGCGGAGAGCAGCATTAGCCTCCTTGGCTTAACGCCGCACTCCGCCACTTCCAAAACGAAGCGCTGCACCATATTTACAAGGATACAGTGCAGCCCTGCGTTTCCCCCTGCACTGGCCCTAATTTTAGCTGCCTAGCCCCAACGCAGACACTCTTGCACCATAGTGCATGGGTGCCTGCGTTGTAGGGGAAGATTGTTTATGTGCAGGACGGAGTCCCTTCCTGCTCATAAACTATCTTTAAATGGTGTTTTGTAACTTCTATGTGTGCTGCTTAATGCAGCACATATAGAAGTTGCAAAACGTCATTTTTTTAAATTGATTGTTTATGTGCATGAAGGGACACCTTCCTGCACAAAAACAATCAATGGCCTTTTGCTGTTTCTATGTGTGCTGCACAACGCAGCACACATAGAAACAGCAAAAACAAGGAGAAATGAACACTTCTCCTCGTTGCGCCTGTTTAAGACCAGGTTTTCCCTGGTCTTAAGTTTGCTGCTGCCCTTGTAAATATGGGGCAGCGTCAAAATCAATGGGTGATGCGGTGGCACGGCCACCACAACACCCATAGCCCGCCCCTTTCATGCTAAGTATAGCGTGAAAGGGGGCCTTATTTACAAGGCAGCGTTAAGCCACGTTAAGTTGCTTAACGCTGCCTTCTAAATAAGGTGAAGCCCATATCGCCCCAGGAACGTCACTAAAAGTGACATTCCTATGGTGATAGGGGCTTGTAAATATGCCCCACAGTGTGATCACCGTGAGTGCACGGTAAGCTTTGATAATGATGGGTTAGTTGTCTGAATGCAAGCCAGACACTTTGAGAAACTCAGCATATTTGTTATCCATGGTAGCGAGTAAGGTCTCAGATATAATTTGTATTATGGCATCCATCAAGGATGGAGGGTGGAAGAAATAAATAATCTGTGGGTCCTGCAACAAACTTTCAGACTATTGATATGCCTTGATATGTTATATATTTCTATGACTTGAAAGTGGAAAGGATGTCGCATACCTGCCAGAGCTGCTAGCTTTGAGTTGGTGGACAAGTTTCAAGTTCTAGTGCCAGCCCAACATCTTGTGATCCTGGGCAAATCACTTTATCTCCCTTTACCTTCAGAAATGAATGTGTTCTTGTATAATGTAACTGGTGCTCATGCAAAGTGCCTCAATACCTTTGGGTGGAGTTCGAGCTATATAAAACTGCAAAAAAACAAAGCCTAAAGTTACTTTTCAGGAAAGGCATTCTCACACTGTGGCAGCAAAAGAAATTTGAAACTTTAAGGAATAGGCAGAGTGGAGATGCAGGGGCTCTAGAAACGGGTGAAAAAATAACAATGCCTCGTTATCCAGTAAATGGTCTTTTAAAGACCTGTGAAATACTTGGGTGCGGCTGTGATAAGAAGCCAGACCAGCCAGCCCATAGCAGCTCAAGAACTGTCTGGGTGTGTGTCCAGGAAGCTGTCTCAGCCCGGGCTGACACACCTGACGGGTGCTGCAAAGTAGACACCGAGCGCCTCAGCCTCCTGCCTCAAGTTAACTGAACTCAGGCAGCAGGACATGACGTCGGGTCCCCGCGCGCCTAAGTAGACATCAGGCACTACCGATTTGACGTCATCTAAGAGCCGCAGCGGGAATCACAACCTCCAAGAACTCAACTTCAGGATGATACACCAGGTAGGTCGCTCCCCCGCCACACAGCTCCGCCTGTGGTGTCCTGCCCGCCGCTGCTGCTGGTAAGCTCGCCCTCTGCTTGTTGGCCTCGGTGCCCGCTTTTGTCTGTTTTTCCCTCACTGCCCCGATTCACTGTATCGTGTCCTTTTTCCTTCTGTACCCTCGCTGCCCCCATTGCTGTGTGCCCGTTTTTCCTCTGCTCCCCTCGCTGCCCCCACTGTACTGCGTCCATCTTTCCTTCTGTACCCTCGCTGCCCCCATTGCTGTGTGCCCGTCTTTTTCGCTGCTCCCCTCGCTGCCCCCACTGTACTGCGTCCATCTTTCCTTCTGTACCCTCGCTGCCCCCATTGCTGTGTGCCCGTCTTTTTCGCTGCTCCCTCGCTGCCCCCACTGTACTGCGTCCATCTTTCCTTCTGTACCCTCGCTGCCTCCATTGCTGTGTGCCCATCTTTTTCGCTGCTCCCCTCGCTGCCCCCACTGTACTGCGTCCATCTTTCCTTCTGTACCCTCGCTGCCCCCATTGCTGTGTGCCCGTCTTTTCGCTGCTCCCCTCGCTGCCCCCACTGTACTGCGTCCATCTTTCCTTCTGTACCCTCGCTGCCCCCATTGCTGTGTGCCCGTCTTTTTCGCTGCTCCCCTCGCTGCCCCCACTGTACTGCGTCCATCTTTTCCTTCTGTCTCCCTCGCTGCCTCTCTCCAATCCCGCCGCTGTGTCCCCTACGGCCCCGCCCCCTGACTGCCCATTCGCTGACCCTGCCTCCCAGCTGCTCCTCCCTCCCACCTCCCCATATATGGCGGCCGCTGCGCAGTGAGGAGAGCGACCCTTGACCTTACCAGGTAGGTCGCTCCCCCGCCACACAGCTCCGCCTGTGGTGTCCTGCCCGCCGCTGCTGCTGGTAAGCTCGCCCTCTGCTTGTTGGCCTCGGTGCCCGCTTTTGTCTGTTTTTCCCTCACTGCCCCGATTCACTGTATCGTGTCCTTTTTTCCTTCTGTACCCTCGCTGCCCCCATTGCTGTGTGCCCGTTTTTTCCTCTGCTCCCCTCGCTGCCCCCACTGTACTGCGTCCATCTTTCCTTCTGTACCCTCGCTGCCCCCATTGCTGTGTGCCCGTCTTTTTTCGCTGCTCCCCTCGCTGCCCCCACTGTACTGCGTCCATCTTTCCTTCTGTACCCTCGCTGCCCCCATTGCTGTGTGCCCGTCTTTTTTCGCTGCTCCCCTCGCTGCCCCCACTGTACTGCGTCCATCTTTCCTTCTGTACCCTCGCTGCCCCCATTGCTGTGTGCCCGTCTTTTTCGCTGCTCCCCTCGCTGCCCCCACTGTACTGCGTCCATCTTTCCTTCTGTACCCTCGCTGCCCCCATTGCTGTGTGCCCGTCTTTTTCGCTGCTCCCCTCGCTGCCCCCACTGTACTGCGTCCATCTTTCCTTCTGTACCCTCGCTGCCCCCATTGCTGTGTGCCTGTCTTTTTTCGCTGCTCCCCTCGCTGCCCCCACTGTACTGCGTCCATCTTTTCCTTCTGTCTCCCTCGCTGCCTCTCTCCAATCCCGCCGCTGTGTCCCCTACGGCCCCGCCCCCCTGACTGCCCATTCGCTGACCCTGCCTCCCAGCTGCTCCTCCCTCCCACCTCCCCATATATGGCGGCCGCTGTGCGGCCGCCTGGCGCGCCTAAGGCAAGCCCGTCTGCGCCCGTCCGTGCCTGGACGGCGCCCAGCGCCAAACCCCCTGGCCCCCGCAGCAGCCAACCCACCCACCGGACTTACGACACCGCCACCCTCAACGCACTCAACACCGGCCGTATCCCCGGCTGCCACCGTGCCACCCCAGGACGCACCCACGGACCCTTCGCCTGCCAATCCTGCAAGTTCTCCTGCCTCCGGACCTGCACCGCACCCGCCAAGCCGAGCACCAGCAGCAACCACCTGAAGTGCATCCTGCTCAACACCCGCTCCGTCCACAGACACGCCGTGGAACTTTGGAACCTGCTCGACTCCACATCACCAGACGTCGCATTCCTCACGGAAACATGGATGAACGCCTCCTCAGCGCCCGACATCGCCATCGCCATCCCGGACGGATACAAGATCACCCGTAGGGACCGCGCCAACCAGACCGGAGGAGGCATCGCCATCGTCCACAAGAACACCATCCGCATCACGACCAACTCCGACGACACCTTCACAGCCGGCGAACACCTGCACTTCCAGATACACACCGACCCCAAGACCACCCTCAGAGGCACCCTCATCTACAGACCTCCAGGACCACGCACACAATTCAGCGAAGACATCGCCGACCTCATCAGCCCGCACGCCCTCCCCTCGGCTGACTACATCCTCCTTGGGGACCTCAACTTCCACCTAGAGAACAACAACGATCGCAACACCACCACCCTGCTGGACAACCTCGCCAACCTCGGACTCAAGCAACTGGTGACCACCCCCACACACCACGCCGGCCACACGCTTGACACCGTCTTCTCTTCCAGCAAGGACATCTCCTTCAGCCACACCACCGGACTCCACTGGACAGACCACAGCTGCGTCCACTTCAGCTTCAGCAGGACCACCACGCACCACCACCCGCAACAGTTTCCGCGCAGAAGCTGGAACAAGATCACCACCGACCAACTCACCACATCCCTGAGCCAGAACCCTCCCGCCAGCTCAACGAACCCCAACCAAGCCGCCAGCAACCTCACAAGTTGGATCACCAACTGCGCAGACGACCTCGCCCCATTGAAGACCCCCCAGTCAGACCCGGCAACAAGAAAGCATCCTGGTTCACCGACGAACTCAAGAAATCCAAGAAGAACTGCCGGGCCCTCGAGAAAGCATGGCGCAGAGACCCGACTGCAGACAACATGACCACCCTCAAGCACGCCACCCGAAAACACCACCAGCTGATCCACACCACCAAGAAAACCGCATTCAAGGAACGACTGGACAACAACGCCCACAACAGCAAGGAACTCTTCATCATCGTCAAAGAGCTCTCGAACCCCAGAGCCGGAAACAACGACATCACTCCCTCGCAAGACCTCTGCAACTCGCTCGCCTCGTTCTTCCACAGCAAGATCGCAGACATACACAACAGTTTCAGCACACAGCCGACGTACCCTACGACCGTTCCAACGTCCCCCACCTCCACCCTCCGAGCCTGGACCCCGATCAACACCGAAGACACTATCCGCACGATGAACTCCATCCACTCCGGATCACCAACCGACCCCTGCCCTCACCACGTCTTCAACAAGGCCGACGCCGTCATCGCACCCCACCTCCGGGACATCATCAACACCTCCTTCGACACCGCCACCTTCCCAGAGAGCTGGAAGCACGCCGAACTCAGCGCCCTACTGAAGAAACCGTCAGCGGACCCCACCGACCTCAAAAACTACCGCCCCATCTCGCTCCTTCCTTTTCCTGCCAAAGTCATCGAGAAGACCGTCAACAGACAACTGGCCGCCTTCCTCGAGACGAATGGATCCCTCGACCACTCGCAGTCCGGCTTCCGGGCCAACCACAGCACCGAGACCGCCCTAATCGCAGCCACCGACGACATCCGAGCCCTGCTCGACAACGGGGAAACTGCGGCCCTCATCCTCCTGGACCTCTCCGCAGCGTTCGACACAGTCTGCCACCGCACCCTAGTGCAACGCCTGAACAACGTCGGAATCCAAGAGAAGGCACTGGAGTGGATCATCTCCTTCCTCACCGGAAGAACCCAGAGAGTCCGCCTCCCCCCGTTCAGTTCCGAGGCCACCGAAGTCATCTGCGGCGTACCACAAGGATCATCACTCAGCCCCACCCTCTTCAACGTCTACATGAGCCCCCTCGCAGCCATCGCACGCCAACACAACCTCAACATCATCTCCTACGCCGACGACACCCAGCTGATCCTCTCCCTCACCAACGACCCCACAACCGCCAGAACCAACCTACATGAAGGGATGAAGGACGTAGCCGAATGGATGAGGAACAGCCGCCTGAAACTGAACTCAGATAAGACGGAAGTCCTCATCCTAGGATCATCACCCTCCGCCTGGGACGACTCCTGGTGGCCCCCTTCCCTGGGCAACGTACCCAAACCAACGGACCACGCACGCAACCTGGGCTTCATCCTGGACTCCTCCCTCTCAATGACCCGACAAGTCAACGCCGTCTCCTCGTCTTGCTTCAACATCCTACGCATGCTGCGCAAGATCTTCCGGTGGATCCCCACCGAAACCAGGAAGACGGTCACCCAGGCCCTCGTCACCAGCCGACTGGACTACGGCAACTCCCTCTACGCGGGAACCACAGCCAAACTTCAAAAAAGACTCCAACGCATCCAGAACGCCTCAGCTCGACTCATCCTGGACATCCCCCGACACAGCCACATCGCCGGACACCTGAGAGACCTGCACTGGCTCCCCATCAGCAAGAGAATCACGTTCCGACTCCTCACCCACGCACACACAGCTCTCCACAACCAAGGCCCCAGATACCTCAACGACCGTCTGACCTTCTACACTCCCACCCGCCAGCTACGATCGACCAACCACGCCCTCGCCGCCGTCCCCCGCATCCGAAGAGCCACAACGGGAGGAAGATCCTTCTCCTACCTGGCTGCCAAGACGTGGAACTCCCTACCCATCCACCTCCGCCTTACCCAGGACCACCTCTCCTTCAGGAAGCAACTCAAGACCTGGCTGTTCGAACAGTAGCGGACCCCCCTCCCCCAAGCGCCTTGAGACCCTCTGGGTGAGTAGCGCGCTATACAAATGACAAATGATTGATTGATAGCAGCATTAAGCAGCAGACCGAGCCCCAAGCCGGGAGCAGCTCGTGCATGCCACGGCATGCTGCCAGCTGCCACTGACTCCTTAGTTTTATTTTGGCAGCTGAGCTGAGCTGAGTGCTGATAAAACGGCTAGACCGTCTTACAGCTGAGGCGCTATGCATTATGCATGACAATGCATTTCAGTGTGGTGATGCGGAGCACCACACTGAAATGTGTTAGTCTAACGCCTGATGCGTGGTACTTGGCAGGACTGCAGTATCAGTGGAAGCAAGGCGCATTGCAGAGATAGCAGCTTTTATCTATGACGACCCCTAAATAACATGCGTGTTAAAACACTAGTAAGCCCAAAACTGAGGCACCAACCAAGCCTTAAATTAGTTTTTTCAGTGGTCTTTATCGACCCGATTCTCAGTATGCCAGAGTTTCTGAACGCAAAATTATCGGGTCAACAAAAAAACAGGCCTGTTAATTTCAGGTCTAAAAAGGGCAGAGGCCATGGGCAGAAACACAGCCCAGATCCTGCCTGCCCCCATGCTGCACCACATGGGGGAAACTGTCTGCTCACTTAAACAGGCCCCGTACTTCACCGCCTCCTGACCTCTCACCACAGGAACATAAAAGCCTGGTGCAAGTCCACACCCAGCCACTGTAAAAGCTCCGTACCAGAGGCTTAGTGCCCAGGGCAGAAAGAGCCCCACCCATCTAAACATCTGCAAGAGGAAAGCAGAAAATGCCACATCCTGTCGTACCATGGACACTTGTGCCCTGCCCAGACACTGAACGCCACCGCCTCCGACCCCCATGTGCCCTCGTACTCCCAATTATCACCCACTCTGAAAGAGGAAAATATCCTGGAATTGTGAAAAATTTAGGTTTTTACCCAGTAAATCCACGTTTGCATAGTTCGCACTAGGCGGATTTTAGTGCGGGATTTACATCCTCCGCTTCCCTCCAAAATAAAATCTGTTTAACGTGAAATCATGCCTGCCTTTATGTAGCCACGTCAGAAGGTTTTGTAGGGCAAGGGGGCAAAAATGTTGCGGGGCTCTTATTGGAAGTCCCAGCTTCTCGCCCTTTGTGATGGCCCAGCCTCTATGTGATATGGTCCCAAGTAATTTTGAACATCGTACACAGCAGTCTGGTCCATGTTTGCGAGAAAAAAAGTTCAACAGATAATCTTCGCCTATGGTTCGTGAAGCCAGCCTGAGCTGAAGAATTCCTTCGCCTGCAAGACACACAAGCTCTTTAACAAACATTTTAAGACACTCATTTTGAGGTCATTATTTAAGCTAAACCATGAAACCGTTCTGCGGTGTAAAGGTGCTATATAAAATCCAATAACATAAGTCACGAGCGTGGGCACAGAATGTCATTGATTGAAATTGATTTACGGTGCTTCTTAGTGAGTAACATTTTAGGATGGTTTCAGCAATCTGGGATGTAAAAAACTAAATTAAAATAAATGAAAAAAAAATAAAACATGCGTAAGCGTAATGCACTGTACAATAGTGGTTGGAGGTCCCAAATGAGGCTTTTTGGAGAGCATTTTCAGAATACTTTGGCAACAGGACTAAGATTCCGTCGTAAGACATTAGACTAATAAAAATGTGATCAAATCGAAAAATACAGTGGTTAGCACTAGATAATGGTATTGAAATTTTTACAAATTGTTTCTTGCCTCCTTGTACTACATTCGATGTCAATGAAGATAAAAACGGACCACACCTCTCTTTGTCCTCAGTGTTTTTCTCCATAGTGTGGAGAATATCCCATCTGTCCAGTCATTAGTTGCAACATCAAGTCGACCAAACATTTGAGGTGCTGTTATAGCTTTGGGGTTCATTCTCATTTCACGGTGTGGCTCCCCGCAATCTGCAAAGATGAAACCAATATATGATGCATAAGGCACAAAAGCACATTCTGCAGAAATAATTAGAATGTACAGAAATGCATAGTGAGGAATTAAGGACTGTTATCAGTGAAAGGAAAATCTTCAAAAATAAGCATTTTTTGTATAAAAGTTTCATCATTAGGATGTGGAGAACAAACAGAACAATGAAAGAACATAAGTTCAATTTCAAGCAAAATACCTTTGTTTCGGTCTTTCACCAGAACATTTTTTTTAAGCCATCAAAATCTATTAAACAGGTGTTCTAATGAAACAAACTAACGTTAAACGTGAACACCGAAAAACCTCCTGTGTTTGAGTAGTCCCTGCCACCCTGGGTTGCAAAATGATTGGGCTATCCACAGCAATTCGGTGCTGGTTGGTTCAAACCTTAGCAAATCGTTGCTTTATCAGCATTCTGATTGGACAACCTTTAAATCAATCAGAGCCAGGCTTTAGACCCATGCCGACACTTGCAAGAAGCCAAACAGAACACAGTACAAAAACTTAGTGAAATGCTAGGGAATTATGCATGGAGAGGTAATTTCACAGCAGGCCATGGATCACTCCAATTTTACTACATGCAGGTCGACTATTTAATTTATTCGTCTGTTGTAGGCAGATGCGGGTCCTGCAACAATGGTGAAATTCTGCATACCACAGACTAAAAAAAGTTCTCCCTGTCCTACTTCTCACACCTTGCGTAATCTTCACCTAAGTTCACATTTCTCATTTATAAACACATGCTGCTTTTAGAATTGTTTGCAAATGTATAACATTTCCTTTATTATAGTTTGATAGTGCATCAATTATTCATATATGTATTTAAAAGATTAAAAATGTCTTACAGAATTAAATTAAGGTGCAACAAGATAAATATCTTGATTTTACATTTAGCAAAATTCGAAGTGAGGCCTGCGGTTTTCAAAATAAATCAGAAACGTGTATTTAATTTGGGTACAGACAAGGGTAAAGCAAAGAGGAAACCTTCAACTTTGTGGGAGACTTGCTTTAAGCAAGCACATCAGTAAACATCCTTCCTTAAGCCACAAGCAGACATCTCGGAGCCAGCTTGGTCTTATCGGCTTGCTGGGGACGCCATAACATACTGAGGGGCATATTCTCAAGGAGCCATCGCCGATTTATCGGCACTTTAGCGCCGCAAAAGTGGCGATAGACTTATCGCCCCATTCACAAGCTGGTGCAAACTGCCGACATCGCCAGTTTTCCCGCGATAGCTGCCGCAAAACACATCACCACGGATGAGAGCGACAACTAACGCTAATGATATGCAGAGTAGGCGTTCCCGTGCAAAAACACACGAAAACGCCACTTCGCAATATTCCCAACGAGCAGCCAGATCAGCGATGCGATCCGAAAACAGGCGATAAGGCGCGTTAGCAGCAGGGATTCAACACCTGCCTCTTACTGGTGTTAAGCAGGACGACAACCTGCAGTATGAAAGGGAGCCCAGCCTAGAGCCACATCTGAAGACCAACAGATGCCATGGAGACAATGATCATGCAGCCTGGAGACCCAAGAGGGCCACAATACCCACCGCAACCACCCCCCGGACCCTCCCCCCCAGGTCATGAAGTCCAGTAGTCAACGGTAGTGGAAAAACAGAACTTTATTACAAATACATAAACAACAAGACGAAAAGCTCAGCCAACGTGTTCCATTCCCAACGGGGAACTTCACCAGGGCAACGTGTGGATCCAATAAACTGCAAATGCTGCGGGAACTCCCCAATACCAGTCCATATCCCGAAATCAGTAGTCAGAAACCTGTTGGAGAAATGGTGACAATGGTCAAGTGTCCTCATAGTCACAAACGTAATCTGGTACAGTGTATTGTACTTGGACAAACCGGAATGCATACAGGTATGATGAATCCAGTCCAAACATACTGTAACAGAAGTCCGTGTGCTTGTAACCTCCGCAGGAAAGAAAAGGAAGGTTACGACCACACAAACATCTGTTACGGTCTCATCATGCAGGATTCATCATACCTGTAAACATCACGGTTTGTATCATCTTGATACCCCTGCACCTTCACTTCCCCCACGCTGTGCATGAACAGCTGGAGACCATGCAAGGGAATTACGCCATAGCTGCCTTACCGCACGTGTCGGGGGCAATTGACTACACATGTACCACTTGTGACCCCTGCCGACCCTGCACACAATTACCGCTACAGAAAGCACACGCATTCCATCAATGTGCAGGCAATAGTGGACCACCGGGGACAGTTCACCAATGTCGTCGCCAACTTCACAGGCAGTGTGCATGATACATACATCTTCTGACAGTCCATCATCAACCAGCGCTTCCAGGACGGCACCCATGGCAATGCACTGCTCATTGGTAAGTACTAACTGAACACACCACACACCTCAACTCCACAATCACACAACTCACAACTGTGGGAGAGCACACGTAACAAAATCACATACAACATGCCAACCAACATGCCCAACTACCGGACAGGACATCACAAGTAACCGTGGTAACAGGGGCCAGACATGTAGACAAACCATCCACAAAGGCAGAGCCCCTCTGCCACACAATTGCAGAATGTGGGGAGAGGTGGGAACCAAGAATGTGCGAAGGAGGCAAGTGACCCAGCAATAAGAAAGGACACAATGCCAAGTGTGGCGGAGATGTGCTGGACAGACTGCAGTATGCAGAGCACAAACATGTCCATGTGGACATCTACTGCTGGTGTTTGCAGTGTAGTGGACAGTGGACGCAAACAGGTGACCCCAGGCAGTGTGGAAGACCTTGGACATGTAGCCATGTGGTCCCCCCCTATAATCCTGAGCGGAGCGGCCTTGGCCGGCGTATGTCGCGAATGAATAGCCCGGGGCCCTGGGGGTGGTCCAGTTCCGGGATGGCCACCACAGTAACTACTGCATGCGTCTCTGTGTCTGCCATATCGTGACCATAGGCCTACACACACGTGCCCGACCACATTCAACGGCCGTATTCACACTGGAGACGAGGTGACTACGTCCCAAGCCAACCTGCGCACATCTCGTCAGCGCATGCAAGGTCGTGTCTGCCAGGGCGGCACCCCCCACCCAGCCAAGAGGCCGTGACCGGTGGTGCCTGCGCGATCCTGTGCACCTGCTGCACCCCAGCCCTGGTCCCCAGACCGGTCCGCCGCCCAGCGATGACTGCCCGTCCCTGCGCACCCAGGCCTCAATGCTCACCTGCCGCCACCGGCGTGTCTCCAAGAGGGCCCTCCACGTGCCGGTGCAACCTCCTCAGCCGATCGCTGGATTCCGCGCCACAGGCCCCCAGCGCACCCTGTGGCACCGCACCGCTGAGTCATCTATGTGCTGACTGCTGCCTGCGCGTACACTGCGGTCCAGCAGGGCTCACAATTCAATTCGAGTCTTGATTTGCTGGACGCCGTATCGAGGCCAACGCATCATTGCAGGCTGCACACCCGCTCAGCTCTTCAGGTGGGCCTAACTCAGTGCAACGCAAGTCATCGCCACATGGCGGTAGGCCCGTGCCGGACGCAGTCCATCGGGTGCCACTAACTCAGTGCAACGCAAGTCATCGCCACGTGGTGGTAGGCCCGTGCCGGACGCAGGCCATCGGGTGCCACTAACTCTGTGCAACGCAAGTCACGGACCCCTCATGATTGAGTTCCGTGGATGCGGACGCCATCATGTCACCTCCGGCAGTCGGGGATGTGCTGTGGTGGGCCCCTTTTATTGGCAGGGTCACATGTCCTGTGACGCCTGTGCTGGATGGTGTGGTGTGGGTGTAAACCAGCCCTCAGGGAGTGGCTGTGGCATGTTGACAACTAGACCAGTGACCAGCAGATCACTACAGGGAAGACCTGGGTCATGTAGCTGTGTTGTCACCCCCTGTGAGCGTAAGCAGAGTGGGCTGGGCTGGCGTATGCCAGTCCAGCGTAGGGGTGTGAACAATGAGCCCGGGGCTCTGGGCGTGGTTCAGTTCTGGCCTCGACAAGGAAGTAACCAATGCGTGTGTCTCCGTTGTAGTGTCTGCGCCATCCGGACCGCAATCGGCAATGTTGCACCCTGTGACCTAAGCCCCACAACATGTGCAAAATGGACGTGAGGGGGAATCAGTGACCCTACATTCATCCATACTGTCATACTTGAAGGATCATAGACATGACACATCTGGAGTTTTGCAGTTGGAGCAGTACAGGGCCATGCACACCCCACTTGACATTGTTGCCCCGTGGAGGGCCAGCCAGAGTCCATTAGGGAAGGACAAGTTCATCGGAAGAGGAAGAGTTCAGTCCGCAGTCTGATTGCTGTGTCATTGGTAACCAAACAGAATATGGCAGTCCATGTCGAGGTCCAAGGTGAGTGCCGCAGAGTGCATCGGGGACAGTGGAAGGTGATGATGCAAAGAGCCGAACCAAGCTGAAACAGGCCATATGGCGGAGATGAATGCTACCGCTTCCTCATTACCACAACGGCAGTCTCATCCACATCATCGTCCTCTGATGTGTGATGTGCCTCACCTGTGGGTGATGGTGTTTCGGCTGCAGCACTGTGTGGCACTGACACATCAGAGGCCGGAGGTGGATTGTCGGCCGCACTATGTGGCAGAGACACATCAGGTGCCGGAGGTGGAATGTCTGCCGCACTGTGGGGCACTGACACATCAGGGGGCGGAGATGTGGATGGTGTAGGAGCAGCAGCATTCATCTGCGCCACGTCTTCTGGCAGCAATGCCATGATGAGGATCTGCAGGGCATGGAAGATCCCATCTTGCTGATGTGCAGCCGTGGCAGCCATCCTTTCCGCCTCCATCCACACCGTGTCCTCCATGAGCCTCCGCATGTGTCCCAACTCACGGCTGAGATCGCTAGAGCCACTCTGACTAGACAGGTGTTCTTGTCTCTGAGTCATGACTCCAGCGATGTCAGCCATGGGTCGTTGGAGACCATGGAGCGGACTGTGGGTGTCCGTTAGGGACTGTAAGTGGTCCCTGATGGGACGTAGACACCCATGGATGGCATCAAGTTTGGCTGCCATGAGGTCGAACCCCACCCGCACCTGCTCAGCCATCTCCTTCTGGCCCTCCAACACACGGCGTTGAAATGCCATGTGTTGGTCGTGGGGATCCTGGGAGACAGCCGGGGTGGTGGGTGCTTCCTGCTGTGTGGTCTGTGCAGGGGGTGGGGTCTCCTCGATGCAGCTTGACTGCCCTGCTCCTGGAGGTGGGGTGCCGAAGCTGTCCATGAGCTCTTGGAGGGCGTCGGTGTCGAAGGTGGGGAGGTCCTCCTCGTCATCAGTGAGGAGGTGTTCGGTCTGCTCTGCAGGAGGTGATGATTCTCCCTCTGCAATGTAAAGGGGAGATGCAGTTTAACAGTGTGTTCCATGTATGTTCACGCATTGGCCAAGTTTCCAAACAGACTGCATGACAATGTACATTGTGACTGTTTAGGAGGAGCTGCCTATTTGAAGCGGGACAGTGGACATTTGTGCACCATCAGGGATGTGGGGTTGTACTTGTCCATTATCATGTCACAGTTTCCTGCTATGCCAAATGTGATTGGCCAGTTTCTACACACAAGCGGCAGCAGTTGTGTCCTCTGTTCTGTTGTGAAAGTGTTGCAGTTTGTACCACATTGTTGTCAATGTTGATGTGCTCTGATTCTTGTGTGTGTGCTGCATTGTGGGAGAGTCGCCCCTGCAGCTCAGACTTTGCTTGGCCTTCTCACTTTCAGGCGGTGTGCCTTTGACTTCTGTGCTTATGCAGTGCTGAGATGTTGCATACTTGGGTAAATTGGGCTCTTGGTGGGAGTTGGGACTCTTGGGCTTGGTTTGTCCGCAGATGTCTTGTTGCCGTCAGGGGTTGTTTGTGCACGTGGATGTGTCAGTGTGTGACCTGCTCCTTTCCGGATGTGGACCACACTCAGCCACCTCGGTGTCGTGGCGTGCAACATGTCATGATGAGTGGCCTGTAGACATGCTCATCGTCATGCAGTGTCACTTGCATTGTCAGTGGGGCTCACGGATCCGCAGCTTTGCTGGGTTCAGCACATGTGCATGTGTTTGTTGTGAGATTGGTGATGTGTGGGGACTGCCCCCACATTGTGGACGGGGGACTACTTGCTGTTTCTATGTGTGCTGCAGTATGGCAAGGAGATCAGGGACATGATCCAGAGACATTGTGGTTGTGCAGTGTGCTAGACTTCATTGTGCATGTGTGCCATTGTGCCCATCTCCCCCCGTCCCCCCAGTCCCTGGTGGTTACTCACCCTGTTGCTGTTGTGTCAGGTCATGTTGAGCAGTGCCCGGTCCCCCGACTCCTGCCACCGTCTCCACACTGATGACTGTGGACACCATTTCCTCCATCTCATCCAGCTCCTCCTGTGGCGCAGGGCTCCCACCCCCAGTCTGCATTGCTGCTTTGCGGTTGTTTGCGAGTTTCAGCTTGGTTTTGCGCTTCACATCATTCCAGCGCCTCTTGACCTCGTCCATTGTCCTCCTCAGCACTCCGTCTGCATTCACCTTGTCCACGATGGACTGCCATGTTCCATTTTTTGTTGCCAATGACACAGTGGAGGTGACGAACAGTTGTTGATGGTGTTCTATCACCTCCGTAATCAGGATCCTGTTTTCCTGCGGACTGAACCGCGTCTTCCTCTTCTTCTTCTCCTTGCCCTTCCCTGACCCCGAGGTCCCAGGCTGGTCCTCCGTGGGGCTTGTGGGGTTCGGGTTGTCCTCTGTATTTGCTCCCGCTGCCTCCATTGTGCTTCGCAGTTGTTATGTTTTTTTTAAATTTTTTTTTTTTGCTGCTTTTATGGTGATTTTTCCCGCTTGACGTGGGCGTGCAAGCCTGGCGCTGCTTGTCGCCGATTTTTCTATCGCGGTTGGGCCCATCGCAACTTTTTTCGCGTTCGTGTTTCCTTTTTTATCGCCGTCGCGGTAGTTGTATCGCGGACATTTGAGGCGTTATCGGGAAACTATCGCATGTTACCGCTGTGTTGTGAATACGACGTTGACACGGATATGAAAAATTGCGTTAGCCTATTTTGGCGATGTTTATCACACGTTCTTGAGAATATCCCCCTGAGTGCAGAGTCAGAGAACGACCTTCTCAATACAGAACCAGCACATCATCTGCTAAGGTATGCGGGTCAGAGGCTCATACAGGCCTTTTTGGTGCTAAGGCAGCTTAGCTAGAGGCAAGAAGGGAGAAGTTGGAGAACAGAGACTGGTTTATGTTTCCATGCAAGGAAATTCTGACATGCTGTTGCAGTGTTGCAATTCTTTACTATTTTGTTTATTAATCACTTTCATTGCCACTATTTTGTTTAGCTTTATAATCATAACCATACACATTATTTGCACTACAAATGGACGTTGATTTTAATAAGATCATAAAATCTATTCACAGTGTGTATTCTTGAGTGGATCTATTTATAGTGAAGAGAATTTTGGAACCCATTAACAAATATTCTTAAGTCTCGCAGGAATCAGTGTTGCCCAGAACGCACCATCCTCGTGTAATGCGCAGGTGGTTTGTGGGATACATCAGGTTTACTATCTCAAGTTGATATCAAGGCTGCACTTTCACCAAAGGGTATAGAAAACCTAATCAAGTGCTGTTTTTTGTATGAAAACTACCAAAAAAAGTAACAAACTTGGGCCACAGTTAAGTCTAACCTAAACATTAACTTCTCTTGTTAGGTTGGGCTTGACAGTATTTTCTTGCCAGGTCTCTTTTCAACAAAACAACAATACATACCACAAACACTATACAAAAGTGAGTTTTGGGTCATGATTGATTATACTGTTTTAGAGTCCAATGGCGTGAGAGCTGCTGGTGACTATGAGTCTCACAAGCATAATACAGTTCCAAGAGCTTGCCTTTCACATGACTTGGATAGCTTGAGAGGAACTTTTAGAGGCCATGGAAAAGGAGGCTATGGAGAAGAGCCAGCCTGTGAGGGGAGGATGTTGACGGAGGCAGACCAAAAGGTCTGGATGCATCTATAAGGCTCAAAAAAGTTTGAGAAGCAGTATGATGTATGACCAAGTAAGGATTTTTGACCTAAGCAAAGGGACTTTAATTGTGATCTTTCCTGCATTTGCTGTTTATTTGCGACCACCTGTGCTGGACCTGGAACACCAAAGTCCACAATCCAGCTAGGCAAGGGGGAGGTGGGAGACGCCATATAAACCTGCGCAATTTCCCACAGCGTGGGTTCCTTGCCTGCATTTTCTGCTTACTTGTGACCACGTGTGCTGCACGTGGGACAACAAAGTCTAGAATCCTGCTGGGCAAGAAGGAGGGGGGGGGATGCTATACAAATCGGCATGTTCTCCAGCAGCGCGGGTGCGCGCAGGGCGCGCCTGGGTGAAGAAGAGCAAAGACGGGCTGTCTGAGCCTTAATGAGGCTGGGCAACCCCCCTAATGTCTACCATCTGGCATTGGACATAAATGATAGTCATGCTTACCACCAATTGCAGGCTATATAACTATTCAGGATTGGGGAAAAGGAAAATCGCGCTGGGTACAAATGTTAAGACCGCCTCTGCTACTAATTCAATTACCAACTATTTATCTGGTGCTATGGACTTAATTGATTGAGAGCTTGTGAATGTTGAGGAAAGACTTTCAGAGACAAAAAGTGTGATAAATGAGGCCCTTACAAGCCCAATACATGGTAATTTGCTAGACTTACCGACAGGGCCAAGTAAGCGATTAGAGGGAATACACACTGAACTAATAAAACAAAACGCGAACATAAATCCCTATGTCATAAACTCTCCAATCGATCATTTATCTATGTCTCCTTCCCAGGCTCTCAAATTACCTCTAGCAAAAATGAAAAGAGGACAAATGAGGGTAAACTGTTTGAAAACAAACCAAATTAAAGACCGCACCTCTTCTAAGGACAATAAGGAACGTTCATGTACTACTACTGCGGAAGACCCTGACATTTTACTACGGAAGCTGAATGCTAAATTAAGCTCGTTTGAAGTTTTTGTTAAGTCTGTGTTAAAAGACGTTAGATGTAAGTCGGAGTTACTTGAAAGGGTGGTGAAAAATGTAAAGGAGACTCTAACAAAGGAAAGGAGCCCCATTAATAATCAATACATCAGGACGCCAGGTGTAACAATAACCCAAGTAGATGCCGTAATGGAACAGACATCACATATTCATCAGATCCACAGCACTAACAAACTTAAGGATAAAGGGAGGAGAGGCACTCAAATGTTGACGCAAACCCATTCTACCCTACCCTGTCAGTCATCAGAAGGTCGTACGCAGCCATTGAAGGGCCCAAATCAACATTATAAAACAGGCAGTCAAGATAACTTACATTTTTACCCCCTGTGGCTACTCCCTACGCAAATATTTAAAAGGGTGTACCATCAGCAAATCCCAATTCAAGGGAAGACTGGGGTATGTTAAAAAACAAGGTAGTGCATCGGTTAGCACGAAGGGATAGAAATGCACACCACTTATATAGCGAAATTCTAATTGTAAGAAGATTTAAGTGGGTAGGTAGATTCCCGAAAACAAGTGAGGGTGCTTGTGTTGTCATTAATTTCCAAACTCCTAAATGCACAAGTTACTAACTTGTGTAACGATATATCTGTAAGAGACAGTAGTTAGTGACAGATTCCTTACCTTAGAATATCCCCAGGCGTCAGGCTGGATCCGGAAAGTTTTTGCGTAGCAGTACCCTTGCGCGTCGGTAGGCGGCGTCGTGCGGCTCCGCGTCCGTCGTCGGCGTCGTGATCGCCGGGATGACGTCGCGGGCAGTACTTAGACGCCGCCCCTGCGCGCTGACGTCAGTTCTTCTTTTTCCGCGCCAGTAAGCGCAGATCCGGGAAGAGCAGTGCCCTAGTCAATTTTTGACTAACTTTTTTGTGAATTTTTCACTGTTTCTTTTTCGAGTCTTCACGACTCCTAGGTGTCGTAGGGATGCCCGGCTTTAAGCCATGCGGCGCCTGTGGTCGCATGATGTCGATCACGGACCCGCATCTGGAGTGTCTCTTCTGTCTCGGCCGAGACCACGACACGAAGTCGTGCCCTGACTGCCGGAAACTTCACCCGAAGGCTTTGCGAGAGCGGTCTCGAAAGCTACTCGAGGTCCGGCAGTCGGCTCCGCGCCGCACCAAGCCCCAGTCCCGGTCGAGGGGCCGGTTGCAGAGTCCCCGCCGGTCATCGGAGTCCAAGTCTTCGCGCTCCTCGGGTAAGTCGAAGCACAAAAAGTCTAAGAAGCATCATCGCTCTAAGACTTCGCCTCGCCGGTCTCGCGACTCGGCTGAGGCCCCAGTCGGCACCGTCCCCGCGGCCCCGGACATGCCTGTAGAGCCGCCCCTGCATTACCCGTCCTTTCCGGGTTCGGGGGCGACTCCGGCCGAAATACAGGAATTCCTGTCGGCCATGGCCCGCCTCTTCGGGCCTTCAGGTCCCTCCGGTGCGCCTTCGGGCCCCGTGGGCCCTGATGGGGTTGCCCCGGCGCCGCCGTCGACTCCGGTCCCGGCGCCGCCTGTCCCACCAGCCTTCATTCCGGCCTCGGCTCCGGCCCCGGCCTCGATCCCAGCTCCGGTGGTACCGCAACCCCCATCGACGCCGGTTGACCTAACCACGCCGACGCCGATGTCCCCGGTGCCGTTCCTGACGCCGTCCGGGGCTCCGGACGGCGTCGGTCCCCGGCTCTCTCCGGCTCCGGACATGGAGCCGGACCGACGTCGCTCGACGCCGGCTCTGGCGCCGATGAGACCTTGGGTCCCAAATGTCCCTCCTCCTCCATATTTTGAACAAGAGGAGGACCAGGAGAGCTGGGAGGGTCTGAGGACCCTCTCACACAACAGTGTGAGTATGATCCGGACTGGGCTGAGGAACTTGGGGATGCCAGTGGTCTAGACACCTCCCCTGACACTGGCATGCTGTCTCCTCCCGTGGCTACGGAGGAGGGAGCTAATTTTGCAACGGTGTTGCGTAGAGCAGCTGGAGCCTTACATCTCCAATTGCCTACTGTGGCCGTCAGGACTAACCTCCTGACCGAAGTGCTTCAGCCGGCGGCTTCCTCCTCGGAGACTGTGCTGCCGTTTAATGATTCACTCACTGACGTTCTTTTGGGTGCCTGGTCCAAACCCACCACAGGGGCTCCTGTGGATAGGAACGTGGCCCGACGCCATCGCCCTGCTCCGGGCGACCCCTTGTTTCTCTCCCAACATCCCACCCCCGAGAGCTTGGTTGTCCAAGCCTCTGCCTCCCAAACCGCCTTCCCTACCGCCCCTCCGGATAGGGAATCCAAACGCCTGGACCAATTTGGGAAGAAGGCTTTTTCTTCCTCCAGTGCTGGCTTGCGGTCCGTCAACACCGCTTGCCTTTTGGGCCGATATACCCACTCCCTGTGGGATTCGGTGGCGGCTGTTTTGCCGCAGTGTTCTGAGGAGGTCCAGACACTGCTTACCCGCGCCATTGCGGAAGGGCGAGATGCGGCTAAATACACCATACGTTGTGGCCTTGATACCGCCGACTCGCTGGGCAGATCACTTGCGACGACGGTGGCGCTACGTCGCCACGCCTGGCTGAGAACAACTGGTTTCTCGGGTGATGTCCAGAATACACTCATGGACATGCCCTTTGATGGAGTCGGTCTTTTTGGTTCAAAGGCAGACCATGCGCTGGAGCGTTTTAAGGACTCACGGGCTACTGCCAAGTCCCTGGGCCTTTCTGTTGTACGCCCTCCGCTCACCTCTGCTTTTCGCCCCTTTCGTGGCCACGGAAGGGGCGCCCAGTCACGTCAGCTGCCCAGCCACTGGCACGCGCAGCAAGCGTCTTCGCGTGGCCGAGGACGTGGATACCGCCGTGGCGGTTCGGGCAACCAGCGTGCGGGTCAGGCCACCACCTCCAACCCGTCCGCGGCCTCCAAGCCCTCCTAGTCCCTCCTTTCCGGTGCACAGCACGCCAGTAGGGGGCAGGGTCCGCCATCACCTTCACCACTGGCGTCCCATCACCTCGGACAGGTGGGTCTTGGACATTGTCCGAAGGGGCTACTCCCTCCCCTTCGAGACCACCCCCCAGCCATGCCACCTCAATTCCACCGCATGTCAGGGGATCACTTGGTACTTCTGCAGAAGGAAGTCACGGCCCTCTTGACCAAGAGGGCCATCGAGCATGTTCCGACCCCAGAAGTAGGACGTGGTTGCTACTCCCACTACTTCCTGGTGCCCAAAAAGGACAAGGAGGACATGTGTCCTATCTTGGACCTCCGGAACGTCAATCGCTTCCTCCGGAAGGAGAAGTTCAAGATGCTCACCCTAGCTCAGGTCTTGACTGCCCTCGACCCTGGAGACTGGTTGGTAGCGTTGGACTTGCAGGACGCTTATTTTCACATCCCCGTCCTGCCGGCCCACCGGCGTTACCTGCGGTTCACGGTAGGCCTCGAGCATTTTCAGTTCACCGTGCTCCCCTTTGGCCTTACAAGTGCCCCTCGGGTGTTCACGAAAGTGATGGCGGTGGTCGCAGCTCATCTGCGCCGGGCAGGGGTTCCAGTCTTCCCCTACCTCGACGACTGGCTGCTGAAGGCGGGCTCGTCCCAGGCAGTCGTCTCCCACCTCCAGACTACGGCCGAACTCCTGCACTCACTGGGGTTCTCCATCAATGTGCCGAAGTCGCATCTGATTCCTTCTCCATAGCTCCTTTTCATCGGAGCACTTCTGGACACGACGCAGTTTCGGGCCTATCCTCCCGAACGGCGAGTCCGGGATATTCAGGCTATGATTCCGATCTTTCAGCCTTTATCCTGGGTTTCGGTACGGATGACCCTGAGGCTGCTAGGCCTCATGGCCTCCTGCATCCTGCTGGTCAATCATGCCAGATGGCATATGCGGGCTCTGCAGTGGGACCTGAAGTTCCAGTGGGCGCAGCACCAGGGCAACCTGTCCGATCACGTCCAGATCTCGGAGGGGACTGCAAAACAGTTGCAGTGGTGGCTCTCAAACCGGCAATGGGTCATGGGCAGATCCCTCTCCCTTCAAGTGGGTTTCTGTTGCAGAAACCTCTCCACCTTTTGCCTGACAGTTGATGCACTTTGACTTGATGTGCCCTGGGTCCCTGCCAATCAGGTTCACATGGCCTGTATTATTTCACAAATCTGTACTTTTGTGTCCATAATTAGCACATCTCTAGCCACAGAAAAGCACATTGTAAAAGGTACCATGGGTACCAAAGGAACCGTGACCAGGGAAGGCCTCTAAGGGCTGCAGCACATATTGTGCCACCCTTAGAGGCCCTGCACCTTCACACCCACACACTGCCATTGCAGGCTGCGTGTTTTGGTGCAGAGAAAAGTGAAGAGTAGACACAGCACACATCCCTGTGTGCCATGCCTGCAACCCACTGCCTGGGGCCTAGGTAAGTCACCCCTCTAGCAGGGTTCACTAGACCCCAGTTGAGGGTACAGTTGCATGAGTGTCTAAGTCCATTCTTAGACAATGTAAGTGCAGTAAAGCCATCAAGAGTATATGGTCTGGGAGTTGGTCATTACGAACTCCACAGCTTCAAAATGGCTTTACTGAAACCTGGGAAGGTTGGTAGCAAATTTCTCTGTACATGAAACCCACACTGATGCCAGCGTGGGATTTAATGTAAAATGCGCTCAGAGGGCATCTTGGAGATGCCCCCTGAAAAACGACCAGCCCTGCTGTGGTTCCTGAATTGTTGCCCGCCATTTGCCACCGCCAGACAAGTTTCTGGACCTCTGGACCCCTGGGCAGAGGGCCTCCGCTCTCTGGGTCCAGAAACAAAGCCCATCCTGGGCAGAGGTGTCATGCCTCCTCCACCAGGATGGGCTGGGTCTACGAGGGGGATGCTTCAAAGGCCTGCTGCCTTTGTAAGCTGTCCCTGCCTTTTGCTGCCCCCAGCAACTGGCTCCCACCGGTTCTGACCCCACTTTAGGTGGGAGAACCGGTGGGAAAACCAAGTTAGGAGGAGAGGTGTGCCCACCTTTGCCAACCCCACCCCTCAGGTGGGGGAGGCGAGGTGAAGCACACATCTCAGTCCCCTCCATCTTGAAGATGAGGGGACCCAGCCAATTAGAGAGAGGATCATGCTCCCTTCCCACTGGAGGATGGCCTAATAGGGGGTATACTCACCCCTAGGAAGGGACCTATTGGTCCTGACCTTTACACCCCTGTAGCGCCCTTAAATTTAGTATTTAGGGGGATCCTGAACCTTACCTCTTTAGATTCCTGCATCCTACGAAGAAGATGGATGGAAGAAGTCGCACAGCAGAGGAGAGTGCGGAGAAGAACTGACTTGGCCCCAGCCCTACTGGCCCGTCTGCAGTTTCCGGAGATTCTGTGCCAAAAGTAGACTTGACCAGCAGCCAGCGAACTCCAGAACCCATGGGAGGACTGACTGCCGAATATATGTCATTATAACGCATGCGTTACATCGCATGCCATTACAACGCGGTTGTTACAAAGACCACGTTGTTACATTGCATACGATTACATCGCAAGTCGTTACTACGACTTGCTGTAGGGGGCGTGCTGGACTTAGTAATAGTATAATTTACTATTCCTACTCCAGTTTGTGCAACAGCAGGGAAGGTGTTGGATTCTAAATCCAACACCTTCTGCCCCCTACAGCATGTCGTTGTAACGACTTGCGATGTAATCATATGCGATGTAACAACGCAGTCGTTGTAAAAACTGTGTTGTAATGGCATGCGATGTAAAGCATGCGAAGTAAACAATGTCTCCCTTTGACTGCCTTCAACAAAGACCGGATCTCCTGCCAACAGCAGCTCTGTTCCAAAGAAAGACTTTGAGCCTGCTGAGGATGAAGAAACTCGACGCCTGGAACCACCCATCGCCTACAGCTTGAGTCCAAGTGGCCCAGCGAGGTCCCCCAGCACTGCAGAGTCCGAGTCCACTGTGGATTGACCCCTACAGGACTCCCTGACGTCGCCTGCAGCCTCTGCACAGAGACCCCCACCAACCGCGAGTGGCACAGTAAGGTGAAATCCGACCTCAAAAGGCACTCCTCCATCTGGCCGCCCTGCAACCTGGAGAGGAGGACCTGAGGTGCACCTACATCCCGAGCCCTCCAACTTACCTGCCCTGCTGTTGGTTCCTCCTGGAAGAATTCCCGAACTGAGCCTGCAGCCAAAATCCAAAACCGCCAACCCCCATAGGATTGCATTGGGCTCCCGACATCTCCTAAGAACCCTGCACCCGGCCGCCCCTGTGCGGCTAGTGGTATGGACTTGGTGCTGACCTGGGACCCCCTTTGCCCTGACCTTAACCCTAGGAGCTTGGCTCCCAAGACTGAATGGCCTGCCCGTGAGCAGCCCCCAACAGAGGTGCCCCCTAGCCCAATTTGCTAACATTGGGCCTCTGCACTCTGCACCCGGCCGCCCTAGTGCTGCTGGTGGTGCGATTTGAGTGCCCAACTGAACCTTGGGGCACATTGGTTCTAACCCCCAAAACCTACTCTTGCAGGTCGTTTACTTACCTGCAAACCGATAACCTTCTTTTCTCCCATAGGAACCAATTTTAAGATTTTTGTTCCTAAAAATGTTGTGTCGAACTGACTTTTTGTATGAAAACCAAAGTAACTTTCTTTGAATCAGAAATTGTCGTACTTGCCTGTAAATTGTAAGTCCCCTTGTGTGATTTCTTGATACACAAAGCAACTGAAAAGTAATCCAAAAGTAATCAAAAGTAGTTTCTATGTATTCTAAACTGTTTTAAAAGCAAATACAAACCTGTAACGATTGCAATTTCATTCACAACTGCATTTCCTTGTAAAGTTTTGCATTTGAAAGCATTTTCTACTTACCTGTACCAAGTCCTGCTTGGTTCTAGAAATAAAACATAAGTATACCTTTTTTGTATACTTACCTAATTGGTCTGGATTCTGAATGAGTGTGTGTAATCAGTCCTTGATTGAGTGAATGCAATAAATGCTTAACACGCCATCCTGATAAGCCTAACTGCTTGACCACACTACCACAAAGAGAGCTTTTAGTGATTATCTCATTTAGCCTCTGTTATACCTCTGAGGATCCCCTGGACTCTGTGCACACTATACTTTACTTTGGTATAGTATATACAGAGCTAGCTTCCTACAGTTACATCAATACTAGATGCAATGTCTGTAATACAAAGGGCTGATGAAACCCAAAGGCGGAAGGCTGAAGCAGCACCATTGGGTTATATTTGACAGACCTGGGCAATATCTTCATGTTGAAGTGAATACCTTTTACAAAACAAGCATTGGCATAGCCAATAGGTCTCGCCTTTGGGACCTTATAAGTGTTTAGCCACGCAGCACATTATCCCCACTCACATGCTCACACACTCCAACAACACATAGCACACTGGGACCAGTAGGGCCAATCTTAGAAGAAGAAAAGTGAACAGACAAGGCCTACTCTTGTTGGTTACAAATAACAGAACTGGAAGCACATCATCAGACATGGGTCAACTTAAAATCTAAGCAGTCTTCAGAAAGAAAAAACTGTCTAAAACTGTCAACAACCACAGATGCTAATTGCCCTGTTGGTGCTAGTGTGGTGCAGTGAGGGGCAAAGATGCTCGATGGGTGGTTAAATAGCAATTGTAGTGTCAGTAGATGAAGGTTCTCAGGCTAATCCAGGCTGTCATATCCCTACAGAAGGTAAAATTCCAAGCCCTAGCTGGTTTGCAGCTGAGTCCATACATGTATGCAGCACAGTATTGCCCTACCCTGGAGAACATATCACGCACAGCCTCAAAAGACAGCGTGGGTCAATCTGATGAACACATATGGCACTAGTGGTGTTGGCTAGTGTGGAAATATTTAACATCTCCGGGGGTGGGATCGTGGGACGGATTGCAGGGCTGCTCTTTTCAGTGAAGGAGGAAGTCTCCCTCATAGGAGCTAGTAGCCAGTGACTCATTAATGGCTGTATTTTCCTTCTCAGATTTCAGCATTGGCTCATCATGCGCGATGTATATACCACGGACCTACAAATTTTCGGAACTCACTATAAGTAAAGAGGAGACTAACTTCTCAGTGATGGGCCCAACCTCACCCCGCGCATTCACAATGCCCCTGCTTATTCAGGACAAACCAAAGAACCTGCCTTTTCAGGCAGCCAAGTCTCGACATGGGGAACTCCATAGCATTGTAGCCCAGCTACCCCAGGCCCAGCAGACAAGTAGTAAATGCCCAAACAAAAGATCCTCAATGCCGGAACCAAATGAAGCACCCTTATTTCCGCCAACAGGCTGCAAATGCCTTGCACACCAAAGCTAGGCACTGTCATAATGATTTATGGTGACTCATTATCTATACCACACAAGTGAAATGCAATATCTGGCTAAATGTTACCCCATCAGCCAACATAAAAATTTCGAGCAACTTTAACCCGCTCACACCCCTGGTCTCTCTTTGAAAGTGCTTAGAGGAAATGTAGTAACGCTTTATGTGTTATATAAACAAATAAACACAAGTAACGTTGGCTATCGTCCCTGACAGCCAGGCATTATATCCTTCCATTCTGTATAACATGTTAGTACTTAGCATTTTACATTTTTGTGTGATTGTTTATCTTGGGAACTGTCTGTTTTACATTCTTCTAGTGTTTTGTATTTTAAGTGATGTGTGTCTTTTCATATAGTCTATTGTAATGTTTTCTTTTTCTAAACAAGCGTTTCCTTTCTTAAACACTCACAATTGAGGTTAAATTGATTCTGCATTACCACGTTTTGAATATCTTTACATTATAGACTTGTATTTTTTTTTTTTATTGCTACATTTTTCTTCAACACATTGGCTACAGTTTCTACTAAATTAATGTAGTCCGTATGTAACTGTATTGTTGCTTCACCTGGTGCTAGTCTGTATTCAGGTCCGGAATGTGCTTGTGACGGCTTAGGCAGGTGTGTGTGTGTGTGTGTAATAGTTATACACATAGATAGTTGCCAAAAAGCTTCCCAAGTGTGTATTCTTTAAATGTTGAATTCATGTGCAGCTATGACATATGGGTGCGTATTCTATCCACATGGGAGAGTGTGGTATGCATTGGGTTCTAGGTGGCATAGGCATTTGTATTTGTTTGGCGTTTGTTGGAGTAAGGTGTTGAGGTATAGTGTCTGAAAGCCAAGTGGATGTGTGTATGATCTATGTGCTACAATATGTTGTGCATTGCTTTCTATAAAGATTTCACGTGTGCCAGTGTATGAATGACTTGCAGATGTATATTAAGTATGCAGGTGTAGGATTCAGCGCGGGGGGGGCAGTGAGTGTGTGTGTCCCAGTGTGCTATGGACGGTGTTTCAGATGTCAGTCAGAGGGTCAAAGAGAACAGTGGGGCTCTTGTTGTCTTGGTTTCACAACGCTAGTTTCTTAAACATCTGATTTGGGTGCTACACAAATGTGTATCTGTTTCTTTTGTTAACAAATACCACAAATTAGTGCTACTTTGGAGCACTAATTTGTCGAGCCCCTTTGCGAACATTTCATTCATCTTAACACATGGATACATTTTCAAAAGTAATGGGGAGAGCAGGCATATAATGTGCTTATCCTTTTACAAGCAGTGATAGCTACACAATGCGTACAGGCCTTCTTCATTGTAGTCATCACTGTCAGTGCCCACATGCAACAGCCAGCCATTTAGGCTCACGTTTCAGGGAAATTCTTGCAGCTGAAAACTGAGAACAAATCTAGCATTAATTGAAATGGCTCCCCTGAAACATCCATGGAAAGCGTTAAAACAATAAAACCTGGTAGAGAGCTTTATCTAGTGACCAGACTGGACTTGCATTAATTTTATTCTGAATCTAAAAAGCAAAACACGTTGCCATGCCGAACACGTTGTTGAAAACCCAGTTGTGGTATGGCATACTTATTCCAAAAAGCAAATTCCAGCCCCCAGAGGCGATGCTGATAGCTTTGGGGGCATTTACTGTGCAGAGCAACGAACAAGGGCTGGAAACTGCCAAAGACAAGATTTACACGCATTATTTTGCGTTCCCACTGCCTGTGAAGTAAGTGAATAACAGGGGCTTTTCAGCTTTGAGGCTTGTCTGTGGCCTGTTTTTTTTTTAATCTTGCTGCCAAGCCCGATTCTGGGGCCGGGGCAAAGTGCACGCAATGTCTGTGAAAAAGCGGCGCCCCCTTTAAATCGGCTGCTCTGTGCTGTGGACTAAGGGAAGAGTTGGGTGTGCTGAGCAGGGAGTGCAGTGAGAAAATGGCATTGGACATGCCACAACGCTCAGTGAGGAGAGGGTGTTTCCAAGCGGCCAGAGAGACCCGGACTGGCCAGAAACAGACCTTTTCTTGTAATTTGAGGTGAGGCCGGTGCTGCCGCGTTAACTGCACAGTGCTCTCAGGCCTTGCACCGGTGGGGGAGGGGGGGAAGGGGGGCTTCACGAGGATTGTTAAAAGGGCACTGTGCCATCTACTGCAAAAAAATAATAATAAAATTCAAGTCCTGTAACTAATGCAAGCCCGCTGCGTTTGCTCATCCCAGGGGCTAATTAGTTATGTAAGTCTCGGAGCACAGGCTGCAGGAGGGGGAGGGGGCTTCAGTCTCCTAGGGAGCCCGGTGGACACTCGCAAGCATGGTCAGTGACTCACTCTGAAGCAGGCTTCAGGAAATGGCCAAGGAAGCTGAACAAGCAGCTCAAGAGGAGTGGTGGGGGCAGGCACAGGGAGAGAAGGGGGAGTGGTGCAGGGGAGACAAAGAGGCACTGCAGCTGCCGCCCTGCGTGCCTCTGCTCGCTCCCGCGGCAAAACGCCATGGGAGTGAACCTTTCAGAAGAGGTGGGACATGCACCCACATTTAGCCATTTGCAGGCTTTGATTCGAAAAAGACACACGCAAAAGCCAACCCAATGCATGGGAGGAGTCAGACCCACACAGAGTAGATACAAGAAGCCTTGCAGCGCATGCGCGCTGCGCTAGGCTCAACCTAAATAGGGCAATTTGTTGAGGGATCACTGAAAGTGCTTTGTTAGAAATGGGGGTCTCTAGTTGGCAATGGCTGGCCACTGTCCAAGTAGGGACCCTTCTTCCTAAGTCAGAGTGAGAGGGCTACCCTCTTTAATACCCCTGCTCAACCCTGTGGTAACGTAGCACGAGCAGGTAGGCTTATCTCAGAGGCAGGGTGTGAAGCATTTATGACCATACACAGTAACACAGTGAGGAACACTACGAAGGGACACCACACAAGTAGTTATAAAAAATAAGTATCTTTATATAAAGGCAGATTTATCACAAGACCAATAACTGTAAAGGCCACAATACTGTCAAAAATAGGATAGCTGTTGAAGGGCTGTCAAAAATAGTTCAAAGGTTGCAAAAATAAGGTTCAAGTTCAAAGCAGTGGTCTCTGCGACCCTTTCTTTCACAAAGTACCTGGGATTAGGAGCAAAACCAACAAAATGTCGCAAATAAGCTGTAGCGATGATTCTCGGCACGCGAGGCCGGCGATGCGTTGAAATCCTTGCCGCAAGGGAGGATGATGCGCCGATCTGCGTGATGCGTGCGGAGACGATGCGACAAACTTCTGCACGCTGGACCGCCGATGCGATGACTTTCTTGCCGCGTGGGAGAAGTCGATGCGGCGATCCTGTTACGCTGTACGATCGTGTTGCGATGCGAAGACAAGACGCTCCGCGAGGGAGCGACGAAATTCGGTGCGATGCGATCAAAGTGGCGGACGCACGGCGTCCGCAATGCGATGTCTCGAAGCGATGATTTCTTTAGGGGTTGCGAGTGCGCGGCGACAGCAGCGCGATGATCTTTCCAGCGCGTCTCGGCTGCAGCGGCTCGCAAAGGGGCGTCAGCTATGGTTTCGTGTTGCGGGCCCTCAGCGGCAGCAGCGCGATGATTTTCCCAGCGCTCTCGACTGCAGCGGCCCGCAAAGATGTGTTAGCGGCGATTTCCCACACTCTCTTCTCTGATGCAAACTAGAGGCCCTGGAACTCACAGGAGCCTCATCAGCAGATAGCAGTCCTCGCAGGGAGGAAGCAGGAGGTTGGTGGTGGAGTCTGATGTGCCTGAGACTCCAGCAGGAGGCTAGCTCTTTTCCTAGCCCTTGGGTAATTGCTTGTAACAAAAATAAAAGTTCTCTCAAGAGTTCCTTTTCCTCTTCTTCAAGGTCCAGTGGTCACTGCTGCAGGCCAGTGCAAGAAACAACACACAAGCACAGGGACAGTCACTTCCTGCAGATTCCTCCAGTGGCACGGACAGAGTTTCCTCTCCAGATCCAAAAGCAATACAAAATGTAGGGGTTTGAGCACAGATATTTATACCCCAAAAGCCTTTGTTCTTAGAAGCTACCAGTCACTGAACCTAGCCAGAACCAGTTCTGCTCAGGCCTGGAGCACTTTGTTTACCAGGCTGCATCCTTCCTTTCAGAAAGAGGGGGTCTGCTAGCAGACACACAGTGGGAGGTGGAGCCAGCATTCACCTTGCCAGGCACAGCCCTATTCAGGTCAAGGAGCCACCCCTCCCCACACTCTAAATGCAGATCTCTCTATTCAACCCAGGTCTGACTCAGCCTGTCCTGCCCCTCTAAAACCAGACAGCCAATACACATAACGGCAGAGCACACTGGAAGGCTTAGGCAAGAAAATACCTACTTTCTAAAAGTGGTATTTTCAAACACAGAATATAAAAATAAACTTCACTAAAAGATGTATTTTAATATTCTGAGCTCAGGCATACTAAATTCGTTTTTCTACCATGTCCCTGGGGTCAGTTAGGACTATAGAATGTAATAGTCAAACTGCCCATTCTAGCCTATGAGGAACAGGTAGCCTTACAGTAGTGAAAAACGAAATGGGGTGTAATTCACTACCAGGACATGCTACATACACCAAGGCATGTCCTACCTTACACATACAATGCACCCTACCATAGGGGTGACTTACAGGCTGCCAAGGGAAGGTTCAGGGGCTGGGAAGTGAGTGCACTTCACAGACAAGATGGCAGTTCTGGACTGCACACAGACACTGCAGTGGCAGGTCTGAGACACACTTTACAAGCTGCTTCTGTGGGTGGCACACATCAGTGCTGCAGGCCCACCAGCAGCATTTGGTTTACCAGCCCTGGGCACACATAGGCCACACTACTAGGGACTAACAGGTAAACCAAATAAGCCAATCAGGGATATACCAATTCACATAGACATATTGACACAGGGAGCATTCGCGCTGTGACACTGAATGGCAGTGGCACAGCGCCCAGAGCATCTAACACCAGTAAAACAGAGGAGACAACAGCGAAAAATGGAAGGGAGACCCAAGCCAATGGTGCCAGGTCTAACACACGTCCCCTCCAGCTGAAATGTGGGGAGAACTACCCATCCCCTTGGAAGTTCTCATCGCTAAGGCGGAAAAATCTGGACAGACCATCAGCATTGGCGTGTTCTGTACCAGGGCGGTGTTCCACCGTGAAGTCCATACCTTGTAGGGAAATGGAGCACCTCAACAACTTGGGATTCTCACCCCTCATCTGCATCAGCCATCTGAGGGGCCTGTGGTCTGTCTGAACCCGGAAGTGAGTCCCAAACAGGTAGGGTCTCAGCTTCTTCAGTGCCCAGACCACAGCAAATGCCTCACGCTCAATTGCACTCCACCTCTGTTCCCGTGGAAGTAACCTCCTACTGATGAAGGCTACAGGTTGGTCTAGTCCCTCCTCATTTATCTGTGATGGAACGGCCCCCACCCCATGCTCTGAAGCGTCTGTCTGGACAACAAATTCCTTAGCAAAATTGGGCGCCTGGAGTACGGGTGCTGTACACATAGCAGTTTTGAGGGCATCAAAGGCTTTCTGACAGGTGTCAGTCCAGTTCACAATCTTTGGCCGCTTCTTGGAAGTCAGCTCAGTCAAGGGTGCAACAATGTTGCCATACCCCTTGACAAACCTCCTGTAATAACCCGTGAGTCCTAAGAAGGCCCTCACCTGGGTCTGGGTCCTTGGGGGCTCCCAAGCCAGGATGGTTTCAATCTTGGGCTGCAGGGGTGCCACCTGGGCGCTCCCCACCTGGTGTCCCAAGTACACCACAGAACCCTGCCCAATCTGGCACTTACTGGCCTTGATTGTGAGGCCTGCTCTGCGCAGCGCCATCAACACTTCCCAGAGGTGGCGCAAGTGGTCCTCCCAGGAGGAACTAAACACTGCAATGTCATCCAGGTAGGCGGCACTGAAAGCCTCCAGCCCAACCAACACCTGGTTGACCAATCTCTGAAAGGTGGCAGGGGCATTCTTCATCCCAAAGGGCATCACACGGAACTGGTAGTGCCCATCTGGTGTGGAGAATGCTGACCTCTCCTTTGCCCCATCAGTTAAGGCGATCTGCCAGTACCCAGACGTCAGATCAAACGTGCTGAGGTACCGGGCAGCCCCTAACCGGTCTATGAGCTCATCAGCTCTGGGGATGGGGTGCGCGTCGGTCTTGGTGACCGAATTGAGACCTCGGTAGTCCACACAGAACCTAAGTTCAGGAGTGGCACCAGGCGTCGCAGCTTTTGGTACCAAGACCACGGGGCTGGACCAGGGGCTGCTAGAGGACTCAACCACCCCTAGGGCGAACATTTTGGAGACCTCCTCCTTAATGCAAGCCCTGACCCTGTCAGTCACCCTGTAAGCCTTGTGCTTGACAGGAGAACTGTCCCCGGTATCCACCTCATGGACGCACCAATCAGTGACACCAGGTACCAGGGAGAACAAATCAGAGAATTGCCCCAACAGGTGGTGACAATCTCTCTGCTGCTCAGGGGTCAGTGTGGTGGAGAGGATCACACCCTCCACTGACCCATCCTTCTCTTCTGCACACAGGAGGTCAGGGAGAGGCTCACTCTCCTCCTCAACCCCATCATCTGTGGCAAGAAGCATGCCCACTTCAGACCTCTCAAAGTGGGGCTTTAGGCGGTTCACATGCAGGACCCGCAAGGGGTTCCTGGGAGACTGAAAGTCCACCAAGTAGGTAACTGGACTTTTGCGCTCCACCACCTCAAATGGACCGGTCCACTTATCTTGGAGCGCACAAGGCTCCACTGGGGCCAGTACCCAAACCTTCTGACCAGGTTGAAATTCGACCAGAGTGGCATTCTGGTCGTGCCAACGTTTAATTTCTTCCTGGCTGGCTTCCAGATTTGCCTCAGCAATCTTTCTGAAACGCCGAGTCTGGTTCCTGAAGGCCAACATGTAGCTAAATACATCTTGGGGAGGTTTCCTGGGAGATTGCTCCCAGCCTTCCTTGACCAGACTCAGAGGTCCTCTAACCGGGTGGCCATAGAGGAGTTCAAAGGGACTGAACCCTAAGGACTTCTGTGGCACCTCACGGTAGGCAAACAACAGGCATGGCAAGAGGACGTCCCACTTACGCCTCAGGGGCTCTTCTAGGCCCATGATCATGCCCTTCAAGGTCCGGTTGAACCTTTCAACCAGACCATTACCTTAGGGGTGGTAAGGAGTGGTGAACTTATACGTTACTCCACACTCCTTCCACAGAGACTTCATGTACTGGGAGATGAAGTTGGTCCCCCTGTCAGACACCACCTCTCTGGGGAATCCCACACGGGAGAAAATCCCCATCAGTGCACGTCCCACCACGGGGGCCGTCACTGTCCTGAGCGGGATGGCTTCAGGGTACCGGGTGGCATGGTCCACCAAGACCAGGATGAACCTGTTGCCCATGGCTGTCTTGGGGCCCAGAGGCCCCACAATGTCAATGCCCACTCGCTCGAATGGGGTACTCACAACTGGAAAGGGCTGGAGTGGGGCCTTGATCTTCCCCCCACTCTTCCCACTTGCCTGGCAAGTCTCACAGGTCCTGCAATGAGTATCTGAACCCTTGTGCATCTGGGGCCAATAAAAGTGGGCGGCCAGCCTCTCAAAGGTCTTGGTCTGCCCCAGATGTCCTGCCAATGGAATGTCATGAGCCAACCACAGAAGGAAGGTTCTGAAGCACTCGGGTACCACCAGCACACGGGCTGACCCTGGCTCAGCAACCTTAGGCTCGCTATACAGGAGACTGTTCTCCCAATAAATCAGATGTGAACCAGACATGTCACCTTCTGCCTGGGCTGCAGCCTGTCGCCGCATACCCTCAAGAGAGGGGCAAACTCTCTGCTGCTCACAAAATTCCTCCCTGGTGGGCCCCCTTCCTGCTGCCAATGGGTCAGCTCAGGCAGGTCCCCCAGTTCGGTGATCTGCTCCCCGGTAGGCTCCAGGGCATCCCCTTCAGGGTCTGCTCCTTCCTGGGCCGTGGGAACCAAGGGGGCCGGCTTCCCGCGCCCCTGCCCCTTCTCTCTAAGGCAGGGATCTGGGCCATACTCTCAGGCTCCAGATCCTTCTCAACACCCTCCTTGGCTGCCATGGACCGAGTGGTAGCACACGCCCACTCAGGCAGACCCAACATCTCTAAGTGAGCCTTCCTCTCCACCGTAGCCCACGGGGAGTCCTCTAAATCATTGCCCAGCAGACAGTCTACAGGCATGGCGGGCCTCACAGCTACCTGAAGAGTTCCTGAGACCCCCCCCCCCCCTCAAAGGGAACCTGAGCCACCTCACATTGGCTCTCTGAGTTGTCGGCGGACACTACTGGGTAGAATGCATGCGGGACAACCTGTTCTTTGGACACCAACCGGGAGCTGACAGCAGTTACACTGGCCCCTGTGTCTCTTAGAGCCTCCACCCTATGGCCATTGATGGTCACCCACTGCCTGTATTTTTTAGTGTTAGCAGGCAGTGCAGGCTTGGGGACCATCTCAAAGTCCCCTAATGAGACAAGGGTCAACTCTACGTGATCCCACCCCTCTTGGGCACCCATCTCCTCCTCTCCCAGGGCTACACTAGCAATCTGGCGGGGTGGTGCACGGGGTGGTGCACTGGCCCCCTTTGGGGGCACTGGGGATCAAAATATCTGTGGCCCACTTGACCACAGTTGTAACAAGTGGGGGCTCCCTGGGAACAGGCCTACCTGTTGGGGGCCCTGTCCTCCTTTCTTGGGGGGCTGGGACACCACTGCCTGGTTCCCTGGGGGATTACTTTGGGGCCCTCGGTGGAACTCCCTCTGTTGACCCTTGTCCCCCCACTCCTCTGCTGGGGACCCTGCCCACCTTTGGCGCCGTCTCCCACTGGACCCTTGAGGACCCGGGTGCTCACCCAGCGGTCCGCCTCCTCAGCAAGCTTTCTAGGGTTAGTCAGCTTGCAATCAATTAGGTGCTGGCGTAGCTCAGGAAAACAATTACTAGATAAATGCTCCCATGCAATCAAATCATAAAACTGCGCAAAAGTTTCTACTTTGCTACCTTTTACCCAGCGTTCCATGGCTCTGCAAAAAGGACACATATTCAACCCACGTGGTACCCTCCAGCTTCTTGCAGACCCTAAACCTCTGCCTATACATCTCAGGGGTCAAACCATAGCGGGTCATCAACGCTTCCTTCATGTGGGCATAAACCATCCTACTTTCTGGGGGCAGGTCCAACAAGGTATCCCTCCCCTCACTCACAAAGCGTCCCCACAACCCCGCTCCCCAATCCTTCTCAGGGACCCGGTGGGACACCATGGCTAATTCATAAGCGGCAAACCATTGCCCAATATCTTCACTTTTGTGGAAATCCTTAATAACCTCCTTGGGTATATACACCCTACTCTCAGGGTGCACTACAGGTACGCTGCCACCAGAGGGGGAGATTTCCATACTCTTAGCTTTAATCTCCAACTCCCTCAATACTCTCTCATGCTCAAGCTTCATTCTCATAATCTCTATTTCTAGCTTCTTGTTCTCTAGGTCCCGGTGACCATCCATTTTAAGCTTAGCCATCTCCATATTATGCCGCCTATCTCTCTCCCTGTCCTCCAGCTCTTCTGGGGACAGACCCTTAACGGACACACTAGAGCCCGGGTTGGAAAGGGCTGGATCTCCTACTAAGTCTACTACATCGCCCTGCTGCTCTCCTGCATTCTCTCCCACCTCCACAAGCTCTCCTATATCCTTAGGAGCATCCCTTGCTTCTAGCCAGGCCTTCAGCGCCTTGTAATACTCCTCCCTTCTAGTGAGACCTGTGATAGGGACTGTGAATTGCTTGCAAAAATATTTGAGCTGCTTGGCATTGTAGGTTTCTATTTTCTCTTCTTCCCAGGAGAGATCCTCTGAGGCATTGGATCTGGGCTTGCCCATTGTAGAAATAACTGGCAATATCAATAAAGGACAGAAGAAAACTTCTCAAAAAATGTAAGCGGGTGAAAAATCACCGGCAATATCAATCACAATATAGGATCCCAAAAACTCTCAGAAATGTGCGCGGGTGAAAAATCACCGGCAATATCAATTACAATAGGGGATCCAAAAACTTTCAAAAAATGGGCGCGGGTGAAAAATCACCGGCAATATCAATTACAATATAGGATCCAAAAAAAACTCTCAAAAAATGTATGCGGTACGTTATGGTCTGCACTCACTAGTAGTGTACACTATAATTACTGTATGCGATCATAAATGCAAGTCCAGATCCTCACCGCTGACCACCAACGTTAGAAATGGGGGTCTCTAGTTGGCAATGGCTGGCCACTGTCCAAGTAGGGACCCTTCTTCCTAAGTCAGAGTGAGAGGGCTACCCTCTTTAATACCCCTGCTCAACCCTGTGGTAACGTAGCACGAGCAGGTAGGCTTATCTCAGAGGCAGGGTGTGAAGCATTTATGACCATACACAGTAACACAGTGAGGAACACTACGAAGGGACACCACACAAGTAGTTATAAAAAATAAGTATCTTTATATAAAGGCAGATTTATCACAAGACCAATAACTGTAAAAGCCACAATACTGTCAAAAATAGGATAGCTGTTGAAGGGCTGTCAAAAATAGTTCAAAGGTTGCAAAAAAAAGGTTCAAGTTCAAAGCAGTGGTCTCTGCGACCCTTTCTTTCACAAAGTACCTGGGATTAGGAGCAAAACCAACAAAATGTCGCAAATAAGCTGTAGCGATGATTCTCGGCACGCGAGGCCGGCGATGCGTTGAAATCCTTGCCGCAAGGGAGGATGATGCGCCGATCTGCGTGATGCGTGCGGAGACGATGCGACAAACTTCTGCACGCTGGACCGCCGATGCGATGACTTTCTTGCCGCGTGGGAGAAGTCGATGCGGCGATCCTGTTGCACTGTGCGATCGTGTTGCGATGCGAAGACAAGACGCTCCGCGAGGGAGCGACGAAATTCGGTGCGATGCGATCAAAGTGGCGGACGCACGGCGTCCGCAATGCGATGTCTCGAAGCGATGATTTCTTTAAGGGTTGCGAGTGCGCGGCGACAGCAGCGCGATGATCTTTCCAGCGCGTCTCGGCTGCAGCGGCTCGCAAAGGGGCGTCAGCGATGGTTTCGTGTTGCGGGCCCTCGGCGGCAGCAGCGCGATGATTTTCCCAGCGCTCTCGACTGCAGCGGCCCGCAAAGATGCGTTAGCGGCGATTTCCCACACTCTCTTCTCTGATGCAAACTAGAGGCCCTGGAACTCACAGGAGCCTCATCAGCAGATAGCAGTCCTCGCAGGGAGGAAGCAGGAGGTTGGTGGTGGAGTCTGATGTGCCTGAGACTCCAGCAGGAGGCTAGCTCTTTTCCTAGCCCTTGGGTAATTGCTTGTAACAAAAATAAAAGTTCTCTCAAGAGTTCCTTTTCCTCTTCTTCAAGGTCCAGTGGTCACTGCTGCAGGCCAGTGCAAGAAACAACACACAAGCACAGGGACAGTCACTTCCTGCAGATTCCTCCAGTGGCACGGACAGAGTTTCCTCTCCAGATCCAAAAGCAATACAAAAATGTAGGGGTTTGAGCACAGATATTTATACCCCAAAAGCCTTTGTTCTTAGAAGCTACCAGTCACTGAACCTAGCCAGAACCAGTTCTGCTCAGGCCTGGAGCACACAGTGGGAGGTGGAGCCAGCATTCACCTTGCCAGGCACAGCCCTATTCAGGTCAAGGAGCCACCCCTCCCCACACTCTAAATGCAGATCTCTCTATTCAACCCAGGTCTGACTCAGCCTGTCCTGCCCCTCTAAAACCAGACAGCAAATACACATAACGGCAGAGCACACTGGAAGGCTTAGGCAAGAAAATACCTACTTTCTAAAAGTGGTATTTTCAAACACAGAATATAAAAATAAACTTCACTAAAAGATGTATTTTAATATTCTGAGCTCAGGCATACTAAATTCGTTTTTCTACCATGTCCCTGGGGTCAGTTAGGACTATAGAATGTAATAGTCAAACTGCCCATTCTAGCCTATGAGGAACAGGTAGCCTTACAGTAGTGAAAAACGAAATGGGGTGTAATTCACTACCAGGACATGCTACATACACCAAGGCATGTCCTACCTTACACATACAATGCACCCTACCATAGGGGTGACTTACAGGCTGCCAAGGGAAGGTTCAGGGGCTGGGAAGTGAGTGCACTTCACAGACAAGATGGCAGTTCTGGACTGCACACAGACACTGCAGTGGCAGGTCTGAGACACACTTTAGAAGCTGCTTCTGTGGGTGGCACACATCAGTGCTGCAGGCCCACCAGCAGCATTTGGTTTACCAGCCCTGGGCACACATAGGCCACACTACTAGGGACTAACAGGTAAACCAAATAGCCAATCAGGGATATACCAATTCACATAGACATATTGACACAGGGAGCATTCGCGCTGTGACACTGAATGGCAGTGGCACAGCGCCCAGAGCATCTAACACCAGTAAAACAGAGGAGACAACAGCGAAAAATGGAAGGGAGACCCACGCCAATGGTGCCAGGTCTAACATGCTTCTCTATCAAATAGGTTTGCGCTAGGCTCGACCTAAAAAGGGCAATTTGTTGAGGGATCACTGAAAGTGCTTCTCTATCAAATAGGTTTGCCATATTGGATTGTATGAATGAAATAGACTGACAGTGTGATGCTACACAGAAAAAGATTACTGCCCCAAATATTCCTATGAATGGTCCCCTAATAGAAAATATGTATACATAGAAAGAGATTATTGCTCTTAGCATCTCTGTGAATGGTTCTTCAACAGAAAACACATGTAATAATCTTTTGCACCTAGTATTGGATCTTGCCTGCAATATAATATTGTTAAAATGTATGCAGACAATAGTTTCCTGGAAAATGGCAGGGATAACAAATAAAATCCACTCGTCCGAGTGAAAATAATACGTAGGGTCATCAAAGATTATGTATTTGCAAGAAACATGGCAACAGACAATACTTTCATTGAGGGCTTCCGGTCAATTGTGACACAAGCCACACCTTCGAGAGCAGGAAGGGTAAAAGGTGGGCTTGCAACTTTTATTTCAACCATACCGGCTAAAGTACATAAGACATTTTCTACCATCCCCGTTCTATCCATTTGTACATCTGGCAATAGAGGGCAATCCAGAACTTGTGATTATTAATTTCCATAATAATAAATTTGACTCCTCCTGTGTTAAAGTGGTAGTAAATAGGTTCACTCCGAGGAATTCCGCATGGCTACATAAAAACTCTGTGAGATTTTAAGGAGTTCCGCCAATGGGTGGAAATATGCATGGTGCGCTGCAATTTAGCACCAGTAGCGCTAAAAAATGAGTGTGAACGGCACCATGCGGAGCGCAAGAGCGTGCTGTGATGTGAGTTGATTTTGCTGCTGCTAGAGTAGAAAATCTACTCGAGCGAAAGCAAATCTACTCAAGAAGCACTCCTCTGATCGCAACCGCTCACGACCGCCCGCGTTAGAGAATGGAGCTGGGGGATGCCAAATCTCGTTCACATTTCTGGAGCCTTAGGGGAAAAAATTCCACCACGTGGTATTTGTAGGAATTGGGCCAGAACTCTGCGTTACAAGGTTACATGGAGTTGCAAAATTCTGCCAATTCCACAGGCGGAATGAAACATTCTGCCCACCCCTAGTAACAAATATGGGGAAGGATTTGGCTTCATTTCTATTGGTGGGGGTAAGTAACTGTTGTTTAATATGGATAGACTTTAATGTTAATAGATGTCCATTCAACAAAAGAGGGGGACTATGGGCTTTTAAGAGGTCCAGCATACATGCCCTAAATAGACTTGAAAAGAAAAAGGTATGCAGTTCCTGTTGTGAGGAGAATAGGAAGGCAGGGAAGGGGACTCGCAAAGTCCCTGACTACAAATTGGTAGTGTTTGTGGGAAAGGAGGGGGACTGGGAAGTCCTTCCTTTTGGAATGAGGGCCCTCACACACCCAGCCTGCTGGGTGTCATGCTTCATCATCGGGCATGCTCCTCGTCGGGTCGGCGCTGCAATACCCGACGGGCACCCTATGCAGGGGCTCTTTGGCGGAGATCTTTTATTCCTTGCCGTATGGTGCAGTGGGTGTAAGGGGCCTTAGAAGTGTAGAAATGCAAGTGTGTGGATTAAAACAGGGAATGGAAGAGTCAGGTAAATTAGACTTTAATGATCCTGCCTTCCCCCTGATTAAAAATGGAGTTGGCGACTCACTGCAATTATGCTGCAGCGTGTTGTGCTCAATCTCGTGCGGTCGACATGTTTCTTGCCTGTTTAGTCAGGTGGATCTAGCGGCAATTCCTCAGGACCTAGTGAAAATAGTTACTCTACACTCGAATATGGTAAGACTGTGATGTTCTAGCCTATTATTACCACAAGTGGCACCAAGAGGTAAAGTACCTGTTGATGCGACAGCCAATCTGAAATGAAAAATGGCAAAATGAAAGCAAATCATATCAGAGAACAATCATGCTGTAAATACTCCTGCCCTCGTATCCCTCAATAGTGACACCAGATTGTGCACCTTAACAAATGCGGTGAGCATAGTCAAAAAATGGTCACACATGTCAACCAAAATTGCCCCGCTGTGGTCGATGCCTTTGTATGTATATATGTGAAACGCAGCGGGTTCAAACCATGCGGTGAGTGATTAAAAATGATTAAAAACTGAGAAGTAGCAACATGGTGAGGTAACAGCAACTCACCTAAAACTATCTTGAGATTGGCCCCTTCAAATCCCGGCAAGTGTTGGACACAGTAAGGTGTTTGTGTCCTGGGGAGGGAGCCCAAAAGAGGAAAAGATAGTTTGAGCGCCTGGTGTAGGATGCGCGTAAGTGGGTAGATAGGGGGTAGTAGCCTCTGGTGTAGCGAGAGGCAGAAGTGAGGTGGCTATCAAACAGGGCCCCGCGTCGTGGATCGTTACTCACGGTCAGATAGGCAAAACACCCAGCCCCTGTCTGCCGGCGTGACGGGAGGTCGCCCCTCAGTGAGAGGTGCCCGCTCCATCCGCCAAACGAGCAGTACGCCGAGGACCGCCATCTGTGATAGAGAAATCGTAGGGTACGCCCCCAGGATCGCGGGTGTGCTGCTGGTGCCGAGAATCGGCGTCCAAGCCTGTGCCTCAAAGAATGTCCTCGTACAGGCAGAAATCCAACCAGGTTCCTCCAGTCCTAGGAGGAAAATAGTACTCACCAAATGACTGCGCCCAGGTGACGAGTGACCTACCCTGCACTGCCGGATCCGGGAGGTAATGGTCCCTACCAGGCTGGGGTTTAAATGGTAGTGGAAATGGCGCGCAGGGCGGGAACATCTCCTAAAGGGAGCCGGAGACTAGTGTGTACTTCGCCCCTGGTGGAGAGGAGTGGAGATGTATGGTGGCCATTTTGGGTGAATATCAAAGGTCACAGCGGGCGCCATCTTGGAGTGGGCAAAAAATGGGACGTGACTATGGCAGAAACTAATTGTCATGGATAGATGTAAACATCGGGGTGTTGCTACGTTACGTTGAGGCTACTCCAGGGGATATCTTCGTTGAGCCCATGTTTATCAGTGGCCAGACAAAAAATCCATCTTTGTTCAATCCTAAAGAGTGCCCCTGGAGAGATGGCAGAATGTGCTTCCAAAATCACCCAACTCAAGTTGTCGCAGGTGTATCCAGCAATCTCGAAATGTGTGTACAATTTGGTCGTTACTCTGCGGCACCGTATATTGCTCTTGTGTTCGCCGATACGTGTTTTTACAGTCCTCGTGGTCATACCCACATACCAGAGATTGCATGGGCATGAAAGTAAGTAGATGCAATTGGTGGTGTTTCAGTTGGTGTGTTTGGTTAGTTTCCATGTAAAGTTGTTGGAAAAAATTATTTCTTTGGTGGGTTTGGTCAATGTGCATGCAACACAAGACCCACACGGGTAGTGTCCTGAGACTGGTGGAAGGTCCCATAGAGCTCTCTGTGTAGGTTTAGTTTTGGTTATTGGTCTAGTATGGATCAATATGTCTTTGAGGTTACTGGTTCTTTTGAACGCAAACCTTGGAGTGGGTAGTTCTAAGTCCCCAGTGTTGAGGATACCCCAATGTTTGCGGATAATGTTTCTAATCCTATTGGAGTCTGGAGTAAAGGATGTGACGCAAGTCAGTGTCTCTATGTGTTCTTTATGGTTGGTTTCCAATAGGGCCTCTCTGTTATTGTGCCTCGCCCTCTTCATGGCTTGTGCTACCTTATGTCGTGGATATTCTCGTGCATGTAGGTTAGCCGTTAAATTCTTGGCTTCTAATTTGTAGTCCTCAACAGAGCTACAATTCCTCCTGATCCGGAGGAATTGGCCAAACGGTAGGTTCTCTTTGAGGGCCCTAGGATGGTGGCTACTAAACAGGAGGAGGCTATTACTGTCAGTGGGCTTTTTGTACAATTTGGTACTTAAGCGACCCTCATTCAGAATAATGTTGAGGTCGAGGAAGGGGACCATACAATCTGAGATGGTGTGGGTAAATTTAAGGTAGGGGTTTAAAGTGTTGACCCATGCACAAAATTCATCACAGGTAGTCCTATCTCCCTTCCAAAAGATCAGAATATCGTCGATGTAACGCTTCCACAATATAAGGTTATTTAAGTAGGGGTTGCGAACATCGAAGATAAGTCTAGTCTCAAAAGCAGCCACGTACAGGCAAGCCACACTTGGAGCGAATGTGCTGCCCATGGAAGTGCCCTGTGTTTGGTGGTAGAGTTTGTTGTTATACTCAAAAAGTTCTCGGTGAGGGCAAGGGTGGCACATTCCATGATAAAGGGAACAGGTGTAGGTGAGTTCCAGTCGGTGGAGTTGAGAGCATCCTCAATCACCTCTAGAGTGGCACGTTGAGGGATGTTGGTATACAACGCCTCTACGTCCAGGGTTACCAACATATTTATTTCATCCTGACCTTGGAATCCCTCAATCAAACGGAGTACATCAGTGGTATCTAGAAGGAATGATGGTGTCTCCTTAACTAGAGGCTGTAGGAAATAATCACAGAACCTGGACAACGGTTCCAGCAATGAGCCGATGCCTGACACGATGGGCCTCCCTGGGACTGGTCTCACGCACTTGTGTATTTTTGGTAGGATATAAAAGTACGGCGCTATGGGATCTTTTGTGACCAGGAATTCAGCCTCTTTTTTGCTTATCCAGCCTTCTGTTTCTGCTGTAAAAACCATGGTGGCGATTAGGGTGGTCAGTCTTTTGGTTGGGTTCACAGAAATCGGGGTGTAGTATTCTACCTTACTGAGTTGTCGTAAGCATTCAGTTTCGTAGTCACAAGTGGACATGATTACAGTGGCCCCTCCTTTGTCCGCCTGTTTGATGGTTATGCTCGAGTCATCAGCGAGGGATCTAGCTGCTGACCATTCATCATTGGAGAAATTGTGAAAGGGGGTATTTGACCTACCCTCTGTCAAGTCTTTAAGCACTGCCTGCTCAAAGGTTAAAATTTCATTGGGCACCATGCTATTGTTAGGTGTAAAGGTAGAGGGATTATGTAACCCCGTATCATTCCTGGTTAGTGTTGGTCTGTCTTTGAAAAATGCATTCAGCCTCACCTTACGGAAGAAGCTATGTATTTCGCATTGATCTCTGAAATGGCCAATTCGGGGGGTGGGAACGTAGCCTAGACCTTTCCGCAGGACTGTTAATTCTGTCTCCGTGAAATTCCTAGGGGAGAGATTCACTATTAGTTTTTCTTCCCCCTGCTCATACTCCTGGTCTCTACGGAGTTCTGGGTCTGTTCCTGCCAGTGTACTTGTTTGGCGGTCCCTCTTCTTCGCCCTTTTCCTCTGCCCCAGCCTCTTCCTAAAAAAGGCTGGTTGTTGCCAGCGAAGAATTGTGGTGGCCCCTGTGGGTAACATGGTGGACCCTGCGGGTACCCTGGAAATTGCCACATTGGAGGACCTTGGTAGGGTTGCATGGGGTAATGGGGGAATCCCGGTCGTGGTGTGCGTCTGGGATTATTATTACCCCAACTGCCTGTGCTAGAGTCACTGCTCGAGGAGGAGCCCCTCCTTATTTGCATAGTACCCTCATCTGAGGAGTAACTAGTTTTGTTGGAAATAAAGTCGGCCTTAAGGTAGGGGTAGACTTTTTCTTTGTCAAACCTTTGAATATCTTTTTGCAGTTTACTGATCTTTTGTTTCATCAGAAACTCTTTGTTTTCTGCGATCTCGTTGTTAATTTCAGTAAGCTTGCCCTTAAATATTGTCATCACGATCGTGGTCTTAAGGTTACTCTCGGCTATTTGTATCCTGACAAGAAGGGCGTCTTCTAGTCTTTTCGCTGTGTTGATAATCATTGGCAAAGCCAGTAGGTTTCGTCTATACGAGATCCAATGGTTTTATCAATTTTCTTTTGTGTTTTTTACATGGCTTAAAGTACAACGCGCTATGGTATTCAGGGAGTTGTAGCCCTGGCGGATCGAGCTTGATGCAATTTAACTAAAAACAAGGATATGTAAAATTAAAAACAAAAGCCCAGGACCAAAGCACTGCATGGCAAGGAACAGATCAGACGGTCCACTGAAGTGGAGGCAGCAGAGTTTTCCTGCACAATAGAAAAGGCTCATTTTAAATGTTCACAAATAGCACAGAACAGATATATGCAGGAGTAAAGGCAGACCTGGAAACGAACGTGTTTCTAAACTTTACCGACTGATGTTGTGCTTATATAAGCATATTCTAGCAATGGGTTGCTTCAATCCCTCAATCCAATCTAACGCGTTCCGAGTTCAAATTCACGTGCATATTGAAAAGTAAAAATAAAAAAAAGAGAAACGTATGCAATCTCGATTTTGCTTTACTTGCCAAACGGTAACATTAACTCTTCAAAACATAGTTGCTGACAAATCTTAAGGAAAGCTCTTCAGACTTGCACCCTATTGTATTTGTCTGTGAAAACCAGGAATACACTGGACGCAATATTACAAAATATATTCAACACTATACGCTGTAAAAACAAATTGAAAGCAAACCGTTTGAAGGCACAATAGCGCATCCCTTGGATTTTATGTAGTTACTCTATCGTTTATGCAATACCTTAGAGGGGCATAATACTAACCCTGGGCGGAGTACACGTAGTCGCGCTACGCTGAGTTCCGCGAAGTGGTAAAAAAAACTCTGCGAGCTACGCAGAATTCCGCGAGCACGCGGAGTTGCTTGTTCCGCCTGTTCGTGATGCGTTTTTCCTGTTTGGGAACGTGTACTGCGTGTTCGGGAGGCTGTTTGCGTGCTCGGGGGGAAATATCTCGCTTACTTGCCCATGCGGTCGCCAATGGGCGCGGCCATCTTGTTTTTCACTTGTCCCGCCCGTTCGTGATGCGTATTTCCTGTTCGCGAACGCGGATGTCCGATGGCGCGTCCGAATGACGTGTTTTCGCGATAGCACACTCTTGCGGGATCGCGCTACCAAAATCTTGTGGCGCACGCGAACGGATAGGAAAACTCGTCGGCGAACGCAGGGATCTCGGTAAGTCGCTACCGCGCGTGCGAAAACGCATTTTGAAAGCGCGAACAAGGGAAAAACTCTGCTTTGCCGCGAATCGCAGAGTTTTCAGTAACTCCGCGTTCTACGCGGAACACGGAGTTGCCAAAAATCCGCAAACTCCGTGAGCGGAGCGGATTTTACCGCCCAGGCTTACATAATACTCAGAAGTATGTCAATTACAAGATGCTGCATTTCACAGTCCGCCCACTCATTTATATGACTTGCAAACATATCGCAAGAGCCCTCTAAAAGGTTTATTCCTGCACACAGCAACAGCCTTCCCCTGTAATTTCAAGTGCTGGAGGTTAGTGCAAGGTTAGAAACAGACACCTCTCCCAGCAGGCACACGCCTCTGGCCTCTGCCTGATGTGCTCAAAGTGCCCTCCATTCAGACAGCTGGAGGAAGCAAGGCTAGGAGAGGGAGGAGAGGATGTGGAGTTACAGCCAGAACTACAGGCTTTGGTGCTGGGGAACCAGGTTTGAATCTCAGTGTCGACTTGCCATCCTGTGATTCTGGGCAAATCACTTAATCTCCCTGTGCCTACAAAAACAGTAATGTATAACTGGTGCTCATGTAAAGTGCTCCAATACCTTGAGATCAATCACACTATCTTCAAAAACAAGCGTGACACAAAAAACAAGATGTCTGGCGCTGCTGCGGGAAGGGAGAGGCGATAGGGAGCACAAACAATGGGCAATGGAAAGACGGAACACATGCACCGTATGGATTGCGGGCTGAAATTTAAAAAAGTAAAAAGTATTAAAAAAGAATGAATATATACTGCAAAATGCAGAGCTACACAAATAACATGCAGTCGCCAAGACACTTGAGCACAAAGAAAAAAGTAGTGCCATAAAAGGAGGAGGAAAAGTTCAAAGAAAGGAGTACTTGGTCCAAGCTCCACTGATATGACAACACACTAAGAGACAGACGAACACAGCAGGAAATAGCATGTTGCAACCAACAGAAAACAAGGAAAACAGAATGACAGTCATACGAACAAATGGAAAGTAAAGGCGGCTGTAAGCCCCTTTTACGTCTTTTTATTTTTTAATACAAAAGATTTCACAAGCTCAGCGCAAGCACTGTGCAGGTGAAACCTAAAAATGGAACTATAAGGACAGGCATGGCTGGATTTAGTGCAAGCAGCTGAGACAAATGATACTTGTTTATTTTAGAAGACCATAATAAATGCCTTTGAAGATGCATCTCCTCAAATGGAGTCGTTGGCTTTAGCTCAAGCTCGGACTGACCATTTCAAACTAAATTTGAACTCTAAAAATTATTGTGATTCAGGATGTGATGATAAGTTATTACACTTAAATGTAGCGGCAGGAAATGTTACTATTGCTTTAGGAATGAAGTGATTGTTGCTATAAATAAAAGTGCAACAGGGAGGGTGGCTGGATCAGACGGGGTACCAGTAGACATAAATAAAAGTCTACAGATTTCCCACCACCCATTTATTTATTTATGGTGTTAATAAAGCTCAACACTCATCCCCTTAGGGATATCACGGCACTGTAAAGCTCCCTAACATTTCAACTGAGAGAAACTCGCAAAAGCAAGAAAAATGTCATGTGCAGGTAGGACATTAGCCTGAAGACAGTCAGGTTTTCAACTTCTTTCTAAACCATAAATGGTTCTCAGTAAGGCCACCCAGGGGTAACACTTCAGCACAGGAAGTGACATCACTGGATCTCCCATCATCCACCTGCACAAGAAGGGACATCATTGAATTTCCCATCATCCATCTGGACAGGAAGTGACATTACTGGTTTTCCTGCCAAAACCGTCTTTGAAAGAAGAAGCCAAGCAAGAGGACTTCATTTTCCATCACCCATCAGCAGAGGAAGTAAAATCACTGGATCTCCCATTATGCAGCTGCCCAGGAAGTGTGTATCAAGAGGGTGTGCAGTTCCTAACTGGAGGTGCGGGGAAAGGGAGGTATTTCTTCGTGATGCCCTCACCCACCCCGAAGGATGTCATGCTTCATCATTGGGCCAAGCTCCTCGTCGGGCCGGCGCTGCAATGCCCCGACGGGCTCCCGTAAACGGGACTCTTTGGCGGAGATCTTTTGAAGAAGCTGTAGGGTGCGTGCGGGTGTGAGGGCTGGGTAGTGCATGAGGTGGTGGGTTAAAATAAGTCTGGAGCAGTCCTACTCTAGTCTGTTTTTATTACTAAGGTAGCTCAAGCTTAATTAAAATGTGTGGATGCCCTAAGTGGATGTAATGTTCCTATAGGGCTGTCATAGTGTGATGGGTCAAAATGTTTCGTGCCTAATTTGCCCCTAACGGGTCAGATGGCACTTCATCAGGACCAAGAAAAACTAAAGGTGAGTGGTGCCCTACCGTAGGTCTGGTTCTCTAAATTTGGTCTGATGACCAGGCGCGGTAGGATGTACCCTAGTAGACTTATACTGGGGTATTAAAGACCTGGTGGGAAAAAGGGGGGGGGGAGAAAAAAAAAGGGGGGGAGAGAAAAAGAACAACCAATGGGGAGTTAAAGTAAGGACGTGTGGCGCGGTGCTCTTCTGGCAGTAAAGCACAAGTTACTAACTTGTGTAACGATATATCTGTAAGAGACAGTAGTTAGTGACAGATTCCTTACCTTAGAATATCCCCAGGCGTCAGGCTGGATCCGGAAAGTTTTTTGCGTAGCAGTACCCTTGCGCGTAGGTAGGCGGCGTCGTGCGGCTCCGCGTCCGTCGTCGGCGTCGTGATCGCCGGGATGACGTCGCGGGCAGTACTTAGACGCCGCCCCTGCGCGCTGACGTCAGTTCTGTACACGACTTTCCGCGCCAGGAACGCAGAGCCATGCAAGAAGCTGACATAGGTGTCTGAAAAATACTAGGGCCCTGAAAGGGATGTCCTTAACCCTAGAAATCAGTTCGCAGAACGGGGAGGATGGGTGGGGCGGTAAGGAATCTGTCACTAACTACTGTCTCTTACAGATATATCGTTACACAAGTTAGTAACTTGTGCATCTGAAAGAGACACGTTAGTGACAGATTCCTTACCTTAGAATAGATACCCCAGCAATACCAACCCCGGTGCTGGGTCTGCGAACAAGATCAGACAAGGAAGTCCTGGAGGACAGAACGGCCAAAGAAGCCGTCCCTCCGGACTTGACTGTCAAGGCAGTAATGCTTTGTAAACGTGTGCAGCGAGGCCCACGTAGCTGCCTGACAGATAACCGGCAGCGGAACACCGCGGCCCAAAGCCGTGGTAGCAGCCGTTGCCCTGGTGGAATGGGCACGCAGCCCAACAGGAGGCTCCTTCTTAGCCAAAGAATAGCAGGCCTTGATGCACAAGGTAACCCAGCGGGAGATGGTTCGTTTGTGCACCGCCCGACCTTTTTGGCGCCCACGTAGCCAACAAAGAGCTGGTCATCCACCCGGAAGTGTTTTGTGCGGTCGATATAGAAGGAGAGCGCACGTTTTGGGTCCAGACGGTGGAGCCTCTCTTCCTCTCTGGAAGGATGCGGAGGCGGAAAGAAGGTAGGCAAAGTGATGGTCTGCCCAATGTGGAAGGCAGTAACCACCTTTGGCAAGAAGGACGGACGCGTCCTAAGAACAACCTTGTCTGGATGGACAGACAGAAAGGGAGGTTTGCATGATGGAGCCTGGAGATCACTCACCCGCCGAGCGGAGGTGATGGCCACCAGAAAGGCTGTCTTCAGAGTTAGAAGACGAAGAGGACAGTTATGTAGAGGCTCAAAGGGAGCGCACATTAAAAAGGTAAGAACCAAGTTCAAGTCCCACTGAGGCATCGCAAACGGAACAGGAGGGAAGAGGTGTGTAATGCCTTTTAAGAACCTGTTAACAACAGGGGACTTGAAAAGGGAGGGCTGATCAGGGAGCCTGAGGAAGGCCGAGATAGCACAAAGATAACCCTTGATGGTACCCAGGGCAGAACCCTGTTGGGCCAGAGAAAGAAGGAACAGAAGGACCTCAGAAAGAGGGGCAGAAAGGGGATTCACAGCCTTTGCTGTGCACCATGCCACAAATTTGTTCCACCTGCAGGCGTATACCACCTTAGTGGAGGGACGCCTGGCTGCCAGAATCACATCACAAACTTCGGGAGGCAAGTCGAAAGGAATCAACTGCCGCCGCTCAATCTCCACGCAAGCAGGTGTAGACTGGACAGGTTCGGGTGGAGGACCGTCCCCTGCTGCTGCGACAGAAGATCCTCCCGAAGAGGCAGACGGATCGGGGGATCTACGCTCATACTGAGTAGCTCGGGATACCAAACTCTTCGAGCCCAGTCCGGAGCCACAAGGATGACTTGGGCCCGGTCGTGCCGAATCTTCTTCAACACTCTGGGTAGAAGTGGTATAGGCGGAAAGGCGTACAACAGACCGCAACTCCACTCGCGACGAAAAGCGTCGCCGAGCGAGTGCCGCCTTGGAAATTCCAACGCGCAGAACTGATGACATTGCGCGTTCTCTTCGGTGGCGAATAGATCTAACCAAGGCTCTCCCCATTGTTGAAAGAGTCCTTGCGCCACTTCCGAGTGAAGACGCCATTCGTGATCCATCATGCACCTTTGACAGAGGGAAGGAATGCCTTGAGTGCAAGTCGGATCGCCCGGAGCTCCAGAAGGTTGATATGGAGCCGGGACTCCGCCGGAGACCAGAGGCCTCTGATCTCCGCCTCTCCCATGTGACCGCCCCATCCCAGAAGGGACGCGTCCGTCACAACTGTGTGCTCTGGCTGGGGAAGGGAGAGGGATCTGCCCATGACCCATTGCCGGTTCGAGAGCCACCACTGCAACTGTTTTGCAGTCCCCTCCGAGATCTGGACGTGATCGGACAGGTTGCCCTGGTGCTGCGCCCACTGGAACTTCAGGTCCCACTGCAGAGCCCGCATATGCCATCTGGCATGATTGACCAGCAGGATGCAGGAGGCCATGAGGCCCAGCAGCCTCAGGATCATCCGTACCGAAACCCAGGATAAAGGCTGAAAGATCGGAATCATAGCCTGAATATCCCGGACTCGCCGTTCGGGAGGATAGGCCCGAAACTGCGTCGTGTCCAGAACTGCTCCGATGAAAAGGAGCTGTGGAGAAGGAATCAGATGCGACTTCGGCACATTGATGGAGAACCCCAGCGAGTGCAGGAGTTCGGCCGTAGTCTGGAGGTGGGAGACGACTGCCTGGGACGAGCCCGCCTTCAGCAGCCAGTCGTCGAGGTAGGGGAAGACTGAAACCCCTGCCCGGCGCAGATGAGCTGCGACCACTGCCATCACTTTCGTGAACACCCGAGGGGCACTGGTAAGGCCAAAGGGGAGCACGGTGAACTGAAAATGCTCGAGGCCTACCGTGAACCGAAGGTAACGCCGGTGGGCCGGCAGGGCGGGGATGTGGAAATAGGCGTCCTGCAAGTCCAACGCTACCAACCAGTCTCCAGGGTCGAGGGCAGTCAAGACCTGAGCTAGGGTGAGCATCTTGAACTTCTCCTTCCGGAGGAAGCGATTGACGTTCCGGAGGTCCAAGATAGGACGCATGTCCTCCTTGTCCTTTTGGGCACCAGAAAGTAGTGGGAGTAGCAACCACGCCCTACTTCTGGGGTCGGAACATGCTCGATGGCCCTCTTGGCCAAGAGGGCCGTGACTTCCTTCTGCAGAAGCACCAAGTGATCCCCTGACATGCGGTGGAATTGAGGTGGCATGGCTGGGGGGGTGGTCTCGAAGGGGAGGGAGTAGCCCCTTCGGACAATGTCCAAGACCCACTTGTCCGAAGTGATGGCACGCCAGTGGTGAAGGTGATGGCGGACCCTGCCCCCAACTGGCGTGCTGTGCACCGGAAAGGAGGGACTAGGAGGGCTTGGAGGCCGCGGACGGGGCGGGGTGTGTGGCCTGACCCGCACGCTGGTTGCCCGAACCGCCACGGCGGTATCCACGTCCTCGGCCACGCGAAGACGCCTGCTGCGCGGGCCAGTGGCTGGGCTGCTGACGTGACTGGGCGCCCCTTCCGTTGCCACGATAGGGGCGAAAAGCAGAGGTTAGCGGAGGGCGTGCAGTAGAAAGGCCCAGGGACTTGGCAGTAGCCCGTGAGTCCTTAAAACGCTCCAACGCATGGTCTGCTTTGGAACCAAAAGACCGACTCCATCAAAGGGCATGTCCATGAGTGTATTCTGGACATCACCCGAGAAACCAGTGGTTCTCAGCCAGGCGTGGCGACGCAGCGCCACCGTCGTTGCAATAGATCTGCCCAGCGAGTCGGCGGTATCAAAGCCACAACGTATGGTGTATTTGGCCGCATCCCTACCTTCCGCAATGGCGCGGGTAAGCAGTGTCTGGACCTCCTCAGAACACTGGGGCAAAACAGTCGCCACCGAATCCCACAGGGAGTGGGTATATCGGCCCAAAAGACAAGCGGTGTTGATGGACCGCAAGCCAGCACTGGAGGAAGAAAAACCCTTCTTCCCAAATTGATCCAGGCGTTTGGATTCCCTATCTGGAGGGGCGGTAGGGAAGGCGGTTTGGGAAGCCGAGGCTTGGACAACCAAGCTCTCAGGAGTGGGGTGGACAGAGAGAAACAAGGGGTCGCCCGGAGCTGGGCGATGGCGTCGGGACACGTTCCTATCCACAGGAGCCCCTGTGTTGGGCTTGGACCAGGCGCCCAAAAGAACGTCAGTGAGTGCATCGTTAAACGGCAGCACAGTCTCCAAGGAGGAGGCTGCCGGCTGAAGCACCTCTGTCAAGAGATTAGTCTTGACCGCCACAGTAGGGAGTTGGAGATGTAAGGCTCCAGCTGCCCTACGCAACACCGTTGCAAAATTGGCTCCCTCCTCCGTAGCCACGGGAGGAGACAGCATGCCAGTGTCAGGGGCAGTATCTAGACCACTGGCATCCCCGAGTTCCTCTGCCCAGTCCTCATCATACTGACACTGTTGTGCCAGAGGGTCCTCAGACCCCTCCCAGTCCTCCTGGTCCTCCTCCGGTTCAAAATAAGGAGGAGGAGGGACATTTGGGACCCAAGGTCTCATCGGCGCCGGAACCGGCGTCGAGCGACGTCGGTCCGGCTCCATGTCCGGAGCCGGAGAGTACTGGGGGACGACGCCGCCCGGAGCCCCGGGCGGCGTCAGGAACGGCACCGGAGACATCGGCGTCGGCGGAGGCGTGGTCAGGTCGACCGGCGTCGATGGGGGTTGCGGTACCACCGGAGCCGGGATCGAGGCTGGAGGCACAAGCGACGCCGGGACCGGAGTCGTCGGCGACGCCGGGGCAACCCCATCAGGGCCCGCGGGGCCCGAAGGCGCACCGGAGGGACCTTGAGGCCCGAAGAGGCGGGCCATGGCCGACAGGAATTCCTGTATTTGGGCCGGATCCGCCCCCGAACCCGGGAAGGACGGGTATTGCGGGGGCGACTCCACAGGCATGTCCGGGGCCGCGGGGACGGTGCCGGGAGGGGCCTCAGCCGAGTCGCGAGACCGGCGAGGCGAAGTCCTAGAGCGACGATGCTTCTTGGACTTCTTGTGTTTAGAATTACCGGACGACGAAGACTTGGATTCCGACGACCGGCGAGGACTCCGCGACCGACCCCTCGACCTCTCACGCGACCGGGGCTTGGTGCGGCGCGGAGCCGACTGCCGGGCCTCGAGGAGCTTTCGAGACCGCACTCGCAAAGCTTTCGGGTTTAGGGACCGGCAGTCGGAACACGACTTCGTGTCGTGGTCTCGCCCGAGACAGAAGAGACACTCCAGATGCGGGTCTGTGATGGACATCATCCGAGCACAGGCGTCGCAACGCTTAAAGCCGGGCATCCCTAACGACACCTTGGAGTCGATACGAAAAGAAACAGTGAAAAAATTCACCCAAAAAGTTAGTCAAAAAATGACTAGGGCACTGCTCTTCCCGGATCTGCGCTTGCTGGCGCGGAAAAAGAAGAACTGACGTCAGCGCGCAGGGGCGGCGTCTAAGTACTGCCCGCGACGTCATCCCGGCGATCACAACGCCGACGACGGACGCGGAGCCGCACGACGCCGCCTACTGACGCGCAAGGGTACTGCTACGCAAAAAACTTTCCGGATCCAGCCTGACACCTGGGGATATTCTAAGGTAAGGAATCTGTCACTAACGTGTCTCTTTCAGATAACAGTAAAAACAGCTACGATGTAACTGTGATGTGGCATGCGCATGCATGTGTGGTCTTATGGTTTCGGATCCTAGGTAACTCAATTGAGTTCAATGTGCCAAAGATTATATTGACACGAAGGTGCTAGTATGCGCAAAATGTGCCTGAGATGACAGATATACATTCAAACAGAATTTGGTGCTCAAAAAGATGTACCACATTTGCAACAGTGATACACGAAAGCGGTGAGGTGCACATACATATATACGTGGAAGTGCACTCACTTTCACTATGTTTGTATTCGTGTCACAAATCAGAAGAAAATGCAGGCGTTTTTTGCCTAAATCGTGGTGTGACTGGCGCCAACTAGTGCCGTATGCTCAGGCGGCAAGGCGAGTCTATAGGCAAAGTACACACACTAAGTGAAACCAAAGTTGTATGGTATGTTACAGCGGCCGTAGTGCACGTGTGTCAGAATGCGCACGTACACGTATGCGGGGGGTTAGACTATATCTCATTATGCTAGTAATGCTGGCCAACAGAAATATATTACATGCTGCCCAGGAAGTGACATCATTGGATCTCCCATCATCCACCTGCACAGGAGGTGACATCACTGAATTTCCCATCATCCATCTAGACAGAAGGTGACATCACAGTTTTCCCCCCAATCTTTAAAAGAAGAAGCCAAGCAAGAGGACTTCATTTCCCATCACCCATCAGCACAGGTAATGATATCATGGCACCCTGGCCTCCTCCTCCCTCCCAGGACCTACTTAATGAAAGCTGCATCACGGACACTCAGCGGACATGTGCAGCGCCAGGAACCCTGGTCCGATCACCGCCCGGCGATACTCTGCAGCACTAGGAAGCTAAACCCCGGTCCCTCAACTACTGCTGTGCCGTGCCGCACCGCACCGCACTGCACCTCAGACCATGGCACCTGTACCCACTGCCGGGTCTCCATCAGCCACCCAACGACACCCTCCACACAAATACTAACAACACCCTCAACACCACCTCCCAACACACACACCACACAAGCACCAACTATGACTACACTCCCACCCTACACCACCTGCCATAGCAAACCTGCACGTCAACTCCCACTCACATGCATGCTTCTCAACACACGATCACTCAGCAAACACACAAACAAAATATGGGACCTTCTGAGCAGCGACACACCCGACATCCTCTTCATCATAGAGACCCGTCTCAACCCCTAATTAGCTCCCGACATCGCTAAGCAAGCCCAGCGGGCTACAAGATAGCTTGACAGGACCGCCTTCACAAGCCAGGAGGAGGACTCACTATCATCTAGCACAACATCCACAGAGAACGCCACCCCATTCATGGAACACCTGCACTTCAAGCTGCAAATCTCCAAAAACTTCCCTCTGAATGGAACCCTCGCCTACCGACCACCGGGACACCGAGCCATCTTTACCAACCTCATCACCGAATTTGTCGCTCCACTCACCATCAACTCCAGAGCCTACATTCTCCTCGGTGACCTCAACTTTCACCTGAAAGAACAAAATTACCCCTGCTTCAAAGCACTCATCAAAAGCTTGAGCAACATCAGATGCACCCCGCTCATCACAGAACCAACACACCCCGCAGGACACACACTAGACTTCAACTTCACCACAAGCGACAGCATCAAATACAACTCCACCACACCGCTCACATGGACTGAGCACTCCATCCTCACTTCCAAATCAACACACCTCAAGTCAACACCCCTACCAAGTTCAGCACTCCAAGCCACAGCTGTTACAAAATCATAGAAGCAGACTGACTCAGCGCCCTCAGCACTGATCAGCCCAGCCTCACAGACAACCTCGACAAGGACATCAACAACTTCAACAACCGGATCAAGCACTGCTTGGATTCCCTCACACCCATCAAACCCAACAAGCATAGAAGATCAAACAAGCAGGCCAGGTGGTACAGAGAAGACCTCCGAGACATCAAACAACACTGTAAACAGCTACAAAGGAAATGGAGGGCCAGCCACACACACCACTGACAGAACTACCTAGAAGGTTGCACTCGGACACTATCACCAGCAAATTAGAAACACCAAGAAAAAATCACTAATGGACCACATCGAAGGAAGCTCCAACAGCTTCAAGGAGATCTTCTCAAAATTCAAGGATTTCACTTCGCCCTCAGCCACTGTCAACAACATTGCTGCCTCGCAACAACTCTGTGACAACATATCCAACTTCTTCCACAGCAAAATCACAAACATCGACAGCATTTTGGCACACCAACCCAACCCCGGAGAAATCATCGCTAACCCACCCAGCACCAACCAAGACGGCCACCTGACCGAATGAACAACCCTCACCAGAAATGACAGTGGCAATAATAGGGACCATCCACTCAGGGGGCCCAATGGACCAATGCCCCCACCGCATCTACAACCTAGGAATATCACCAATCAGTTCCACCCTGCTGACCCACATCATCATCATGTCCATCAAATCCACCACTTGGATGAATGGAAACTTGAAGAAATCAACACACTCCTCAAGAAGCCCACAGCCGACCCAAATCAACTGAACTTCTGACCCATCTCCCAGCTCCCCTATCTAGCCAAAGTAATTGAGAAGGCCATTAACAAGCAACTCACAACCCACCTCGAACTTCACCATCTTCTAGACAACACACAAACAAGATTCAAAAACAACCTCACCACTGAAACAGCACTCATTGCAGCCACCGACGACATTCGAAACATCCTGGACCAAGGAGAAACAGTGTCCCTCATCCAGCTCAACCTCTCCGCGGCCTTCGACACTGTCTCCCACAACACCCTCATCATAAGACTCCACGAGATTGGCATACAAGGATCCACTCTCAGATGGATCTGTTCCTTCCTCACGAGAAGAACCCAGAGGGTCAGGCTGCCACCCTTCACATCAGAGAGCAAGAAAGAACAAGTTACTTACCTTCGGTAACGATATATCTGTAAGAGACATATATTGGTTATGGATTCCTCACCTTAGAATTACCCCCAGGAGTCAGACTGGATCCGGAGAATTTTTCTTCAGCAGTACCCCTGCGAGTCGGTAGGTGGCGTCGGTCGACTCCGCGTTCGCCGTTGGCGTCGTGGTCGCCGGAATGACGTCGCGGTATCTACTTAGACGCCGCCCCTGCGCGCTGACGTCAGTTCTTTACACAACATTCCACGCCAGAAGCGCAGAGCCATGCAAGACACTGACCACTGGTGCACAAAACTAGGGCCCTGAAAGGGAGTCCTTTACCCTAGAAGTCAGTTCGCAGAACGGGGAGGATGGGTGGGGCGGTGAGGAATCCATAACTAATATATGTCTCTTACAGATATTTCGTTACCAAAGGTAAATAACTTGTTCATCTGAAAGTTATGGATTTCTCACCTTAGAATAGATACACCAGCAATACCAACCCCGGAGGTGGGTCTGCGAACTAAGTTCACACCAGAAAGTCCTGGAGAACTGAACGGCCAAAGAAGCCGTCTCTCCGGACTTGGTTGTCCAGGCAGTAGTGTTTAGTAAACGTGTGCAATGATGCCCACGTAGCTGCCTGGCAGATGTCATGAAGGGGGACTCCATGTCTCAAAGCAGTAGTGGCTGCCGTCGCCCTGGTGGAATGGGCGCGCAGCCCTACCGGAGGTTCCTTTTTCGCTAAGGAATTGCAGATTTTGATGCCAAGAACGACCCATCAAGAGATGGTCCGTTTTTGCACGACCCGACCTTTCTTGGCGCCCACATAGCCAACAAAGAGCTGGTCATCCACCCAGAATCGTTTTGTGCGATCCAGATAGAATGAAAGCGCACGTTTTGGATCCAGATGGTGGAGCCTCTCCTCCTCTTCGGAAGGATGCGGGGGCGGGAAGAAGGTGCGCAAAGTGATGGTCTGTCCTATGTGGAAAGAGGTAACCACTTTGGGAAGGAAAGAAGGCCTAGTGCGAAGGACAACTTTGTCCGGATGAACAGCCAGGAAAGGAGGTTTGGAATAAAGAGCCTGAAGCTCACTCACCCTGTGAGCAGAGGTGATGGCAACAAAAAGGCAGTTTTAAGTGTCAGAAGTCTGAGAGGACAGTTAAGTAGCGGCTCGAAAGGAGCGCACATAAGGTAGGTCAGAACCAGATTAAAGTCCCACTGGGGCATTACGAAAGGAATTGGAGGAAACAAGTGAGCAATGCCCTTAAGGAAGCGTTTTACAATAGGGGACTTGAAAAGAGAAGGCTGATCAGGAAGCTGAAGAAAGGCTGAAATGGCCGAAAGATAGCCTTAGAGTGCCCAGAGCAGAGCCCTGCTGGGCCAAAGAAAGAATGAAGAGGAGAAACTCTGAAAGGGGCTCCACAGCCTTTGCTGCGCACCATGCCACAAACTTGTTCCATCTACAGGCGTATACCATTTTGGTGGAGGGACACCTGGCTGCCAAGATAATGTTACAGACTTCAGGAGGAAGGTCGAAAGCTGTCAATTGTCGCCGCTCAATCTCCACGCAAGGAGGTGGAGGCTGGACAGGTTCGGGTGGAGGACCGTCCCCTGCTGCTGCGACAGAAGATCCTCCCGAAGGGGCAGTCTGATTGGAGAATCGATGGCAATATGCAAGAGCTCGGGATACCAGACTCTTCGTGCCCAGTCCGGGGCCACAAGAATGACTTGGGCCCGGTCGTGCTTGATCTTCTTCAGCACTCTGGGTAGAAGTGGTATAGGAGGAAAGGTGTGTAGAAGACTGCAACTCCACTCCACTCACGACGAAAAGCGTCGCCTAGCGACTGCTGCCCTGGAAATCCCAACGCGCAGAACTGCTGAGATTGCGCGTTGTCTTCAGTGGCGAATAGATCTAACCAAGGCTCTCCCCACTGCTGAAAGAGACCTTGCACCATCTCCGAGTGAAGATGCCATTCGTGATCCATCATGCACCGGTGGCTGAGTTCGTCCGCCCTGGCGTTCAGAGAATCTGCCAGGTGTTGAACCATCAGGGATATGCCCTGATGTTCCAGCCACTTCCAGAGACGAAGTGCCTCCTGACAAAGGATCCATGAACCCCCACCCTGTTTGTTGCAGTACCACATGGCTGTGGAGTTGTCTGTGAACACCTGCACTACTCTCCCTTTGACAGAAAGAAGCAAGTGCAAGACGGATCGCCCCAAGCTCCAGAAGGTTGATGTGGAGCCCGGACTCCTCCGGAGACCAGAGGCCTCTGATCTCCGCCTCTCCCATGTGGCCGCCCCACCCCAAAAGTGATGCATCTGTCACCACTGTGAACTCTGGCTGGGGAAGGGAGAGGGACCTGCCGTTGACCCAATCCTGGTTCGTTAGCCACCACTGCAATTGGTGTGTAGTGCCCTCCGAGATCTGGACACAATCGGAAAGATTCCCCTGATGCTGTGCCCACTGGAACTTCAGCTCCCACTGCAGAGCCCGCATATGCCACCTGGCACAGTCCACCAGTAGGATGCAGGAGGCCATGAGGCCCAGTAGCCTCATTGTCATTCTGACTGAAACCCGGGATAGAGGCGGAAAGCCCGAATATCCCGGACTCGCTGCTCGGGAGGATAAGCCCGAAACTGTGCTGTGTCCAGAACTGCTCCGATGAAAACGAGCTTCTGAGAGGGAATCAGGTGTGACTTCGGCACGTTGATGGTGAACCCCAGCGAATGCAGGAGGTCGGCCGTAGTCTGGAGGTGGGAGACGACAGCCTGGGGCGAGCTCACCTTCAACAGCCAGTCGTCGAGATAGGGGAAGACTGGGACCCCTGATCTGCGCAGATGAACTGCGACCACCGCCATCACTTTCGTGAACACCCAAGGGGCGCTGGTAAGGCCAAAGGGGAGCACGGTAAACTGAAAGTGCTCGTGGCCTACAGTGAACCGTAGGTAACGGCTGTGGGCCGGCAGGACGGGATGTGAAAATAAGCGTCCTGCAAGTCCATCGCTACCTTCCAGTCTCCAGGGTCGAGGGCAGACAGGACCTGAGCCAATGTCAACATTTTGAACTTCTCCTTCCGGAGGAAGCGGTTGACGTTCCTGAGATCCAAGCTAGGACGCTGGCCCTTGTCCTTCTTGGGCACCAGAAAGTAGTGGGAATAACAACCACGACCTACTTCTGGGGCAGGAACTCACTTGATGGCTCCCTTTGCCAAGAGAGCTGTAACTTCCTGGTGGAGAAGGGCCAAGTGATCCTCCGACATGCAGTGGAATTAGGTTGGCATGGATGGAGGGGTAATCTCGAAAGGGTGGGAGTAGCCCCTTCGGACTATCTGCAAAACCCACCTGTCCGACGTGATGTTGAGCCAGTGGGGGAGGTGATGGCGAATCCTACAGCCCACTGGCGAATGGTGGCCCTGAAAGGTCGGACTAAGAGGGCTTGGAGGCTGCTGCAGAGGGGGCGCTGGTGGACTGGCCTGCCCGCTGGCCCCCAGACCCACAACGGTGGGTCCCACATCCCCAGCCGCGCAGAGGCTGGACAGCTTGCGCAGGCCTGTGGCTCTGGGCGGAACGTGGCGGGCACCCTTCTGCAGCCACGAAAGGGGCGAAAATCTGACTGCGCGGGGCGAGAGGTGGAAGCGAGGCCCAAGGACCTGGCCGTAGCCCTGGAGTCCTTAAAGCGCTGGAGCGCGCTGTCTGCTTTGTCGCCAAACAAGTGACGGCCATCAAAGGGCATGTCGAAAAGTGTAGCTTGGACATCACCTGAAAAGCCAGTGGACCTCAGCCAGGCGTAGCATCTCAGGGCTACTGACGTTGAAATCGTCCTGCCCAGCGAGTCGGCGGTATCCAGCCCACATCGTTTGGCGAACTTCGCTGCATCTCTCCCTTCGGCAACTGCACGGGAGAGCACGGCCCGGGCCTCCTCCGGGCACTGTGGCAGCACCTGCGCGACCATGTCCCACACAGAATGGGAGTAACGGCCCAAGAGACATGCGGTGTTCACCTAAGCTGGAGGAAGAAAACATTTTCTTCCCAAGATGGTCCAGCTTCTTGGATTCCCTATCAGGTGGAGCGGTAGGGAATATGCCCTTGGAAGTTGAAGCTTGGACCACCAAGCTCTCGGGTTGGGGTGTTGGGAGAGGAGAATGGGGTCACCCGGGGCCGGGCTGTGGCGTTGGGCAATCATCCTATCCACAGGAGCCCCTGTGTTGGGCTTGGACCAAGTGCCCAAAAGGATGTCCGTGAGGGCCTCATTGAACAGCAGCAGGGGCTCCGAAGAGGCCGCTGCCAGTTGAAGCACCTCAGTCAGGAGGTAAGTCCTGACCGCCACAGTAGGAAGCTCAAGGTTTAAGGCCTCAGCCGCCCTACGCAAGACCACTGCGTATGATGCACCCTCCTCCGTAGCCACGGTAGGGGGAGAAAGCATGCCAAGGTCTGGAGAGGTGTCCAGACCACTGGCCTCACCCAACTCCTCTCTCCAGTCCAGTTCTTCTAACTGGTCTGCCAGAGGGTCCACAGACCTCTCCCAGTCCTCCTCACTCTCCTCTGGTAGCCACTCAGGGCGATAGGGAACACCAGGGGAGAACAGGGGTACAAAAGTACCGGTTGGCACCAGTCCCGACGTCGGTCGACGCCGGTCCGGCTCTGTGTCCACATCGGTTGGGGATACAACTGGCATCGGAGGGGGCGGAGGTGTCACCAATGGATTCAGCGCCGGGGGAGGTGTCGTTAAGCCGACCAGCGCCGATCCGGATCCAGGCCTGGATCCCTGAGGGCCCTGCGGCGCCGAAGCCGCCAGCTTCGAAGGCCTAGAACCCCCAGCCGAGTCCGCGGAGCCCGAAGGAGCGCCGGCGGAGTCGGGCTGCCCAAAGATGGAGTGGAGGGCTTCGTAAGAGATACGAAGTTAGGTAGGGGTTGCTCCGGCTCCCGGAGAGGGAGGGAGGCTCGGAGCAGAACCAACAGGCTCCGTGAGCGGAGCCGGGCGACTACCGTCCGCAACCCGCGTCGCGTTGGCCGATGCTTCTTCGCCTTCTTTTTGTGCATCGACTTACCCGAAGACAAAGACTTCGACGAGGAGTGGTGGTGATGGCTCCGCAACCGGTCCCGCGACCTCCCTCTCAACCGGGACCTCGAGCGGCACGGAGCCGACTGCCGGGCCCCCAGAAGCTTTTGGGACCGCTCCCGCAAAGACTTCAGGGCAATGGCCCGGGTGTCGCAGCACGACTTCGGGTCGTGGTCGTGCTCCAGGCACCATAGGCACACGAGATGTGGGTGCGTCACCGACATCAGCTTGTCGCAGGAGCCACAAGGCTTGAAGCCGGTCCATTGAGATAACATCCCTGTGCACCACGAGTCGGACGACTCGCAAAGATGTCAACAAAAAGAGAGTCAAAAAGTAACTCGAGGTACCGCTCTCTCCGGATCTGCGCTGGCTGGCGCGGAAAAGAAAGAACTGACGTCAGCGCGCAGGGGCAGCGTCTACGCGTCAACGTAGATACCGCGACGTCATTCCGGCGACCACGACGCCGACAAACGCGGAGTCGACCGACGCCACCTACCAACGCGCAGGGGTACTGCTGAAGAAAAATTCTCCGAATCCAGTCTGACGCCTGGGGGTAATTCTAAGGTGAGGAATCCATAACTAATAGTCTCTTTTAGATCTGATATGCGGTGTCCCACAGGGATTGTCTCTCAGCCCAACATATACATGACACCACTCGCCAACATCAGGCGATCACAAGACATCACTGTCATCTCCTACGCCTATAACAAACAACTCATCCTCTCCCTGACAGACAAAACAAACTCCACCAGAGCCAACTTCACCAACTGCATGACCATGGTTGGTAGCAGACTGGATGCAAAGCAACAGCCTGAAGCTCAACTCCAACAAGAATGAAGTACTGGTCTTCGGCAACAAGAACACACCATGGAATTCTACCTGGTGGCAGTTGGAGCTAGGACCCACACCCACAGACCACGCAAGAAATCTAGGGATCATCCTAGATGAAAACCTCAACATGCCGGCTCAAGTCAACGCAGTGTGCACCTCCTGCTTCCATATCCTATGCATGCTGCAAAAGATCTTTAAATGGTTGCCTCAGAACACCAGACGGACCGTCCCACAAGCACCCATCACCAGCAGGCTGGACTACGGCAACACTCTCTACGCCGGAATTTCCAAACAACTCCTACACAGACTCCAGACCATCCAGAATACAGCTGCAAGACTCATATTCGACATCCCACACTGCACCCACATGACACTGCACCTCAGAAAGTTTCACTGGCTCCCCATTCACAAGCGCAGCCAAGTCAAACTTCCCACGCACACATACAAAGCCTCACACAACACAGGACCAGAATACCTGAATCAGCAAAAGCAAAGCTGGAGGTCACTCATTCTCCTACATCGCACCAAAGACATGGAACGACATGGAACGACCTCCCTCAACACATCAGAGTCTCCTCCTCACTTATTGAGTTACGCAAGAAGCTGAAGTCCTGGCTCTTCATATAAGCACCTTGGGACCACACACCTATACACCTTGCCCAAGTGCCTGCATACCCTCTCAGGTGATTAGTGCCCTATACAAATCAGCAGAACAAACATAACAGGAGCTCTGGGGTTCAGTCTTAACATTGGTCCTAAATGCGGCAGGAAGTATCCCGCCACTTGGACAGAATCAATAATTGTTCCCAATTTTATTTCCAGAGTTTTATATAGCATGAACTTGACCCGAAGGTATCAGAACACTTTACATGAGCACCAGTTGCGTTACAGACGGACGCATTCATTTTTTTTTGTTAGGCACGGGGATATTAAGTGATATGCACAGAATCGCAGGATTCTGAGCGTCCCTGCCGAGACTCGAACCCGGTTTCCCAGTGTCAAGGTCAACCGCTCTAGATGTAAGGCCACATCCTCTCCCATATATACAAACGGTAGCAAGAGTGATCCAGAATGCCATTAACCAATATTGCTCCTGGATTCATCTGAGAAACACTTGGGAAGTGTGATTTTGGATCTGTTGGAGTTGTGGGGATAAGAGAATGGTATACTTACTGAATAGATTTAGAAGTGCATTGATAATAAGGAGCAGTGCCTGAACTTGAACCTCATAAAGGAAAATACAGCAGGGCTAAAGTAGGACATCTCCATCTCTGCTACAGGAATTTGAGCACTGCCTTTGACCTGGTCATCCATCATAAATGATGGCAAATAATGCTATCAGTGGGTGCCCGAAAAAGAAATGATGACACTTTTGGTACGAATGTATGGAAATTTAAATACTAGGGTTCATTACTGCAATAATGGGAAATATACTGCCCCCTTTAGCGTTACAAAAGGGGTTAGACAAGGTTGCGTTCTTGCACTATTTCTCTTCCCAGTATATGTTAATAGTGTGGATAGAGAGTCTCGGGGGCTTCGGTCAGACTCCCCTGGAATAGGAACCTGGTTGAACCCTATACTATTATATACAGATGATACAGTCCTATTACTGCGAACAGCAAATGGTTTACAACTTATTTGTTAAGTACATAGAGGCAAGAGATTTGAAAGTTAACATAAAGACTTTTACAATGGTCTGTGGCAAGGGATCACCCAAGATATGCTAATACCATATTAAAGGGCCCCCCCTAGAGAGAGAGTTAAATCCTTCTATTTGGGGATACAGTTCACCTCCAATGACACGTAGGACAAACAGAGGCAAATTTATCAGGTGAACCTGATGTGCGCTGCTGAAGGTGTGTTTAGGGTTGCATCAAAATTAGGTAGTAAACCAATCAGGCAACTGCAGACAATTTATAAAAGCACATGCTTATCAGTGGCAACATATGGGGGGGTTTGGTAACTCCTTGATCTTGCACACACAGGAAAACCATTTCCTGTGGCGGCGCATACTTGCAGTCCCTAAATCAACACTCGCATTTATTAAACACAGGGAGATAGACCTCTCATTTATTGAAGATGTTTTAAATGTAAAACCGGAACTTTATGGCATGCCATTTGGAGTAAGGAAGAGACATCGGGGCATATTTACAAGAAAGTAGCTAAGCGAGTCATTAAGCCAAGAAGGCTAACGAGACGCTTCATCACTTTAGAAACGCAGGGCTGCACCATATTTACTAGAATATGGTGCAGCCCTGTGTTTCCCCCTGCGCTGGTGCTAAATTGAGCTGCCTAGCGCCAATGCAGGCACCCTTGCACCATAGTGCAAGGGTGCCTGTGTTGAGGGGAAGATTGTTTATGTGTAGGAAGGTCCCTCTTCCTGCACATAAACAATCTTTCAAATGCCGTTTTGTAACTTCTATGTGCTGCTTAATGCAGCACACATACCGTTGCAAAATAGCATTTTTTTTAAATTATTGTTTATGTGCAGGAAGGGGTAACTTCCTGCACATAAACAATCATTGGCGTTTTGCTGTTTCTATATGTGCTGCCAAATGCAGCACACATGGAAACAGCAAAAACGAGGAGAAATAAAGCATTTCTCCTCGTTTCTCCTGTTTAAGACCAGGTTTTCGCTGGTCTTAATTTTGGCACTGCCTCCTGTTCATGCTGCTCTTGTAAATAGGGGGCAGCGTCAAAATTAATGGGTGTTGCAGTGGAACGCCCACCACAACACCTATTGGCCGCCCCTTTCACACTAAGTGTAGCATGAAAGAGGGCCTTATTTACAAGGCAGCGTTAAGCCACGTTAAGTGGCTTAACGCTGCTTTGTAAATAAGGCAAAGCTCTTATCGCCATCACAACGTCACTAAAAGTGACGTTGTGGTGGCGATAGGGGCTTGTAAATATGGCCCATCATCTCCTAAAGCTATTATAAAGGACTGTTTGTCTCTCGACTACTATAAGAAAATTCCATGACTTTCTCATATTATAGAAGTATTAAGAAGATTCAATGACCCAGCCTTAGTGGATAATCCTGAGTCTATCACAAATTACTCCAAGAATGAACTAAAGTTGCTCTTAATTAATTCTAGAGAAGAGTTAAGAACATCAAAGGAACTCATCAGTTAGAATTTTTCTACCTGTCCTGCAACATGAAGAAATGCAAACCTACCTCCTCACAGTTACCTATATACAACATCAATATATTTTGATCCACTTTTGGCTGGGCACGGTTCATAACATGGTTGCATTCCAAACAAGCATTGGTAAATGCATTAGGTTGCACCTATGTGATTAATAAGCTGTTTTTTGTTGTAAGTTGTAGCTTGCTGAGTAGTTGTACAATATAAGTTACAGAAAGTCTGTTAAAGTATTATGACTTGTTCATGTACAAAAAGGCAATAAATTGTGCTGTTACTAGTGGTATGGATTTTTTTTTAAATGAAATGAAAGAGGGAAATAATAGAATTCATTGATATAATAGCAATATTGTGTGTTTAAAGGAGTTCTGACACTTTTGGGCCGGGTGTCACTGCACCTGCTGCACCATTCATATCATGCCCCTAGTGCCTGCAAGATAACTGCAATTATGATTGCCTGTTTAGTAGTCAAATATAGCAATATTTGGTGTGTAGAGGAGTTATGACAGCTTATGGCCCGGTGCCACTGCACCAACTGCACCATTCAAATCATGACCCTATTGCCTGTAAGGTAACTGCACTTGTGAAGGCCTGTTTTGTAGTAAAATATTGCAATATTTGGTGTTTAGAGGGGTTCCTAGAGCTTTGGGCCCCAGTGTCCCTGCACCTGCTGCACCACTGAAATCATGGCCCTAGTGCCTGCTACATTACTGCACTTGTGACTGCCCGTTTAGTGGCATCCCTGGAGCTTTTGGTCCCAGTGCCAAGGCACCTGCTGCACTATTCAAATCAAGCCCCTTTTGACTGCAAGATAACTGCAATTGTGTCTGCCGGTATAGTAGTAAACTATATATTTAATAGGTGTTTAGTGGAGTTTTGACAACTTTTGGGCCCTTTACCACTGCACCTGCTGCGCCATTCAAATCATGACCCTATTGCCTGTAAGGTAACTGCACTTGTGACCGCCTGTTTAGTAGTAAAATATAGCAATATTAGTTGTTTAGTGGGGTGCCTAGAGCTTTTGGTCCTGGTGCTACTGCAACTGCTGCACCATTCAAATCATGACCCTACTGCCTGCTAGATAACTTCACTTGTAACTGGCTTGTTTAATAGTAAAAGTTAGCAATAATCTGAGTTCAGTGGAGTCCCTAGAGCTTTTGGCCCCAGTGCCACTGCACCTGTTGCATCATTCAAATCAAGTCCCTTTTAACTGCAATTGTGACGGCCTGTTAAGTAGTAAAAAATAGCAATATTATGTGTTTAGAGGAGTTCTGACAACTTTGGGCCCGGTGCTACTGCACCTGCTGCACCATTCAAATCATGACCCTGTTGTCTGCAAGGTAACACCACGTGTGGTTGCCTGTTTAGGAATAAAACATAGCAATATAAGGTGTTTAGTGGAGTTCCTGGAGCTTTTGGTCCTGGCGCCACTGCACCTGCTGCACTATTGAAATCATGACCCTAGTGCTTGCTAGATAACTGCACTTATGACTGCCTGTTTAGTTTAAATATATAGCAATATTAGGTTTTTAGAGGAGTTCTGACAACTTTTTGGCCCAATGTCTGCACCTGCTGCACCATTCAAATCAAGCCCTTTTCAACTGCAAGATAACTGCAATTGTGACTGCCTGTTTAGTAGTAAAATATAGCAATATAAGTTGTTTAAAGGTGTTCTGACAACGTTTTGGCCCGGTGCCACTGCACCTGCTGCACTATTCAAATCATGACCCTAGTGCCTGCAAGATAACTGCACTTGTGACTGCCTGTTTAGTTGTAAAATATAGCAATTTTAGGTGTTTTGTGGGGTGCCTAGAGCTTTCCCTATCCCTAGAAGTCAGTTAGCAGAGCGGGGAGGATGGGTGGGGCGGTAAGGAATCTACAACTAACCTATGTCTCTTACAGATACATCGTTACAGAAGGTAAGTAACTTGTTCATCTGAAAGAGACAGTTAGTTGTAGATTCCTTACCTTAGACTAGATACCCCGCAATACCAGCCCCGAGGGAGGGTCTGCGAACTAAGTTCACACCAGAAAGTCCTAGAGGACGGAATGGGCAAAATAGCTGTCCCTCCGGAATTGGCTGTCTAGGCAGTAATGTCTGGTGAAGGTGTGCAAGGATGCCCACTTGGCCGCCTGGCAGATGCCAAGGAGTGGGACTCCATGTGCCAATGCAGTGGTTGCTGCCGTAGCCCTAGTGGAATGAGCACACAGCCCCACTGGAGGTTCCTTTTTGGCTAAAGCGTAACAGATTTTAATACAAAGGACAACCCATCGAGAGATGGTACGCTTTTGAACAGCCCAACCTTTCTTGGCACCTACATATCCAACGAAGAGTTGATCATCCACCCAAAAATCTTTTGTGCGGTCAAGATAGAATGACAGTGCACTTTTAGGGTCCAGACGTTGGAGTCTATCCTCCTCCTTGGAAAGGTGCCGAGGTGGAAAAAAAGTGGGCAAAGTGATCGTTTGTCCTAGATGGAATGGTGTAACCACTTTAGGAAGGAACAAAGGCCTTGTCCTAAGCACCACTTTGTCAGGATGCACAGAGAAGAAGGGGGCTTAGAAGACAGAGCCTGAAGCTCACTCACCCTGCGAGCAGAGGTGATGGCAACAAGGAAGGCAGTTTTCAGAGTGAGGAGCCTGAAAGCACAGATGTGAAGAGGCTCGATAAGTTAGAACAAGTTTCAAGTCCCACTGGGGCATTATGAAAGGCGATGGAGGAAAGAGATGAGTAATGCCCTTAAAAAATCTATTTACAACAGGGGACTTGTATAAGGAGGGCTGATATGGCAGCCGAAGAAATGCGGAGATAGCTGCAAGATAGCCTTTAAGACTGCCGAGAGCAGAGACCTGCTGGGCCAAAGAAAGTATATACAAAAGGACCTCTGAAAGAGGGGCAGAAAGGGATCCACAGCCTTTGCTGTGCACCATGCCACAAACTTGTTCCATCTACAGGCGTATACCGATTTAGTGGAGGGATGCCTGGCTGCCAAGATGACATTACAGACTTCTGGTGGAAGGTCAAAAGCTGTCAACTGTCGCTGCTCAATCTCCACGCAAGGAGGTGGAGGCTGGACAGGTTCGGGTGAAGAACCGTCCCCTGCTGCTGTGACAGAAGATCCTCCTGAAGGGGCAGTCTGATTGGAGGATCGATGGCCATGCTCAGGAGCTCGGGGTACCAGACTCATCGTGACCAGTCCGGAGCCACAAGAATAACTTGGGCCCGGTAGTGCTTGATCTTCTTCAGCACTTGGGGCAGAAGTGGTAAAGGCGGACAGGAGGCCGCAGTTCCACTCGGGACGAAAAGCGTTGCCGAGCGAGTTCCGCCTTGGAAACTCCAACGTGCAGTACTGCTGACATTGCGTGTTCGCTTTGGTGGCTAACAGATCTAACCAAGGCTCTCCCCACCGCTAAAAGAGAGCTTGCACAACCTCCAAGTGAAAACGGCACTCATGATCTACCAGGCACCGACGGCTGAGTTTGTGCGCCCTGGCGTTCAGAGAACCGGCCAGGTGTTGAACCACCAGGGTCATGCCCTGATGTTCCAGCCATGTCCAGAGCTGAAGAACCTCTTGACACAGGGTCCACAACCCCACCCCGCCCTGTTTGTTGCAGTACCACATAGCGGTGGTGTTGTCAGTGAACACCTGCACCACTTTCCCTTTGAGAGAGGGAAGGAATGCTTTTAGTGCCAGGAAGATCGCCCGGAGCTCCAGCATGCTGATATGGAGCCCGGGCTTCGCCGGAGACCAGACACCTCTGATCTCCGCCTCCCCCAGATGGCCGCCCCATCCCAGGAGTGATGTATCTGTCACAACTGTTATATCTGGTTGGGGAAGGGAGAGGGATCTGCCGCTGACCCTAGCTGGCTTGTTAACCACCACTGCAGTTGTTGTGCAGTTCCCTCCGAGATCTGGACGTAGTCATAAAGATTCCCCTGATGCTGCACCCACTGGAACTTCAGGTCCCACTGCAGAGCCCGCATATGCCATCTGGCATGATCCACCTTCAGGATGTAGGAGGCCATGAGGCCCAGCAGCCTCAGAGTCACTCTCACCGAAATCCGGGATAGAGGCTAAAACATCAGTATCATAGCCCATATATCCTGGGCTCGCTGCTCGGGAGGATAGGCCCTAAACTGTACTGTGTCCAGAACAGCTCCGATGAAAGGGAGCGTCTTGAAAGGGAGTCAGGTGTGACTTCGGCACGTTGATAGTGAACCCCAGTGAGTGAAGGAGGTCCGCCGTAGTCTGGAGGTGGGAGACGACAGCCAGTCCTAAAATGCTAGAGTAATGGGAGGTTAATCTTGCACAATGTTAGAAAAATATGCGACTTATTCTTATAAAATACGCGTTGGCAGACCGTAATAAAACACTTGCCGAAATAAGTGAAATTGAAGAGACCCTTATAACACGTGAAAATCAGGATTATGTGAACACATTTAAACCCTGGTGAATGCAAGACTAGAAAAACTGAAAGGAGAAATAAAAAAAAAACAATGAAAGTTCCTAACGGACCTTGATGACAATAGGAATGGTGTTCACCTTTAACAAAAAGTGTGACAGTAATAGAAAACAAAAACGACAAAACAGAAATCAAATAAAACAGGTTCTCATACCTCCAGAAGTAGGATCAGACACATCTGAAGAACCAAGTACATTGGAAGATAGTGAACCTGGTACCCCAGATGCCAACACTAATAGCGGAACTTTCTCAGACAAATTCTGTCTCTTGAGACAGGGTCAGGAACAGACCAGAACTCAAAGTTGACATCCAAGAAGCAGAGGAGGAAATAAAATGGAAAAAAGAATACAAAGGACAAAAAGAAGAGGCTCAAGTGAAGCACTATATATTTATTTATTTATTTGGGATGTTTTATATAGCGCTGGCTAGACCTGGAGGAATCAGAGCGCTTTACATAAGGATCAGAGTGTTACAGGTTACATAGTTACATCAATTACAGGTTTCAAGTAAAGACATAGGAGAAAACAAAAACATGAGATGCGGGAGAGGGAAGGAAACACAACGGGGCGACGTGGAAAACAATGTCAGATGTCAGGCTGGGTAGGTGTCGGCCGAGGGGGTGAACCAGAGCCAAAACTCCTCTACAGCTGCATAGGACAGCTCCACCGGGCATCGGCCAAGGTTGCTCGGGCTCCGAGGTAAGTACCAACAGTTATGGTATCTGCCCAGGGGGCATCATCAAAGTTCCATCGAGAGGCACCGGTCCTGGTGTTACTGGGAAGTGCCGTCCTCTATGTTCTCCAGCTGGCCCCCAGGACAAAAGTGTTGCAAGGAGAGGTGGAAGGGACAGAATCCAAGGTCGGCAGATTGTAGGACAACCCATCGTTCTTGCCTTCAAACCTCTTGGGGGGGGTGAAGCTGAAGAGGAGTTGTGCCTAGAGACCTATCCTCATTAGACTTTAGTCCTCTATAGCCCCCCACAGCGACATTGTAGATTTGTTCTGGGCGCCATTATAGAGTCAGGCAATGTGGTGGACCGCTGGCACAGGCGCACTTCAGACCGAAACCCCTTCCGGCGTCAGAACTCAGTAGAAAGAGGCTTAAGGAGTGGCAAGAACAATCTCAAATGAATATGGTATCAGCAAGCTCAATCTCTCTCAACATCATCTTAAAAAACAAGAGATAAGCATTGTCTCGCAAGGTTTAACAGTATGCCCTATATCCAACTACAACTATGTCCAAAGTAAAATTGATCTTTTTAAACATACACTCAAACAGAAATTGATGACAACTCGTTAACTGTAAATAAAAAAAAGAGATGCCTTGTGTTTCGACAAAGGTGCACTAACATAGATTCAAACATAATGACCAGCAGCATTGAGTTGCTATTCACTCAAGTTACTTTAGAGAATGATAACCCAACAATGAGTATGAAGTGGGAGAAAATATGAATGAGAACTGTCTAAGTGGCTTCAAATGTCAGTCAAAATTTAATCCAGATCTTTCCATATGATGCTATTGATACCCATCAGGAGGCAGTAATTAGAGACCGCAAGAGACTGAACATCATCACAATAGTACTAACACAGGAAAGTTATTGAAATGAGAATGGAAAGAACTTAAAGCCTTAATGAATGACAACAAAGTGATCATTTAACCGTCAGACAAAGGGGGGACTATTGTACTTATGAGTATAGTAATGTAATTGCAGAAGCTTTAAGACAACTCAGTGATGAATAATGTTACTGTATGATCTCTATTCAAGAATATTTGAATACCATCAATGTCAAAAATACATCTAAATATATAGATTTCTTTTTAAGACCATTTGTAATGAATTTACCAATATATATGAAAGATACTTTCTAAGTAAAATCTTAAATACACAAGGAGAACCAGATTTCATTTTGATGCCACTGAATTTAAATACACTTTACACTTGCATAATGCACGAACATGACATCCAAACTAGCAGATATTTCATGAGAGCATGACGAATGCCATATATTGCACACAAAGAGATGGTCCTCAATATGATGAACGCCTGTCATGAAAACAATATTTTTATTTTAATGATGACATCTACAAGCAAACCAATGAGACTATGGTGGGCACTTGCTTCGACCCCAGATAAACCAATTTATTCATGGACTGGTGGGTCAAGTAGGTGCTCTGGAATGAATTTGAGGAAATATACTGAGCATGTGATACTTTGGTACAGGTTTATTGATGATCTTTTTATAATCTATAAGGACAGCAGAAAATGTTCGTAGAAGAAATAAACAAGAATGACTCGAATCTAAAATTTCAAGTAATCCAAGTAGATTGAGCATTTGTGGATATAAAGTTAACTACAGAGGAGGGTAAACTTAATACAGCACTCTACCACAAGACTACAGCAGGACACATCCTTCTCCATGCCACAAACAGCCACCCTAAGGGTTTGTAATGGTGCATCCTCTATTCGGATTTGTTCAGAGCAAAGTGCAACTGCAGCCCAGAAATTGATTTTCTTAATAAACAAGAAATATTGGTAAGGCACTTTAAAGATCATTGTTACCCGAGTTTGGTTTTTAATAACGTTGTGGAAAAGGCGAAGGTATGAAACAGGGGAGCCATGCTATGTGCAGTTAATAAAACAACTAACAAGCATCGAGGTTTTATATTAATTACAACCTTCTCAAAAGAACATGAAAATGTAAGACATATTATGTCCAAACATTGGGGATCACGTAAAACGTATCCGGTCATTGGTACCTTATGATTACATAAAGGGGAAGACAGTCTCTGGTAGACAAACTACTGAGAGCTGTCTGGATAGTAAGAAAGACTGGATAAGATCCGAGGGCCTACACATATATGTAAGTGCAAAGTCTGTAAATGAAGCCATAATGTAAAGGGATTTGAAATTTCAGGACAACCAAAAAGAAAAGTATCAAGAAATTTGTCACATGCAATTCTGACTTTGTGGTATATGTACCTGTCTGCCCTTGTGATAGAAAGTATGTAGGCAGCACCATACACGTAATTAAAAAACAGGTTTAAGAAAATATGTGTGGTATAAAAAAGCACATCAATCACTATCCTGTTGCTAGACACTACAACAAAATAAATAATGATAAACTTAAAAAGGTAGTCTATTATGGCATTGACAGGATCACACAAAAAAGAAGAGGGGTGATAGAGAACTACAATTGGGAAGGATGGAATCATGCTATATTTTAAATTTAGAGACCGGAGCCTGATGTTCAGAGTTTTTATGGTTGCAAACCCTCAGATAAAGATGATACCATCTCAAGTGTCTGTCTTTTATATCTTTTTTTTTTTAAATGTATATGCGGGCGAACTATCAACACACACTACTTGAAACAGGCTGTTCTTGGCTGAAACACATTGTGTGAAGTGTCACGTTTGGTGCGGCCAATTAATTGATAAATCTAACAAGTTTGAGTGTGTGCCTCGCTTCTCTGTGCAGATGGGTAGGAGGCATAAGAACTTAAAAGAAAAAAATACTATATATATATATATATATATATCTCCTTCCTCTCGTTACGGCAGTTTGTCGGCGGTTTGTCGGCGTTTTCCCGATCGTCAGCGGTGCCGAGCACAAGGCATCCACCAATGCCTTGATTAATGTCGAAAAAAACGCTTTCTCCCTTCTGAATGAAAGCAAAATCAGCATTCCGTAAGTTAGTTATCTGGCAGATTTTATTTTTAAAAAAACATCAACGCGTTTCGGCCGTTACCTCACGGCCTTGTTCACGATGCCTGAGCCACACATAAAGTTCATTTTAAATACAAAAGAACAGCAGTATATGGGCATAGACATTAACAAAGGACAATCACATCTTACAACAGTGTATGATCCAGGTTTACATCGTAAATACGGTGGCCATTTTAGAACATGTTATTTTCAGTTCTTAATGCACTTTAGGTTGAAAAAACTGACAGTTCCTAATAGATTTACAACCTACTACTACGCCTCAATATTTTATACACAATTTCTTATTGTACCTTTTATTTAAAGTGCGTTATGTGCATATTATGAAAAACTTTTTGCGACCATGTTTCATTCTTGTAACTCCTTAATTCTCATATATTTTAATACTACAAGTATTCAACTCTTTTTCGTCATGAATATTTTTCTATAGTGCTAGTGCTCAATGAATATAAAGTGCTAGTGCTACAATCTACCAATATTTTAAAGTGCATTTCTAATTTCTTAACTAAAGTGCAGTCGTTTTTCATAAAACAATTTCATGTTACGCATTTCTGTAAAATTAAACAACTGCTGTTGTCTACAAACTTCGAGTGAGTGTATCATTTGTGACTGCATCTGATATATATATATATATATATGTATATATATATATATACTTACATACATTCCACTGACGATTTGTAGTTAGAGTTCTTAGGAATTTATATTTGGGATATCTGTGGTAATTCTATGTTGGTCCATCAACTATCTGCCCATAACAAATACGACAATCCCAGAAGCCAGCCCTGGCCATGTTTAACAAGAGGTAAGGATGCAGTTAAACTATTGGAGGGCTTTTCAGTTCACAACTTTACTCCAATACAAATAATCATGTTGTGACACAAACACACTCTTCTAGTACCTGTCATTGCTTTCATCAGTGTCTGGATACAGGTTGTTTTACCAGCCCCGCTTGGTCCCAGTGCCATCATACCATGTCTCACCCTTTGGGTCTCAAACAACTGGATTATTTTCAGCGTCCATGGAGGATGGCTAATCAACCCCGCTGCTTCCACCTGAAACCATTTGTAGCAAACCATAATTAATCAATGTATATATACCATCACGGTAAAGATGATTTCATAACTCATCACATTTATAAAATATACATTTTGTTTATAAATTATTGTGACAATTCATGTATTGTACCAGAAAGGCGATTCAACTGGTTGAAGCACCTGCAGTAGAAATAGTTTACCTAGCAAAGCAGAATTGAGTATTTATCGGAGAATACAGTCACAGCCAAATTTGACAGGGGACCGTGCTTGCAGAGTTAAGTCAAGTCAATTCAGCTTAATTCGGTGTAAATAATAGCACCATAAAAGCATTCTATTCAGAGGAAACAATTACAATTACAAGTTTAAAAACCTAAAAATATACAATCAAAAGATAAAATCAACATTTCATAATCTTACAGTATGTCGAGCTACAATACAATTTTAAATGAAAATGCGATTTGACTAATAGTAAGAAGATATACAATCAAGGGGTACGATCAACGATTCATAAGCATTCAGGTACATAAAATGCAAGGTGTTCAAGTGTATAAGAATGATTCTGTCTCCATATCTTCATACACAATGGAGAGCAAGCAGGATAGCCTTTGTCATACAGATATATAAAGTGCATAGTGCTATTGTGTGTACCACAACTACGTGCAGTCATCTGGTTTTTCATACAACAGTGCGTCCAGATGTGCATAGACCTTTCTTCTCCTTAATGCCAGTTGTATATACAAAATAACTGCATTCGTGATTTTCTGGTTTTCCAGGCTACATACAAAATTAAAAGCATGTTTATAATAAAAAAGCATCTTAGATAAAAACAGAGGTTTTAAAATGGATTTCCGGCTATCCATATAAAAACTACAAAAAAGTAAAAAGTGCAACGTAGATTGGGGGGACTTTCCGTCACACGGGCAATTCGGAAGTTTATGGCACCACTTTTCCTGTTTGGGGAATGCTATTAAATAGTGAAGGGTGCCAAACCTAAGCCTTGTCAAATAAAATCTGTGTTGTATATTTCGCACCTGTATTAAATAGGTTTGTGTGCCCCTTACAGAAGGAATTTCACAATAAGAATTAACGCTATATTTTTGACTAGCTTTGACCTCTCTAGCACCTTCCATAACATTCATGTAACTTGTCTTCAGGTCTCTTTTACTATAATCTAAAATTGCTGCTGGGTTCTTTCTATCAATATACACCCTACAGCGTGCCAGAAGGGTATGTATATGCTCAAGCCAGGGAATTTTACTACTGTGATCAAGAGATAGACAGTCTAAAATTAGATCCTTTGTGAATTTAGTCTCATCTTTAGCCCATATTCCTTGCCAAAGAGTGAGACCAGCCATGTTTATTAAGTCGGTCAGGAATGGTACAGATAATTCTTTATGTATTATATAATTCGCGGTGGAACTAGGGACTGCCAGCAGTCTTTTTAAGAATTTATTTTCGTGGATTTGTAGAGGGACGGTATTGGCTCTCCCCCATAAAGCAGCCCCATAGCAAACACCTGTGACACACTTACTACGGTACAGGGTGAGGATTTCCCGTATGGGTTTATTTCCTATTTTGGCAGAAAACCTTAGAATGCCCTCAGTAGTTCCTAAAAATGTCAGATTGCACAGTTCCATATGCGTGTTCCATGTACCATTCCGGTTAAAAGTCAAACCCAGGTATGAAAAAGTTGAGACTCTGTTAATGGCTACCCCTCTCACGTGGTGTTGTCTGTTCTTCAGTTTGGAGCTCCCGCATGTCATAACAAATGTTTTCTTTAGATTTATCTGAAGATCTTTTTCAGACATGAACAGGGCAAAGTTGTCTATTATACGTTGCAGACCATTAGCTGTCCTTGATAACAGGACAGCGTCATCTGCATAAAGAAGAACGGGGGTCGGGCGCGCCCTAACTTCTGGTACATCTGCGACTAGGTTTTGTAAAAAAGGGTCTACATTATTGATATATAAAGAAAATAAAAGGGGCGCTAAAACACAGCCTTGCCGGATTCCGCGTGTTACTCTGAAATCCGGAGTGCATTCCCCCATTGTACCGAACCGCACTCTGTAAGTTAAAAAGGTGTAAATCTGGGCTAAATATATAATTATATCGTTAGGGGCGCCTAGCGCCTTCAGTGTCTGCCATAATTTAGTGTGGTTAACAAGATCGAAGGCGCTAGTAAGGTCGACAAAACAAAGGTGCAAAACCCCGTCCTTAGCTAAGGTATACTTCCCTATCAATAGCTCCAGATTGACGCATTGTTCCACCGTCCCAATACCCTTTCTGAATCCATACTGGGCCTCAGTCAAGATGTTATAATCGTTGGCCCAGTTTTCTAGCCTTTCCAACATTATTCTCCCCATTAGTTTGGAGGTGGAGTCAAGAAGGGATATGGGACGGTAGCAGTTAGCCTTCCCTCTGTCCCCTTTTTTAAATATTGGTACGATTACACTTTCCACCCAGGATGCAGGCAGCACTCCCCCTAAGGTGGCATTAAAAATGTTTAATAAAATTGGAATCCAGAAATCCATGTTATGTTTAAAAATGTCAATAGGAACCCCCATCCGGTCCTGCGGCTTTACCATTAACACTTTTTTGTAAGGCGGATATTATTTCATCTGACGTTATAGAGGATAATGTTACTGGCTCCACTAAGATGTAATTGGCATTATTACTCTTGGTTACTTTAACAGCATCAGGATTAAAAATGCTCTCGAAATGCGATGTCCAATCTCCTGGAGGGACAACAGTATCAATTTTTACTGCAGTATTTTCCCTGAAAAAGGTGTGGTCAATTGTTTTCCAAAACAGAGCTGCATCTCGTGTCTCAGCAGCCTGTATTAGTGTATTCCAAGCCTCCTCACGGATCTCTTGTTTCCTTTCTTTCAAGGCATTTTTATAACTTTTCCTTAAAAATGTAATCCTTGCACTATCTCTTGGTCTTAATTTTAGGGCCTTTTTTTAAATCCCCATTTAACCTTGAACAAACCTGATTAAACCATCTGGGGTTAAAATCACAACCGTTCTTTCTCCTCTTGGAGGTCAAGTTGCTAGCTATTTCGGTTGTGATATTGCAAAATGCATTGATAACAGCCGGGTTTGTTGAGGGGCTATCGGAGCATGTATCTAAATCTCTCTGTTTTTGCCCCTTAACATTTTCCATAAAGGAAATAGGGTCGACACCTGTCCACCGTATGGTAGTACCATTTTTACCCTGGGTCCTAATATTCGAGTCCATAGCCTTGCCCCTTTCTTGGCGTGTCAGGGTAAGCCTCAGGGTCAAAATAGCGGGTGCTGATCACTTAAAAAACTCTCACGAATCAGAAGTTTTTCCACCAAGTCCCCACAATTTGCCAAAACAATAAAGTGATCAATATTAGACGATGACCTAGCCCCCATAAATGTTTGTAAGTTTGTTACTCCAACAGAGATAGTAGGGTCCACGACAACTAGATTATATTTATGAACAACATTGTTAATTTCCTCCCCATAGGGCTCGTGTGGAAAATGGGGGATTCGGTCACCAAAGCGGTCACAATATCCACAGGGTTCTCCCGCTTCAATAACACATTTATCACAATTAAAATCACCCTCCCAGACTAATACATAATCCCATCCCACTTCCTCCAAAAAATGGTCCAGATCTTCTTCCAGTAGCTTAATGACCCTGTCTCTTGTTTTATCAAAAATATTATTATAAAAATTGATTACAATAATAGACTGTTTTCCCTCTGAAAACAAATGCAAAAATTGATAAAACTCTGACGTAATGTTGGCTTTCTTTAGATTTAAAGGCGATGTTATCGCGATTAACGCCGTTAGGCCACCTTTAGCTCTCCCCATTCTTGATGGGCTGGCGTTGGTACTCACAATTTGAAAGCCAATAAATAACAAGCATTTGCAATGCATCGGTCTCGCTTTTGGGACCTTATATGTATTTAGCAATGCAGCAATATTAGCCTGGGTGCTGAAACATCTACTATTCTTTAATATGGAGGGAAAGTAAGCAACAAACTGCGTGACACGCCAGGTATGGGAACACATGTAGAGAAATATTGCCTTTCAGCGGGGAATGGTATAGTCCAAAGCTGTTTTTAATATAAAATCAGGGCCTTTGGTGGTCATATCACTAAAAATACAAGATTTGAAAAAATATTATTGTCTATGGGTGCTCGTGGAAGACAATTTCTATGGAATGGAATCTAGAGAATGCTACAGTGATTCTGTTTTTTACTGACCTCTGCTGGTCGTTTTCTATCAAGAAGGTTAAATAGAGGCAGTTGCCAGAAAAAGAAAAAAAGAAAGCCCTCAGCAGAAAGCAATTCTGGTACTTTACAGAAAAACGGACTCCGAAGCGCTCTGCAGACACGCCTAACATGAAACCGTATAAAGAAAGCACTTTTAACAAGGCTATTTTCACTTGGACAGATTTTAGAGACGCATTGACACAAGCACAGTACTTTAGAGTTACACACAAATGTTTCCAAAGCTACAACACCTTCGTACAAACTATTTAAAACACTTTAAGATTCAATGCGCCCATGTGGCGTTTCTTTAAGCATTTCTAGACTTATAACGGACTTCTTAATAAAAAGAAACTGCGAAGCACTTCTGAGACACTGTGCTTTTCACGCGTTATCATAAGCAAATTACAGAATCGTTTGCTTTCATAGAAACCTCCCAAACAACCAACGGACGCAGCGTTTTTATGCAAACTGTAGAAAGCACTTTAAAAGCAAAGTGTCTGCCATGCAAAGTGTACATAAAGCACATTGTAGGTAGAGGAAATACTTAATGAAACTGTATCTAAAGCTCTTTCAGGATTCAACGCCTTTCACGCACACTTTCTCCGAGCCTTTTGCAGACAGCACCTTTCATATATGTAGTATATTAAGCACTTCAAAAGCTCAGCGCCTTACATATAGGTAGGCTCTCTCTAAAGCACTTTGAAAACATAGCGACTTTTTATACAAACTGTCCTCCAACCACTTTACTAACACAGTGAATAACACAAACTGCACAATGCACTTTATGGGGACCGTGCATGCAACCAGAGGCGCAACTAGAGCCAAATTTCAGGAGGGGCTACTAAAAATTTCGGGGGGGCTGACTCTTCCAGCAATATTGAGTGGAGATGCAGGGGCTCTAAGAAGAGGTGAAAACACAACAAAGCCTCGTTAGCAAGTAAATGGTCTTTTAAAAACCTGTGAAGTACTCGGGTGCGGCTGTGCGTGTGCCCGGGGAGCTCTCTCAGCCTGGGCTGACACACACGATGGGGGGGGGTGGGGGCTGAAGCCCTGTGAGCCCAATGGGCGTTGCGCGCCTGCATGTAACACAATCTGGATCTAAAACACTTAACAGGTGCCAGGTGCCTTTATATAGACAAGCTGTCACCAAAGCACTTTACAGACTCCGTGCTTTTCACACCAACAGTTCAGTGCACTTTAATAAAGCACCATACACGCTGAAATCTATATCCATGGCACTTTAAGGACACCTTGCATTTCATTTGTGCAGTCTGCAGAGCCTTTCACAGACCGCCCCTTTCACAAGTCGTGGATACACTGACGTTTGCACAAGCATTCACCACAGCACTTTACAGTCACGCTGCTTCAATGAGCAGGCACGGCACCATTAACATGACATTTATATAGCACGTTACAGATGGAATCTTTAAATCATATATAAAGCACCTAACTATATATGCCTTTCAATCATAAGTTATAAGACGCTTTAAAGAAATAGCATCTTGCAAACAAATTACTTTTACAACACTTCGTAGGTATACATTTTTCACACACACCGAATCGAAAGCACACGTTCTTATAAAATGTATGAAGCACTTTACAGGCAAAACCTTTCAAACACAAAGTTTTAAAATAGGGAGTGTTGTGTGCACATATAACATGAACAAAACACAGCGCACATTAACTGAATTGAAGGATCACAGGCATCAAATGCAGCAAAACGATGGCCAGGCTGGCACAAGGGGTCTGATTTGTTTATATATTCACCCTGTCTCCCAAAACATCTTCAAGGTGCTGAAATTATAGCTCGCCTTCCCTTTTTAATAAAGAGGATTTTTAAAATTCTATTTATTCTACCTAATAGCACTCCATAACACACAATCCCACTCCACATATTTCCATTACATTCAAAACCACATAATTACTATCCACATAATTCCACAGCACACCTTGCCACATAATTCAACTACACAAATCCAATCCACACCACACAATTACACAACTAAATAATACAATCCAACCTACATAATTCCACTACACACCTCATACATACACTCCATAACACATAAGTAAAAGAGATTGCCATTTATAATGCCACTAGCTCTAACTTAAACAAATGCGAGACCTATTGCATTTCCAATGCTTGTTTCATTTTGATACCGGATTCACACCTGTGGCTATTTCCACTGCCTTTTCTCTCAGTCAGAGTGATTCCTATCTCTGCTTACACCCATGACCTGATATATCGTTGGCTTCTATCATCCTTCAGTACTCTGACTTGGCCCCTCACATCCTTGAGGTCAGCTACACTCTCAGCAGTTCCCTGAGCCATAGGAGACTGTTTTGTTCTGCGAACATGTGCCTGTCCAGGCTTCCCAGGCGTTTGTGGTTGCTTAATGCTTAGCGCCCTGAAGGTGTGACCTGCATCCGGGGTCTCTCACCGAAACGCACGTCAGCGCTTGTTCTCGGCAGATCGGCACAACCTTCAAACAATAATTATTATTCTATGTTTCAGTTTTTTCTTATAAAAGACATAAAAAGTATGCAGTAAACATCTGTTGGATAGATATTATCTAACTGTCCAAATTGTCAACAATTAGTAACAGGAATAGTTCCTGTATGAATTCAGTTGCACTATATGTGGGACTTTTTCCTGTGAAGGCATTTATGCCGGTCTGTACGTAGCTTCGTTTTGCAGCTTGATGAGTGATTGAATGAGTGTGGTTTCGAATGGAGTGCATGGCTGAGTTGGTTGCACGGTACATTTGATCTATTCTTGCTTATGCCTGGGTACTTTGGGCCCGATTCACAGAACTAACTTAAGACAAAATCCTAAACTTACTACCATTATGGTATTCACAGAAGGCACTTACTCATTTTGGTATTAACAGAAGGAACTTACTTACTCATTTTGAGTTACTCAAAATTAGTAAGTTACTCAAAATGAGTAAGTAAGTGCCTTCTGTGAATAGCAAAATGAGTAAGTGCCTTCTGTGAATACCAAAATGGTAGTAAGTTTAGGATTTTGTCTTAAGTTAGTTCTGTGAATCAGGCCCTAAGAGTGTGTGTGATAATTCTTCTATTATGTGTCACTATATTTATTGTAATATTTTATTCATGTAATTTTGATATTGCTGTATATTATTGATTTGTATAATGAGAATGAAATAGTGCAGTTCACATTTCAGCCAAGAGATCATAAATCAACACTTTGCTACTATTGTTTTCCTTCTTGCTTGGGTCGCCCTAAGAAATCTTGCAAGTACCACACACGTGTACAGACTGGGGAGCAATTGTAGGTATAAAAAGGCCGGCCTGCATTGTTTAAAATTTAGTGATTTCAATAAAGGTACAATAAAAAAACTTCTCAGATCCTTATAGAATTTACAAAAAAGTGTGATGTGCATTGTTGATTGGTTTTATAAATTATCACATGGCCAACTTTGTAAATCTTTTGACCAATCATTAGGGTTTGGGAAACTTATCAAGCGGTGGAAGATGTTTAGTCTAAAACGAGTTAAAACAAATCGATGTTGTGCATTAAGAACATTAATAAGGTATGGTTGTAAATTCTATAAGGATCTGAGAAGTTTTTTTATTGTACCTTTATTGAAATCACTAAATGTTAAACAATGCAGGCCGGCCTTTTTATACCTACAATTGCTCCCAGTCTGTACACGTGTGTGGTACTTGCAAGATTTCTTAGGGCGACCCAAGCAAGAAGGAAAACAATAGTAGCAAAGTGTTGATTTATGATCTCTTGGCTGAAATGTGAACTGCACTATTTCATTCTCTGATACCAATGAATTTTATATGTATGTATTTGTTTTAAGAAATTTTAAGTGCATGTACTCTTTTATGATTCACTTTGTCTGAATCGAATAAAGATATTTTGACTTTTTTGATTTGTATAATGAAACCAGGGTATATACCCTAAAATCATTGTTCTATGGTATACTTATGAACTTTTTCCTTTTTGCACACTATGTTATGATAAATGGGATGGGGTAATTTATTTTTCCCTCTCTCGATCCTTGACGTTAAGCTGATCGATTAGATTTTTTCCAGGCAGTGGGGTTGTCTTTGATTGATAGCTTTTCATAACACCACTTTCCATACAGCCAGCACTGGTTGGTGGGTAAAAAACACTTTCTCAAGAATGCAACTGAATCCAATATATACAATAATCACGAATTAATTTCCATACTTTAGCACAAAATAAATATTTGGTCATTACACGTATCTTAAAGGTGACACCTTGACAGTCATTAATAAATGTTTTGAATGACATTTAGTGACAATTAATAACATGTCAACATTAGAATAATATTCCTAGGGGTTCCTTCCTTATGATAATGACAATGCTGTAGTTTTGTGTATCTGTACATTTATTTCTAGTTTTATATTTTACATTTCTACATGTTATTGCTTTCTCCATCATAGCAGGCTCCGGCCTATAATCCTTCAGAAAAAGGCATGCACACCCTGGCCGGCAACCACAGATTGATTAACCAGTTTGCATCTCACCATTCCACTTATTTCCAGGGTGTGATAAACAGCCCTTCAACAGCATGTGTGTCAATAACAGAGTGCACATTTAGATCACGCACTGTACAGTCTTCCATTTTTGCGGCATTTCACAAAGTATCAAAATTAATGAAGAGTATCATTGATACCACTGGAACACATAGCATGATGCAGCTCCCCTTGTTAGTTTTGTGCTGTTGGGCAGCAGTACACCCGAAACCACCCATTTCTGCGCATTCATGCCTAGTACTTGAAGAAATAATCTTAGCCCATCCATGCCAACCCAGCCCCTACCCCAGGAAACTGGCTTTCTGTTCTTCAATCTTGACGCATAGAGCTCTGTCCCATTAACGCACTCTATCATTATCAAACCCGCCCGTTTTTCATTCCTATCCTTCTGCTCCTAAACAACCTTCTCAAACATTCTTCTGGACTGTGCGGTGTTATTATCCTAGTTGGCGCACCTATCCATCTCATGAACGACATCCTAGATGTGCATCCGCCAGGGGCTCCCGCCCAGTCAGGGAACTGTGCTGAGGGGGCCCCCTGGAGCTCAGGGGGCCCAACTCAGGGCCCCCGCACCATGGGGGCTAATGCGTCAATAACATGCTGAGTTACTCAGAGTGTCTGGGAATGCATCCTGCATTCAGACAACCCACCCATCATTTTCACTGCTCACCCTTCCTTTTCACACTCACCCTGCACTCACACAACTCACCCTGCACTCACATGACACCCTACACACCTGTCACTCTCACCGCTCGATCTGCACTCAATCATAAACAAGCACATCACTCACCATGTATTCACTCCTCCCACTCTGCACTGTCACCTGCACCCAAACTCCAATGGGCACATCACTTCCCTGCACTCACATCACCATCCTGCACTCACTCCTCACCCTACTCTCACACAGGCACATCGTTCACCCTGCACTCACATAGGCACTCCTGTCACTCACATAGGCACATCACTCACCTTGCACTCACATCTCTCAAACAGGCACATCACTCACCATGGCCTCACACCACTCACCCTGCACTACCTCCTCTCATGCCTGCACTCATTCGGGCATAGTGCTCAGCCTGTACTCACACAGGCACTCCATTTACCTACCACTCATGCAGCTCACAATGCCTGCACACAGGCACAATGGTCTGCCAGATCTCGCAGAGACACCACACTCACCCTGCTCTAAGTCCTCTCACCATGCATTCACCGGTTACTCCCGCAGCTCACCCTTCACTCTCACTGCTCACCCTGCACTCACACTCCTCACCCTGCATTTACACTGCTCACACCACTCACTCTTTGCTCACTTCTCTTCCTCTGCACACACTCCTCTCACCCAGGATTCTCATGTGCCTTCCTCTCACCTTGCACTGATTTTGCTTGCTCTGCACTCACATCGGCACACCTTTCACCCTACACTCACACCGCCCACCCACACTGCACTCACTCACATTATTCACCATCACCCATCATTTACATGAGCACACCTCTTATGCTGCACACATAAAAACTATACCCAACTCTCATGAATATACACGTTTCTACAAAGGCACCCACAGAATACCTGCTCTTTTCATAGTATTAGATGCCTAGTCTGTTCCATCTGCAACTATGAGGCCGATGCAAGAGGGGAGAGTGGACTGAAGATTTTGTATGAAGCGAGGAGGGATATCAGGGCTGAGACTTTGAGGGGATGGTGTGGGATTGAGGATCGGTCTGAGGCTATGGGGATGAGGTGGGAGCAAGTGGTAATGAAGTACAGGAGGAAAATGCATGCAAAGACTGCAGAGGGGGAAGCAGGCGCAACCGGCTAAGGATGAAGACAGAGGCTGTGGGTGCTGGTGAGGGAATTGAGTGGGGACTTCAAGTCAGCAGAGTGTTGTGGGTGGGGGAAGCAGGACTTCCTCCAGAGGTACTTTTTAATCCTGCACCTGGGCCTCGTTGGCCGGGATAGGGGCCTGCTGTTTTCGCTGCTGCTGAAGTCACAATGTACATTAACATTGAAACCCCGTTGACCTGCATGGTTGTAATGCTCTGTGGAGGCAGGTACCACAGTGGAGAGCTGTCAGAGGCTGTGACACGGGCACCAGCTTCTGTAGGACATAGGACACTGGGGCTCAAGCCCCAACATTAATTTGGCTGAGATGCTGGGGCTCGTGAAAGCATACTAAAGCCTGTGCTGTGCATGGGAACATGTACACCGGCATTGACGTTTTCTATTTGAGGTTTTCTGTTCGTCTTCTCATTTAAGACACGTTCAGTTGCTGCTGCTACACAGCGTGAGCAAAGGAGGGGTGAGGGTTATGGGTGGTGCTATAACATTGTACCTACAGTCCTTCAGGGCTGTCGTTCTGGTAGCCAGTCACATTTACAGCAAGCTCCAATGTTTTAAAGGAGTTTTAATGTTTGCCAGTTATCAGGTGAATTCTGACATTTATACATGAAAGGCAATCTTTGCCCTTTCACCACTTCACTGATTAATCTTTGATCGTTACCAAAATATAGGCTGAAAATCACACACTGAAACTTGTTTCCAAAGTTTTTGCATAGTTGCCAATTGATTGTGTGATGCTTTCAGCCAGTCCTGGCTTTCCATTCACTACAATGCTTCATTCTGGGACATGTATTTTTTTTTTAACATTGTTTGTTGGGTCTGAAAATGCCAACATGCAAAGTGTTACTGGGTAAAAAGCCATTGTTGCCAAAGGAGTCAAGCATTTCATAAGATCAATTCAATACTGTGTTTTTAAGTTTTAGAGAGTGGATTCGTTCATTTCCAATACTGTAACTGCTTGATCCACAAGTGAAACCAAATCCATGCCCTGTGCAGCTATTTTAAGGAAGTACACGTTTTCATTCACATCATAACAAGTTATAACTTGTAACAAGCATTGAGAAGGCCATATGGTATGATTTCTGGACAGTGTATAGAGCAAATGTTTTTACTAAGCTTCACTAAAAGGCAAGACAGGTATAGCAAGGGCAGCAGCAGCGCAAGCTTTTTCTGACATAATAACGGCAGATTTGACCAATGTGAGTTCAATGTATGTAGTTGTGTGTGTGTGTGAGTGACAAGTGCAAATGTATAAAAGACTGCCAGAGATATAATGAGATTGATATTGTTTAAAACTGTGGGAGAATGAAAGATTTCCTAGCTATCGTAACGGAAAGTTTCAATTCTATTAAGGACTCGGAGGGAAGGATTATGCTATTCTTTCTCCACTTTATTGAATAGCAGCCATTCAAAGTCAAGTAAACGAACTACTATTCCCATGGAACATCGGGAATAACACAGACAAAACGATAGAGTGTCCATAGATAGAGTTTCCCCTTTCCTCTGCACCAATCACAGAGCTCCGAGGTGCTGGTAGTCCTCTGGCACTGTCTATTCCCCCTCTTTCGTCACTCAAGATCAGCCAGCCAACGCATCACGAATCTTGTTTGCATACTCGCCTGTAGAAGCAAGGAGATATTGTAAGCGACAGCCATGGCTAAGGTTTAGCCCTGTAGGGGAAAAGGTCACGGAACATTCACAATAGAATCTTCACAGGCAAAGAGACCAATCAAACCACTTTACTTACCGCAATACGCGGGTGGGCAGGTACAAAAGGGAACCTTGTACCCTGGGTGGGATAATCCTCGCCTCTGAGTCCTTAATAGAATTGAAACTTTCCGTTACGATAGCTAGGAAATTTTTCATTCTATGTCAGGACCGGAGGCGAGGATTATGCTCGTTTAAAGCTTGCTTACCACCAAATGAGCCATGTCAATAACCGGCTTGAAATAAAACTGCTTAAAGGTGGAGTCTGAAGACCAGTCTGCTGCGTTCAGAATGTCTTCCAGACAGGCTCCCAGGGTAAACGCTTTAGAGGCCATTGCCCCTCTGGTAGAATGAGCGCCGAAGGCTCTAAGATCAATTCCAGCCTCCTGCATCACCCACCTTACCCACCGGGCAATAGTGGGAGAAGAAACCGCCTTATGGGGCTTCTTGAGCGCAATAAGTAATTGTCGCTCTCCCGGAGGACGAAACTCCTCCGACATTTCTTCGTAAGCCTTGAGGCAAGATACAACGCACAGTTTCGGAGACTCCGGAAAGGCCGGGTAAGAGATGGACCTCGTCCCACACTTAGTCCGTCTCGTGACCGTGAAGGTAACCCCCGTGGGGGAGAACATTCTGTTGGAAACATCCAAGACCCTAACATCAGAAACCCGCCTGCAGGAAATAAGGCACAGGAGCATGGCCAACTTCGCCGACAACTCCTTCCTAGAAAGGAATCTGTTCGGTTGCCAGGACAAAAATAAGTTCAACACCTGGTTAACATCCCAGAGCCGGGAATAACGAGGCTCGGGAGAAGAGAGAGGCGGATGCCTCGAAGGAGACGGCAAACCAAGGGGTGCTCGCCCACAGGAGAACCGTCCACTACAGAATGACCCGCTGAGATGGCGGAGCGGAAGGTATTAATGGTTCTGTAGGCCAAGCCTTCCTCCGCTAGGGCAGCCAAAAAATTCAGAATGGAGGTCACATCTGCTGCCACGGGATTGAGACCCTGTCGCACACACCAACGATACCACCTTCTCCAGGTAGAACGGTAGCGCTTGACGGTACTATCGGCCCAGGCCTTGGACATGAATTTCTCAGCCGCTCCCGAAAGGCCTGGGACCGCCCATCGTCCCTTGTAATCCGCCACGCCATCAAGGCTAAGGAGCCCTGCGCGATTAACGGGTGAGGAACTTCTTCCGGACTGAGAAGGAGAGTTGGAAAGCGGGGGAGTGGGATTGGAGAATCCCAGGAAAGTTCCAGAAGATCCGGAAACCAAACTTGAGACCTCCAAATTGGCGAGATTAGAACCACATCTGCCCTCTGGCGCCGAACATGGGCCAAGACCCTCGTTAGCATGGCGAACGGGGAAAAGGCATAGCCTGACTCGCCCCGCCAGTCCTGAAGAAACGCGTCCGTCCGCGCTGCCAGGGGATCCGGCCTCCAACTGAAGAACCGGGGAAGTTGGTGGTCCAGGCGGGAAGCAAATAGGTCCACTGAAAACGGACCCCAGAAGCTCTGGAGATCCGCAAAGACTCCCGGATGCAGTTTCCATAGACTCACGTCATGAAAATGGCGAGAGTGGAAATCTGCTACCTGGTTGTCGTGACCCGGCAGGTATTCTGCCGTCACGGAAATGTGATGATCCAGGCAGTACTGCCAAAAGTTCGCCGCCAGGTCCGAGAGAGCTCGCGAACGAGTGCCCCCTAGATGGTTGATATATCGGACCGCCGATATGTTGTCCATCTTGAGGAGGACGCATGACCGAACAGAGTCCTTGGTCCAACATTGGATCGCAAACGACCCCGCCAGGAGCTCTAGACAGTTGATGTGTAACATTTGCTCCTCCGGAGACCACACACCTCCCGTAGTGAACTCGCCACACCTCGCGCCCCAGCCGGATCTGCTGGCGTCTGACTCGATAACGATATCTGGCACGGAACCGAAGATCGCACGCCCATTCCAGGCTTCCATATTGGAGAGCCACCATTGGAGCTCTTCTCTGGCATCCACCGAGAGTTCCACCTTCTGCGAATACCACAGGCCTCTGCGAAGGTGTCGGGCCTTGAGGCGCTGAAGGGCTCTGTAATGGAGCGGGCCCGGGAAGATCGCCTGGATCGAGGCGGAGAGGAGACCCACGATACGGGCTAGCTGCCTGAGGGAGAGCTGGGACTGCGTAAGAGCTCTTCTGATCTCGTGATGGATTTTCGTCATCTTGCGAGACGGAAGACTGAGAGTAGATTCCACGGAGTCGATCAAGAAACCAAGAAAAACGACCTTCTGGGCTGGAACGAGGGTGGATTTTGCGTCGTTGATCACGAAGCCCAAACTCTGAAGGAGATCGACCGCCGTCTGAAGCTGTTGCGATAAGACGTTGGGACTCTGAGCCATCAGTAGGATATCGTCCAGGTATACAATAAGCCGCATACCGGACTCCCTGAGACGCTCTATCACTGGGCGGAGCACTTTGGTGAAACACCAAGGGGCGGAGGAAAGACCGAATGGAAGAGTGGCGAACTCGAACACTGTGTCCCGCCAGGGAAACTGCAGGAACCTCCGGTGCGGAGGGAACACAGGGATCGTAAGGTAGGCGTCCTTGAGGTCAAGACGCGCCATCCAGTCGCCGGGCCGGAGAAGATCGCGAAGAAGATGGATCCCCTCCATCTTGAAGTGGCGGTAAACCAGCCACTCGTTGAACTCGTGTAAGTTGATAACGGGCCGTTGGCCCCCGTCCGGTTTGTCCACTAGAAAGAGGTTGCTGATGTTACCTCTGGGATGAGGTAGGGTCTCTACGATCGCCCGCTTGTCCAAAGGAGACTGGACCTCTTTGTCTACCAAAGCGGCGTCCGCCAACGAAAAGGAGAGGGGGCGTGGCGGGACCGGTTGTGAAGGTTCGCCGAGAAACTCTATGTGGAACCCTTGAACGGTTTGCAGAACCCAGGCGTCCCCCGTGATGGAAGTCCAGGCCTGGAAAAAACGCGCCAGACGGCCCCCCACTTTTAGAAGGGATGAAGGGAGAACACTCACCGGAAGAGCTGGAGGCTCCACCGCCTCTGCCGCCTCTGTTCTTGCCTCGACGTCCTCTTGTCGGATAGAAATTGCCGAATCTGGCCTGATCCTGATACTGCCCTTGATTGGAGCCTTGCCCTCTGTGCTGATTAGGGCGGCCGGACAAGCGGCGCCTGCCTCGTCCGGCCCCTCGTAAAATCTGAGGCCGAAACACCTTCTTGATGGAGGATTGTGCCTTGTCTAAGGCCGTAAAAGTGTTTACAAACCTCTCAAGCTCCTTGATAAAGGGCTCTCCGAAGAGGCCACCCTGAGCGATCGAGCCCGCCTCAGAATCTGCCAGGTCCCCAAGCTTGGGGTCTATTTAATCAGCAGGGACCTGCGCCGCTCTGTTGAAATAGCACAGTTGGCATTCCCGAGGAACACCACGACCCGTTGGGCCCAGGAAGAGAGGGTTTATGGGGAGATCAGGGATCTTGATCACTTGGCTTCTTCCGCCATGTCGAGTATTTTGGTGATCGGGCCAAGAGCGTCTAAAAGCTTGTCTGGGCAGGCACGCTAAGACCTGTCAATACCCTTCTTAGGGTCCTTCACAAACTTTTGGAGGAATGTCACCATGCGTGGGTCAATGTCAGGAGTTGACGCTACCTTTCCATCTAAAGAAGGCCGAGGGCACTCCGCCCTAAGACAGTTGCGAGCTGTGGCCTCTAACGGCCGGCGGATGCGGCTGGCGACATACTGGGCTACCTTTTCAGAAGGCGCCCAGTCCGAAGACCTAGGATGCAGGACATCATCAGGGTCCAACATGTCTGTGCACATGTTCTGATTACCTGGATCAGGCGTAGGCCGGGAAGGACGCCAAGGGCGTGAAGGACCAGCAGCGTCCTCATCGTCCCCTTGAGCACCGTTCTCCGGTGCAGTGGGTGTCACTGGAGGGGCATTACTCGCCAGGAAGGCCTGTTTCAGGCGATCAAAGGCGTCCGTGTCCACCCCTGTCTCCCTGGGGCGTTTGGGCGGAGGCTGTGAATCAGCAGAGGACCCACTGAATGGAGGAGAGGCTGGAATGGCCTGGGCAGCCCTGGCCAGCTTGTCGCAGGCCTGCTCAATCCGACGGGAGAGATGGTCCTCCAGGGCACCATAGCCTGCTCCACCGCCTTATGGATAGATGCGTCTACCGCATCATAAAAATCCTCATCCCACTGGAGCGCTGAAAGTGGGTCCTCCTCCCACTGGTCATCCTGATGAATCACTGACAAAATATCGAGTACAAAAATATCGAGGTACAAAAATATTGTGACAAAAATATCGAACTCAAGAATATCGACATCTTATCTACATAATAGTAAGTACAAAAATATCGAGAAAAAAATATCAATGTCAAAAATATCGTTGTAAAAAATATCGTTTTTTTTAAATATTAAAAAAATAGTGTAAAATAAAGTAAATAATACATATAATTAAAATAATCAGTTAAAAATATTTAAAAATGTTTAAAAATTAATAACTAATACATACAATGTTAAAATAAATTAAACATACATATAAAATATAATATATATACTTATTAATATTCATAAATAATTAATTTAATAACATGTAAATTAAAAACATTTTATAAATTATAAATACATATATACACATACAAAAATAATATAAAAAAATTATAACACATATATATATAACAAATAAAAAACTACAATATTTTTTTATTTTTAAAATTAATTATACACAACATTAACTAAAACAATACACAAAAATATTGGATAGCAGAGGGAAAAAAATAACTATTCTCATTTCGAAGACTGCAACAGTAGAGAAAGTGTTAGATAGCGTAGGGGTAAAAATTACTATTCCCACTCCAGAGAGTGCAACAGTAGGGAAAACGTTGGATAGCGTAGGGGTTATAATTGCTATTCCAACTCCAGAAAGTGCAACAGTAGGGAAAGTGTTGGATAGAGTAGGGGTAAAAATTACTATTCCAACTCCACACATTGCAACAGTAGGGAAAGTGTTGGATAGCGTAGGGGTAAAAATTACTATTCCTACTCCAGAGAGTGCAACAGTAGGGAAAGTGTTGGATAGCAAAAGGGTTAAAAGTACTATTCCCACTCCAGTGAGTGCAACAGTAGAGAACGTGTTGGATAGAGTAGGGGTAAAAATTACTATTCCAACTCCAGAGAGTGCAACAGTAGGGAAAGTGTTAGATAGCGTAGGGGTAAAAATTACTATTCCCACTCCAAAGAGTGCAACAGTAGGGAAAGTGTTGGATAGCGTAGAGGTAAAAATTACTATTTCCACTCCAGAGAGTGCAACAGTAGGGAAAGTGTTGGATAGCGGAGGGGTAAAATTACTATTCCCACTCCAGTGAGTGCAACAGTAGGGAAAGCGTTGGATAGCGTAGGGGTAAAATTACTATTCCCACTCCAGAGAGTGCAACAGTAGGGAAAGTGTTGGATAGCAAAAGGGTTAAAAGTACTATTTCCACTCCAGTGAGTGCAACAGTAGGGAAAGTGTTGGATAGAGTAGGGGTAAAATTACTATTCCAACTCCAGAGAGTGCAACAGTAGGGAAAGTGTTGGATAGCGTAGGGGTAAAAATTACTATTCCCACTCCAAAGAGTGCAACAGTAGGGAAAGTGTTGGATAGCGTAGTGGTTAAAAATAACATACTTATCAATTAAATAATTTTTTTAATTACATAATAATTTATTAATAAATTAACAATAAATTAATTATAAATACCAATAAATTAAAATTAAAAATTACTTTAATAACATTAAATTACTCCCCACCCTATTCCCCAATAAACACACAACCCACTCCGCATAAAATTTAATACAATTAATATAATTATCAATTAATCAATATATATAAATTAATTACCAAATAATAATTAATAAACAAATTACTTATCAATACCAAAATATTAATAATTAATAAAATTATTTGCCAATTAATAATTCATTAGCAATAAATTAATTATCAATACCAATACATATTAATACATAATTACTTAATTATAATACATTTCTTCCCACCCTATTCCCTATAAACACACAACCCGCTCCTAAACTAAATTAACACAATTAATATATGTATCAATTAATAAAGTAATAAAAATTAATTACCAATTAATAAACAATAAATTAATTATCAATATCAAAAATTAAAAATTATTAATTAATGTATTATAATTAATTTACTTCCCACCCTATTCCCCTATAAACCCACAACCCGCTCCAATAAAAATGAACACAATTAATATAATTAGCAATTAATCAATTAATAAAAATTAATTACCAATTAATAATTAACAATAAATTAATTATCAATACCAATAAATAAAAATTAAGAATGACTTAATTACAATTAAATTACTTCCCACCCTATTCCCCTATAAACCCACAACCCGCTACAGAACTAAAATGCAAAAATTAATTAAAAATAATTAATAATTTCTTTAATATAATTAGCAATTAATCAATTAATAAAAATTAATTACCAATTAATAATTAATTAACAATAAATTAATTATCAATACCAATAAACAAAAATTAAGAATGACAATTACAATTAAATTACTTCCCACCCTATTCCCCTATAAACCCACAACCCGCTACAGTACTAAAATGCAAAAATTAATTAAAAATAATTAATAATTTCTAAAAATTATGATTTAATTTACTATAATTAAATTACTTTCCACCCTATTCCCCTATAAACCCACAACCCGCTACGGTACTAAAACGCAAAATTTAATTTAAAAAGAATTACTAACTTCTAAATAATTAATACATATATTTTGTTTAAAATACAAAACATAAAACATGTAAAACACACATATAAAATACATAACACTAACATAAATATCGAAATTATTAACATCGATATTTTTGCTATCGATATTACTAACTTCGATATTTACAAAAACGATATTTCTTACCTTCAGGTCGATATTCTGGTCACCGATATTCTTGATGTCGATATTCTGTCCCTACGATATTTGCAACTCGATATAAACGTAGGTCGAAATAAAAAACTCGATATTTTGACTGTTTACCCATCCTGATAGGCATCGTCCTGGTAGGAAGCCATTAGGACCAGGAGAAATGACGCAACCCAGGTAAGTGGGAAAAACAGCGATAAGGTAGAGGGGTCACCTCAAGATTAGGGGGGGCGGGGTGTCAGCCTACACTTTATGCGGAGAGAACCCGCGTTAGGAGGGCAGAGCCCCGGGACCTAACAGCCCTGGTGCACAATCTCAAAGGGCAGCCTGCCCAACAAGGTCCCAGCAGGCTATAAACCTGCAATACTGACTCCTTAACAGAGCGTTATGCAGCCTAAATATACCGACCCCCAGGCGTGCAAGCCGCCGAGCACACTGCTTAACAGCAGTTATAGACCGAAATGCGAGCGTTCAAGGGGGCGTGTGCGCTAGGAATCTGCCTAATGGCAGCGTACAGACCGTTACCGGCGTTAGGGCAGGCACAGGAGGCTCTCTCACGGCGGTGCGGCTGAGATTGAAATGCGCGGAATGCGCGCAATCTCAGGAAAGCACGCCGTGACAAGGAATGCACAAGGGCGCCCTCTGGCGGTGGAAGGATGCACCGTGAGCCCGCACCGTCACTACACGGCCATTAGGGAGAAGGACGCTCCCACAGCCGGACACGAGTCAGCCGAGTAGCGGCTGCCTCGTGTTAACAAAACAAAAGGAAATGAAGTCAAGTCAAAACCGAAACGCCCGCAAAGACCACAAGCCGAGGCAAGCGCTCAGCGCGCGTCGCAGTCTTCACAACCCCCAAGCAGAGCGAAGTGCTCGGCGCGCGCCGCCGCCCACACGACCCTGAGGGAAAACACAATAAATCAGCAGAAGCGGCAATACTCAATGTAATGCAACACGATTAAACACAGTATAAGCGGGCAAAATGGAAACGAAACAAGCAGGGAACAGCACACAGGCTGAAATCAGTTAAACACAGCAATAACCAGTAAACCATCAGAGAAGGTAAACATGGGACTTATCTGGCTGCAAGCAGCGAATAAAGAGGGGGAATAGACAGTGCCAGAGAACTACCAGCACCTCGGAGCTCCGTGATTGGTGCAGAGGAAAGGGGACACTCTATCGTTTTGTCTGTGTTATTCCCAATGTTCCATGGGAATAGTAGTTTGTTTACTTGACTTTGAATGGCTGCTATTCAATAAAGTGGAGCAAGAATAGCATAATCCTCGCCTCCGGTCCTGATATAGAATCAGTGTCTGGGTCAGTATGATTTTATGTGTGAGTGTATGTGTGTTAAGCTTGCAAAGGTGATTCTGGTTTGGCATACCGGAGGTTATTCTTGCCTTATGGACAAGAGCACTAATAGCATATGGATGGGAGGTTTTACCCATGGCAAAATTCAGGCCCTGACATGCTGCAAGCAATTCTTAGCATACAGGGTGCATCCACAGAAAAATGCTAGAAGAACAAGTTACTTACCTTCAGTAACAATATATCTGTAAGAAACATAGGTTAGTTCTAGATCCCTTACCTTAGAATCTCCCGCAGGCATCAGACTGGATATGGAAAGTTTTTTCGTCAGCAGTACCCCTGCGCGTCTGAAGGTGCCGTTGGTCGACTCCGCGTCCAGCGTCGTGGTTGCCTGGATGACGTCGCGGTAGCTACATAGACGCCGCCCTCGCGCGTTGATGTCAGTTCTGTACACGACTTTCCACGCCAGAAGCGCAGAGCCATGCAAGACACTGACCACTGGAGCGCAAAAACTAGGGCCCTGAAAGGATGTCCTTAACCCTAGAAGTCAGTTCGCAGAACGGGGAGGATGGGTGGGGCGGTAAGGAATCTATAACTAACCTATGTTTCTTACAGATATATCTTTTTTTTTTCAAACATTTATTTAAGATTTCTGTCATAACATGTAACGGTACAGTTCGAGCATAGTTACAGTGAGTCTCATCATATCATTAGCAGTCTCTTGTATCTAATATCGTAGCTACAATACATTTGTTGGAACAATAGACATAGACATACAATTCACATTCGAATAGAGTAGAACAGGTATCAGAGGCGCGACATACACAGTAGGCGTGTACACTCCCTAGTATTGTCCGAAAAGTAAGCAACATAACTTGACGCCATTTCCCCAGTTTGAGCAATGTCTCTTGGCGTTGAGCAGACCTGTGAAAAGAAAAGAGTAGCATATACACTGCATTTCTTTAAGAGTGGTCATTGGGTATCTCCTGGTATTACGCATGGGTCATTAGATAGTAGGTATCCTTTAAGAGGCTCCCATATGTCCCTAGGTGTGGATGTGCGAGGTAATAATTCGGCATAAATGCTTGTCTGTTCCTGACAATATATTAAGTCAGCTATCCATCGCTTGAATTTCGGAGCTCGTCCCCTACCCCACCTACAGGCCACCTGGCGTTTAGCTAATAATAGCGATATTGCGAGAAATTTCCTATGTGTTTTGGGTATCTGTTCTGTGTACCATAGTACTGCAAGTAGCGGGCTTCTCTCCAGGATACTATCCGTCATTTGTTCGAGTGCTGTGATTACTTGTTCCCAGAACTCCCGCACCGGTGGGCATTGCCAGGCCAAATGCAGGAATCCAGCTCCCGGCTGTCTACAGCATTCGCATCTATCATTGTCTGCAAGATTAAATTTATGCTTCTTCACTGGCGTATAATATAAGCGTTGCAAGAATCTATAGTGTATCACCCGTAGCCTACAACTAGCCGATATTTGTGCAGTTTGGAGGCAGCAGTAGTGCCATTGACCATCAGTCATTTCTTGTCCCAGCTCCTCCCCCAGTGTATACGGGCTGGGCTACTGAGTGCTTCTCGGTGCATTCGTATTGCGCTGTAGAGGCCTGACACTAGGTGTTTACCATCCGTGGATCCCAACATTTGGTGTAACGGGGCGAAAGTACTCGGCTCTTGTGGAAATGTTGGGATAATTGATCGCATCCCTTGTCTCAGTCGCACATATAGGAATCTGTCCAAGGGGGTGCATTGTATCCCCTGAAACATATGATCCATAGAGCGAAATGTCCCTAAATGGAAGAGATCTCCCCATGTACCAATATGTACTCGTCTACATAGGCCTTGAAACCCCCTCTCCTGCAGTAATGAAAGACCGGGATGATAGGACAACGGAAGTCGAGAGGAGTAAAGGAAGGGAGATGCCAGCAATGATGTCAGTCGGTTCCAGGCGTCGACTGTACCAGTGACCGTTGTAGGTGATGTCGCGCGAGTGCTCGCAGGTCCATGTATCATGCCATTCAACGGCACAGGATCTGCCAACCATTCCTCCACAGCTACTTGTGGCATGTATCGTGGGGGATATATCCAATAGTAGGCGTAATGAGCCTGCGCGCTAAGGAAATATATCTCAAAATCTGGGATGTCAAACCCCCCCTGATGGTACGGCCTTGTTAATATGGACCACTTAAGTCTCGACTGTTTCCCCCCCCATAGCAATATAATGAGTTCGGTGCGTAGCGTTTTAAAAAAATAAGACCCTGGATGATACGGTATATTCAAGAATAAATACAAAAATTGCGGGAGTATGACCATTTTTATAAGGGACGCTCGTCCCGCCAACGAGAGGGGTAATGAGACCCAACGGGTCACGTTAGCGGCCAATCGCGTCATTGCCGTACCGTAATTCAATCTAATCGTCTCTTCTCTATCCCTCGTTATTTGGATACCAAGGTATCGGAGGTCAGATTCACACCACTCCAGTGGAAAATCAAGCTGGAATTGGGATACTGCTGCCGTGAGAGGGAAAATTTGAGATTTTCCCCAGTTGATTGTAACACCAGATAGTCTGCCAAACACTATAAATTCTCGAAGTATGGGGTTTAAATTTTGCTGCGGGTCTCTAATGTACAATGTTACGTCATCTGCGTACATGGAGATTAGTATTTGGTACAGACTACACCAAAATGCTTTTTCCTGATGATACTGGCGAAGCCGGGAGGCCAATGGTTCTATCGCAATGGCGAATAGGAGTGGGGACAGCGGGCACCCTTGTCGCGTACCTCTTGTTATTGTTATCGGGTGGGAGAGATGACCATTTATCAAGATTTTGGCAGTGGGGTGGTGATACAATAATTTAATCCAGGATATATAGGGGAGGGGGAATCCCATTCGCTGTAGCACCCCAAATAAATAGTCCCACTCTACAGAGTCAAATGCCTTGGTGGCATCTAAAAAAAACGCGGCAAGTGGAAATTCTGGTGCTACCGTCTGCATCAAAGAGAACAGCGTACGGAGGTTATGGGAGGTGGCTCTGCCTGGGACAAATCCCGATTGATCGGGAAGTATGAGTTTGTCCAGGAGGAGAGTCAATCGGTTGGCCAGAACTTTAGCCAATATTTTTGCATCGCAGTTCATTAGTGATAATGGGCGATAAGAGTCACAGGCCTGTGGGCATTTCCCAGGTTTTAATAGGGAGGTGACGATCGCTTTCCGCATCGATGAAGGAAGCATTCCCACCTCCATAGACTCTTCGTATACTTCTTTCAGCACCGGCGCCATGATATCTATGTAACTCTTATAAAATTCGGCCGGCAATCCGTCTGAACCCGGTGCCTTCCCATTTTGCAACTGCATTATTGCTTCTCTAATTTCATCGATCTCGAATGGTAAGCATAGAAATTCTCTCTGTCCGTCGCTGAGCCATCCTAGCGTCACTTCTCCCATGAAACTGTCTAGTTCCACTGGTTCTTGTCTTTGAGTCGTATATAGCGTCTTGTAGTGTGTTGTAAACGTATCTAGTATTTTGAGTGAGTCTCGGTGTACTACTGCCCCTGGACCCTGTATCTCCAACACTTGGGTATTAAATCTAGGGCGGCGAGTCAGTTCCGCTAGTGTTTTGCCCGGCCTTTCCCCTTCCCCGTATTTGCGAGCCACCCAGTATCGTCCTTTAAATGTCGTCTCCCTTGCCGCAGTTGTTTCATATTCAGACAGTTTTTCTCGAAACTCTGTGTGTATCTGCCCTACCCTCCCTCGTCCCATTTGTCTCTCCAGTCCCCGCATCTCCGTCTCCAGTCGCTGTAGCGTTCTACGGATATCCCTGAGGACCCCAAAGCTTTTAGATATGCAAAACCCTCGTATCGTTACCTTAAAGGCCTCCCATATTATTTCCACTGTGTCAACTGATCCTTTATTCCTGCTAAAGAAATCTTTAATTTCCTCATCTAATTCGGCGTGAAACACTATGTCTAATAATGCTGTAGGCTGTAGTCTCCAATTTAGTCTAGGCCTATCATAGCCAGGTGATGTGAGCGATAATTTTACTGGGCAGTGATCTGAAAACGTCCTGGCTAAGTGCACTACATTTTGTATGGCTGTCCCTAGTCCCTTGGAAAGTAAACAATAGTCGAGTCGCGCCCATGACCCTCTGTGTGCCGTGAAATGAGTTCCCTCGTGGGATTGTGGGTGGGTATATCGCCACTGTCAATGAGCGCACCCTCTTCCATTATACCCTGCAATGCCTCTTGCGAGTTTGTGTAGTGGTGCATAGCTGCATTGGACCTGTCTTGTGTAGGATTTATGGCAAGATTAAAATCTCCCCCCCAGATTACATGAGTGGATCCTATCGACACTATTTTACCCCACAGATTAGTAAAAAACTCAGGGCTATCTGTGTTTGGACCGTAGCAGGTTACAATCGTGACGGAGTCTCTGCCCAGCCGGCCCCATGTTATAACATATCTACCGTGTGGGTCCAAAATCGATCCTGCCAGCGCAAAATTGGTCTGCTTTTTAAAAAGAATAGCCGTTCCTCAGGCATATGAGGAGTAGGAAGAGAAGAGTCTACAGCTCGCCCATTTACTAGCGAATGCGTTCGGGGTATGTGGATTAATATGAGTTTCTTGTAACAGGGCCACTTGTATTTGTTGCCTATCCATGTATGCCAGGACCTGCCTTCTCTTCCTCGGATCCCCAAGGCCTCTGATATTCCATGACAGTATCCGGATCGTTGACTTATCCTCCTGTATCATTATTCCATCCCTCCATATCTGGACTATTGAATTGCGTGTTACTGTTCTGTAATTGTCGCATATATGACGAGACCTGTGTTACAAATGCATACCATACATCTTCCTCACTGCCGCTCTGAACTCCCAGTCACTCCACCCCACCCTCCCACTGAAGCATCCCAATTATGCCAGTTGTGAACATCCCTCCCCCCACCCCATTAACCAATAGCATATCTGTTGTAACATGAATGTACATATTCCCCCTAATCGCCACTGAAAAGAAAACAGTGGTGCACAACTATCAAACAAAGGGAGAATAAAGAAAAAAACAACCCCCCCAAGTATCTAATTCCAATTCGTGGGGTATTCCCAATCGGGGTTATACAGCTAAGTGGCCCACGATTACCTCTCACCAGTCCAGGTGTAGTACGGTTTGGTCTTAGTCCCTGATCTGGTTTTGAGGGTGTCCAGCTGCATTTTATCGCTGTGTCCTATCCGAAGCCTGTGTCATCTCTGAGGTCGGTTCCCTGCGTACATGGTATCCTGGCCCAATGTTCCAGGCCCGCTTATTTTATTGGCAGGTGATGTGAGCTGGGTCATTGTTTTATGCGTCTTTGGATCAGGTGTCATTCCCGTTCCGGCGTTCGTGCCCGTGGTGAACCCTCCGGCGTGGATGGTGCTTTCCTGTGTTGTTTAAGCTGCTTTAAAAAATCCTCCACTTGTTGAGGTTTTGTAAAAAATGTTTGAGTTCCCTGATGTGTAATGCGGAGCCGGGCGGGATATAGTAAGGCATAATCTATCTGGGCTTGCCTTAACTTCTGCTTAACTGCAAGGAATTTCCATCGCTCTTCCTGTACATGCATCGTGAAGTCGGGGTACAGGGTGAAGGGAATACCGTCATAGTGCAGTTGTTTTTTTTCCATGGCCACTCGCAGAGCTACGTCTCTGTCCCTGTAATTTAATAGATGAGCAATTATAGGACGGCTGGTGCTCCCAGGGGGTGGACGCAGCCCAAGAGATGGGTGAGCTCTTTCCACGATGAAATGAGGAGACAGTAAGTCCTTACCCACCACTGTGACCAATAACTTTTCTATGTATTCCTCCATCTTGCCCGTGTTGGTACTTTCCGGTATGCCCAAAACTCTTATGTTATTTCTACGACTTCGCGCTTCAATGTCCTCATTTTTAGCTGCTATGAGCTTGAGCAATTTGTCCATCTGCGCCGTGGTTTTCTGTACTTGGGCCGTTGTATCCTCCATCTCGGAAATGCGCTGTTCGGCATCTGCAATACGTGTTTCGTGACCTTCTATCTTGTGGGCTATTGCGTCCATTCGTGTTGCCATCGTATCCATTTTGTCTGATATGGTCGCGAACCCTTGTCGCATTTCCAGTAGAAGTGACTTCATGTCATCACCTGATGTCGATGGCTGGTCTTGCTGCAGTGTCTCTTCCTCAGTGCCAGTCTCTGCCAGTTGTTGTCGGGTGGACTTTTTGGTGTCAAATGTCAGGCGCGGTTGGCGGGCATCTGTCTTCCCCATTCTACTGCGGTCCCTGTTCGCACCTCCCGCGTTAGCCTTGCCGTTGAGAGTCCTCTTTTGCGTCTCGCCGTGTTCTCCTGGTCTTAGTAGCTCTCCGGCGCTGTGGGAGTCTAGTATGCGGTGGCCTTGCCTTCAATGCCACTGCACTATCTCAGATGACTTAGTGCAGGCCGTCCCGTTATCCTGCCCAGCACCCGATCTCGGTTCCTGTGGTAGGGCCTTGGCGCGTTTTGTCCTGCACCGCTCCCTCAGCCCATTTGGCGTGATGTAGGCCTTATCCCTGCCGTGCCCCAACTGCAGTGTTCTATTCTCCCTCAGTTTGGGGGGCTGCTCTGTTCACGGATTTCTACCGTGCCTTCGCGCTGCATGCGGCAGACTGTGAGGCGCTTTGCCGTCACCTGGGGGATGCAGGTCTTGCCAATTCTTATCGTTGCAACCAGTGGAGAGCGGCGCGACTCACCTTCGCATATGCGGTGATAATGGAAGGGTTTGGTCGCAGTGCGGGGAGTCGCCAGTCAATTGCTGCACCTACTCTCCTTGTGGGGGGTCAGCTCGTTACTCCGTATGTCTTGTAGGGCATGCACGCCTGAGCCCCGGTGCTTCTCCACCTCCCGGCACTGATTTCGCCCCCGCTTCTGATAGTGCAGTCGACACCTCTGCTCCCCCACCTACTGGAAGTAGTCCGTTGCTTGTCGGCCGCCGGTCGTCGGTGCTCCGCTTCTCGGTTTCAATTTCCGGCTTCACCCGCCATTGTGAGTCCGGCCTATCCGCCTCGTGGAATCCGCAGCATTTGCGTAGTCAGTGCCGCCGCTCTGACGCACCAGGAGCTCTCACGCCTCGCTCCGGTCTTCACTTCCAGCCCTCCGATCCTGCTCCGCTGTCTTACAGGCAGTTTTATTCATACCGCCGCTGGGTCCCGCTGATCATTACCTCTCTTTACCGCTATTTATTTATTGTATGTCTTCGGAGAAGAAGGATTAATTCCGGATTATATCGCCGGACTGCGGGAGCCTCACACAGTGGCGGCCATTCCGCTCGTGCGCCACCTAGCGCCCCCTTCTTACAGATATATCTTTACCGAAGGTAAGTAACTTGTTCATCTGAAAGAAACAGTTAGTTATAGATTCCTTACCTTAGAATAGATACCCCAGCAATACCAACCCCGGAGGTGGGTCTGCGAACGAAGTTCACACCAGAAAGTCCTGGAGTACAGAACGGCCAAAGAAGCCGAATCTCCGGACTTGAGTGTCCAGGCAGTAGTGTCTTGTAAACGTGTGCAACGATGCTCACGTAGCTGCCTGACAGATGTCATTCAAGGGGTATCCTCGTCCCAAAGCAGTAGTAGCTGCCATCGCCCTGGTGGAATGGGCGCGCAGCCCCACTGGAGGCTCCTTCTTTGCCAAAGAATAGCAGGCTTTGATGCACAGAACGACCCACCTGGAGATGGTCCGTTTGTGCACGGCCCGACCTTTCTTAGCGCCCACGTACCCAACAAAGAGCTGGTCATCCACCCGGAATTGTTTTGTGTGATCCAAGTAGAAAGAAAGTGCACATTTTGGATCCAGACAGTGGAGCCTCTCTTCCTCTTTCGAAGGATGCGGAGGAGGAAAGAAGGTGGGCAAAGTGATGGTTTGGCCAATGTGGACAGAAGTAACCACCTTGGGAAGGAAGGAAGGTCTAGTTCTCAGGACGACCTTGTCCGGATGGATAGTTAGAAAGGGAGGCTTAGAAGAAAGAGCTTGTAGCTCACTCACCCTGCGAGCAGAGGTGATGGCCACCAGAAAGGCAGTTTTCAGAGTTAGAAGCCTGAGAGGGCAATTATGAAGCGGCTCAAAGGGAGCGCACATAAGATATGTAACAACCAAGTTCAAGTCCCCCTGGGGCATTACGAAGGGAACAGGAGGAAAAAGATGAGTAATGCCCTTAAGAAACCTATTTACAACAGGGGACTTGAAAAGAGAAGGCTGATGAGGAAGCCTAAAAAAGGCTGAAATGGCCGAGAGGTAGCCCTTAAGAGTGCCCAGAGCAGAGCCCTGCTGGGCCAAAGAGAGGAGCAACAAGAGAACCTCAGAAAGAGGGGCAGAAAGGGGATCCATAGCCTTTGCTGTGCACCTTGCCACAAATTTATTACATCTGCAGGCGTATACCGTCTTACTGGAGGGATGCCTGGCTGCCAAGATAACGTTACAGACTTCAGGAGGAAGGTCGAAAGCTGTCAACTGTCGCCGCTCGATATCCACGCAAGGAGGTGGAGGATTGTGAGAAGTTGGCCTGGTATATGCTGTTCACTAATTAAAGTGGACACCTTGCACCAGGGCAAATCGACTCTTATGGTAGATAGGTTTAAGACAACCTTTTAAAGAAAGCTATCCTAGTGGTAGCTGTGGAGAGCAGCCTTCAGGCTAAGTCTCGGAGGAATGTAAAGCAGCTTGTTTTACCATATAATCTCTTGAATCACCAAATGAAAGGACACCACACAGGTATATATATCAAATATATATGTATTTATTTCTAAATAACTCTCTACTAATCTCTTTATGAGATTAGAAGACAAACATATGCACAAATCAACGTTTCACAATAAGTTAAGCACAAAATATGGCTGGGGCCCTAGGGGCGTACCAGACCATATACTAAGTAAGAGACTTAGAAACAACGACTTGCAAGGAGACAAGGCCTAGGGCCTTCAGAAGTGCTGGGGCCTCACGAAACCACCCAAGGCAGGTAAGTAAAGGACCCACGGGGGACGCGTGCAGTGTGGATACACAGGCGCGAATCGCCGTTAACTTCAATGGGGCAAGTCGCGGTTGGAAATAAAGAGTTTTAGGATACTTCGGGAGAACCTACAAGCAAGTCACTTACAGGGTAAGTAGTTCTAGGGCCCACACCCACAGGAGCACCGTAGTGCTGGAGTTACCTCACCCAGGGAAGCCGGGTGCACAGGTGTCCTTTGGTGTCGGGTCGCGGCGTCGTTTTCAATGGCGAACAAAGAAGACTTGCTGCTTGCGGGAGCTGAAGAAGTGTCCGGTGGAATCCAAGCCTGGATTCTGAAGAAGGATGACCTGAAAGCAGAGGGGACAGTGTTCAAAGTCACTTGGCAGTGACCCGGGGCAAGGAAGATGGATGCCCACCGTCGTCGGTCGCTTCAGGTCGGTTGCGGGTGCCTTGACTCTTCAGCCACGTGGTCCAGGAGGCGTCGACGACGACCAGGAGCTGGATTCGGTGTGTCCCTCGACGTCTGCAGCTGACTGCGGTGTCGGCAACTCGATTGGAGCCAACAAGCCTTGGCAGCAGCAAGTCTCGAGGAGATGAAGAAAAGTCGATGGCGCAGACCAGCAAGGTCTGTGGAACTCACCCAGCGAGGGTAAGTCAGGGCAGGCCTGGAGCAACCAGGGGAGCCCTTTGGTTTCTTTAAGAAGTCTTCTGGGGACCCACAAGCCAGCGGGCAAGGGATCGCGAAGACACCTCGGGCGGAATCACTCAACAGGGGTCCACGGTCACTCGGGACGGTGTAGGCCTCTGATCTTCGGAGGGATTCCTGCTGGAGGTCGGGACCACACGTGGTCCAAAGCACAAGTTCGTAGAACGTTGTGAAGGGGTTGCACTCGACAATAGTGCACGGTACCCAGGGGTCGCGGTTCCTCGTTACTCGTGGGGTCCACTTGCCTCAGCTTCGCTGGGGACTCACGATGGCCTGGGAGAGGTCAGGAAATCCACTTCTTGGGCTGCAGGGACTTCGGACTCCGGCGGGAGCGGCGTAGTTTGCGACCGTCGTTGTCGTTTTTGGTGCCTGCCAAGCAGGGGAGTCACTCCTTGACTCCAAGGGAGATTCTTCTGTCTTCCAAAGGTAGTGGAACGTCGAAGGGCCAGGATTCTTCTGTAGAGCGTCGTCCAGGGGTTATCTGCTTTGCAATGGCAAGGTTCCCCTCTTATACTAAAAAGAGGGGATGGACTAGCTCTATGACCCCACCTATGGGAGGGTCAAGGGAGGGGGTGGCTACACCCACTTCCCTTTGTCCAGTTTCGCGCCAGAGCAGGGGCAGGTAGCCCCTGAGCTGGTTTGAACTGGCATATGCACAGAGGAGCCTTCTGCTCCCCCAGTGCAGGACTTCAAAGCACTCTAAGAGTGCACCCACCCAGCCCCAATACACTAAACCCTGTCTGGGAGGTGGTTACACCTCCCTGTGACAGGATGCCTATTGTTGGGCTTCCTCCACTGTGAGTTTCGGTCATCAGCAGGAGGGCAGCCCAGTGTCTGTGACTGGTGGCATCCATTTTGTGATGCCAGGGCTCTTTAGGATTCTACCGCGTTTCCACAGCAGGTACATGTCTTATCCCTCTAGAAGGGTGGAATGCTACCCCCGCCGCCAAGATTGGCGGGGGGGTAGTATTCCAAGATGTTTGACACCAAACACGACATGTTTTGATGCAGCCATTCCAAAGTTAGCATTTACCGCGAGGATATAATGCACTTAAATAGTATATGGTTTAACCGCATCCACAAACAGCACCAGAGAATAGACTCTGAGAGCTGCAGAGGGGCCCTGCTCAGGCAGAGGCACCCCCTCACATAGAAGCCAAGCACCCTGCCCTCAGGATTGATAGGGCCTGCCTTAGGGGTGACTGATAGGTTTATATGTGTGTGCAGGAGAGATATAGGAAACCTATATCTCAGTGAGGGGTGCTAGCACCACCTCACCCAGGCTGCAGTAGCAGGCCTGTGGTGTCAGATTTAGACTGCTTCCCAGGGGTGGCATAATATATGCTGCAGCCCCTGGTAGGCCTGTGAAGTACCTATGCCCTTGGCACCTAAGGTACCATATACTAGGGACTCATAAGGCACCACAGTATCCAATCACTAGTGCACCTAGAGTGCACTCCATGTCGTTTAGAGAGAGCAGATAGACTGGGGCCCTGAATAGCAGGGTCCCAGTCCAACTAAGTCATAAACCAGCAAAACACCATAAAAAAGTGGGGGCAACCATATAGTCAGATTCCACCTTCCTACATAACCCCCCCCAAACGAAAGGAGATAAGGCTAACCTTGGCCAGTTGAGCCTTTATTGACTAAGTGGCCATATAAGGAAGCACCTGCACTAGCATGGTTGCCCCCTGTCTTATGGTCCACTAAGCAATCCCTCACCCTAAGGGTATGAGAGGGTCTCCACCATGGGGAATCACTACCTGTGGTGTGCTTTGGTAAAGTACCAGGCCGGTGAGGTGCCTGAGTAGGGAAGTGTGGCCCTAGGAATGTTGGCCTCAGCTTTCTCAGCTCACTGGTCACCATGTATGCCTGTCTTTCCATGACTGAGTGGTACTCTGCTCTAAGGGTCAACCTTTGACTGCCTACAGCCGGGGGTTGGGTCCCTTTGGGTGGAACACTGGAGGGACATGGCATGTTTGGAACCTTTTGGTCCCAGGTTTGCCCTTGCCTAACAGAGTCCTTCTGGGGAGGTCCCTACATAAAGGTATGGGGGATCCCTCAGTGGGTTGAGGAATTTCTACCTGGCTAGGGCTACTAGCCTGGGTGCCCCTAATCTGCTGATGGGGGGTTCCTCTGGACAGGGGGCCCTGGGGGTCCACTGACCTCCCTGACCTCTGCAGCCCTGGGCTGACTGAGGCAGGGTAGAGAGGGGCAGGTTACCTGCTCCAGACTGGGTACCAACTTGTAAGGGTCCTCTGCCATCAGGGGGTGGCCAGGCCAGGCCTGACTACCTCTGTGGCAGTTCCTTCACTAGGGGTAGGGTCAGTTCCCTGAGGAGGCTGACCCTTACCTACTGTCTGGAGGGAAGAAGACTTTTCTTCAACCCTTGTGCTCTCTTCTGGGGAGAGTGGGCCATTCTTCCAGGCTCCATCTCTCCAAAATCTTGGGCTGGGGCTGTGGCCATCACAGCCCCACTAACCTTTACAGGGACACCCAACATCTTCAGATGGGTTTGGTGTTCAATTTCAGCCCAGGCTGAAATTTCCAGATCATTGCCCATCAGGCAATCTACAGGTAAGGTTGGGGACACTGCCACTCTCTTTGGGCCTGTGACTCCCTCCCAGCTGAGATTGACTATGGCCATGGGGTGATCTGTTCTGACACCATCAATGTTGGTCACCTGGTATTTAAACTCAGGTAAAAGCTGGTGAGGGGGACTAGTTTCCCTGCCACCATGGTGACACTAGCCCCTGTGTCCCTAAATGCCACAGCTTTCTGACCATTAATTATTGGCTCCAGTCTGTACCTGCCCAAAGCTATGGGACCCATGGTAAAGGTGGCATATCCTACACCACCATCAGAATCTGAGGAGTCTGTTGAGGGGGTCCTGTCTAAACTAGGGCCCACCTCTGTTCCTCTTGCAAAAGCACCTAACTTTTGGGTGCACTACTCCCAACTGGAGGATTACTACTGGTAGTACCAGGAGGGGTGGTAGTAGTTGTTGGAGGAACATTTTCTTTATTGCCATTCCTGGGACAACTGGGATCAGATTTCCAGTGCCCAGGCTTTTTACAGACATGGCAATAGGGTTTCTTTTCAGGAGAGGAAGGAGTTTGGGACCCACCCCCAGAAGAGGAATTTTGGGGCCCTGTAGTGGACTTATCCTTGGATTTATCCCCACCTTTCTCTTGGGACTTGGTAGAATCTTTCTTGTGGTCCCCACCCTGATTCTTAGGCCTTACCCTGGTTCTGACCCATTTGTCTGCCTTCTTTCCCAATTCTTGGGGAGAGGTCAGATCAGAGTCCACCAGGTACTGGTGTAAAAGCTGGTTTTGACAATTATTAAGGATCTGTTCTCTCATCATTAGATTATAAAATCCTTTGAAATCAGTAACCCTACTGCCAACCAGCCAACCCTCCAGAGCCTTGGATGCACAATCTACAAAGTCAGTCCAGTCCTGAGTCTGTGCCTTCTGGGTGTCTCTGAACTTCAACCTGTACTGCTCAGTGGTTAAGCCAAACCCATCTATCAGTGCACTCTTCAGGACTTCATAATCATCAGCATCCTCCTCTCTAACAGTGAGGAGCTTGTCTCTTCCTTTATCTGAAAAGGAGAGCCACAAGATTGCTGCCCACTGCTTTTGGGGGACCTGCTGTACTCTACAGGCCCTCTCCATAGCAGTTGTCCATTTGTGGATATCATCCCCACTCTGGTAGGGAGGAACAACCTTGCTCAGGTTCCTATGGTCAGGGACATATTCTCTGCCTCTAGGGACACTGTTGCTGCCACCAGGGGGTTCTAAACCCTCCCTTCTGGAAGCTCTCTGGATCTCCAGGGCTTCTCTATCCAGTGCCAACTGCTTGGTTCTGAGGGCCACTTTGGCTTCCTCATACTGGAGCAGTTTGCACCTTCTCTCAGAGGAGGTCTCTCTTAAGTTAAAGTATGAGCTCCTCTCTTGGACAAATTCTCTGCCAGAGTGATAAGAGTGCTCAGATTCCCTGGAAGGGGATCTGTGCCTCTCATCCACTCTGCCAGTTCTCTTAGGGAGAACTCCTCTGTCCTGTTCAGGCTCCTTGAAGCCTGGCCCTTCAACCACAGAGTCTTGGTCATTCGGATTGTCCTCATCTGACCCAGATACTATGATTGACCCACCCACTGATTCAGACCCCTTAGCTCCTAGAGCCAATCTAAGGTCATCTGCTGTCAGCAGATCTATCAGGTGCAGGGTTGAGGGACTCTGTCCTAGCCTCAGGTGTCTGTCAACACACATGGCTCTCAAGTCAGAGAAAGCCATGTCCTTATACTGAGGCTGAGTGGATCCACTGGGTCCACCCTTTAAGGACATTCTAGTGTTGTGCAGTGTTGTACTACCTACACTAGTTTGTGGCCTACTGATCCTAGCTTGAGCTGTGGAAAGGGTGTGCTATCCCTTTGAACACAGCTCTAAGTTCAGTAGAACTTATTGATACTAAGCTTGACTTTATATGTACCTTGAGTACCTATAATGGTTTTCAGTTAGTAATTCAAATAGAGATTTTCTGGTAAAACAATGGCAAGCTGGAATCCCACACGCTGCCCACCAATGTGAGAAGTTGGCCTGGTATATGCTGTTCACTAATTAAAGTGGACACCTTGCACCAGGGCAAATCGACTCTTATGGTAGATAGGTTTAAGACAACCTTTTAAAGAAAGCTATCCTAGTGGTAGCTGTGGAGAGCAGCCTTCAGGCTAAGTCTCGGAGGAATGTAAAGCAGCTTGTTTTACCATATAATCTCTTGAATCACCAAATGAAAGGACACCACACAGGTATATATATCAAATATATATGTATTTATTTCTAAATAACTCTCTACTAATCTCTTTATGAGATTAGAAGACAAACATATGCACAAATCAACGTTTCACAATAAGTTAAGCACAAAATATGGCTGGGGCCCTAGGGGCGTACCAGACCATATACTAAGTAAGAGACTTAGAAACAACGACTTGCAAGGAGACAAGGCCTAGGGCCTTCAGAAGTGCTGGGGCCTCACGAAACCACCCAAGGCAGGTAAGTAAAGGACCCACGGGGGACGCGTGCAGTGTGGATACACAGGCGCGAATCGCCGTTAACTTCAATGGGGCAAGTCGCGGTTGGAAATAAAGAGTTTTAGGATACTTCGGGAGAACCTACAAGCAAGTCACTTACAGGGTAAGTAGTTCTAGGGCCCACACCCACAGGAGCACCGTAGTGCTGGAGTTACCTCACCCAGGGAAGCCGGGTGCACAGGTGTCCTTTGGTGTCGGGTCGCGGCGTCGTTTTCAATGGCGAACAAAGAAGACTTGCTGCTTGCGGGAGCTGAAGAAGTGTCCGGTGGAATCCAAGCCTGGATTCTGAAGAAGGATGACCTGAAAGCAGAGGGGACAGTGTTCAAAGTCACTTGGCAGTGACCCGGGGCAAGGAAGATGGATGCCCACCGTCGTCGGTCGCTTCAGGTCGGTTGCGGGTGCCTTGACTCTTCAGCCACGTGGTCCAGGAGGCGTCGACGATGACCAGGAGCTGGATTCGGTGTGTCCTCGACGTCTGCAGCTGACTGCGGTGTCGGCAACTCGATTGGAGCCAACAAGCCTTGGCAGCAGCAAGTCTCGAGGAGATGAAGAAAAGTCGATGGCGCAGACCAGCAAGGTCTGTGGAACTCACCCAGCGAGGGTAAGTCAGGGCAGGCCTGGAGCAACCAGGGGAGCCCTTTGGTTTCTTTAAGAAGTCTTCTGGGGACCCACAAGCCAGCGGGCAAGGGATCGCGAAGACACCTCGGGCGGAATCACTCAACAGGGGTCCACGGTCACTCGGGACGGTGTAGGCCTCTGATCTTCGGAGGGATTCCTGCTGGAGGTCGGGACCACACGTGGTCCAAAGCACAAGTTCGTAGAACGTTGTGAAGGGGTTGCACTCGACAATAGTGCACGGTACCCAGGGGTCGCGGTTCCTCGTTACTCGTGGGGTCCACTTGCCTCAGCTTCGCTGGGGACTCACGATGGCCTGGGAGAGGTCAGGAAATCCACTTCTTGGGCTGCAGGGACTTCGGACTCCGGCGGGAGCGGCGTAGTTTGCGACCGTCGTTGTCGTTTTTGGTGCCTGCCAAGCAGGGGAGTCACTCCTTGACTCCAAGGGAGATTCTTCTGTCTTCCAAAGGTAGTGGAACGTCGAAGGGCCAGGATTCTTCTGTAGAGCGTCGTCCAGGGGTTATCTGCTTTGCAATGGCAAGGTTCCCCTCTTATACTAAAAAGAGGGGATGGACTAGCTCTATGACCCCACCTATGGGAGGGTCAAGGGAGGGGTGGCTACACCCACTTCCCTTTGTCCAGTTTCGCGCCAGAGCAGGGGCAGGTAGCCCCTGAGCTGGTTTGAACTGGCATATGCACAGAGGAGCCTTCTGCTCCCCCAGTGCAGGACTTCAAAGCACTCTAAGAGTGCACCCACCCAGCCCCAATACACTAAACCCTGTCTGGGAGGTGGTTACACCTCCCTGTGACAGGATGCCTATTGTTGGGCTTCCTCCACTGTGAGTTTCGGTCATCAGCAGGAGGGCAGCCCAGTGTCTGTGACTGGTGGCATCCATTTTGTGATGCCAGGGCTCTTTAGGATTCTACCGCGTTTCCACAGCAGGTACATGTCTTATCCCTCTAGAAGGGTGGAATGCTACCCCCGCCGCCAAGATTGGCGGGGGGTAGTATTCCAAGATGTTTGACACCAAACACGACATGTTTTGATGCAGCCATTCCAAAGTTAGCATTTACCGCGAGGATATAATGCACTTAAATAGTATATGGTTTAACCGCATCCACAAACAGCACCAGAGAATAGACTCTGAGAGCTGCAGAGGGGCCCTGCTCAGGCAGAGGCACCCCCTCACATAGAAGCCAAGCACCCTGCCCTCAGGATTGATAGGGCCTGCCTTAGGGGTGACTGATAGGTTTATATGTGTGTGCAGGAGAGATATAGGAAACCTATATCTCAGTGAGGGGTGCTAGCACCACCTCACCCAGGCTGCAGTAGCAGGCCTGTGGTGTCAGATTTAGACTGCTTCCCAGGGGTGGCATAATATATGCTGCAGCCCCTGGTAGGCCTGTGAAGTACCTATGCCCTTGGCACCTAAGGTACCATATACTAGGGACTCATAAGGCACCACAGTATCCAATCACTAGTGCACCTAGAGTGCACTCCATGTCGTTTAGAGAGAGCAGATAGACTGGGGCCCTGAATAGCAGGGTCCCAGTCCAACTAAGTCATAAACCAGCAAAACACCATAAAAAAAGTGGGGGCAACCATATAGTCAGATTCCACCTTCCTACAAGGATGGACAGGTTCGGATGGAGGACCGTCCCCTGCTGCTGCGACAGAAGATCCTCCCGAAGAGGCAGTCTGATCGGAGGATCGATGGCCGTGTTGAGCAGCTCGGGATACCAGACTCTTCGTGCCCAATCCGGAGCCACAAGAATGACTTGGGCCCGGTCGCGCTTGATCTTCTTCAGCACTCTGGGCAGAAGTGGTATAGGTGGAAAGACGTATAGAAGACCGCACCTCCACTCGCGATGAAAAGCGTCGCCCAGCGAGTGCCGCCTTGGAAATTCCAACGTACAGAATTGCTGACATTGCGCGTTCTCTTCGGTGGCGAATAGATCTAACCAAGGCTCTCCCCACTGCTGAAAGAGACCTTGCACTACCTCCGAGTGAAGACGCCATTCGTGATCCATCATGCACCTGCGGCTGAGTTCGTCCGCCCTGGCGTTCAGTGAATCTGCCAGGTGTTGAACCACCAGGGATACACCCTGATGTTCCAGCCATGTCCAGAGGCGGAGGGCCTCTTGACATAGGGTCTACAACCCCACCCCGCCTTGTTTGTTGCAGTACCACATGGCGGTGGTGTTGTCCGTGAACACCTGCACTACTCTTCCCCGGACAGAGGGAAAGAATGCTTTGAGTGCAAGACGGATCGCCCGAAGCTCCAGAAGATTGATGTGGAGCCCGGACTCCGCCGGAGACCAGAGGCCTCTGATCTCCGCCTCTCCCATGTGGCCGCCCCATCCCAGAAGGGATGCATCCGTCACCACTGTGTGTTCTGGTTGGGGAAGGGAGAGGGATCTGCCGTTGACCCAATCCTGGTTCGTGAGCCACCACTGCAATTAGCGTGCAGTGCCCTTCGACATCTGGACGCAATCGGACAGATTCCCCTGATGCTGCGCCCACTGGAACTTCAGGTCCCACTGCAGAGCCAGCATATGCCGCCTGGCATGATCTACCAGCAAGATGCAGGAGGCCATGAGGCCCAGCAGCCTCAGGGTCATCCTGACGGAAACCTGGGATTGAGGCTGAAAGATCGGAATCATAGCCCGAATATCCCGGACTCGCTGTTCTGGAGGATAAACCAGAAACTGCGTTGTGTCAAGAACCGCTCCGATGAAGAGGAGCTTCTGAGAGGGGGTCAGGTGTGACTTTGGCATGTTGATGGAGAACCCCAGCGAATGCAGGAGGTCGGCCGTAGTCTGGAGGTGGGAGACGACAGCCTGGGGCGAGCCCGCCTTCAACAGCCAGTCGTCGAGATAGGGGAAGACTGGAACCCCTGATCTGCGCAGATGAGCTGCGTCCACCGCCATCACTTTCGTGAACACCTGAGGGGCGCTGGTAAGGCCAAAGAGGAGCACGGTAAACTGAACGTGCTCGTGGCCTACCGTGAACCGCAGGTAACGCCAGTGGGCCGGCAGGACGGGGATATGAAAGTAAGCGTCCTGCAAGTCCAACGCTACCAGCCAGTCTCCAGGGTCGAGGGAAGACAAGACCTGAGCGAGCGTCAACATCTTGAACTTCTCCTTCCGGAGTAAGCGGTTGACGTTTCTGAGATCCAAGATAGGACGCAGGCCTTTGTCGTTCTTGGGCACCAGAAAGTAGTGGGAATAGCAACCACGACCTACTTCTGGGGCAGGAAGGCGCTCGATGGCACCCTTGGCCAAGAGTGCCGAAACTTCCTGTTGGGGAAGGGCCAGGTGATCCTCCGACATGCGATGGTACTGAGGTGGCATGGAGGGAGGGGTAGTCTCGAAGGGGAGGGAGTAGCCCCTTCTGACTATTTGCAAAACCCACCTGTCCGACGTGATGGTGCGCCAGTGGGGGATGTGATGGCGGATCCTGCCACCCACTGACGTTTGGTGGCCCTGAAAGGTCGGACTAGGAGGGTTTGGAGGCTGCTGCAGAGGGGCTGTGGTGGACTGGCCTGCCCGCTGGCCCCCAGAACCACGCCGGTGGTTCCCACGTCCCCGGCCGCGCTGAGGCTGTTCAGCTTGCGCCGGCCTGTGGCTCTGGGCGGGACATAGTGGTGCACCCCTTCCGTAGCCACGAAAGGCGCGAAAGGCAGACTGTGCAGGACGGGTGGTGGAGAGGCCCAAGGACCTGGCCGTAGCCCGTGAGTCCTTAAAGCGCTCCAGCGCGTTGTCTGCCTTGTCGCCGAAAAGGCGACGGCCATCAAAGGGCATGTCCATAAGGGTGGATTGGACATCCCCGGAAAAACCAGTCGAACGCAACCAGGCGTAGCATCGAAGGGCTACTGACGTTTAAATCATCCTGCCAAGTGCGTCGGCGGTATCCAGCCCACAGCGGATGGTAAACTTCGCTGTGTCTCTCCCCTCGGCAACGGCACGGGAGAGTGTGGCCCGGGCCTCCTCCGGGCACTGAGGCAGCACCGGCGCCACTGTATCCCACACAGAGTGGGTGTAACGGCCCAACAGACATGCAGTGTTTATCGACAGCAGTCCCAAGCTGGCACCTTGCCAAGGTGGTCCAAGGTGGTCCAGCTTTTTGGATTCCCGTTCCAGAGGTGCGGCAGGGAAGGCGCCATTAGAAGTGGAGGCTTGAACCACCAAGCTCTCAGGGGTGGGATGTTGGGAGAGGAAAGTGGGGTCGCCTGGGGCCGGGCGGTGGCGTCGGGCAATCATCCTGTCCACAGGAGCCCCTGTGTTGGTCCTGGACCAAGTGCCCAAAAGGATGTCCGTGAGGGCTTCATTAAACTGGAGCAGGGGCTCCGAAGAGCTCGCTGCCGGCTGAAGCACCCCTGTCAGGAGGTTAGTCCTGACTGCCACCGTAGGAAGCTCGAGGTTGAGAGCCTCGGCCGCCCCACGCAAGACCACTGCGTATGACGCTCCCTCCTCCATATCCACGGTAGGAGGAGACAACATGCCTAGGTCTGGGGAGGTATCCAGACCACTGGCATCCCCCAGTTCCTCTCTCCAGTCCGGATTGTATGCCAACTGGTCTGTCAAAGGGTCACCAGACCCCTCCCAGTCTTCCTCACCCTCCTCTGGCTGCCAATCTGGTTGAAAATGACCAGGGTGGAACACAGGGACAAAAGTACCCATTGGCGCCGGATCCGGTGTCGGCCGACGCCAGTCCGGCTTCGTGTCCACGTCGAGGTGGAAGCCGGGGTCCAGCCGGTGTCGGCTGCAGACGTGGTGCCGGTGGAGTCGGCGCCGGTGGAGGTGTAATAAGGTCGACATGCGCATATCCGGATCCAGGCCTGGATCCAAGGGGGCTCTGCGGTGCCGAGGCCGAAGCTGCCGGCGTCGAAGGCCTAGGGCCCCCAGCCGAGTCCGCGGGGCCCGAAGGCGTGCCAGCGGAGTCCGGCTGCCCAAAGATGGCGTGCATCGCTTCGTAAAATTGACGAAGCTGGGCAGGGGTCGCTCCCGGTCCCGGGAAGGGAGGGAAGGCCAGAGTAGACCCTGAAGGCTCCGCACGCGGAGCCGGGGGACGGGCACCACCCGCACCCTGCGTCGCGTCGGCCGAGGGGAAGTCGAAGAGCGACGATGCTTCTTCGACTTCTTCTTGTGCTTCGACTTACCTGACCCGAGTGCGAAGACTTTAAAGAGGAGTGATGATGATGACTCCGCGATCGGTCCCTCGACCTCCCACGCAACTGGGACCTTGCGCGACGTGGAGCCGACTGCCGGGCCTCGAGGAGCTTTCGGGACCGCTCCCACAAAGACTTTGGGGCCATGGTTCGACAGTCGGAGCACGACTTGGGGTCATGGTCGTGCTCCAGGCAGAAGAGGCACACGCGGTGCGGATCAGTCACCGACATCATTCGGTTACAGGAACCGCATGCCTTGAAACCGGGCATCCCTTGTGCACCAGGAGTTGGTTAAAGACTCAAAAACGAAGTCGACAAAAGTCGCAAAAAACTCAGTCAAAAAGTGACTGGGGGTACCGCTCTTCCCGGATCTGCGCTTGCTGGCGTTGAAAAAGAAAGAACTGACGTCAGCGCGCGAGGGCGGCGTCTATGTAGCTACCGCGACGTCATCCCGGCGACCACGTCTCCCACGATGGACGCGGAGTCGACCGATGCCACCTTCAGACGCGCAGGGGTACTGACGAAAAACTTTCCGGATCCAGTCTGACGCCTGGGGGAGATTCTAAGGTAAGGAATCTATAACTAACTGTTTCTTTCAGATCTGACATTCAAGGTCATTCTTGTCATAAGCGACATCGTACTCATTTTACAGGGGGTGCTGATGGCAAAACGCTGACCCTTGTATAATGGAGGTAATTCTTATCAACCTCACACTACGTTTAGACCATCGCATTAACAAACGCAAAGGAGAGAATAAACGCAAAGACAGACATATACCTCAATTTGACCATCACAAACCATTGGATAACAATGATGGATCAGTTCACGAACCTATGGAGATAGGAACTGTGCAAGCCTCATTGACACCAGATGAAAGAGGTGTAAGAAGGGCCCTTGCTCACTTTGCCACTGGATTCAAGCTAGCCTGGCTGATGAGGGCTGTTAGCCCGAAAACGGTCCCAGGATGCTTGTTTCCGGTTCAGCGAAGACCTGGCTTGGCAGTTCGGGCTGGACTGTTCCCATGAGGCACAGGGTCAAGACTGATTTGCATATGGCTGGGTCTGAAGTGAGGTGGCAAAGTGAGCTAAAGAACGATGATGGATTCAACCCAGATCTGTGACTGGGGGTGAGTGTCTGAAAAGTTTCAGCGCTCCGTCCATCATCTCCTTGTGTTTGCTTTGTTTATACTGTGGCAAGAAAGGGCATTTCTTGAAAGACTGTCTTGTGAAACCAAAAACAGATTGAGTTGGATACAGAAGGGTCACAGCAGCAGCTTCTGATAAAGCAGTGGAAAACTGATATGCTCAAGGATAGATGAAGGGATGCCTTCGAGCAGTATTTCTATACGTTCTTTCAACAAAGTAGAAACGCCCATTAAAGAACATTTCTTCATATCCCTCAGTTTATGGGTACATTCAGAGTGACAAAAGGTACAGGCCCAGGTGGATTCTGGAGCCACTGGGTGTTTTTTGGACAGAACTGAGGCACAGAAGCTAAAAGTATCGTTAAAAGAAAAAATGGTGCCTGAAGCAGTTCTTGAGTGGATGGAAAACGCTTGGATTCTGGTCCTATTTGTTTTTCAACAGAAGAACTAGAAGTATTATACGAATCCTATTATCTGGAAAAATAGTCTTTCAATATCATTCAAGCTCCTCAATATGGGATAACATTGGGGCTACCATGGCTGCAGAAACATAATCCGGAATTCAATTGAACTGAGAAAACTTTGAGATTGGAATCAGTATACTGTAAAGAACATTGTACAACAAATCCTGAAATCCCGTCTATACACTGGGGGAGGCGAGGTGGAGCACAACTCTCAGTCCCCGCCATCTTGCAGATGGGGGGGACCCAGCCAACCAGAGTGAGGCATATGCCCCCCTCCCGCTGGAAGGTGGCATAATAAGGGGTGTACCCACCCCAAGGAAGGGACTCATTGGTCCCAACCTTTTACTTACCTGTACCAAAGTACTTACCACTGTCAATTAAGGGGCGAAAACACAGTTGCTGGGTCCTGATTAGCAGGATCCCAGCAGACTAAGCCAAAAACACACTGACCCCAAGCAAAAAGTGGAGATAACCATGAAAGCAGATCCTACTTTCCTACAACAATATACTCATATATTCATCAGAAGAAAGATTACATTGCAACATGCGAGTTCAGTACTAAGGACCTTACAAGAAAACCAACTGTTTTGCGAACTTAGTAAGTGCGAATTCCATGTTACTACTGTAGAATTTTTAGGGGTCATGCTTACTTCTTCTGGACAAGAGATGGCTGAAAGGAAATTCTAGTAGTGAAAGAATGGCTAAGTCCACAGAATAAACGCAATATCCAAGGCTTCCTTAGATTCGCTAATTTGGATAGCAGATCCATGAACCAATTTTCCAGAATGGTGGCCCCCATAACAAGATTATTGAGGATGAAAACCACCTTTCAATGGGCAGAAGATGCCCAGCAGGCCTTTGAAGCATTAAAACAGTCATTTGTCTCTGCTCTCTTTTGGCACATCCAGACACAGAGAAACCATATATAGTGGAGGCAGATGCATCAGATGTTGCAGTGGGAGCTGTGTTATCACAACAGCATGAGAATACAGGCCAAATGCACCCCATAGCTTACATGTCTAGAAAATTGAACAATGCAGAGAAGAACTATACCATAACCAAGAAGGAGCTACTGGCTATAAAAGACGCTTTCATGGAATGGAGAAATCTGCTAATGAGAGCTAAACATGTGGTCACGGTGTTTACCGATCATCGAAACAGGCAATTTATGAAGGCAGCTAGACATCTAACACCTCGCCAGTTAAGATGGATGTTGCTCTTTGAAGAATACAATTTCTTGGTGACATATCGACCTGGGAATGAGAACAGAAAAGCAGACGCTTTAACACGTCAAGAATCACAGCGAGAGTCAGAAACAGTTCATGAACGAGCTACTATAGATCCTTTAAAAGTGGTCTGTGTGATTCAATCTGTTGCATTCCTGAGAAAGGTGGCTGTAGGGATACATTCATTTGAATGGAAAGAATGGTTGAAGAGGCATGTCAAGTGGCAACTGAAACAAGGGATCCCTGTTAAAGGCAAGCAGATTCTAACGGCTACAAGACTTTTTAGGAAACAGGCGTTCCATTGGTGTTATTAAGTACCTAGTGCCGGATATAGTGCAGTGGAAAAAACAGTGTACCGAGTGTTATGTCAATTCTCTTGGCCAACCCTGCAGAAAGATATCTTTTGATGGGCAAAATAATGTGACATTTGTAATCAGATGAAAACCAATCAAACTAAACAACAAGGTCTTCTGCAAACTCTTCCCACTCCAGAAAGGCCATAGGAAAACATATTGTTGGATTTTGTTGTGAGCTTACCCAGAGATCATGGATACACGACTATTTTAGTGGTAGTAGACTATTTAACAAAGATGGGACATTTTATAGCTTGTAAACAAATACCAACAGCAAGTCAGTTAGCCCAGTTATCGTTAGTAAACATAGTTAGATTACATGATCTTCCGAAGGTTACTGTGTCGGATCGTGGGGTGCAGTTCACAGCCCAATTATGGAAAGTGTAGTTAAACCAAACTTTAAAACAGTATTTACGGTGTTATGTAGAAAGAAACACGGAAGCATGGGTGAAGAGTTTATCGTTAGCAGAAATACCATACAATAGCGCTAAACATAGTTCTACACACTTTTCACCATACTACTGTACGTCCGAGTTTCACTCATGTTTCATTACATTGTCGAATCCTACAGATACACATAGACTCCCTGAAGTTCAAGATAGGGTAACCCATATCCAAACACTTAAAGCCACTAGAGAGCATCTAAGTACAGATGAAACTAAATAAAAGACATACGCGGACAAACACTGAAGACCTGGCCCTTCATACAAAAAGGGGATGTTGTATTGTTATGCACAAAGAATATCCATTATAAGAAATACAGTGTCTTCAATCCTAAGCATATAGGCCCATACAAAGTCCTGAAATGTTTTAATCCTGTAGCTGTAAAATTGGCGTTACCCTCTAATATACGATTCCACCCTGTTTTTCATGTGTCTCTACTCAAACCGTCATACGCTCCTATCAAAAAGGTGCCATGACCAATATGGGTGAATAATGATGTTGAATATGAGGTTAAAGGGGATCTTAGACTCCAGACTAAGAAGTCATAGAATATGGTATCTGGTGGCTTGGAGAGGATATGGGCCAGAAGAGAATTCATGGGAACCTGCCTCAGAGGTGCATGCTGCTAGAATGGTAGCTTCCTTTCACAAGCGATTTCCTCAAAAACTGTCTGTCAGTGTTCTCCGAGGAAGTGTTGTACTGTCAAGGCGCATCAGAAGAAGGCGCTTACCAAGGCATGAACACTTTCAGGATAGGCTGGAATAAGCTGCTGAGATTGCACGAAATAACGTGTTGAGTTGTGAGGTTTGGAGAAGGAAAGACGAGGTTATCGGGACTCTTAAGAACCACGTGTCTCATGATTACTTGCGGGGGGAAGACAAACCCACCTATGCTTGGGAAGGCGGAGTTGCTTTCAAAGATGCTTCCGCATTCCAAGAAATGGCCAATTATTTTGGGATTGCTGTGTTGAAGGAATCGTGAGGATCGGTGTTCGGTCCAGTAAGGTTGCTTTTGGCACCACATGAGCTCGTTGGAATTTACAATTTGAAAGAGGCATTGCTACACTTAAACTGCTCACATCTAGTGGGTGGATGTTTTGGCTCGTACTGTTTATTTGGGAAAGACGCTGACCTCGGTTCCACCGTTGACGAGTTACACATCTGTGACTCATGCAGTTGGGAACACAGCGTCTGTTCCTTTTAGGTTTTCATGTGAATCCTGGATACACTGTAGTTGGTCTACTGTAGAGCACTTGTGCTATTGGTATATGGAACACCTTTTGATAAGCTCTAAAGAGCGGAGCTGGTCATACGGTTTTCTTGGATCCTCAATTATATTTGGTGACAGTGTTTTCCTTGATTTCGGGTTACTTGGAACACCCTCGTGGAGAATGGATAATATTATTATGAAGATAGCATACATTATCTGTGTTATTAGTCTAATAAGCAACTCCCCCGACTAATGTTTATATGCTGATTTTTGTTATGCCACTTAACAGGGTCGAATAGAGTTCCTGGAATTATTTTGCTCTTCCCCCCCTGTGATACAAGGTGATTGTTCCATAAGGCTATGAGGAGGGTTGGCTGTATTTCTATTATACATAGTAATACTTACCTTAATGAATAGAGGAAGAGTGAGATTTGATTATATTACTTTTCCCTTTGCAGCATATTATAGCCTGGATTATTGGCTATGACCATCTGGTGACCTCACAACCGTGAATTGCAGTATGGTCTCTTTCTTTTCCAGGCATAGACATGAGTGCTAGATAACACAATTAGTATACCTAGGGTTTTACTAGAAAAGGTCATATTTGTAATTCTACTGCATTTCATATTACAGGTCTCCTTATCAGCTGTTCCCTTCTTTTCCTTCCCTCGCTTGATCACTTCAACAGTCTGTGCTATTACAGCACTTCAGACTTGGGGCTATCAAGAGTTGGACCATTCTGAGCATCGTCCCGATCCTGAGGATTCAAACATTGACAGGAAGTGAATGAATTTCCCAGTAGCTGAAGAACTGTGTCTCTATCCCTATAGTGAAGCACCTTGGCTGGCACAGTGGGGGAGGGGAGTTGGGGGTTCCAGGAGGAAGAGAATGTGCCAGCAAACTGTGCACCCTTTCAAGTGCAAAAAAGGAGGAGGGTCTGCAGGCTAGATACAAACTGGGCGTCTCGCTCCACCAAGTTCCTATGGTCCTGACGACGTAGGTTCAAATCGATTGGCACCACTTCTATTTTGGATTTAAGAGAGTTGTGAGTGCTGTTGATGGCAGAGAGAATTATGTCCAATTTGTCCGGAGGGCTGTTGGAGGCAGGGCAGGGTTCCCCGTCTGAGAGCAGGATCTCTAATCCATAGTGGACTGTGAGGAAGGTCAACCTCTCACCATGACGCGGAAGTGGTTGTTTCAAGTGACAGCAGGAATGCAATGGATAAACAGGGTAGTAGGTAGTAATGATTATAGAATATAGTGGAAAGTGTGCAGCACACTAGCCTAAGGGAGTCAACGACAGCCTGGCCCTTCGAGGTCAAGGTAATGCAACGCAGGAGCAACTGGAGCAGAGCCACATGGGTAAGAAGTAGAGGAGTAAAACAATGGTATACTAAGTGTCGCTCACAAGCGCAGTTCCACTCTGCCAAGCAACACCACTTGCCGCCTTGAATAGCCAAAAAAAGCACCTGTGATTGGGTGTATTGCTGGGGGTCTGCATAAATGGCACCATGGAGGTGCCAGGACAATCAGCTGCCATATTCCATGTCCCTTCTGATGCAACCTCATAGCCCCCAACCTCCCCAGCTCCTCCAGTCATGTGCAGGTGCAACAATTATTCAGGGGTCCAATATGGAGCAAGCACTATTCTTAATTAGCATCCCATCTTCACAGTAGCATACAGAGGTAAGAAATAAGGCCTCGGGAGGGCGGGGAGGGGGTTACGTGGGGCCCAGGGAAGTTCTGGAGAACAAGTGCCCTGACTCACCTCAAGGGGAAAGTAGCCGAGTTGACCGAGGTGGGGGGGCAGTACCAGCAAAAGATGGAGCCACCCCCCTGACCCCGGCACTCACCGCCTCAGATGTTACATTCATGTACACAATCCCTCCTGGTAAGACAGGGCGGGGCGCTGGCGCCAACCATGATGCATGGCAGCACCATGATGCATGGCCGCACCAATGAGGAACACCAGCCTCAGCTCACACCAGCATCTGGGAAAGGATAGAGGAAGTGGATGCACAGCTGGCTCGGTGCAGGCACACAGGGCATATGGCTTGCACACATAGGCCCTCTCGGACCTGAGAACAGCCAGGCTGTACTCCGACGCAGCAGTGCGCTGGCAGAGTCACAATAGGGAACAGAGTGATTCCCCCTACAGTGTGCCCAGAAGAACAGTGGTTCCCCTAAATGCTGTGCCATATCAAGGAAAGTTGGCATATGATGAAAAACTCCAGAGCCAGTGGGCAGAGCTTCTAATTGCACAGTCGCCATGCTTGCTGGCTTGGCCACGCACCCATAATGACAGATCAAGCAAAGTTACCAGTGTCTAGATTTCTGCGTCATTATTCGAAATGTGATCCACCTGTCCATATCCACTTTTGACAGCCTGCAATATTGCAAACATTGCCACCCTGGTAAGTCTCATATGCTCCATGCCTCAATGAATGTTAGGAACATATCTAAGATATAGATCAGCCATGTCCTTGAAACTTTTTGTTAACCACTGTGAAGCATTCATTATGGGCCCAATTCACAAAGGTAAACTTAGACCTGAAGTGTAAGTTTAGACTTCAGGTCTAAGTTTAGACCTGAAGTCTAACGGTCTTATTCACAAAGGGCCTCTGCTCTTGTGGCGGAGGTGCTGCAGTCGTGGGAGAGTCTCCACACTCGGGCGGAATCTCCCAATGAGAATTCTCATTGCAGAGATTCTGCCTCATGTGCGGAGACTCCCCCACGAATTTGGAGGCCCTTTGTGAATCAGTCCCTTTGTTTAGACCTGAAGTCTAACTTAGACCTGAAGTGTAAGTTTAGACTTCAGGTCTAAACTTAGACTTCAGTTCTAAATTTAGGCTTCAGGTCTAAACACAGACTTCAGGTCTAAGTTTACCTTTGTGAATCAAGCCCATTTTCTGCCTCCACCCCAAGATTAGGAAAATACTTTATTGAAGCATGTTGTGCAAAGCGAGTACCGTCTGATAAATTTAATGGCCCTGTTCTGACTTTTGGCTCAAATTCAAGATAAATGAAGTCGTGCCAAACCTCACCTAAATCTAAAACAAACGCTCCAGCAAATGATCCAACTGCTTTTATCAATAGGTTACCACTTTCTTAAATGTATATTTGCATGTCAATATTTTTAAAAACTGAAATAAATAACAAACGTGAAAGAGAATACATCTTGCTTCCCCCACTTCAATTGCCATCAGGTTGCTATTTTAAAAGTGTTTGTGATTCACACTATTTGCAAGATAAGCATTTTTGAAAATGGCGTACAATAAAACTGCTGTAAGCCTTTTACGGAGCATATATATGATACATTTACCTGTTTGATGATAGCAGCCTCTAGCTCTGGATAGCCTGCTTTATCCAGCTGTATACCAGGAAACAGGTCTTCAATCAGACTTAAGAACAAGGGTTCGTCTTCGTCAATCTTAATGAGAAACAGGGAGAGCTTAGTTCATGGCATTCCATATATATATAATTAATTAAATAAAAATAATTGTATCTTAAATCATGCGATACACTTCAAGTACATCAGTTTAAAATATCATTACAAGTGTGGTTCTAAAGAAAAACTGATGTCTTTCCAGACACCATCTAACTTTTACTAATTCATCCGAAATCATTTACAGAAATTCTACATTACATATGAAGATAACAAGCTGGAGTATAATTTACTTACATTTACAGCCCTTACTCATTTTAGGAATTAGAAAAACCATAGAACTAGGTAGCTCCTGGAGAACTTGCATGTCCTTATTCCAAAATTAGATTGCTAGTCATCCCTACAATTCTTAAAACACTCTGAGATCGTGATCTCGCCAGTACAGCTTTTAAAACACTCAAACATACACAGATAACTTCCAATCATTATTTTTCTGCATTTTTATTTACATTATGGTGTCATTTCTATGCAAATATTAATGCTTGTGATAGATGCCAATAGATAAATTTGGAAGCAATAATCGTTTTTTAAAAAAAAAATTATATTTTATTTCAATTAATAAGTCAATGTTAGAACACTTACAGTAAAACGTTCTCGAACTCTGCAGTCACTCCAGTGCTATAATGAATGACCCAATACAAACAGAACTCCCCAGCAACAGTGCCAGTTCCGCATCCTTCTCAAACGCCCTACCATTTTTAGGTCTCAAAAACAACCTCTTATGTACAACACACAGAGGTTAGACTTTGGCTCAACCCTCCATAACGATTAGCTTCTTTGGGCCAGAGGCCTTCAGCCATTGCTTTGAAGCAGTGGCAATAACTTCTTGGATCAGCCCAGATGAATATTTCATCATCACCACCATCATCGCCTCTATTGCAATGTATAATGTCCATTGTTTTCAAGTAGTTGGCAAGGACTATTTGGAAAGTGCAGAAATCATCTAGAAAAGATGTTTGTTTCCTATAAAAGCAACACATTCAGAATTATAACGAAACTCTCTATATATTTTTTGTAAAGGTTACTTCTAAAGAAAATCTTTTTGCGTGTGCAAGAAAGCAATATAAAAAAGATTTTCTTTAAAGATGACACCTGACAAATATAGTAGATAATTTATATACTTTTCATAATCATAGTTCAAGGGAGCCTTTCTTATTTCTAGTTTCTCCTAGATTTCCTACATCTTTGCGCAAAGGTAAAAAAGTTGACAGCAAATAGAGGGACACTTCAAGGCCTTTCCTAATGCAGACTATGGTCTGTTAGCATTCCATGCTGAGAAAATGGCTTCAAACCAGTGGCAGTCATATGTTTACATACCACCTACAGGAGCAAGGCTTTGAAGTGGATGCAAACTCTAGTTAACATAGCGTCTTTGGTTGATTCTCTCTCCATTACGTACTTGTTGTATATTTGGGTTGGTTTTACTTTAACATTGAAAGACGTCTGCAGGTGCTTGGGCTTACTGTTGAATCCTGTGACATTTGATGATCCGCGTTCTGTGCAAGGAACGACAATTAATGTTCCTTCGTGAATTTTCAAGTATTTTAGCCAATGCAAGTCTAAGCCACCATCTTATTCTGTGGCCTGTCTGTTCTTTCTCTTGTCATCTTAATAATACCAACAGGCATTTTACATTGTGATGCATATCACACTTCATTCATCTGTAAATACTGTTGGTGTGAGATTTTATCCAAAAACGGCAGACAGTATTATTCGTACACCTAGTAGTATTACACATACTGCAAGATACGCTCAAGGAAAATAATACATTCTTGATGGTTTTTCATATTAAATGTGTATTAAATAGGGTGAGTGGAATGTTTCATTCTGCCTACTCAATTGGTGGAATTTGGCGACTCCGTGTTACTCTGGTAACACGGAGTTCCGGTCAAATTCCGCCAATCACTTCGTGGCAATTTTTTCCCCAGAAATCTCCAGAAATGCAAGCATGCGCAAGATTTGGGATTCCCTAGCCTCATTTTTTAACGTGGGCGGTCGCAATCAGAGGGATGCTTCTTGAGTAGATTTTCTACTCGAGAAGCAGCAAAATCAACTAGAATGGCCACACGCGCTTACGCACCGCATAGTGCCATTTGCACTGATTTTTCAGCACTGCTTGCACTACTGGCACTAAATTGTAGTGCGAGCAGCGCGACATGCATATTTCCGCCGGCTAGTGGAACTCTGTTGAATTTTGCTGAGTTTTTATGTAACTCCACAAGCTCCGCCCACCCCTAGTATTAACCCCCAGGGAGCTGAAGGTGATGTCCTGTTGCATGAGTTTTCCTCCCTTTTCTGTCATTTTAACAATAAGAATAACTATTCATGTAGGTATTTTGCCATATATCTGGCCAGTGGCATAGCCACTTTCAGCCTGATTCCCAAAGGTAAACTTACACTTTTTTGTAAGTTTACAATTGTTTACTATTCACAAAGTTATTTTACCAGTAGCATCTTTATGACTGCGGAGTCTCCGCACATAAAAAGATAGGACTGTCCTATCTTTTTATGTGTGGAGACTCTACTGTCGTGGAGATACTACGAGTAAATACCTTTGTGAAAAAGCGAACAACAGTAAAAAGTTTGTCTACCTTTGTTTAATCAGGCCCTGTGTCATGGGTCCTAGTGCAAAGCAGGAATTGGACCCTCTGGTCTCTGTTTGAATTGTGAAATTCAGCAATAATCAGGGTTCAGTAGGCCCCTCAAGCCCCTTGTGCCACTGCACCTGCTGCACCAATGGAAACTACGCCCTTGTATCTGGTAATAAAATGAAACTGCAATTATATTTGCTAGTGGATTATAGACAGCTCTGGGGGCTTCGGGCTCCCAGTTGTTTAGTGATACTTGCTGTTGCACACTGCTTTTAAATTTTAATCTGTTCAAATTGACAAATTGCCATTGCCATTGAATCTGAAATGACTTTGAATATGCTCTTATAGGAGACTGCACGTTTATTTCAACGGTTGCTTCACTTTATCACATTTTTTATTCCTTGCTAATACTTCTAACTCGGCTTCCTGCCGCACTTACCGCTACTCGCTGCTCTCATCGCTCTCGCTGCCACGGTTCCCTCTCGCTCGCTCTAGACAGTGCGGAGGCGAGGAGACAGTGCTTGATAGGGAAGCAGGGGGGGGGGCATACTTTCTCCTCGTCCGGGCTGGGAAGGGCCGAGACACACAAGAGATGCCATCTTGGTTGGGTGTGCACTCTAGTTGTCCTGCCCTCCCTGCCCCCATGTAAATAAAGGGAGCCGTGGCGCGGACGCGCTAAGGCTCTGGGGGCTTCGGGCTCACAGTTGTTTAGTGATACTTGCTGTAGCACACTGTTTTAAATTTTAATCTGTTGAAATTGACAATTGCCATTGCATCAGAAATGAATTTGAATATGCTTTTATAGGAGACTGCACGTTTATTTCAACGGTTGCTTCACTCAATCGCATTTTTTATTCCTTGCTAATACTTCTTTTAACTCGGCTTCATGCCGCACTTACCGCTACTCGCTGCTCTCACTGCCACGGTTCCCCCTCACTCGCTCTAGGCAGCCCGGAGGTGAGGAGACAGTGCTTGATAGGGAAGCGGGGGGGGGGCATACTTTCTCCTCGTCCGGGCTGCGAAGGCTGAGACACACGAGAGGTGCCATCTTAGTTGGGTGGGTGCTCTAGTTGTCCTGCCCTCCCTGCCCCCATGTACATAAAGGGAGCCGCGGCGCGGAAGCGCCGCTGGTGCGCCAAAGGCAAGCCCGTCTGCGCCCGTCAGCGTCCCGGAAGCGCCCAGCGCCAGCCACTATGCCGGCTTTATGTTACCCAACGAGCACCGTATTTGCTTTGATAGGGCCTCTTTGCTGCACATGGCTCCTGCAAGGAAATGCTTGGCATGCTGGTTTCCGGGCACTCCCTGTGAAGAGTTTATCTGCCCCAGCTGTGCCTGGACCCTTAATATACTGACTCCCTCATGGTTTACTCACAGCCCAATTGTTGCTGGGGCTACACAGAAACAATTTAGGGTGGGCCTGTTGAGTACTAGATCCCTACAGAAACATGAACTCCTAGTATTTGACTTACTTACAGATGAGGACCTGGACGTATTCTTCCTCACCGAGACTTGGCTATCGGCCATGGCTAACCGCACATTAGCACTAGCCATGCCCTCCAACTACAGAATTCTAAGGAAGGACCGCGACACTGGCAGAGGGGGTGGGACGGCAATCATATTTGAAAAAGAATATGAATACTCATCCTTTGAGCTTGCAGGCCTCCAAGAGGTCGAAGCACTAGGTTTCTGCCTATCCCTCACTCCTAACCAGTCGCTAGCAGGGGTCCTTGGATACCGCCCCCCTGGCCCTGCTAGCAGGTTCCTGCGCTCATTGGAAAGCGCACTGGCGCCGTGGGCAATGAGGTATGCCCACTTCATGGTACTCAGAGACTTTAATATCCACTTAGATAATGCATCAGGGCATGAAACCATCGCCCTGCTTGAAATTATGAGCCCTCTGATTCTGAAACAAGAGATCTTCGGCCCCACCCATCAGGCTGGACATACTCTCGACCAGGTTTTCTCCAATCTGAATCTGGAAATATCACAATCTGCTCCTCTCCCTTGGACGGACCACTTTCTTATCTCCTTTTCATGGTCACAGACTTGCAAGAAGCCGCCCATGAAAGGTAACGTCTCTTCCTCCTGTCGGGCCTTTCACAAGTTACAGCCGGAGGTAAGAATCATGCCCTTACTACAAGTTCCCCGGTCCTGACAGGTGATGTAGAACTAGACACCGCCTACCTTGACAGCTGGATCAGTGAGACGGTTAACTCGCTAGCACAAATTAAAAAGACATCTCAGGCCACATCATGCCCTGCCGCTCCATGGTTTAATGCCGAGCTTAGCACCTGCAAAAAACATTGCAAGAAGCTTGAGAGAGCATGGAGACGGAAATATCACACAGATGACAAAGCTGCATACAAGAATGCACTAAAGGTGTATCAGTGGAAATTGCACCTTTGCCAAAAAAAGCTTCTACGGCACTAGGATTACGGAAGCTGACAACAAAGCAAAAGAAATCTTCAAAATTGTAGATTCCTTCCTGCACCCCATTGTCACTTCTAGAGCCTACACCCCCTCAATGGAGTGGTGCAATGAACTCGACCTGTTTTTCTATGAAAAAATCATGACCATTCAAAACAGTTTCCAGAATCCAGCACCCCTACCACAGAGTCAGGGGCCGAGGCTTTCTCCTTCCGTACCTACATATGCTACCTTGGACGTTTTCACTCCCATCTCCCCCGCTCAGTCTCTCGCAGCTTTAAAGAGCCTAAAATCGGGCTCTCCCCTCGACCCCTGCCCTATCATGGTGCTAAATATGGTGGCACCGTCTATCAATTCCTCTGTGAACCACACATTCAATACCTCGCTGGCAACAGGGGAGGTTCCTTCTATATGGAAAAAGGCCAAAGTCTTACTGTTGCTAAAAAAAACCTGCAGGAGACCGTAAGCAGTAAACGATAGGCCTATCTCCCTTCTCCCCGCTTTCTCTAAAATTCTGGAGAAAGAAGTCAACCACCAACTCTCCAGTTATCTGGAAGACAACGGAATACTCCACCCTACTCAATCCGGCTTCTGCCCCCAATTTAGCACGGAGACCGTGCTCCTTGATAGGGGAGGAGTAGTGTTAGACTTGGCATCTTTTGCCGTGTTTCCCCAGAGTTTTTGCTTTCTGACCTCCCGGTTTTGACTCTGTTTTTGCTGGCTTAGTGTCTCTGCGCACTTTTCTCACTGCTGATCAGTGGAAAAGTGCAAATGCTCCTGTTGTAAACTGTGCTATGGATTGGCATATTTGATTTACTTGTCAGTCCCTAGTAAAGTGCACTGAAGGTGCCAGGGCCTGTAAATCAAATGATGTTAGTGGGCTGCAGCACTGGATTGTGCCACCCACACAAACAGCCTGTGAATGCGACTCTGGCCTGCCATTGCAGAGCCTGTGTGCAGTCTGGGACTGCCATGTCGACTTGGAAAGTGTACCCACTTGCCAGGCCCTAACCTTCCCTTTTCTTACATGTCAGTCACCCCTAAGGTAGGCCCAAGATACCCCTGCGGGCAGGGTGCGGTGTATGTGAAAGGTAGGACATGCCCTGGTGTGTGTGGCATGTCCTGATAGTGAATTACTGCCAATTTCGTTTTTCACTATTGCAAGGCTACCTGTTCCCATAGGACAGAATGTGAAGTTTGTTTATAACATCTTATAAACATAACTGGCCCTGGGAACTAGGTAGAAAAATGAAGTTTAGTACGCCTGAACTCAGAATCTAAAGATGCATCTTTTAGTGAAGGTGATTTTTACATTCTGTGTTTGAAAATGCCACTTTTAGAAAGTAGGTATCCTTGGCTCCAGATAGTCTAGGTGGGTCAGGAAAGGGCTGAATAGACCTGGGCTGCATTTAGAGTAGGGGGAGGAGATTTCCTTTCACCTGAATGGGCCTGGTCTGCCTCTGACAATGCCGTCTCCACCTCCTGCCAGGAAGCCACACCAGAGAGGGCAGAACTGGTTCTGGCTGGGCACAGACACTCTCTGCCTGAGAGGACAAAGGATTTTGGGCTATAAAAAGTGGAGCCCAAACCCCTAAACTTTAGAACTCTTTTGGACCAAAAAGACTGCAAAGAAGAAGAGCTGGAGAAGCTGTGAGGAGGAACTACCACTTTGCTGAGTGCTTTGCTATGTTGGCCTGCAGTGGCTGCTTCTGTCTTGGGCAGTGAAAGGACTGGACTGAACTTTCTGCAATGTATTTTTGTGAGTTTCTCCAAGGGCTTGAGGTAGAGCTTGCCCCCTGTTCAAGAAGTCTCAGGAACATCAAAGACTTCATTTTCTTCTGCCCTCAGCACTGGGGACTGCGTGTTTTGTGCTGCAACAGAAGAAAAAGCAACCTGATGCCGTCTACGCCGCCGATGCCGACTCCGGGTCCTGAAGGCACCGCAGAGGGCACCGCCGCAACGCAGCACCGCGACCCTGGTCTCACCGACGATGCATGCTGATGCCGCCACCAAGCCGCTGCTTGCACCGCGACCTGTGGGCACCGCACTCTGCACCGCCTCGCTTCACGATGCCACCCTGGTATCCCTGACGACGACGCTCGACGCCGAAATCGACGCCGCTGCTTGCACCGTGGTTCGAGGGCACCGTTCGTAATTTACACCAAGCACCATCCTCATCCCGCACTGCAGCCTTGACCTACCGATGCCGGCGCCATTGACTCCAGTTCGTCAGCCGACGACAGCGCTTCAGCAATGACGAAGCCGCTGCCTGCACCGTTACCTGCCAGCACCGCGACGAGCACCGCATCACTTCGCACCTCGACCCTGGTCTCACCGACGATGCCATCTGATGCCGCCACCGAGCCGCTGTTCGCACCGCGACCTGAGGGCATCGCACGCCGCACTGCTGCACTTCTCACCGCAGCACCCGACACCTGCCGACGCCAGCGCTCCTGACTTCAACCGCGAGGAGTTCGATCTGCAACGCGTGGGACTTCAAGGGCCCGACGACTCCTGCACCGACCTCCGGAACCGACGCCGTGCTTTCGGAAGCTCAACGAGAGGTCGCCGACACCCTGCATTTCTAAAGGTACTGTTTTGCGGGTCTTCCAGACACCGTAGCTGGCCCGCAACGCCGCGATCAGCCAGCACTGTTTGGATTTGTTGTTCACAATGCCAAGATAGCCCCAGACGGAACTATCTACATCAAGGAACTGTTTTTGAAGTTTATTTTGATAACTGAAGATTTCTGAATACTGTATTGTGGATTTTTATCGTTTTTGGTCTTGTCCTAAGTATATAAAAATATTGGATATTTTTCTAAGCTGGTGTGGTGTCCTTTTGTAGTGCTTACACTGTATTACTGTTGGTTATGTGCAAATGCTTTACACACTGCCTCTAAGATAAGCCTGACTGCTCGTGCCAAGCTACCAAGGGGGTGAGAGCAGGGATTATTTTAGGAGTGTAACTCCCTTATTCTGACTAGGAAGAAGGGTCCCTATTTGGACAAAGGTGCCTACCTCTGCCAACTAGCGACCCCCATTTCTAACAAAAAGCCATGCTGATACTGCTTGACTTCACAGCGGCGTTTGACACTGTGCCCCACCTTAAGCTGCTCGAGCGCCTTCACGAGATAGGGATCAGACACCTGGCCTTCAACTGGTTTGTCTCATTTCTGGACAGACGGACTCAGGAGGTATGTCTGCCACCTTATACAGCCCAAGCCAGACCCCTGTCTGTGGGTGTTCCGCAGGGCTTGGCCCTAAGTCCCACTCTGTTCAATGTATATCTGACAACCGTTGCTATTCTCGGGGAGTCTCTTGGCGTAAAAGTCATCTCGTACGCAGATGACACGCAGCTTCTGTTTACATGCGAGAAAAGCATGGACTTAGAAGGGAAGTTGATTTCTTGCTGTCTCACCAAGGTGTTTCAGTGGCTGGAGTTGCACCATCTGAGATGCAACCCGGATAAAACAGAGATCGTGACCTTCGGAGATATCCCCTACAACTCTGTGGGAGCCTGTTGGCCGAACAACCGGCCGCACCCTGGCCTCCCTCAAAACTGCATCAAGAATCTCGGAATCAAAATAGATAGCGCCCTCTCCTTCCTTCTGCAGATTCAAGCTCTTGCTGGGTATTTTATTCAGTGTGCTCCGCATGCTGAAAAAAGTTCTTCTGCTCCTATCTGAGTCTGATGGCAGAAAGGTAGTGCAGGTAAACGCTGCTTATACGGCGACTATGTAATCCACTACCAGACACTCAATGCCACTTTTATTTCACTCTTGCACGTTCCTGCTTTCTACCTTTATGACAGTTTTCCCGTTTTTCTCTTCCTCCTTCTTTCCCCTTTGTGTTTTTACCTCTCTTGCTCACTGTAAATGTCTGATGAGGAAAAATAAGTACTGATGGGCCCCACCGGCAACCACTGGCTCAAATTAAGCACTAGCCCTATCTTAAATGAATAGCTGCTGGATTTTTCAAAAGCTGTATTGTATTTATAAGTCAGCACTATTTTGGGATTCTGAAATAATCTTTTTTGGGTATGGATGAACAAGTTACCATCAGTAATGCTTTTTCTGGTGGATACAGTATTTATTTGCAGATTCCTCACCTTTCAAATATCCCCATGTGCCAGATTGGACCAGAAACTTCTCAATAACTCTCCCAAGCCGGCAGGGGCGCTGGCTTCCTTACAACTCTGCACACTGTGTCGCGTGACATCACTGGAACCATAAAGCACTACTGTGGGCATAATGACGTCAGTTTCCATCCACTGCTTAACATGCCTTCGAGGTGAACGGATGAAACTAACATTAAAAAGTATAGGTGCCGTTTTCATTGCAGTAATACTACATTTTAACATATGAATGGATGTACAAGATTGTTTGGTATTTTCAGACATGCAACGGGGAGGATGATGGATTGGTGAGGAGTCTGCAGGTAGATACTGTATCCACCAGAAAAGGCATTACAAAAGGTAAATAACTTGTTCTTCTGATGGACAGATCTCGCTGCAGATTCCTCACCTTTTGTATAGAATACCCATGCAGTACCACACCCAGAGGAGGGTGCATGCCTGTCTATGCCAAAAAATCCTGTAAAACACATGGCCCGATTCACAAAGATAAACTTACACTTTTGTTTAAGTTTACTACTTTTGGTATTCACAAAGGTAAACTTGGACCAAAAGTCTAAGTTTACGACTTTTGGTTTTCACAAAAGGCATTTATGAGTAGCATCTTTAAGTCCACACTGAGGGCAGAATCTCTGCTCCGAGTGCGGAGATTCCACTCCGGGTGAATATCGAAAGTCGGAAACTTAGACTTTTGGTAAAAGTTTACTTTTGTGAATACCTAAAAGTAGAAACGTACACAAAAGTGTATGTTTACCTTTGTGAATCGGGCCCAGAGTGCGCAAAGTTTCCATTCCTCTGTAATTTGGAATCGAAACAATAATATTTAACAAAAGTGTGAAGGGAAGACCAAGTCTCTGTCTACAGATATCTGCCACAGGTACACCTCTCGCCAGTGCAAAAGTAGAGGAGTTTGCTCTAGCAGAATGAGTACAAAAACTTTCTTGAGGTTCTTCGTGAGCCATGGCGTAGCAGATTTTGTTGCACAGTATGCTGCATCTGCAGAGAGTCCGTTTCTGAAATCCCTTGCTTTTCATCTTTGCAAAGTTGCCTATGAAGATCTGATCATCCAGTCTGAATTCATGTGTTCTATCCATGTAGAAGCTTACAACTCTATTGGGGTTGAGACAGTGAAGTCTTTCTTTCTATTTAGTAGGATGTGGAGAGGGATAACGTGGAAATAATGATTGATTGACATAAGTGGAATGGAGTGACAACTTTTGGCAGGAAGGTAGCCCTGGTTTTTAACACCAACTTGTCAGGGTAGAAGAAGGTGAATGGAGGTTTAATGCTCAAGGCTTGAAGTTCACTAACTCACCTTGCAGATGTGATGGTCACTAAGAAAATTGTCTTAAATATAAGTAGTCGTACAGGACAACTGGTAAGGGGTTCAAATGGGGAACATATGAGATATGTAAGAACTAAATTAAGAGCCAACTGAGGCATAATAAATAGTGTGGAAGGAAATTTGTTTGTAAGCCCTTAATGAATTTCAAGACACTGGGAGAATGGAATAGAAATGGTTGCTCGGGCAAACATATAAAAGACGAAAGGGCTGATAAACAACCTTTAACTGTAGCAACTGTGCAGCCCTGTCCAGCAAATGAAAGAGCAAAACGAAGCATATCAGATAGATGAGTTTTAAGACCCATGGAATTATCTTTACCCAATTTAGCAAATTTAGTCCATCTGCTAGCATAAATGGATTTGGTGCAGTGTCTTCTGGAAGATAAAATAAGGTCCAACACTTCAGGAGGGGAGTGAAAAGGAACTCAGGTTGCCCTGTTCAATATCCAGGTATGTAGGTGGAGGCTCTTGAGGTGGCAATGCAGAATCTGCCCCTGCATCTGTGAGAAGAGGTCTGCCCTGTAAGGGAGAGGAAGTGGAGGGCATAGAGAGAGGCGAATGAGCTCTGCATACCACACCCTTCGTGGCCAGTCCAGGGCTATTAAGATCACTTGGGCCCGTAGAAGCAAACCTTCCTCAACACCCGAGGAATCAAGGGTATGGGAGGAAAGACATAAAGAAGTTGGGACCGAAATGCGTTCCCCAATGCTCCTTGCATTGGACACTGGAGAGTGCAGGCGGAAGATGTTTTGTAGTACTTCCAGATGGAGACGCCACTTGTGATTGGCTAGATGACATTCACTGAGTGTGTCTGCACGTATGCTGAGCACGGCGGCCAGGTGATTTGCTACCATGCAAATCTGATAGTCTTGAGCCCAGGACCAGAGTCTTAGAGCTTCACTGCAGAAAAGAGACTACTCTCCCTTTGTTGTTAATATACCACATCACAGTCATGTCTGTTAAAATCTGAACTGACTGACTGTGAGTGAAAGCGAGAAAGGCCTTTGGAGCTAGATGTCTCACCCGTAGTTCCAACAGATTGCAAAATCTGTTCTTCTGGTGACCTCTGATGCCCAGTTCCTCCAAGTGAGCTTCCTACTTTAGAGTGGAGGGATCTGTGATTACTGTTGCCAAGGGAGGGAGGAAAAACGGTTTCACTTGAGAAAGGTTGTCATTCACTTTCCACCATAGAAAATCCGCTGCAGTGTCCTTGGAGATCCTGATGTGAGCTCAAAGATCTCTATTGTGTTGGAGCCACTGTCTGTAGAGGCACCACTGAAGGGTCCTCATATGCCAGCATGCATGGGTGACTAAAAGAATGCAGGAGGCTAGCAGACCAAGCAGGTATAGGACCTTCAAGACTGGAATGGCCACTCCATTCTGAGAAATCTGAATCATAGCCTGAATACCTTGAACTATTTGAGAAGGAGGGAACGCTCAAATGGATGTAGTGTCTAGTACTGCCCCTAAGAACATGATGGGATAACAGGGCACCAGGTGAGATATGGGCTTGTTGATTGAAAAGCCTAAGTCGAACAACAACTGAGTTGTTGCTGCAAGTGGCGAGACACCATCTCTGGATAACTCATTCTAATGAGCCAATCATTCAGGTAAGGCAATACTGAGAATCACTACCTACTGAGATGAGCTCCTAACACTGCCATCACCCTTGTGAAGACTTGAGGAGTGGAAGTGAGGCCAAATAGGAGGACCACAAACTGATAGTGTTGAGATTCCACAGTGAAGCAAAGGTTTTTCCTCTGTGTGGAGGTACTTCCAGGATCTGAATGTGAAAATACACATCTTGCAGGTTGACAGACACCATCCAGTCTTCTGCTTCTAGTGCAAGGAGAACCTGAGCCAGGGTCATCATTTTTAACTTTTCCTGTTTCAGGAAGCCGTTCAGAATCCTGAGGTCTAGGATCGGACGTAAACCTCCATCCTTTTGGAAATCAGAAATTGCCGAGAATAGCATCCCTGATCCCATTCCTTGGCTTGAATCTGCTAGTGACAGGGTCGCCCCCAGTAAGATAACCAAAATTATGAGACCTCATGATGCTCAACATTGGTTCTCTGACTAATTAAAACTAAAGAAACTCGCCCTGCGTCAAGCCGAACGCAAGTGGAGGCGAAATTACTCCCCAGACAAAAAAGATATATTCCTAACTCAGCTTAAGGAATACAAAAATGCCATTTTGCAAACTAAGGCAGTATACTTCTCCAACAAGATCTTAAAATCAACTAACAGGTCCAAAGAAATCTTTGCTATCGTGGATGAATTATCCAAACCGGACAGGGTCACAGTAAAACCCGCCCCCACTCAAACCCTATGTGACTCTCTAAACACCTATTTCATCGAAAAGATTCCCACCATCAAGTCCAGTATTCCTACTAATACTTCCCCTACATCCTTATCGCTCACAGGTAGAAACCATCTTCTGTTAGATCAGATCCCTTCTATCTCTAGGGAAGTATTTTTTAGCCTTCTAAGGAAGGTTGGATCTGGCTCTCCTAACGATTGCTGTCCCCCATACATTTTGCAGGAAGCTTTTCTCACCTGTCCTGAACCCCCTCTCTCGCTCCTGAATAACTCCCTTAAACAAGGCATTGTTCCAAATGCATTCAAAGACGCAGAAATTGTTCCTATTCTGAAGAAACCAGGGGCAGAATCCTCAACTTTAACTAACTATCGCCCTATCTCCTTGCTCCCCTATCTAGCTAAAGTTCTGGAAGCTCATGTGGCTAGTTGCCTCAGCTCCTTTATTGAATGCTCCTACTATCTTGACCCCCAACAAGCAGGCTTCCGACCGGCGCACTCAACAGAGACGGTCATCCTGACAGTCATAGATGAACTTAGAAGGGGGGCTGATAGGGGGATCACCCAGGCCTTGGTACTTATTGACCTCTCGGCAGCCTTCCACACGGTTGTGTCGATAAAGCCGGGATCCAGGGTTCGGCTCTTGAATGGCTCTCATCCTTTCTTAGTAACCGCTCTCAAGCGGTTCGCCTTGCCAACTTCTCTTCAGCCAAAATGAAATTGACCTGCGGAGTACCTCAGGGCTCCTCTCTTTCACCTCTTCTTTTCAATTTGTATCTATTACCCTTGATTCGATCTCTTGGAGAAAGGAAGGTCACCACCTTCAACTATGCCGATGGCCTTCAACTTATATTTGATATTGATCAAACGCCATCTTCTGTCCTCTACTTTCAATCCACCATGCGATTCATCCGTGAATGGATGAATAGTAATCATCTAAAATTAAACCCTGATAAAACGGAGCTGATCCTAACGGGTGGGCTAGCCAACCCATGGAATTCCAACTTCTGGCCACCCCAATTAGGAAACCCCCCACTCCCAGCAGGCTCCACCAAAAGTCTGGTTATTGTTATCAGCAGTGATCTGTCTATGAAAGCCCAGATTGGGACAGTGGTTTCCTCCTGCTTCTTCCAGCTGCGACGAATCCGGAAGATTAGTAGATTTCTTAATACAGAAGCCATAATCCAGGTCATCTTGGCACTGGTAATCTCCTGCATCGACTACGCCAACTCACTCTATGCAGTTGGTGCAAAATCAAGCGGCCAGATTAATTCACCATCTGCCCAAATGGCACCATGCTAAACCATTAATGAAAAGTCTACACTGGCTCCCAGTTGCCAAACGCTGCGCATTCAAGCTGGGGTGCATCACCTTTAAAGCTCTATACGGCAACAGCCCAGCATTTGTATCCTCTCGGATTCAGCGCTATGTTCCCTCCCGGGACCTTAGGTCTTCGCATTTGAATTTGTTGGTCACTCCATCCTCTAAACGTAAGCAACATGGAGGACTAAGGTTTGCGGTCTTGGCCCCTCATTCATGGAATTCTCTCCCTATTGAGATCAGATCTCTGACCTCTTACACACAGTTTAGAAAACAGCTAAAGACCTGGCTATTCCGCCAGGCGTATGACTAATCCCCTCACAGCAACATCACTCCCTGGACTCTAGGGCCATGAAACCGTTTGGTGTACATGCGCTTTATAACTTTTTTTTAACATAACATTCCTTCTCTGGAACGAACTCCACTGTGCCTTTAGGAGTAAGGATTGGACCTCTTGTTGGAGGAGCTGTAGATTTTCTTTAAGCAGTGGATGTGGTTCAGAGGGAAGGGTTGCAGGAAATTGTTGGAAGGATGGGCATACTCAATTTCCACAATTTGTAATATCCAGAGATCTGATGTTATGGACCTCAATCGGTGTGGAAAGTAGGATACCTGTCCTCCCACTGGAAAATAGCTTTCCAAGAAGGGAAAACTAGGGCTACTTTTCTGCATTGGCTGAGGCAGAGGACGAAGATGTAGAGGAGGGGAGAAGTAGCAAGCCTCTTTGTCGTCCTCTAGCTCATCCTATGTAACCTTTATAGAGGGGGGTTGACTGCTAATGCTGCTGTTATTGTTGTGCAGACAATTGTTGGCATCCTCGAAATGAAAAACCCCTGCTAAAGCCTTGAAATCTTCTATATTGTCTATAATCTTTAGGCTGTGACTGTAGGCCATGTGAGAAGGCTGTGGCTTTACTGTCCTTGAATCCCTCTAGCGTGGAATCTGCTTCTGCCTCAAATAGGCATGACCCATGAAATGGTAAGCACATGAGTGTATTTTGGCCATCAGAGGAAAAACCCAAAGTTTCTGAGCCATGCATGACGGCAGACTGAAACTGAAGTGCCAATAGATCTTGCTACAGAGTTGGCTGTATCAAGTCCGGATTCAATGATTTGACAAACTGATGCCTGTCCATCATTAAAAAGCTCTGTAAAGTGAGCTTGTGTGTCTGTTGGCAGCTTTGGAATCAGGGGCGGCGGCATGGCTCGCGGGTGGGGGTCGGGTGCGGGTCTGCTTTTTAAAATAAATAAATAAATAAAACTTACCTTGCGCCGCCGCCGGGTCCCGTGTCTTCTCTCCTGATCACCTGTGTCCGACTCCAGGTCGGAACAGGAAGCAGGCAGCCAGGCTCCTACCCCTAAGCCAATCACAACGCTGCAATGCAGCGCTGTGATTGGTCTTAGAACCGTGACACGGTGCTCAGCCAGGGCGCTGCAGGGGTGGGCATGTTCTTCATGCATTCTGTAATGCAGTGTTCTACCACTCCTCCCCTGCAGCTCTGCCCCGCCCCTCACGTACTGCCGCAGCAGGAGGAAAAAATAAAATGATAATAACATTCTGTTATTATCATTTTATTTTTTCCTTTCTTTGCTGCTCCTGGCAGTGGGGCACCGCTCCTCTGCCTTAGCAGAGGAGCCGCCACTGTTTGGAATTACCTTATGTGCCAAATCTAGTAACGCATGAATGTAAAGTCCTAGAATACAGGTAGCATTTGTTGATTTTAGGACCATACTGCTAGAAGAGAAGATCTTTTTCACAGATTGCTCCATCTTTTAAGACTCTATATCCGAATTTGTGGTTGGAAAAGAGCCAGGGGTGGATTTTGAGGAGCATGAGGCTTGTACTACCATACGATCTGGAGAAGGATAAGTAGATAGAAGTGGGTCTCCCAGCACTAGCTTGGAGAGTCTTGCTATTGTTCTAGATACTGCAGTAACCGTTGCTGGCTTTTCCTATATTGCTAGGATGGGTTCCATTAGGGCCTCATTAAAGGGAAGGAGAGGTTCAGAGGTTTGTGAAGTGGAGTATAGGACATCAGTCAACATGTTAGATTTTATCTCAGCAGGTGGAAGAAGTCAATCTAACATCTTTTCTGCCTTGCGCATCAGTGAATAGTATGGAGTCACCTCTAGAGGTGAATACCAGTATTGGATAGTATCTCCCACTTTGGGGATATGTGCAGATCATTAGCCTCTCCCAATTCTTTAAAGTCTGAGTCTAAAGAGAATTGTTCATCTATCTCCCTCCTGTTCCTGAGGGTCATCATCTCTAAAGAAATACTGTTGTTGCTGCCAGTCTCTGTGCTTTTCTCTGAGAATGGTGTACTGGTAAAGGATTAACCGCCTAAGTGGGTTCTGGGAAAGGCATTGATGAAGGCTTGTGTGCCAGAGGCATCGACATTGGTGTCAAAGGAGCTGCTTGTAGCGCCAGTGAAACTTCCATTTCAGAAGCAGATGGGAGGACCAGCTGAGGCTGCGTCAATCTCGGTGCAGTAGGTGCTGGAGTCGGCCAGTTCATCTTGGCCGATGGCAAGAACAGCATAAAGGATGCCTGGTAGTTAGAAACTGGAATTCATCTTGAAGAATATGTCAGTGGACCCATTAGGCTTGGAGGCGCACCAGAGGGGATCATAGCTCTGTTGCAAATATTGAACATTGCGTTCAGAAAAGTACTTGGATCTGTCATCGGAATTGGGAAGGCAGGGTACGTAATATCATCCTGGGGTCTAGAAGGCGACGCCACCGGGATTACAATCGCGTTGAAGGCATGGAAAAAAGGGAACTGACATCATTTCGCAGACAGGGTTACTTTATGGCTCCAGTGACATCTTGTGGTACAACGTGCGGTGCCGTGATGGAGTTGGTGCCCCCTACCGGCATGGGAGAGCTATCAAAAAGTTTTCTGTCCAAGCTGGTGCATGAGGATATTCCAAAGATGAGGAATCAAGAAAGCCAGAATGAGCCTTTCTAAGGGCGGGCAGAGAACTCTGCTCCGCCTACGGAGTGTTGCCTACTCCGCGCTCAGCTGAGAACACAGAGTTTAGGCAAAACTCTGACTCCGCAGCGGAGTGGAGTTAGCCAGCCCCCCCCTGACAAAAATAGGCTCACCGCCTCCACCCCCCCTAATAAAAAATATTTATTTTTAAATTCAAAAAGAAAAAAGGCACTTACCTCTACTGTGGCGTCTCCGGGCTGCCCTCCTCCTCCTCGCCGTGGTCTCTCTCCCGCAAACCCCTACGTCGGCCGTACGTCTTGGTAGGACTGCGCATGCGCGCACGTGCACGCATGCGCAGTTCTCGCACGTGCACGCATGCGCAGTTCTCGCAGGATGTACATCCGACGTAGGGGTTTGCAGGAGAGAGACCATGGCGAGGAGGAGGAGGGCAGGTCGGAGATGTCACAGCAGAGGTAAGTGTCTTTTTCTTATTTCATTTTTTTAAAAATATTTTTTATTAGGGGGGGGGGTGGAGGCGGGGAGCGGAGTTCCACTGAGTTTTTTCCCAACTCTGTGGAACTCCGCGTAGTACCACTACGCCAGCTCCGCCCGGGCAGTGTCCACAGTAAATTCTTGCTGGGGTAGTACAAACAAAAGAACCTCAAAAGGCTCTGTATGCAGGGGATCAACCTGTTTCCCCTGACATCAGGTAATAAATTGAGCCCAATGGCCTGAATAAATAGGCTTGGAAAAAGGATGACATGCAGCCAGAATGACATCTGCCACTTCTGATGAAGGTTGAAAACTCAAAGTGTTTCCACTTTATCTCCACGCATCGAGGTGGACAGCAGATCTTACCAAAGAGGAAGAAGCATCTCAGGGTCAGGTAAGCTTCCTGACCCTGAGCATTTGGAAGGCATATGCTCCGGGTCATGAGATTAGAGTACCAGACCCTCTAAGGACAATTTGGGTCTATCAGAATGAGCAGTACGGGGTTTCTTCCTTATTAGCAGTTTCAGAGGCAGAGGTGCAAATGCCTACAGCTGGCAGGAGTACTATCAAAGTCCAACCCATCTCCTAGAAACCCTGAGAATAAAACTACAGAGCCCAAAACACTGGGCACTGAGTACTTCGGGAAGTGGCAAAAAGTTCAACGAAGGGACTGCCACCGGCATTTCCTAAACTGTGGGTCACGACTAACCCTGGGCGTAGTTCGCGTAGCTACGCGTAGCTACGCAAAGTGTACTTTACACTACGCACGCTACGCGTAGCTACGCGAACTGCGTAGTGCGGTAGGGAAATGCTGTTCGCAATGATTGCACAGTGCCGGCTGCTTGTCCGCACTATGCAATCATTGCGAACGGCATCATGCACAGTGCAAGCGGTCGTTTTCTGCCGCTCGAGTAGATTTGTACTCGAGCGGCAGCTTTCTCAACGCGGACTGGAAGTTTCTCATCGCGAGCGGTCGCGAGCATACGCGACCACTCGCAATGAGAAACCTGACCTCCCCGCGTTGAGAATCTCGCCGGGAGGTTTATTTTCCACGCTCGCGATCGGCAACTTGATGTTGCCGATCGCGAACGAGGAAAAGTCTCGCCGGGATGTTGATTTTGCTCGCTCGCGGTCGCCAACTTGACGTTGAGGACCGCGAGCGAGCAAAAAATGCCCGCTACGCGTTTTTGCACAGTGCTACTTGCGATTCGCGTAGTGCGTAGTTGCGCAAACTACGCACACTCCGCGAGCGTAGCGTAGTTTTCCGCCCAGGCCTAGTCACGACCCACTGATGGGTTGCAAGTCGTTTTCTTGTGTGTCGTGAAAGTCCAAGCAATATATAAAGATGCCTTTAAATTCTGTATTTATCTTGTCATATTTGCTCTGTTTCAAAGACAGAGGTCATATACCTGCTGAAAAAGTGGTGCTTATTTTTTAACACAAGAATCAGTACAAACTCCTCTCGCTTTTGCAGTCAGCGAAAGAAAAGTAAAGTGAATTATGTAATGTAATTATAATTTATAGAGCACAGCTCATGCCCGGGGGCGTCTTGGCGCTATAGAAGTCCAACTAAGGCAGCGGCAGTGTCTGCAACGGGTTGAGCGAGTATGCAAGGTGCCTTCTAATCCTGTGTGAAGAGCCAGGTTTTTGAGGCTTTTCTAAAACTAAGTAAGGAGGGGGCTGTTTTCATGGTTAGTGGCGGACTGTTCCAGAGCATCACTGTAGCTCTGAAAATCCTCTTCCCCCCTCAAGTGGCCTTCCTAAATGAGGGGACCATCAAGTTCTTGGCAGAACCCGAACGAAGCGTCCTTGCTGGTACATACCATTTAAGTTTTCTCTTAAAATGGTCTGGCCCGAGTCCGTGCAGGGATTTGAATGCCAGACAGAGGGCTTTGAATTTAAATCGTTGTCTAACTGGCAACCAATGCAGTTTCCTGATGGCCTCTCTGGCCGATTCATATTTGGGAATTTTAAAGATGAAGCAAGCAGCAGCGTTTTGCTGAATCTGGAGTCTTTTCAAAAGACATGATGCAAGAGTAAAGTTGAGACTATTACAGTAGTCAATCCTTGTGAGGACCATTGCCATGGTAACTGTTTTTAAAAGTTTAGGAGGCAAGAATTTTTCGATTTTCTTTTTCAGCCTTAAAGAGCAAAAGGAAGCAGATGTAATTGTATTAACTTGATCCTTGAATTTCAGTTTGCTGTCTACCAAAAATCCTAAGTTCTTTACTTTACTTGAAGTTGTGGGCAGTGAGTCCAACTCTGGAGGTCACCAATTCGGTTTCCAAAGAGAGGGTTTATTGCCGAAAATGATGATCACAGTTTTTGAGGCATTTAATTTCAGGCAGTTGCAATCCATCCAGTTGCTCACCTTACTCATGCATAGGCTGAATGCCTCACCTGGGTTGTTTTCAGAGTTTGCCAATGTCACCACAATTTGGGTGTCATCCGCATAAGACGCTAAGGTAAAACCAGAGTCTTTAATAATTGACGCAAGTGGTATGACATAAAGGTTGAATAGAGTAGGGCTTAATGCCGATCCCCGGGGAACTCCACAGGGCTGGGGATAGGCCTAGAGACGAATTTGCCCATTGTTACATTATGTTGTCTATTAGCCATAAATGATTTTAGGAGAGCCAGCGCTGTGCCTTCTATCCCCAGGCCTCGCATACGGTCAGCCAGATCTCATGGCTTACCGTATCAAAGGCAATGGAGATATCCAGCAAAATCAGCACCGCCGTCCCCCCTCTATCAAGTATTTCTTGTATATCTTCAGTCGCTACTACCAAGGCAGACTCCGTGCTATGATTTTTTCTAAAACTATGTTGTGTGTCGTCCAGCAGAGAGTTTTTCTCTATGTATTCTGAGATCTGTTGATTCATAACTTTCTCTGCCAACTTGGCGGCAAAAGGGAGTCGTGAAATAGGTCGATAGTTGTTGGGGTCCAGGGTGTTCAAATTGTCTTTTTTTAATAGTGGGAGGATCAAGGCAAGTTTCCACTGGGAGGGGAAGATCCCTTCGGCAAACATGTTATTGAAGATTTGTCCCAAGAATTGTGCCACTTGAGCAGGTATCGTGCATTATACTGGGAGGGCAGGGATCCTGCGGTGCACCGGATTTAATTAGAGGAATTAACTCTGTGAGTCGTTCCACTGAAGGGGCCTTAAAAGTGGAGAAGCTAATTTTACCCGGCGGGTCAATTGGAGAATGCCCATCCTGATGATTGGCTACTTTTTTTGCTGGTGTACAGGGAGTGTGAAAAGAAAAGATGAACAAGTAACTTACCTGTGGTAACGCCTTATCTGGTAGAGACTTTATCTACCTGCAGACTCCTTACCCACCCTCCTATCCTTCCCATTCTGCGAACTGAACTTCTCCAACCAAAAAGGTCTTTGTAGGTCCTTAGAATCCACATACTGGTCATCAACCTTCTGCCGTGGCTCCGTGCTTCTGGTACTGAAAAAGTTCCGAACTGAAGTCAGTGTGCTGGGGTGGCACCTCTACAGGCACCTCGCACATCATATCTGGCGTGTACCACACCTATGACTCCGAGGGGGAGCCGTTTGACGCCAACTACCGGCACACAAGGTTACTGCTCAATATTTTCTAGAGTCAGTCTGACGCCTGGGGAATATTCTAAGGTTTCCTCCTTGGATGTGGGTCTGTGAATTGACTCAGACCAAAAAGTCCTGGAGGACCGAAATGGGCGAAAAGCTCATCATGATGAACCTGCCTGTCGAGACAGTAGTGTTTGGTAAACATATGTAAAGATGTCCACGAAGCAGCCTGAGAGATTTTGAGGACTGGGAATCCTTGAGCTAACGCAGTAGATGCAGCCTTGGCTCGGATGCATTGAGCTTCCTGGCCAATGCGTAGCAGATCTTAATGCAGAGTATTATCCAGCTGGAAATGGTCCATTTCTGCACTGCTTTCCTCTTCTTTGATCCGGATAACCCTACAAAGAGTTCATCATCCACCCGATGTTCCTTGGTACGGTCTATATAGAAGGACACTGCTCACTTAGGGTCCAGGCGGCGGAGACTTTCTTCCTCCTTGGAAGGATGAGGTGGACCTAAGAAAGTGGGCAGCGTGATGATTTGGCCGAGGGGTAAGGGTGTTACACCCTTCAACAGAAAGGAGGTATGGGTTCAGAGAACCGGTCTGTCCAGGAAGAAGCTGGTACATGGAGGCAGCTGGCTGACTCTCCTGGCTGCAAAGGTAGAACACATCAGAAATGTAAGAACCAAATTAACATCCCACTGGGGTAAAACAAAAGGTTTGGGAGGAAACATATGCAGAAGATGTTTCAGAAAACATGTCACAACAGGTGACTTAAACAGGCAGGGTCGATCTGAAAACCACAAAAATGACGAAATGGCCAAAAGATACCCCTTAACTGTGCACAGAGCAAGGCCTTACCAGGCTAAGGACAATACTAACAACAAAACTTCGGACAGGGGTGCAGAAAGTGGGTTGATGTGTTTCTCAGTGCACCAAGCCACACACTTGTCCCAACGGCAGGAGTATACAGATTTTGTTGATGGACGCCTGGCTGTCAAGATGACGTCACGGACCTCGGAAGGAATGTTAAAGACCCTTGACTGTCGCTGCTAAATCACCAAGCATGAAGGTGGAGTGTGTGCACGTTTCAGGTGCAGGACCCTGCCTTGTTGCTGCAACAAAAGATCCGCTCGAAAGGCCAGACTGATTAAAGGACAGAGGCAAATGCTTAGGAGTTCTAGATACCATACTATCCTAGCCCAATCTGGAGCCACCAGGATGACTTAGGGACAGTAAGCTCTGATCTTTTTGAGCACTCGGGGAGGAGAGGTATCGGCAGAAAGGCATACAGGGGTCTCATTTTACAATCTAGTCGGCCTGCATCTCTGAGCAAGAGCCGCTTTGGAAACTCCAGTGTGTAGAAGTGCTGACATGGTTTGTTCTCGGTGGTGGCGAATAGATCTAGCCAAGGTTTTTCCCAGTCCTGAAAGAGGCCTTGAGCCACCTACGGATGCAGACGCCATTCATGGCCCGCAAGGCATCAACAGCTGAGTTTATCTGCCCTGGCGTTTAGAGATTCCCTCCATGTGCTGCACGACCGGGAAAATGTCCTGAGATTCCATTTATGTCCAGAGGTGCAGAGCCACGTGGTGGTAGTGATGACTGTGAACACCTGGACCAGCTTCCCTTTGATGGAGGGCCAGAAAGCTTTCAATGCCAAGCAAATCATCTGAAGATCCGGAAACGGATATAGAGCAGAGTCTCCACCAGAAATTACAGGCTTCTGATCTCTACCACTCCCAGATGTCCGCCCAAGCCCATGAGCGATGCATCGGTCACTGCTGGCAGCTCTGGCTGAGGAAGGGAGAGGGTCTGCCACTGACCAAATTGCAGCCCTGTAACCACCACTGCAGATCATTTGCAGTCTCCCTCCAAATCTGGACCAGGTCAGAGAGATTCCACTGATGCTGTGCCCACTGAGACTTCAGGTCCCACTACAGAGTCCGCATCTTCCATCGAGTATACTTCACCAGCAGGATGCATGAGACCATCAGACCCAGCAGTCTCGGAGTCAGTCTCACCGATGGCAAGGATTAAGGGTGAAACATCGGGGTCATAGTTGGAAAATCCTGGACTCTCCGCTCTGGACAGTAAGAGCAGAATTGCCCCATGTCAAGAATGGCTCTGATGAAAGGAAGCCTCTGAGAAAGAGTCAGGAGTGACTTCAGCATGCTGAGAGTGAACTCCAGTGAATGCAGGAGGTCTGCTGCAGTCTAGAGGGGGGTGATGACTGCCTTCAACAGTCAGTCGTTGTGTTAGAGGAAAACTGGGACCCCTGAACTCGTCAGATGTGCAGCAACTGTTGCCATCACCTTTGTGAACACTAGAGGGGCACTGGTGAGACCAAAAGGGAGCACAGCAAACTGGAAATATTCCTGGCCCACTGTGAACCACAGGTAACACTGATGGACCTGCAGGACGAGGATGTGAATATAGGCCAGTGTCCTGAGTCCAACATAGACAGGACCTGAGCAAGAGTTAACATCTTGAATTTCTGCTTCCTCATGAAGGTGTTGAGAGGGTGTAGACCTAAGATAGGTTGGAAGCCTCAATCCTTCTTGGGCACCAGAAAGTAGTGGGAATACCAACCACAACCTATTTTTGATGATAGCACACTCTCGGTGGTGCCTTTGGCCAAAAGAGCCTGCACTTCCTGACGCAGCAAGAAGAGGTTGTCCTCCATCAGCCAATCTGAGGGCAGGGGCGGCAGGGTTTCTTTGAACAGGAGGGCATAACCCCACGAAACAATTTGGAGCACCCACTTGTCAGAGGTTATGGCTTGCCATTGGGGCTGGTGGTCCATGATCCTGCTGCCAACAGATTGCCCATGTTGCTGCGAGAGCACATTAAAGAGGTTCAGAAGCTGTGGCTGCCAGGGGAGGGGGGATGTACTGGGCAGATCTCTGGCCTTGGCTACCACAGGACTTGTGGGAGCTGTGGCCATGGCCACAAAAGAACTGAGAAGTCTGCTGACTGTGGTGGCTGGGTGGAGAAGGACACAGCTGGTAGCCACAGAAGGAAGAGTGAGGCTGACGTGGGGCCATAGTGAGTCCCAACAACTGAGCGGTGACCCTACGCTCCTTGAAGCGCCCAAGTACCGAATCGACCTTGTCACGGAACAGTTGAGTGTCATTGAAGTGCATGTCCATAAAGGATGACTGGACATACTCCGAGAAGCCAATCTATCTCAGCCAAGTGTGGCGACGGAGTGCCACTGATGAAGCAATGGCCCTGCCCAGCGAGTGTCATGTCCAGTCTGCATCGTATTGTGAACTTTGCTGTATACCTGCCAATGGCAAGAGCCTAGATCAGGAAGGATCGGGCCTCCATAAGCAGCACTTGCGCAACTGAGCCCCTCACTGTGTGGCTGTGTCGGTCCAAGAGGCATGCGGTGTTCACGACCGCAGTGCAAGGCTGGTGGAAGAGAAAATCCTCTTCCCGAAGGTATCCAGCCTCTAGGATTTCTAATACTGTGGAGTGGAAGTCTCATGGGCACCCACAACACCAATGGCGTGACATACCTCTAACCCAGGTGCTAGTCCCAGTGCTTGGCGTTTCCATCATTAGGGACCGTGCTGATAGAGACATAATGATAGAGGTGAACATGTGTGCGAATGCTTCCCTTTGAGTGTGCGTGTTCTGAGGCTGAATGTGCAATACTTCATCCAGAATGCTAAAAAACTACTTTTCCCAGCAGCCTTTCATGTGCAGCACACTAGATCAAACGTCCCCGTCCAAGGCATAAAAACCACACCCTTTCGCCACGCCCTTGCTTGGCAATCTGGTTGTTCAAGTAGACAGTCCTTCGTTCCCAAGCTTCGTCCTGAAGAACGTTGCATGCAGTTCTCGCCCACAAGGCAAGCAGCCTCGTCTACTTCTGCACCAGACATGTGGCTTGCCTCCTGAGACTGACACAAGGGTCAGGAAACCCGCAGTCATCAGCCTATCTGCTGCAACTGCCGACACCAGCGTCATGGCCGCAACTGTCGTTTCCAGCATACCGACCGCACCGAGACCACAGCTAAGTGACTAAAGCAAAGCATGCGCGTATGAATGGGACACCACTAACTATTGGGCATTAGAGAGAGTGACTTAACTCTCGGTTACTGCTGACTGCACATTTGGGAGAGTAGATTAACTGTCGTTTACCGTGACTGCACATTTGGAAGAGTGAATAAACTCTCGTTGCCATTAACACTTTAAAGCCTGATCCAGAACGATAATCATAGACTAAAGTGCTAGGCCAATGTGCTAGATCTCAGAAAGAGAAAAGACTTTGGGGTATATTCACAAGAACGTGTGATAACTACCGCAAGAGTAGTGTAACGCAACTTTCAATAACGCAGCCTATCACGGGAAAATAACCCCGTGTCAACGTGGAATTCACAACAAGCCGGTACCATGCGATAGTCACCAGATAACGCGTCAAATGCCAGCGTGTAAATCAACATCACGCCCAAAAAATGCTGAACGCGAGAAATCATGCGATGAGGCCAATCGCGGTACAAAAAGCTGCAAAAAGCAGCCTCAGGCCTGCAACTCCCACACGTCTGGCGGGCAATTGCACCATAAAAACCACAGGCACAACAAACCAGAAACAAGCCAAAGCACGTAGCAACATCCATGCACCCTGACCCAGCGCAGAGGGCAACGCGATCCCCACAACCCCCACAGACCACCAGCAAGGAACAAGTGGGTCGGGAAAGGCCAAGGAGAAAATGGAGAGGAAGACGGGGTGCAGACCGCAGGAAAACAACTCCAAGGCCACGGAGGCGACAGAACACTACCAGCAAATGACCCACAAGCAGACCGCCTGAAATGCAGTCGCAGAGCCCAGGAGGCCAATCCAGGAGGCCAAGAGGCTCCGCCAGGACGTGACAACCTAAACCAGGCACAAACCCGCTGCCAACAGGAAGGCAGCAACGGTGACAGGAGGTGGCAGTCCAGCGACACAGGAGGAGCAGGAGAAAAGCCAGGCCACAGTCATCAGTGTGGAGAGGGTGCAAGGAGTAGGGAGTACGGACACAGCTCGACAGGACCTGACACAACAACAACAACAGGGTGAGGATCCAACAGGGACTGGGGAGACGGGGGGTGATGGGCACAATGCCACACATGCACAATGAGGTGTAGCACACTGCACATCCACAATTACCCAGGGACATGTCCCCCATCCCCGTAGCACACTGCAGCACACACACATAGCAATCACAGCACATACCATGACAATGTGGCACAAAGTGCAACACCCACACTGCAGAACAGGGGACACAACTGGGTCCGCCCAGGCGCAGAAACAGAACAATCACATTGGACAGAGCAGGGAACTGTGAGATGCACATCTACCCCTACAACCCCACATCAGCCATGTAGGCCAAATGTACACTGTCCCAACTCAAATAGCCACCACCGCCCAAACAGTTACAATGTACATTGTCACACAGTCTGCATGTCGACAAGAACAAGGCGCCAACACAATGCCAACATGCACCTCCCCTTCACAATGCAGAGGGACAAACAACACCTCCAGCAGGTCTGAACAGACAACCCATCAGTGATGCCCGAGACGAACACCACACCCCCGACACTGATGCCCTTCAACAGCACATGGACATCCCACACAACCCACCACCAGGACCAGGGCAGACAAGCTACTCAGAGGAGAACCCAGACTCTGCAACAGACCACACAGCATGAAGCACCCGCAATCACGGCTGCCTCACAACACGTCACCCACCTGGCATCCCAATGCCAGGTGGCAGAATGCCAAAAGGAGGTGGCCCAACAGGTGAGGGTGTTGCCGAAACCATGGAATGCGAACTAGAACACATACGTGGGTGTCCAATACCCTCCAGGGACCACCTACACCCCACAAAGGAGACCCACACCCCCACAGAGACACATGCACATATCATGTTGAACTGGCCACGGGCACGTGCGCCCGGCCCCTTTATTGGCAGGGCCACATGTACAGTGACGCCTGTGCTGGATGTGTGTGGGGTGAGTATAAGCCAGCCCGCACGGAGTGCTGGTGCTGGCAACAACCTGAACAGTGGACACCAGTGTAATGGAAACAGAAAACACCAGCATAACAGAGTCAAATGCAGAGCAACATGGAGGGATCCGGAGTAAGGACAGAGGACACCCAATATTCAGTCAGGAGGTTCCGTGAGTTGCAGTGCACTGAGGTAGGGGCACTAGAGAAGAGCACGCTCATGTGAAGAAATTGCTAGGATTGTGTTCCTTCGGGTTAGTCCTGATGCAGATGCAGTGGGGTGTGTTACACCTGCATCAACTTCCTCATCAACGTCCCAGGGCTCCCACACTGCCTGAGGTGACAGTTGCGTCCGCAGATCCACAGCGCAATACCCAGTATTAGATCCGGGTGTGTAGCTTGACTACCACCACCAGTCTGCATTCCTGCCTTGGGGCTGTTGCCACCTGCCCTCCCATTGTCTGTGCCTTCTCCCGTCCGCACACTTGAGACATCCTCCTCATCATGGTCCCAGGCCTTCCCCACTGCATGAGGTGACATTGCTGCGCAACCTCACAACAGCACAAAACTCAATCAGTAACGGACAATGGCTTGCGGTGCACTGAGTCACTGGCACCTGGAGTGCTGAGCAGGGTATCAGGCCGATGATGGCATACACGACAGGTCTGAGCAACTCCGTAGGTCTGTCAGGACCACCGTTTCGACTCTGGCAGATGGCGGTTGGAGGTGGTCCTTGCGGTGGTGGCGTGTGCCTCCTGCGGTGATGCGACGTCCGGGCCAGTCAAGACTTGATGCATTGCGTGGGCCCTGGTGGCCCGCAGTTGAGGCCGGAGGATGCGGACAGCGCAGGGCCACAGACACATGGCGTTGATGACCCCAAGACCATCACTACAGAGGCCATTCAATGTCCCAGAAGGAGGGGTCCCAGGCCTGAGCAGCACAGAGTTAGTGGCCCCGGATGCACTGCGGCCGGCACAGGCACCCAGCCACGGGACGGTGACTTGCGGTGCAGTCAGAAGGGCCATGCGACCTGAGCGGGTCCCCATCAATGTCCGAGGTGTATTTTGTGGAGGGTTTCGGGGGACAGTGGAAGGTGTCCTCCAGGGCATGATGCGGAAGGTCTGATGTTATCTGGAAGCAGCAAATGGAGGAGTGGAAAGCGCAACCCTCGTTTCCACCAACAATTCGGTATCAGCTACTTGAGGATGAAAACTAGCCCCTAGTCCATAGACTCAAACGCCACCAATGTACGACCAGTCAGTGTCCATGAATGTCGGGGAACAAACTTAGTGGCACAGGTGCTGAGAGGGGATGCAGTCTGCGATGATGCCGGTACACAGATGTGAACTCCAACATTGCCCTACTGGACCGCAGTGTAGGCCGGAGGCAGCGGTCAGCATGGGCCCACAGACATGTGTCGTGTGCTTGTGATGCATTCGTTTGCTTCACTGATAGCAGGGAGTTTAGTGATAACACCCCTGCAGTAGACATCTGGTCACTGCCATGGTGTAATCAAGACTCAGTTCCAAATGTGTGACCTACCTGACCGTGGTGTAGGCCTGAGGCAGCGGTCAGCACGGCCCATTCACCGAGTGTCGCCGGCATAGGTTGGATGGCCCCACCGGCCTGCGTAGTTCAGGTTCAGTGGCACCACGTGTAGCCGGCTGGCATTGAACAGGGTTAGTGGCATCACGTGTTGCCGGCTGGCGTTGAACAGGGTTAGTGGCACCACGTGTCGCAAGATGCCCATATGGAACTATGCCTCACTGATCGGGGGGGGGGTCAGGTGCTGTGGACGCTGGCCCGGATTTGGGGTCACTGCCATTCATGACTCAAGACACAGTTCCACATGTGGGACCTACTGGTCCGAAGAGTAGGCCGGTGGCGGCAGTAGAGTACGTCAACGAAAAAGGAATAAAACGGGCCGGTGTCGTGGCAGCCGTGATGGTCTGAGGTGGCTGCCAAGGTCTCGGGCCTCGGGCTTGTGGCTTGCGTCAGCACGTGGTGGGCCCTCCTTGACACACTCCGGTGTCGGAAGGTGATCAGTGTGGTCTGGCTGCGCAGGGGCTGGCCTGACGGGTTCGTGGACCAGCGTGCCGGGGTCCGGCAGGCACACGGCATCTCAGGCAACTCCGCTCACGGGAATTGCGTCGGCCTCGTGGTGAGGTGGGAGGCGCCGCCCTGGCAGAGACGTGGGTCTTTCCGGAAGTGGACCACGCCCAGGCCTACGTGGTTTTTATTCACACCCCTACGCTGGCGTAGCGTACGCCGGGCCATCCCACTCCGCTGACGCTTAGGGGGGGGCATAACAGGCAACATTTCCGCGGGTCCCCCACTGGCTGTGGTGACATGGTGGCGTCCACTGTCCACTACACTCCATACGCAAGCGGTGTATGTCGCCATGGATATGGGTATGTACTGCATACTGCGAGGTGTCCAGCACATCTCCGGCACTGTTGGCATTGGGTACTTTCCCAATCATGGTTCTACTGCATCCTTCACACATGCCTGGTTGCCATATGGACAACCCCCCTTTTTTAGGCAGAGGCTGGGGCAGAGGAAGAGGGCGAAAGAGAGGGATGCAAAAGGGAGTGCAGTGGCAAGACCAAACGATGCACACAGTAGAGACCAGGAGCAGGACCAGGGGGAAAAAGAACTAGTGGTCAATCTGTCCCACAGGACCCTAACTGAAACTGAAAAGAGGGTACTTGAGAAAGGACTGGGATATGTACCAACCCCTAAACCCGACAGGTTTAGAGACACGTGTGAAATACACGAATTCTTCCGTAAAATCAGTTTGAAAGCCTTTTTTCTTGGTACACCCCAAGGAGATACAGATGACTCAGGTCTACGAAATCCCTCCACTTTCACCCCTAACAACGGGATGGTGCCCCCTGAAATACCAACTTTTGAAAAGGCGGTACTGAAAGATTTGGCTGGTATCCCTTTGGGTAACCCTTTCCATAATTTATCTAATGCTGAGCAGACAGCAGCACAGTCATTGGCAGATGATGTCAATATAACAATAAAACAAGCAGACAAGGGAGGGGCCACGGTGATCCAATCCACTGATGACTACGATCGTGAGTGTAGACGCCAACTGGGTAACACCAGGTACTACACCCCGATCCCAGAAGATCCAACCGCCAGACTGAAAACAGAAATCTGCAGTATGGTGTATGAAGCAGAAACCAATGGTTGGATTTCGAAAAAGAAGCAGACTTCCCGGTAACGAAGGATCCAAGGGTGCCATATTTCTATACACTACCCAAAATACATAAGGGCACTACACCGGTACCAGGAAGGCCCATAGTGTCAGGTATAGGGTCACTCCTGGAACCCCTGTCCAGATTTTGTGATCATTTCCTTCAGCCAATAGTGAAGAAAATCACCTCATACATACGTGATACAACTGACATCCTCCACATCATAGATGGTATACAGGGCACGGATGGAAATCAACCTCCTGGTCACTCTAGATGTAGAAGCGTTATACACAAACATTCCCCAGCGTGCTACTCTGACGGCCATTGAGTCATTATTGATGAAGGAAAATTGGACTTCACCTACTCCAATTTCGTTCATCATGGGGTGTGCCACTTTGGCATTGACTGAAAACTATTTTGAATACCAGAAGCAACTGTTCCATCAGTCACAAGGTACTTCCATGGGAAGTACCTTTGCTCCCAGTGTAGCCTGTCTATACATGGCCACTTTCGAAGAGAATTTCATCATGAACACGAACAACCCTTACATCAATAACCTATCCTTGTGGAAAAGGTTTATTGATGACATTCTAATCTTCTGGAAAGGTGACAGGGCCACTTGTGAGGAGTTCTGCAATTGGGTGAACACACAAAATGAATTCTTGAGATTTACACACACTATCTCCGAGACATGTATACCTTCCCTAGACCTAAACCTGAGACTTGACCGCACAGGACTAAGTACCACCCTCTACAAGAAACCTACTGATAGGAACAGCCTACTACTATACCAAAGTCACCACCCGAAGGCCCTCAAAGACAACCTCCCGTTTGGCCAGTTCCTCCGTATTAGGAGGAACTGTAGTACCCTCACAAACTACAAGACTGAGGCGAGGGGTCTGGTAAATAACCTTAAACAGAGAGGCTACCCTGAATATCTGGTAAAGAACTCCTTTAAAAGAGCCCTTAACAATCCCAGGGAGGCGCTTTTGCAAACCAAACCAAAAGAATCCACTAACACCCTGACATGTGTTACTTCTTATACACCAGATTCCGCACGCATCAAGGGCATAATTAAGAAACATTGGGGAATACTTAACACAGGAGATATGGAGATCCCAACACCCAGATTTGCCTTTAAAAGAACTAAAAATCTGAAAGATATCATTATACACACAAGACCTAAAACTGTGAACAAAAGAGCGCAAAGAACACTTTGGGATCTTCCTCCGGTCACAGGGAATTATCCGTGTGGTACCTGCTCGGTCTGTGAACAAACAAAAGCCACCAAGACGATAACACTCACAGGCACGTTCACAAGGACTCTAAGAAACCATACGAACTGCAACACATCAAAATGCATATATCTGTTGATATGCCCGTGCGATAAGAAATATGTAGGGATGACTATGAGAGCAATCAGAATACGCATCACAGAACACAAGAGCAATATAAGATGCCAGAAAGTGACGACTAAAATGTACACACACTATAGAGAGCAGAGACATAGTCCAGAATCTCTACAGTGGGTTGTTCTTGAAGCCCACACCAACATTACACACCACGCACTATTTAGAATAGAGCAACGGTGGATACACCGTCTGTCCACAGTTCAACATGGACTGAACGATGACATTCCGTGGGCCTCTTTGAATAACAGATAAACATTAACCTGGTCAGGTTTTTCTTCAGCAATTCCAGGGTCTCCTTACACATGCATGACCCATTGGACCCACGTTTGCAGTACACGTTATAGCCACCAACACACTGTGTAATGCGACGACCAGATAACATGATAATGGATATAATTGTGTACTTGATTGATATGTGGCACTAAATTAAGGAACAATAACTGACGCCCACATAGGCCAAATCACGACAACATGATAGGACTGGGGATATGCCTGTTGCTCCCCACTCCAAGATGGCCGCCTCTGCCGGCGTGGTAAACTATTGAAAAAACCCGACTATGGGTGACTATCAGATTGCAACTTTGCGCTAACGGGGTAATCCACGCATACTGTGAGTAGTAACAACACACCGCCGTTTATGGTTTTTTTGATGTCACAACAACTGGCGCCAAATAGCGATAATATCAACAGTACTAGGGTGATACTCTTTCATCCCTATTCCATAATGGCCGCCACTGCCACTACAGCACCACATTGGTTGAGCGCGGTACCTCCACACGTAATGACGTGTTCCGGGCCCCGCCCCTTGTCGCGCATAAACCCGGAAGAGTATTTCAGGACCTGTGATGGGGCTGAACTACACTTCTCCGGTGCCGGCGATACGGGGTAGGTGATTCGGCTCCTCCTGAACTACGGAAGGGTGAGTAATGAATGATTACTGGGCTAGGTTTAGAAGCATACCAGAACAGGTAGTCTGTATGGATGCTGACAGATCAGCGCTGATCAAATACACCGCGCAACCGATCGTGCTGACGGTGCGCTTTTGGGTGGACTGCGAGGGGCATAGGCTGGGATTATGGGATCAGATGATGGTGGGCGCTCCAGAGAGAGTATGGGCGCCCCACGCTGTCTGGGAGATAATGCCTTGGCCTGGCTCACTCGGGGTCCCTCTGGGTCTCTCCCACCTCTGGCTCGCTCCCCCTCATAGGGGGCACCGCCAGACACCTTTGGATGCCGATGGTTGAAATTATGTGCTCCCTGATTAACGCATACCATTGTAAATTACCTGCGTGGAATGGGTTTTTTGAACTAGAGCCCGTGTAACTCTTTAATTTCTCAACTAACCTTAACATTTATGCCTTACAGGACACCATGTTTCAGGTGTCCTCATACTCCGCCGGACACCGACTGGAGTGACTCCCTCACAGTAGAGAGGTGAGTTTCATACACAGTGGGCCCACTACTGAGTCAAAACGTTTAGGTGGTTTTCACGAGCACTTATGAGACTAAGTATGAGAAAAATAACAAGTGTATGAATGCCATTCGTGTCTTTAACTGGGGAGAACAGTCTTCTGTGTTTTTAGATTTTTAACTTCACATTGCTGGGTGTCTAATATTAGGCTCCGGTTTTTATTCAGCACATGCCTAGTTTTTGCACTAATTAAGTTTGCCAACTTTAAATTTGAGGTGATCGGAGAGAGAATAAATGGATATTGTGAAACCTAAATACATGTGATACAGCTACAACCTTACTCTGTATCCCTTTCTTCTTTTAGATTAATGGAATACACTACAGTAACTTTGACTCGTAGTGTGAACATGTGGTAGGTAGCAATTGACTCCATCACACTGTGTAGATAGATTCACTGAGTAGGTCCTGAAGAATTGCCACGGATCAACCTGACCATTAGGCAAGAAACATGTTGACCTGTAGGGTTGAACACAGCCTACACTAAACCTCTGAGTTAGATAGGCTACCACTCTGTTTATTTTTTAACGAAGTGGATAGCCAGCCAGAATAAAAGTTTTATTTGGACTATCCTACTTCTTTTAATTACCCCTGCACAAAATCTACACGCTTCGGCCCACACACTCGCACTGCATCACGCACACTCGCACTTCATCATACGGCAAGGAACAAAAGATCTCCGCTAAAGAGACCCTTTTAAGGGTGCCCGTTGGGTATTGCAGCGCCGACCCGACGAGGAGCAGGTCCATATGATGAAGCATGACATCTAGCTTGCTGGGTGTGTGAGGACCCTAGTTCCAAAAGAAGGAATTTCCCCACTCTCCTCCCCACACCTTACTCCACCGAGGTTGTAACTACAAATGATGGTGGTTTGGCTTACTTTTTCTCCTAGGCACCACTATAAGAGGAACTACATACCTTTAGATAATAGTATCTGACTGGGCATTTATGTTGGACCTCTATAAAAAGCCCCTTAGTCCCCCTTTTTGTTGATTGCCACCTCTCCCCACATTCGGCTAGTATGTGGCTGAGGTGCCATGCCGTTGCTGGCTCATTTTCAGGGCTTGCCCATGTGGACATTGTAAGTTGTTCTGTCGTGTCTGGTGGGTGGGCATATTGTTGTGCCTGTTGTATGTGATTTTGTGACGTGTGCATTGCCAGAGTTGTGAGTTGCATGGTTGTGGAGTTGAGGTGTGTGGGGTGTTCATTTGTATATTGCCAAGGGGCTGTACATTTCCCTTGTTGCCATCCTGGGAACGCTGGTTGATGATGGACTGTCGGAGGATTAAGGTATCATGCACACTGGCTGTGTATTTGAAGGCGACATTGTTGGGTGTTCCACGGTGTTCTGTTGTTGCCTGCACATTGGTGTGAGACGTGTGCTTCCTGTTGCGGTGATTGTGTGCTGTGTCACCAGGGGGCACAGGTAGTACATGTGTGTTGTGTGTTGCCCCCAACACGTGCGTGCATCCTGCTATGGCGTATGGTCCTTGCTTGGTCTCCAGCGGATCCTGCGCATTGTGTTGTATGTATGGGGACTGGGGTACCAGGGTGATGGTGATGTCCAGGACAGGTGTGGGGGACTTGGATGTGGCTGGCTGTGGGACTCCTCCGACTCTGGCGGGTGTTGGATGGGGGGTCTCAGGGGCCAACAGGTGCAGCCACGCCATCAGCTTTGTGTGGGGTGTGATGTTGGTTGTCTGCTGTGTTGTTGCCGTAGGCCTGTTAGGCGATGATGGTCAGGATGCGTAGGTTGGTTGTCCCTTTCAGCCTGTAGTGGAAGGTGACATTGTCAGATGTTGGGTCTGTGCGGCTGGTACGTTTCCTGGGGTTCCGCTATCTTTGTCTGCGCTGCGTCTGTGTTGGTCCGGGGGGGGTGTTCCTGGTGTGGGATGGGGTCCTGGGTTGGTGGGGGTGGGTGTTGTGGCCCTCTTGGGTGTCCGGGCCGCATGATGGGTGGCTCCATGGCATCTGTTGCCCTTCAGATGTGGCCCTGGGCTGTGCTCCCTTTTGTGGTGCTGGCTGCTGTCCGACTTTACACCAGGTCAGAGCAGGTGTAGATTTCCTGGTGCTAACGCGCCTTATCGCCTGTTTTGTGTTTTTATCGCGGATGTGGCTGGTCTTTGTGAATGTTGAGGTGTGCTGTTGTCTCTGCTTTTGTCACGGGAACGCCTACTCTGCATCTCATTAGCGATATTTGCGAGGGTCCTCTGTGGCGATGTTTTTTGCGGCTGCTATCGCGGGTAAACTGGTGCTGTGGGCTGTTAACACCGGCTTGTGAATGGGGGGGTAAATTTATCACCACTTTGGCTGCGATAAAGTGCAGTTAATTCAGCGATAGCTCCTTGTGAATATGCCCCTAAGTGTACAGATTAAAGACAAAGCGTGAGTTACAAACTTAATGATAATCCTGAAGGCTCATCTCAAGCAACAGTGGGTCAGCAGATAGTTTGAAGACCCGATTGGCATATAAAAAGGAGTGGCACTTCAACTCCTTTTTTCAACTCCTTGTTTCTGTGATCAAGCACACAGCCTGAGCGTACATGTGTGTTAGAGAATGGCAAGGGCGTCATTAAAGTGGCTTGACGTGTGGATAGATTGTGTGAATGCAGAGTGAAAGAGGGGGTCACTGGTTAACATAAATTAACAGAATATGCACTCTTCCTTCTCTACCCAGATTGCAGGAATTACAGCCAGATCAGCTTCCACAGAATATCCTGAGACTTATCAGACACACCTCTGGACCAAGCACAGATTGCAGAAAACCAGTAGGCTGTTTTTATTTTTCTCTCCACACCCCCATTCCCTTGGGTGCTCTCCATGGTGAACAGTATCTCTGTTCACCTGGCAGATCACTGAGGGGAGTGGCCGGACTGTCGTCACACATCACATCACCCCCGCTGGCCCTCGGATCCCAGTTTAGTGCATGTATCCGTGTGTGCAGGTTTCTAACAGATTGCCAGGCCCACGTACTTAGCCAGCCCAAGCGATGAATTCAAACACAGTACTGCCCACAATTTTAGAAACAATTACTAGTTTACAAGTTGGGGTACAAGCCTCAAGAGCAGAGAGTCACAAGCTTAGAAAGGAGTTAGGCTCCATTCGTAGAGAGGTGGCGGGATTGACCCATAAAGGTAAGCCACAGGTTGGCAGACCAGCTTGGGTGCATTTAAAACCATGGACATTACCACCACCCCTAAACGCTTCAACGCTTCAGGCAACTCATCTAACCATACCACTGTTTTGTCCCCAGTGGGGGGAGGTACACAGAGCACTGGGTTCTACGCATCCCAACAAGTCCCTGTGGGAGCTGCAGCAATCACCCCTTTACCTGTCCAAGTAATACATGCCCCACAAATACCTTTGGCTCCCCCGAAGCGCTTTTAAGGAGGCCCTGTCATGTGGTTTCCACTAGTCAGTAGGAATTGCGTGTTTGTGGACAACATAAACTTAGGATGGTGCTAGACTGATTCCATTCACCTCCATAGGATATATACTCCCTTAGACCAGCTACTCACAGTGCCACCATAAGCCCCCCTAACCTAGATAGCGAGCGAACAGTTCTGGGAACCACTGAGCATGACAACCCTGTTCCCTCAGGAACCGTGGTGACAGATCTTAGAATCTTTCGCTCATACACCTGTGCCCTCTTTCACTCAGAGATGTATACAAAGAATACAGAAAGGGACGTTTTCAATGTTTATTGAATTAAAGTGATTCTTGTATAGAAGATATGTGCAGCAATGATCAATAGACAGAAGCAGATGAAAGTTAAAAGAAGTGTCAGGACAGTGAACAGAACAAACGGTTCCACCATCATGTTGAGGCACCGTATATATGTAAGCATATGAAATAATATAAGAATCTGCGTGCTTCTACTATGCAAAACCCTAACCTATGTGTCTAGGGTGTGGATGTATGTTCTGCCAAGAAACTCACTACTGGATGATCCAACTCTGTTACCTGGTGGGTAAGAATGTAGGACCCCATCTTGGTCACAAACTAGACACCCATCATGGAGATGTCAGTCAGCTGCCTGGCGAAAACGTCAGCCTGCAGGGACCTCTCAAAGTCAGACAAAGTGTCTCCTCTGATTATGCTCAGAAGTGGAAGACTATATATAGGAAAGGGCATCCTTGCCTTGGGTCGAGATTGTGATCAGGCCTGCCATTGTTTGTATTCCACAGATAGCTGTGTCGCCATATGGACGTAAATAACAAACACATTTGCATAACTCACGTGAGGACCTTGTACACACTGCTAAGGCAATGTGATAGTATTCTTGGGAAGTTTATTCGTGTTAGCAAGGTCGGTGTTTTCAAGAGGCTAACCCCAGTGTCACGAATGCAAATGTGCGTCAGAAGGCGATGTGCCAAAATGAAAGCAACTTTAGCCATCTATATCTGAAAATGGCAATGGTTCCTAGTCAGCCTAACTGGGACACATGACAACCCCAATTGAGCATCTTTCTCAAACAGTGCAGGTTAAATTTTTTGAGTAAGCCCTCCTCATTCCCGGACGAGCAAAGCAAAACAATGTTTCTTCTCTTGTACCTAGGTAGGAACGCGGCTAGTTGGTCCATTCCTTTAATTGAGAATTCACAGCTTTCTGTGGAGAGATGTGCAAATTGTTTGATCGGAAAAGCCACCTCCTGTCTTTAGATCGTGAGTTAATTACGCTAAGGCAAAGTTCGAAAGACCTTTTAACGTACATAACAACTTTCAAACGATTGATGGTAGAAACCGAAAGGCACCCGGAAAAGCGGACATCCTTATTTTATAATGGATTGCGTAGCGATCTAAAAGACGCCGTTGCTCAGGTAGTAAATCTGCCCACCTCCTATGAGGAACTAATAGAGATGACGGTCCAGTTGGACCATAGGTTACAAGAAAGACGTGGTGATTGGACACGGGGGAGGCCAAGCTAATTGTGGTTCATCCAAAGACCACAACCAAGGAAGGATCCCGCAACACCAATGGGGTTGAACCCATGCATGGATAAGAGGACCATTAACCCCAGAAGAAAGAGAAAAAAGATGCAAGCAACACCTTTGCATGCTGCAGTAAGAGTGGGCAATTCATCAAGGACTTCCGAGCGAGATTGAAACTCTTGGGGAAACCATTGACAGGGGAAAAGTCAGGCAGTGCTCCACAAAGATACGGAAGACGATAAAGATATGGAAGAGGATACAGATATGGAAAACTGAGGACTCCGAGGAAGATAAGAAGAAATTGAGGTCTCGCCCGTAACAGCCAACACCCTACAAACGTCTGTGGTACACATGTTTGTGCATGTGACCTTGGGGTTGCCGGATGGAAGCGCACAAGTAGTGCCAGCGTTACTAGACTCCGGGGTAACCAGCAATTTTATTGACCAAACCTTTGCAAAAGAACTGGGGATTCCCTGCACCAAGAAACAGACTCTGGAACCCGTCACGGCGATAGACGGTACCTCACTAACATCCAGACCTATCGGTTACCATACCAATCCCGTCCTCATGCAATTCTGCCCAGACCATTTCGAATCTATCAGCTTCGATCTCATCGATGCCCGAGGCCAGAACAATTGCACTAAGGCACACGTGTGTTCCGTAAAGGAAAGCAACAATCCTGCAAAACGTCTCACATATGGCAGTATAGATCCACAAGTCTGCTGCACTATAATTCTTCCTGACGCCTACATGGAGTATCAGCCCGTCTTTGACAAACAAAGAGCTAGTCAACTACCTCCTCACCGGGAGTACGACTACAAGATAGAATTGATCACTGGAGGGCCCATCCCTTGCAGTCGAATATACGCCTTAACGGAAACCGAGATGCAACACCTGTGAGAATACATTGATGAAAACCTGGTCACAGGGTTCATACGACCATCACAGTCTCCTGCTTCCTCACCTCTCTTCTTTGTACAAGGCCTAACGGCTTGAACGGTCGACCTCAAAGCTGGGGAACCAGGTTCGAGTCTCGGCAACAACGCTCAGCATCCTGGGATTCTGGGCAAATCACTTAATCTCCCCGTGCCTAACAAAAATGAATGTGTCTGTCTGTAACGAAACTGGTGCTCATGTAAAGCACTCTGATATCTTTGGGTCGAGTTTGTGCTATATAAAACTCCCCCCCAAAAAAAGGCGGGGGAGAGCTGAGGACTTGTATCAATTACAGAGCCATCAATAGAGTCACCGTTAAGAATCGATACCTGCTTCCGCTTATCCCTGTGCTCTCAGACCAACTAAAGGGAGCTAACATATTCCCAAAACTGGACCTCTGGGGGGTATACCACTTAGTCCGTGTACGGAAGGGCAATGAGTGGAAGACCGTGTTCCGGACCAAGTTTGGCCTGTTTGAATACCAGGTGATGCCCTTCGGCCTATGCAATGCCCCGGCATTGTTCCAGTACTTCATGGATGATGTCCTCCGTGGGAACTTGAATAGTTTGGTATTGCTTATATCGATGACATTTTAATCAATTCCGACATGCTCCAGGAAGATGAGACTCATGTGCAGTTTGTGCTTGAGAGACTATGGAAACACCACTTATTTGCAAAGCTTGAGAAATGCCAGTTCCACGTCACATAAATTGAGTTTGTGGGCTCCATAATTAACCCAGGAGGAGTTAAGATGGATGACAAAAAGGTGGCAGCAATCATTCAAAGGCCATCACTAACTAACGTCAAAACCTTGCAAGGTTTTATGCGTTTTGCCAATTTTTACAGGTTTTTTATCAAAGATTTTTCCAGCGTCATCCAACCTATCATACGCACCTCCTCCGGAAAAACATGCCCTTTGTATAGATCATAGAAGCAGAGCAAGTCTTTCAAATACTGAAACTCCATTTCACACAGGCGCCCATTCTCAGACACCCAGACATCCAACAACCTTTTATACTGGAGGCGGATGCTTCGCAGTTTGCAATAGAAGGAGTCCTTTCTCAACGACACCCAGTGATCGGCCAGTTACACCCAGTGGGGTATTTCTCAAAGAAATTTACGACCTGCGAGTTGAATTATAGCATAACAGAGAAAGTTGCTGGCAATCAAGCACATATTGGAAGAATGGCGTCATTACCTGATGGGAGCTCGACATCCTATAGGAATATTTTCAGATCACCATAACCTACAATTTCTGAACACAGCCAGAGCACTGACACCCCGTCAACTACGTTGGTCGCTCTTCTTTTCAGACTTTGATTTCATAATCAAATATTGTACAGGCCTTTCCAGAGCTGAATCTTCAGGTGAAGAATGTGTTGAACCTGCAGCTGATCCGCCGTTGATTCAGGGACCTCGGTGGAATGAGCGTGAGGTGGGGTTAGTGGTGCATGATGCCCCCTTTCTGGAAGACCTAAGAATGCAGGTGCAAAACCTTGATATGCAAGCATGGATACAAAAAGATCCTGAACAGAGTCTTCAGAATATCAAGATGGGGACTAAAAAGCCCTCCAATAATTTCTCCACACAGAACGGAACACATATAGCGGCCCAAAAGGGATTTTATCGAGTCCCCAAGGTGCATGAAAGCACAATACAGATGGGGCGGACATTGCTGTAATTCTTTGGAAATTATTGGAGGGCTTTTTAGTCCCCATCTTGATATTCTGAAGATATAGGTCTTCTGTATTTTCCGGGGGGGGCAACCACATAATGTTCTCCTAAGCATTTGGAGACCAATTGGAGCATATTGCCCAAGTGTTATGGTGGGTGGAAATACCGAATAAATCTGAGTGGGATATAATCGACATCCCTTAATCCCACAGGAGGATTATAAACATAAGGCACATATTATATTATTTTATCCTTGAGAAGGGACATTAAGATTGTGGGTCCTGAAGAAGGTAGCTTAACAATACATTGTCCACCGAAACGCGTCAACGCTTCGTTTTATTTATTGTTAAATTCGAGGAACCTTGAAGTCTAGGCATAACAGAATTCACAGACTTTTATAACATTGATTCAATCGAAATAACATGTTTATGATGATATATGTTTGTCACTTTGATTGTCTCTCGTTTAATGTTTTTTGTATCACATTTTAATGAATTTGAGATTAATTTTAGGACTATTTTTAACTATAGAAAATTATTCTGTATATGAACTGTTCTTTACATGATTATAATTGTCTTTAATAAATGTGTCTCTCAACAAATGTTTATAATTAATTGATGGGTCCTATCTTAAGAGTTCACTGAGGATATGTGGAAACAATATGAATAATAGAGTGTGAGATATGGTGACTGAGTGAAGTTATCCAAGAGAAATTGTTTTTGTGATACATTAATTGTATAAGGTACCATGTCTCTTGGTATAGTGGGGATGCTCTCTTTCTTTTTGAGACATACCTAACACAGTCCTGCAAAAGCTAATACCAAAGTGGGTTCGTGACTTTTCTCTTGGGAGTCATATGGGAATCCACAAAACCATATCTATGGCCACACGCCATTTTTGGTGGCCAATCCTACAACATGACGTGAAACAATACATAGAGTCATGGAGCATCTGTGCCCAAGCAAAAGCTGAACATAAGAAACCTGCTGGGTTAATAAGACCTAGTCCAGAACCTCCTAGTCCCTGCACACTGTCTCCATGGACTTCATAGTGTAAATGCCCCCCAAGTGATAGAAAAACAGTCATTCTTGTGGTTATCGACCACTTGTCAAAAATGGGTCACTTTATAGCCCTAACAAAATTACCCCCTTCTGCAGAACTGGCCCACATATTCCTATATCACATGGTGGGTATACATGGCATTCCCACTGTCCTATCATTGACCAGGGGTCGCAGTTTACATCACGGTTTTGGCACAAGTTGTGTGAGTCCATGTACAAAGATGCCAGGCTGTCGACCAGTTACCATCCCCAAACAGATGGGAAAACTGTACCCCTGAATCAAACACTCAAACAGTACCTCAGATGTTTAACACTCCAACACAGTGAGGATCACTTATTTGTGGATGGCGGAGTTTGCCTATAACAACACTGATCACCCCACGTTAATGTGCTCCCCGTTTTTATTGCATGAATGGATTCCATCCTAATATGCTGCCCTTCGAATGGCCAGCCACATCTACTATCCCATCCATACAAGAACACCACAAACACCTTCGAGGTCTCTTAGCAGATGCTAAAAAACACTTAGAAAAGGCTCAAAAAGCCAGAAAAAGGTACACAGATATGAAAAGTTGAGCCGAAACCCCCTAAAAAGCAGGAGACAAGGTTTGATTTGCCACAAAGGTTTTGAATCTAAAAAGAAATTGCAAGTTGAAACCCAAATACCTAGGCCCCTTCATCATAGAAAAGGTAATCAACCTTGTAGCAATGCGCCTTAGTTTGCCTTCCATATATCGTATACATCTTGTGTTCCACGTCTCACTGCTTCGCCTTGTCAGGAATCCACAGACTGTCTCCTGCGTGATTTGCCAACATCGCTAAGTAATCGCGTCCTTGTTTCCAGCATCGGATCCTGCAGCTCAGCTCCAGTCTTCTCTGCAGGTGTGTCATCAGGACTTTTCAAGCTGACGTCTGTGGTGACCTGCTGGTCATTGTTCTAGTTGTTCTGTCACCAGCAGTGGTCGAAGTGGGGAAAAAAAGTAGGGGAACTGTGGGTGGAGAATCAGAGGGCAGGAATAACCAGAGGATCTCGTCAGTGGGCGGAGTCAGAGGTGTGGCCAGAAAGAGCAAAACATCCCAATTTTTAGTATTTGTTTGGCATTTCACTGACCAGTTACAGCTTATTACATTATTTAATTCAACCAATGAATGCACATGTTTATTGAAGGTTTAATATAAGTTATTGACATTAAAATACATTCACAAAGTGGGCCACGTTTCTAATCACAGAATGTCCCAAATACGCTAAAAAGTTGAATCACGAGCTATTTGTCTCCGAGCCAGGCAGTTTCTGTCATCAGCACTTCTCGTCCCCATTTTCACAAGAGCAGTTCAAACATGAATGGCAAAATATCCTAGCTTGCAAATGTATTCCACATAATTATGGCTTTGCCATATTTGCACATAATACATCATCTACTGCATAATCTGATGATTTTAACTAATAAATTGTTTGCAGCGCAAATGGATCAAAAGTTACTAAAAAATGTGACTTGTGTTGCGAAGTGGAGGGCCCTTTGCAAAGGTTGACTGGTCACTTTTCTTACTGCTGAATTTGTATGTTACACTGGAACTAATGAGGCAAAATCTTAAAGAAAAACGGGATGCATTTAAAAAAGAAAAATTAAACTTTTCAGTTTCATTTTTTAAGGACAGGCAGTGGTCCCTATTTGCGCATCCATTCACAAAGGGCAAGGGGTCCCCTGGGGACCCCTTCCCATTTGCGAATGCCTTACCACCCTTCTGAGAAGGGTGGTAAACTGCGAGTGTTTTGCAACCGCAATTGCGGTCACAAAACAATCATACATTGGGTAAGGACTAGCTATTAGGAAGGGACACCCTTGGCACGCCCCTTCCTAATAGCGAGTCGCTAACCCTATTTTGCGAGTCGCTAATAGGTTAGTGACTCGCAAAATAGGGTTAGTACATTGGGCTGACCTATTTTGCGGTCGCAAAGTGGCCGAAATTCCCTTTGCAACCGCAAATAACGGTCGTACATCTGGCCCTTAGTTTGGTGTGCTTGCAAATCCTGCATTGCCGATCCCTGGTGAGTTGCACTACTACTGCTGAAACAAGGCCAATGGAGGTACCAGTGGGTGAGGCGGACTGGCCTCAAGGGTCCTGTGACCTCAGTGACAGAGTCACTGTTGCTCTAGGGTGTGCTGCTTCATAGGCTTGCCCGAACGACTGGAGGTGAACTCGCTAGGGTCCACCTGCTGGTGCTCGACACCAAGGCTTCTAAGGTCTAACTGGGCCTTCTAAGATCTAGCATGGGAATGTGATTCCCTCAGGAGAGTGGTCTGGGGGACAGGTCATGAAGGCTGAACCTAGTTCCCCAGTTCCAAATTAGGCCGCTATGGCATTGTGCAACATCCTCTCCCCCACTGAAAACCATACTGCCCCACTGAGGGAACTTCGCAGTGCCTTCAAATACAACCCAATTGTGCCCTACTATAAACACCTGGATGGGACTCAATTCAAATTATCCACTAGATAAGAGTAATATGTTTCCTGAAAAAAAAGTAACATCCTGGAAAAAGCAAACACTCATAGAGAATGCTAGATTAAGTAAAGCATGTGAAATGTAAGCAGGATCAACAGACAACATGGTTACCTTAACGCATTTACTCTTATTATTCAAAAATCAATGGGTGTTTTTGCCTGGAAAGTTAAGGACATGACTACAGGGCCCGGAAGGGACCCGTTTCAATACCCATTGCTTATATGCTTACAAAACGTAAGCAGTGTGGTTTATAAAGACCACATCCCTGAACACAGAGTGGCGGTACACATTTTATAAACTAAAATAAGGAAAACAGCTGATAATAATCACATTGAACGTTTTCCACTCTACGCATTAACCAGGTATTGCAGTACCTCCAGGAATGGTGCACTTCCCCACCCGGGGAAAACAATGCTGTTCAAAGAAAGACGAGAAAATAAAATGAGCGCTTCACTGGCAAACTCTGTAAAGTGGTGCTAATCTGTGCAGGTGTGAATAAAACCAATTTAGCCACTCTGTCTTGCTTTATTTAGTTTTTTTTTTTTGTATTTTGAACCTTTTTTTTCTCTCCGTCCCGAGGATGCACTTTGAAATAGAAAAATGTCAGAAAAAGATATTTCCAGCAAAAGTGTTTTTCTTTTTTGGATCCATTTCACAGGGAAACAAATAAAGGAAAGGAAATAGAGTACGAATTATTTCTAGAAGTCAGGGTTTTCAGCAAGTGAGGAGGAGCGAGACAGAGACAAAAAGAGAGCGACACAGCTGCCAGTGACAGAGAAGGAGAAGTGGACACAGTCCTTGTCTTCTCTGGGCAAGAAGGAAAATACAGAGTCCTTTTCCGCCCACCGCACCTGTCCCCAAACTGCTGATCTAATCTATAGGCCTTGGCTATTTATGGCGTCCTGGGATGCATTTTTAAAATAAAAAAGTTGGGGAACTGATTGCATTAAACGAAAGAAGTAGGGGCAAGCCGTGCCCTGCCGATCCTGCCCACTTCGACCACTGGTCACCAGCCACTCCCTGAGGGCTGGCTTCCACCCCACCCCACACCCATCCATCCATCACAGGCGTCATAGGACATGTGACCCTGACAATAAAAGGGCCCGGGCGCACGTGCCCTGTGCCAGTTCTACCAACCACAATACTGTGTCCCTGTCGTCACTCCTATTGCATGGGGGCCTAGGGCCCCACCACATTACAACGTCCGACATCCTTCAGAGCTCGGGACTTCAGCTGAGTGAAGAGCACTCTCCAGGGGCATTTGTCTAAGCAATGCGATTTCCTCAGAACTGTTAGTGTGTGACTGGCACAGCTGTAAGCAAAGCACTTTCATTTGAAGTGTCAATACGTGACTTTACATTCTCTGTGAGCATTGCGCTTGGCCTCAAATTGTTATTAAGTGACTGGGCAAATCTGTAAGTAAAGCGCTTTCCTTTGAAGTATAATTGCGTCACTTTACATGTGAGCATCGCGCTTGGCCTCAAATTGTTTAAAAGGTGACTACAGTGCGTTATTGCTTTGGAGATTTCCTCTTCTTTACGTTTTCCATACACAGTGAACTTGGGCAAACTTGTGTTATCTTCACTGCCAAGTATGGAGAGCGGACATTAGTACTTCTGGTTTTATTTCTCTTTGGTTTAACCCTGCGCAGGCTGGTGTCATTTCTCTTTGGTTTAACCCTGCGCAGACAGTGTAAAAGACCAGTTTGCCTCTCATTTATGTTCAGTTATTATTGTTATTATTTGCGCACTTACAGTAGTATTCTGTTTCCTCATCCCCTTATCCCACAGAAAGTGCAAGAATCTTCCATATTAGAGCGTGCAGGAGAGAACATGTTTAAAGACACCTCAAGTGTTTCTGAACTAATCTGTTATGGTGTACATTGTTGTATAAGGTTTCTCTGTGTGCAAGATTACTGGTAGGGACTGTGACAGTTGGATTGAGATCAAAAATCTGCCCGGGCACGCTAAAAAAAAGTGGCTCACATTTGCATATTGCCTTTTCGCAAAACACTGTTTCGGCGAAGGTTTATGAAAAGAGGGGGGGAGGGAGTCTCTGACAGAGGCATGTTTTCTTAACTTCACTTAAAACAAAAGGGCACGGACTAGTTCACACTGGTCAACTACACCTGAATACAAGTGAGACCACTTCAGCTCGCGCCCCCGCTCAATCTGCATAAATTAAAGTGCTAGCCCAGCGAGAGAAAGGGAATGACACCTCTGCCCCGTTGGTTAAAGGGAGGTAATGAGGGCCCATCTACATCCAGAAATGCCACTCAGGCACCCACTGGGCTGCTGGCGGCTTCCGAACAACACAGACACTGGCCAAATCGGACCCCATGCGGCCCACTGCTGGAACTCGGATACCGGCCCCTCGGCCATTGCCCGAGTGCCCACCTTACCAATCCGACCCAGATCATTGCCCCTGCAGATGTCCGGCTTTTCAGGTGAGTGGTCTTGCCACTACAGCACTTGCCCTCCCACTAGGTTGCTAGACACACCACACCCCTTAGAAGTGGACGAGGAACGAAAATACGAAGTGAAACAGATTCTCGAATCCAAGTTACTGAGGGGGCGGGTATACTACTTAAACGACAGGAAGGTATTCGGACCAGAGAACGGTCCTGGGAACCACCCCACAACCTACACTGTCCCATATTCTTAAGACGTTTCCATTCACCACACCCCGCCAAATCTGGTCAACCGCTGAGAAGCGGTCGTTAAGGGGGGGAACTGTCAAGGGCACCCACAATGCCAACGGCGCAACATACCTCCCACCTAGGTGCTAGTCCCATTGGAGACATCAGTGGACCCAGGGCTTGGCGTTTCCATCATTAGGGCTCATGCTCATAGAGACATAATGATAGAGGTGAACATGTGTGTGAATTCTTTGCTATGAGTGAGCATGTGCTGAGCCTGAATGTGCAATGTTTCAGTCAGTATGCTAAAAAAACAATTTTATCAGCAGCCTCTCGCGTGCAGCACGCAAGGTCAGACGTCCCGGGAGGCCCACTTAAGTGCAAGGACTTAAAAATCATGCCCTGTCGCCACACCCTTGCTTGGCAATCCGTTTGTTCACATAGACAGTCCTCCGTTCCAGACCTTCGTCCCGAAGAACGCTGCATGCTGTCTTTGCCCGCAGGGCAAGCAGCCTCCTCTACTTCTGCGCCATGCGTGTGGCTCATCTCCTGAGACTGACACAAGGATCAGGAAAACCGCGGTCATCAGCCTATCTGCTGCTACCGCCGACACCAGCATTTCGGCCGCAACTGTCAACTTCAGCATACCAGCCCCATCGAGACCACAGCTAAGTTACTAAAGCATGCGCGCAAGAATGTGGCACCACTAACTATTGTGCATTAGGGAGAATGACTTAACCAGGGCACAAGTCCTAAAAAAAGAAGTGGGGGGGGGGGGACTAACCTAGTTAGGCAGTATGCAAGTGACATCATGGCACGCGACATCACGGCGCACGACAGCAAAGCACATGACATCATACATGGCATTACAGGAATTGACATCATAGAAAGTGGCATCACAAGCCACGACTTTACAGGAAGTGGCATCACAAGAAGTGACATCAGATCTAAAGCCCTCACATATATGTTTAGCAGGTCTATCATGTGTACGTTTGAGCACATTGCGAGGATAATAGCACAGTGAGCTATGGAAGATGATATGTGACTTCTACACCTTGCAATCCCCCAGTTTTATGTAACACATCCTGTACATTAATTTACAAACTTATATAATGTATTGTACATGTAATATGCACGTGTTGATGTAAAGCGCTCTGACACCCTGCATTGGAATGAGTAGGGCTATACAAGAAAAAATAGTGGTACTTAAATTATTTCAACGCCTCCTCAATTGTAGTAAGCTCTATATAAATGCAATTTGCTGTGTGTAAATACTGGGAAAGACCAACACATCTGACATTCTTACAGTGCATGCATATCTCCTAAACAGGGACTGAACAAAGTGAGAATAAAGTGAAAACAAAGTGAAAAGCTGCCTTTCTTAAGTATGTGTGAAGTGCTAACCTTTGTTTCCCCTCCGCTTCATTTGTATCTAGGTGTGAGGCTCCTGACTGCTCCCAGCAAAGAGACTCACAAAAGGAGGCCTGATGACCCCTCAAATTCAGCCTTTGTTATGGGCCCAGCAGGAATCTTAAATAAGAAAGCCCCGTCCCGCCTGCACGTTGTTGCCGATGGAAAGCAGAAAACGTGCAGGCACTGCTGAAAGTGTCCCGGTGTTTGGAAATTACACCAGGATGAGTTCAGCACATTATTCAACGGGGCCCAAATTCTTGGCAGGGTGGACGGCGTTCACCCTGTGAAAATAGAGGGTGGACGCCGTCCACCCGCGTGTACCCCTGACTCGTGCCCTGGAATTAACTCTTGGTTATTGGGGATGACTCCGCATTTGGGAGAGGGAATTAACTCTCGGTTACTACTGACAGTGCATTTCGGAGAGTGAATACACTCTTGTTGCGGCTAACACTTTAAGCCTGATCCAGGACGAAAATCAGAGACGAACGTGCTAGGCCAATGCACTTAATCTTGAAAAGACTTTGTGAAGAGATTAAGGACAAAGCGTGAGTTACAAACTTAATGATAATACTGAATGCTCATCTCATGCAACAGTGGGTCAGCGGATAGTTTAAAGACCCAATTGGCATTTGAAAGGAGTGGCACTTCATCTCTTTGTTTCTGCGATCAAGCATACAGCCTGAGCATACATGTGAGTGAGAGCATGGCAAAGGCGTCATTATAGTGGCTTGACGTGTGGACAGACTGTGTGAATGCAGAGTGAAAGAGGTCACTGGTTATCGTAAGTCAATAGAATACGCACTCTTCCTTCTCTACCCAGATTGCAGGAATCACCGCCAGACTGGCTTCCATAGAATAACCTGAGATGGTATCAGACACACCTCTGGACCAACCACAGATTGCAGAAAACCAGTAGGTTGTTTTTATTGTTTTCTCCACACCCCCATTCCCTTGGGTGCGCTCCATGGTGAACAGTAGCTCTGTTCCCCCAGCAGATCACTCAGAGGAGTAGACGGACTGTCGTCACACATCGCTTCGCACAAGCTGGCCTTCTGATTCTAGGTTAGTGCATGTATCAGCATGTGCAGTCTTATAACAGGAAGTGAAAGCACCAGGATTCACATTCGAGGTTGGAGCCTGCACCACCAGGCTCTCAGGAGTGGGGTGCTGGTTGAGGAAAGCTGAGTCCCCAGGAGCGGGGCGGTGGCAATGTGCAATCGTCCTGTGCACGGAAGTGCCTGTGCAGGGCTTGACCCAGGCCCTGGACAGGACATCAAAGAGGGCTTCATTGAAGGGCAGGAGGGGTTCTGTGTGGGACGCACCTAGTTAAAGCACTTCCGTCAAGACATTGGTCTTGACTTCTAGTGAGAGTAGCATGAGGTCGAGGGTCTCAGCCGCCCACTGTACCACTATAGCAAACGAGGCCCCTTCCTCCATAGCTACACTTGGAGGAGGGGCCAGTAAAGTGTCTGACGTGTTCAGACCACAGGCATCAGCCAGTTCCTCATATAAGTTATCTTTGGCCAAGGGTTTTTTTTTTTTTTTTAAATATCTTTTATTGATTTTGTTGAATTCAAATATAACATATGAAAGCAATCACGTAGTGAAACAATCATACAACAACATTACTGAAAATACAGTTGCATACAAGTTTTGCGGTTGAGCAAGGCATAGAATGCAAAAAGCGGTGTCTACAGCTACTTCAACTTGTTAAAGAGCACGTTTCATAGCTCTAATTCACTACCTGCTGCCTCCATTAGGTGATTGCGTTCTACATGTTTACTTTAACCAATGAACTTTATTTCCAGCTTTAATCTATAACATCTGAATGCGGGGCCCGCGTATGTGTTGTATCAATGTACTGCCGTCTTACATTATAGCTGAGTGACCACTGGCTGTATTGGAATTAAAAGATATTATATTTTAATTACATACTCAAAATGTATATAGATAATTCACAAAAGGAACAAGAAAAAAGAATCGCCATCTAAAACTTGGTGCTGTTGGGCTGGGTTTCGTGTGACTGAGTGTATGGAAACCAGTGCTCTAAGTTATAAGTAAAGGATGAGTGTGAGGGGATGCATCATAATGACCTTTGCTCAGAGGGGGCATCGCACTGATGGTCAACTGTGCAGTTCATATGAAGGAAGGAGAATTGTATTTAATGTCATATGCAGCGGGGAGGATGTTCCTGTCGATCTGTAGCTTCATCAATGTCACTGGTTGGCTGTGAAGGGGCAAGACTTTGTGTCATCCGGTTGCACGAATGTCTTAAGAATAACGTCCCAGGACTGCGCTATTGGATACTTGCACAGTCCCGCTGTTTCCTCTCTATGTAACGTGGTACTGTCAGCTTGCACCCATATAGCTAGGGATTGCACCCAGCTGGCCAATACTGGGGGGTCGCTGTGCTTCCATCTCTTAGTGATAAGGCGCTTTGCCGTTATCAACCCCAGATCCGTGAATTTGGCCAAGGGTTTTTCATGCGGGTCACGGTAATCATAGGGATCCTCAGAACCACCCCAGTCATGCACTGTCTTCGACCTGGATGGTCTGGTTCCGGTCGGTGCCGGTGTCGACATCAAGCAATGCTGATCACGCTTCGTATCGGAGTTGGGAATGACTGTGGGATCAGTGCCGCCAAAGGGCGTCAGCGGCGCCATGAACAGCACCACTAAACCATACCCTGACGAAGGTCATAGATTTGCTACTGAATTCAATCAGCATCCAGAAGGCCCGGCTGGCACCGAGGGGGAACCCGCCTACAGAAACCAAGTCGGGGCACCTCCCAAACCTGAGGGGCCTGAAGGCACTCCAGAGAGGTACTGCTTCCCAAATATGAGGTGCAATGCCCCATAAAACTCTTGGAGCTGGGCGGGGCTCAGGCCAGCTCCGGAAAATTCAGGGAGATGAGGAGTGGACCCAGACTCAGGCTTCACAAGTGTAGTGCGGGAGCAGGGCCTATACTTATGGCGAGGTTCTCACGCCTCGTCCATCGACTTGCACCAGCGGTCTTGAAGTCAAAGAGCGCTTTGACTTCTAGGCCTTCTTGTGTTTGAGGGACTTACCCAATGACTTCCACTGCAATGACTACTGACAGGAACGACTTTGATTGTGGGCTCTGGACCTTCCATGTGACCGGAACTTGGAGCAGTGCGGAGACGCCCAATGGTGAGCCGCCAAGACCTTCATCGCTCGCTCCCGAAACCCTTTAGGAGTCATAGTGTGGCATTCGGGACAGGCCAGGAGTCATGGTTCAGCTCCAGGCACCACAAACCAGGTGGGGGTCCGTCACATACATTTGTCTGTGGTAGTCTCCACAGGGTTTAAAACCTACAGGTTTTTAGGGGACACTCCGAAGCACACTGGCAGCCGAAATGCTTGAAAAAAGTCAACAAAAGTCCCAAAAAGTGGTAAAAAAAACTACTAGGGTAGCTCGGATCTGCACTGTTATTGTGTAAAGAAAGGAATTAAGGCGCTTATAAATACACCGCACACACCATAGCTGGCGCGGACGACGCCGGTGCAGAGCTGTTCAGCAGCACCTAACGGCATGCAGGGGTACTACTCAAGATTTTCCAGATCCAGTATGGTACCTGTGGGATATTCTACAGTAAGGAATCTGTGGGTAGAAGTCTCTATCAGATGTTGTTTTTAGCAACACACCACAAAATGTAAATATCTCTAAATGGACTGTATGCATTCAGCAGTTAGGAAAGCAAAAATGTAGTTTTGAAGTGTGATGGAAACAAAGATTCGAATGGGACCAAAACAAATCAAGACATTTTTACTTGGTGATGCACAAATGAAATTTTCACTGAATCCCGATTTCCACACATTATTATTTGTGTGCAATATAGTTTTATCAGCTAAACTGTATGTCTGATGAAATTTAGCGGCCATTTCAAAGGAAAATGTGCTGCCTGTAAATGACGGTGCGCTAACACGTCATGCTTTCATACATTAAAAAACCACCCACCTCATGTCCATAAGAGCTAGGTGGATCACCAAAATGTGTCATTCTAAAAATTCGGTTCTGGTTCTAAAAAGTGGCAAGCACTGGTCTAGAGTAAACTGCAGGTGCAGTCTCCACTTGTGATCAGCAAAAGTATGCCTGATGAGTTAATTTGCTCTAATGTTCATAGATCCTGCCAGGTGATTGGGAGTAAGAGACAGCCAGTAAAGAACCAACCAGCACCACAGCCTGAACACCTCAAGAAAGAGAAAACAACCCCCATACCACCCTGCTTTTTGCAGAACCACATGGTGGTCATGTTCCACCAGTATCAACCTACTCTTGATGGAGGGAAGAAATGCCTCAATTGCCAGACAGATGGCTAACAGCTCCAGAAGATTTATGTGATAGTGCTACTCTAACGAAGACCAAAGGCTTTTATTCTTCCCATCATCCAGGTGACCTCCCCAGCTGAAAGATTATGCATCCAAAGACACTGATCTCCAGAAGGGATAAGGAGAACCACTGCATCACATTGGCATCCACCACTTAAGGTTCTGAGACCTACAGGCGCTGGCCATTGGCACCTAGCAGTGGGGTCATTCACTGCCAGGGCAAAAAATGGTTTTGACCAAGCTGTCATAAGAGTCTATCAAAATCTTATTAAATGGCAACAGAAGCCCCGAAGTGGAAGGGCCAGGTTACAGAACCTTCATCAGGAGATTAGCCTTAGCCTCTTCAGTGTGCAGTGGAAGCTACAAAACTTCCTTGTCTTCAGACCACTCTCCATATTATGTGTTTTCTTCTACTGGGGATGCCAAGGGTGAAGACAGGGCAGATTCAGGGTAATTATCTGGCAATTTGTAAGCCAAGGTACAAACCAGCATCAGTGTAATGTGGGGTGAGTAATTATGTGCCTCATCATTATCGTGCTGGACTAGATGAAGGTCCTGAATATAGCAAAGTCCTATCCAAAAGAACAAGTTACTTACCTTCGGTAACGATATATCTGAAAGAAACATAGGTTAGTTATAGATTCCTTACCTTAGAATCTCCCCCAGGCGTCAGACTGGATCCAGAAAGTTTTTTCGTCAGCAGTACCCCTGCGCGTCTGAAAGTGGCGTCGGTCAACTCCGCGTCCGTCGTCGGCGTCGTGGTCGCCGGGATGACGTCACGGAAGTTACTTAGACGCCGCCCTCGTGCGCTGACGTCAGATCTGTACACGACTTTCCATGACAGAAGCACAGAGCCATGCAAGACACTGACCACTGGTGCACAAAACTAGGGCCCTGAAAGGATGTCCTTAACCCTAGAAGTCAGTTCGCAGAACAGGGAGGATGGGTGGGGCGGTAAGGAATCTATAACTAACCTATGTTTCTTACAGATATATCATTACCGAAGGTAAGTAAATTGTTCATCTGAAAGAAACAGTTAGTTATAGATTCCTTACCTTAGAATAGATACCCCAGCAATACCAACCCCAGAGGTGGGTCTACGAATCAAGTTCACACCAGAAAGTCCTGGAGAACAGAACGGCCAAAGAAGCCGTCTCTCCGGACTTGATTGTCCAGGCAGTAGTGTCTCGTAAATGTGTGCAACGATGCCCACGTAGCTGCCTGACAGATGTCATTGAGGGGGACTCCTCGTCCCAAAGCAGTGGTAGCTGCAGTCGCCCTGGTGGAATGGGCGCACAGCCCCACTGGAGGCTCCTTCTTAGCCAAAGAATAGCAGGCTTTTATGCACAGAACGACCCACCTGGAGATGGTCCGTTCGTGCACGGCCCGACCTTTCTTAGCGCCCACGTACCCAACAAAGAGCTGGTCATCCACCCGGAATTGTTTTGTGCAATCCAAGTAGAAAGAAAGCGCACGTTTTGGATCCAGACGGTGGAGCCTCTCTTCCAGGATGCAGAGGCGGAAAGAAGGTGGGCACAGTGATGGTTTGGCTAATGTGGAAAGAAGTAACCACCTTGGGAAGGAAGGAAGGTCTGGTTCTCAGGACAACCTTGTCCAGATGGATAGCCAGAAAGGGAGGCTTAGAAGAAAGAGCTTGGAGCTCACTCACCCTGCGAGCAGAGGTGATGGCAACCAGAAAGGCAGTTTTCAGAGTTAAAAGCATGAGAGGGCAATTATGAAGTAGCTCAAAGGGAGCGCACATAAGAAATGTAAGAACCAAGTTCAACTCCCAATGGGGCATTACGAAGGGAACAGGAGGAAAAAGATGAGTAATGCCCTTAAGAAATCTATTTACAACAGGGGACTTGAAAAGAGAAGGCTGATCAGGAAGTCTAAGAAAGGCTGAAATGGCCGAGAGGTAGCCCTTGATAGTGCCCAGAGCAGAGCCCTGCTGGGCCAAAGAAAGGAGGAACAAGAGAACCTCAGAAAGAGGGGCAGAAAGGGGATCCACAGCGTTTGCTGTGCACCATGCCACAAACTTATTCTATCTGCAGGCGTATACCGTCTTAGTGGAGGGACGCCTGGCTGCCAAGATTACAGCACAGACTACAGGAGGCAAGTCAAACGACATCAACTGCCGCCGCTCAATCTCCACGCAAGGAGGTGGAGGCTGGACAGGTTCGGGTGGAGGACCGTCCCCTGCTGCTGCGACAGAAGATCCTCCCGAAGAGGCAGTCTGATCGGAGGATCGATGGCCATGTTGAGCAGCTCGGAATACCAGACTCTTCGTGCCCAATCCGGAGCCACACGAATGACTTGGGCCCGGTCGTGCCTGATCTTCTTCAGCACTCTGGGCAGAAGTGGTACAGGTGGAAAGGCGTATAGAAGACCGCAACTCCACTCGAGACGAAAAGCGTCGCCTAGCGAGTGCCGCCTTGGAAATTCCAACGCGCAGACCTGCTGACATTGCGCGTTCTCTTCGGTGGCGAATAGATCTAACCAAGGCTCTCCCCACTGCTGAAAGAGATCTTGCACCACCTCCGAGTGAAGACACCATTCATGATCCATCATGCCCCTGCGGCTGAGTTCGTCCGCCCTGGCGTTCAGTGAACCTGCCAGGTGTTGAACCACCCGAGATATGCCCTGATGTTCCAACCATGTCCAGAGGCGGAGGGCCTCTTGACATAGGGTCCACGACCCCACCCCGCCTTGTTTGTTGCAGTACCACATGGCGGTGGTGTTGTCCGTGAACACCTGCACTACTCTTCCCCGTACAGAGGGAAGGAATGCCTTGAGTGCAAGATGGATCGGACAAAGCTCCAGAAGGTTGATGTGGAGCCCGGACTCTGCCGGAGACCAGAGGCCTCTGATCTCTGCCTCTCCCATGTGGCCGCCCCATCCCAGAAGGGATGCGTCTGTCACCACTGTATGATCTGGATGGGGAAGGGAGAGGGATCTGCCGTTGACCCAATCCTGGTTTGTGAGCCACCACTGCAATTGTCATGCAGTGCCCTCCGAGATCTAGACGTAATCGGACAGATTCCCCCGATGCTGCGCCCACCGGAACTTCAGGTCCCACTGCAGAGCCCGCATATGCCACCTGGCATGAACGACCAGCAGGATGCAGGGGGCCATGAGGCCCAGCAGCCTCAGGGTAATCCGAACCAAAACCCGGGATAGGGGCTGAAAGATCGGAATCAGAGCCCGAATATCCCGAACTCGCTGTTCGGGAAGATAAACCCGAAACCGCGTCGTGTCCAGAACTGCTCCGATGAAGAGGAGCTTCTGAGAGGGAATCAGGTGTGACTTCAGCACATTGATGGAGAACCCCAGCGAATGCAGGAGGTCGGCCGTAGTCTGGAGGTGGGAGACGACAGCCTGGGGCGAGCCCGCCTTCAACAGCCAGTTGTCCAGATAGGGGAAGACTGGAACCCCTGATCTGCGCAGATGAGCTGGGACCACTGCCATCACTTTTGTGAACACCCGAGGGGCGCTGGTTAGGCCAAAGGGGAGCACGGTAAACTGAAAATGCTCGTGGCCTACCGTGAACCGCAGGTAACGCCGGTGGGCCGGCAGGACGGGGATGTGAAAGTAAGCGTCCTGCAAGTCCAACGCTACCATCCAGTCTCCAGGGTTAAGGGCAGACAAGACCTGAGCGAGCGTCAACATTTTGAACTTCTCCTTCCGGAGGAAGCGGTTGACGTTCCTGAGATCCAAGATAGGACGCAGGCCTTTGTCCTTCTTGGGTACCAGAAAGTAGTGGGAATAACAACCACGACCTACTTCTGGGACAGGAACGCGCTCGATGGCACCCTTGGCCAAGAGTGCCGAAACTTCCTGTTGGAGAAGGGCCAGATGATCCTCCAACATGCGATGGTACTGAGGTGGCATGCAGGGAGGGGTAGTCTCGAAGGGGAGGGAGTAGCCCCTTCGGACTATTTGCAAAACCCACCTGTCCGACGTGATGGTGCGCCAGTGGGGGAGGTGATGGCGGATCCTGCCGCCCACTGGCGTTTGGTGGCCCTGAAATGTCGGACTAGGAAGGTTTGGAGGCTGCTGCGGAGGGGGCGGTGGTGGACTGGCCCGCTCGCTGGCCCCCAGAACCACGCCGGTGGTTCCCACGTCCCCGGCCGCGCTGAGACTGTACAGCTTGCGCCGGCCTGTGGCCCTGGGCGGGACGTAGTGGGGCACCCCTTCCGTAGCCACGAAAGGGGCGAAAGGCAGACTGCGCAGGGCGGGTGGTGGAGAGGCCCAAGGACCTGGCCGAAGCCCGTGAGTCCTTAAAGTGCTCCAGCGCGTTGTCTGCCTTGTCGCCGAAAAGGCGACGCCCATCAAAGGGCATGTCCATAAGGGTGGTTTGGACATCCCCTGAAAAACCAGTCGAACGCAACCAGGCGTTGCGTCTAAGGGCTACTGACGTTTAAATCGTCCTATCAAAAACAAGGGGAGAGCAAGGGAGAAAGAGGGTGCGTCCGTATCCCCTGTATAATAAGTATTAAACAACTATGGACGAACCCTGTCTATGTGAGGCACCATCACTGGAAGGCAGTGTTAGAACCCACTGGGTTTGTAAAGACCCTCACACACCAACCTGGTTGGTGTCATGCTTCATCATTGGGGTCCCAACCGGTTGGCGAATGCCCCCGGTTGTGCTACGACGCCTGATTACAGCGGAGCTGGTGTAGTGCAAAGGTGTGATGTGAATTAAAAATATCTCTGAGAATCCTTGCCTCATTTATATTTATTACTGGCGGCTCAGGATATCATTAAAAATATATGTGATGCAACTAAAAAGAATTAATTATCTTATAGTTGGCTATGTGGTGGGTCTACATGGTTCAGCCCGCACAGGAAGTAGGAGGGCTTTCGTCAGGACCGTGCAGATAACGTGAGTGGCAAAAAAAGTGTGTTGCCACGTGAAAAAGTGCATATTTTTTTTTTAAAATAGTACCTACACACGACGTCCCGGATGTCGAGAGACCACAATAGGTTGCTTACGGGTTCGCTCTGATACCAAAGCCGTAGATAGGAGCGAACTCCTCCCGAGCCCCGATCAGCAAAACACTCTCAACCATAGTGTTCTCTACCATATACGTGTCCGTAAGTACGTTGACACACAGTCCACACACCTTAGCGTGTGTAGGTACTATTTTAAAAAAATTTATGCACTTTTTCACGTGGCAACACACTTTTTTGCCACTCACGTTATCTGCACGGTCCTGACGAAAGCCCCTCCTACTTCCCTGTGCGGGCTGAAACATGTAGACCCACCACATAGCCAACTATAAGATAATTAATTCTTTTTAGTTGCATCACATATATTTTTAATGATATCCTGAGCCACCAGTAATAAATATAAATGAGGCAAGGATTCTCAGAGATATTTTTAATTCACATCACACCTTTGCACTACACCAGCTCCGCTGTAATCAGGCGTCGTAGCACAACCGGGGGCATTCGGCCACCCGGTTGGGACCCCAATGATGAAGCATGACACCAACCAGGTTGGTGTGTGAGGGGTCTTTTACAAACCCAGTGGGTTCTAACACTGCCTTCCAGTGATGGTGCCTCACATAGACAGGGTTCGTCCATAGTTGTTTAAATCGTCCTGCCAAGTGCGTCGGCGGTATCCAGCCCACAGCGGATGGTAACCTTCGCTGCGTCTCTCCCCTCGGCAACAGCACGGGAGAGCACGGCCCGGGCCTCTTCCAGGCACTGAGGCAGCACCTGCGCCACCATATCCCACACAGAGTGGGTATAATGGCCCAACAGACATGCGGTGTTTACCGACCGCAGTCCCAAGCTAGCGGAAGAAAACATTTTCTTTCCAAGGTGATCCAGCTTTTTGGACGTAGAGGCTTGGACTACCAAGCTCTCAGGGGTGGGTTGTTGGGAGAGGAAAGTGAGGTCGCCCGGAGTCGGGCGGTGGCGTCGGGCAATCATCCTGTCCACAGGAGCCCCTATGTTGGGCTTGGACCAAGTGCCCAAAAGGATGTCCGTAAGGGCTTCATTGAACGGGAGCAGGGGCTCCGAAGAGCTCGCTGCCGGCTGAAGCACCTATGTCAGGAGGTTAGTCCTGACTGCCACCATGGGAAGCTCGAGGTTGAGAGCCTCGGCTGCCCTACGCAACACCACTGCGTATGACGCTCCCTCCTCCGTAGCCACGGTAGGAGGAGACAACATGCCTAGGTCTGTGGAGGTATCCAAACCACTGGCATCCCCCAGTTCCTCTCTCCAGTCCGGATTGTAGGCCAACTGGTCAGTCAAAGGGTCACCAGACCCCTCCCAGTCTTCCTCACCCTCTTCTGGCTGCCAATCTGGTTGAAAATAGCCAGGGTGGAACACAGGGACAAAAGTACCCGTGGGCATCAGATCTGGCGTCGGCCGACGCCGGTCCGGCTCCGTGTCCACGTTGAGGTGGGAGCTGGGGTTGATGCCGGCTGGAGGTCCAGTTGGCGTTGGCTGCGGATGTGGTGCCGGTGGAGTCGGCGCCGGTGGAGGTGTAACGAGGTCGACCGGCGCCGATCCGGATCCAAGCCTGGATCCAAGGGGGCCCTGCGGTGCCGAAGCCACCGGCGTCGAAGGCCTAGGGCCCCCAACCGAGTCCGTGGGGCCCGAAGGCGCGCCGACGGAGTCGGGCTGCCCAAAGATGGCGTGCATCGCTTCGTAAAATTGACGAAGCTGGGCAGGGGTCGCTCCCGGTCCTGAGAAGGGAGGGAAGCCCGGAGTCGACCCTGAAGGCTCCGCACTCGGAGCTGCGCGAGTGGCAGCACCTGTACCCTGCGTTGCGTCGGCCGACGGATGAGGGGAAGTCAAAGAGCGACGGTGCTTCTTCGACTTCTTCTTGTGGTTCGACATACCTGACCCCGAGTGCGAAGACTTAGAAGAGGAGTGATGATGACTCCACGATCGGTCCCTCGGCCTCCCACGCAACCGGGACCTTGCGCGACGCGGAGCCGACTGCCGGGCCTCGAGGAGCTTTTGGGACCGCTCCCGCAAAGACTTCGGGGCCATGGTTGGACAGTTGGAGCACGACTTGGGGTCATGGTCACGCTCCAGGCAGAAGAGGCACACGCGGTGCGGATCCGTCACCACCATCATCCAGGAACAGGAACCGCAGGCCTTGAAACCGGGCATCCCTCGTGCACCAGGAGTCAGATAATGACTCGAAACGAAGTCGACAAAAGTCGCAAAAACTCAGTCAAAAAATTACTGGGGGTACTGCTCTTCCCGGATCTGCGCTTGCTGGTGCGGAAAATGAAAGAACTGACGTCAGCGCGCGAGGGCGGCGTCTAAGTAACTTCCACGACGTCATCCTGGTGACCACGACGACGACGACGGACGCGGAGTCGACCGACGCCACCTTCAGACGCGCAGGGGTACTGCTGATGAAAAAACTTTCCGGATCCAGTCTGACGCCTGGGGGGACATTCTAAGGTAAGGAATCTATAACTAACTGTTTCTTTCAGATATAGCCCCATCCACCATAAGCACTCCTCTTGTGGCATATGAGCAGGAGTGGTGTCATACATCTGCTTGCGCTTGTTTATGGCATGATTTCGGATAAGGCAAACTCTAGTGAACTCTAGCAAAAGATCGATCTGATTCTGGGGCAGGAGCCAATACCAGATCTGTTGGAACTGGAAGCAGTGCTGATAAAAGAGTACCATGTGGGACCTACAGCAAAGAAGTAGAGGCACAACCTGAAGGTGGAGGTGGGGGTGGAGGTGGGGGAGGGGTAGTGGATGGGGGTGAACCTCACGTGGAGTCAGTCCATGTCAGGGAATGGCCCACTGGCAAAAGTTTAACTGCGGACCATGATGGATCCAGGGTTTAGAAGGTGTACTTGAAGGAGAAGGTATTAATTTGAAAATCTACAGAATGGCCTTCTTGAAGGGTGCAACTTGCTTCAGAGACAATGATGGCTCAGGCAACTTGGGATGCACTGCTCTAGGATCGATATTAGTTCCAGGAGGAGGTTGAAGGCAGGGTACGGCTTTTCAAATGTCAACAGTTCTACCTCTGCATCGAGTGAGAGTGCGTTGATGTCCAGGCATCACTCTTACTCTTCCTATGTTTCTTCTTTGAGTTCTTCCTTGACTTACCTGACAAAGTCAATCTGGACAGAAGCCAGCCTCATGATGTGGATCAGGACCGGCCCTTGCTTTTCATTCCTCAAAGGAAATGGAGAGCTTGACTTCACACTCCCTGATGGCTGTTGGGTGCATCAATTAACATTTGTCCCATGTCTTGGAGTGATGTAACCTACATCTGTTTGTGGCACGCACTGCACAGTTTAAAACCTGTAATCTTAGGGGTTGACAATCCTGACTACTGTCAGAATAATTTGTTGAAGCAAAAAGGCTTCGATTAAATTAATGAAAGTGGCAGCATCATAGAAAGGTGCAGAAAAAGAGGAACTGAAGTCATTCTGCAGGCGTGGTGCCAAAGTAAAGCCCTGCATTGTCATATCTTGAGGTAGGGCAGAGTTGTGAGAGAGACAGATGATGCCACCTGCCTTGTGCAGGAGCTAATGCAACAGTTTCTGAATCAGGTCTGGTACCTAGGTTAGAATTCTCCACTGTGAGAAAATGCCTCTTTTTGCATGTTCAACTCCACATTTTTGGACTGATGGTGCTGGTTGTTTGACTCTGACAGCGCACTGAGGTCTGCTAACCAGACCTCAGTGCCGGTGTTCCAACCAATTACATAGTGTAGGTTGAATTGGCTACTCCTAATTGGCAGAGACTGTCTTACTTATAAGTCCGTAGCCTATGGTACCCAGGGCATGTAAGGCAGAGTGTCCACTCAGGGCTGCAGCACTGATTGTGCCACAGGGTGGCACACAGTACAAAATGGCTCTCAGCCTGCCACTGCAGTCTGGAAGGGCAGTGTTAACCCTGCTAGCTCGACTTTGCCATTCAAACCAATAGCAAGGCCCCCACTTTCCTTAACAATATATGTAAATATCCCCTAAAGAAGGCCTATTGAGCTTAAGGCATGGAGCTGTATATTATTAGGTGGGACATGTATTTTTTGTATACATCCTAACAGCAAAACTTCAAAAATGCTGCTTTTGCTATGGAAGAGTTAGTAGCCCTATTGGCTAACACAGAATTACTGGCTGACCACTCAGCCCAGCTAACTTCTGAATGGGACTACTGAGATGGGTACTTCGAGGTTTCAATATAATCATGGCATTAAACCCTACTTGAAGCCCAAGTCAAATTTAATGTCACTTTTATAGAAATGCAACTTTTAGAAAGTTGGCACTCATTGACCCAGTGTGTCTAGTGAACTCACACAGTCACTGGCCATCAGACAGCTTTCTGCCCTCCTGGGAAATTGTGTGAACGATTCCCAGACTTAGGAACAACAGCAGCCTGCTGCTTGGCGAGGTGCTACCTCCCCTTCGCAGGATGCCACCTAGGGTGTTAGCACAAAAGGCGAGATTCAAAGGCGAAGCTGCTGTCGGTGGGCAAATGGCGATCACACTTCTGAGGCGCTGTAGCCAGATGGCGGCGAGAACAGAGAAGGGAGACCAGTGCCCAGACCGGTTTTCTGTGGGCGTTTAGCCCACAGGTAGCCACACCTCGATGGTGGGCTACCAAGCTCCTAACATTCGAGGAAGGGTCAGATATCTTGAGAGCGGGCAGAATAGTGCTCTCTGGGATTGCTAGATGTCAAAATATCACAAGCTGGAAGAGACAAGGGACTAAGCCTCCTCCGACTCCCTTTCCACAATAGAAATCTCACTCAACAGAGAAGGGCTACAAAAGGTAAAATGCGTTCCCCAAGGTGGAGAACAAGGAGGTGCTGTAATTCATACAACCACCAGTGTGTGGATAATATACCACACCTCAACAGAGACAACCAACAAAAGAGAGGAAAGACAATAAATGTCTTAATACTGCCCTCACACACTTTGCAGTGTCATGCTTCATCATAGGGCCGCATCATACATCCAGGTGCAGACCAACACACTGGATGGAGCGCAGGAAATATTTTAATGAAGAATAGTGGTGAGGGTAGAGTGAATAAAGAGGAACAAACAAACCACATAAAGAGACACACAACTTAAAGGAAAGACTATTCCCTTAAAAAAAGGGACCAAACAGTGCAGACACATATACGATTAAAACTACCTAGAGGGCAACACTCGACTTTTATTCCTGTTAGCCCCTGGTAGGATTAAAACATAAGATCTGGGATATTCAGGTGAGGTAAAAGCCCCTATATCCCTACTGCAGATACCAACATGTTTCTGCCAATTTTTACCACGCCGGACCGGGTCGCTCTGGCATTCGTCAGGGTGTTGGTCCCTAGTTTCTTGGTCTTCACCCCTATTCGGGTGTTTACCTTGTTCATAAACACGATGGACAATATCCAATTGTCAAACTCTCTGGGGATTTCCGAGAGGGATTCAATTTCTGTAAAAAGAAAGGAAAAGGGGGCAGAACCCATGATTGTAGTAATACCCAGCCTTTCCGTGTTCCTCTTCAAAGATTCGTAGTTAATGTCCTCAAACTTTGTGCTAGAAAGTCACGTGCAGTGTCTCCATAAAACCCAGTCATTTTTGCATAAGTGTCTATTTCTTCCTAGGGTTAACCACACCACGTGCAGAGGCCACAGGCACCTTGAACATCAGTGGATATAAAAACAGGACTTAGTTGAGATCATATCAATTTTTTTTTAAAAACAATATACTACCAAAATGGAATCCAACTTCCTTGTGGGAGTATTAAAATGTCAAAACATAATCCCAATCAACGCATGCATGTGGGAAAATCACTAGAACCCTAAATCAATAAACGTGTAGCTCTATTCTACTCACAAGAGTTCATTAGTAATTCTCTGAACCCGGGACCTTAGTGGGAACGTGCTCTTGTAGTCACACTCTGATGTTAAATGAGGGTAGAAAAAGAAGGAAAAAGCAACAATGTATATTAGGTATTTCTTATCCTTCTCTTCTATCAGTCTCAAATACGCCCCGCTCCAAGAACCTATTATGCTCCCAACACATTCTATTAATTTAGGAGGCTGTCTTTTAACCCCATTCAAGACGTGGAGAAAAAAACTATTTGGCTACTCGCACTCTCTCCTGTGATCTGAATGTGAGAGACGATATACTCGTACTCGTGCCATTAATCTTAGAGACTGACTGTCATATTCTATGGCTGATATCGGTGTACTAAAAACCTTTTTATACTGCCGCTTCGTAGTCAAAGCCAGCGTCCTTCTGTTCCCATAAATTCCCGTTACAAGTTTAATTGCAAAAGGACAGGTATCCCGTTGTGGTGGTAAACTAAGGGCGCTGGCGGGGAAACGAACTGAATATATACGTGAACCAGTATCCTTATCCTGTTAACGCTCCCCCTCACTTACAATTGCTAGATGTCACACATAGCCGGAAAGACTTCACAGAGCAGGAGGGGACCTGCTAGCCCATTGGCTAGTGACCACATCATCCCCCAGGGCACTTTTTGGACATAAATATGGCACCCCTGGTACCATGAACCTCAGATCACGCAAGAACTGGAGAAAGGACCAAAGGACTGCCCTGCTGAGTCCTGTCCTTGGCAAAGAGAAGCTGCACTGTCTGCTGGACTGCACCTGCCGCACCTTGGACTAGCGAAGAGAGGACTGTGCCTGTGGCTCCTGGCTTGAGGAAAAGTCATTCACAAACCCCAGACCAAAGAAGTGACTCCAAGGGTCAGTCCGCTGACCCCCTGGAACCAGCACCAGGGCCATCAAAGCTGAAGTAGCCCAACTCAGCAAGTCAGTAGCCACTTCTGAAGAATCTCTGCTGACTGCCGCTTGGAGCCCAAAAAGTTCGATCCTCGATGGCAAAAAGTTGCACCCGAGTCTGCCAGATCCAGGAGTGTCGTCTGAGTCCAGATTGGTCGCCCAAGAGGAACACCAGCCTCCACCAAAGGACATTGCTGGGACCGCTGTGGACTGAGACCAGTAGCACAGCAGCAGCTGACCTGCTACTGACTCAAAGAGTACTCTGAGGGACCCCGACCACTGTGGCTAAAGTTGCCCCACCTGATCCATGGACTGAGGAGTAACTGCAAAGGCACCCCCATCGACTGCACTGCACCCAGAGCATCCTTGAGAATTCTCCATTGCCTGCATCCGTAGCATCAGGACCACTCCATTGAAGTCTACGGCGATCGTGCTGTAAAGTTGATAACTGGACAGGAGAAAGCTCTGGTGGCCAGGTAATTGTCTAAATACTCCTTAGAGGCCCGACCTTCTCCCTGTCAGATTTGGTTGCCCCAGTCGGGCTGGAGTTGCCGAACAAAACTCTTACAAACTTTTCAAAAGTTTACAAACTTTATGGTTACCAGTGCTTGTTTGCGGTTCCACTGAGATTTAAGTTTTCTTTAAAAATCTGTATCTCCGGAACCCTCTGGTGGATACTGTTCATCTTGGACTCTAAAAATTCATATAAATATAATCTATTTTTATAAATTAGTGATGGGTTTCTTTCGTGTTGTGTAACTTTCTTATTTCGCTGTTTGGTACTGTTAAATGCTTTACGCTAGCTCCTTTGTTTAAGCCTTGCTGCTCGAAGCCATAGCTACGCAGGGTTGAGCATAAGGTTTCACAAACAAGCCTGACTGGACTTAAGACAGATTTTGCAAGTGTATCATACGGTAAGGTTGCACAAACATACCATATTATACACCCAAATCCTCACATCTACCTGAAAAGCCAAGCTGAAGGCTCAAAAACAACTCTGTGTTTCGCTTTTCATCCTACTACCCTTTCCACCTTTGCTTGCTTGTACTTTAGGGTTCTTATTGAAATGGGTGGCGGCAGGAAGAAGCATCAGTTGGGGTCTTCATCATTACTGCAAAGACACCTGTACCATTTACAGTTTGTCTGGTCTTGACAGTTGTCTAATCAAAACACCCTGGAGAAGGACATGTAGTGTAGATTAGTAAACTTTGGGGAAACAAGACAAAATAAGGAATTAAATGGCGAAACGCTGAGATCTGCTTTGCCTAGAACATGGAACAAAAGGTGCCACTTAGTCAAATTGCAGTAAGACATCAGTAACCAAAGAACAAATGAGCATACAGGATTATCCAGACCCAATTGCCAATATTATTTATCATTTAACATCCTGAAAGCCAGAACGATCTGTCTGACAGGAGGTGCCACTCAGGCCAGTATCCAGGAAGGCAAATAAGACAAAATGAATTTCAAAAAAGAGCTGGATTCTAAGCTGAGCATAAAGGATCTGAATAAATGGCAAAAATAAAAAAAGTGCTCAAATGGGATTGGGGGGGGCGGGGGGGGGGGGTTCAAAATGGGAACATACAAGTGCCCACCAACATTCTCAGTTGGCAGGTGATGTTGGACTCCTTTTCCCCATATAATTTCTTTCATGACTCAGAAGAGGAAATGGTTTTTTTGTTTAAATAATTGTATTTATTTAAATTTTAAAAGCAGCAAAAGAGGAATCAGTCTTGTGGGTGCCGCATCTTGGAACAGGCGACTTTGATTTGGTAGACAAGAAGTAGCTATCATTTTGATTGGGATTGACATCCACTTCTTACATCTAGAGGATTGTACCCTGCCCCCAGCCAGTATAGACAACCCTACCAAGAAAGGCAGCCCACTGTTTCCAACTAAACTGCATCTCCCCCTGCTCAGATGCCCACCATTTTAAACTGTACATTGCACACGAGAGCCACACCTATGAGCATCCAAGAAAGTCTTTACACTTCCTAGGTGTCACTAAGTACTACAGAAACTGTGTAGGCATTGAAACTAAAGTTACCCAACCAAGCCGCAGCCCAAGTAGGCCATTTGTACTGATAAGATTTAGGACGAACTTAAAGCTCTGAGGTATGCACTTTAACTACACCGGCACAGAAGGCTTCTGACTACTGTCAGATCTTTACTACAGAGACTGATGCTTCCAACTAAGAAGATGGGGCTGAAAGTGCTTAAATCTATGAGAACAGAAAGGAGCACCCAGTGAATTTCACAGGCATTGCCTCTAACCCAGAAAACAGACTGTGCAGTGCAGTCACTGCAAAATAATGCTTTGCAGCAAGCTGAGCCTTAAAGAGACATTGGCCTTGTTTGTTTGGTACTCATTGTATGGTCCAGATGGACCCATAACCTCATTAAGTGGCGGATGGCTATGGAGATTGATAAACTTAATTTCCTGCAATGTTCCATCTCCCTGTATGTGTTGGACTGCGTTGGGCTTCACTGTATGGTACAAAGCGGGGAATGCTGGTGAACTTTCTAGGAGGTTTTCCTAATCAGATGACAAAGGCCACAAGGCAAGGAGTAGTCAGTTTTGGGAGGGTGTAATTTGGGGAAAGAGCTGTGAAATTTTGATCCCGTATTTCAGTTTGCTTTTCTGGCTTTTTACTTTATCACAGTTTTACATGTGTTTAATTGGTTACAACCTCCGACTCATGTTTTTCACTTTATTCGGTGAATCTATGTTATGCCACTCTCTGCTCCAAGACTCTACAATTATCTTCCGGAGAGCAATCCATCCACTCCCTAGTAAAACTCCATCCACTGCCACGGTAAATCTATTTCCTTCCCCCATATCATTCCCATACATGCTCCAAAGTTGCATATTCCATAAATCACATAATCAGGTCCAGCACACAGATTATACATTACCCTTCAAGCAACATTCTTTTTCCACTCCTTTTTTTCTCAGCTTCACAACTTGTGGCCTCGCTCCTTCGTAATACTGCTATATCAGAAGGCAGAAGCCAAGACTAACAGTTCGCAGCACTGCAGCATGTGGCTGACCAACTCTGCATCTGTCAGCTACGATGTCAAGGGTGGGGCTCCAAAGCCACCCTGTGTTTGCTATCTCAGATGAAAATTCATAATTTAATAATACCTACCGGGCTACTTTAAAGGTACAGGTGAAGTAGTACTTAGATACTGCATAGATCTGAGGCTTAATGCAAAGTCAGTTTACAGGAAAGTACTGCTGTCATTACACACCCACTGGTAACACACCATCCATGTAAAAGATATAATTATTCCAGATTGCTTGGTAAACAGCTGTATTTTGACAAGTGGCATGAATTATATTTCACCCTGCGAATATTAAATGCACGTATTCAACCACTGTACATCACCTCCAACTACTATATTAGGAGGAATCTCTTTGTTTTTGACAAAAGGGATGGAATTTGAGTGTGGAGTGTCTGCCCTTTGGTTATAGGTACAAGTAAAGGTCTCTGGCCTCTTTTTGGGTCTCAATCACAAATGGTGAATGCTTTCAAGGAGATAGGCTACAAGAATTGAAAATGACAACTGACAAATATCAAATGAAACATCCTATTTTGAATATCTTATGCGTATTTTGGTGTAGTTACAATGTATGTAATTGTTTCGGGCATAGGAGAAATTACATTGTGTTTCTCTTGAATGGTGCAAAGTTGTTTGTGGCTCAAACTTACCAATTTTGATAGATTCATATCTCTTAGTACACGCATGACAATGGTAGACTCCGTGTCTGTTGGGTTGGCTCTTTTCGCTGCACCTAGCGTCCGCAAGACTGATAAAATATTACGTAACCCAAAATCATAATGTACCTAAGAAAAAATGATAATAATTTTTTGTTACCTGGTGGCAAATGTGAGAGAAATGATGTAAAGGCAAGGAAAGGAAGGAGAAGGACAGAAAACACAGGCTAAAAGGAAAAGAGCAAAACAGCGGCAAAGAAATAAAAGAAACAAACAAGGGTATAAAGAAGGAAAGGAAAATAAAGGTGATGGAGAGAATTATAAAACCTTAGAAATATACAGGGAAGAGGTGGAAAAGAAAAGGACTCACAAAAGCCAAAATCCCAAAAGCAATGGAAGGAATGTCTGAGAAAACAGCCATATAATTAACAAAAGAAAAAGATACAACATTGAAATTACGTAAAGACAGATGATCCAACAAACCAAGAAAACAAACATACATTGCTTTGGAAAGGGAAAATGTTGGATTTAAACAGTAGTCAGAAAATAATCATGAGAGTAAGCAATGAAAATCATGAAAGACCTGTTGAGGATGAAGCTAAGAATGAAATTAATAAACCTGAAAAAATGATAACATTTATAAAAACAGTATCCTGTTCATACAACAGACAATTAAGTGAATAATATTAAGAAATAAAGCAATACAAAAGGTAAAACTGAAGGCATTAAAAAATGAAAGAATGAAGCTGTGAAAGCTAAGAGCTAAAATAGAAAGAAGATGAAAAATGGAAATTTAAAATTTAGCATTTAAACATGAAACAAAAATCGTAAAACAAAAAAATGCGTGAATGAAACTGGAGTTGAAAATAAAAAGGAAAGGTAAATAAACCAAGAAAAGAAGATGGATGAGAAAATGAACTGCAAAAGTAAGAAAAAAGGGAAAAGCAGTGCGTAAAGATGAAGTTAATAAAATCGCAGGGAAATTGAGATGATATAGACGATTGGTTAAATTGAAAAAGAATGCCACAGATCACACTGGAAAATATAGAATTATAAATAAATAAACATAAATAAATTAAAAAAAACAGTCACATTGAAGGAAAAAAAAGATAGACATGGCAAAAATGAAACAAAAGCAGAAAATGAGAATTTGAAAAATACAATGTAGCATATAATCAATAAAGAAACTGAAGGAGAAAGCAAAGATTAGAAGGTTCCTTGTTTAACCAGAAACAAGATTTGCTTATCACCAGACTCTATTAATTCTACATTCATAGCAAAAATATTGTTCAGGTTATTCAATCCAAGTTAGGACAATGATGACACCCACAGCCTTGGTGGCAAGGCTTTCCACTGGAGTAAATTAGGAGAGTAGCAAATTTCTCAAACAGCTGACATGCTTTACTTCTACCATATTCAAAAAGACTTGAAGCCATATTACCGATTATGCACCCTGCAGTACAGTGCATCTGATATTCCTGCTGAGCATATTGCAATTTACCGTGGTTTAAGTCATTTGTAAACCTTTACAGTGTACTCCCATTTCAGATGTTCTACAGTGTACTCTTAAGTACGCTGAATAACGGGCTGTCTTTCAGCTAAGTGTAGCACACCTGCAGTAACTAACACAAATTGTTTACTTTGTCATAACGCGTTTCCAAAAGTCAAAAAGAAAGGCACATAGTACAAATTGATTGTAGTTGTAGGGTTCAGGAGCCATTTCCAGCACCAGCACTGTCTGCCTGAAGAGGGACTACGAGTCCAGTCTTCCCTGGGCTGAGAGGAGGGCCCTGATATCACTGCCACCTGCTGTTCATCAAGCGCTATATAGCGCGTCTGCTGCTCCCGCTGCGCGGATTCAGGAGTCATTTCCAGCACCAGCACTGTCTGCCTGAAGAGGGACTACGAGTCCCAGTCTTCCCTGGGCTGAGGAGGAGGGCCCTGATATCGCTGCCACCTGGCATCAAGCGCTATATAGCGCCTCTAATGCTGCCGCAGCGCAGGACGTGCCCAGGCTAAGCCCGGGCCAAGGACTTGCCTGTCCTACGCCCATCAGCACCAGGAAGAGGCAGGTCGAGGCCACCTTCCTTGGTCCTTCAGCAAGCTGCCGTCAGAGTGACTCTTTCCTGCCATGACTGCCATCATCATCGCTTTTGCAACAGATCAAGGTAGTATTGTTGGTTTTCCCTTGCCAGCTTGCCATCTTGCTATGCTTTTGTGACATTACCCCCCCCCCCCCCCGCCAGTGGAGGAGGAGGAGGGGCCGCCTGCAGTTTCCCGCTGCAGTACCATAAAGCGCTATTGCATCACATGGGCCTGTCTTCGCCCATCGCCCAGAAGAGGCCGGGTTGGGCCACCCCTCTTAAATTTGCCACAACGCAGGTACTGTTTGGACTTTCCTCGTTTCCATTCTTCCTTTGTAATCGTATGTACATGCCATCTGGGACACCATGGGGAAACTGAAAGAGCAGGAGAGTGGTCAAAAGGCCCCTCCTGGCTCAACCATTGATGGGTTCCTGCAAAGAGAAGTGAGGGTAATCAGCGAGGAAATTGAGTTGGCTGAACGCAGACTCTCACTCTTGTCCACCCTGCTCTCGCTCCCCCTTTGTGCAGGCAGGACTTCACCTGCATCAGTGGTTACGAAACCCCTGGTCACTCAAGCATCTAACACTAACTTGAGCACGGGGGATTGCCCATTTCTTTCTGTGGCCCCAGCCCCATCAAATGAGCAAGAAGGGGTCCAAGAACAGACATTACATTCTACACCGTGCCACTCGAACTTCGAGGCCTCTAAGGAAGTAGCAGGCAAACTGAAGAGGTTAGTTGTTAACAGCAAATCAAAGAGGCTGTGTGCTGCAGTACAAGGGGCAGAGGGCGCTCTTGAAGCTGGGAAAAAGGTCAAGAGACATGAGGGGTTACAGGACCTATGCCACAAACTTATCTCAGCTCTGATGGACAAGTTAGAGCCCGTATAACAGCGCTGTGATTTGGTAACTCAATGGCCTAAAAACGACCAAGCATCTGGTGGCTGATCTGTGCACCATGCCCCCGGCCAGCAAGGCCATTAGCCTCCAGCCTTTTTCTGCTTGGGGTATTCCGGTGAGACCACAATCGCAGCCCACAGTTGGAGTACCTGCTAGTAAAAGCAGTCTGTCTATCCGCGAGCCAGAAGGAGTGGAGTGCCGCAACTTGGGGTTAATTGAAGGGGCAGAGAGGGGTGGTGGAGGGGTGGAAGGGGTGCCTTGCTCAAGCAGGGGTCAGGCACCTGGGTATAAACCTACATCGTTGAGCTTGCCACGCCCGTATGTTATCATACTGTCCAATGTTCCTTGTGTAGCAAATGGTTTTGAGGAGTCTTTTCTTCAACTAAAAATTACGACTCTTTACTGGCTCTTTACTCATGCTGGTTTGTTCTATTCGGATGCTTGTCACATACTGACGATTAGGAGGGTGAACTGGGTAGGGCCTCTGCCTAAGCATTTTTCGGGTGACTCCACCTTCATAAACCTTCAGCACCCAATCATTGTCCACAACCTCCTTAACAACTGCTACATCAAAAAGCACTAGGATCTACTATCTCCCTTTTAACCCTGGGTTTCTTCTACCGCCATCTGAGGGACAGATGCAGGTTTGCTCTCCAGCCCCCATCAGGTTGTTTACAGGGAGCAAGCATTTGCCATCAGGATCCCCCTTCCCCAATAGAAATCCTTTTACACTTAATCAGGTTGATTGACTCTCGAATGATCAGACGGCTCACAGTAGTAATGGGATACTTGGCCCAGACAGCCCCATGCATAGTCTTACCCCAGGCACAAATGGCTGTGAGTTTTCAGATCATGAGACAAGATTCACTCCCGGTGACTTGGGCCCTCTGGTTAACCTATGCATAGATAACACATCCTTGCCGCCCAACACACTTGAGTGCCCTCAAATGGATGCCACAGGTACTCCCTCTCGGCAATCCACCTCTCCACCCCCGCAAACGACCATACTGAAATGGAATATTGAAGGGATCAGTGGCGAAATATGTGACCCTGATTGGGGCACGTTTGTCGATGGCTTCGACATTTGTTTATTCCAGGAGACCAGGGCAATAGATGAAGTGAATAGTGGTGGACACAAAAGCTATGGTATCCAGCTATTAAATCTAGTGCTGGGCACCCCTCTGGTGGCCTATTAGCTCTGGTCCGTCTACTCTATACTGCTCTGTCACGACTCTCCAAGTGGGCTCCTCTGATGGCCAAGGGCTAATTTTTTTCCTGCCCAAATTCCCAACCTCTCGATAATTAACATCTATAACAGGAGTTGCAGCCACAAGCAGGAATCAAACACCCTACAATTACTGGATAGAGTACTAATTGACTATTCTAGCACCCACCTTGTTCTTGTGGCAGGGGATCTCAACCTCTCATATTAACCGAGTGCGTTGGTCCGTGACTTGTCAAGTTTTGAGGACTCAACTTGGGTTATTCCGAATCTTGCTCGTCCTAACTGAAGGAATCTCCCTAGAGCAGCACTCCAGGTCATGGAACTCACCTTGACGCATGGAATTCACGCTTGCATTGGGCGATCCCCCTCTGATAAAACACTTGCACCGACATTCAGATGACGGCTGTACTATAGTGCAATTGATTACATCTTTCTGGATGTAAGACTATTGGACAAGTTACTTACCTTTGGTAACGCCTTATCTCGTAGAGACAGGATCTAGCCACAGATTCCTTATATTAGAATCCTCCCCATGTGCCAGACTGGATCCGGAAACTTTTCCAACAGTACCTCTGCATGTTGGTAGAGGGCGTTGAACAACTCCGTAGCAGCGTGATCTGAATGTGACATTAACGGAGTCCATATAAGTCCTACTCCGACGTGCTTTGGTCAGTTTCTTTTGCGACCATTTCCACATCCACAATGCAGAGCCACTTAGAGAAACAGTCTCAGGAAACGGTGTGCCAAAAGCCCTGTGTTTCGTTGATTTTATTGGGGGTTTTCTTTAAAATTGATGTCTGATATTAATATACCATTTAATGTTTTCTTCTTCATTAATGTTTCAAAGATGGGGGGGAGTGGCCTGCAGGGGCAACATGGAGGACGTGTTCTGAATTCGCTCTGCCACAGATCCCCTTTATCCGATGCATTTCCCCGCTATGGAAGCAGCATCCACAGTGCTGGGTTGTGGGAAGCGGATGTGTGCGCCCCCAGGAGCTGATTAGAGCGCAGACATTAGTGGGACGGCAATTGCTGAAGCGGCTGTAGCCAGGTATCGGTGCCCGGCCAGAGACGCGCGGTCTAGGTGAAGCAGACTGACTCGCCCGGATGTGACTGCTGCCTAAAACCCAACCGGAAAAGGAGGCATGAGTCGCACCACTCGATGTGGAAACGCGATACAGTGAAGAATAACACGGGCGTACTACCCAAGTAAAGAAGAGACGTGTGACACAGTTCTCTGAGGCTCTTGGGAACACCCGATCCTGAGACCTGATCTCCCACGAGGAGTGGTCGGCGCGGGCAGGGGCGGCCTGCCTTATCGGAGGCGACTAGTGGCGGAGTCTCGAGAAATGAGCAAAAACTGTAAGTACTGCTGCCAGATCTGATTGGGGCTCGGGGAGCAGTTACGATCTGGGCCGGCTCGAGCTGCCATTCCGACAAGCAAGAAGAGGTCTGGCCGTGCCTGTAAGAGTGCTGGCGGTGGGCCCATAGTGCGCTCCCAGACACTGGAAGGGGTGCGTTAACGCATGAAGAGCGGGCTGATAAGAGGAGTGAAGAGCGGTGGTACAGCCCGAATACGACTATAGGAGCGGTGCGGGCTGGCCAAGATTGACTGGAGTGGCAGCCTGTGCAGGGAATCCTTGGCGCGTAGTAGAAGGTCTTGTTCTCAGTACTGCTCATTGTGGGAGGGTGGCGCGTAGTGAGGCCATCTTAGTAAGCAGACAGTGATATCGGCGACAATCCAGAGGAGGCCTGAATGGTGTAATCGACACAGCTGTGCAAGCCCCATGCATATGCGAAGAACGAGGCAAGTAAATTAAAGTACTCTGTAGTGGCTGGCAGAGGGCCCTCCTTTATGAACAGCCGCCTTGGCGGAGACTGGACCCTGGAGGTCAGCAGTGGTGACTGATATCCCCAGGTGAGGAGGGACAGGGTGATACGGCAAGGTACATATGGGTGAAAACATTGGTGGAGACTGGACCCGGACTTTGCCGGAAAGGATCACATCAGACACAGACGGAACCTGGTGGGACTGGGAAGGTGGTAGGAATCACTGGTGAGATCCGTTGAAGTGAGCTATGCTGCTGCAGAGAGGTGTGAAAGCGGGAGATGGAGAGCGGCTGCGACTGATACTGTAGCTGAGGGATATATTTGAACCACAGTGCCTGGCCGCGTAGGTGGTGTGACTGTGGGACTCTATCCACCGCTGCTGTTACCGGATCCAGTGCCATGAACCGGGTGGGCTTTCACGCTACCCTCCACCACTGGCAGCAACTGGTATGCACTGTGAATATTGGTTGGACTGATGGGTCGCACTAGAGGCACTGGGTCGAGGGGCCTCCTCGCAAGTTGCAAGCTCGGCAGACATGGACCAGACGCAACCATTTGTGCGACAGGACTCCCCAGATGACCGATTGGATGCCATGTTACATGCCATAGAACGAACCAGGGAATCTATGGAAGCCAAAATAGACAAAGTCTCATTGGATCTTATGCTACTGCACGCAGATCATCGAAAGCTTGGAGATCGTGTTACAGTGGAACAGGACATTACAGAGTTGAAGCCGGCAACAGACTTCCTAGAAAAGCAGCAGAATGCACATGAAGCCCGCATCAGATACCTGGAGGATAGAGTTGAAGATGCGGAGGGTCGCTCCAGGAGAAATAATGTCCGCCTAATTGGGCTGCCAGAAGGGGCAGAGGGACAAGATGCGGTGGTCGTTTTGGAAAGATGGCTCAAGGATATCCTTCCCTCTTCCTCCTTTTCTTCATAGAGAAAGCACACCGCATCCCTGGCAGAAAACCGGCGCCGGGATCTGGGGCGTGCTGACTTATCTTTAAATTGCTGCACTCACTTTAAGGACAGAGACATAATTTTGCGGGAAACTAGGAAGCTGGTGGAAATCAAGTTTGACAATGTTAATGTCCTCTTCTTCCCGGACTACACGCTCAGGGTTCAGCGTCAACGGGGGTCTTTCCTTTAAGTTAAGCAGAAACTTTGTCAACTGAACATATATATTCATTGCTTTATCCAGCAAGACTTTGAGTGGTTTCAGATGGGAAAACAAGATTCTTTGACACCCCACAAGATACCTGGGACTGGCTTGAAACCACAGACCAGTTTTCGGGTCACAGACCTACAGGTACATCGGCCACCGGGAGAGGCGAGATGAGCGGAACACAGAATCGTCGGAGAAGGTTCAGGGGGCGTGGCCCGGGCCTCTCGGCGGCACCTGGTCAAGACCAAATTAGACAGAAACAACAAGCAGCAGTCCGTGAGGCGGGACGGATAGCGGAGGTTACAGAGTCGCTCAGTAAGAAGGGAACCCTGTCTTGTTCTTCGGAGGACTATGGCTCATCGGCTGTGGGACTGTCGGACGTGGTGTTGCTGCATATTCATGATGTCACGCCACAGAATTCTGATGGTATCGTATAATTGCTGGGGTCCCGGTGCTAGCATAGCAAATTTGTGCAGAACTGCACCCCAGAGACACTTGGAATTGATATTGCTATGATGTCGGCTATGCACAGGGAAGGTTTACACAGCTATCATTGCATTCAGGCTTAAAAAGGATGTTCACAGGTTATTTCAGCTGTCTGCAAATATATATACACCCCCCCACGCTCTCCCTCTACAGGGAATCAGTTGGTTTTACGGATAGTTTCCAATTCGTCAGGGTTTAGTCAGCGCCCCTTGTTCATGCGGGCCGCCCGGTAAAGTTCCCCTATCGTCATGTTGGCGTTTTTCACTTTCCCCTTTAGTTACGGAGGTCTTTTTGGGAGGAGCAGGCGAGGACACAGGGCTCTGTCACATCATACACCTAACTACATGCACAGGCTGAGGGGGCGCTACGGGGCGCACGAGCAGAATGGCCGCACTGAAGTGAGGCTCCTGCAGCCCGATGCTATAATCCGTCCAGAAATCCTACCCAGATGACCCTAACAGATGAAATATTGGAGCGGATGCAAGATTAGTCAACTGTACTCCGACCCTGCAAGTCTGGCGCGTGGGGACCACTTCTGACGGCTGCCGCGGAGCGGCAAAGATTCCCCGCTGCTGCAAACCCGGACGCTGGGCGAGCTGGCAACGCAAGTACCCCGGCGCCCACGAGGTGTGTGGGCCCCGCGCCGCTGGACATAGGGCACGTCGTCACCATAAAGTGGCCGCAGTGAGTCTCCTTTCACCACCGCATCAGCCCCGGGGGCCTCCCCCCTCACTGCCGCTGGCCCCGTGTCGCGGCACGGAAAGGCGCGTGCAGCTTGTCCATCTGTCGCGGTTGCTGGTGCTCCGGCCCCGGCTGCCGGCGTGGCTGCCGGGTGCGTGGGCCCGGTCCGGGGTGGAGGCTAGTGGGGGCCTTCGAGTTCTCCTCAACGCCCGCCATAACTAACTATTGCTGACACCGGGCCCCCATCGATTAGCGGCCCTTGTGGAGGAGCGCAGCGGCCCATAATACCTGCAGCACCACACGGCTAGATATTGGAAACCCCGCGAAGGGGGGGAAGACAGTCCTTACCTGGCACGGACTGGCGCTGCATTGTCAGGTTACGCTCATCCCGCCGAAGCTGGGGCGTGAGGCGAGGACAAGCACACGAGGCGGGGAGAGTGAGGGCGCGATCCACCACACGTGTCCTGCCGCTCTCATCACCACAACGGCGCTGCAGCCCGCCCCGCGCAAAGAAGCGGCTCATTATCCGGAGTCCGGTCAGAGGCCCATCCTGGTTAGGTCTGATCCTTCTGGAGGCGGCTCAGCTGGGGGTGAGGACAAAGCACATACCTCATTCCCTCTCTCCTCGCATACAAGACATCCATCTGTACACGGCCGCGTGTAGCGGCGGCGAAGACCGGGCACCATACCCTCTTGGACTGACAAGATCCCTGCAGCCACAGCTCGCCCAACATGGGAAAGACTGACCCGAAGCGCCCCGGCTGATGTTCGAGGCCAGGAAGAATACCCGTGCGCAACAAGAAGAATCGGCCATGTCCGGCGACGCGTCTGCGCCGGGTTCATCCCCAACACAGGATGAAGACTTAAAAACTATCCTCCTAGAGATGCGCCAAAGCCTTGCGACGATCGCCGAGAAAATGGATGCAATGCACAATCGTATGGACGCTATCGTGCATAAGATGGACAACCATGAAGAACGCATCACGGAAGCGGAACGGCGCATTTCCGACACAGAAGACACCACGGCCCAGCTACAGTCCAATGTCACACAAATGGACAAATTGTTAAAGGTCATTGCAGCAAAAAATGAGGACCTGGAAGCGCGCAGTTGAAGAAATAACATAAGGGTCCTTGGTATTCTCGAGAGCGCCAATACGGGAAGGATGGAGGACTATGTAGAGCGACTTCTGCTCACCACGTTAGGTGCGGACTCATTCTCCCCCCAGTTTATCGTCGAGCGGGCTCACAGATCGCTTGGGCCTAGACCTCCCCCAGGAAGCACGCCGCGCCCTATCATCGCTCGGTTACTAAATTATCGTGACCGAGACACCGCCCTCAAGGCTGCCAGGGAGAAGCGCCAACTGTCCTTCGAGGGCACCCAATTCACAATCTACCCAGACTTCACGGCGAGTGTGCAAGAGGAAAGGCGCAAGTTCATCCCTGTCAAAAAGAAATTGCGAGAGGCCCAAGTCGACTATGTGCTCCTATATCCGGCACGTCTGCGCGTCACGCACCAAGGCAAACAGACCTTCTTCACCAAGCTGCACCAAGTAGACGACTTTATCAAGCGACTTAAACGACAACACAGCCCCTCGGCAGCGCCGTCGTCCTTGCTGAGAGAAAGATCCCCGGAGGCGGAGTGACGGGCAGTGGAGGCAGGACAGGATTGTCCCTCTGAATCATTGGGGAGACAGAGACGCGACGCCGGCACCAGATACTGGTCAATGTATATCCCTCCAGATGTGGTCATCCTTCAATAAACATTAGATCGGAGATGCAGTTGGACATCCCACAGCGAAAAGCAGATAAGTGACAATATGGGGTCCTGGGACAATAGCGTTTCCGGGCACCCCTGCCCCACTGGAGTTTGAGCATTCCACCGCTCTGTCTCTATATGGGCAGGGAGGACACGTGCATGACCCTAGGAGTTCCCCCCCGAGGGCGCTCCCCTGTTATATCAGACTGTGACTCCATGCGCAGCCTCAGTTTGAAGTTACGAGGGTTCAGGGAGGGGGGTGGGGAAATCTTTCTGGCATGATTGGGATGTTTCAGTGGGAGGGGGAGGGACAAGGGTTGTTTTCAAAGTTGATTCACACTTCACACGTCACACGCGCTGAACATAGGTATGGTCACTTTGTCCAGGTTTTGCAAACTTTAAAGCGGCTGCCACACAACACCTACCACTTCACCATTACCAATGACTGGTGTAGCTGACCCCCAAGCAGTGCATATCCTCACTTGGAATGTCCGAGGGCTGGGAGATCCGAGGAAGCGTCGTCAGGTACTAGCGTACCTCAATAGGCATCAAACACACATAGCTATGCTCCAAGAAACCCACATACATCCCAGCCGTAAAAATACCTTCGCCAGTCGATGGGCGGAACACAGAGTATTCTCTTCATATTCATCATATTCCAGAGGGACGGCTATACTTATAAAAAAAAACGTTCCTTTCCCTCTGGCAGGCTCCTCACATGATCAGCACGGAAGATATTGTCTTTTATGGGGCAGGTTGGGCACAGAGTCCGTCACTTTAGCATGTTGCTATGGTCCCAATGTAGATGCCCCTGACTTCTTCTATACACTATGGGGCAAGATTCTAGAGATAGGGTCTGCTCATCTCGTATGGGGAGGGGATTTTAATGTCGCTCTTAACCCAACCCTAGACAGATCTAACCCTGCCCCACATCATTACAATGGATCACAGAAAGCGCTAAGCGACATTGCGCTAAACAGTAGTCTGCTGGACGCCTGGTGGCACCTTCACCCGAGCGTGGCGTAGGGCACACACTACACGACCAAATTCGCATCCTGGGCCCGCCTAGATTACCTTTTACTCTCACGTGGGTTAGGCCCCGTGATCACCAGCATTACACACTTGGCCAGAACCTACTCGGACCATGCCCCCGTTCGGCTAGCATTCATACCCCCTGGATATAACACTCCGTGCCGGGCCTGGCGGCTCCAGCCCCTGGCGCTACTGGACTCGGTATTCCATGACGAATTAGGGCAAGAAATCCAGGAGTTCTTGCAGAGAAATAAAGGCTCTGTAGATAGCGTTGAGACGGTCTGGGAGGCCTTCAAAGTCACAATTCGGGGTTTCTGCATATCCAAAAGCTCAGGCGTCCTGCGAGACATACAGGGCACCCTAAAGAAGTTGGAGACAGAGATAAAACGCCTGGAGGCTAGGCTCGCCAGGACCTTTGACGGGCGGGCCCAACAGGAGCTGCGTGACAAGCTGACTGACTACACTACCACTGCTGACCGTGAGGCGAGATTTAGGGGACAACATTGGGTGGCCAGACGATATGGTGAGGGGGAGCGCCCGGGGAGGGCGCTGGCCGAAACAATACGCAGACCCCGCTTCTCCAATCATGTATTGGAGGTCGAGGGACTCGGAGGCGTTGTTCATAGAGACACCTCAGATATATTTCGCACCTTTTCGGAACATTACTCTTCCCTATACACTTCAAAGAGACAAGACAGCCTAGACTTGGACAGTTATTTAGAAGATGTGGCACTGGGGTGGCTGGGCGACAACCAACGAGACTTCCTCAGTGCCCCTTTTGAACTGGATGAGATACGGGAGGCCATAATGCACACGAAATCAGGCAAGGCCCCCGGTCTCGACGGGCTCCCCATAGAATTCTACAAAACATACATTGACCACCTAGCCCCCATCCTTAACGAAATATACGAAGACGCCCTGGACAATGGTGTTCTTCCCCCCTCCATGAGGGAGGCCCTTATCACATCCCTGCTCAAACCCGGGAAATCTGCTATTCATTGCGACTCTTAAAGGCCACTCTCCGTCATTAACTGCGATACTAAAATCCTGGCCAAAGTTATTGCCAATAAACTGAACCTGCTCATGACCAAACTAGCTCTCCCAGACCAAGCAGGGTTCATTCCTGGCAGGGCAACCACGCACAATCTCAGCACGTTCTTCTCGATTCTCCATAATGTCGACCCCAACTTACCACTCGCTGCGGTATTCCTAGACGCCACTAAGGCGTTCGATTCTGTCGAATGGGATTACCTAATCGGAATCCTGCAGCGAATGGGCTTCCCTCCTTTATTCATATCCTGGATCAGGTTGCTCTATCGGCTTCCTGTGGCTAAAGTATTAGTCAATGGACAGCTGTCTCCGGCCTTCCCTATCACCAGGGGCACCCGCCAGGGGTGCCCACTTTCTCCCCTACTCTTCGCCCTGGCGGTTGAACCACTGGCGGCCAAGCTGCGTCAACATCATCATGATAAAGCATTATGTTGTAAACAATGCCGAATACTTCTATCACTTTATGCAGATGATATTACCCTCTGTGAGAAGTTGGCCTGGTATATGCTGTTCACTAATTAAAGTGGACACCTTGCACCAGAACAATTCGACTCTTATGGTAGATAGGTTTAAGACAACCTTTATAGAAAGCTATCCTAGTGGTAGCTGTGGAGAGCAGCCTTCAGGCTAAGTCTTGAAGGAATGTAAAGCAGCTTGTTTTACCACACAATCTCTTGAATCACCAAATGAAAAGACACCACACAGGTATATATATCAAATATATATGTATTTATTAATAAACACTCTCTACTAATCTCTTTATGAGATTAAAAGTCAGGAACATATGTACAAGTTAAATGTTATCACAATAAGTTTAGCACAATCGAATATCACAATCTTAGTTTGCTAGACCTGGTCTAGGGCATCTAGAATCGAGGGACCCCCAAGAACCACCCCAGGTAGTTGTAGGAGACCCACAGGGGACGGACGCGGTGACCTGGCACCGGTGCGAGTCCTGTGCGAGTCTATGCACTCAGACGCGATTGAGATATCAATGTTAAAGGTCCCTTGCGTGTTCGAGGCGAACACACCGATCGGTCCTTGTACGAGTCGAAGGACGCGTCACAGATAGAGATGCAAGGGAGATGGACGCGCTGTGTCTAACACAGACGCGAACCTTGTGCGAGTCAGTGCAATGGAGATCTCAGAGTTACAGGCCCTTTGTGTGTTCGAGGCGAACACCGATCGGACTCAGTACGAGTCGAAGGATACAGTTTTAGATAGTGTTACAAAGGAGATGGACGCGGTGTGTCTAACACAGACGCGAACCCTGTACGAGTCAGCGCAATTGTCGCACTTAGAAAGTTAGAGTTTTAGGACACTTCTAGGGAAGCTACAAGCAAGTCACTTACAGGGTAAGTGGTTCTAGGGCCCACACCCACAGGAGCACCGAAGTGCTGAAGTTACCTCACCCAGGGGAGCCGGGTGCATAGGTGTTCTTTGGTGTCGGGTCGCGGCGTCGTTTTCAATGGGAGCCAGTGAAGGCTTACTGCTTGCGGCGACAGGAGAAGTGTCCGGAGGAATCCAAGCCTGGATTCGGAAGATGGAAGACCTGAAAGCAGAGGGGACAGTGTTCAAAGTCATTTGGCAGTGACTCGGGGCAAGGAAGATGGATGCCCACCGTCGTCGCAAGATTCAGGTCGTTCGCGGTTGCCTTGACTCTTCAGCCACGAGGTCCAGGAGGCGTCGACGACGAGCAGGAGCTGGATTCGGCGTGTCCCACGATGTCTGCAGCTTACTGCGGTGTCGGCGACTCGATTGGAGCCAACAAGCCTTGGTAACAGCAAGTCTCGGGGAAAGTGCGAAGAGGCAATGGCGCAGACCAGCAAGGTCTGTGGGACTCACCCTGCGAGGGTAAGTCAGGGCAGGCCTGGAGCAACCAGGGGAGCCCTTTGGTGTCTTTAGAAAGTCTTCTGGGGACCCACAAGCCAGCTGGCAAGAGATCGCGAAGACGCCTCGGGAGGATTCGCTCACAGGGGCCCACGGTCACTCGGGACGTGGTAGGCCTCTGATCTTCGGAGGGATTCCTGCTGGAGGCTAGGACCACACGTGCAGTGGCGGCTGGTGGAATTTGAAACTGGTGGGGCATATGCAGAGCGAATCAACGCATGCGAGCGAGCGCAGCGAGCGAAGCCGACGGCAATAAGGGGGGTTCGGGGGGGTTCTCCCCCGTGAAGAAATTTAAAAAAAATTGGCATCTTTTTGGTGCGATTTTTAGCACTATATCTGTGATAAATGGACTAAAAATTCAGTAGTTCTAAGCATTCATAAAAGAAAACTCAAACATTATTTCTGAGAATTTCTGGGTTGCCAAGCAAGTCTGACTTCTGAAGAGGGTTAGGGTATTAAGCAAGACTGCTTTGGCTCTACCCTTTCCAATAGAAAACACTAGTTAGTGATGTGAACAAGTTCAATGGACAAACCTGGGGTCTAGGGAGAGTCTCTCTCCTGAGAAAGAAATTTAAAAAGATTGGCAAATGGTGCATTTTAAAGCAAATGAATGCAGCGATAAAGCAAGGCTTATTAAGCAGTGGGAACGCATAGTCTTGAAATATTAAACACATAAAAAACTGCCCCGTATCTTCTTGCATTAATTTGTTCAACAGTTACTGTAATAGGTAAATTGTTCTGCATGACAACTTTAGCCCTTTAAAATGTATGCTTAGCTTGCCCAGTGTCTTGCACTGCATGCAGCATTAAATTTGGAAAAATATGCTCTAACCAGACTTCGGGAAGCACCCACAGCTGCTGGCTGTAACCAGTCATATAGAAATATGTGCAGACAGGTCTTTAAGTGAGATGGAAAAAGTGTGTGCTCCCTATAAAGGAACATGCCAAATACATTTCTGGGATTCCCATAGTGTGCCATCAGACCGGTATTTTAGTTTCTCTCTGAGATGTAATTTTATCCAGATAAATGGCACAGCAACTGACATACGCCTAAAGCCTGTCAGTATGATTGGCTTTGTCACTGGGTGTTAGCTGTTTAAGATAAATGAGTAACAACAATGATTTCTTATAAATAATTAACATTGAAAATGTTTAAATTCTGAAATAGTGAGTCTGGGAATTAAATAGCATTGAGGCCTGTGGAAGGAGTTTTGGCCTTCAATTATGTTTGCTTTATGTTAGATATGTATCCTCTTTTTCTCTGCATATCTTGTCCATCTGCACATCTTCAAACCCCTCTCTTTCCTCTTCAGCATCCTCTTTTCACTCTTCCCCGAATGCCCTTCCTCACATCTGTCACTTCACCGCCACCCAACATGCACTGCACTCCCTCAAATATAAGCACCTTAATTTCTCTTACTTTTGCCTTGCAAATATTTTGACATCAGTGTACCCCCTTCACACACATTTCCACAGAATTTCAGTTGCAAATGGAATACACAAACATTGTTCTGTGTGCTCTGCAGAGAGGCCAACCCACTGACAGGCACTTTGTTTGCCTTTAGCCTTAGCGCCTGCGGGCTCAATCAAAGTCCCTCATAAACACCTGGCATGGCTCAAGCCTCAAAGTATGCACAGAAAAAAATACAGATAAACAACAACATTATAAAATAGCTAACTCGTGGGGAATGCAAGATTAAGTAAACATGTAAAGTAAGAGAGGAACTAAATCGCTAAAATGCATTCCCTCAACGTTTTTAACATTCATTGTTTGCAAGTCAATCTATGTTTTTGGTATCAGTGTTAACTTAGGGGCATGTCACAGGGCCAGTTTTAATGCCATACATCAGAGGACGGGCCACTGTAAGCACGTTACACAGTGCTGATCTGCCGCTGATGGAACCGTGAGCCCCCCGGCAATAGAAGATGGGAAAGTGCTGTTGGGAGTGCATCTTGCCCAGCCCTAAAATCAAAGGAGGCCACTTGACATACCTTTTACTACCTCCACCATGAGACGCATACACACACAGCAAGAGTGCACCATGGTATAGTGGGGCCGGCTCTGCAACATATATCCTGGCGGACATTATGCAAATACTCCTGCAATCAACCCATCGTGTGGCTAAAACCTCAGTATGTACAGATTTCTACTATAAAGTCCTGCTCATAACTACAGTGACACCGGAACAGGCAGGTGTGCTGTGCGACAGCCAAACAAAGACATCGCATAAAAATACATAAGGACAACAGGACACATTACAGTGTGTGTAAATACGTGGCATGTCAAAGGAGAGAGCCCAACAACTGCCCCTCCATCAAAACATTCGTCAAACTATGGGGGTTGAGGAGAGGAGCAGTCATTTTGAACACAGGCCATATGGTAGCCCAATCATGCGGGGTCTAAAAATATGTTTTGTCGCAGCTTTATAACTAGCGCTATCCCCCTCGACTGCAATCAAAGTAGAAGGGAAAGAGCTTTGGAATATTATCATAAGTTGCTTTCACTAGCAATCTTTTAGCAGTTAGTCCCGCTCTTCCTTTTGATGTAAGCTCTTCTCAAGTAGTAAATGACAAGGAGAGTCTTCGGTCATTGCCAAGACATCTACAAGTTGTAGATGTCTTGGCAATGACCGAATACAAGATTACAGATAAGCTCCCTCCTCATGGATGCTTTTTAACACCTCCATTCATCAAACATAGTCAGAGCAAAGGGCAAAAGTACAACTGTTTGTAAAACACAGAATAGGCACCAGATTTTAAACACCCCACTTAACATCTTTAAAACAGAACACACATAAAAAGGACGCAAGGAATTCCAGAAAACTTAACTTACATGCAAAACCCATCTCAGGCAAACGCTGCTGTGGTTCATTGCGCTGAGAGCAAGTTTTGTGGGGTGCTTAACTCTCAGCTTTGTATTGATGTCTGGGGCCGTGTGTGCTAACGAAAGCAACTTAAATAGCATGCTTTGGGAAGCCGGAAGTCAATGCAGTATTGGCGTTGTTGGAACAATATGGTCTCTTTTGGCGATTCCTGCTACGATCTTTGTGGACGTGTTATCAGAGACCATTAAGCACTGTAGCCATTATTAGCACTCAAAGCCTCGCTCTAATCTAGCCCGGAAAAGACCCATATGCGCGCCAGTGTGTCCCTCACACAAAAGGAGCAGTCCATGTGTAACTGCCGGACCATGTCTCCTCTGCATGAGACGATAAGCAGCTGCCGATGCATTTCATCAGCGCGGTGAGGCTTGAGTCTGCAGGAGCAGCGTGCACCGGCAGCGACAGACCCACGCCCCTGAACACATTGTACACATCACAAACCCACAAGCGGGCACTAATGTGGGCTGCTCGTGTGTCATACATTCAGAGAGACATATTTTGTGACGTGCTGATACAGGCTTCCTCCATATGACATATATAATTACAGGAGTGTTTTGTAACCGGATCTGATGCCGGCCACACACATGGAAATCTAATGATAAAGGCTTCTTCCACTCGGGTACAGGTTTATCCCATAACATTTACCGGCTTGTTTTCTGTGAAATATACGGATTCCGGCTTTCGTTGTGTGATCAGCTACGATAGAGACTTCTCCGGTCTAACATTAACGGATACTGGCCTCCCCGCGTGACATTGTCTGGTGCAAACATCCCCTGTGTGTCATGCTCTGAAATGACTTTCCCGTGACCCACACTGATCATCATATTACGTGCCCATTGCAAACTTCCTGTCTCTCGTGGTCTGATTCTGACTTTCACTGTAGCGTATGCCCCTGTACATACATGTATGATATGCTCCGGTGCAAACTTCTTCTACTACACTCTCTCTCCTTGTGTGACCCTCACTGATACATGCCTTGATGCAAACCTTCCCAGTTCAACTTCCAGGACCAAGTGTTGGTTCAGTAGAAACTCGCGTATCCATGTACAGTGTTGGTCCAGCCCAGGCCCATCTAAATACAAAGCAGTGTGCCAAGATCACACAGTGCGTGCTTGGTCCTATCTCACAATGCAGGCCCAATATGACACAGCACAGGCTCAATATCATGCGTTCAAATGCTGGCCCAGCTCACACAGTGGCGGCCCATTATATATAAGATGTTGACCTACGGCAATACTGCACCTGCTTCATATCAAACGGGGATGGTGAATATGCGTAGCCCTTAACCTCTGGCACCGAAATGATGGTATTAGACTCAGAAAATGAGGATGAGCTGCTGGGAACCAGAAGGGAGCAGTCGCGGGGGGAGGGGAGTCCGGGGGGGTCGCACGGGGGTGGGGGCCGGGGGGGAGTTTTAAAATCACACTTTTCATCTCTCTCTCTCTCTCTCCCTTCCATCCACTCCTGTTACCTGTATGTGGCTTTAAATCAGCCTTTGGCTAGGCGAACACACTCTGACTAAACTTCCCGGCTTCCGTTACGGGCTCACTTCTACTAAGCCTGTATGCGTCCTCAAATAATCCAGTATGTTGTGATGATAAGTGACTCAATATTGTGTGAAAACCAAAACAAAATGGTACAGACGAGCTAAAGTATAATGAAAGGCGTGCATGCTTTGGATTAAATTAAGATTTTCTAGACACCAGTTTTTTGCTGTCATATTCAGTGTGAGTGGAATTTCTTGCATGAGTTTTCTGGGTATGGCCGCTTCAGCTTCAGACTTAGGCCCCCATTCTCTCTTTTCCAGAGTAATAGGGCATGTGGGGAGAGAGGTTATGTTTGTTCTAGAGGACGGGGGAACGATCAGCAGGAAGAGAAGGAAGGGGAGGGGGTGTTGAAGAGAAAAGGGAAAACAGCCATCAGCTAGGAAGAGAGCTGCGGTGTGTGCAGGCAGGCAGGGGAAGTGAAAGGTGCGGGAGGTAGGACAGCAGGGGAGAGTGCAGTCGCGGCTCGCGCTCCAATACTCGCGAGGGGGGGGGTCGCGGGGGAGGTTAAAATAAAGCACCATTATTAATATTAAGCAAACTAAACTTACCGGATCGCGCCGTCTCTGCGAGTCCTCCTGGGCCGGGGTCCGACTCCCGCGTTGGCGCCTTGGCAAGTACCGCCTGCTCTCAGCCAATCCAGACGCTGCTCCAGCAGCAGCGCCAGGATTGGCTTGAGCAGTAATGCGCATGTTCTGTTTAGGGCTTAACATTTTTTGTGACCAGCCCGAACATGCGCATTAGGCTGCTCATTAGAAGAGCGGCATGGAACAACCCTCGCTCTTCTAATGAGCAGCCTAGTGTGCGCATGTTCAGGGCTGGTCGCAAAATGTTTAAGCCCTAAACAGAACATGCGCACTCTTGCTGTGCGCTCCGCCGACGACCACCTGCTGTGATACGTTATGGTGGATGTCAATCAGACACTGTCTTGCAGCTGAACTCCTCTCCTGTAGTGGGGTCCACTGGCCTCAGCTTCGCTGGGGACTCACGATGGCCTTTGAGAAGTCAGGAAATCCACTTCTTGGGCTGCAGGGACTTCGGATTCCAGCGGGAGCGGCGTAGTTTGCGACCGTCGTTTGTAGTTTTAGGTGCCTGCCAAGCAGGGGAGTCACTCCTTGACTCCAAGGGAGATTCTTCAGTCTTCCAAAGGTAGTGGAACGTCGAAGGTCCGGGATTCGTCTTCAGAGCGTCGTCCAGGGAAATCTAGGGTGCAATGCACAGGTTCCCCCTCTTATACTAAAAGAAAGGGAGGGACTAGCTCTATGACCCTACCTATGGGAGGGTCAGGGGAGTGGGTGGCTACACCCACTTCCCTTTGTCCAGTTTCGCGCCAGAGCAGGGACAGGTAGCCCCTGAGCCGGTTTGAACTGGCATATGCACAGAGGAGCCTTCTGCTCCCCCAGTGCAGGGCTTCAAAGCACTCTAAGAGTGCACCCACCCAGCCCCAATACACTAAACCCTGTCTGGGAGGTGGTCACACCCCTTGGGACAGGATATCTATTGTTGGGCTTCCTCCACTGCGAGTGTTGGTCATCAGCAGGAGGGCAGCCCAGTGTCTGTGACTGGTGGCATCCATTTTGTGATGCAAGGGCTCTGCAGGATTCTACCGCGTTTCCACAGTAGGTACATGTCTATCCCTCTAGAAGGGTGGAATGCTACCCCCGCCGCCAGGACTGGCGGGGGGGGGGGTAGTATTCCAAGGTGTTTGACAGCAAACATGACATGTTTTGATGCAGCCATTCCAAAGTTAGCATTTTACCGCGAGGATATAATGCACTTAAAAGTATATGGTTTAACCGCATCCACAAACAGCACCAGAGAATGGACTCTGAGAGCTGCAGAGGGGCCCTGCTCAGGCAGAGGCACCCCCTCACATAGAAGCCAAGCACCCTGCCCTCAGGATTGATAGGGCCTGCCTTAGGGGTGACTGATAGGGTTATATGTGTGTGTAGGAGAGATATAGGTAACCTATATCTCAGTGAGGGGTGCTAGCACTTCCTCACTCAGGCTGCAGTAGCAGGCCTGTGGTGTCAGATTTAGTCTGCTTCCCAGGGGTGGCATAATACATGCTGCAGCCCCTGGTAGGCCTGTGAAGTACCTATGCCCTTGATACCTAAGGTACCATATACTAGGGACTCATAAGGTGCCACAGTATCCAATCACTAGTGCACCTAGAGTGCACTCCAAATCGTTTAGAGAGAACAGAGAGGCTGGGGCCCTGATTAGCAGGGTCCCAGCCTGACTATAGCCAGAAACCAGTGTAAACATCAGAAAAAAAGTGGGGGCAACATAAGAGGCAGATCCTACTCTCCTACACCCTCTATGTCCGCGGCCCACAGACCAACATTAATCCACTCCTGTGAGAATTTATTGTCTTTGGTAAGCTCTCAGGGATTCATATAAATTGGGGAAAATCACAAATCTTCCCTCTCACCCCCGCCGCGGTACCATATCCTCTTGATTTTCCACTCGAATGGTGCCATTCGGACATGAGATACCCGGGGATTCGCATCACCACTGACAGGGAAGAGCTCATGCCCCTTAATTATGGCAGGGCACTGCGTCACATTATAGATAACGTCACTCACTGGATCTCTCTGCCCCTCTCCATGGCGGGCTGCGCCTCCCTGATCAAAATGGTGGTTCTTCCACAACAGTTGTATCTATTCCTTAACATCCCTTACAACCCTGGCCGTCAATTCTTTAAGTTACTGCGGACGGAAATGATTAGGCTGGTATGGGGAGGCAAGCAGCCGCGCTTACAATGGAGCATACTTACCAGACCCTACACACTGGGTGGCTTCGACATCCCTAATTTTGAACTCTATTACACTTGTGCTCAAGCGCCCTATGCTTATTATTGGTTCCACCCCCCCAGATATATGCCGCAGGTCGCGGTGGAGCACTGGCTGGCTGACCCCGTCCCCCTCGAGGGTGCCCTGTGCGAAGCCCCGGTACTGAGAGATAAAACGCCCACTACAGTCACGTGCACGGCCAACACCTGGCACCGCATATCACGCCTCTTGCAATGCCCTATACTTTACGCCCCACTACTCCCATTGACATATCATCCACGCATGCCGCTCCTACAGGAAAAGGGTTTTCACCAACTCCTACAGCGGGCGAACATCACGACATGGGGGGACCTTTACCTTAATGGGCAGTTTCGGACATTGGCTCACATATTTCGGGGGTCCCAGCCGTCCCCTCTCGATGCATTTCTCTATACGCGCTTGCGAAAGAGCCTCCGCTCCATACTTCTGGAGTTTCCTAATGAGCCTCCCACTCTGGCCCCCTTACAGGTGGTACTACAGGCGCTCTCCCCAGGACACATGGTCTCCACGCTTTATCACACCATCCACACGACACAAGAAACGCCACCCTGCCCCTCTCGAGCACACAGGGACACGGAGCTCGGCTCTGAGCTCACAGACGAGCAATGGACGTATTGCTGCCTCCAAACGGAACAACTCTCGGCGAGCAGTAAATTGCGTATCACGCACTTCAAATTCCTGCATCGCTTGTACTATACCCCAGTAAAAATGCACAAATACAAGCTAAGAGACAATGACCGGTGCCAGAGATGCCATGCCCCAAAGGCAGACTTCCTCCATTTAGCCTGGGAATGCCCCAGAGTGTACGCATATTGGGAACAGATATTTCACGCTCTTGACCAAATGACGCTGCTATCCCTAGAGCGAACTCCCTTGATTGCCCTGCTTGGGTACACGAAATCCATTGCAAAACCACACCGCGGCTACCTCGCCATTGCATTCTTACTGGCCAAGCGCCGCATCGCGTGTCGATGGGGCAGAGGGCGAGCGCCAAAGTTCAAGGACTGGCTCACCGACCTAGTATATTGTCAGGACAGCTAACTAATTACGCAGAACTACTCCCTAGAGCCTCACGCCCCAGGGACATTTGGGGCCCTCTAAAGAGCTACCTCCTCCAACACCCTCCACATGCAACAGAAGCCGACTCAGTGGAGTAGAAATAACATCGACACACCCTCAGGGCAGCACTAATGATCCTTACCTCTTCCATCTCAAACCCTCATCTCATCCTTACCCTCACTCCTCCCTATCAGGCCCTGACAATAGGAACAGAAATTAGTAGAACGCCACAATGTTACTGTTAGAAATGGGATCTCTGGTTGGCTAAGGCTTGCGCCAAAGCCAGGCAGAGACCACCACTCTAGTCAGGGCAAGGGAGTTACACGCCAAAGATAACCCCTGCTCACCCCCTTGGTAGCTTGGCACGAGCAGTCAGGCTTATCCCGGAGGCAATGTGTAAAGCGTTTGCGCAACACACCCACAGCAACAACATACTAGGCACACCACAAAAAGGAACTCCACACAAGGTTATATATAAAAATAGCCTTTGTATTATCATAAAACACATTAGAATAGTACTCACATAATATACATCGTGCCACCTGGCACGGGGTCATATTTACAAGGGAATTATTTACACCTGACAGGGCCAACTGGACCACTGTCAGAACCAGCACAAAGCGAACTTAGTATAGGTAGTACTTATAATAAATGTAGAACACATCATGAACGTACAACCAGTAATCACTGGTAACCATTGTACTTAGCATCAGCCTGTAACATAAACTACATTATGCACAGTATCACATCAGGCGCGAATTACATTCTGCGCCAACCTCACCAGCATAAATACATTATGCAATCCTCTCATAAGTCTAAACCCATTAGACCCTAACCTCCTAAGTATAACTCACATTAGGGGCGTAAAGCACAGTAGAGAATAACTCACAACCTAAACGCATTAGGTAATAATAAAATCACAAGCATAAAAACATTATGCAGAACCTCATAATCCTGACAGTACATTAGAGGTATAATACGGGGTGCGTAAATCATACTACATGATTACATTCCCTAGCACCACATTGTCACATTAGGGCCTGGCGCCGTATAAATCTCACAGTCCCCCTGGCCAACTGGCCATCTCAAAAAGGGGCTCAAATGCCCTATGTCCAAAGAGTCAGGGCGTGCTGCCAAAGCAGCGAAAGTCAAGGGTGCGCAACTGCGCAAACCTAAACGTAGCAGCTGCCCACTAATTGCTGGGCAGCTGTGAATGTAGGGGGCAAAGGAGTGCATCTCACTCCTAACTCAATCAGAACTGCCCCCCAAGGAATAAAGGGCTAAAACGCTGCAGCTGGCACTAAGTGCTGCGCAGCTGTGAGGACCAAATGTGGGCCCTGGGCACTCACTGTGCCCTCTAAACAATTGTGCCCAAATTGGCACGAGCACCGACAATGTGCTCCGACCTGGAAGCAAACATGCCCCCACGTTGGGGCGGCCCGCTCTCTGGCGGGCCCGCCCAGGCACCGACAATGTGCCACAAAATGCCCCCAACAATGAGAACTTGGGCCCCTCTGGGCCTTCCTACCGCAAATATGGCCAACGTTGGAGCCCTACGGGGCTCTGAGCACGAATCTCCATCGGCGCAGCTGCCCTCTGCAAACGGGGCAGCTGGGATAAATAACTAAAGGGGCCCTGGCACATCTGTGCCTCGGGGCCCCACTGGGCCCTTTTAAACAAATATGCCCATGGTTAGAGCCACACAGGCTCTAAAGATGAATATGCCCCATGTTGCAGTTGCCCACTGTCCAGCGGGGCAACTGTAAAATCATAGGCACGGGCCCTACACGGGCCGTCTGAGCCCCACTCCGGGACTCCGAGGAAACAGAAATGGCCCCCAACGTTGGAGCGGCCCGCAACGGCGGGACCGCTCTGGCCACTAGGCACTCACACTGTGCCAACATCAAGCCACACTCACCGGGCTCTCTGTGGGTCAGCTCTTCTTCTGCGCCGGTCCCTCACTCGGATCTTCTCTGGCCTGAGCGGGGCTTCCTTCGGGGGAGCGGGTCCTCCTCTGGACTTGCAGCGGGGGCAGGCACCGACAATGTGCCTCGCGCCCCCTCTGCCTTGCTCTCTCCACTCACCGGCAATACTTCTCCCGTGCGGCGGGAGCAGGCACCAGCAATGTGCCTCGAGCCCCCTCCGCCTCAAGCTCCACGGGCTGCTTTTCCCTTGGTGCCGGGGCTCCCAACCGCTCACGGGAGCCCCGCTAGGCATTCTCCGTCTCCCGGGCCTCGGCATGGAGCCTGCGAGGCTCCGGTCGAATTCCTTCCGGCTGTGGGCCACGCCCACAGTCAGGCGCGGGCCGAACTTCCGCTCCTGCCGGTCTCGGCGTTTTTCGGCGGCGGCTCTCCTGTCGGCAATGCGGGGTGGACACCCGCGGTAAAAGGCATAAAGCAGCGGGGTGGGCTCCCGCTGCCAAAAATAAGCAGAAGTGCGGAGGCGGCAAAACGCGGCCAAAATGCACATGAAGCGGGGTGGGCACCCGCTCCCAAGACATCACGGGGGAATCCCTACGGTGGGGATTCCCTCTCCAAAGGGCTGCAGCTCGGCGCTGCGCAGCCCACGCTTTTCCTCTTCAGGGGAAATAAAAATAAAAGCGCTCACAAGGCGCTAGATACAGCCTAAAGTCCTGGAGGCTGAAAAGAAGCAAAATGGTCCCTGGGGCATAGCTGGGCCCAGGGAGGCCAGCACACAGGGCCCTCCAGCAGGGAGGTAAGCCCCCATGGCGGTTCCTCCTGGGCCCCAGCAGCAGCAAGCCCCTCAGCAAGTCAAGAACAACACAGGAACAGGAACTGAACATTTACATGGGGTCACAGCCCCTTCTTTTATACACCCTTTTCCCTTTGTGTAAAGGTGCAGGGCTGGGGAAAAACCAGACGCAACTGGTTTGGGGGAGCTTTGGAGCACTTTGTTTTGCTCAGCTCCTCTCTCCTTTCTCAGGACAGGCTAGGGACATCAGACGCACCACAGGGGGTGGAGCCATCATTGTGGAGGGAAGGCACAGCCCTATTCAGGTCCCAGGTGCAACTCCTCCCTCCCATCTAGATGCAGATCTCTCTATTCACCACTGCGCTGACTCACCCTGCCCCTCCAGGAGCCACACACACCTCCCAGCCCCTGTCACTCACAAAGCCAGACATGCAATTCACATCAGGCAGGCAGACACAGAGCACACAGAAATGCCAACTTCTAGAAGTGGCATTTCTACACTAGTTATAATAAATCTGCGCACACCATTGCGCAGCATTTATTCTCACGAGTTCGCACATACTAAACTCGACCCTGCACTCCCCTCATACCAGGAATTACCATGGACACACATATCCCCCATGCATTCCTATGGGAGGGCAGGCCAATCTCACCACACGCACTCAGCGCGCACGCACTTTACACTGGACCACAGTGCTAAAGTGAGCAGAGGCCTAAAACTACTGACACACGAGGCAAAAAGTTTAGGGGTGAACCGGCCAAAAAGGGCCAAGTCCAACACAACCCCCTTCCAGCCAAAACGCAGGGCAGACCAATCACCACCGTGATGGGCTTCCCTGCTTGGGGCGATAGAACACGGACGCGGGCCCGCACTGCAGGGACACCCTCCGGTTCTACGCCACTTGGAACCCATGGAATCCAACTAAGAAAAAACTCAGGACCAACTAGGCTACCCCACCGGTACTCCTTAGTTGTCCACGGCCAGGACCAGGCCCTAGGCCACTGGTCCTTGCCAATCCACAGAGTGGGGGGCAGTAACCCCTGGCATCCAATAGCCATTCTCCACTCTCCCTCTCAGTGTAGTTCCAAACTACCTCTGATCCTTCAACCTAGGGTCCGCACCCTCAGGCTGACCAGAGGTCACAGGCAAAGCATCTCCTCACCCTACCTGTACTTCTGGGGTTCCGCACCCTCCCAGGGGAAGCACCCACCAGAACACAACTCTCCCACCAGTTCAGGACCTCTCTCCATCAACTGGTCTACCACCTGGGATCCAAATTCACCGGATGCACCGGGGTCAGAGGCGAGGACTCCCTCCCTCTGCACCCCCTTCCAGAGTTCTGCACCCTCCCACTGTAGAGCAGGGTCCCTTCACTTAAGATGGGCCCCACCTGCTCTCAGGGTAGTACTACCACATTCAGCCAGGGACCCTAAAGATCCCAGCTAGGCCTGCACCACCCCTTCTGGGAAACACAGAGTCTCTTCACTTAAGATGGGCCCCACCTGTGTTCACAGGGGTACCCCTAGAAGGCAACCCGGCCAGGACACTGATTACAGTCGCCCTGCCGTCCAGGTCAGGAAACACCTGAACCTGGCTCCCCAACCCAGGGACGGTACCCTTTGGTCAGATGCCCGGCGAACCAGGACTTCACGGGGAGCACGCATGCCCCCCTCGAGGGTGACACATAACTAATGTGTCGTGTGACAGTCTGCCTGGCGCAGATCTCACGACCTCCTGTCCATCTGACAGTGCGTGCAGATCCCCCAGGACAGAAGTGGCGTCACCATGGTCATTCATTGGCGACTCAGCCCTTCTGGCTGGCCCCTGACCCACTGGTTCTTCCACTGAGGACTCTTTCCCCCTCTCACCCCTCACTCTGGACCTTTGCACCCTCCCAACTGGAGTGGTACTGCCAGACATCAGGACCGCTGGAGCTCTGGTTACAGACACTCCACGTCCTCCAGACAATGGGAGATCCTCCTCAAATGGCCTACAAGTACAGCCTAGGCCCCCAACCTGGTGTTCCCTGAAGAAACCATCCAGGCCCTGGGTCTGGGTTTCGGGCACCTTGGGACACAGCCCACACTCACTCCTTCTCCTCTGAGACAGGACGTGAGCCCCTACACCCCTCCCACTACACTGGGACCTAGCTGGGCTACACTGAACCTCTTCCACCACACAGGACCGGAAGATACCCGAGCCACTCTTGTTGGAATCATTCTCCAATGCCTCTGCAGGACCTCTAGCACACAGCCAGAGGTCCACCTCCCGTGCAAGCTCCTTATCACCAAAACAACTCACACCCACTCGTCCAGTGCAACACACCACTCATCCAGACACGCCCCCCAACCAAGACTGGTGAGACAGTTCCTTACTGCCCCTGAATCTCAACCTGTACCCCTCTTACTGGGAACCAGGTACCATACTGTGGGAACGGGGAATGGGACTTCCTGCACTGGACACCATATTGCTGCCACCACTGGATCCCACCGCTGCCACCAATGTTAGAAATGGGATCTCTGGTTGGCTAAGGCTTGCGCCAAAGCCAGGCAGAGACCACCACTCTAGTCAGGGCAAGGGAGTTACACGCCAAAGATAACCCCTGCTCACCCCCTTGGTAGCTTGGCACGAGCAGTCAGGCTTATCCCGGAGGCAATGTGTAAAGCGTTTGCGCAACACACCCACAGCAACAACATACTAGGCACACCACAAAAAGGAACTCCACACAAAGTTATATATAAAAATAGCCTTTGTATTATCATAAAACACATTAGAATAGTACTCACATAATATACATCGTGCCACCTGGCACGGGGTCATATTTACAAGGGAATTATTTACACCTGACAGGGCCAACTGGACCACTGTCAGAACCAGCACAAAGCGAACTTAGTATAGGTAGTACTTATAATAAATGTAGAACATATCATGAACGTACAACCAGTAATCACTGGTAACCATTGTACTTAGCATCAGCCTGTAACATAAACTACATTATGCACAGTATCACATCAGGCGCGAATTACATTCTGCGCCAACCTCACCAGCATAAATACATTATGCAATCCTCTCATAAGTCTAAACCCATTAGACCCTAACCTCCTAAGTATAACTCACATTAGGGGCGTAAAGCGCAGTAGAGAATAACTCACAACCTAAACGCATTAGGTAATAATAAAATCACAAGCATAAAAACATTATGCAGAACCTCATAATCCTGACAGTACATTAGAGGTATAATACGGGGTGCGTAAATCATACTACATGATTACATTCCCTAGCACCACATTGTCACATTAGGGCCTGGCGCCCTATAAATCTCACAGTCCCCCTGGCCAACTGGCCATCTCAAAAGGGGCTCAAATGCCCTATGTCCAAAGAGTCAGGGCGTGCTGCCAAAGCAGCGAAAGTCAAGGGTGCGCAACTGCGCAAACCTAACGTAGCAGCTGCCCACTAATTGCTGGGCAGCTGTGAATGTAGGGGGCAAAGGAGTGCATCTCACTCCTAACTCAATCAGAACTGCCCCCCAAGGAATAAAGGGCTAAAACGCTGCAGCTGGCACTAAGTGCTGCGCAGCTGTGAGGACCAAATGTGGGCCCTGGGCACTCACTGTGCCCTCTAAACAATTGTGCCCAAATTGGCACGAGCACCGACAATGTGCTCCGACCTGGAAGCAAACATGCCCCCACGTTGGGGCGGCCCGCTCTCTGGCGGGCCCGCCCAGGCACCAACAATGTGCCACAAAATGCCCCCAACAATGAGAACTTGGGCCCCTCTGGGCCTTCCTACCGCAAATATGGCCAACGTTGGAGCCCTACGGGGCTCTGAGCACGAATCTCCATCGGCGCAGCTGCCCTCTGCAAACGGGGCAGCTGGGATAAATAACTAAAGGGGCCCTGGCACATCTGTGCCTCGGGCCCCACTGGGCCCTTTTAAACAAATATGCCCATGGTTAGAGCCACACAGGCTCTAAAGATTAATATGCCCCATGTTGCAGTTGCCCACTGTCCAGCGGCGCAACTGTAAAATCATAGGCACGGGCCCTACACGGGCCGTCTGAGCCTCACTCCGGGACTCCGAGGAAACAGAAATGGCCCCCAACGTTGGAGCGGCCCGCAACGGCGGGACCGCTCTGGCCACTAGGCACTCACACTGTGCCAACATCAAGCCACACTCACCGGGCTCTCTGTGGGTCAGCTCTTCTTCTGCGCCGGTCCCGCACTCGGATCTTCTCTGGCCTGAGCGGGGCTTCCTTCGGGGGAGCGGGTCCTCCTCTGGACTTGCAGCGGGGGCAGGCACCGACAATGTGCCTCGCGCCCCCTCTGCCTTGCTCTCTCCACTCACCGGCAATACTTCTCCCGTGCGGCGGGAGCAGGCACCAGCAATGTGCCTCGAGCCCCCTCCGCCTCAAGCTCCACGGGCTGCTTTTCCCTTGGTGCCGGGGCTCCAAACCGCTCACGGGAGCCCCGCTAGGCATTCTCCGTCTCCCGGGCCTCGGCATGGAGCCTGCGAGGCTCCGGTCGAATTCCTTCCGGCTGTGGGCCACGCCCACAGTCAGGCGCGGGCCGAACTTCCGCTCCTGCCGGTCTCGGCGTTTTCGGCGGCGGCTCTCCTGTCGGCAATGCGGGGTGGACACCCGCGGTAAGAGGCATAAAGCAGCGGGGTGGGCTCCCGCTGCCAAAAATAAGCAGAAGTGCGGAGGCGGCAAAACGCGGCCAAAATGCACATGAAGCGGGGTGGGCACCCGCTCCCAAGACATCACGGGGGAATCCCTACGGTGGGGATTCCCTCTCCAAAGGGCTGCAGCTCGGCGCTGCGCAGCCCACGCTTTTCCTCTTCAGGGGAAATAAAAATAAAAGCGCTCACAAGGCGCTAGATACAGCCTAAAGTCCTGGAGGCTGAAAAGAAGCAAAATGGTCCCTGGGGCATAGCTGGGCCCAGGGAGGCCAGCACACAGGGCCCTCCAGCAGGGAGGTAAGCCCCCATGGCGGTTCCTCCTGGGCCCCAGCAGCAGCAAGCCCCTCAGCAAGTCAAGAACAACACAGGAACAGGAACTGAACATTTACATGGGGTCACAGCCCCTTCTTTTATACACCCTTTTCCCTTTGTGTAAAGGTGCAGGGCTGGGGAAAAACCAGACGCAACTGGTTTGGGGGAGCTTTGGAGCACTTTGTTTTGCTCAGCTCCTCTCTCCTTTCTCAGGACAGGCTAGGGACATCAGACGCACCACAGGGGGTGGAGCCATCATTGTGGAGGGAAGGCACAGCCCTATTCAGGTCCCAGGTGCAACTCCTCCCTCCCATCTAGATGCAGATCTCTCTATTCACCACTGCGCTGACTCACCCTGCCCCTCCAGGAGCCACACACACCTCCCAGCCCCTGTCACTCACAAAGCCAGACATGCAATTCACATCAGGCAGGCAGACACAGAGCACACAGAAATGCCAACTTCTAGAAGTGGCATTTCTACACTAGTTATAATAAATCTGCGCACACCATTGCGCAGCATTTATTCTCACGAGTTCGCACATACTAAACTCGACCCTGCACTCCCCTCATACCAGGAATTACCATGGACACACATATCCCCCATGCATTCCTATGGGAGGGCAGGCCAATCTCACCACACGCACTCAGCGCGCACGCACTTTACACTGGACCACAGTGCTAAAGTGCGCAGAGGCCTAAAACTACTGACACACGAGGCAAAAAGTTTAGGGGTGAACCGGCCAAAAAGGGCCAAGTCCAACAGTTACCGACCCACAGTATCCTATAGATAGCCCGCGTGTTCAGTACGCAGCAGCACATACCACTTAAGCCACCGGACACCAAAAATATACATCGCGGTGCACTGTGGCACCAAAGGGGACTCCCTAGTCACATAATGGACATGACCGTCATCTTTCTATGTTGTTTGGCACGCTTATGATGACGCCGCAATCACACATTACTCTCCTTGTTAGTGACCATCTGTATATTTGCAAATGTGCGGTATTGTGAATGTATCGTTGTTTTATTGTAATAAAATCAATAAACAGTTTAAAAAAAAAAAAAAAACTACATGCACAGGCTGGGCCACACTCCAATAATACATATTGCAGTGTCATGACAGACCATACAATACTTACCTGGAATGTGAGGGGCCTCCGCACACCTTCTCGTAGATATGCGGTCTACTCATATCTTAAGAGACACAACATACGAATTGCTCTTTTACAAGAGACAATTTAAACAGTGCTGAAGCACTCAGGCTGCAGAGGAAATGGAGGGGTAAAGTATATGCTACTGATTACTCATTAGTTGCACGAGGGGCCCTAATCTGGATCCGCCCAGGCACACCCTTTACTGTGGAGGAGGTACTTGTTGATAAAGACAGCAGATATGTGTTCTTAAAGGGTAGGCTAGACGGGCATTATATACTGTTAGGTAACATATATGTCCCTGATACTGAACAAGATCAATTTCTTAGATCGCGCTCCCAAATATTAACTAAATGGTGCGACATGCCGTGGCTCATTCGAGGGGATTTCAATAGTGTCATGAATACAGGGCTGGTTAGATCCTTCCAACCCTTAGAAACACAGCGGCCACAACCAATTCTGCGACCCTGAATGTTTGGGTGTTTGGGTGGGATCTGGTTGATGTCCGGAGACATCGGTACCCTGTAGCGAAGATATACTCCTTTCACTCAATACCACATGATTTGCATGTTCGGCTGGACAGATTTCTCAGTTCACCTTCATTACTTCCCTACGTGACAGGTCGGATTACCGGGGTCGCACACATTCCGACCACAATCCAAATTATGTTACACTGAGTTGGGAGAATGGACCTCCTAGTATCCCTACGTGGCGGCTTCAACCATCTACGCTGGAGGACCCGTTATTCAGAGACGCTATAGGGGAGGCCCTTAGTGAGTGCTTCACAGACAACAAGGGGACGGCCCCATCCAGGATGGTGGAATGGGCAGCCATGCAGGTCACGATACGTGGCAGATGCTTGGGGTTGGGCTGTGGTTTGAAGAGGCAAGTGAAATCGGAGCTGTTTACAGTGGAAAAGGATTTACTAAGCTTAGAATCTCGAGCAATTGATGTCCCCCCAGACTCGGCGACGCTATTAGAAGCGCGTAAAGGCACACGGGACTCCTAAGACGTCAGCAGTGTTTAAATTATGCAGCGCATTCAGCGACAGCACACGATAAAGCTGATCTGTCTGGGGCTTTGTTGGCCTGGTTGATCAGGCGGGATCAGTCCACGAGCCTCATTACTGCGCTTCGGTCACTGGATGGTGGACATAAGTACCCACAGCGTGAGATTCACAGTGAATTGACCATGCACTTCACTTGGTTATATACATTTGCCCTGAGCGTCTCTGACACAGACATACATTCCTTTCTGGATAGTCTCACCTTTCCCAAACTCACACCTGAACAGCGCAGGGAACTAGATACACCTATTACATTGGGGGAAGTGAAAGGCACAATGCATGCGCTACCTTCTGGAAAGGTCTCGGGGCCAGATGGCTTCCCCCATGAATTTTATAAGACATACACCGATATTCTAGGTCCACTGTTATTGGGAGTATATAGGGAAACATTAGAAGGTGCTGCCCTTCCAGCCTCGCTTACAGAGGCCACTCTGATTTCCCTCCCGAAGCCGGACAGAGATCCCACGAGCACAGGTGCCTATCGCCCTCTGGCGTTGTTGAATGGGGATTATAAAATACTGGCGGGTAGACTAGCCCTGGTCACACCGCACTTGGTCCATCAAGACCAAAATGGCTTTGTCCCAGCCCGAAACACTTCCCTAAATATTCGTAGGCTTTTCCGGGTGATGCACAGTGCTGTGGAGGATTGACCAGCATTGGGTTGTTTGGTGTTGGATTTAGAGAAAGCCTTCGATACGGTGGAATGACCGTTTATGTTTGCGGTGTTACGTCACTTTGAGTTCGGGCCATACTTTCTAAGTCTAGTTAAATTGCTATACGAAACACCTACTGTACCGGTCCACTTGGGAACCCTATTCTCGAAGTCCATACTGATTGGGAGGGGAACTAGACAGGGGTGCCCTCTCTCTCCACTAATATTATCCCTAGCCATAGAGCCACTGGCAATAGCTCTGCGCCAATCAGCAGCTCATTGGGATAGACAACTGGGGGAAGAGACTCATGCCATATCGTTATATGCGGACAATATCTTGCTTTATATCAGGGATTTGCAGACAATACCCCCGGTCATACATAACACACTTAAACTATTTGCTGAAGTGTCAGGATTGGGTGTAAATTGGGGGAAATCATGTCTGTTCCCCTTCACTCCTGGAGCAAACACATCACAATTGATAGTGGATGGTGCATTGGTGGCTTGGCAACCAGATGTGTTTAGATATCTAGGTGTTCATATATACCACACGGATCGGAACTTCTGGATGGTAATCTATCCAGGGCCATCACAACTTTGAGACCCCAAATAGAATTTTGGAAAACGCTCCACCTCTCTGTTGCAGGTAGAGTGGCGCTTATTAAAATGGTGATGCTGCCCCGCCTGCTACATTATTTTGCAAACCTTCCACTGTATCTGCCTGGGTCATTCTTTCAACCATTGGAGGGGATGATGAGGGAACTCATCTGGAATAACACGCGATGTTGGGTGGCGCTCGCCAAATTGTATTTGCCCCAGACGCAGGATGGACTGGCCTTGCCCAACATGGAACATTACTACCTGGCATCCCAAATACAATGGGTTCAAAAATGGATGGCGGAACTCCAGCTTAATGACACGGCGGAAGGTGGGTCCCCATACACGTTGGACAGGCTTCTTTTTCTTTTTCATCCATGCACTAGATCGCGCGCCTCTCCCACTCCTGGTACAGATAGCTCAGAAGTGCTTTCGTAGGGCCCTGCATCTCACCAGACATATTATACCATGTGTTAGGTACGGGCTACACCTTATAAAATGGTTCGTGGAATCCATCCATTCACATACTGTCGTTGATTAACACCTTTGCGTAACAAATGGGAGGTAGACCTGGCAAGACCCTGTGCACCCAAAGAATGGGGAATATTGCTGAATAGCCCTAGACAAATCCCAAGAAATGCAAGGTTTAGACTTATTCAATTCTATATACACAGAGCCTATTTATCCCCAGATAAAATTAATAGATTTTTTAACAGAGCGGATGCCTGCTGGCCGCGTTATAGTCTGGTGGATGCAGATCTATTGCATATGTTGTGGTCGTGCCCCAGGCTGCAAGGTTACTAGCATGGTGTGATCCAATTGTTGAATACAAGCACAGAGAGGACACTGCCGAACACATGGGAGGCTCGCATAACAGGAATATTTCCTAGAAAAAAGGAACAGAAGGCTTCCTCCAGATTTTTAGACCTGGGTTTGGTGGTGGCTAAAAGGCGTGTCACATGCCGCTGAAAAGCAGAGGATCCCCCTCCACTTACAGCCTGGGCTAATTCTATGTTAAACTGGGCCATGGCTGAGGCGGTCTCACTATCAAGAGAGGACCATTTCGGCAACCTGGGGTACGATTCTGATGGCACTTCAGGTAGCATTGACTCCGGAGGATCCTCCAGATGTTCCTGGTACAGATTAATTCAGCCCTGCATGGGAGCAGAATGACTTATTAGTAACGTGGTCTGTAGTGCACATAATACATACAATGGATCAGTGTGCAGTAATTTGGTATTGTGAATGATGCAGCTGGACCGGTATAGGTGAAGCTGTAGTGGCAGATGTGACTCTTCTCCCTTCCCTTCCCAACCTCCCTTCTTCCCTTCCCAACCTCCCTTCTTCCCTCTGTTGTCCCCCTTTTTTAATTGGATGTTAGTCGATTCACTGTTACAGACCTAGTAATTTGCCTGTCAGATGGGGTTTCACAGCAATGCCGGAAGGAGACATCAGAACAATGTATAGGAGGAGTACCGCTGGATTTGTAATATATAAATCTACTATGGATATGTGTTGGATCAGTGGCTAGCCCTGAATGCTGTTATACAATGGTCGTGTTAGTTGTAGATTATCATAATATACAGCTCTGGTTGGAATAGCCATTGCTTATGTATCCACTGACTCAATGTAATGTATAATTGGTAATGTAACACCAGCTGATTCTACTGAGTATATTATATGTCTGTACCATAACATGCATATTTGGAAAAAGTTAATAATCAGATTAAACAAAACAAAAGAAATATTAATGTTTCAAAGATTTTTTATCTTTTTTGGCACACTGTTTTCACAACCAGTTTCCGTAGTGGTTTCACAGAAGAAACTGACATCTGCGCACCACAGGGGACTTACATGGCTCCATCATATCCGGAGATGACGTCACCGCGGAGCCGTACAACGCCGTCCCCTGGTGCGCGGAGGTACTGCAGAAAATTTTCCGGATCCAAACTGGCGCCTGGAGAGAATTTAAAGTTAAGGAATCTGCGGCTAGACTGTGTCTTTACCAGATATATCGTTACCGAAGGTAAGTAATTTTTACATCTGATAGAGACATCTAGCCGCAGATTCCTTAACTTTGAATTAAATACCATAACTATACCTCACTGAAGGAGGGTCTGCAAACTAATCCTACAAAAGTTCTCAAAGAGAACTAGCTGGTCAAAACTAACAATCGACCAATGTATGTAGGAATACCAGAGCAAGAGCTAGGCTCTTAATAAAATGCATGATCACTGTCACAGAACATATAAATAAAAAACAACCTTACAAGTCTGAGAGAATCGGCCCTGAAGGAAAAAGGGTTAAAAACCCCTGAAGAACCAACTGTCGGATGACAGACATTAATCCCTGTCGCCCAAAGGGGTAAGACAACTCGATGACCAAAGGGTCAAATGCATGATAAAAGTCATATAATCTGCATTGTTCATGACAATAAAGATTCAGAAAAAGAACTGTCCTGATAAAATCCCATAACAGGACTTCCAGAACTAATTTTCCCAAGGGAAAGATGAACAACAACTCCTCCTTGGTATAAATGATTTAGTTTAAAGAAAATGAAAACTCATCCTATGCACCAATTGTATAACATCCTGCCACAAAGATTCATATATATATAGAGACATAAATATATATACAAACATAAATGTGTCACCAGATACTCCGATTGACACAGCAATTCACAGGATTTCACTGGCCAATAACTACTGCCAGTACGCAAGAACATATAAAGCTTGCCTTCGTACAGCCTTCAGTGACAGACTGAATACAATTTCGAGCTCTGAATAAGCTCAAACACCAAGACAAGCGAGAAAAACGAATCAACCGCATCTTTGAATAAAACTCTTTTCTTTTCTCATTTAAATAAAATAAATACAAAAATATGTATAACGCTTATAATACAGTCATGTATACACTGTATACATAAGAACTAACTAGAACTGAGAAATCAGTTCCAAAAGCGCTTTTCAATAATATTGAAAAAGGTAACGCACCTAATAGTGCAGTTCCAAAACATCTTATAAAATAAATCCTTGTGAACAACAGGCACATATGACACCTGTGATACAAGACAATATATAAAACACAGCAGCACATTATATCATGTATACACCGTATACCCCCCAAAAAACAACACTCTGAAATGAGAGGTTCGGCAAAAATACACAACCCAGGGAGAAAAGGGGTACTACGTCACCAATACAAACCGTAGGTGACTTGCCATAAGAAAATTTCGTCTGTCAAATGGTGGCCTAAAGAAATGACACCACAAGAAAAAATAGTCATGATTCCTCACGAGATGAAAAATGCTGAAAGTAACAAGTGCATCCTCTCCAGAAGACAGAAAATGTGGATCAGGCAGAACCACGTATATCAAGAACATCATAGGAAAAAGAAAAGCCTATTATAAAATAGTCTCCAAGACTTTCATGGTTGATTGCCAACCAAATATACGTTGGTCTTGAGACAAGTTGGGCCAACATGTGCATCACAAACCTTTGGCTGCCAATTTACCACACCACAAAGTGGAGCAGGGATAGGGATTGCCTGCATTTGAGGAAATATTCATGTCCAAAGTAGACACTGTTTCTTTACCCTAAAGGAAGAACTCACAAGCAAATAGCAACCAAAAGAATGCAAAGTATATACTCTGAAGTAGAGCAACGCTTTAACTTGCTCAATCTCTTCAAAGAATTGAAGCACTCATAATAAATACGTAGTCCGCTCAAGAAGAGAAAACAAACTGCACTAAATACACTGGTTAAGAAAAAAACACAGAAGCGTGTAAAGGTAACAGAACCCTCGAGAGGGTATCACAAGAGGAAAAGAGCGGCTATTAGCTCACTACCATAGTATAAGAGAGATCTATAGTATACAAATAGACTACAAAAGTAGTATTTCTGAAGAGCTATACAACAGCAAACCAATAGTCCACGTAGTGTAAGTCACATACCCAATCAGGGGTATAACCTCTTGAGACAAAGCTCTTCATCAGAGTAAAACAAAAGAATAAACCAGCTACCTAGCTGTAAATACCATTCAGAGATTAAAGAAGAGAAATCTGGAGACAAAGGTTCTCATTATATGAAAAAAGTAGTGCTTAACACTTCAACACTACAAGACATAGCAGAGGGAGGAGATAATCCTTAAACATTAGAACCACAGCTGTGGATACATAAGACATAAACAAAAGACCTAATAAGATCAAATTATAAATGGCCAGCAATGATGCGTTGTACTGCAGAATCAGCCTAGCTATCAAATAAACAGGTTCCATCAAAGGGCAAGTCTTTCAAGCTCTCCCGAACATTCTCAGGAAATTTTGACTCACGCAACCAAGCGTGTCGACAGAGAGCAATTGATTGAGCCATAGCTCTTCTAATGGAATCTGTTGTGTCCATCGTCAATTTAATATTAAACTTTGCCATTTCACGGCCATCCTGCACAAGCTGAAAGAGTTCAACCCTGACCCCTTCAGGAAGGGAAGGAAGAAGGTGATCCACAGAGTCCCACAAAGCATAGAAAGCCCTTCCTAAGACACAAGATGTGTTCAACGACCTCAAGGCTGAACTAGTCGACGCAAAGATATTCCGGCCACACATCTCCAACCACCTAGACCGTTTGCCTGGCGGAAGCAAAGGAGAAACCTCCAAACTTGGCGAAGCTGTAGCAGTTTGTACAACAAACCCTTTAGCAGTAGGCTGACGAGAAAGACAAGCAGGGTCGTCCAGGGTAGGACATCGGTGCTAAATGGCACGATCAGCAGAGATACCTGAAATCGGCCTTGCCTAAGTACCCAGGAGAATGTCTTACAGAGACTCTCCATAAGGTAGTAAAGGTTCAACACCTGTGACACCCTGATGAAGCAGATCCAATAATGGATCAGATGACAAAGTCACAGATGGAAGCTACAATTTTAGTATTCCAGCAGCTCTCTTAATAGCCTCAGCGAAAGCTGCACTAGCCTCAGTCGCCATTCGTGGCGAGGAAAGCAAACCATAATTAGGAGACGGTTGCAGACTACTATCTCCACCAAATGTCGCCAAAGAACCTCCTACCTGAGGCTGACCAAGACCAACCAAGCGGTCGATGTCACCAGTTTCTGCGGGAAACAGCCTTTACAATGAGGTTTTTACCCCGTTAAGCCTTTACAACGCATTTTTTAGCGCAGATATTTTTACCGCGATTATGCATTTAAAACGCATGCCAATACAACGCATTTAAGGTAAGCTGGGGGGGGTGGGGGGTCTCCCCCCACAAATACATTGTTTTTAAATATAAAAACAATGCATGGTATTGGCATGCGTTTTAAATGCATTTTCGCTGTAAAAACATGCGCGCTAAAAAATGCGTGTAAAAGGCATGCGAAGTAATTGCATACGATGTACCGTCGTACAACCGTTTCTGCAGAGTCTTCTTGCAATACTGGAGAAATAGCAACATAACCAGCTTCATCTTCAATTTGTAATGGAGAAGGTGTAGGAACTGCAGTGGCTATAAGCGGCATCTCCGGTGCCGATTGACGTTGGGCGGCGTCTTATTGACGTGCACCACGAATGGTGTCTCCGGCATCGTGGCGGCGTCGTGTCCAACATCTCATCCGACGCCATAAACATCACAACGGGAAGCCGCACCAGGCTGTGTCTCGACGTCGTAATGACTCCAGGTACAGAGTCAAGGTCCTCGACCGGCGCCAAGGGCGAACCTGCCGGCGTGCTCCCGATCAAAGTCCCTTCAACCTCCTTGGGGCCCGAAGGCGCACCAGGGGGAGGTGTAGACCCAAAGAAGGATTGCAGAGCCTGAAAATATGCCTGCATCTGGGTCATAGTCACCCCGGCTCTAGGATAAGGAGGGAGGTTGGGGTTCAACTCCTGTGCTAAATCTTCCGGTAAAGAACGGGAGGAACCAGCAACAACGCCACAACTTCGCGAGACCGAAGACATCTGTGACCTCGATCCCTTCTGATGACTTGGACGACTTGGACGAGCGATGCCCGCGGGAATAGCGCCTTGAATGGCCCCGCGCAGGAACTTCAGAGCGGGAAAGAGATCGACGTCGCCCGGACTCCGATCAGGAGAGACGCGCTGTCAGCAACTTCATTCATCTTTACCGCAAGGACTTAGGCTTCAGCCTCTTACAGGCGTCGCACTCCTCAGAGTCGTGGTGCTCTCCTAAGCACCACATACGGATGGAATGCGGATCCGTAGCTGACATCTGTTGAGTACAGGTCTCGCACGTCACGTCACCGCGGAGCCATACGATGCCCCCGCCGCGTGGAGGTACTGCTGAAAAGTTTCAAGATCCAGACTGGCACCTGGGGAGAATTCAAAGTTAAGGAATCTGTGGCTAGATGTCTCTATCAGATAGGGAAAAAGCTAATATCAACAGGTACAGAATGAAAGAATTGAAGTAGAAAGCAAAGAGGGAATCTAGAAGACCACAGGGCCCTCAGTTCGCAGAGTGGGGAGAATGGGTGGGTTGATAAGGAATCTACAGCTAGATCCTGTCTCTACCAGATAAGGCATTACTGAAGGTAAGTAACTTGTCCATCTGATAGAGACATCCAGCCGCAGATTCCTTATATTAGAATCAGATACCCAAGCAATACCATCCTTGGAGGAGGGACTGTAAACTGACCTCACCAAAGATCCCCAAAAAGGAGAAACCGGTACAAAGATAGAAGGGAGCAGACTATCCAAAAAACGATAGGTGAAGCAAGATGCTCACCAAAGGACTGACCTCCAATAAGGACTATGGGAAACCCTTAGGGAGTAGAAAGTTACAAGACAGTGAGAAACACAGTATAGAACCAGTAAAAGAGGCAGCCCCAAAAAGGGATGTAGACTACGATCAGGGAATGCAAGAGGACCAAGGACTATAGTCCATAGAGTCCAGGCTCAAAACCAACGGAAGGACCAAACACAGCGAACACATACAACAAAAAAGAGCACCCACTAATCGTCAAGGAAACTATCCTGTGAAACATATTGAGAAAAAAAGTGACCTTCCAATCATAGAATGATGAAGGAGAAAGAGAGAACAATGAATGTTGAAGAGCAGTGCTAGAAAAACAAGAGTAGTAAAAGAAAACACTCTTATACTGAGAACCTCGAAAGATATACAAGGTATCCTCCATAATAATATAACGGAGACGCTCATTAAAGAGAAGGAAGGAAACAGACCAGTACAACTAGAAAGGGTGAACCAGGTCACCAAGAAGGGTGTAGGTAAAATGCAGGGACGTACACAGTATAGAAGGCCAGACGACCATATGTGCAACACACACACACACATACACACACACACACACACATATATATATATATATATATATATCCAAACTCCAATCCTTTCATATAACGCACTTCAGAAACGAAGCAGGCACGGACTGCTTCAAGGTGCGAATGTTGATTTATTTTATTGTTCCCTTTAACATATAGAGGCCACTGCCTCGTCCATGATGCGTTTCAACCGCCTACACGAGGTCTTTATCACATAAACGCGCTGAGTTGACTTGTAGCCTTTTAAAGCATCTTATATTACGTGTGCCCCCTAATGATAGACATAGTCAACAGACTATACTGAATTGTTAATACATCGTAATTACCATACATAAACTTATTGGATTTTTAAATAAAGTTTGGTAACTAAAACACATTCATATTGCTGATTAAATTCATTATTACTAACATGAACATATTGCAAAATGTAACTTCTTTTTATCTTAAAAATAGCATTGTTGGTTATAGCTTCTTGTTAAGTATTCTACCATTGCCAATTTAAACAAATAACTCTAACATTATGTTGCCATAGTGTTATCTCATGTTCATCATAAAGTATATTATAGCCTTCATTTTCTAGCTCTATGACCACATCCAAATAATTTTACATATAGCAGTTCATCATTATTGCATGCATAAATGGTGTAGTCTGTGACCATCTGTTATGTTGGATCACATATAATTATAATAGAATGCCTCTTATATAGGTTCAATCCTGGGTATATATAACAACCAAAAAGTCTGTGCTAATGCTCATAATTTATAGTGTTGCAACCAAGTTCATGACAAACAATATTCACATTAATACTCAGTATATGTTAACATATTATATATGCAGTATGTCCTGAAGCCTATTGACCTACATTAAAATTGATAAAGTGCAAAGTGCTAACAAAGTGCAAACAGTGTATTAAAGTGCTCAAATAGAGAAGCCTAATGACAGCACTGCTCAATACTAATTCATATTATAGTACAAATACATTTATCCCTCTGCTTGAAAATGATAAAGTGCAGATTTCCTTCTGCAAAGAACATATACCCATTAGGACACCATTTGTTATCCTTGATTATCATTTTTGATTAATTCCGACACTACCAATATCATCTGTCTAAATCTATAAATTTGATTTAAAGTGCTAATGTACAAGTGAGGTAGAAAAAATTATAAATAATTAGATAAAGTGCCTTGTGCCTTCTTATATCTGAAAACTGAAGCTGAGAAATTCTCTCTAACATCTTTTGATTATATTTAAATACAGTGCAATTTTGTAATTCTTCACAGTGGGGCCTTAATCAGTTTCTACCATTACTCTTTATATTTCCATTTACAGTTAGGATCATAAAAATATTATGGAGATCCTCGCTCGTGTTGAGCCCATTTGATATTTTTGAATCCAGCGCAAGGATAAATTTGGATTCCAGTTGTCTCAGTAGTTTTTCTCTATTTCCCCCTCTTCTTAAAATAGGTACTGCCCCTATTACAAAGTATTTAAAATTGGTTAAGTTGTTATTATGAACCAATTTAAAATGTCGATGCAACAGGGTAAGATGGATCAGAGTTTACTATTGCTCTTAAGTGCTGTAATATTCTGCTGTGTACCTGTAACTTTGTGCTTCCCACATATTTTGAACCACACGGGCATCAAGCACATAAACAGCATACTCAGTTCTGCATGTATAGTGACCTCTGATATTAACTGGTTTTTCCGTAAAGGCTGGTGTATATCTAGTCGTATTAATACCAAATTTGCATGCTCTGCACAAGCTACATTTGTAAAATCCGTTCTTGGGGGACAACCAATTCAGCCTCGAACTCACTTCAGGGCTGCTGCTGACCAAAGAATTATGCATGGAGGGAGCTCATCTGAATTTAAGTATGGGTTTGTCAGGAAGGACTTGGCCCAATGCAATATCTGTCAAAACAATGGGCCATTGTTTATTGATGATAGATCTTATTTGCCTTTCTTGTTTATAAAACGTTGTAACAAGCCTAATGCCATCTGGTTTGTCTGGTTTTATGCAATCTCTTACACTACTGTGTTTGGTACTACTAGAAGCCTTGAAATAAATAGACTCCCTAGATTTGGCATTGGCTTTCATCTTGGCTTGATTCAAATTATTTAAGTCACAGCCTCGTTCTAAGAATTTGTCAGTAGCCTCCTTTTGACATGTCTCCAGATCAACCTCTGAGCTACAGATTTGACGAATTATGAGGTATCCCCATATGGGATACTACGGATGAGATGTCTAGGATGTGAACTCGTGGCATGGAGAATCAAATTCCCTGCCGTTATTTTTCTATGAAGCTTTGATTCCACTCGACCATTGCTAAGATATATTTGCACATCCAAAAACTCCATTACTTGGCTACTGATTTGTGCTGTAAACTCCAGATTCAATGTATTTGTATTAATCTGTTCCACAAATAATCCAGCACTCTTCTCAGATCACCTCCAAATAATAAAAACATAATCAATAAACCGCCACCAATTGACCACATGGTTGTTCCATTCTTGATTGTGTTTCACCTTGAGAACCTGCTCCTCCCACCAGCCCACATGTAAACACGCGTAACTAGGGGAGAAGCATGCTCCCATAGCGACCCCCCTCAATTGTTGAAAGATTTCCTTATCAAACATAAAATAGTTATTAGTGAGACATAAATTGATCATTTTTAGCAGCATTTGATTGGGGTTATAAAAACAAATTGGTCTCTTATCCAAGAAATGCTTAACCGCGTTTAATCCATCTTCATGTTTTATGCTTGTATATAGTGAGGAAATGTCTATAGTAATAAAATGTAATCATCTTTCCAAGTCATTTGGTACAATTTCTTGAGAAAATCTCCTGTGTCTTTTATGTATGATGGTAAACTGGTAACAATCTCCTGCAAAACATAATCCACATACTGGGAAATTTTCTCAAAAAGACCCCTTTTTGCCGAAATGACCGGTCGCCAAGGTATTGGTGTAGTCCCTTTGTGTACTTTAGAGATAAAGTACATTACTGGAATTCATTATTTAAAAATGAAAATTCATCTTTCGAGATCAGTCCTTCTCGTCTCCATTGAGTCAAATCATTTTTAACTGCAGATTTAACAGCCCTTACTTCTTGCAGTGTAGATCTTTTGTAGCATACTGTGTCATCTAAATGCCTATAGGCCTCCTTAAGATATTCTGTTTTAGGCCATAGTACCACTTTACCACCTTTGTCCGATTTGTTCACAATAATTTCATTGTTGTTGCTCAATATTTTCATTAAATTAAAATATTGTTTTTCCCGATGTTTCCATTTACTTTTGACTGTGTTCTTTTTCCGATTAAGCTTCTTTAATTCTTCTATCACCCAATCATTGAATACATCAACTGCATCCCTGGGCATTATTGGAATAAATGTTGAAACTGGCTTAAATGGGCTTTCAAATGTTTCTGAAATATTGACATGTGCTCCATTCATTACTTGTTGTGTGGACATTGTCATATTGTGCATTCGTTCCTCATACTCGAATGCTGGTAATGCCTTCAGTGCTTCCACATCCGAGGCCTGTAATGTATTCTGTTGAATATAGCACACCTTGCTTACTTTAGGTGGCTGATCAGTTGCATTTTTGAGTTTGAAGAATTTCATCAGTTTCAGCTTTTTTATGAATTTAAAGACATCAATTCTGGTCTGATTGTAATCAAAATTACTTTCGGGACAGAAGGTAAGACGCAGGGACAATAATTGTATTTCCGCTTTTGTTAATTGTATGTCGGTTAAATTCATGACTGTCTTATCGTTAACTTTTACTTTCGCCTCCACTTTCTGGCCTGCACTTTTTTGTTGACGTTGACTCCTGGATTTCCTCCTCTCCCGTCCTCTTTGATTCCTTCGCCGCCTTGTTTGTATTGAGGATTCCATGGGCGTAGTGTTTGTCTGCGATCCTGCCTTAAAAAAATCAAGCTCCTCTGCCAGCGTGAAATTGACGTTTTCTATGCTTTTCTTGTTTTTAGCCGAATCATTGCCATCTTCCGAGTCGGTTCCGCTCTGTATAGAGCTTAAATCGGAAGCTGATGTTCCTTCAGTTAAATAAGTGCTGCTAGTAGTATTCTGACTCACAGAAATGGAGCTGGTTAAATGTTGTCTTTTGCCAGTACCAAATTTTCTTGTAAAAGTAAAGATTCGCTCCGTTTCGCAATCATTTTTATCTCTTGCAAATTTGAACGCTTGTCTGGTCTTAATATCGTCCTCATGTTTTCTTACGCGTTCCATTACTTCCATGCGGCTTTTCGCGATCAACTCCTTTTGTTCCAATCCTTCTAATAGACCATTTATACGTTCAATTTCCTTCAGTGTTGTGGCACGATCAATATCTGCATATTTGATTAAAATGAGCACCAATCTCATTGATGCCTCCAAATTGCTCACTGCCCATTCCTTGAGCATTAGTAGATTTGGATTTCCAAAGCTAGGCGCCACCATAATGCTTAGCCCTCGAGGTACTCTCCCTGCTTCATGATATTTTTCCAGGGATTTTTTCTCCCACCACTTGGTTAGCTCAGTTCTCATGTTCTTTTCAAGTAATTTCAAAAGTGTCCTCACATCCTTTATTTCTGTAGTGTCACCGGGTATTGTATTTCCTTTGTCAATGGTAACTTCCGGTAAATTCAGAAACAATGCTTCTGCTGCGGCTTCCCTGTTATATATATATATATATATACACACACACACACTGCAGAGACATCCAAAGATAGATGTAAAGATAAATATGCATATAAAAAACATAGACATTTCCATAGACACACAAGTCATACAGAATACAGCAAAAGCATATCCACCCCTCCAAAGGTAACTTATGTCCACTGCCAGAGAGCGGAAAGGCAAGAAGTGGAGGAATGAGGGACACTCCAAGAACAGAGGTAACCACGAAAGGGCAGAGATAATACATCCTACCGGTCAGAAAAAAAAGAAGAGGTTATGACAGTATTGAGATGGAGACAGAAAGACAAAGCTGGGAAAGTGCAACACAATGCCACATAAGAGCAGGAAGTGGAAGGCATCGCCCACTACAGGAAAACAAGGGCAACCATCCATGAACCAACGCCACGATTAAGGAAGGATGTCAGCAGGCGGTAGCAGGAGAAGTAAAGAATAGACAGCATGTGGAAAGTCCACCATGAAAGAGAAGACAGCCAGTGGAAACCAAAGTCTGGTGGCAACAGATAGTTGATTATAACAATCACACATTGCCCAACTTATGGAAACAGGACAAAACAGGCAAGAAACCTGACCAACGCTTCATAGAAACTTGAGGAAAGGTTGGATATGCCATAGGAAAAGGTAATTAAATACCCTTACTAAGGAAGGGGGTGGGTTAAAGGAACCTCTGCCAGACAACAAGGGGGGACGCAACAAAGGTGGAAGTAGAGGGAGAAAAGATACAGGAAAGAAAGGGAAACCCAGCCGTAGGAAGGTAGGATCCTTCTAGCATTGTTATCCCCACTTTTTGTTTGGTCTCTGTGTCTTTTTGACCTAGTCTGCTGGGATCTTGCTAATCAGGACCCTAGCAACTGCACTTTCTCTCCTAAATTGACATGGTGAGTACTTTGGTACCCCCACAAGTGGCTACTGGTGTACCCTTATATGTCCCTAGTATATGGTACTGAGGTACCCAGGGCATAGGTACACCAGGGGTCTCTCATGGGCTGCAGCATGTATTGTGCCACCAATGGGAGTCCACTTAAACTGTGACTACAGGCCTGCCATTGCAGCCTGTGTAAGTTGGTGCTTTCACCTCTCATGACAGTTACAAGTTTCCTTATATTTGAGGTCACTGCACTTGAAACCTATAAGTCACCCCTATGGCTCTTAAGTCCAGAGGCCAAGGCGCTTAGTTATAAGTGTGAAGGGGGGACGCCCGCATCGTGTGGAGGTGGGGGCTGGACTTCTCGCCCCAGCAGCACTTGCGGCCACAGATGCCGCAGCAGCACCATCCATTCTGTGCCCGGAGGCGCCTACATAATTGAACTCGGGCTTCCGCTGCGCAGGACGCCCACATTGGGTGGAGGTAGGGGCTGGACTTCTTGCCCCAATAGCACTTGCGGCCACAGACGCCTCCGCCTCAGCAGCACCATCCATTCCGTGCCCAGAGGAGCCTACATAATTAAACTCAGGCTCCCGCTGCACGGGACACTCCCGGGCGCATGCACGGGACACTCCCGGGCGCATGCCCGGGAGAAGACCGGGCCAAGAGCAGGCCCGTTTATGCCCGTCAGCGGCCGGCAGAGGCTGGGCTGGGCCCCCCCTCTTTCTTCTGGCACAGCAACATCAACTATCAGGTTACAGCGCGTCTCTAGCAATCAAGCTAATCAAGCAGCCATGGGGAAACGAACAGGGCCCCCAACTGTGCACCCCTCTGTCAACCTTGATAGTATGCTGGAAAGAGTGGTCAATATTGTGATCAGCGAAGTCGAACTAACTGAACGCAGACTGTCACTGGGAAGTGAGGTGGTACAAACTGTATCAGTACCTGGTGGGGCCGCATCTACATCTGATCCTGCACCAATTCTTAATCCTGCAAGTTGTGACTTTCCACTTCCAGTGGGTGATGCCAAAAAGGAGTTTACCTTTGGTGGGACTGCCAATGATAGCCTTGGACAAGACCTGCCAGCAATACAGTTGCCCATTACAGCCCCCCCGCAGCACCAAGTGTGACTTCAAAGTGTAAAACAATGACAGGGAAATCTGTCAGCACTAAAAGGAAACAACCCCCATGCTCTGGTGCGCTCCGAAGTGATCTAACCTCCTGGGTGCAGTCGTCGTCCAGTGCCTGCCTTTCAGTCCAGTCCTCGAATGGCAAGGCCAGTCATTGTTATTTCACCCAGACTGAAGCGACATTTGAACTATCGGATTTAGGGCAACCTTTTATCAATGTCTTATGCTCTCTGTTAGGGGATTTGATAGACATGAAACTCAATCCCTTAATGAATCGCCTGGATCATCTGGAGACTATGATGAAAAGAATCAGTAACCGGGATATGACAGCGGGAACGACCAACCGCATACTTAATGTTACACACGTAGATAGTTCGTCTCCTAGTATTATGGGCCCAATAGACGCCCACTCAATCGAACCTTCTTGTAAGACTTTTTCACAACCAATTGACAGGCAGTCTTTTCTTGCTAAGGACAATGTCATTCCACAGTTCCCTTTGCCCAATGATCATCCCGCAACTTCAGTAGGGGTGATCCATCTATTCCCTTTACCTCTACATCAAAATCTAATTTTACATCTAAAGGTCGGCCATTGAATCTCGGCCCAACTAGCAGCACCACACCTTTCCCCCCCGAGCGAGCCCCACGGTAGACCAAATATGGATGTGTTAGAATTACCACCGGCAGCTTGTCCCTATGTTCTTGTGTTGGCGGGGGTACCAATCCTTAAATAGAGCAGAGTGAATCCTGGGATCAACTACGTAACAAATGTGTGTATAGAAGAAGCAGTTTAATGTTTTGAACATGAAAGAGATAATTATGGTACGGAGGGTTAGTTGGGTTGGCAACTCACCCAAAAACATAGAAGGGGGACTGTGTTGTCATTAATATTCACAGACCCTCAATGGTAAGGGCACTCCTAAGAAACCAGGAGATCTTCACCCCTAGACAGTCTAATATTTGGTCTTTACCACTGGGTTATTTCTACAAACCACCCCCTAGGGGCTTACTACTTGGCCCTCCCCACCCTAGCTGTATGGATTAATTGGTGCCCTGGACTGACTAAAACCTCCTTCTCGGATCGGTGGGGTGGACCCTACATTCACACGCTTACCGCACACCTTCATGAAACATGCTCATACAGCCATAATTGGCGTTGGGGCTTGTGATAAGCAGGATTTGAATATACTTAGTTGGAATGTTGCCGGCCTACAATCAAAAGTCGTTTTAGCCGATTGGTTGGAGTTAGTCAGACAATACGGCATCTTAATGTTCCAAGAGACCTGGGCCACCAAAGCAATCTACCTTGAGGGGTTTGAGTGCTCCCTCCCCCAAATCTGGACGCCCATCTGGTGGCCTTCCTATATGGGTGAACATTGCGGGTGGTGGTAGTGTTAAGGTCTTACAAACTCACAGCGATAAATTTCAAGCTTTAAAATGTGAAAGGGGGTATCCTGTATTTGATCAACTTTTATAATAATGATTTTTATAGCACTCCTAATGCAAATTTTATTAACCTATTTAATTTTATTGCCTCTTTAAGGAATTTGAAGGGTTTTGGTAATAGTCAGTATCTGTCTGGAGGGTGGGGGGGGATTAAATCTACCTTATTCACCAGGTCTTACCCCCAGGAATTGTAGCAGTGCACATATTTGTAACAGGGGTGTAGAGTTGACAGAGCATTTGCAATCTCATTTTTTTAAGTAATGTCATGGATATTGCTGCCCTTAATAATTATGACAAGCTGCCCGAACCGACATTCAGAGGCAGGGACAGCGCCACCACGATCGATTAAATTTTTATCTCCCCTAGTCTAGAGGACTTTTTAGTGCACACTAAAGTCAATCCCACAGCGATCATAACCCGACTGAAGCAGTGTTGAGATTTTCCCTTAGGCCCCTGTATAAAATAGAGTGTGGGGCAAGGAATCTGGTGGCATCGACAGACAAACTACGACTGGCATGGCGAGGGGATGATTCTGCTGAATTGTTTCATAAGGTGGTTAGGGAAAACCCAACACACTTCGAGATTTGTTTGTCAGTGCAGGAATCCAATCCGGAGGCCATTATTGCTTTTACCAAACTCTGCTCAGCATGCAAATCTGAATTACTGAAACCTGCCGCTACTATACCCCAAGGCCCCAGATGGTTTAACAGTGAGTGTTCGTTAGTTAACCGTCAGCTGCGTAAGGCCTTATCTGCAAAACCTAGGTGCAACCTGTCAGTCCAGTTGTTAAGAAAGATGTACAAGTTAGTCACCTCCTTGAGGAGGGAAGAAATATTGACCGAACGGTGGGATGCACTTGCCTGTGCTGCGAGCTCAAAGAACGGTAAACTTTTTTGGGATGCTGTAAAAGATATGAGAGCAATGGGTCAGACATTAACACCGATCAGTTGCAACATAACTAGTGAGGCTTGGGAAGCTCACTTTACTGCGATATATGCAGCCCCCTCACACAATAAAGATTTGCTGGAGCTTCCCACCCCTATAGGAATATCGATATCCTTACCTGAAGTAGAGGAAGCTATACACCAGAGCCTGGGTAATAAAGCCCCAGGTCCTGATGGGCTACCTATTGATCTCGTCAAACACAAACAGGACATTTGGGCCCCGCTTTTGCTTAACGTTTTTAATAATCTAGCCTGTTCCCAGCTACCAAGCTCATGGTCAACCAGTACCATTGTCCCAACCTTAAAAAACAGGTTACCGTTCCCAGCCAGGTTGCTATAGACCCATTTCCTTGATCGACACTACGTTGAAGATTTTAGGAAGATTAAAATCTGGGCTGATGAGAATTCTATTTTGCATCCGTCTCAACTTGGTTTTAAGAACAACGTGGGTACAATCGAACAATGCCTCAACCTTCATTTATTAATCGGGAAATATACAGTTGCTCAGCGGTCACCAATATACTTGGCTTTTATGGATCTGACATCTGCTTTCGATTATGTTAATCGGTCCCGTCTATGGTCCAGTCTTTCAGAATATGGAATGGATGATGCATTAGTACATTTTTTAGCATATCTACATAGAGATTTGAAAGCCAGGATCCGAATTAACATGTGTGGGGAGGTTTCCAATGATATCGGTGTTTTTAGAGGGGTGAGGCAGGGGTGCGTTCTGGCCCCATTACTTTTTATTTAATATATTAATAATGCACATGCCTCTCTATCAACGCTCACTAAAGATGTCCCAAGAGTTAAAGGCCATATACTCCCAGCCCTCTTATCTGCTGATGATGCAGTCCTAATGGGCCGCACACCAAATGTCTTGCGCCTTTTGGTGCGAGGCTTTGTAGACTTTATGGCCTCTTTAGACTAAGGGTGGGCATAGCAGGCGTAGTGCCTCTACGTGTATTTCCACGGAGTTTGAAAAAAACTCAGTGGACATACGCTATGCTCCCCCCCCAAATTAATAAAAAAGAAGGCACTTACCTGCGTGGCTGCCTCCTCCTCTGCCTGGCCGCTCTCCTTCCTTCTCCTTGCCGTCCTTCTATGAAAAAACACTACGTTATGTGTCTTGCGCAAGACGCACAACGTAGTGTTTTTTTCATAGGGGAAGGACGGCAAGGACGGCGAGGAGCAGGAAGGAAAGCGGCAGGCAGAGTAGGAGGCAGCCACGCAGGTAAGTGCCTTCTTTTTTTTTTTTAGGTCTCGCCTCAGGCAGCGCATGCGCTGCTCTGGCGAGACTTTTAGTAAGGGGGCTTCAAAAAGCTGACCACACGCTTTTGCTTGTGGCCTAAAGCTTGCGGTTACGCGCACAGTCACGCGCACAGGCGCCATCTGGCTTTCCTCTCTTGTCATGGCTCATTAAGCGTATCGCTCGCGGGCACCCTTACAGCGCTCGCACATCGCACACCACTCGCCAGACGTGCCTCCGCGCGCACATCGCACACCACTTGCCAGACGTGCCGCCTTGTTTTGCGATTTATACACTTTTTCATTATTAAACACACACCTGCGTCGCGTTATTATTAGCGGCCCTTTAGCATTTGGAACTCACGTGCTCTCTCTCAAAGCCAGCGTCGTCCACAATTGATACACTTTTTAGTCATTAAACAAACATCTACTGCGCATAATTGTTAAATAAATAGAGCGCGGCCCCAGCAAACACATCATTGCAGTGCCAGCAGTGTGATTTTGTTTTACTTTTACAAGCACGCGTGTGGCGTGTGAGCGCGGCCCTTTGGCATTTTCAACTGAAGTGCTCTCTCACCAAAGCCAGTCTTGTACACAATTTGTACACTTTTGCGTTATTAAACAAACATTTCGGGAGCGTTATTATTAAATAAATAGAGGCCCTGCGCACACGCTTTTAAGTGTTTACAACACAAAGTAAACGTTGTATACAAAAGATGACAGGAAATCCTTTCTTCCAGTATTTGCCACTGGTAATTAATCATCAGCTTCAAAGTATATAAGCCTCATTGCCGTATTATAAACACGCGGCGGATTAATTACCAGTGGCAAATATAATTATATGTAATGCCAATTTGGAATTGAAAACGCCTAAACTGAAAGATTTACTACTGAGAAGAAGTGAATATTTACTTTGGATGGAAGTTTAGGACCCGCTGGGTCGGAATTAACACCAGTTGCAAGGTCTGAAGTCCTACCATATTCCATTTGAGCTGGCTTGCGGTGGAAGGCGCCTCGTGTTTATAATACGGCAATGAGGCTTATATACTTTGAAGCTGATGATTAATTACCAGTGGCAAATATAATTATATGTGATGCCAATTTGGAATTGAAAACACTTAAACTGAAAGATTTACTACTGAGAAGAAGTGAATATTTACTTTGGATGGAAGTTTAGGACCCGCTGGGTCGGAATTAACACCAGTTGCCAGGTCTGAAGTCCTACCATATTCCATTTGAGCCCTGAAGAAGTCAAGGGTTATATACCCAATGACGAAACACGTGTTGGCTGGCATATGAAACAACACTTCATTAAATGAAAACTGGAAGAAAGGATTTCCTGTCATCTTTTGTATACAACGTTTACTTTGTGTTGTAAACACTTAAAAGCGTGTGCGCAGGGCCTGTTACAATTTGTTTAAAACGGACCAGTGTCCACCATTGAGGGCTTAGGGGTTTTCCCTCACCTGTGGCACCGCACTGATATTTCTTTTCGTATTACACTCACGATATTAGGTTAGCGCCGTGACATACCCTGCGTTTAACAATACCCCCCTTTTGCTTTTGTTTCATTAAATAAATAGAGCGCTGCCCTTTAGCATTTTGAACTCACGTGCTCTCTCTCAAAGCCAGCCTTGTCCACAATTGATACACTTTTTAGGCATTAAACAAACATCTCCGGCGCATAATTGTGAAATAAATAGAGCGCGGCCCTTTTGCATTTTCAACTTACGTGCTCTCTCACCAAAGCCAGCCTCGTACACGGTTTATACACTTTTTCAAGCCAGCGTTGTCCACAATTGATACACTTTTTAGTAATTAAACAAACATCTACGGCGCATAATTGTTAAATAAATAGAGCGCGGCCCCAGCAAACACATCATTGCAGTGCCAGCAGTGTGATTTTGTTTTAGTTTTACAAGCACGCGTGTGGCGTGTGAGCCAGTTGGCACAGTGTATAGTGTACAATTACTATTTTAATATGTTTTATAAAAATACAAAGGCTATTCTTCATATAACCTTGTATCGAGTTCCTTTTATGGTGTGCCTGGTATGGTGTTGCTATGTACGTATTGCGCAAACGCTTTACACATTAACTCAGGGATAAGCCAAACTGCTAGAAAACTTATTTCTATATACAATAAAAGCAAAAAAATGTTTAATTATCCAAAACAAAATCCTTAGTGCAAAAACAACAACTGTTACATTGCTAAAAAATTATAAGATCCCAAAGGCGAGACCTATTGGCTTTGCCAATGCTTGTTATTAATTTGGGAGGGTGGAGGGGCTGGCTAACTCCGCTCCGCCACGGAGGGGAGTTTTTGCCTAAACTCCGTGTTTGGAACGGAGCGCGGAGTAGGCAAAAATTCGCAAACTCTATTGACAGAGCGGAGTTACCAGCCCGGGGTTACTTTAGACCTACGCACTTATTTTAAAAAATCCTTTATAATGGCCTGTGGCCCAAGGAAGCACTCTTTAAATGTTATTTCCGAGGGCAACCATAATTTACAATGCACTAGCACTTTTCCTTATCTAGGGCTGGTTTTGCTGCTAATGGTTCATGGACTGATCATATTGCTTACTGTAGGAAAAAAGTTCTCTAAAACAATCAATTCGGTACTGAGTCTTCCCCAACCCAGCAGGTCGGGGCTATTTTAGCCACTTTCAAATGTTTTAAATCTCAGTGTATACCCACGGCAACTTACGGCGCTGAGGTATGGGGCTGCTCCAAATGTAGCACCATCCAGCACAAGGAGAATAGGTTTTGTCGAAAACTTTTTGGAGCCCCTATCTCTATGTCCCAATACGTTTGCCACAGCTAATTAAATTTACATTACATTGAAGACTATATAAGGGCTCATCCTGCCTTATTTTGGCTAGCCATATGGAAAAACACGGCGGCAACCCTTATGAGGGACATCATAACAGACTGCCTTAACTGTGATAAATCCAGGTAAATCATGGCAAAATGATTAAGCCAAGGTCCAAGGATTATAAATATTGGTCCTTAGTCTGCAAAAACAATAAAGCAGCTCCATAAAAACGGCGGCCAGGTTCTTCTTTCTGTTACAATTAACTGTGATAAAGGCATGGATATCCCTTGGCTAGCCGAGGTGAGATCCTGTTTAAGCAGAATCAATCATGAACTCATTTTCGATTGCCCACACGAGATTGAAACTGTAAATAAAAGAGATCTGCAAGCGGTCCTATATGCACTTTATAGAAAGGACAGATTAGATAGGGAGTCTAGGTAGTCTACCGTAGTTACCATATAGATTGACCATCATCAGTTGACCAGTTACCTTACTAAACCTACAAGCCGTTGGGAGCGGGGTCTCCTTTTACACCTAAGGGCCGGCACAGTGAAGTATTTACTGTGTTTCCCTCTCGGTTTTCATACTAACCTTGATCTTATGTCTTGCCCATGTGATGGTCACTCAGGTCAAACCACGCTACACTTTTTATTCTTTTGTAAGTTTTATACACAATACACAAAGTTGTTTCTAACTCCCTATTTTAAAAGGCACTCACCCATACATTATATAGATGCATACAGGACTATTCTCAATTTGGAAGATGATGAATTAGTATTTTGTGTGGGTGCTTTCTTGAAGACTGTTGTTCGTGCACGTAAAACGATGCTCACTGTACAAACAATTTTATTGTTCAGCGCTGTTGATTTTAAATATATTAGCTTTTTTGGTTATTATGAACTCGTGTGTTTTTATGTATCATTCTGTGATTTTGTCCTTTTATGGATATGTTTTATCCGAATAAAGTATTGAACTGATAAGTGTGAAGGTGCCCCTGCATGAGCAAGACACCTCTACAAACCCTGGAGTCGATTCTCCAGGCTTTGTAAGTGTGGTCAGCCATATTTAGACACATAGTGGACATCAGTCATTACGAGATGGCTAACTATATAGTGGCTGCACCGAACCGGTCATGTTTGGTATCAAACATGTTGGAATCATACCCCAACACCGATTCCAGTGTTGAAAGCATGATCCCATGTACTAGGGGCTCCTTAGGGGACCCCATGTACTCCGGGTAACAGTCTTTCAGGGTCTGCAAGCAAGCTAATGCTGCTGCCGACCACAGATACGATTTTGCCCTCCTGCAGGCGAAGGTAGAACAACAGGTTTCCTGTCACAGGGAGGTGTGACCACCTCTCAAACAGGACTTAGTGTATTAGACTGGGGTGGGGGTGCTTGCCAGCGCCACCAGACTGCTTTGAGGGCACATTTGGTGCCCTCCTTGCATACTCCAGTTTGAGCCAGTTCAGAGAGGCCTTGGCTCCTGCTCTGACGTGAAACTGGACAAAGGAAATGGGGGTATCCTCCCCTCTGTCCAGTCCCTCCTCTGGGAGGGACCCCAGAGTCATCCTAACCCTTTCATGGGTATTCAAGGGCTCCACTGTGGGTGGGTCCTCAGATTCGTCATGGGACAAGACTCAACCCTAAAACTATGTCGCTCTTCAATCATCTGGACACTTGGACTTTGTTGGACTTCGACTGGAACTGGGACTGCACCGAGGAAGACTCCTGCTGCTCCTGGTCTCGCTGTCTTCTTCGTGGTCTGTATCTGTGCTTCATACAGGTTCTTCAACATACCTGTGGGCATCAAGGACATCTGAAGAAATCTCCCTTGGAGTGAAGGAGTCACTCCAGCATCTGCAGGCACCACAACAAAGCTGACCGGCCTGCTGCTCCTGTTGTCCTATGGACTTCCCGAGGCTCAGCAATACAGGTGGTGGATCTGTAACTCCCTCGAGGCCTGACCTGTCCTCTACGCAATTTTGAGACCAGTATACCTCGTCGGAATCACTGGGACCAAATCCCTGTGCACCTCGTCGACTTGCCGTTGCCAAGGCTTGTAGGCTCTGCACTCCAGAGATCTGCAGGCTACAGGAAGCTCCAGCCTCCAGCATCTCTTCCCTCCAAGGTCAGCGTCCTCACTGCATCCTCTGCACCGTGCGCCTTCATCTTTGGTGAGCTGCTCCAGGTCCTCTTGCAACTCCTGTACCTTTGGCATGTGGGTCCTCCTGAGGGTCTTCTACTGCTTCAGTGAGCTCTCCTGCTTGCTCTGACTCTCCTGCTATTGGCGAGTCCCTTGGACCTTGCTAGTCCCAACGTTGCTCCTTCTTCGTCTTCCACGCCAGGTGCGGCTACCAGGGTTTGCTGGTGTTCCCACTGGACACAGACCACCAAGTCTCTGACATGGGACAGCTAATGCACTGCTCCTGGTCTTCCTTAGCATTGCCTGGTCCTCACAGCTGCAGCAACAAGTTCACATCCGACTCTTCAGAACCTCCCGACATTGGTGGGCATTGTGTCTCCGTGCCTCCTGGTCACCTCCGTGTGGCACAGACTCTGTCCCCTCAGCTTGCAGCTTCTTCACTTCCAGAATCCAACCTTGGATTCCACTGGACTCCTTCACAGTCTTCTCCAGAGGCATCTTCTTGGAAGTCATCCATTGTTGTTTACGGCAGATTCTGACGTCACTTCACCCCATGCACCCGGCTTCCTTGGAGTAGGTAACCTGGTTCCCGGGGCATCCATGAGTGGGGTGGCTCTCCAACCTTCTGTCTTCCAAAGGGTTTCTTCGGGGTCCTCTGGGAAGGGTCCTTCATATTCAAAACTGTAACGCGACTTTTCTATTGACTTACCTTGGGCATGCAGTTGTGTTTCCACTCTGCACACAGCCTTCGTGGGGTTCCTGGGTACTTAACTTGGGTGGTTCCTTGTGTCCTTAGTTCCTCTGGGTCTTCAGGTCAAAGTCCCATTCTTCGTTGCAGTTCGCATTCCACTTTCTTAGTATATGGTTTGGTTTCCCCTTGATGCCACTATATTTTGTGCTACTTACCTGATTGCTTTTAAAGTATTTTTGTGTTTTGTGTTGATATCTCCGGGTAGGAGATATAACAATGTGATAGTGATATGGTGTTGTAATAAATATACTTATTTTTGCTAAACACTGTGTGGTTTCCTTTTCATCTAACTTACACTACAGATTAAGCCCCATTGGCTAACGTTGGGCCCCTGCCCTCAGCGCCCAGCCTCCCCAGTGCCGCTGGTGGTGCAATTTGAGTGCCCATCTGGACCTTGGGGAACCCTGGTCCTAACCCCCAAAACTCATACTTGTAAGTTGTTTACTTACCTGTAAACCATTAACACTCTTTTTCCAATAGGAACTAATGTTACAGGTTTTTTGTTCCTAAAAATGTCTCTGTTGACCTGTGTTTTGTATGAGAGAAAAGTAACTGTACCTTAAGCGTGAAAAAGTCTTACTTACCTTGTTTTGTAGGATCCAAGGTGTGATATCTAGGCATATCACCCGAGTAGTCTATGTAATCCAAAAGTAACACAAAAGTAATCACAATTAATTTTTATGTAATTTAAACTGTTTTTAAAGCATATACAAACCTGTAATGATTGCAAATACATTCCCTATTGCATTTCTGTGTAACGTTTTACAATTGAAAGTGCATTTTACCTACCTGTACCAAGTCCTACTTGGTTCTAGAAATAAAACTTAAGTATACCTTTTTATACTAACCCAATTGGTCTGGATTCTGTCTCTGACTGTGTGTAATCAGTCCTTGATTGAGTAAATACAATAAAAGCTTAACACACCCTCCTGATAAGCCTAACTGCTCGCCCAAACTACCACAAAGAGAGCTGTTAGTGATTATCTGATTTAGCCTCTGCTATACATCTGGGGATTCCCTCAACTCTGTGCACACTCTATCTTACTTTGATATAGAATATACAGAGCCAGCTTCCTACAATCCCCGATAACCGCAGTACAACAACCGAGCTAAGATTCCGTACCACCATGACTATCTCTGAACCATCATAAAGCAGAGTCGGCATGTGTACCAAAAGGGAGGTGCCATAAAAAGTCATGTTGATTAAAGCAGTTTGCACAGCCTCCGAAAACCCGGAAGTACGCAACCATGCACGCCTACGTAGAGCTATGGAAGAGACTATAGCCTAACCAACTGAATCAGTGGTATCCCTACCACAGTGGATGCTAAGAGCGGCAGCTTGTTGCCCAACTTGTACCAGGGGAACAAGAGCATTCCAGGCTTCTTCCGGAAGGGAGGGCAAAAGGCGTTCCACTGAGTCCCACAGGCGACGATACAAGAAGTGTTCAGAGAGTGTAGGGCAGAGCTAAAAAAAGAGAAAATACATCTACCACAAGCGTCAAATCTCCTGGCCTCTCTTTCCGGAGGGAGAGGAGGAAGAGAATCTATATTTTGGGTGGCTAAAGCAGCCTGAACCACAAAGCTCCTAGTAGAAGGATGTCGCAGGAGACAGGAGGGATCTCCCAGGGCTGGATGATGCCTGGGAGAAAATAGAGCGAACAACAGGGAGCCCTGTTTCAGGTTTAGCCCAAGCACCTAACAAGATATCAAAAAGACAGTCACTATAAGGGAGCACAGGCTCAATGTTAGACTGGTCAGGATGTAGAATGCCAATTAAAGGATTGGTTGACAAGTCCACAGAAGGAAGTTGTAAATTCAGGACAACCGAAATTCAATTGAGCATGTTCGCCAGAACAGAACTCGCCTCCGTAGCTAAACCAGGAGGAGACAGGAGTCAGGAGGCTGGAGGTTGAAGAAGGTTCTAAGTCACTGGCGTCACTCAAGTCAAGTAACCATCTAGACCTCATAGGGGGTGGAACCATGTCCAAAATGGGATGGGGACACACCACACCATCTGTAGTATTAACACAACCATGGTTCTCAGAAGGAAAAACCAGAGGAAGGGAGTCTGAGGCAGTCGACTCCATTGGTGATGTGACTGTGACATCCGCACCACAAGGAGCTTCATGCGATGCTCCCTGCGCGCTTTTGGTTGGAGCTGGCGACAGGAGTCGCACTCTTCGGAGTCATGGTGCTCACCCAGGCACCACATGCAAACCGAGTGAGGGTCCAAGATGGACCTTTGTCGTCCACAGGACTCACAAGGCTTGAACCCCGAGGACATTGAAGGGGGTAGAAAAAGGGCACACTGCTCAGTTGACAAAAAAAACGTCAAGTAGGTCGAAAACGGCGGGAGGAACTGCAATACGGATCTGCTTTGCTAGCGAAGAATAGAAGGAACTGACGTCTGCGCATTCGGGTAGGGCTTATATGGACTCTGTTGACGTCACATTCAGGAGACAATGTCGCTACGGAGTCGCTCGACGCCCTGTACCAACGCGCAGAGGTACTGCTGGAAAAATTTCCAGACCCAGTCTGACGCCTGGGGAGTATTCTAAGATAAGGAATCTGTGGCTAGATGTCTCTAACAGATGGAAGACATGGCGGTGGTAGAATGTGAGGAGAGTGACCATTATCCCCTGTCACTTAAATTGAAAGAATCAATGCTCCTCCCACGTCCGGTGGATGCAGAATGTGGCCAGACCCAGCTTGTAGACACAAATAAAAGGAGGAATGTCAAATGGGAAACAATGGGCACCTCGTCCGAAGGGGTCAAGGTGATATATCAATCCTCGCTACCTATATGAATAGCATCTATACAAACTGGGGGAATAACTATTTAATCTTAGCTGAGCACAATATGGTATTCTCCAAACTAAGGGACCGGTATACCAAGAAAACCCTGGGGCTCCAAAAACCAATGCCTCCAAGGGGGTGGTTCAACGGCTCATATAAAAAGTCAAAGGCTAACCTGTTAAAATCCATAAAAGCGGGGAACACGCAAGTCATCAGGGAAACAGTGCTATTTACCGGGCTACTCTAAGGGAAGGCAAAGATTGGCTAGCAGGGCCAGGATTGTGGATGCACTCTAGAGAGGCCCCACACTACTGTGTACCCAAATATGAGTATACCTAAGCAGGTCTGCACTTTTTCGATTTTTTGTTTTTTAAAAATGTAGTTCTGGCATGAAGCACTTTATTTATGTCTGGAGTAAAAATATAGATTAATGTCCATATGAACACAGTGCTCCAATTTATGACGTATACTGTTGATGAAATAATGATTATTAACTCAGTGTATTATTGATTACCCTATGTACCTGCTTAATAAAAAAATATATATATCACTAGCACAGAAAATGTCTAATTTTGGGATACTGTACTGGATGTGAATTAACAGTAATCATTACCATCCTCCGATAGCCTTGCAGTGTGACTATTTTACCTGCTGCCCTACCGTGATTTGCATGGCCCCACTGCCCTCTGAGGGAAGCCATGATGGTAAGCATGAAGGAGCCTGTTGTTAAGAACTACTGGGTTGGGTCCCTGTGGAGCTTTTCACCAACTGTGGAAGCAGGGTTCCTTTTGACAGAGACAGGCTAGCCTGGCAGTGGGTAAGGCCCATAAAGGAGGGCAGCTCCAGACAGTCCTTAGGACATTTCTTGTCCTCAATTAAGTCTCTCAATAAGTGTGGAAAGTAGTGGCAAAAATATATTACTTCTCAAGGGTGGTCTTGGATCAGTGCATACTTTGGTGGCAGGTCGAACTGTCTGTTCCCAACTGAATTTGCATCACTCCACATCTGGGAATGCTTTGTTCTGCAAGGGCACACTGTCTTTAAAAATGAGAAAGAAACTATTTGGAACTCCTGGGTGGGAAACATTTTGGCCTTTTCTGTACCACCAGCAAAGTGTTGACCCTATCACTCAAATGTCATGAAGAACTGGTTTATTAATGACCTTACGCTACAGCAAATCTAGAGATACCTAGAATAACTTTAAGATGCATGTCAGCTAATCTTTGTTCATTCAATTTGCAAATCAGCATCTCAAAGATTAGCTACAGTGCAAACCTCTGTGAATAAGGTAAAACAGGGCTGTTTCAAAATTGAGATGCCATTGCACCCCTTTTTATTGCAGTGCCAAAACTGTCTAATCTGGTAGCAGTATCCTAATTGTTAAAAGATTGCTGATGGGCAAAGCTAGAGTGATCTGTAAGCCCATCCTGCTATTGAACATTAGGTGTTTAAATCAGGTTCTAGCATAGCATTATGCCCACTGCTGAAGAGTATGATGATTGTAAAAGGCCCTCTTTCTGAATTATATGCCTGAGCCTCACTCTGACGAAAGAGAGGGCCTTTAACAACAGGTATAGCCTAAGGCACAATTACTTTTATACTGTTAGAACACTCCACACACCAAGTAGAATGTACCAAAAGAAATAGGGAGAAACAGAAAGACATGCATTGGTACGTTGAAGCAGAAGGTCAGGCCCTGAACAGCTTGATTTTTTTACAAGAGTGAAGACTCCTATTATTGAATGATATCCTGCCTTCAATAATACTGCAGCCAAGATACAATAATTGTTTCCCATGAAACACTTGGAAAGGAACTACTAAATGAATGAATGAAAATATATTTGTAAAGCCTAGCTGCTGCTTCACATGAAGCGTCTGGGTGCAATGCTGGCAGAGGGAGTAGGACTAGATTACACATCCTGAAGAGTCTTCAAATGAGGGGACCCGTTTGTCGCACAATCACGTGTGGCTAATGATATTAGAGGAAGTATCTAAATACAAAGTTGCCCACCTCAAGAAATGGTTCGCCACCAGTTAGAACCACAAATAATTCAACAAAAACACAAGGATCTGAGAGGCAACCACAACAACTTATGACGTACTATCGGCAAAACTGCCAAGCATGAACAGATGAGATGAAAGAATGTCTTTATATATTCGATCCTTTATTTCATAGTCTTTGGAAAATAATGACTACAGCCAACGTGTTTCGCCCGTATCTGGGCTTCTTCAGGGCATCCAAGAAGACAAGTGCCACAAAATGTGAACGCTGAAAGGCTTCAATGAACGCTGCCCAATCGTAACCTATGTTTCTTCAACGCCGGAACCAGACACGGTGTTCTCGGCGATGCTGATTACAGCTTTTTATCTTCAACTCGTGTGCAAAGAACCTTAGTCGCACAGCTTTTCATTGAAGCCTTTCAGCGTTCGCATTTTGTGGCACTTTCCAGTACGAAGGAAAATCTAGCTGCATAGCTTCCGGGTCTTTAAAAAGATATTGCACTGGGAATAACCATGAGACCGAGGAGCTTGTCTTCTTGGATGCCCTGAAGAAGCCCAGATATGGGCGAAACGCGTTGGCTGTAGTCATTATTTTCCAAAGACTATGAAATAAAGGATCGAATATATAAAGACATTCTTTCGTCTCATCTGTTCATACTTGGCAATTTTGCCGATAGTATGTCATAAGTTGTTGTGGTTGCCTCTCATATCCTTGTGTTTTTGTAGTCTTCAAATGAGCTTTGAACAAGCTTTTATTAGAGACAGACCGGAGATAATCTGGTAAAGCATTACAAAGACTAGGAGCTAGGAAAGTGAAGGATCTGCCCCCTGCTCTGGTTGACGCACTTTAATATATGCATAACAGGCTTTGTTTAGCAGAGCCTAATGCCTACACAAAGGGCTGATTAGCCTCCACAGATAGCCTAGCAGGCGCGGTGGGATAAAACGGGTCCTATGCACTTCAAGGGCCTGCTTTGAAGTCACTCTCACTTCAAAGGTACATTTGGGTATAAGTACTGGGGCCCTGACCCTACCAAGACAGTACACTACTGGACCTGTGAAGAACTCTGCCAGGAGTAAAGACAGCTGTGGCACAAGGATTGCCACTTTGCCTGACTGTGCTCTGAAGGAACTGCTTTCTGCTTTGCTGAGCTGCCCTGCTGCCTGCTGATCTCTGCCCTGCTGAAGACAAGGACTGAACCCAGCATGACTCCTAGGGCTTACCCCCTGTTCTGAAGTCTCAGGGCCATCAAAGACGTCCTTCAACTCTGCAACAGCACCTGGACTCTGCCATCTGTGAGTCCTGCCCTGCCAAGTGGTGCCAATCCAGTCCTGGGCCCTTTAAATATGATTTCTGCTGTCCAGAACCATCAAAATTGATGCAGTGACGACTTTGCGCTGATTGGAACCGACGCATTGTCTTTGACGTCGATGCAGGATCCGATCGACATCGCCTCGAAGGTCTGTGCGGCTCGACGATGACGGACAGTGTAGCTCGACAACACAGTGCCTACATTGTAAAGGGGTTCTTCCTTGCCTGCGCGGATCGGCACCAAAGCATCAAGACTTCGACGTAAACGCTTTGCTCCATCCAAGGTACTTTCTCTGCTGGACCTGCATGAGACCTACAGCCAGCCTGCCCTCCATCGCGTTGGCCTGACCTTGAAAAAGGGAGACTGGTTATGAGTCTGTACACCAAGTCCACAGATAGGAACACTTTTTTCATTTTTGTAGTAATCATCCAAGACCACCGAAAGAGAATCGTCCATATGTGCAATTTTTAAGAATTCGCTGAAACTGCGCCAGTAAGGAAGAATATTTTAAAAACAGTGAAATCCTCTGAGGAATGCTTATGTCCAGAGGGTACCCTAAGAAACTTGTTTGGAATTCAATCAAAAAAGCATGGTTTACAACTTGAGAGACTCTTTTGGCCCCTCGTACCAAAGAGACAGCTACTCCATTGGTATGTGTACTTGCATACAACCTAAACACAAACAAAATTAACCCCTTGGGTGCTAACGACATGCTGGACATGTCCTCAGCGTTGATGGTCAGGTGCTGAGGATATGTCCATATGTCCAACACGTCCTAGCACCCACACATGGGGAAAGCGCTGGTGCTCCCCCCACAGGCCCCCTCATCACCTGCCTCTACGAGGGATTGCAGTGGAACCACTTCCGCTGCCACCCCCAACCCCTACCCTGGTGATCTGATGACGTCAGTGTGCGCATGGCGCAACAACATCAACAGGTGTCGGGGACATGCTGGAAGCCATTTGCTTACACGCCCTCCAGGAAGGGGTCACTCCCTATGTGTAATACACCATCTTTTGGCTACTATACTCCTGGTGGGTGGGGTGGAAAGCCACTAGACAGTAGGGATTTTTTTTATTTGTGTATGGGGAGTGACCTTTTGCACAAGGATTGCTCCCTCTTTGTAATAGACCATCTTTTGGTTGTTTCCCGCCCGCCCCCCTTCCCAGAGGCATCTCAACAATTGTTTAGACCAGTAGACACCAGGGAAATAAATCTTCTTTTTTTTTTTTATGGTAAGTGACCCCTGGGGCAAGGGTCACTCCCCAATTCAAGGATATATCCTTTGGATATTTTCCACCCCTCGGGAGGGCAGATCAGCCATTTTTTAGGCTGAACTGCTCCCAAGGAGCGGCGGAAAACTACTAGACACCAGGGAATTGTATTTAGGCAATCGGGGAGTGGCCCCTCAGGCAAGGGTCACTCCCCAAAAAACAAGAAAATATGTTTTGGCTGTTTTCCATCCCCCTGGGACGAGCCGCTTTTTTTGGCCAATCTGCCCCCAGGAGGTGAAACACCACTAGACATCTGAGATTAGTTTTATTTATGCATGTTTGGGAGTGGTCCCATGGGCAAGGGTAGCTTCCCAAAATTATTGGGAGATGTTTTGACCCTTTCAGCCCCCCCTGGAGTGGCCATTTTTTAGGCTGATCTGCCCTTAAGGGGGGTGGAAAACCACTAGACACCAGAGATTTTGTACTTATAGGTAATGGGGAAGCGGCCCTGAGGCACGGGGCACTTCCCAGTATTGCCCGCACATGTCCTTTGTTTTCAGTTCTCAGCTTTCAGCGTATCTAATTTTTTTTGTAGGCCTATCTGCCCACTAGAAACCAGGGAACATGTTTTGTTTTTGTGTGGTAAACTGGCGTTTGGCTGGAGGTATGTGTGGACTGGCGTGTGTCAGACTGTTTGACTAGCGTTTGGCTGGTGGTGTGTGAAAACTGGTGTTTGGCTTCCATTTGGCTGACAGCTGGAGTGAGGGTCAATCCGCACTGGGGTACCAATTTGTTTCCTTTGTTTTGAGCCCCCTTTGGGGCAGATTGGACGGATGTGACGCTGATCTGCCCCATTGTGTTTTATGATGTTGCCTGTGTTATTTCTTGTCATTATTTGCTAAATTAATGTTATCTTTTTTTATTGTAGTTCAAAGCTGTAGGAGGCTGGCTTAGTCTATAGTGCACACTTATTTAAGTGAAGCATCTTGCACTAATCCAGACAAACCCTTATGGTGATTTTAGTGGTCTTAAACAACCATAGAAAGCTCTCTAATTGGTAGCTGTAGAGAGCAGCCTTCAGGCTTAGTTCGGAAGGAGTGTTAAGCAGCTTGTTTTACCAGAACTAATCAATCAATCAATCAAATAAACTTTATTCGGTTTTGCATCAAAAAACCATAAAAGTTATACATATATGGGTACATAAAAACATAAAAACACATACATAAAACAGTAATTCATTAAAACATTAAAATCAAACCTCTTGTACAGATTATAAAGGCCCAAAACCCACCCATCCTAATTGGTTCGGGGCCTACGTGTGCAAAATACCGACAGAGCATGACCTCCAGTTTAAGCTGCGCACAGGATCAACTAAACCGTTAAAACCTTAATCAACCATATCTACACATCCATACAGGCCCTCGATTTCATAGAAGCTTTTAAAAATCCTACTATGAAAATAATGCAGTCCTCTTTCAGCAATTGAAGGTACATAAGGGCAGGACGGGCCTGTCTAAAATTCAATCTTTTTAAAATAGGAACCAGAAAGTGCCTTCGGGGATTTCATACAACTTACATAAAAACATAAAGTGTAGCAAGTCCTGCGGAGACTGTCCGTCGCAGCCGCAGGGAGCTAACACTTGACCTCTGCTATATCCCTTGGGCCTAGCTAACAAAAAGTGAAAAAGGTTCATACGAAACCTAGTTAGTAAAAATTTCTCATGTGTTGATAAAAACCCCATAAGGAAAGGCTCCGTTGTCGGAGTTGTTTTGAGTAGTAAAAACGTACGGGCACTAGGTTTCAATAACTAATCATATAGTGTAGGTTAAACGGAAACAAAAAAACACAGTGTAGTTATAGAAATAAGTATATTTATTATACACACTAACTAACACATTGGTATATCTCCTACCCGGAGATATTAACACAATACACACAATATTTCAAATGTAAACAGGTAACTAAGTACAAATACACAGTGGTCTCCAGGGGGAGACCAAACCATATACTAAAGAAGTGGAATGCGAACTGCGACCGAAGTCGGGACTTCGACCAGAGGATTCAGAAGAGCTGTGGACACAAGGAACCACCCAAGGTAAGTACCCAGTAACCCCACAGAGGCTGTGTGCAGAGTGGAAATGCAGCTGTGTACTCAATGCAAGTCAATGGGAAAGTCGCTGTTGCTGTTTTTAAGAAGAAGGACCCTTCCCAGTGGACCCTTAGAAAATCCTGTGGAAGGCAGAAGGTTGGAGAGTCACCCCACCCGTGAATACCCCAGACCCAGGATACCTACACAAGGGAAGCTGGCTGTATAGGTGCGAAGTGGCGTCGGAAACCGCCGTAGACCACAATGGAGGACTTCAAAAAAGATGCCGCTGGCAAAGAAGGTAAAAGAGTACGGAGGAATCCAAGGATGGATTCTAGAAGAAGAGAACCTGCAAGCAGACTAGACAGAGTCTACGCCACTCAGAAGTGACCAGGAGGCATTGAAGACCAATGACCACTGATGACGGAAGATGCAAGAGTAATGACTGTGACCTTGTCACTGCAGCTGTGAGGAGCAGGCAATGCAGTGGAAGACCAGGAGCCGTTCACGAGCTGTCCCACATCGGAAGTCAAGAACTAGGGGGTTGGTGTCTGGCAGGAGCACCAAAAAGCCTTGGCAGCAGCACCAGACATGGCAAATGAAAAAGGTGCAGCATTGGGACCAGCAAGGTCCAAGGGAATCACCAAGTGCAGGAGAGTCAGAGCATGCACCGAGCAAGCAGGGAAGCCCACTGAAGCCAAAGAAGACCCTAAGAGGACCCACAGGCCGAATGCACAGGAGTCGCAAAAGGACCTCGAGCAGCTCACCAAAGATGCAGGCCCACGGTGCAGAGGATGTGGTGAGGGCAAAGACATTGGTAGGAAGAGATGCCGGAGGCTTGAGATTCTTGTAGCCCGAAGATCTCTGGAGGACAGAGCCAACAAGCCTTAGCAACAGCAAGTGGAAGCGGTGCACAGGGATTCTGTTTCAGCCTTTCCGACGAGGGATACTGGCCTTAAACTTGCGGACAGGTCAGGCCAGGCCAGGCCTCGAGGGAGTAGCAGAACCACCACCTGTGTTGCTGAGCCTTTCGGAGTCCATTGGACGTCAGGAGCAGCAGACCGGTCAGCTTCGTTGCGGTGCCTGCAGATGCAGGGGAGTGACTCCTTCACTCCAAGGGAGATTCCTTTGAGTGTCTTTGGTGCCCACAGGCCTGGAGAAGAACCTAGATGAAGCACAGGCACAGACAACGTAGAAGACTTGCAGAACAGCGAGACCAGGAGCAGCAGGAGTCTTCCTTGGTGCAGTCTTAGTTCGAGGCGAAGTCCAAGGTGCCCAGACGGTTGGTTAAAGTAATTTTGAGTTTGAATCTTGTCTCAAGACGAATCTGAAGAGCCACCCACAGGTAATCCCTTAAGTATCCTAGGGAAAGTGTTAGAACGATTCAAGGGTCCCTCCCAGAGGAGGGGGTGGACAGAGGGGAGGATACTCCCATGTCCTCTGTCCAGTTTCGCGCCAGAGCAGGAGCCAAAGGCTCCCAGAACTGGCTCAAACCGGAGTATGCAAGGAGGGCACCAAATGTGCCCTCAAAGCGGTCTGGTGGCGCTGGCAAGCACCCCCACCCAGCCCAGTACACTAATTCCTGTCTGAGAGGTGGTCACACCTCCCTGCAACAGGAAACCTAAAGTTCTACCTTTCCCTGCTCGAGCTCAGCTCAGCAGCAGCACTAGCTTGCTGGCAGACCCTGGAAGGCTGTTACCGGGAGCACTGAGGGCTTCCCAAAGGAGCCCCCTGGTGGATGGAATCATACCCCCAACACCGGTAATGGTGTTGGGGTATGATTCCACCATGTTTGATACCAAACATGCCCAAATTAGGCACAGCCAATATATAGTTAGCCATCGCGTAATGACGCATGGTCACTATATGCATCAAAATGACTGACCGCACTTACAGAGCTTGGAGAATCGACTCCAGGGTTTGTAGTGGGTGTCCTGCTCGTACAGGGCACCCTCACACTTTTAACCTAGCACCCTGCCTTCTGGATTTAAATGCCTACCTTAGGGATGACTTAAAAGGATTTAAGTGCAGTGACCTCAGATATAAGAAAACGTATATCTGTCGTAAGTGGTGCTAGCACCAGCTTTCACAGGCTGCAAAGGCAGGCCTGTAGTCACAGTTAGAGTGGTCTCTCTTAGGTGGCATAATGCATGCTGCAGCCCATGGGAGACCCCTGGAGTACCTATGCCCTGGGTACCTTAGTAACATATACTAGGGACTTACATGGGTACACCAGTAGCCAATTGGGAAGGTAACAAAGTACTTACCGTCAACTTTAGGGAGGAAGCACAGTGACTGGGGTCCTGATTAGCAGGATCCCAGTCAGACTGGTCAGAAAACAGAATAACACCAGCAAAAAGTGGTGGGAGTAGATCCTACTTTCCTACACCATCACCCCCCCCCCCAAACGAAAGGAGATGAGACTAACCTTGCTCAGTTGAGTGTTCATTTTCTAAGTAGAAATATCTGAGAGTCCATCTGCGTTGGCATGGTTACTCCAAGGTCTATGTTCCACAGAAACCTCCATCCCCTGAAGGGAAATGGACCACATCAAAAGTTTGGGATTTTCACCCTTCATCTGTTTAAGCCATAAGAGGGACTTATGGTCTGTCTGAATAATGAAGTGAGTACCAAACAAGTATGGCCTCAACTTCTTCAAGGCCCAGACCACAGCTAAGGCCTCCCTCTCAATAACTGACCAGCGTTTCTCCCTGAGGGGGGTCAAACTTCTGCTTATAAAAGATACTGGTTGGTCCAGACCCTCTGTATTAAGTTCTGATAAAACAGCTCCTACCCCTATCTCAGAAGCATCTGTCTGTACAATGAAGGTTTTGGAGTAATCAGGACTTTGCAGAATGGGAGCAGAGCACATGGCCTGCTTCAGGTCATCAAATGCCTTCTGACAGCTAACTGTACACTGAACTTTCTTAGGCATCCTTTTGGAGGTGAGATCATTAAGGGGAGTCACTATGGACCCATATCCCTTAACAAACCTCCAGTAGTACCCAGTCAGGCCTAAGAAAGCTCTGAACAGAGTCTGGGTAGTGGGAACAACCCAGTCCATTATGGTCTGGATCTTTCTCTCAAATGATTAAACTTGGCCTCCACCTACCAGGTGACCCAAGTACACAACCTTGCTGTGCTTTATCTGGCACTTAGTGACCTTGATAGCGAGGCCTGCCTTTTGCAGGGCCTCCAAAACATTTCTGAGGTGGGTCAGGTGATCCTCCCAGGTGGAGCTATTGACCGCAATATCATCTAGATATTCTGCGCTATAGGCTTCCAGACCTGTGTGAACTTTGTTCACTAACCTCTGAAATGTGGCAGGTGCATTTTTCAAGCGAAAAGGCTTTACAATAAATTGCTAATGCCGACTAGGGGCTGAAAACACTGTTTTTGGCTTGGCATCCTCAGACAGTCTGATTTCTCAGTAGCCAGCAGTTAGGTCAAATGTACTAAGATACTTTGCTGAGGCCAGAGTATCAGTTAGCTCATCTGCCCTGGGAATGGGATGGGCATCAGTCCTAGTGACTTCATTGAGCCCCCTGTAATCCACACAAAACCTCATCTCTCTCTTACCATCTTGGGTGTGAGGTTTTGGCACAAGGACTACTGGACTAGCCCAAGGGCTATCTGATGGCTTAATGACCCCCAATTCTAGCATCTTTTGAACCTCAGTCCTGATGCAATCTCTGACCTGGCCAGGCTGTTTATAAATGTTATTCTTCACAGGCAGGCTTTCACCTGTGTCCACTTCATGGGTACACCAGGTGGTCTGACTGGGAGTCAGAGAAAACAAGTGGCCAAACTGATTGAAGACTTTCCTGCAATCAGCTTGCTGCTGATCAGTGAGGCTGCCTGCCATGGCTACTCCATCAGCTGACCCATCAACAGGGTCCTGAGAGAGGAGATCAGGCAGAGGGTCACTCTCTTCCTACTGTCCCTCGTCAGTGGCCATGAGCAAGCTCATGTCAGCTGTCAACAAAATGCTTTAGGCGGTTCACATGAAGTAACCTGTGGGGACTTCTAGGAGTACCTAGGTCAACCAAATAGGCGATCTCACCTTTTTTCCTCAAGAATGGTGTGGGGGCCACTTCACTTGTCATGGTGAGCTGCTGGGGCCACAGGCTCTAAAATACCCACACTTTCTGTCCTGGCTGGTAAATAGTCAGCACAGCATTTTTGTCATGCCAAGCTTTCTGAAGCTCCTGGCTGGCCTCAAGGTTTTTGCTGACCTTCTTCGTGTACTCAGCCATACGTGAACGCAGGCCAAGGACATAGTCCATAATGTCTTGTTTAGGAGGTTTGAGAAGCTGCTCCCATCCCTCCTTAACCAGACACAATGGGCCCCTAACTGGATGTCCAAGCAAAAGTTCAAATGGGCTGTAGCCCACCCCCTTCGGAGGAACCTCTCTGTAGGCAAAGAGAAGGCAGGGTAGTAAGACATCCCATTTTCACCTGACCTTTTCTGGGAGTCCCACGATCATACCCTTCAGTGCTTGTTAAACCTTTCAACAAGCCCATTGCACTGTGGATGGTAGGGTGTGGTAAACTTGTAGTTTACACCACACTCTTTACACATGGCAGTGACGTAACTAGACATGAAGTTTGTACCTCTGTCTGTTAAGACCTCCTTAGGGAACCCCACTCTGGAAAAGACTCCCAGAAGGGCCCTGCCCACTACAGGAGCTGTAGTGGTCCTAAGGGGAATAGCCTCTGGATACCTAGTGGGATGGTCCACCACCACTAGGATGTAACTGTGTCAGATGCTGTTGGAGGGTTAAAGGGACCAACAATGTCTCCCCCCTACCTTTCCAAAGGGAACCCAACCACTGGAAGTGAAATTAAGGGGGCCTTTGTAGTGCCACCTGACTTACCACTGGCTTGGCAAGTGACACAGGGGCTACAAAACTCCTTCGTGTCTTCAGACATATGGGGCCAGTGAAAATGAGGGACAAGCCTGTCCCAAGTCTTGCTTTGCCCAAGATGGCCTGCAATGGGAATTTCATGTACTAGGGATAGAAGAAAAGAACAAGTTACTTACCTTCGGTAACACATTATCTGGTAGAGACTCTATCTAGCTGCAGATTCCTTACCTTTGAATTTCCCAGGCGTCAGGCTGGATCCGGAAACCTTTGCTGAGCAATACTCCTTGCGTGCGACATCGGGTGGCTCCATTAGGCTCTGCGTGTCGACGATGACGTCGGTAGAGGCGGTTATGAGGTCCCGGTGGCTACATAGGCGCCACCCAGGCACGTGGACGTCAGTACTTTTCGTTTTTGCACGCCAGAAGCGCAGAGCCACGAAGTGACTGACGTAGTCATGTGCAAAACTAGGGCCCTGAAAGGGGAGAAACCCTAGTCCTACAACATCAGTCCGCAAAGCGGGGAGGCATGGGTGGGGCTGTAAGGAATCTGCAGCTAGATAGTCTCTACCAGATAATGCGTTACCGAAGGTAAGTAACTTGTTCACCTGATAGCGACTTCTAGCTGCAGATTCCTTACCTTTGAATCAGATACCCAAGCCATACCATCCCGGCAGTGGGTTGCGGACCCATGATCTAGACTAAAAAGTCTTGCAGGACTGAGCGGGCAAAGTGCCTGTCCCTGCGCACTTGACCATCAAGGCAATAATGTTTTGCGAACGTGTGCAAAGATGCCCACATCGTTGTGTGACAGATGTCTTGGACTGGAACACCCCGAACCAAGGCCATAGTCGCAGCTTTTCCCCTGGTGGAATGGGCACTTAATCCCTCAGGGGGCTGCTTCTTCGCCAAGGCATAACAGATTTTTAATGCAGAGAACAACCCAGCGAGAGATGGTTCTTTTCTGCACTGCCTTTCCATTCTTTGCTCCCACATACCCCACAAAGAGTTGGTCATCCACCCGGAACTCTCTTGTGCGGTCAAGGTAGAACAACAACGCTCTTTTTGGGTCCAGTCGGTGGAGACGCTCCTCTTCCTTAGAGGGATGTGGGGGAGCAAAGAAGGTGGGCAAAGTAATGGACTGACCCAGATGGAATGGGGTCACAACCTTTGGTAAAAATGATGCCCTGGTGCGAAGCACTACCTTGTCCGGAAAGGGCATGAGATAAGGAGGCGAGCTGGATAACGCCTGCAACTCACTAACCCTCCGGGCCGATGTAATCGCCACTAAGAAGGCTGTTTGATGGTCAACAGCCGGAGGGTACAATTGTGGAAAGGCTCGAAAGGAGCGCACATGAGATAAGTGAGGACCAAATTAAGGTCCCATTGTGGCATAATAAAGGGTGTGGGTGGAAACAAGTGAACCAGCCCTTTAAGAAATCTATTTACAATAGGAGATCTTAAAGAGAGAAGGCTGGACTGGCAGCCGCAAAAAAGCAGACAGAGCAGAAAGGTAACCCTTGAGAGTTCCCAAAGCAGAGCCCTGCTGGGCAAGGGTCAGAATGAACAAAAGGACAGTAGAAAGAGGAGCAGAAAGAGGGTCAATGGACCTTTCTGTACAGTATAATACAAATTTCTGCCAACGGCAGGCGTATACTGACTTAGTGGAGGGCCGCCTGGCCGCCAGAATAACATTACAGATCTCAGGAGGAAGGTCAAAAGCCATCAACTGCCGCCGCTCAATCTCCACGCATGGAGGCGCAGAGTTGACAGGTTCGGGTGGAGAACCCTCCCCTGCTGCTGCGACAGAAGATCCTTATGAAGGGGCAGCCTGATCGGAGGATCGACACTCATGCTCAGAAGCTCTGGATACCAGACTCTCCTTGCCCAGTCCGGCGCCACAAGGATGACTTGAGCCCGGTCGCTCCTGATCTTCTTCAGAACCCTGGGCAGGAGTGGTATGGGCGGAAAGGCGTACAACAGGCCTGAGCTCCACTCGCGACAAAATGCGTCGCCGAGCGATAGCCACCTTGGAAACTCCAGCGCGTAGTACTGCTGACATTGCGCGTTCGCTTCGGAAGCGAACAAATCTAACCAAGGTGCTCCCCACTGCTGAAGGAGACCTTGCGCCACCTCCGACTGGAGACGCCATTCGTGATCTGCTAGGCATCGACGGCTGAGATCGTCTGCCCTGGCGTTCAGAGAACCTGCCAGGTGTTGAACCACCAGGGTTATGCCCTGATGTTCCAGTCATGTCCAGAGACGCAGGGCCTCTCGACAAAGGGTCCATGACCCCACCCCGCCTTGCTTGTTGCAGTACCACATGGCAGTGGTGTTGTCCGTGAACACCTGCACCAACTTCCCCTTGAAAGAGGGAAGAAATGCTTTCAAAGCCAAGCGAATCGCTCCGAGCTCCAAAAAGTTTGTGGAGCCCCGTCTCCGCCGGAGACCAGTGACCCCTGATCTCCATCTTTCCCAAGTGGCCGCCCCATCCCAGAAGTGACGCATCCGTCATGATTGTGAGATCCGGTTGGGGAAGAGAGAGAGGTCTGCCTTTGACCCATTCTCGGTTCTTCAACCACCACTGCAGATCCTTCGCAGTTCCTTCCGAGATCTGAACCACGTCGGTGAGATTTCCCTGATGCTGTGCCCATTGGAACTTCAAGTCCCACTGCAGAGCCCGCATACGCCATCTCGCTTGTCTTACCAACAGGATGCAGGAGGCCATGAGACCCAACAGCCTCAGAGTCAACCTCACCGAAATCCAGGATAGAGGCTGAAATATCGGAATCATAACCTGAATATCCTGGACTCGTTGCTCGGGTGGATAAGCCCGAAACTGCACTGTGTCCAGAACAGCTCCGATGAAAGGGAGCGTCTGAGAAGGAGTCAGGTGTGACTTTGGCACATTTATAGAGAACCCCAGCGAATGCAGGAGGTCCGCCGTAGTCTGAAGGTGGGAGACGACTGCCTGGGGCGAGGACGCCTTCAACAGCCAGTCGTCGAGGTAGGGGAATACTGAAACCCCTAACCTGCGCAGATGAGCTGCAACCACCGCCATCACCTTGGTGAACACCCGAGGGGCACTGGTAAGGCCGAAGGGGAGCACAGTAAACAAAGTGCTCGTGGCCTACCTTGAACCGCAGGTAACGTATGTGGCCCGGCAGGATGGGAATGTGAAAATACGCATCCTGCAGGTCCAACGCCACCATCCAGTCTCCTTGGTCTAAGGCAGACAAGACCTGAGCCAATGTGAGCATTTTGAATTTCTCCTTTTTGAGGAAGAGATTGACGGTTCGAAGATCCAAAATGGGCCGAAGCCCCTTGTTCTTCTTCGGAATCAGAAAGTAGCGGGAATAACAGCTACTGCCTACTTCTGAAACTGGAACCCTTTCTATAACCCCTTTGGCCAAAAGAGCTGTAACTTCCTCTTGGAGCAGCTTTAAGTGGTCCTCTGCCAGCCGTTCCTGACTCTGCAGAATAGTAGGAGGAAAAGAAAGGAAAGGAAGAGAATAACCCTCCTGGACGATCTGCAAGACCCACTTGTCTGTTGTTATAGATCTCCAACGGGGGAGATGATGATGAATTCTCCCACCCACTGGAGTAGTGTGGTGCTGCAGAATCAGCCTAGGAGTGCTTGGAGGCTGCGGCTGCCGGGGGCAGTGTGGTAGACGACTTCTGGCCTCCATTCCGAGGACGGAATGTACCACGTCCACGCACGGCTTGGGCAATCTGTGCGGGACGGTGGCTAGGATGTGGCTGACGCGGCTGGAAACACCTTCCGTTGCCACAAAAGGGGCGAAAGGAAGACTGGCCACGAGGAGTGGAGGAGAGGCCCAAGGATCTGGCCGTAGCTCGAGAGTCCTTGAACCTGACCAGGGACGAGTCTGCCTTTTCCCCAAAAAGGCGGGTTCCATCAAAAGGCATGTCCATCAAATTGGCTTGGACATCCCCCAAGAAGCCAGTTGTGCGAAGCCAGGCGTGGCGCCTCAAGGCACTGTCGTTGAAATAGACCTGCCCAGCGAATCGGTCGTATCCAAACCACACCGAATGGTGAATTTTGCCGCATCTCTCCCGCCCTTGACAGCTTGGGAGAGCACAGCCCGGGCCTCCTCCGGGACTTGTGGCAGCACCTGCACAACCGTCTCCCAAAGAGAGTGGGAGAAACGGCCCAATAAGCATGCGGTATTCACCGACCGCAATGCCAGACTGGAGGAAGAAAACATCTTCTTCCCAAATGAGTCCAGTCTCTTGGATTCCCTATCTGGAGGGGCGGAAGGGAATGCGCCCTGGGAAGTAGAGGCCTGCACCACCAAACTTTCTGGGGTGGGGTGTTGGCTGAGGAACATTGGGTCGCCCGGTGCTGGGCGATGGCGGCGTGCAATCGTCCTGTTCACAGGAGCCCCTGTGCTAGGTTTGGACCAGGTTCTAAGTAGGACGTCCGTAAGTGCCTCGTTAAAGAGCAAAAGGGGTTCAGAGGTGGAAGCCCCAGGTTGAAGCACTTCAGTCAGGAGATTAGTCCTGACCTGCACTGAGGGCAGTTCCAGTCCAAGGACCTCAGCTGCCCTCTTAACCACCATAGCACCCTCCTCCGTAGCCACTGTAGGTGGAGAGAGCATGCAAGAGTCTGGGGAGGTAGCCAGACCACTGGCTTCCCCAAGTTCCCCATACCAGTCCATTGTCTCCTCAGAGACATCCTGGTTCTCCAGAGGGTCTCCAGACTCCTCCCATTCCTCTCCTGAGCCTAGCACGTCCACAAAGTGCTCAGGCGACAACATAGAACCCCTGGGTTCTGTTGACGCCGGAATCGGCGTCGAACGACGCCGTTCCGACTCCATGTCGTCGGGGATTAGGATAGGGATTGCGCCACCAACAGCCGTCGGCGACGCCGCTGGCACCGACTTCGGGTTCGACACCGGGGAAGGCCGTGTTGGTACGACCGGCATCGAACCGGATCCGAGATCGGATCCCTGAGACCCCACCAGCGCTGTGGCCGAAGCCGATGGCGTCGAACCCGATGGGGCCCCTACCGACCCCGCGGGGCCCGAGGGGTCACCAACGGGGTCATTCCGCTCAAATACGCGGCGCATGGCCTCGTAAAAATCCTTCATTTGAGCGGGAGTCGCTCTGGCTCCCGGAAATGGAGGGAGGCGCGAAGTCGACTCTGGCTCCGGCTCCGCAGAACCGTGCCTAGAGTGTCGGTGCTCCTTACCTCTTTCAACGACGGACGCCAGTTGAGGTGAAGTCGAAGTCCGCTTGGACTTCTTCTTTTCTTGTGCCTCTTCCCCGAGTGTCCAGATGACCTCGAATGGGAGGAAGAGGACTTAGGGCTCCGTGAGCGATCCCGCGACCTCCTCCTCTTCGAACGGGATCGTGACCTCCTCGGAGTCTCGCTCAACGGTGTCGACTGCTGGGCCGCGAGCAACTTCAACGCCCGCTCCCTCAAGGTCTTCGGAGCCATCGCCCGGCAGTCTGAACACGACTTCGAATCGTGGTCGCGTTCACAACACCACAGACATACGCGGTGGGGATCGGTAACCGAGGGATGTCGGGTAGGAAGACAGGTTTTAAACCGTGCAGGACTTGTTCCCGCATGGTTTAAACCTGTCTTCCTACCCGACATCCCTCGCACACGAAGTCCTCAAAAATATCGACAAAAGTCGAGAAAAATGCCTGCCAAAAAGCGGCAGAGGGGTAGCTCTTCCTGGATCGGAGCTTAACTGGCGCGGAAAGAAAAGAACTGACGTCCGCGTGCCTCGATGGCGCCTATTTAGGCACCGCAACATTATAACCAACGCTACCGACGTCATAGATGACACGCAGAGCCGAATGGAGCCACCCAACGTCGTGCGCAAGGGGTATTGCTCAGCAAAAGTTGCCAGATCCAGCCTGACGCCTGGGAAATTCAAAGGTAAGGAATCTGCAACTAGAAGTCTCTATCAGATCCCCTGAACTTCTGAGGCATTACCAACCTCCTGGTGGCAGCAGGCTTGGGGTCTCTGCACTCGAAGAACAGAAGCCCATCTTCCCAATAGATCCTATGGGACCCACTGACATTCCCTGCGTCCTCAGCAGCAGCTTGCTTTCTGAGCTGTTCAAGAGATGGGCAGGAGTTCTGCTCCAAACTCAAGTAGTCTGCCCTGGAAAGGCCCCCTGCCCCAAAGAACTCTGCCTGGTCAGGCCCAAGTTCCTCTAGTACAGTTCCTTCACAGGAGCTGAGGTCATCTCCCTCAGGAGACTGACTCTCACTGGGAGTTTGGGAGGAGGATAAGTCCTTACCGTTCCTGCTCCTTCTCTTAGGAGCCACCTGATCCATTTTTCCAGGATCCAGTGCTCCCTCAGTGTCTAGCTGTTCGGCCTGAGCCCAGGTGACAGCAAATGGACTGGCAGAGATTCCCATCATCTCTACCTGTACCCTGAACTCCACTTCAGACCAAGCTGAAGTTTCCAAATCATTACCCAACAGACAATATACAGGTAGGTCCAGGGAAACCACAACTCTTTTAGGGCCAGTTACCCCTCCCCAGCTAAGATTAACAACTTCCAAGGAGTGATCAGTCCTGACATTGCTGGCGTTGGTCACTTACAAGTAAAGTGGCATGGTCCATGCCACTGTCACAGACCAGGATAGCCTGAGTGGGTGTTCTGCCTAGGCCAGAACCCACTTCAGAACCGAAGGTTAACCCTACTAATCCCTTGGGGGCTGTACTACCACTTGTACTGGTGCTTGGGGGGCTAGTTTACTTAGGGGCAGTGGTAGTAACTTCTTTGGTGTTCGCCTTAGGACAATTAGAATCCCTTGGCTTATGGCCTTTCTTCTTGCACAGGTTACACCAAGGTTTCTTTCCAGAAGAAGTGGAGGATTGCGACCCACCCACAGAGGCAGGTTTTTGGGGAACTTGTGAAGACTCCTTTGTGTCTTTACCCTTCTACCCACCCTTCTCATGGGCTTTAGAAGAATCTTGCTTCTTCTGGGCACCACCATCATGATTTTTCTGCTTAAGCCTGGTTCGGACCCACTTGTCTGCTTTCTTTCCCAATTCTTGTGGAGATGTCAGATCGGAGTCTATGAGGTACTGGTGCAGTTGCTGAGTCTGACAATTATTAAGGAGGTGCTCCTTCATCAACAAATTGCACAATCCCTCATAGTCATGCACCTTGCTTCCATGAAGCCAGCCTTCCAGTCTTGGGTGTGTGCCTTGTGTGTGTCCCTAAACTTAACCCCGAGGCACTCTTCAAGACTGAGTAATTATCTGCATCCTCTTCTCTAAAAGTGAGGAGCTTGTCTCTATCTTTGTTAGCAAAGGAGAGCCACAGAATAGCTGCCCACTGCCCTTGGGGACCTTTTGAACCTTACAGGCCCTTTCCAAGGCAGTAATTAATTTATGGATGTCATCCCCCTCCCGGTAAGGAGGGACTATCCTGCTCAGGTTCCTAGTAAAAAAGGAAGTTTACCTGACTCTAGGTACACGAATGCTGCCACCATGGTACTCTAGTCCCAAATTCTTCCTAGCCCTCTGAACTTCTGGGGTCTCCTTATCAAGAGCCAACTGCTCTTGCTTGAGCTTGAACTTTGCTCTCTCAAGTTTGAGTAGGTGGAATTCCCTCTCTAAGGAGTCCTCCTTCTTGCTAGATATGGAGGTCCCTATGGAATTGTTAGAGGCATTGGAATTGACAGAGGAGGATCTAGACCTCCCCTGCATTCTCAGAACCCTCCCTAATTGTGAATCGCAAAATATTTTTTTGATGCATCTGGCCCATAGTGACTACTTGAAGTGTGGTGTTGCACCTACCCACCCTTGAGAAACTAAACTTCCAAAGATTGGAGAAAGGGTTGTACTAGGCCCTTAACAACCAATCTAAAAGTTCAGTAGAATTTACTGTCCAGCAAAGTCCAAGGTGCCCAGACAGTTGAAGTTGAAGTGGTTTCAAGTTTGAATCTTGTCCCACTACAAATCTGAAGAGTCACCCACAGGTACGCCCTTAAGTACCCTAGGGGAAGGTTTGGGACAATTCAAGGGTCCCTCCCAGAGAAGGGCTGGACAGAAGGGAGAATACTCCCATGTCCTTTGTCCAGTTTCGTGCCAGTGCGGGAGCCAAGTAACAGTCACTCCGGTATCCGTTCGGAGTTCAGCCACATAATTGTACGACCTGTTTGGGCGCAATAAGTGTGCAAGGGTGCGGCCTGGTCGTTCTCCCTTTCCATAGCGGCAGGCCTTTATGTGCTTACCCAAATACCTTTTGTGTGCTTACCCATATACGCAATCTCCCTTTCCACGAGTTCCCGAAATAGTACCGATCGCCGATGTAATCAGGCAGTGACCCTCACATTGGTTATCCCTCCCATGAGCAGGCCTCCAAACTCATGCCGGCTATGCAACATGCTACTCCACCACCCTGCCGTGGTACAGCAGCTCACCAGGACACTCGGGGAGTTAGCCAAATACGTCCATTACCACCCTCTGGGAAACGCTAATATTAGTAGCTTGATGGGCTTTTATAGCGATTTCATCTGCGGACAACAAGATGTGCAGAGACAGGAGGGACAGCCTCACCAGACAGGTTCTCGAACTAGAGCGCATCCACAAGAGAATGGGGGCACCGAGGGGCTGGCATCAGCTGGAAGCAGCGCGCTCACAGCTCGCAGGCCTGGATCTAGACAGAGGGGAATATGCCGCTCTGAGATTGCAAAACTCCTTCTACGTGGGGGGGAAGATGCGAACATCTCCTAGCTAACAGATATCGAGTGCAACGTCAGGTAGCTACAGTTCAGTCAGTTCTAGATGAAGCTGACTCCGAATGCACAGACCTTTCACAGATAGTAGGGGCGCTCCATAACTTTTACGCCGACCTCTACACGGCACAGCAACTCCCCATGAAAGCATCAATGAAATATCTCCAAGGTGCGGCCCACGCCATACTAACTCCAGATCAGGCGGCTGATTTAGACACCACGACCTGCATAGAGGAATTGATCCCTGCTATTGCACGCCTTAAACTCCTCAAAACCCCTGGCCTGCATGGGGTTTCCGCTATATTTTACAAACCCTTCTGTAATATCTTTGCGCCTATACGAACTAGGTTGTTCAACACGATAGGTGACTCTAATACCCCCTCCACAATGCTTTTAGTTTCTATTGTAGTTCTTCCGAAGCCGAGAAAGAACAAACGGCATTGCGCTTCCTACCGACCAATATCCCTCTTAAATGTGGACCTAAAGCTTTTTACCGGGATATTGGCGGCCAGACTTGGGCCGATGCTGCCCGGATTGGTAGACCTGCACCAGGCGGGCTTTGTCGCAACCCGACAATGCAGCGACAATACTAAGAGACTACTGCACCTAATCGATGAAGCCCAGCACCAGAATGTAGAACGAGTGCTGCTCTCTGTCTTATTTATAAAGTTTTATATAGCGCGAACAAGATCCCGAAGGATATCAGAGCGCTTTACAAAGGATGGAAGGCAGGACATAAATCCAATATCGACATCAAGTAAGAATACACCACAAGAATAATAGCATAGTTCCCAGACAGATGAATCAAGGAGAGAAGTACAATAAACAGGTATAACGCAGGCTACGAAGGGGGGCACATAATGAAGAAAAGAAGAGCATAGATCCAATATCAACATCAAGTAGGAGTACACAACAGGAATAATCGCATGATTCCCAGACAAATGAATCCAGGAGAGTAATACAATAAACAGGAAGATAGCAGGCTACGAAGGGGGGCACATAATACGGTACAGAGGAGCAACATCACATGATGGTACCTGAAGGTACAATGGTTGTAGGATCAATGATTTCGAACAAATGATCCTAACCCAGTTAAGGTAAAAATTTGTTCATTAGGAATCTTTTGGTAAAGCAGTCGTTGATGAGATTCTGCGTACTTCCGGTGGAAGAGAGTTCCATATCCTTGGGGCAGCGCGGGAGAAGGCTCGGAGACAAGTTCTCTTTTTCCTAAGGATGGGTGGTTTCAGGAGGAGAGTGATAGCGCTTCTTGAGGCTCTCCCACCACAGGATAGTTCAAGCTTTTGCGCTAGGTACCTGGGGGTTTTGAAATGTAGGACTTTGTGCGCCAGAACGGCAATCTTTAACTGAATTCGAGCTTCGTAGGGCAACCAATTGAGAGATTTAAGGATTGGGGATATGTGCTCATTTCGTTTGGTACCTGTGACCAGTGTGGCCGCAGCGTTCAGTGATGCCCTTAGTGGAGCCAGGGTGTATTTGGGAAGGCCACAGAGCGTAGCGCTGCCGTAGTCTAGCCTCGGCAGGACCAGTGCTTGTACCACCTGTTTGAAATCCTTTTGAGAAAGTAATGGCTTGATATTTCTAAGTGTCCTCATCAAGTGGTTAGCTCCCTTACATGCTGAAAAAGTGTTCGACAGAATGCACGGGCCATATCTGGCAGCCACCCTTAAACAATTTGGAATTGGGGACCGCTTCAGTAAATGGACATTTTGCAGTTATACACAACCAACAGCAGTGGTACAAGTGAATGGTCACACATCTACTCCATTACCGATCGCCCGGGGCACGAGGCTCTCTCCCCTCCTATTTGCTTTGTACATGGAGCCCATGGGGCAGAGAGTGCGGGATAAACCCTTGATCACAGGCGTCCAGTTCAACAGGGACAGACACACTGTTAGCCTCTACACGGACGATGCCATCGTAACACTGGAAGACTACCAGACCTCAATACCAGCTTTCCTCTTGGAATTTGAGTCCTTTTCCCAAGCTGCAAGCTTTAAAGTCAATGTCCACAAATCACAGGCCCTCTGCGTTGCTCTCCGCCCCCTCCACTCGGGATGCCCTAAAGCGCTCGTGCCCGGTCCATTGGGTGATGGACTCAATTCCCTACCTGGGACTCTGACTTATGCCCTCGACCCAAGATACTGTTTCCCTCAACTACAAACATATACTCCACCAAGTCCGTCAGGACCTACAGCGCTGGAGGCCATTTGGCCTCTCTTGGCTGGGCTGCATAGCAGCCCTTAAAATGAACACGCTGCCAAAAATACTAAACCTATTCCAAACGCTCCCCGTAGAGCCCCCACCGGGTGTCCTTCGCACTCTTCAACAAGAGTTAATTCCTTCGTCTGGGCAGACAAGAGGCCCCGGGTCCACAGAGACTTGAGTTACAGGCCCCCGGGGGAGAGAGGTCTCGGAATACCAAATATTTACCATTACTACAAGCTACACAGCTCCGAGCCCTGCTGGAATGGTCACGTAGCGAATCCGAAAAGCACTAGCTTTTCATGGACCAGGCTGTCGCCAGACAATCTCTATGGAGGATCCCTTTTCTCCATAGGACTAAGCGCCCCAAAAACTTATATTGATCCCCAGTATCAAGAGCTACACTGAGAGCCTGGGACTCGCCCGCCGAAAGGTGTGGGCTCACTTCATTCCCGTCGCCCCTGACGCCCATTGTAAACAACCCAGATTTCACTCCAGGTCTCGACATCAAGGCCTTTCAACTGTTGGACCGAGAAGGGTGCAGATCGATTGGTCATCTCTTTAATGAGGAGGGTCCTCTGACCTTCGAGAACCTCCGTTCGGATCTAGCAATGCCGGAAACCGAACGTTACCGTTACCAACAAGTGCGACATTGGGTCATGCACAGTCCTTGGTAAGTTTTCAGGGGACTCTCTAAAGTGTCTCCTGTGTGCATTTATTATTAAATCCTATCTTAGGGTACAGTGAAGCCATCATGGAGTTAGGAAACTTGTGATGACACGTATTCAGCTCATGTACTCTCTATGGCTTCCCTGTGCACTTACAATATCCAAGAATGGACTTGGATATTATAGGGTCATATCTGCTCATGCTGATATGTACACACATGGAATATAGTGCACACTGCCTTAGGGTTGTAAGGCTTGCAGTAGGGGTGATTTACCTATACCTCATGCAGTGTATGGGGGCATGGCACTCAAGGCTGTGTGCCATGTTGACTCTTCACTTTTCTCTGCACTAAGACACGCAGTCTGCAATGGCAGTTTGCATGGTCTTGGTGAGGGGTCCCTAGGGTGGCACAAGTTGTGCTGCAGCCCTAGTGGACATTCTTCAGTCCCAAAGCCCTAGGTACCAGGGGTACCATTTACTAGGGACTTATAGAGGTTGCTGAAGTTGTGCCAATTGTGGTACAGTTTAAGGGAAAGATCACTGGTACTGTAAACCTGGTTAGCAGGGACACAGTACACCTCAGTCAAAGTTACATCACATCCCAGGCAAAAAGTGTGAGGGGGGGGTTGGTGTAACAAGAACCCAGTTTCCCACACTTGGTTAGTCAGGATGTGGATCAGGCCCTGGTTTGGTTGGGTGATCATAACTGTGAGTTAGATGGGGAGCTCGATACGCTTCCCCCCTCGCCTAGGTACGAAGCCTCAAATGACAGCCGCCTTACAAGCAGTGATGAACAATCTGGGGCTGTTGGATGTTTGGTGGTTGCTTCATCCGCAGGACAGGGTATATACCTCTCACTCCCTCATGTATAACACGTTTAGCATGCCGGAACGGGTATTGGTGGACGGGATTCTCCCAGATGGCAAGGTGACTGTGTCATACCTGGCTAAGTTTCTATCTGATCATACCCCTGTCCGTTGCGAATTGAGGTGGGGAAGGGCTGCGGCGCAGAGTGAAGTGTGGCAATTTCTGGTGGATGTTCTGATGGATGGGGAGGGCAGGGCAGGGAGGTGCTGTCATGGGCGCTGACTGATTACATGGAGCATAACTGGAGATCAGCTTTTTGTAGAGCCACTGATTGGGAAGCCATGAAGGCGGTGCTATGAGGCCAGTGTATGAGGCTGACATGTGGAGTGCGACAGCAATTGTGGTGGGAGCTACAGACTGAGGAGGCTGATCTTACTGACTTGCAGAAGAAGGGTTTGTCTGATCCGGGGCTCGGGAGGGAGGAAACAGAGGTGCGCCGCCGCATAGCAGAAGTCTGGGATAGATTAGATCAATACAAGCTGAAACAGTATCCACAACGGTTGCATAGGGAGGGTGACAAGTCATGGAGGCTTTTGACCTGGATTCTTGCACCAGACGGCGTACTGGCGGCTTCTCGGGCTGCGTGGTGGACACTTTTCAGCAACATCTAGAAAGGGTCTAAAGGGGGGGCAAATATTACAGAGTGTCGCATTCTGGCTTTTCTTGGGCACCTTGAGATCCCGCGTTTGGATGGGAAAGTGGCCGTAGCCCTGGACTCGGACCTCACTCTTGATGAGCTGAAGGCGGCGCAGGGGATGCTCCCTAGGAAGAAGGCTGGCTTACCGGTGGAATTTACCACGAATATTCAGCTGTTCTCACCCAGGTGCTTCTGGATATATTCCTGGAGGCGAGGGACTCTGGGGTACTGCCTCCGACCATGAGGGAGGGCTATAGCTGCATGTTACCGAAACCGGGCGGAGACAAAATGGACTCAGCAGCATATCGTCCACTTACAATGATAAATATGGATGTAAAAATGCTGTGTATAATTTTGGCCAACCACCTGAGCCTTCTCATGAGGGACCTGGTACATGAGGACCAGTGCGGGTTTATCCTGGGTCGTAGCATGGGGATGAATCTGAGGAGACTTATGCACATCTTACATGAAGTAGAAGGTATGGGCGAGGAAATGGCATTGGTCTCCATTGACACTGAAAACGCTTTCAATACTGTGGGCTGGGGGTATGTCCTTGATGTCTTGAGGCTTATTGGATTTGGCCCGAATTTTCTGACTTGGGTCCGGTTGCTATATACTTGCCCCAGCGTCCGGGTGGGGCGTTATTGGTCAGACAGTTGAGAACTGGGCAGGGGCACCAGGCAAGGTTGTCCTTTCTCACCCCTACTGTATGCATTGGTGCTGGAGCCTATGGCGATTTGGGTCTGCCGGGAACTGCATGATTGGGGTATAGAACTGGGAGCAACGCCTTTGTCGCTATATGCAGACAATGCTTTGTTTTATTTTAGAGCCCCTAGGGAGTTGCTGGGTGTACTGCTGCATTTATTAGATGAGTTTGGGGGCATGTCTGGGCTCCGCCTGAATCGTAGAAAGTTATTTCTCTTCTGCTGGTGACACAGGTGGGGATCCCGATGGCCCGACGTCCGGACATGGGGCTCCAATGGGACTTAGACCACTTTCAGTACCTGGGAGTGATGGTCGCTCACACAAAACAGAGCCAGTTGATGTACAATGTTGGTAGGGTACTGGATTTGTTATGTTCTTTGGTGAAGTTTTGGAAACATTGCCGCTGTCACTCATGGGCAGAATTGCTGTTTCTAAAATGGTGCTTCTCCTGCGTTGTCTTTACACATTATCATAATGCCCTATGACTCCTGCCCTCCAGCATGTTTAGGCAACTAGATCCAGTGCTCACTTCCCTTCTTTGGGTGGGTAATTGCAGAAGAGTGGCACGGGACACCTTGATGAGGAGCTATGAGGAGGGTGGGTAGAAGGCACTGCGACTGGAGTATTATTACTTTGCGGCTCATATGCAGCAAACTGCCCTGTGGCTGGGAGAAGGTTGTAATTGAGAAAAGCGGCTGGTGCCCGGAATGATAGTGGGGGGCTGATCTCCCGACGTTGATAGAAGGGTTGGAAATTTCAATGGAACTCCAGTATGTGGTTCATCAGATGGCAAATGTGTGGCAGATGCTGGTGTTGGTAGTTCTTCGTCAGCTCTGTTCCACCGTGAGCTGCCGATATGGATCTTTGCTCTAATCCGGAGCATGGAAGCCAATATGTGATTCCAAGCATGGCGGGATGGGGGTTGCGAGTTGCTAGGGGATTTATACCCTAAGGAGCACTTCATCACCTTTGAGGATGCGCAACTTGAGTTTGGGGTGGGACCTAGCCACTTTCTCCACTATGGCAGTGTTTGCCCAGCAGGCCTGGACCAGGTACCCTGCGGGGCCTGCCGAATCCAGTATGCTGGGCGCTATGTTGACTAGTGGGTCTGGGTGACTTTTAGTGTAATTGCTTTATGAAGCAATGGTGGCGGACGTTGCTCAGCACCCTCTGCGGGCTCGGTTGGCATAGGACACTGAGCTCGGGGATTCACTTTTGGATGAGGACTGGGCAAGGGTGTGTGCCTTGACACGATTGGTCTCCAGCAATGCTAGATTTAAGTTGATATATTTTAATTTTCTCCATAGTACCTACATTTGAGCGAAATATCTCCACATCGCACTTATGTTTGTCCTCATGGTGGAAGTGTGGGTGCGGACTTTCTGCATTTGGTCTGGGGATATCCATTAGGGAGGGCTTATTGGACTATCCTGTAGACAGACTTGTACTTACCACGGCTATGTGGGGTGAACTTACGCCACAGTTCTGTCTGCTGGGGAACATTGCTGGACCCAAGGGGTGACAAAATACCCTGCAAGTTCTTGTAGCTAGCATTGGTGTTGGCCAGGAGGAGGGTGTGCCATCACCTGCATGGGGCAGGGGGCCCACCATGGTGGACCTCTAGGAAAGGGCTGTGACAGAGTGGTCGTTGGCAGAGGAGCAGCAAATGAAGCATACTAGGAAAGATGAGAAGCTTCAAGATGATTTGGATGCATGTGGGCCCCTCTGTGAGCGCTTTTTGACCCCTGATGGCATGCACTTGAGTGGTGAAGGTCCTGACTCAGATTCCTAGACGTCTAGTCATCCTCACTGGAAATATCACTGCTTGCACTGTTTTGCTGTGTCATGATACTGCCTTTAGGTACATGTCTCCTGAACAATGCTATGCTAATGTAACGTAAGGTCCTGTAAGATATGTATATTCTCAATGTTGATTGTGCTGCTTGGGTGTTTATTTCTTACTACAAAGCTGAATAAATGAAGGTTTTTAAAAAAAACAAAAAATCAACAAAACAATTGAAGAAGAAATCGACAAGACGCTAAAGAAATCCAACACCATGTTATAAAAATAGACTGTATTTTATATACCACAATAAAAAAGATCCACCAGAGGGTTCCCGAGATATAAAATTTATAAGGAATAGTAAATCACAGTATTTCACTCAACCAAAACAAGCACTGGGCAAATTCAACAAATTTGACACTTAGAAACTTTTGACAAAAAGTTGGGCAAGTTGTAATGCGGTTGGTTACAGTTACTTGGGGCAACCGATTACGGCAGAAAGCCAGCCAGGGGGACCAGCAAGACCCTAAAAAGAGTTATCTCCTCATAAAAAGCAGTCTTCCAGCAGTTCCAGTCACTTTATCCTCATTCAATGGATTCTTATGAAAGGGGTCCTGATGCTGAGAATACAGGAGGCTTGAAGATGCTCAAGGATGCTGTGGAGAGTTTCTTTGCTTTGGCTGGGCTCTGGAGACTTCTAATTGAGCGGGACACAACAGGCATCGTCCCTCTTCTTTGCTAGCCACCAGGTGCAGCAGGTGCAGTCCACGTCGGTGCAGCCTTTCTTCACTGGGAACTTGGTGCAGCAGGGCAGTCCTTTTTTGGTCCTCCTTCCAATCCAGTCAAGATCTGAGTTTTGGGTGCCAGGGGTACCCTATTTATGTACAAAAACTGCCCTCCGGGTAGGATGCGGTTGGTAGCCAATGGGCTTTTTTCCCTCCAGAAGACCACATTCTGGTAAGTGTGGCATCTGGCCATCCCAGGATGAACCATTCTGCCCACTCTCAAGATGGCAGAACCCCTTTCTTGGCGTCCAGATCTCCCTAGCCCATCTCATAGGTTTGGCTACCAAGTGGTCTACAATTCCTTAGAAAACCGGTTTGACAACAGGTTTTCCCTCTCCTTCCCGGGTGCCACCTAGCCTGCCTAAACAATGGGGCTGCCTCTTTCCCAAGTGTTCCTCATTTGCCCATCAAAGGTGGCTGTGGCTTCAGCTTTGAAGCTCGCGTTTTGTGCCAACACCTGTGTGGCTTCCTGCAGGAGGGAGGTAACACCTCTCTCCAGTGCAGCCCAATATGGCTTCCTTTCATGGGAGTCATAGCATGTCTCCCCAGGAAGCCATATCCATGTCTCGGGTTCAAGCTCATGTGCAACCGCTAAGAGTACATGTGAATCAAGGCAACAAAGTGCCAACTTTATAAAAGTTGCACACAGTAACTTGTTACATTAATTTCAACAGGAGAACCAAGTTGGGCTTAATGTAATGAGTTGTTTGGAGTATCTACTTTGGTTGCACTGTTCAGTCAGGGGTTAGCACAGCTGAGGGGTCAGCATGTAACCCTTCACTCACCAACGGGGTGACCAAGTTTTTCCACAGTAAAAACAACAGTTTTCATTTTTTTACAGTCAGAACATGTAAAATACTTATTCTACCCATAATATATGCTGCACCCTGCCTTAGGGCTTGGTAGGCCTGCCATAGGGGTGACTTACACAGGTTTCAGGGAGACAGTTGACTGTGCCATGGCTTTTAAATGGCAAAGTCGGGCTAGCATTTTGAAACTGCCCTTCCAGTCTGCCTTGGCGGACTGGGAGACTCGTTTTTCTCTTGTCACCTCCAGGGTGGCACAACCAGTACTGCAATTCCTGGGGGGAGACTCACTAACTCATGTACCCTGGGTACCATCTACTAGGGACTTACATGTTAGTTAGCTTATGCCAATTGTGTATAGCCAATGTGACATACTCGTTTTGGGGGTCAGGGCACTGAGGCCCGGTAAGCAGGCCAGTGCACTCTGAGTTGAAAACAGCAGCATTAGTCAGAAAAACTGGAGGTTACCATACATAAAGGGGCATTTCCTACACATTATACTTGGTCCCTGCTTCTGCAAGAAAATATTACTTCTTGCTCCCAGTCAAGAGAACTTATAGATTGGTTGTCTGCCCATTGGTTAGTATACATTATGGCTTAATTTAGTAGTTTTGTTACTCCCAGTGGTTCATGGGAAACGTAGTTTGTTATATCTTGGCTGCTGTAGTATTAAAGGCAAGACAACAATACATAATACTTGCCCTGTGTCTTTAATAAAATCAAGACTTTCCTTCACTAAAGCTAGGGAAATCTACATTGTCTTCAACAGAGCTATTAACATTCCAATGTTCTATTATAACCCGCTGCAGCAGACTAAACCACATTATAAAAGTCATAGGAATTAAATAACACTAGAAATTCATCGCCTTAAAAGAGAGCATTATATAAAGAAGATGACTTAATTTACAGTATCTGCATCATGAAAATATGTTGTGAAGATAATCTAGTGTTTCTTTGTTTTCTACATGCCCTTCATAAAAAATATTTGCCACTTGGGTACTTAACACTGGGGATTTCAGTTTTTTTCTATTGATGTAAAGCTAGCACAATCATGTTGTCTTTATATTGAGTAGGAATTTGTTTTAGCTATTGATTGTCATCTAAAAGCTTGATAGGTGAAGCGAGGAAAAGAGTGAGAGAGGCAGCCTGTTCAATCTAAGCAGTGCATGTTAATATGGATTAATCACAAGATCCAAAGTATGTTCACCTGCAAAGCTTAACGGTGTTTAAAGATTGAGAGACTTATTCTGACTTTGGTTGAAACTGAATATCCTCCATTTTCTGGAGGAAAGTCTTATTAATCCACTGGCTACATTTCCCCCCCAATAATATCGCTAAGGTAGGAGAAATTAAGCTAGCGGACAGGAATCAGTATTTACAGTTTCCTCTATAAATCTGAGTATTTTAAATTCCCTCAAAATTCTAAATGAGGTCCCTAGGCATAGATGTTGACAGAAAATTCTGAGATTTCTGAAACGGGGAGAAATGCGGCACATAAACTTCCTCCACCAAAGGCATAGTATGGTGGAGAAATGTTCACCTCTGGTAGATTCTCCTCTAGCTTTCGCACTTACTCAAGAAATCAAAGGAGTTTTCTTCAGCAACCTTTACTTACCAACTGGAAATCAAGATCTTAAAGTGACCCACACTTCACTAGTACTCGAATCATTTTACTTCAAAGGGGCATTCATTTCTAATCACAATCAGAGTAAATGCAAATCCAGAGCCAAACGTTATTCTTTGCTAATCGCATAATTAGGAGTATTAATTTATAGTCTCTGTAGGGTCTTACAATTCGTATCACAATGCTACTCTTTGACACCTCCCTATTCCATAGAGAGAAATTGAAAAGAAGCAATAAGAGAGAGAGACTCATGAAATGAAAAAAAAGAAATATGATAGCTATAGATAGACTGGAGAAAGATTGGTGGATTTCAATTATTTCCTCTCTTCATTGTGATCTTACTCAATTTGTCTTACACCTATCTTCAATGAGTCTTTATGGTTTTTGTTTTGGTCTTGCCAATCTGCGGGGTGCCACTTGCTCAGTGTCTGTTGTGCTTGCTGGCTTATTATGTCTGCAATACTTTAACCAGATAATTTTCATCTACTCGTAAGGATGATGTCACTTGCAAAGGCTGATATTCAACCAGCATGTCAGCTTTCCACTTCTGTTGTTTTCTCACCAATCTCAGATCTTGATTTTGCCATCTCCAGCTTTCCTCCTCCATTTGGCATTTTTACTCATCCTTTCCTTGATGGCCTTTTCTTAGCAATGCAGGTCCTAGTTGACCAGTTTGCAGACACACTTTGTTACTCTCATTTGTATCTTCTGCCCAAACATGAGATCTTCCAGGCACAAGGCTGCTGTGGTATGATAATCACTCAGAACTTGTCAGAGCATCAATTTCAGAGAGAGCAGCTGCCCTTCCGCTTGCTGGGGTGCTCATTTGAATTTACTCATGAATCTGTCCACCATGCTTGAGGCCACAGGGGAGTGATCTTCCAGTGTTCAATTGCCAAGTATTTTCAGAACTTTATGAAGTCATAGATAAATGGGGGTCTATTATCCATATTTACTGTCCCTTGTATTCTCCATGTGTTGGAAAAGGTCTTCTGGTGCAGGACATCTTTTTTCCTGCCCCTATTGATGACATTTGTCTTACAATCAGGAGTATTCGTTCATCACCACCTGTCTACCTGTTTCCAAAGAACTTGGCAAACCAAATCTTGGGATCAACTCCCTTAGCAACAATTTAACAACTTTCAGTGCACCGCACCGTCATGTTGGATATGCCTCAATTCATTTTGAGAGCAAACAAATAATCCCCAATATATATATATATATATATATATATATATATATATATATATATATATATATATATTCACTGAAAAAACCATAGGTTTTAGGGACAGTTATAGTTAGTTGGACATTTCACTCGTACAGAACCATAGAAATTCCCCCGTTATAGTTAGTTCAGCTAACTATAACTCGCGCTCCACAATGCACTGCTGATGACGTCACATATTACATCACTCATGACATGGTCAGTGACATCACTGATGACATCACTGATGACATCTCAAATGAAATCACTGATGACATCATCCAGTGACTGTGTGTTTCTGTAAAGTTTAAATATGTTTAATATATATAGGGAAAGGCGTATTGAAGAATGAGTGGGTGTTTAAGTGTCTGAATGGATGATTTAGTACGTGCGTGACTGACTCTACAAGTGAGTGATTAAACGTATCTTACTGAATGCATGGGTTAGTGACTAAACTGTGTGAATGTCTGTATCCGTCTGTTTGTTGGTGTGTAAGTGGATGCATGGATTTGCGAATAGCTACATGAGTGTCTATATGGGTTATTGATTGGTTCTCTGAGTATCTGTATGGCTGCCTGAGTGTTTGTGTGGGTGGGGTGTGTGTGACTTTGTACATAGATGTGTGAGTGGGTGATTCACTGGGTGCATGATTTCAAGAGTGCATCTGTGATGGACTGCTTGGGTGGGTGAGTGTGTGTATGGGTGTGTTAGTGAGTGAATGTATATCTCAGTGGTACATGTGCGAGTAACTACATATGTAAAAGGCAGTATATATGTGTGTTAGAGTATTTAAATGGCTATAAGTGAGAGTGTGTGATTGTGAGAGTGGCTGTATGGATGCGTGTGTGCTTGTATCAGTTATTGTATAAGAGCGTAAGAATGTGCTAGTATTTGTATGAGTAAGTGAGCTGGTGTGTGTATAACTGTATAGGTGAGTAAATGGGTGTGTGATTAATTTTTTGCATGACTGACTAGGTGTGTGAGTACCTCTATGGATGAGTGGCGGTGTGTGAGTGTTTATATAGGTGTATGAGTGCATATGATAGTCCTGTACTGAGTGACTGTAAGTATGAGTGACTGTACGGGTGAGTGAGTAGATGTGTGTGTGTAGACCTAAGAATCAGTGAGTGGGTATGTAGTTATTGTTATTAGAGTGTGTATGGTTTTGAGAATGGCAGTCTGTAATTTAGAGTGGGTGTATCAAAAGCTATATTAGGGTGTGAGAAGATGCATGAAATTATCACATGGATGATGTCATCAGTGATGTCATTTGAGATGTCATCAGTGATGTCATCAGTGATGTCACTGACCATGTCATGAGTGATGTAATATGTGACGTCATCAGCAGTGCATTGCGGGGCGCGAGATATAGTTAGCTGAACTAACTATAACGGGGGAATTTCTATGGTTTTGTACGAGTGAAATGTCCAACTAACTATAACTGTCCCTAAAACCTATGGTTTTTTCAGTAAATGCTAATTTCTAACTATAACGTGTCTGAAACCTATGGTTTTTTCAGTGAATTTCAAAGGTTTTTAAATGCTAATTTCTAACTATAACGTGCCTGAAACCTATGATTTTTTAAGTGAATTTCAAAGGTTTTTTAAATGTTTTCTAACTATGCCTACAGAGGTAGGACATGTGAAGAAAGAAGAAAAAACGCGCAGAAAGAAGCAAAAGAAATGCAGAAAGAAGCAACAGAAGTCCACAAAGACGAAGAAAAGTGCAGGAAGAAGAAAAAGATGTGCAGAAAGAACCAACAGAGGAGCAGAAAGAGGCCATGTTGCAAAATCATCCTGTGCCCACAACTTTTTCAGACAGGTACTGGTGGTAACTGACTCTGACTAACCAGAGTCAGTGCTATGCTAAAAGACACTTAGAATACAGTGAAAACACCTACATACACTAGGGAACACTATGCGTTGGGGTACCCCTGTGATTAGCATGACCTCCTCTGTAAGTCCCTAGTACATAATAGGGCAGGGGGATTAAAACTACCTCTTAAAACGCGTGTGCAAACGCGCCCCGTGGCGCGTTTTAAGTTGCGGGATTAAGTCCCCTTGAATCCTGAGGGTTCCTGGGGCCCAACTAGCCCCCAGGTACCTACAGTTAGGACCACAGAGCTGAGTTGCAGAGAGGCGTTCCGAGGCCACGCACCTTTTTCACCTCTCTGCAACGCAACTCTGTTGTGCTTACTGAAGGTACCTGGTGGGCTAGTTGGCCCCAGGGTCCCTCAGGATTCAAGGGGCGTGTTTGCGCACATGTCACCTGAGGCCCCGCCCCCTCCCTTCACCACTGTGCAAACGCGCCCCGTGGCGCGTTTTAAGTTGGGGGATTAGGTCACCTTGAATCCTGAGGGTCCCTGGGGCCCAACTAGCCCACCAAGTACTTCCAGTAAGCACCACAGGCCTGCGTTGCAACGCCTGTAACAAATTGTGTAGTTGTGTTTAGGTAGTGAAGGGGGTCGTGCTGGGGGTAGTGTTTTAGGGTTTAGGGTAGTGCAGTGGTGTTTGTGTAGTGTAGGGGGTCATGCTGGGGGTAGATTTAGGGTTTAGGGTAGTGCAGTGGTGTTTGGATAGTGTAGGGAGTCGTGCTGGGGGAGTGTTTTAGGGTTTAGGGTATTACAGTGGTGTTTGGGTAGTGTAGGGGTTGTGCTGGGGGTAGTGTTTTAGGGTTTAGGGTAGTGCAGTGGTGTTTGGGTAGTGTAGGGGGTCGTGCTGGGGGTAGTGGTTTAGGGTTTAGGGTAGTGCAGTGGTGTTTGGGTAGTGTAGGGGGTACTGCTGGGGGTAGTGTTTTAGGGTTTAGGGTAGTGCAATGGTGTTTGGGTAGTGTAGGGGGTACTGCTGGGGGTAGTGTTTTAGGGTTTAGGGTAGTGCAGTGGTGTTTGGGTAGTGTAGGGGTTCGTGCTGGGGGTATTGTTTTAGGGTTTAGGGTAGTGCAGTGGTGTTTGTGTAGTGTAGGGGGTAGTGTTTTAGGGTTTAGGGTAGTGCAGTGGTGTTTGTGTAGTGTAGGGGGTCGTGCTGGGGGTAGTGTTTTAGGGTTTAGGGTAGTGCAGTGGTCTTTGTGTAGTGTAGGAGGTCGTGTTTTAGGGTTTAGGGTAGTGCAGTGGTGTTTGGGCAGTGTAGGGGGTCGTGCTGGGGGTGGTGTTTCAGGGTTTAGGGCAGTGCAGTGGTGTTCGGGCAGTGTAGGGGGTCTTGCTGGGGGTGGTGTTTCAGGGTTTAGGGCAGTGCAGTGGTGTTTGGGTCGTGCAGGGGGTCATGCTGGGGGAGTGTTTTAGGGTTTAGGGCAGTGCAGTGGTGTTTGGGTAGTATAGGGGGTCATGCTGGGGGAGTGTTTTAGGGTTTAGGGCAGTGCAGTGGTGTTCGGGCAGTGTAGGGGGTCGTGCTGGGGGAGTGTTTTAGGGTTTAGGGCAGTGCAGTGGTGTTCGGGTAGTGTAGGGGGTCGTGCTGGGGGAGTGTTTGAGGGTTTAGGGCAGTGCAGTTGTGTTCGGGTAGTGTAGGGGGTCGTGCTGGGGGAGTATTTTAGGGTTTAGGGTAGTGCAGTGGTGTTCGGGTAGTGTAGGGGGTCGTGCTGGGGGTTGTGTTTCAGGGTTTAGGGCAGTGTAGTGGTGTTCGGGCAGTGTAGGGGGTCGTGCTGGGGCTGGTGTTTCAGGGTTTAGGGCAGTGCAGTGGTGTTCGGGCAGTGTAGGGGGTCATGCACGGGGTGGTGTTTCAGGGTTTAGGGCAGTGCAGTGGTGTTCGGGCAGTGTAGGGGGTCGTGCTGGGGCTGGTGTTTCAGGGTTTAGGGCCGTGCAGTGGTGTTCGGGCAGTGTAGGGGGTCTTGCTGGGGGTGGTGTTTCAGGGTTTAGGGCAGTGGTGTTCGGGCAGTGTAGGGGTCTTGCTGGGGGTGATGTTTCAGGGTTTAGGGCAGTGCAGTGGTGTTCGGGCAGTGTAGGGGGTCTTGCTGGGGGTAGTTTTTCAGGGTTTAGGGCAGTGCAGTGGTGTTCGTGCAGTGTAGGGGGTCGTGCTGGGGATGGTGTTTCATGGTTTAGGGCAGTGCAGTAGTGTTCAGGCAGTGTAGGGGGTCGTGCTGGGGCTGGTGTTTCAGGGTTTAGGGCAGTGCAGGCAGTGGTGCTCGGGCAGTGTAGGGGGTCGTGCTGGGGGTGGTGTTTCTGGGTTTAGGGTAGTGCAGTTGTGTTCGGGCAGTGTAGGGGTTCGTGCTGGGGCTGGTGTTTCAGGGTTTAGGGCAGTGCAGTGGTGTTCGGGCAGTGTAGGGGGTCATGCTGGGGCTGGTGTTTCAGTGTTTTGGGCAGAGCAGTGGTGTTCGGGCAGTGTAGGGGGTCGTGCTGGGGGTGGTGTTTCAGGGTTTAGGGCAGTGCAGTGGTGTTCGAGTAGTGTAGGGGGTCGTGCTGGGGGTGGTGTTTCAGGGTTTAGGGCAGTGGTGTTCGGGCAGTGTAGGGGGTCTTGCTGGGGGTGATGTTTCAGGGTTTAGGGCAGTGCAGTGGTGTTCGGGCAGTGTAGGGGGTCTTGCTGGGGGCAGTGTTTCAGGGTTTAGGGCAGAGCAATGGTGTTCAGGCAGTGTAGGGGGTTGTGTGGGAGGTGGTGTTTCAGGCTTTAGGGCAGTGCAGTGGTATTCGGGCAGTGTAGGGGGTCTTGCTGGGGGTGGTGTTTCAGGGTTTAGGGCAGTGGTGTTCAGGCAGTGTAGGGGGTCGTGCTGGGGGTGGTGTTTCAGGGTTTAGGGCAGTGCAATGGTGTTCGGGCAGTGTAGGGGGTCGTGCAGGGGCTGGTGTTTCAGGGTTTAGGGCAGTGCAGTGGTGTTCGGGCAGTGTAGGGGGTCGTGCTGGGGGTGGTGTTTCAGGGTTTAGGGCAGTGCAGTGGTGTTTGGGCAGTGTAGGGGGTCGTGCTGGGGGTGGTGTTTCAGGGTTTAGGGCAGTGTAGTGGTGTTCGGGCAGTTTAGGGGGTCGTGCAGGGGGTGGTGAGTCAGGGTTTAGGGCAGTGCAGTGGTGTTCGGGCAGTGTAGGGGGTCATGCTGGGGGTAGAGTTTTAGGGTTTAGGGCAGTGCAGTGGTGTTCGGGCAGTATAGGGGGTCGTGCAGGGGGTGGTGTTTCAGGGTTTAGGGCAGTGCAGTGGTGCTCGGGCAGTGTAGGGGTCGTGCTGGGGGTGGTGTTTCAGGGTTTAGGGCAGTGCAGTGGTGTTCGGGCAGTGTAGGGTGTCGTGCTGGGGGTGGTGTTTCAGGGTTTTGGGCAGTGCAGTGGTGTTCGGGCAGTGTAGGTGGTCTTGCTGGGGCTGGTGTTTCCGGGTTTAGTGCAGTGGTGTTCGGGCAGTGTAGGGGGTCTTGCTGGGGGTGGTGTTTCAGTGTTTAGGGCAGTGCAATGGTGTTCGCGCAGTGTAATGGTGTTCGCGCAGTGTAGGGGGTTTTGCTGGGGCTGATGTTTCAGCGTTTAGGGCAGCGCAGTGGTGTTCGGGCAGTGTAGGGGGTCTTGCTGGGGGTGGTGTTTCAGGGTTTAGGGCAGTGCAGTGGTGTTCGGGCAGTGTAGGGGGTCTTGCTGGGGCTGGTGTTTCAGGGTTTAGGGCAGTGCAGTGGTGTTCGGGCAGTGTAGGGGGTCTTGCTGGGGCTGGTGTTTCAGGGTGTAGGGTAGTGCAGTGGTGTTCGGGCAGTGTAGGGGGTCGTGCTGGGGCTGGTGTTTGAGGGTTTAGGGCAGTGCAGTGGTGTTCGGGCAGTGTAGGGGGTCGTGCTGGGGCTGGTGTTTCAGGGTTTAGGGCAGTGCAGTGGTTTTCAGGCAGTGTAGGCGGTCATGCTAGGGGTGGTGTTTCAGGGTTTAGGGCAGTGCAGTGGTGTTCGGGCAGTGTAGGGGGTCGTGCTGGGGGTGGTGTTTCAGGGTTTAGGGCAGTGCAGTGGTGTTCGGGCAGTGTAGGGGGTCGTGCTGGGGCTGGTGTTTCAGGGTTTTGGGCAGAGCAGTGGTGTTCGGGCAGTGTAGGGGGTCGTGCTGGGGTGGTGTTTTAGGGTTTAGGGCACTGCAGTGTTGTTCGGGCAGTGTAGGGGGTCTTGCTGGGGGTGGTGTTTCAGGGTTTAGTGCAGTGGTGTTCGGGCAGTGTAGGGGGTCTTGCTGGGGGTGATGTTTCAGGGTTTAGGGCAGTGCAGTGGTGTTCGGGCAGTGTAGGGGGTCTTGCTGGGGGTAGTGTTTCAGGGTTTAGGGCAGTGCAGTAGTGTTCGTGCAGTGTAGGGGGTCATGCTGGGGGCGGTGTTTCAGGGTTTAGGGCAGTGCAGTAGTGTTCGGGCAGTGTAGGGGGTCGTGCAGGGGGTGGTGTTTGAGGGTTTAGGGCAGTGCAATGGTGTTTGGGCAGTGTAGGGGGTCGTGCTGGGGGTGGTGTTTCAGGGTTTAGGGCAGTGCAGTGGTGTTCGGGCAGTGTAGTGGGTCATGCAGGGGGTGGTGTTTCAGGGTTTAGGGCAGTGCAGTGGTGTTCGGGCAATGTAGGGGGTCGTGCTGGGGCTGGTGTTTCAGGGTTTAGGGCAGTGCAGTGGTGTTCGGGCAGTGTAGGGGGTCTTGCTGGGGGTGGTGTTTCAGGGTTTAGGGCAGTGGTGTTCGGGCAGTGTAGGGGGTCTTGCTGGGGGTGATGTTTCAGGGTTTAGGGCAGTGCAGTGGTGTTCGGGCAGTGTAGGGGGTCTTGCTGGGGGTAGTGTTTCAGGGTTTAGGGCAGTGCAGGGGTGTTCGTGCAGTGTAGGGGGTCGTGCTGGGGATGGTGTTTCAGGGTTTAGGCCAGTGCAGTAGTGTTCGGGCAGAGTAGGGGGTCGTGCAGGGGGAATGATGTTTCAGGGTTTAGGGCAGTGCAGTGGTGTTCGGGCAGTGTAGTGGGTCTTGCTGGGGGTGGTGTTTCAGGGTTTAGGGCAGTGCTGTTCGGGCAGTGTAGGGGGTCTTGCTGGGGGTGATGTTTCAGGGTTTAAGGCAGTGCAGTGGTGTTCGGGCAGTGTAGGGTGTCGTGCTGGGGGTGGTGTTTCAGGGTTTAGGGCAGTGCAGTTGTGTTCGGGCAGTGTAGGGGGTCGTGCACGGGGTGGTGTTTCAGGGTTTAGGGCAGTGCAGTGGTGTTCGGGCAGTGTAGGGGGTTGTGCTGGGGCTGGTGTTTCAGGGTTTAGGGCAGTGCAATGGTGTTCTGGCAGTGTAGGGGGTCGTGCTGGGGCTAGTGTTTCACGGTTTAGGGCAGGGCAGTGGTGTTCGGGCAGTGTAGGGGGTCATGCTGGGGCTGGTGTTTCAGGGTTTAGGGCAGTGCAGTGGTGTTCGTGCAGTGTAGGTGGTCGTGCTGGGGCTGGTGTTTCAGGGTTTAGGGCAGTGCAGTGGTGTTCGGGCAGTGTAGGGGGTCATGCTGGGGCTGGTGTTTCAGGGTTTAGGGCAGTGCAGTGGTGCTCAGGCAGTGTAGGGGGCCGTGCTGGGGGTGGTGTTTATGGGTTTAGGGTAGTGCAGTGGTGTTCGGGCAGTGTAGGGGGTCGTGCTGGGTCTGGTGTTTCAGGGTTTAGGGCAGTGCAGTGGTGTTCGGGCAGTGTAGGGGGTCGTGCTGGGGCTGGTGTTTTAGGGTTTAGTGCAGTGCAGTGGTGTTCGGGCAGTGTAGGGGGTCTTGCTGGGGGTAGTTTTTCAGGGTTTAGGGCAGTGCAGTGGTGTTCGTGCAGTGTAGGGGGTCGTGCTGGGGATGGTGTTTCATGGTTTAGGGCAGTGCAGTAGTGTTCAGGCAGTGTAGGGGGTCGTGCTGGGGCTGGTGTTTCAGGGTTTAGGGCAGTGCAGTGGTGTTCGGGCAGTGTAGTGGGTCGTGCTGGGGCTGGTGCTTCAGGGTTTAGGGCAGTGCAGTGGTGTTCGGGCAGTGTAGGGGGTCGTGCAGGGGGTGGTGTTTCAGGGTTTAGGGCAGTGCAATGGTGTTCGGGCAGTGTAGGGGTTTGTGCTGGGGGTGGTGTTTCAGGGTTTAGGGCAGTGCAGTGGTGTTCGGGCAGTGTAGTGGGTCATGCAGGGGGGTGGTGTTTCAGGGTTTAGGGCAGTGCAGTGGTGTTCGGGCAATGTAGGGGTTCGTGCTGGGGCTGGTGTTTCAGGGTTTAGGGCAGTGCAGTGGTGTTCGGGCAGTGTAGTGGGTCATGCAGGGGGGTGGTGTTTCAGGGTTTAGGGCAGTGCAGTGGTGTTCGGGCAATGTAGGGGTTCGTGCTGGGGCTGGTGTTTCAGGGTTTAGGGCAGTGCAGTGGTGTTCGGGCAGTGTAGGGGGTCTTGCTGGGGGTGGTGTTTCAGGGTTTAGGGCAGTGGTGTTCGGGCAGTGTAGGGGGCTTGCTGGGGTGATGTTTCAGGGTTTAGGGCAGTGCAGTGGTGTTCGGGCAGTGTAGGGGGTCTTGCTGGGGGTAGTATTTCAGGGTTTAGGGCAGTGCAGGGGTGTTCGTGCAGTGTAGGGGGTCGTGCTGGGGATGGTGTTTCAGGGTTTAGGCCAGTGCAGTAGTGTTCGGGCAGAGTAGGGGGTCGTGCAGGGGGAATGGTGTTTCAGGGTTTAGGGCAGTGCAGTGGTGTTCGGACAGTGTAGTGGGTCATGCAGGGGTGGTGTTTCAGGGTTTAGGGCAGTGCAGTGGTGTTCGGGCAATGTAGGGGGTCGTGCTGGGGCTGGTGTTTCAGGGTTTAGGGCAGTGCAGTGGTGTTCGGGCAGTGTAGGGGGTCTTGCTGGGGGTGGTGTTTCAGGGTTCAGGGCAGTGGTGTTCGGGCAGTGTAGGGGTCTTGCTGGGGGTGATGTTTCAGGGTTTAGGGCAGTGCAGTGGTGTTCGGGCAGTGTAGGGTGTCGTGCTGGGGGTGGTGTTTCAGGGTTTAGGGCAGTGCAGTGGTGTTCGGGCAGTGTAGGGGGTCGTGCACGGGGTGGTGTTTCAGAGTTTAGGGCAGTGCAGTGGTGTTCGGGCAGTGTAGGGGGTTGTGCTGGGGCTGGTGTTTCAGGGTTTAGGGCAGTGCAATGGTGTTCTGGCAGTGTAGGGGGTCGTGCTGGGGCTAGTGTTTCACGGTTTAGGGCAGTGCAGTGGTGTTCGGGCAGTGTAGGGGTCATGCTGGGGCTGGTGTTTCAGGGTTTAGGGCAGTGCAGTGGTGTTCGTGCAGTGTAGGTGGTCGTGCTGGGGCTGGTGTTTCAGGGTTTAGGGCAGTGCAGTGGTGTTCGGGCAGTGTAGGGGGTCATGCTGGGGCTGGTGTTTCAGGGTTTAGGGCAGTGCAGTGGTGCTCAGGCAGTGTAGGGGGTCGTGCTGGGGGTGGTGTTTATGGGTTTAGGGTAGTGCAGTGGTGTTCGGGCAGTGTAGGGGGTCGTGCTGGGGCTGGTGTTTCAGGGTTTAGGGCAGTGCAGTGGTGTTCGGGCAGTGTAGGGGGTCGTGCTGGGGCTTGTGTTTCAGGGTTTTGGGCAGAGCAGTGGTGTTCGGGCAGTGTAGGGGGTCGTGCTGGATGTGGTGTTTCAGGGTTTAGGGCAGTGCAGTGGTGTTCGGGCAGTGTAGGGGGTCGTGCTGGGGGTGGTGTTTCAGGGTTTAGGGCAGTGGTGTTCGGGCAGTGTAGGGGGTCTTGCTGGGGGTGATGTTTCAGGGTTTAGGGCAGTGGAGTGGTGTTTGGGCAGTGTAGGGGGTCTTGCTGGGGATAGTGTTTCAGGGTTTAGGGCAGTGCAGTGGTGTTTGGGCAGTGTAGGGGGCCGTGCTGGGGGTGGTGTTTCAGGGTTTAGGGCAGTGCAGTGGTGTTCGGGCAGTATAGGGGGTCGTGAAGGGGTGGTGTTTCAGGGTTTAGGGCAGTGCAGTGGTGTTCGGCAGTGTAGGGGGTCGTGCTGGGGGTGGTGTTTCAGGGTTTAGGGCAGTGCAGTGGTGTTCGAACAGTGTAGGGGGTCGTGCAGGGGCTGGTGTTTCAAGGTTTAGGGCAGTGCAGTGGTGTTCGGGCAGTGTAGGGGGTCGTTCTGGGGGTAGTGTTTTAGGGTAGTGCAGTGGTGCTTGTGTAGTGTAGGGGGTCGTGCTGGGGTAGTGTTGTAGGGTTTAGGGTAGTGCAGTGGTGTTCGGGCAGTGTAGGGGGTCTTGCTGGGGGTGGTGTTTCAGGGTTTAGGGCAGTGGTGTTCGGGAGTGTAGGGGGTCTTGCTGGGGGTGATGTTTCAGGGTTTAGGGCAGTGCAGTGGTGTTCGGGCAGTGTAGGGGGTCTTGCTGGGGGTAGTGTTTCAGGGTTTAGGGCAGTGCAGGGGTGTTCGGTGCAGTGTAGGGGGTCGTGCTGGGGCTGGTGTTTCAGGGTTTAGGGCAGTGCAGTGGTGTTCGGGCAGTGTAGGGGGTCATGCTGGGGCTGGTGTTTCAGGGTTTAGGGCAGTGCAGTGGTGCTCAGGCAGTGTAGGGGGTCGTGCTGGGGGTGGTGTTTATGGGTTTAGGGTAGTGCAGTGGTGTTCGGGCAGTGTAGGGGGTCGTGCTGGGGCTGGTGTTTCAGGGTTTAGGGCAGTGCAGTGGTGTTCGGGCAGTGTAGGGGGTCGTGCTGGGGCTTGTGTTTCAGGGTTTTGGGCAGAGCAGTGGTGTTCGGGCAGTGTAGGGGGTCGTGCTGGATGTGGTGTTTCAGGGTTTAGGGCAGTGCAGTGGTGTTCGGGCAGTGTAGGGGGTCGTGCTAGGGGTGGTGTTTCAGGGTTTAGGGCAGTGGTGTTCGTGGCAGTGTAGGGGGTCTTGCTGGGGGTGATGTTTCAGGGTTTAGGGCAGTGGAGTGGTGTTTGGGCAGTGTAGGGGTCTTGCTGGGGATAGTGTTTCTGGGTTTAGGGCAGTGCAGTGGTGTTTGGGCAGTGTAGGGGGCCGTGCTGGGGGTGGTGTTTCAGGGTTTAGGGCAGTGCAGTGGTGTTCGGGCAGTGTAGGGGGTCGTGAAGGGGGTGGTGTTTCAGGGTTTAGGGCAGTGCAGTGGTGTTCGGCAGTGTAGGGGGTCGTGCTGGGGGTGGTGTTTCAGGGTTTAGGGCAGTGCAGTGGTGTTCGAACAGTGTAGGGGGTCGTGCAGGGGCTGGTGTTTCAAGGTTTAGGGCAGTGCAGTGGTGTTCGGGCAGTGTAGGGGGTCGTTCTGGGGGTAGTGTTTTAGGGTTTAGGGTAGTGCAGTGGTGCTTGTGTAGTGTAGGGGGTCGTGCTGGGGGTAGTGTTGTAGGGTTTAGGGTAGTGCAGTGGTGTTCGGGCAGTGTAGGGGGTCCTGCTGGGGGTGGTGTTTCAGGGTTTAGGGCAGTGGTGTTCGGGCAGTGTAGGGGGTCTTGCTGGGGGTGATGTTTCAGGGTTTAGGGCAGTGCAGTGGTGTTCGGGCAGTGTAGGGGGTCTTGCTGGGGGTAGTGTTTCAGGGTTTAGGGCAGTGCAGGGGTGTTCATGCAGTGTAGGGGGTCGTGCTGGGGATGGTGTTTCAGGGTTTAGGGCAGAGCAGTAGTGTTCGGGCAGTGTAGGGGGTCGTGCAGGGGGAATGGTGTTTCAGGGTTTAGGGCAGTGCAGTGGTGTTCGGGCAGTGTAGGGTGTCGTGCTGGGGGTGGTGTTTCAGGGTTTAGGGCAGTGCAGTGGTGTTCGGGCAGTGCAGTAGTGTTTGGGCAGTGTAGGGGGTTGTGCTGGGGCTGGTGTTTCAGGGTTTAGGGCAGTGCAATGGTGTTCTGGCAGTGTAGGGGTCGTGCTGGGGCTAGTGTTTCACGGTTTAGGGCAGTGCAGTGGTGTTCGGGCAGTGTAGGGGGTCATGCTGGGGCTGGTGTTTCAGGGTTTAGGGCAGTGCAGTGGTGTTCGTGCAGTGTAGGTGGTCGTGCTGGGGCTGGTGTTTCAGGGTTTAGGGCAGTGCAGGGGTGTTCGGGCAGTGTAGGGGGTCATTGTGGGGCTGGTGTTTCAGGGTTTAGGGCAGTGCAGTGGTGCTCAGGCAGTGTAGGGGGTCGTGCTGGGGGTGGTGTTTCTGGGTTTAGGGTAGTGCAGTGGTGTTCGGGCAGTGTAGGGGGTCGTGCTGGGGCTGGTGTTTCAGGGTTTAGGGCAGTGCAGTGGTGTTCGGGCAGTGTAGGGGGTCGTGCTGGGGCTGGTGTTTCAGGGTTTTGGGCAGAGCAGTGGTGTTCGTGCAGTGTAGGGGGTCGTGCTGGGGGTGGTGTTTCAGGGTTTAGGGCAGTGCAGTGGTGTTTGGGCAGTGTAGGGGGCCGTGCTGGGGGTGGTGTTTCAGGGTTTAGGGCAGTGCAGTGGTGTTCGGGCAGTGTAGGGGGTCGTGAAGGGGGTGGTGTTTCAGGGTTTAGGGCAGTGCAGTGGTGTTCGGGCAGTGTAGGGGGTCGTGCTGGGGGTGGTGTTTCAGGGTTTAGGGCAGTGCAGTGGTGTTCGAACAGTGTAGGGGGTCGTGCAGGGGCTGGTGTTTCAAGGTTTAGGGCAGTGCAGTGGTGTTCGGGCAGTGTAGGGGGTCGTTCTGGGGGTAGTGTTTTAGGGTTTAGGGTAGTGCAGTGGTGTTTGGGCAGTGTAGGGGGTCTTGCTGGGGATAGTGTTTCAGGGTTTAGGGCAGTGCAGTGGTGTTTGGGCAGTGTAGGGGGCCGTGCTGGGGGTGGTGTTTCAGGGTTTAGGGCAGTGCAGTGGTGTTCGGGCAGTGTAGGGGGTCGTGAAGGGGGTGGTGTTTCAGGGTTTAGGGCAGTGCAGTGGTGTTCGGGCAGTGTAGGGGGTCGTGCTGGGGGTGGTGTTTCAGGGTTTAGGGCAGTGCAGTGGTGTTCGACCAGTGTAGGGGGTCGTGCAGGGGCTGGTGTTTCAAGGTTTAGGGCAGTGCAGTGGTGTTCGGGCAGTGTAGGGGGTCGTTCTGGGGGTAGTGTGTTTAGGGTAGTGCAGTGGTGCTTGTGTAGTGTAGGGGGTCGTGCTGGGGGTAGTGTTTTAGGGTTTAGGGTAGTGCAGTGGTGTTTGTGTAGTGTAGGGGGTCATGTTTTAGGGTAGTGCACTGGTGTTTGGGTAGTGTAGGGGTCGTGCTGGGGGTATTGTTTTAGGATTTAGGTTAGTGCAGTGGTGTTTGGGTAGTGTAGGGGATCGTGCTGGGGGTAGTGTTTTAGGGTTTAGGGTAGTGCAGTGGTGTTTGTGTAGTGTAGGGGGTCATGCTGGGGGTAGTGTTTTAGGGTTTAGGATAGTGCAGTGGTGCTTGTGTAGTGTAGGGAGTCGTGCTGGGGTAGTGTTTTAGGGTTTAGAGTAGTGCAGTAGTGTTTTTGTAGTGTAGGGGGTCATGTTTTAAGATGCAACGCTCCAATACCTGACCAGTCTGCACTACATAAAACTGCAAAAACACTAAAAATAAAAAGTGTTTTGCACACTTTTGTCATTGGGCTATATGTGGGCTACATCTGGGTAATATTTGTGCTACATTTGGGCTCTTTTTTCTCTGGTGGCCATCTTGGAAGACTTCTTTGTTATGAAGTTTCCTAATTTCCTCATTTACTGCAGTCTCCTCAGTAGGAAATGCTTTCAGTTTTTTACTTTGATTCCATCAAGAAGGCATTCAGATGTGTCTCACATTTGCCATAAATTCAGAATGTTAGCACTCTAGTTGCTCATTAGATCACTGTACTAAAGCTACTGCTCACCAGGGAGTTAACTGGAAGTCTGCTGCTGGTATTGAAAGTGATTGTTTCAGTCTGCATGTCAGAATTTTCTAATGAAATAGAAGAGGATTTGAGATCTCACTTAAAACATGCCCTCATTTTTCTTTCTGCAGCACTAACCATAATTTCTATTTAAAAAAGAACCCCTCATTTTGTTCCTTTTTAAATTAAATGTTTTAAGTATTAACGGTTTATTCCAATCAAGATGGCTTCCGGTGTGCCATACTTTTGTCATAAGTAAGGCTGTTAGCGCTCTAGTTGTTCTTTAGAACACTCTGGGAAGCTGCAGTAGAACACAAAGGCATCAACTGGCAGGCTGCTCCTGTTGGAATATAACAGGAAGATATTTGAGATCTCACTTGAAACATGTCCTAATTTTTCTTTCTATAGCACTAACCATAATTTCTATGACAAAATGAACCCCATCATTTTGTTCCTTTTTAAATTAAATGTTTTAAGTGTTACCAGTTTATTCCAATCAAGATGGCTTCAGGTGTGCCATACTTTTGTCATAAGTAAGGCTGTTAGCACTCTAGTTGTTCTTTAGAACACTCTGGGAAGCTGCAGTAGAACACAAAGGAATCAACTGACAGTCTCTGCCCTTGTTGGATGTACATGTTTTACTGAGAATGTCAGACTTCATTCTCACATGACTGAGAAAGATAATGTGAATTTACAGAAAATATGCTCTCATTTTAGCTTCTGGAGCACCTTCCAAAACTGTATGGGACAAGCATGTGAAAATAGTTTTCTCTCAAACATGATTCATGATATCCCAGCAGAAGGTTTTTCACAGGGTAAAATCACCTTAGAACACACCACAATTCCTGAAATTAGTATGGTACCATCAACAAATGAATTCTAATGTAACTAAAGTCTGTTATCACCCTTAATAGTTCTCCTTTTGGTAACCCTCAAAATCTTTGATTCACTACAAGGCATTTCAATGGGGTACTTTCATGTATATTGGTCTCAAGATGGCTGCCAGCAATTCCAGGATGAAGTGCTGACAGCCAATCAGATCTCACGATGACATGTGTGGTTAGGCTCCGCCCAGATATATATGTGTTTTTACTTTTGATTTTCTCAGCAACTACTGAACGGATTCACACCATTTAACAAAAAGGGTTCTTTCTGAACCAAGAACTACCTCTTTGACAAATTTGGTGTAATTCCGTTCAGCAGTTCGGGCTGTAGCCTTGCATAAAGTTTCCTATGGGAAATTGATTTTTTGACTCTTATTTTTTTAATTTCTCCGCAACTACTGAACGGATTTACACCATTTAACAAAAGGGTTCTTTCTGAACCAAGAACTACCTCTTTGCCAAATTTGGTGTAATTCCGTTCAGCAGTTCGGGCTGTAACCGTGTCTAAAGTTTCCTATGGGAAAATGAATGGGAAAAACACGTTTTGGGACCCCCTTTTTCTCGGCCCCCGCTTGATGAATCACCCCGAGACTTTCAGGGTAGGAGCGGACGGAGCGGGCCATAAAGTTTGAAAATTTCGCGAAGATTCGTCAACCGGCAAGAGAGTTATTTCAAATAGAATGTCGCGGATTTCCTATGGAAAATAGATCCTAACTATAACTATCTACTGGCGACCGCCAGTAGATTATATATATATATATATATATATATATATATATATATATATATATATATATATATTGCAGACCAGAGGTATTCACAGATATTTACTAAGGGGCCAAAAGTAAAGCTTAGGGCTTGACTAGAAGCCACATTAATGTGTGTGTGTGTGGGGGGGGGGGCAATCATTGATTCAAAGTAAGAATGAAAACATTCAAATGGATCAGATCTTCTGGAATCTACTTAAAGCATACATTCCTTTATATTTTTTTATTTCCTCTTCCTCTCGGTCTGTGTTTTATTAATCCATTCACATACCAGATAAACGAAGCAATCCTGAAATATGTAAATGATTTACATGCTTTACATTTAAAACGCTAATATGATATACTAAAGTACTTTAGAAACATGTTCATTTCCTCTTCTGCGCATTTCTGCTCTGCTCCTCGTGTGCACTGCTAGTTTGTTTACATTTCCATAATCAAACAGAGAAGAAACTCTGATATGAAAGTTACAGCTTTCACTCGTTCAAATAACAGTCTAATGCTCACAAGCAGGGCCTCAAAAATAAACCTGATGGACCGCATGTGGCCCCCAGGCCAGGCAATGGGTATCAGTGTCTTAGACCATTACAAGGCAGCATCTTTACAAAATCAACCTGCAGCCTTGTGAAGGGGCATTCTGATTTTCCAGAGTGACTCATGGCCACTCTAGTTCTTTTCCCTATATTAATCTTCTGACATGTGATACACCTCTAACAAATATTTCTGCAATCTTATGAAAATGTGGACAAAACCAGTACTTTCTAAATGTGTCCCCCATTCCATCACATCCCATATGTGCAGGCTCATGCTTTTATCTTGCCATCTGCAGCAGTAGTGACTCTGACAAAACAAACCTCTCATCTATTGATTTTTTTTTTTTTTTTTAAACAGATTTTTATTGATTTGCACAAAAACAGTCAGAGGGTCCGGGGACACCTCTCAGTGGAAGACAAAGTTACAAGCATGACATTGAAATCAGATGGCAAAATTAAGTGTCCAAGCCATCCCGTCAGGCAAATTATGCAAAGTATGCAAACTGCTCAGTGAATAAATGCACCTATTACAAAACCTTATCCCAAACTAACCCCCTCCCTCCCCTATCTTCCCACCCCCAGGCGTGTTACTAAGTTGAGGTAGCAAAAGGGGCCAACGGGTCAAAGCCCATATCAATGGGACGTGTTGGAATGGGGGCATGGCTTCGGGTGTGTTGATCCAACGAAGTTGTCTAGGACCATCCCAGTATCTAAGGTGGCAGGTTGTGGGGATCAGAGGACTATTCGCATGTTATACTGCAACTCGCCAGGGGTGTCTAGGGGGTCACTATCATCTATCTCTTCGGGAGCTTTGAGTGCAGCAACCAGCACTTCCAATGCTCTCGCCCCTTCCAGGGCCTTATCATTCCCAGCTCGATGCGCTAACTGCAGCCGGATCACTCCCTCACATTCAACCCATTTTATGAATTCTGCTTTCCACCTTGCTATGGTGGGACCTTGTGTAGCCTTCCAGTGTGTGGTGATGTTTCGCTTGGCTAGTAATAGGCCCAGGTCGATGAATTTGCTAGTAATTTTGTTCTTGGATGTGTGTGGAAACCAGTGTAAGATGCAGTGCGCCATGGTCGGGTTGATTCCCCTGTCAGTGAGGTCTGAAAGGACTGACGCTATCTCCTCCCAGTAACTATCAAGGAACGAGCAGTCCCATAACATATGCTTGAAGTCTGCAATAAATGATACTAGCACGAGGGGCCTGAGTGAGGGGAAGATACGGCGAGCTCTCGGGAGCTGTGTGGAGCTCATGTCATAGACCCGATCCCTGCAGTGAAGAGTGCCATAAGGATACAGGCGACTATAGGCGCGGCATACGGGGCGGAGTTCCCCCTCTCTACTAATACATTGCAAGCGCCAGGCCTCCCCGGTAGCAGCGGACAACCGATATGGGGAGAGTTAAGGGGAAGGTACTGGAGGGCAACCCTGGCACAGGCGGCCCTGCTAGCGGGCCAGAACCTAACACCAGACCCTCATCACCTGGGGCCCCTGGCCCTGAATTCGCTGAAACCACCCCTGACAAACTGGATTTGATCCTAAAAGAGGTTCGGGAATCCCGCATGGCAATAGAGCAGCAGGTCGGAACCCTAACGACTGGCCTCACCCTACTCCGAGCGGACCATGGGAAAATGGCTGAGACCGTCCGAGAGCACGACAAAGCGCTCACCAATATGGAACCCCAACTTGCGGAACACACCCTACAGCTTCAAAAACTGCAACAACAAGTTACTGGTCTCCAGGACAGGGTCGAAGACGCGGAGGGCAGGAATCGACGTAATAACATACGCGTCATAGGCCTTCCGTTGCGCAGCGAGGGCACCAAGGCCGTGGACTTCATGGAAACATGGTTCCGAGAATATGTGACACAGGATGGCCTATCACCATATTTCTGTGTGGAACGGGCGCACCGAATCCCAACGGGAGCACCAAAGACAGGAGCGCCCCCACGACCCCTGATTGTCAAAATACTAAACTATAGGGATCGAGACATGCTGCTACAAAAAGCAAGGGAAAAAACGCAGATCCAATTTGAGAATCATAGAATTTCACTGTATCCCGATTACTCGCAACTGGTCCAACGCCAACGATCATCCTATCAAGCAGTCAAGAAGAAACTAAGAGCGGCCCAACTTAAATATGCATTGCTATTCCCGGCCAGATTAAAGATTATCCATGAACGGAAAACGTACTTCTTTGATAGCCCAAACGACGCAGAGGAATGGCTGGAGGTGATGAGCCTAGACTCGAGCCAGAGCGGACAGTCGGGCTCGACGCGCCAAGGTACGACAAATCCTCCGAGACATGGGCCCCGACGTAATAACAAGAGCCTGCAGAGTAACACTGACATTGGCCCAACGCACGATCAGCAGTTGGCTGGCAGAGCAGAAGCACTGGCCGTGGCCGGAACTTTTTCGGGAAGCATCCCCAAGATCCTGACTGATTCGGAGGACAGCACCATCCAGTCAGACTCTGACCACAGCATCACTCTGTTCCCTTCGGTGACACCTCAGACTGTGGACGAGATAGTGGATAATTGAGATGTCTGGAACACACAATTGTCCGAACTCTGGTCGAGAAGGTGTATGCACGTCCGCTAGAATACCAGGCACAACAGTATCCTTTTAACATTCCTTGAGGAATCACCTGAAACGCTGTGAAAGTCTATTACTGTACTGATAATTCAGGCGCGATAGTCTAATGATTATGTTATGTCTAATTGTGGGGTAATATAGTCATATATGCAAATTTGACATTTAGATAGCTGCACTGCACTGTACCCGGCTTGCCTACAGATACTATTTACAATTAAATGTGAAATATTCCTTCCCTAGGGCGATAAAGCACTCGGCCAGGCTGGTGACGCCTCAGGGACCAATGTAGGGGATGATATCACCTCTCTGCCAAGGCATCGAATGTTTAACTAAGGCGACCCACATTTACTCTGTGCAGATTTGTATTTACCCATGCCATAATCAATGGGGGAGGCCAGGGGAGTGAAGTGGCAGAAATTATAGTTACAATAATATCCTTTTCCAAGTCTTTATCTGTAGGGGACAATCTGAACGTAATCAAACCCTTTGGAGAGGTTTTAATATGTAATCCTATAATGTACAGCAGATCTATTAATGTGGTGCAGAACTTTATAGCTACGGGTCACAGTACGAATGGCCCAGGTAACGCACAGATATGTTGAAAAGAGGTGATTGTACTGTTTTTCAATGATATGTTTATAACCCCCCCCCCCCCGGGATCCGTCGAGCTACCGGGACCCCGCTGTTGCATCCACCACGACATGGATGGTGGCAGCGACCCCCCAATAAGCGAATGCACCGTTATGTGGTACCTATATGTTGGGAATCTTTGTTGGGCCCAGCGCCGTTTGCTAGCTGAGCCGAGAATTGTTAGTTTTAAGGGAAAGGGGAACTCCTGGTCTGCATCAGTTAAATGGCTCCTCGCTACAAGGAGCGAAGTCTCACATAATAACTTATGCCTAGAGATCACACCACATTAGGCTCTTACAACCTGCTGACTTGGAATGTACGGGGGTTGGGGGCTGTACAAAAACGACACCGGGTTCATGCTCACTTACTTAGGCGCAAAGCCCATATTGCCTTTCTGCAGGAATCACACCTTACTGACTCGGAGGCTTTAAAGACCCGTAAAAAATGGCGAGGCAATATATATTCCACTAATTACTCAGCGTTTGCTAGATGGGCGACTATCTGGATCCGGCATGGAGTGCCATTTGTGGAGCTTGATCGTCGCACAGATGACCAGGGTAGATATATTTTACTGAAAGGAACTCTAGACGGCGTACCTATGGTTTTGGGATGTATATACGCCCCTAACTTTGAACAAGACAAATTCTTCCACCGTCTGGGTGCAGCCCTTGTAGGGTGGGACACGATTCCCTGGATTCTGGGAGGAGACTGCAATACAGTGCTAGATATAGACCTAGACAGATCTCACCCCCACTACATGGCGCTGGCGCCAGCAAGCAAGCGGATCTCCTAAAAACATGGTTAGATGGATGGGGACTGTCGGATGTCTGGAGATTAATGCACCCTACTCACAAAGAGTATTCCTTCTATTCGCCGGTCCATCACCTCCACACCAGGATAGACAGATTTTTATGTTCACACACCATTGCTACGCATATCAGTCAGTCCACTTACCTAGCCAAGACATTTTCGGACCACAATCCCCTAGAACTCACACTGACTTGGGGACGAGTACCGACCCCAGTGCCCACCTGGAAACTATGGCCCCAGTTATTGGAAGACGCCCCGTTCCGCACCACTATCTCCAACACCATTAATAATTACTTCTCCGAAAACTGGAATACTGCATCCTCCCACCTGATAGATGGGGACGCACTTAAAGTGGTAGTGAGGGGGTCGGCCATTGGACAGGTGGTGGGGGCGAGACAAGAGATACACCAACGCCTGAATAGTATAGAAAACCTGATGAACACTTTAGAGCAGGAGGCAGTAGCAGATCCAGAAAAACAAGAGGCCTTGCGGGACGCCCGCATTAACCATGCCGACACACTAGAAACTCTGCGGGTTATTGACCATAGGGCCTTTACACAACGGAAGCACACTGAGGCAGACAAAGCGGGGACACTACTAGCCCGCATAGTACAGGATAGACCGGAACCACCGCTCATTACACACATTAATGTACCTAACCAAGGACCATTACACACACAAATCGAGATAAATGAAGCCTTTTGCAGGTATCTTAGTGACCTCTATGCGGCCCCAACACACAACAATGACACGCAGATAGCGGACTTCTTCCAGGGCTTAAATATCCCCTCTTTATCGGCGGACACGCAGAGAGAACTCACAAGCCCTATAACACAACAAGAAATCCGAGCTGCGATCAAAGGCCTTAATCATAACAAGGCGCCGGGCCTAGATGGCCTACCCATAGAATTTTATGAAACTTATTCGAAGGCCCTGATCCCCAGGCTGGAGGAGGTATATAGGACAGCCCTGGAGGTTGGCCACTTGCCACAATCCACTATGCAGGCATTAGTCGTTTCACTTCTTAAGCCGGGACGCGATAGCACCGATATCTCCAATTATAGGCCTCTCTCCTTGTTGGCAACTGAATATAAAATCCTGAGCAAAACATTAGCTAACCGCATACAGCCAAACCTAACCACGCTCATACATAGGGACCAATGCGGGTTCTTACCGAACCGCAGTACGTCCCTTAATACTAGACGCTTACATTATATAATGGCGGCCGTCCCGGCCGAGTATCCGGAGGCTGGCTGTCTGGCATTGGACTTACGCCAGGCCTTTGATTCTATAGCGTGGGATTATATGTTCGCTGCATTACAGCGATTTGGCCTCCCTAGCGACTATCTCAAATGGGTACGGCTGCTATATACCTCTCCTACTGCTAGAGCACGCACCGGTCACCATATCTCAGGCGAATACATGGTACACAGGGGCACACGGCAGGGATGTCCCCTATCCCCCCTACTGTTTGTACTAGCACTGGAGCCCTTAGCGATAGCCCTGAGACAGTCAGCAGAACAGCTGGGGATAATCATCGATGGAACTGCACATTTAATCTCAATATATGCTGACGATATTCTGCTTTACTTACGAGATTTGACGGCTGACACTACACCTCTCCCCACGATCTTTTCCACATTTGAAAATATTTCGGGCCTTGCCATTAATCCACGGAAATCAAATGCATTTTATTTTCATGACGGAACCCACCTAGAAATGACGCAATTTGGTAACTATACCTTACCCGTGGCACCCGCTACATTCAAGTATTTAGGAATACAAGTGTACAGGGCGCAGACGGATCAGCTAGAAGGCAACCTGTTAATGGCCATCAACGCTTTACGCTCGAGTGTGGCCTTCTGGATATCCCTGCCACTATCGGTGATCGGGCGGATTGCCATATCGAAGATGGTGGTACTCCCCCGTTTATTATATTTTTTCGTGAATTTACCGCTGGCGGTACCGCACTCGGTCTTCTGTGCCTTGGACACTATCCTCATAGAACTCATATGGGGTAAGGGCCGCCGAAGAGTAAGTCTTCGGAAATTACAATTAGAGTCCCATAGGGGAGGTCTGGGTGCCCCTGATTTCAGAGCCTATTACTATGCCTGTCAACTACAGTGGCTGTCCTACTGGACAGCGGGTAGGAACCTACAAGAAATAGGGTATACAACCCGGGACATAGATCGGGGCAAACTACATTCCTTACTCTTACCAAAAGCTAAAATCCCCTCGGACGGGCCTCCATTACTTAAGATCGCATTGCAGTGTTGGAGAAAAGCACTGCGGTATACTTCAGGAACAACTCCCTATGCGACTAATATCCCATTACTGGGCATCCCCATCCTTGGGGGTGTGCTAACTAAGGCCAGACTTCATGCCTGGACGGAGTCCGGAGTGAAGGAAGTCGGGCAGTTCTTTGGTGACGGCAATCTCCTTGATCACAACACATTCATACAAACCACTGGAGCGCCAGACCGCTTATATATGACACACGCGGCTGTTTCCCACTATATTAAGAAGACATGGGCACCAGAACGTAGGGAACCCCCACTACACGGACTGGTCCATTTGCTGTATTATATGGGGGAAGGGGGCCATCTAGTCAAATGGCTGTACACAGGTGTTAGAGCGCAGGTATCCATCGACCTCACCGACCTTAGAACAAAATGGGAGACGGATGCAAACACAGAACTCACTGACAAAGCCTGGGCGAGCATGTTGGAACATCCCAAACGAGTGTCCCGTAACGCTAAACTTAAATTTATCCAAACAATGCTATTACATAGATCTTACTTAACCCCAAAGAGAATACACTGTATGTTTCCGGAGGCCCAACACTGCTGCCCCCGATGTAAGGGAGATGAAGCAGACTTTGCCCACATGCTATGGGCCTGTCCACGTCTCCATGCTTATTGGGACGGAATACGACAGTCACTACAAGAGGTCACGCACCTAATTGTACAGGAAAATATCCTGGAGTGCCTCTTGGGTCTCCGCAAACGCACTACAGCACAGAAGGTACAATTGAGGTTCCTGGACCTGGCCCTTATACTGGCCGCAAGAACAATTACCATGAGATGGAAATCACCTAGAAGTCCACTATTGACTATATGGCAGGCAGATATGATGCAATGGGGTAGTGCCGAAGGTATGGCACTTAGACGAGAAGAGGCAAGGGGTCTGCGGAAACACCCTATCTCAATGGATTGGGAGAGCATGATGGAGGACTTTAAACAGCTGGACTTTATACCAACACATAACAACCCCACACAAGAGCAGACCTAACTATTCTAGGACCAAACACCAGAGATCATCATAGGCCCCAGTCACGACACCATCTTACCTAAGCAGTAAGGAGCAACCAAGGATATATAGATAACTATAATAGGCTACTAAATATATAAGTAACGGCAGACCAGGAGGGAGGGTGGAGGGAGGGGGGACGTTATATAAGTTTGAAATGTTATGTTAAGAATGTTGCAGCATACTATGTAAAATTACTCTAGGAGGAATATTGCATTTCCGGAATACTCTAGGTCACATTGGAGATGCAGTGATGGATATGTAATTGAGAACAACTGTAAGAGAATTACATGTGCAGTACACCACTCTATAATGTGAATGATGGGGTGAACATCAAAAAGGGAAAATGCCGTTAACACTCCATGTTTTACACTGCAATGATGTATTGGCAAGCAATAAAGTATGTTTTTAAAAAAAAAAAATGCTTGAAGTCTGCACTATCTGCGTTGCATCTCGGGCAGGCCGCTGTGTGGGTCGGGAAATATTTGTGTAACTTTTCCGGGGTGAGATACGCCCTGTGCAATATATGGAAGTGTACTAGTTGGAACCGCACATTTCTAGTGCTCTTCCAGGCTCTCTCCACTATCATCTCCCATGCCTTGTCTGGGATGTCTTCCCCAATGTCAGTCTCCCACTTGGTCTTGAGGTCAGTCAGGGGGAGCAGAGTTTCTAGTGTCATGCGCCTGTACAGACATGTGACCGCCTTAAATGTGCCAGCCGCCATCACCACATACTGACAGCCCAGGGAAGTCTGCGGCTCTGTCAGCCCTCCGCCCCAGTGTTTTCTAATAGCTGCAGTGAGGGCCGTATATTGTTGAAAATCCCCTCCAGGTATATCATACCGGGCTTGTAGCTCATGAAACGGGAGCATGGCACCCTCCTCATAAAGGTCTCCCATGCAAGTCAGTCCCTGCTCCGTCCACGACCCCAATCGTCGCCAGTTACCTCAATGTGGCAAAGCTCTACACATAAGTAATGGTATTTCCGGGGCATAAGGGCGTTTGAGAGAGGCACGCCGCAGATACCTGCTCCAGCATTTTTGCGCTGTATTAAGTTCCAGGGTTAGGGTTGCAGCGTCTACCGGGAGCCGCAGAACGATACGGAACAGCAATGATGGGGTCCTAATGTCCTCTCTGTGCTCATCATCCCCCCTGGTGGCGTCTGCCACCCACTGTGTGAGCCACTGGAATTGCGCTGCCAGGTAGGTCTCATAATCTGGGACCGCCAGCCCACCCTCCGCTCTCGGTCGCATGAGCGTACTGAGCGCCACCGTCTTCTGCCTGTGCCCCAGATAAAAGCCGAAATCATGGAACAGAGTTGTTTGAAGAATTTTGTCGGGATCCAGACCGGCAAGGTTCCAAAATAATATAATAGGCGCGGGAGGGTTATCATTTTGAGTAGGACCACTCGGCCTGCAACAGACAACGGCAGGGAGCCCCAGAATTCAAAGTTAGATTTAGCGCCCCTGATGGCCTTACCAATGTTACCCTCAAGGATGACCTCCTGACTGTGGTATATCTGTGTGCCCAAATAGGGTAGACAACGGTTCTCCCAAGTCACACCCTCTGAACTCTGAGGTCCCACACGGTCCCCTCGTGCCGGGAACAGGCAAGATTTCGACCAGTTCACCTTCAATCCCGCTACTTCGCTGAGAGCCTGGAGGAGGCATTTTGCTCCCCGGAGTTCCGACCCTGCGTCAGCTAGGAAAAGTAAAAGGTCATCAGCATATAATGCTATGCGATGGACCTGTCCGTGGACATCGAGCCCTCGGTAGGCTCGTCCCGACCTAGCCTGTGCCGCCAGCGGCTCCATCGCCAGGGCAAACAGCAGCGGGGAGAGGGGACACCCCTGACGCGTGCCCCGTCCCACACCGCAGGCATCCGAAATGAGCCTCCCAATTCTGACCCTGACAGTGGAATCAGCATATAGGAGAGCCGTCCAACTCACAAAGTCAGAGCCCAGTCCCATGATCCTCATCACATGAAATAAAAAAGCCCACTCCAGGCTGTCGAAGGCTTTTTCTATGTCCACTGCGAATATCGCAGCGACATTAGCGCAGTAAGTGTCCGCCTCCAGGACCCGCAGCAGCCTCCGGACATTAAGTGCTGCCTTTCTGGTGGGGATGAACCCTGACTGGTCTTTGTGAACCAGGGTGGTCATGTGGGGGAGTAACTGGGTAGCTAAAATTTTGCTTAATATTTTATAATCCAAATTGAGCATGGAAAGCGGGCGGTAGGCCGTCTTATCCCATGCCTGCTTGCCCGGCTTGAGCAGGGGAATGATAACTGCTTCCCTGGTGGAAACCGGTAGTTTGCCCAGACGTTTGGCGTCATTATATAACTGAACTAGTTTGGGAGCCAGAAGGTCTATATAAGTGAGGTAAAATTCAACTGGCAGGCCATCAGTGCCTGGGGTTTTGTTGCGGGCCATGCTCTTGATAGCCCCCCGTACCTCCCCAATTTCAATCTCCCGCCCCAGTGAGGCCGCGGTGTCGTCATCTAAGGCTGGCAGATCTAATTCTCGTGTAAAGGCATGTAATTCCTCGTCCGTGGGGGACAGCTAACTCCTGTAAAGCTCAGTATAGTACGTTAAAAACAGGTCATTGATACCCTGTTGGTCGTATCTGGGCACCCCATTCTGGTCACGGAGCTCAAGAATCACCGACCCGCGTCTCGCTGGGTTGGCCAGCCAAGCCAGAAGGGCGCCCAACTTGGCCCTCTCTGAGTGTGCCCGAGTAATGTAATTTTTGTAGTCGAAGCAGCGCAATCGTTCTACTTGCGTAGCTACGGCCTCCCGAGCTTCGAGAAGTTCCTGCTGTCTGTCTGGGTTGCCAGGTCTGTCTTTTTCCAGGTCACGTAGGCGTTCGTCATCCCTTTTTATATCCTGAAGGAGTACCTTCCGAACCCCAACCATCTCAGATATGCACCTCCCTCTGATGACTGCTTTACATGCGTCCCACTCTACAAGTGAGGATGTGGCCGTGCCCTCATTGTCTTGGAAGTAGGTGGTGATGGCTGAGCCTATCGCAGCGCGGAAGACTTGGTCTTCTAGGGCCTCAGGCTGCAGTCGCCAGGTGGGGATTTTCGGACGAGCACGTGACCACTGTAACTTCACTAGGACTGGATTATGATCGGAGAGTGTCCTGGCAAGGTATTCGCTGCACCCAATTCCCTCATGAACAGCACGCGAACTTAAAATGGCGTCTAGTCTGACATGCAACTCGTGAAGGGCGGAAAAGTATGAGTAATCGCGGGTGTCAGGGTGTTGCGCCCGCCAAGTGTCTATTAAGCCCCATTTCTGTTGCCAACTACGGTGTGTCTCTGTCAATTTGTGTGCGGGTGCATTAGGAAGGGGGCTGTGAGCGGTCCAATGTGACGTCGGAAGTGCAGTTGAAGTCGCCCCCCAGTAAAATCGAGCCGGTGAGGACGGTCGCCAATTTCCCCGATAAATGAGCAAAGAAGGCTGGCTGGTCTGTGTTGGGTGCATAAATACTTCCTAGGGTAAGGTCTCGACCGCCTAGCCTCCCTGACACCACCACGTATCTACCTTCCGGGTCAGTCAGCTGTGATGTACACTGGAATGGAACACCGGCCCTAACCCATATCAGAACTCCTCTCGCAAAAGCGGAGTAGGTAGTGTAATATGCCTGATCCCTCCATCCACGTTGTAATGCCTTCCCTTCTTGTGCCAGCAAGTGTGTTTCCTGAAGGAATGCGATTTGGATGCCTCTGCGTACTAAGTAGGAGTGTATTTTATGACGTCGGGTCATGGAGTGCATTCCCCTCACATTCCTGGATAGACAAGCCAATCCTAATGGGGGTCCCATTGGCGAAACCAACATGTGTGACCTCTAAAACACCTTCCCCCCATGACACATCTGTTAAAAAATTGTCCCCCCGTGACACGCCTGGATCCCCTTAAAAAACCCCAACTGCAGTAACAATCCCAACTCCCCCTCCCCAGGGCAGGTATCCAAATGAGAATCCCCGTCCAAACCTTATGAGAGCAAACCATCATCAAGTGACAGTTGTAGGGGTGGTCACCTGACTAGTGCCTTGCTGACGGTCCCATAGGGCCGCCACCCCAGTATCTGATCTAGGCAACTAGCCCCAGGTCAAATAAATGTTCCTCAGAGTTCGTTGTGGGGGGGCCATAAGTTCTCAGAAACTACGCCATGGATATAGAGATGATGGGTCCCCGGGAGTCCCCATGGGTGGTGGCACAACATAACCCTCTCACAAGGTCGTCAGCCGTTTGGGGCGTAACCTGCGGCAGGCCCGCTTCTAGGCTCTCATTGTCACTAATGTCGGGTGAGGTTTCAGACTTGTCAGATCGGAGTCCAGCGCCGATTGGAGAAGAACCAGGACCTCCTCGACTGTGGGACGCCACTGCCTGCAGGGCCCTGCGGCGTTCAAGGCTGAGTTCCCTGGGCGAAGGGTCCCCAGATCCGACTCCATGGTTGCGGGGGCTCCGTTGTGGGGTTCCAGGAGCCGAGACATGATGGTCCGTCAGGCCACGGGCCTCGAGCCAGTCCCACGCCTCCTGTGGCGAGTTGAAGAAGCAAGCACCGGCCGGGTCTGCCACCTGGAGTCGGGCGGGAAAGATCATGGCGTATGACAGGTGTAATTGGCGTAGCTTAGCCTTGACCGCGGCGAAGGACGCTCTGCTGCGCTGCACCTCCCTGGTAAAGTCTGGGAAGATCATGACCCTGTGATTTTCGATGTGCAGGTCTTGTTTTTGGCGGGCACTTTGGAGAATATGGTCTCTGTCTCGGAAGTGTAATAGTCGAGCCACAATAGGTCGGGGAGGAGCCCCCGGTTTCGGTGGTTTTGCTGGGACTCTGTGAGCCCGTTCCAGGGCATAGAAGGGGGACAGACCCGTGGGAGCCACTTCAGTTCGGAGCCAAACCTCCAAATAACGGACCATGTTTGCCCCCTCTGTTTTTTCAGGTATCCCGATGACGCGGATGTTGTTTCTTCTTGATCTACCTTCACTGTCCTCAGCTCGCATTTCCAGGGTTTTTACTTTAGCTTCCAGGGTAGTGAGGGAACGACGCAACTCGTGGGCAGACTCCGGCAGGCCACTCATCTCTTTCTCATTGCTGGACACTCTGTCCTTAAGCTTGCGATGATCATCTTTTAGCAGGCTAAGATCTGTACCAATGGCGTCGATTTTCCCTTCCAGTGCCTCCCTGGTGGCCGTTATTGCCTGCATGATATCGGACAAGGTGGGTTTCCGAGAGGTCAAGTCTCCGTTGGTCTCAGGTGTGTCGTCTTCTTCATCAGAGTGGGTTCCCGGCGAGTCCACACTAAGGGCAGTGAACCCCCGTTTCTTCTTCGTCCTCCCCATCTCAATGTCACTACGCGTCGGTGCATCGTCTGGGCAGCTGCAGTACTCGTTGCGGTAAGTACGTTGGAGAGTCACCCGGGCTGCCGGATTTCTTGCTGCTGCGCACTTCCCAATCGCACGTGCTAGTCGTCGCACTTACGCTCAGTATCCCTCTCCGCTGTGCCCGTTGTGAGCCGAGTGGCCTCACCGAAGTAAACCCTGTTCAGAGGTCCGTGGGTCTCAATGGTAGTCCCAGCTGCGTGGTCGCCCCCGTCAGACCCGGATACCCCCTGCGGCACCTTTTCGGTGGCTGACGTAGGGGCAGACGTGCCCATGCACACAGTTTATTTAAAGCACCAAATTGCGCGACTTCGCACCTGAATTTTGTATGGGCCAGGCCTTGCAGTGGGGCACCAAGGAAGCCGCCGACTGCAGCTGCAACTAGGGGCGACAGGGGTCTCCGCCTCCCTAATCAAACCGCCATTAGCCCTGAGAACTGGACGGGTTGGCGACGAGTTGTGGAGGTTACCATCAAGCAAGCACCCACTTGCAGGCGGCTCTGTTAATTTCACTCTTCAGGCTGCGCCTCCACTGCATCCCCTTAGGGGGTCAGCGCCGCCGGGCAGTTCATTCAGCGCAGATCACTCCAACCCCTCCTCACCTCTCGAGCAGGATGTAGGTGGTCGATGTCCAACACTGGTGCCTCCACTGTGCCCCTATGTGTCTGCCAGGCCTCCAGAGCAGAGCCGAAGGAGCAACCAGGACACAGGGGCCCCCAGGCGCCACCGGAGATGTCCGCAGTGCACACCCTCCCTGCAGCGCGCACTCGAGCAGCTCGGCAATGGGTCATGGTAGGGGTCGTCCTCCCCCCAGAGGAAATTCACCAGCACCGGAGAGCTCACCCGGCAAGTGCTCCCTCAGATTGACGCACTCTCGGGACTCTCGGTCTCCACAACGACAATCGGGTGAGTCAACACTGGCGATGCGGTATGTGGAGCTCGACAGTACTTTGCAGGTATTGCGTTGGTCTCCGCTGCTATACAGGCCCCGCAGGGGTTCAGGCAGGCCCGCTGTCCCAGCATGCATGTCAGGCGGCTGTAGACACTCTGTGCACGCCAGGGACCCCTAGGAGATGGTGCCGCCTCCCGCTGGCGAGCATCAGGCCCATCCGTCAGGTTGCGGCAATGTAGACCTCGCACACGCGCGGGCCCACTCCCAGTCACCCGCCTTCAGGACTCTCTGCCTCATCAGACATGGCTTGGCAGTTCGGGCTGGACTGTTCCCATGAGGCACAGGGTCAGACTGATTTGCATATGGCCATGTCTGAACTGGGGTGGTGGAGTGAGCTAAAGAATGATGATGGATTAAACCCAGATCAGTTGACTGGGGGTGAGTGTTTGATTGGCTCAAGCGTTCCGTCCATCATCCCCTTTTGTATCGCTTTGGTCGCCCTAAGTTGGCGGGGGTATGCCCAGACGTGGGTCCCTTGCTCACTTTGCCACTGGATTCAAGCAAGCCTGGCTGATGACGGCTGAAATGCCAGAAACCGGTCCTAGGATGCTTGTTTCCGGTCCAGGGAAGACATGGCTTGGCAGTTCGGGCTGGACTGTTCCCATGAGGCACAGGGTCAGACTGATTTGCATATGGCCATGTCTGAACTGGGGTGGTGGAGTGAGCTAAAGAATGATGATGGATTAAACCCAGATCAGTTGACTGGGGGTGAGTGTTTGATTGGCTCAAGCGTTCCGTCCATCATCCCCTTTTGTATCATCAGCAAGTGCAAGCAACAACACAGTCTATGCAGGCGGCACAATAGTACTCCGATCGCCAGCTCACGCCTGTCACTTTGCCTCAGTCTTCCCACGCCGGGCCACTTCAGGATGGCATGCGTATTCCAGTGGCAGTGAGGACAGCGCTCGGCCGCAAGGACGCGGACGCCATTTTGCGGTGGCTGCTACCGCTCCAGTCACCGCACGCCGCCGCTCCCCGGCTGCTATAACGGGGCTCGCAGCTCAGCTGTGAGGTGCCGAGGACCCTGGGGTGGAGGGTAAACGCCGCTGCGGGTCACAGTACCTCCGTTGACGGGAGCAAGTATACTCAGGAGGCCGCACCTGACATGGGCGCCATCTTGCCGCCTCCGAGGCAGGAACGACTTTCACCGATTTCAGCTCGTAGAACGGCTGGAAAGTCCGATCAAAGCTCCCTCGCGAATGCCGCCAGTATCGGGTGCCCTCCGGTCCAAAAGGCAGCTCCCCCAAGCCTATTAGGGGGTCAGGATACTTATTTACTGGGTGGCGGCGGTCGGAGCTCCTCAGCTCACGTCAGTCCGCATCGGCTGCAGGCCACGCCCCCCCAAACCTCTCATCTATTGATTTCCACAATTAATTTTAATCTGGTTTACATCCTGATTTTTGCCACTTTTCTTTTCCTCGTGGGGTGCCTCCTTCAGCAAATCCCTTAACTCATTTACTGAGTCATGGAAAGAAAAGCATTTACAGTTTCAACATCTGAATCGTCATCTGTTATTGGTAATGTGGTAGACGTAGGAGCACAGTATTTACCAGTCTCATCAAAGAAAGGCTTAGCCAATGTAACCATGTCAGTGCAACTCTTATGTGCAGCATATTTCACAACAGCAATCCTATTTGGCACATTTTGGGCGTATAACAAATCAAAACATTGTGGGCCATTTCTAACTGGGGTGTCAGTAGATGTCATGACCCCCCACCCCTCCTTCCCCCGGTACCACAATTGTCGAAAATCATAGACCGCTTCAAGCCAGATTGACTATCTGTGGCTATGGTGCATGCTCCTGTGATGGCAATCAATTCAGTTACTTGTGCTGCAGTTACATTACACAATTTATGATGCCTCCATGATGTATGTCAATGCACAGACTACATATGCTGCTCAAAGATTTCCATGATGATCTCTCAAACATGAGCCATCCACAAATACAATTAAATCAGCCAACTCAAGTGGTAAATCTTGAATGTCTGGTCTTACCTTTGTATACTATTCTGTTACATCAATGCAATTATGATCAAAATCATTAACTTCATCGTCAGCATTTTCTTCTCCAGGAACTTCCAGGAGCGTGGCTGGGTTTAGGCCATTGCATTTTCTTAAAGAAATGTTCTCTGCAGCCAAGATTATTTGTGCCTATTAAGTTAAACTGGGGGTGGGTGCATGTGGGGGTCAACAGTATTTCAAATGAGTGGGGTACAAAATGCAATTAGTGTATAACCCATTATAATTGTTTCCCTCTGTGTGGTGGCCAATGCTGTGGCCGCAACGTTCTTCATATACCCAGGCAGAGCTACCTCCACTGGGTCTAGTGTTGCAGAAAAATAGGCACTTGGCATATTTGCATCAGCATGTGCTACTTATTGCTTAGTGCTATTATGGGAATTCTTTCTACTGAGTCTACAGTATTGTTGGTGACTGTTCTGGGCAATGTACTCCTCAAGATAATTGGTGACCATTTTAGAACACAAGCCAATTTTACCAATTGCTGTCATTTCTCCTATATTCTTAAGAAAACATGGGTCCCTGTCAGTGGAATGCAAAGAACTATCGATTCTACAATGAATGTGTCAAATAACAGAAAAATTAGGAATGTTTTATTCCATAGTTATGATTCTTAATTTCCCAATCATTTCATGAAGAAGTTTGGTGAAAAGTGCTTGGTGCTCATTTGTGGTACACCCTTTGATAAGGTCATTCCAGTGCATAACTAGTGTATCAAACATAATAGACTGAGGGGTGTATTTATCAAAATGTCACACAACGTAGCGCAGCAAGAAGACACCTTGCTGCACTGCTTTGCATAACGGGTGAGAGGGCAGGAATGCGCCATATTTAACATTAAATGGCACATTCCTGTCCTTTCCTTGCTGGTGCACAATGTGCTGCCTAGCACTAATGCAGGCACCCTTGCCAATGGTGCAACGGTGCCTACATTGGAGGCAGGATTGTTTTTGTGCAGGGAGGGGCACCTTCCTGCAAAAAAACAATCCTTTGAGGCTTTTTCCTCTTTCTATGTGTACTGCAGAATGCAGCACACGTAGAAAGAGGTAAAAACGAGGACAAATAAATAAAGATTTCTCTCCCTGTTTCGCCTCCCCTGTGTAGAAGTAGCATTTGATGCATTCCCAGGTTTACCACTCATGGTAAATATGGGAATGGGCAAAAATGAATGGGTGGATGCGTAGTAACACCCACGGTCCACCCATGGAACGACTCACTGGGGCACAGTAACGCAAAACAGCAACTTGCACTGCCTTGCGTTACTCCATATTTACCAAGAATGAATGAATTACATTTTTAATTTGCATAATTACTTAAAATCATTGCAAAGTTGCAGTACATTATCAGAATTGCACTAAAATACGTGTCTCACGCCGCTATAAATATGTCTGATCGTATATAAAAAATTTAAAGTGTCATTTGAACAGCAGTGACATACCATGTCTAAAATGTGGGTTTTGTTCTAAAAATCATTGGTTTTTTAAAGTTACATATTAGAAAAGTCCCTATTCCTTATCTGTTCCTGGGAAATTGTCACTTGGTTCGTTGCGGGTCTTATGAGTGCCCTGAAGTTCTTTCCGGTAAGGCGCTCCTCACCGTTCGTTTCCTTCTATTGCTACCGGAGGCCCGACAGTTGCAACCGCACACTTTTCCTCTGTGCTGTTTTCTATTAGGGCCCTTCATGTCATATTCATAAATTTGCCAAATTTGGCCAGGTCCGAGGGCTCCGTGCTGGACTGGAGAAGTGCCACTGCATCAGCGCATTTTCTGTTCTTGTACCTTAGGAACATTGGTTTTAACAGTATACATCGATGTTGCAGTAATGCGGTGTACCAACGATTCTGCCCTATAGTTGCACAGCCTGCATCTGACTATGTTGTTCAACGATTTCCAGCCCGGGTTCAATTCTTATATTGGCAGGGGGACTAGGCGCCCCCATTGACTTTATTTCAAGCACTTCCTTCCTAGGGAATTATTCATATATGGCTGGATTTTGTGCGACTCATATGCTGTAGTTAGGCCGGCCAACCCTCTGAGGGCCTTCAGACTTGCTATATCTTCACTCCTTGATATCTGGGTGGTGTGATTATTTAGTGCCCCCTTTATTGCAGGGTAGTTTAGTTCTTCTTGGGACCAGGATGCTGTGGATAAGCCCAACGCAGCCACTGTCTCCTTACAGTATTTCTGCCATGGGTTCGCCGCCCCCTCAAACATAGTTCTCAATGCCTCCTTAAGGGATCCTTTCTGGGCTTTTACTGTCTTGAACCAAAATTTCAACATGCACACCACATGACTTACACAGCTGAAATAGCTTTTTAGATCAGGGTCATGTGGATAGCGAGAGGAGGGGTATAAATACCACTAGCAGGATTAGTTGAGTCAAACCCTTGACGGAGGCATACACCCCGTTTTCTCAGCAGGACTGAGGTAAGAGCTAGATAGAGGTGGGAATCGTATTGACTAGGAAGCTGGATGGACAAAGGCAGAACCTTTGATAATTTGAAACTAACCTAATGATTTTTGATTCTATTTGGGCTCGCTGAATTAGTATAAGGGCTCGGTTTCAATTTATATATATTTTTTAATTTTTAATTTTTATTTTCATTTAAAAGTTTAGGACCCCTTTATCCCACCCTATATGAACTTTTGTTCATTTTAAATGTGTATAGATTGGATGGAGGACACGGGAAGTCAATATTATGACATAGTGTCACTTTATACATGGATCCAGTTTTAGGGGCACAACATTAAGCCTTGGCTCAAATATAGAAGATCGCTTGAGTCTCTTTTATACAACTAATAAGGCTTCTGTTCGTAATATTATTTTGAATATATTTTATATTACTTATCTTTTGTTCGTAGATATCAGATCTTGAAAAGTCTTCTAAGACGAAATAAACTATAAACAAATCAGAAGCTGATGTGATTAAGGGAATGATTTGACTCATTGACCATTTTCCCTATTTCCTCAAAAATCATAAGGTAATTACTCATTGTGAGCTATAGTCAAATAGCAGAATATTTTTAGTGAAGTTGAGTACTAAGCATTATGCTTTCCATATAATAGGTCTCCGGTACTGGTTTGATCGTAAAGACAAAAGAGTATCAAGGAAGGTGCCTGTGAATTGGAGGTAATTAGAAACTTATACCACTTTGGGAATATAACCTAAGTTGGTTACTAGTAATAATGTGTATAGTAAGGACTGTTATTCCTCTTTTCTATAACAGGTATTATCTAAATACCTAAAAGTGTGAAGATAGATTTTATCTGATTTTATCGTGACAACTATAGATACGGACCACCCAAGGAGGTGTGATCACTAAGATACTTGAGGTAAATCTGCCTAAGATGCTATTCTGGCTATGTGTGAAATTTATTAGAGTCTGGAGAGTATTTGCTCCGTACACTCTTGATTATGCTATCACAGATATCTGTTGGGAGGAATGAGAAACACCCTCCTTTGCCTACAAATGAAGAGTATTATGCTACTGTTAAGGATGTCTTTATGATAATTCCTTTTATTTAAATGATGTTGGCTATATTGGCATTGTTGATGAATGAATGTGTATATGGATGCTAATTTTGTGAGAATGAGGAAACCTTGGTTTGTCACCAATATGTTGATGATTTACTAAGACTAAGAAGTGAAGAATCAATGATTATGTTTATTGATTTATATGTGTCTGATTTTTGTTGTTATTGCTATTACAGAAATTGATTGATAATTTGGGAGCAATTTTATTATCCTGAAGAAGGTGTTGGCCTAAACATAGTGCCCACCGAAACGCGTCGATGCACAGATAAGGGAAGACCATTTTAAATCGATGTGGACAACTGTTACTGAGTACAAAACAAAGGAGAGATTTCTCTCATGAGTTGACATTTGATCTGTGTATGATTATGTGGCTATACCTGTGACTTGGAAACAATTTTCCTGCTCGTTCTCCCATATATTTTTTTGTGTCTTGTTTTTTAATTGTATGTATTGATCTGCCCTCAAGATATGTGTGTCTAATCCTTTTTAACTTGATAAAGCTTCTTTGATTATTGTTTTATGATGAACGTTAGAAAAATACTGTGAAGTTTTAAGATGAATTTTTAATTATTGTATACTGAATTTAATAAATTTGTACTATTCATTGAGAACTAACTTGATTTGTTTATTTCTTGGATCCTTTGTTTACTGTTAACGTGTTGGTGATATAAGGTTTCTCGTGTGAATGTGGTGTTGTATAGGTGTTTTTTACCCAAGGGGGGATTCTTTGTGACTTTTTGTCGTATTTGGTACCCCTCCCCTTTGGTGGTTGGGTCCCTCTCTCTCTTTTTGTATTGAACCAAAATTTAACCAATGTGCTCCTGCATTCGTATTTTTGTTGTACCAGGCCAAACTTGAGCCGAATCAGGGCGTTTCGTGTATACTTGGGGAGCCTAAAAGGCCTTTTATAACACTGGCACTGGGCTTTTTCCATCATCTTTTCCATCTTTCCTGGGAATGCCAGTGATGCATACCCAGCAACAGCGAGGAGTTTAGATTTTGTCACTCTCATGATGGGTTTCGTAGTAGGGCTGTGTAGTTTGCTTTGAAGTTTGCACAGGGCGTAGATGGTGGCTTGTATTTTGGCTTGCGTCTTGGCCTGGTGCAAGGTTGCCTTGCCTTTGTCGTTCAGCCACGCTCCTAAGTAGTGGTATGCTCTTTCTGTGGCTATATTATTGTTGCCCAGTCTCCACTTTAAGCCTGTTTTCTTCAGATATTTACCAAACACCACGACTTTCGTTTTGCTGGGGTTGGCCACAAGTTCGTTTTTCTGGTTGTAGCTGTTTAATGCATATTTACCAAGCACTGCAGGGCCACGTAATGTGGCCTTGTGTGGCTTGGTAAATCTCATCTAGGTTTTGTGTCACCCTTGTGTCACTTTGTGTGGCGTTAGGGCAATGCAAAACTTTGATAAATATGGCCCTCAGCCAGCAATAGGTTTGTGAGCTGTGGTCGATGATGTATCTAAGATCATAAGTATGCAAAAAAGCCATAGAGCAGAATTGTAAACTCCAAAAGCTATCGATGCATGGAGCGGCAAGAAAGGAAAAGAAAGTTAGAGGAGGACGGAGTTGCTTTAATAAAATGGTGGCACATAAATGTGCTAAAAAGCTCCGGTGAAGAACACTCCATGTAATTCCTTACATAGGTGCACAATGTGTCTAATTAACAAAGAAAGGAAGGATTTAAGGAGGTCCATACAGTGGAGTAAATCCAATGTTATGAACACACTACGTTCCATTCTACTCACCCTTACAATTTCTGTGGATGGATTCACCAGGAAGAAACGGGAAGGCACAGTGGTGCAGTATCAAGGGTATCTGAAGAATTAGAGGAGTTTAAAAAGAAAAATAAAGCATAGGCAATCTCCCATACTACATCAAGGATCATAAAATGGGGTTTAGTGTAAAGATAGATCGTGAACAGAGGAGTGATGTCCCCAGGCATGGATTGAAGTATCAAGGGTGTATTGCAATGTTAAAGACGGGTGTGGCCCCAAAAGTATTTTAAAAATTAATCAATGTATGCAGACAAATCAATACTAATCATAACAAAGGCCTAGAAGGGTGGGGTGATCTAGAGAGTCACAGCTTCCACAGGAACACCCTTCTTTGATACTTAAGCTATCTTGATAATCACTTGGGGATTCATTACCCAATGGTCAATTCCGTAGGATCAGCTGCAACTACAAAAACAAGACTGATTTCTTTTGAAAAGCCTCTGTATTATCCAATAATCTTTTACAAAGAGGCTATCCCCGCCACTTGGTCCACTATTCCATCTCCACGAAGAGAGCTTGGTATTGCCCCAGAGAATAACTTTTGATTCTGCATAAGATAAAACAGAATAACAAAATCTGTTTTGGTATTTGCCACATTCATTGCGGAATTGGTTATTCTTTGCAATCTACTGATAGGAACCCTTGCTCCCTTAAAATTAATTAATAACCCAAGATTGCTACATATCCTAGAGAACCCTCTTATTTTCGATACGTTTCTCCTTTCATCATATTTAAACCTGCCTCTTCATCAAGTAGGACTTTTAAGTGGGTGCACTGTCGTTGTTTCTGGAGATTTAATAGCAGCAACAAGAGCATGTGCTTTCTAGAATGACTATACATTACCACTACACATGATTTTTACATATTTAGCACTATAAGCTCAAAATCGACTTTGGACCCAACTTTTAGATACAAAGTATCGGGGAACCCCCTCACCACCCTCCTTTCAGATGCTCACAAAAGCACACACTCTAGCATAAATGTGCTCATTTGTTAGACGTGTGTTTAGTCAACCTAGGATTTTTCCAACTCTCTATAAGTTTGGAGTTCTAACACCACCGTCCAGCAGATCACCACTCTGAAAATTGTTCTAGCATCACTGGTACGGTGCACACACTGGGCGTTTTCAAAAGCAAGTATGAAAGTGGGGCATCCCATGCTTTCTCATCAACCCCTTACACTTTTGAATAGCCCATTGCAACCCCTGACACAGGACGTAGTGGTCAGTAAAATAATAGAACGTAGAGGATTGATCCAAAAGGGCAATTTCTCTACCTTGATCACTTTAAAAGTATACCATTGTTTTGAGGCAAGATGTCAGTCCTCACAATGTTTGACAATGAGTAATCAGGTATGTTGACAGTCTTCCCCTTATTTAACAGCAGTTAACATTAGCAGATGGTGGGGGCGACCCGTAGTTCCATTGTTAATCTCTATAAGAAACATGAGTATTCTAACTGGTCATACTTTTTTTCACTCGTTTGAGGACGTGCATTATCTATTTTAACACTGGGTGTCGGGAATGTGCACGCTTTTTTAACATTGCACAGTAACTTCGGAGCACAATCAGATAAACGCTTTGTATAATTTTGAGATCTTGGTTGTACCTTTTGTAAAGATGCAGCTTACTTAGACATTTATTCGTTCCTTCGAATTTCCAATTTCAGGTTACTATCAATTCATGAGAGAGTTTCATGTCTTATTTTTGATTTATCATGAAAACATGGGTTGTGAGAATATAGGAGTATGGGTAAGAAATTAGCATTAATCATGATTATTTTATTGACATGAACACTTTTGAACAGGACAAGGGATAACATTTTTGCACTATTATCTTTTTTGTTCCACAGTAAAAATTACCTCCCGATGAAGGACCAGGGGTCCGAAATGCATTGAGGATTTTTGTTTGAACTGATCATTGTTGGAAACAAATTGATATATATGAAAAAGTTAAAGATGAACGTTAATTGAATGTAAAGAAACGAATTCAATAAACAGAATTATTTTCACTCAAACGGTTTAATTGAAGATTCATTCAGAAGTGAAGGATTTACAAAATGTTTGTAACCCATCATCAGGGGACAAATAAGGAGTGCAGAGGAAGGCATAGCACCAGGTCGGCACAGTGCGTTTTTGGTATTTGATTTTACACCCTGGATCACTGGGTGATACCCCCTAGCACCCTAAAACATTTGAGGGTTTGATGACACATTGCAGAACAGTGAAGTACACTGAATTAATAAATATTTGCGTGCAGATTTTTACCAATGACACATGGTAATTTCCTGGTACAGTTGCATTCCGGAAAGAGATTATGAAGATAATTCAAGTAACCACAAGCCCTTTGAACGAATACCTCTGACTGCTTTGCTAGGGTATGTTGCTAATATAATTGCCCAATCCAGAAGGCTCACTGCCCTTGCTATTGGCCAAACGCATGCTAGCCATTCTGTGACTGAGAGGGCCATTACCCAAGTTAGAAGATTGTCTGTGTGACACAGCTTTTTTGAATCTGTAGAAACGTTTGCTTTAGCTGAGCCCATTACTAGTAAGCCATGTGGTATATGGGGCAGTTGAGAGCTTTTCTTACAGGTATAAATATAAGGAAGAGCAACACACCAAATGTCGATGATAGTGTTGACTCATGAAATTGTCTTTTTTTTATTGCATATAGGATATATTTGGCGTTGATGCAACACAATTAATTGTGGTTAACAAATGGGTGTTCGCAGATCAACAAGAGCCTGTGTATAGAGTAGACAGACACGCGAACTTCGAATCTATTCTTTATCAGCGGCGACGGGAATCCACCGTCCCCGAACATACCCGCTCAGTGGTTAGAGCATGGCGAGAGGCAACATGCTACCTGGGCTGGCGAAATAAGCTGACAAGAATGACCCCATTGTGACAAAACAACATGTTGGGAGAGGGGAGGAGTCTGCAGGGCTTGGCACGATGGGAACTACTTGGGATAGAACACCTAGGGAACGTCTGGAGAGGACAGGCTATGATATTGTTTGCCGATTTCCGGCAGAAATACGACATGCCAGACTCGGAGCAATATAGATACCTGCAACTGGGTCACGCGATGAGTCACCATATACGGGAGGGAGAGTCATTGCCAGATTCGTTCCCTTTGGAAGATCGACTTATAGCAGACCCCATGCATAACAAGCGTAAGACTGGTCTATAGGAAATTGCTAAATAACTCCCCCGATGTGATGCTATCCCTGCGTCAGAAATGGAAAGAAGATCTAGGGAAACTAGAGGAGGAAGAGTGGGTCGAGGCATTGCAGAGCCCGAGGGAAATTGCCATTAGAACTAGATTTTGCTTGATACATTTGCGAATCATACACCGATCCTATTACTCCTGCACCCTCCTCTTCAGAATAGGGAAGGCATTGTCACCGCTGTGTCTACGGGGATGTGGCCAAGAAGCAACATTTTTCCATATACTATGGGCATGCACGCTTGTCCAGTCATTTTGGGAGCTGGTTACAGAGGTGCTAGCTCGAGTCCTGTCTGAGAAGGTCCCAATGAATGCAAAAGAGCTATTACTTAATGTGTCTGGAGAAGAACCTATGCAAAAGAAACAATTGATGGACGGAATGCTGGACAATGCAAACATTCACCCCCAGTCACAAGGATCTGGGTTAAATCCATCATTCTTTTGCTCACCACACCACCCCAGTTTGGACCCAGCCATATGCAAATCAGTCTTGACCCTGTTCCTTGTGGGAACAGTCCAGCCCGAACTGCCAAGCCAGGTCCTCCCTGGACCGGAAACAAGCATCCTGGGACCGGTTTCAGGGCATCACCCTTCTTCAGCCAGGCTAGCTTGAATCCAGTGGTGTAGTGAGCACGGGACCCACGTCTGGGCATACCCTTCCCACTTAGGGCGACAAATGCAAAAGAAACAATTGATGGACGGAATGCTGGACAATGCAAACATTCACCCCCAGTCACAAGGATCTGGGTTAAATCCATCATTCTTTTGCTCACCACACCACCCCAGTTTGGACCCAGCCATATGCAAATCAGTCTTGACCCTGTTCCTTGTGGGAACAGTCCAGCCCGAACTGCCAAGCCAGGTCCTCCCTGGACCGGAAACAAGCATCCTGGGACCGGTTTCAGGGTATCACCCTTCTTCAGCCAGGCTAGCTTGAATCCAGTGGTGTAGTGAGCACGGGACCCACGTCTGGGCATACCCTTCCCACTTAGGGCGACAAATGCAAAAGAAACAATTGATGGACGGAATGCTGGACAATGCAAACATTCACCCCCAGTCACAAGGATCTGGGTTAAATTCATCATTCTTTTGCTCACCACACCACCCCAGTTTGGACCCAGCCATATGCAAATCAGTCTTGACCCTGTTCCTTGTGGGAACAGCCCAGCCCGAACTGCCAAGCCAGGTCCTCCCTGGACCGGAAACAAGCATCCTGGGACCGGTTTCAGGGCATCACCCTTCTTCAGCCAGGCTAGCTTGAATCCAGTGGTGTAGTGAGCACGGGACCCACGTCTGGGCATACCCTTCCCACTTAGGGCGACAAATGCAAAAGAAACAATTGATGGACGGAATGCTGGACAATCCAAACATTCACCCCCAGTCACAAGGATCTGGGTTAAATCCATCATTCTTTTGCTCACCACACCACCCCAGTTTGGACCCAGCCATATGCAAATCAGTCTTGACCCTGTTCCTTGTGGGAACAGTCCAGCCCGAACTGCCAAACCAGGTCCTCCCTGGACTGGAAACAAGCATCCTGGGACCGGTTTCAGGGCATCACCCTTCTTCAGCCAGGCTAGCTTGAATCCAGTGGTGTAGTGAGCACGGGACCCACGTCTGGGCATACCCTTCCCACTTAGGGCGACAAATGCAGAAGAACCTAGGCCCAGGTATCATCACATATGGGTGACCTTAGCCTTGGGAGTGGCCAAGAGAACCATTGCCTGGGCATGGGGCAAGTCAGAACCTCCGTCATTAAGGGAGTGGATGCTAGACATGGACTGGTGTCAAAATGCGGAACAAGTGGTGTACCAGGGGCGAGGATGCTCTAAAAAGTGGGAAAAGGTAGGGGGACCTGGAGGGATTTTAGAGGGATGCAGTGATCTAGCTCTATTAGATAGGTATCTAGCTCAAGGGACTTAATAGACATTCTCTTTGCAGGGGCCCTAAACCTAAGAGGCGCTAATAACCACACGATTAAATGTGACAGACATCTAATGTATACCTCCTGATTGTTATTCTGCTATATATGTACGTTGATGATGTACATATGACCCGTTCAAACGGTATGAAGCAAAATCAATTAAAAGATGTTTTAAAAAAAAAAAAAAGATTTGGGGTTGACATGGTCCTTTTTGGAGATATTGGGTACTACCACTTCAGGCATGACAACAGAGAAGTGTTGTGATGTTTTGGTATTCTGAAGCCTGGCTATGAAATTTATCTTGTCATCTAAACAGCTGACAGCTTCCCATATGTGAACCGTGACATGGTGTTCTACCATGTGTCGATACATGTATCTAAAGCACAAGTTACTAACTTGTGTAACGATATATCTGTAAGAGACAGTAGTTAGTGATAGATTCCTTACCTTAGAATATCCCCAGGCGTCAGGCTGGATCCGGAAAGTTTTGCGTAGCAGTACCCTTGCGCGTCGGTAGGCGGCGTCGTGCGGCTCCGCGTCCGTCGTCGGCGTCGTGATCGCCGGGATGACGTCGCGGGCAGTACTTAGACGCCGCCCCTGCGCGCTGACGTCAGTTCTGTACACGACTTTCCGCGCCAGGAACGCAGAGCCATGCAAGAAGCTGACACAGGTGTCTGAAAAATACTAGGGCCCTGAAAGGGATGTCCTTAACCCTAGAAATCAGTTCGCAGAACGGGGAGGATGGGTGGGCGGTAAGGAATCTATCACTAACTACTGTCTCTTACAGATATATCGTTACACAAGTTAGTAACTTGTGCATCTGAAAGAGACACGTTAGTGATAGATTCCTTACCTTAGAATAGATACCCCAGCAATACCAACCCCGGTGGTGGGTCTGCGAACAAAGATCAGACAAGGAAGTCCTGGAGGACAGAACGGCCAAAGAAGCCGTCCCTCCGGACCTGACTGTCAAGGCAGTAATGCTTAGTAAACGTGTGCAGCGAGGCCCACGTAGCTGCCTGACAGATAACCGGCAGCGGAACACCGCGGCCCAAGGCCGTGGTAGCAGCCGTTGCCCTGGTGGAATGGGCACGCAGCCCAACAGGAGGCTCCTTCTTGGCCAAAGAATAGCAGGTCTTGATGCACAAGGTAACCCAGCGGGAGATGGTCCTCTTGTGCACCGCCCGACCTTTTTGGCGCCCACGTAGCCAACAAAGAGCTGGTCATCCACCCGGAAGTGTTTTGTGCGGTCGATATAGAAGGAGAGCGCACGTTTTGGGTCCAGACGGTGGAGCCTCTCTTCCTCTCTGGAAGGATGCGGAGGCGGAAAGAAGGTGGGCAAAGTGATGGTCTGCCCAATGTGGAAAGCAGTAACCACCTTTGGCAAGAAGGACGGACGCGTCCGAAGAACAACCTTGTCTGGATGAACAGACAGAAAGGGAGGCTTGCAAGATAGAGCCTGGAGCTCACTCACCCGCCGAGCGGAGGTGATGGCCACCAGAAAGGCTGTCTTCAGAGTCAGAAGACGAAGAGGACAGTTATGCAGAGGCTCAAAGGGAGCGCACATTAAAAGGTAAGAACCAAGTTCAAGTCCCACTGAGGCATTACAAACGGAACAGGAGGGAAGAGGTGAGTAATGCCTTTTAAGAACCTGTTAACAACAGGGGACTTGAACAGGGAGGGCTGATCAGGGAGCCTGAGGAAGGCCGAGATAGCACAAAGATAACCCTTGATGGTACCCAGGGCAGAACCCTGTTGGGCCAGAGAGAGAAGGAACAGAAGGACCTCCGAAAGAGGGGCAGAAAGGGGATCCACAGCCTTTGCGGTGCACCATGCCACAAATTTGTTCCACCTGCAGGCGTATACCACCTTAGTGGAGGGACGCCTGGCTGCCAGAATCACATCACAAACTTCGGGAGGCAAGTCGAAAGGAATCAACTGCCGCCGCTCAATCTCCACGCAAGCAGGTGTAGACTGGACAGGTTCGGGTGGAGGACCGTCCCCTGCTGCTGCGACAGAAGATCCTCCCGAAGAGGCAGACGGATCGGGGGATCTATGCTCATATTGAGTAGCTCGGGATACCAAACTCTTCGAGCCCAGTCCGGAGCCACAAGAATGACTTGGGCCCGGTCGTGCCGAATCTTCTTCAACACTCTGGGTAGAAGTGGTATAGGCGGAAAGGCGTACAACAGACCGCAACTCCACTCGCGACGAAAGCGTCGCCGAGCGAGTGCCGCCTTGGAAATTCCAACGCGCAGAACTGATGACATTGCGCGTTCTCTTCGGTGGCGAATAGATCTAACCAAGGCTCTCCCCACTGTAGAAAGAGTCCTTGCGCCACTTCCGAGTGAAGACGCCATTCGTGATCCATCATGCACCTGCGGCTGAGTTCGTCCGCCCTGGCGTTCAGAGAACCTGCCAGGTGTTGAACCATCAGGAACATGCCCTGATGTTCCAGCCATGTCCAGAGGCGCAGAGCCTCCTGACAAAGGGTCCAAGACCCCACCCCGCCCTGTTTGTTGCAGTACCACATGGCGGTGGTGTTGTCTGTGAACACCTGCACTACCTTCCCTTTGACAGAGGGAAGGAATGCCTTGAGTGCAAGCCGGATCGCCCGGAGCTCCAGAAGGTTGATATGGAGCCGGGACTCCGCCGGAGACCAGAGGCCTCTGATCTCCGCCTCTCCCATGTGACCGCCCCATCCCAGAAGGGACGCGTCCGTCACAACTGTATGCTCTGGCTGGGGAAGGGAGAGGGATCTGCCCATGACCCATTGCCGGTTCGAGAGCCACCACTGCAACTGTTTTGCAGTCCCCTCCGAGATCTGGACGTGATCGGACAGGTTGCCCCGGTGCTGCGTCCACTGGAACTTCAGGTCCCACTGCAGAGCCCGCATATGCCATCTGGCATGAGTGACCAGCAGGATGCAGGAGGCCATGAGGCCCAGCAGCCTCAGGGTCATCCGTACCGAAACCCAGGATAAAGGCTGAAAGATTGGAATCATAGCCTGAATATCCCGGACTCGCCGTTCGGGAGGATAGGCCCGAAACTGCGTCGTGTCCAGAACTGCTCCGATGAAAAGGAGCTGTGGAGAAGGAATTAGATGCGACTTCGGCACATTGATGGAGAACCCCAGCGAGTGCAGGAGTTCGGCCGTAGTCTGGAGGTGGGAGACGACTGCCTGGGACGAGCCCGCCTTCAGCAGCCAGTCGTCGAGGTAGGGGAAGACTGAAACCCCGGCCCGGCGCAGATGAGCTGCGACCACCGCCATCACTTTCGTGAACACCCGAGGGGCACTTGTAAGGCCAAAGGGGAGCACGGTGAACTGAAAATGCTCGGGGCCTACCGTGAACCGAAGGTAACGCCGGTGGGCCGGCAGGACGGGGATGTGGAAATATGCGTCCTGCAAGTCCAACGCTACCAGCCAGTCTCCAGGGTCGAGGGCAGTCAAGACCTGAGCTAGGGTGAGCATCTTGAACTTCTCCTTCCGGAGGAAGCGATTGACGTTCCGGAGGTCCAAGATAGGACGCATGTCCTCCTTGTCCTTTTTGGGCACCAGAAAGTAGTGGGAGTAGCAACCACGCCCTACTTCTGGGGTCGGAACATGCTCGATGGCCCTCTTGGTCAAGAGGGCCGTGACTTCCTTCTGTAGAAGCACCAAGTGATCCCCTGACATGCGGTGGAATTGAGGTGGCATGGCTGGGGGGTGGTCTCGAAGGGGAGGGAGTAGCCCCTTCGGACAATGTCCAAGACCCACCTGTCCGAGGTGATGGTGCGCCAGTGGGGAAGGTGATGGCGGACCCTGCCCCTACTGGCGTGCCGTGCACCTGAAAGGAGGGACTAGGAGGGCTTGGAGGCCGCGGACGGGTTGGAGGTGGTGGCCTGACCCGCACGCTGGTTGCCCGATCCGCCACGGCGGAATCCACGTCCTCGGCCACGCGAAGACGCCTGCTGCGCGGGCCGGTGGCTGGGCTGCTGACGTGAAGGGGCGCCCCTACCGTGGCCACGATAGGGGCGAAAAGCAGAAGGCAGCGGAGGGCGTGTAGCAGAAAGGCCCAGGGACTTGGCAGTAGCCCGTGAGTCCTTAAAGCGCTCCAACGCATGGTCTGCTTTGGACCCAAAAAGACCGACTCCATCAAAGGGCATGTCCATGAGAGTATTCTGGACATCCCCTGAAAAACCAGTGGTTCTCAGCCAGGCGTGGCGTCGGAGCGCCACCGTCGTTGCAATCGACCTGCCCAGCGAGTCGGCGGTGTCAAGGCCACAACGGATAGTGTATTTGGCCGCATCCCTTCCTTCCGCAATGGCGCGGGAAAGCAGTGCCTGGACCTCCTCAGGGCACTGGGGCAAAACATCCGCCACCGAATCCCACAGAGAGTGGGTATATCGGCCCAAAAGACAAGCGGTGTTAACGGACCGCAAGCCAGCACTGGAGGAAGAAAAACCTTTCTTCCCAAACTGATCCAGGCGTTTGGATTCCCTATCCGGAGGAGCGGTAGGGAAGGCGGTTTGGGAAGCGGAGGCTTGGACAACCAAGCTCTCAGGAGTGGGGTGGACAGAAAGAAACAGGGGGTCGCCCGGAGCGGGGCGATGGCGTCGTGACACGTTCCGATCCACAGGAGCCCCTGTGTTGGGCTTGGACCAGGCGCCCAAAAGAACGTCCGTGAGGGCGTCGTTAAACGGCAGCACAGTCTCCGCAGAGGAGGCTGCCGGCTGAAGCACCTCTGTCAAGATGTTAGTCTTGACCGTCAAAGTAGGGAGCTGGAGACGTAAGGCCCCAGCAGCCCTACGCAACACCGTACCAAAATTGGCCCCCTCCTCCGTAGCCACGGGAGGAGACAGCATGCCAGTGTCAGGAGAAGTATCCAGACCACTGGCCTCCCCTAGACTCTCTGTCCAGTCCTCATCATACTGACAGTTGCGTGTCAGAGGGTCATCAGACCCCTCCCAGTCCTCCTGGTCCTCCTCTGGTTCAAAATAAGGAGGAGGAGGGACATTTGGGACCCAAGGTCCCATCGGCGCCGGAGCCGGCGTCGAGCGACGTCGCTCCGGGTCCATGTCCGGAGCCGGAAGGAACTGGGGGACGACGCCGCCCGGAGCCCAGGGCGGCGTCGAGAACGGCACCGGAGACATCGGCGCCGGCGGAGGTGTCGTGAGGTCGACCGGCGTCGATGGGAGTTGTGGAGCCGGGATCGAGGCCGGGGCCGGAGCCGGAGCCGGGATCGAGGCTGGAGGCTCGGGCGACGCCGGGGCCGGAGCCGCCGGCGACGCCGGATGAACCCCATCAGGGCCCGCGGGGCCCGAAGGCGCACCGGAGGGGCCTGAAGGCCCGAAGAGGCGGGCCATGGCCGACAGGAACTCCTGTACCTTGGCCGGATCCGCCCCCGAACCCGGGAAGGGCGGGTATGACGGGGCGACTCCACAGGCAAGTCCGGGGCCGCGGGGGCGGGGACGGTGCCGGGAGGGGCCTCAGCCGAGTCGCGAGACCGGCGAGGCGAAGTCCGAGAGCGACGATGCTTCTTGGACTTCTTGTGTCGAGACTTACCGGACGAAGAAGACTTTGACGCCGACGACCGGTGTGCACTCCGCGAGCGACCCCTGGACCTCTCACGCGACCGGGGCTTCCGCGGAGCCGAATGCCGGGCCTCGAGGAGCTTTCGAGACCGCTCTCGCAAAGCCTTCGGGTTGAGGGCCTGGCATTCGGGACAAGACTCGGTGTCGTGGCCTCGGCCGAGGCAGAAGAGACACTCCCAATGCGGGTCGGTGACGGACATCATCCGCGCACAGGAGCCGCATCGCTTGAAGCCGGGCATCCCTACGACACCTGAATGGTGGAAAAAGACAGTGAAAAAATCACCAAAAAGTATGGTCAAAAATTGACCAGGGCACTGCTCTTCCCGGATCTGCGCTTACTGGCGCGGAAAAAGAAGAACTGACGTCAGCGCGCAGGGGCGGCGTCTAAGTACTGCCCGCGACGTCATCCCGGCGATCACGACGCCGACGACGGACGCGGAGCCGCACGACGCCGCCTACCGACGCGCAAGGGTACTGCTACGCAAAACTTTCCGGATCCAGCCTGACGCCTGGGGATATTCTAAGGTAAGGAATCTATCACTAACGTGTCTCTTTCAGATATGTCTGCTTCTTTTGACTGTTACAGATAAAATAAAAAAAACATGCTCCAGGCTCACATCTTGCGTGCTGTTAGAAAGCTAGAAAAACTTTGCCCATGACTATGTCACAATAATTTCTCTGCAATCGACATTTAGAAATAAACTGCTTTTCAATATCTTCTGTAAAATTATAATTGTAACAAACAATACCAAATGGAAAAGACAGACCTGTTTGGAAAGTTGTTCTTCACACAGTTTGTAGAGGGTGAAGAACTTCCTGGCCAAAACAATGTTGTCAATGAAACCGCAACTAGCTAGCTTGACACGGATGATGATCTGGCGATCTGGAACCATCATGGCTACCGAGCGGAAATTTATCTTCAGGTTCTCAGGTAGTTCCTGCCTTCCAGCATAGCCAGGATTCTGAGCAGGAAACAAAATGTATTTAAAGAATGCTGGCACAGAAATTATAAGCATCATCAATTGACGGTGATCATGGATAATTCATGAACAGTACAAACTTTCGTCGACTAGCATGTAAAAACAGTCACGTCACAAATAGTATTTCCTTTCCCGTTATGCCCTATTAGTGCCTCACAACTGCTATGCAGAAACTTTTCTAAAGCAACAGAGGGGGCTATAGGATATATTCAATTCATCATTTCACTTTATAATACGATTGGAAACTATAATTAGAATTATCACAAGCTTTAATGTGTTTTATGCAACAGGAGTCTACCTTGTTGTGTATGCTCATTGATGTCCCCGAAATAACCTTCTACGCATTGTTCTGCCTTCCTTCTATCCGAACCAATATTTCTATATAGTCTACCATCTCATCGCTTGTCTTGACACGGCATACCTTTTTTTACCTCTCAACTAAACACCAAAGGGTAGATTCACTAAAGGTATGACAGATGCTGTCGAGGCACAAAGAAGAAAGTAACTTTTAATTTGAATGCACAAGATTACCTGAAAAGGATGTTAAGCGTAGAGCTAAACCGATTACAGTGCTATAATAACTGCACATTTAAATCCAGACACACATGAATATTTATTTAATGAAATGATCTAAGGTTTATGATTTTACAAAGGGGACCACTTGAGATCCCTGGACCTCAGTCATCCTACAGGTTCCAGAATGTTTTTCAAATGTGAAAAAATACATTAATGTGATGAAAATGCTGGCAGTACTATTTGAAACTGCTGCAGCTCTGGCGGGGCACAAGTTTACTAGCCCCAGGTAAAAAGCTTTGGCTCAATCATTTCCATACAGTTTTAGTTCAGTAAATCTCTCTGTTTCAGATCTCTTTGCTACAGTGTATTTAATAACGTATATGTATAAATGTCGTTATTTTAATATTGATAATGCTAGTGTTGATGAAATTGAACGTCAACTATATTTAGAATTTTATTTGACAGTTTGAAATTCTCAATTAAGCCCAATAAAAAACCAAATCTCCAATCAGTGTTATGTCCTAATACGAATCCTTTGATCACTGTACCCTGTGTATTTAATATGAGTTGCCTTCGATTATACTTGACTAACGGCCATGTTTTCTTGTCAATGCTTGAAACTTCTAATCAGAAGTTACCCTCTCAGAGCTGAGACAAGGAGGCCCCTTGTCACACAAAGCGATACCAAAGGGGATGATGGACGGAGCGTTAGAGCAAATGAAACACTCACCCCCAGTCAACTGATCTGGGTTTAATCCATCATCATTCTTTAGCTCACTCCACCACCCCAGTTCAGACATGGCCATATGCAAATCAGTCTGACCCTGTGCCTCATGGGAACAGTCCAGCCCGAACTGCCAAGCCATGTCTTCCCTGGACCGGAAATAAGCAACCTGGGACCAGTTTCGGGTTCATAACCCTCATCAGCCAGGCTATCTTGAATCCAGTGGCAAAGTGAGCAAGGGACCCACGTCTGGGCATACCCTGCCAACTTAGGGCGAACAAAGCGATACCAAAGGGGATGATGGACGGAGCGTTAGAGCAAATCAAACACTCACCCCCAGTCAACTGATCTGGGTTTAATCCATCATCATTCTTTAGCTCACTCCACCACCCCAGTTCAGACATGGCCATATGCAAATCAGTCTGACCCTGTGCCTCATGGGAACAGTCCAGCCCGAACTGCCAAGCCATGTCTTCCCTGGACCGGAAACAAGCAACCTGGGACCGGTTTCAGGTTCATAACTCTCATCAGCCAGGCTATCTTGAATCCAGTGGCAAAGTGAGCAAGGGACCCACGTCTGGGCATACCCTGCCAACTTAGGGCGAACAAAGCGATACCAAAGGGGATGATGGACGGAGCGTTAGAGCAAATCAAACACTCACCCCCAGTCAACTGATCTGGGTTTAATCCATCATCATTCTTTAGCTCACTCCACCACCCCAGTTCAGACATGGCCATATGCAAATCAGTCTGACCCTGTGCCTCATGGGAACAGTCCAGCCCGAACTGCCAAGCCATGTCTTCCCTGGACCGGAAACAAGCAACCTGGGACCGGTTTCGGGTTCATAACCCTCATCAGCCAGGCTATGTTGAATCCAGTGGCAAAGTGAGCAAGGGACCCACGTCTGGGCATACCCTGCCAACTTAGAAGCGATACCAAAGGGGATGATGGACGGAGCGTTAGAGCAAATCAAACACTCACCCCCAGTCAACTGATCTGGGTTTAATCCATCATCATTCTTTAGCTCACTCCACCACCCCAGTTCAGACATGGCCATATGCAAATCAGTCTGACCCTGTGCCTCATGGGAACAGTCCAGCCCGAACTGCCAAGCCATGTCTTCCCTGGACCGGAAACAAGCAACCTGGGACCGGTTTCGAGTTCATAACCCTCATCAGCCAGGCTATCTTGAATCCAGTGGCAAAGTGAGCAAGGGACCCACGTCTGGGCATACCCTGCCAACTTAGGGCGAACAAAGCGATACCAAAGGGGATGATGGACGGAGCGTTAGAGCAAATCAAACACTCACCCCCAGTCAACTGATCTGGGTTTAATCCATCATCATTCTTTAGCTCACTCCACCACCCCAGTTCAGACATGGCCATATGCAAATCAGTCTGACCCTGTGCCTCATGGGAACAGTCCAGCCCGAACTGCCAAGCCATGTCTTCCCTGGACCGGAAACAAGCAACCTGGGACCGGTTTCGGGTTCATAACCCTCATCAGCCAGGCTATCTTGAATCCTGTGGCAAAGTGAGCAAGGGACCCACGTCTGGGCAAACCCTGCCAACTTAGGGCGAACAAAGCGATACCAAAGGGGATGATGGACGGAGCGTTAGAGCAAATCAAACACTCACCCCCAGTCAACTGATCTGGGTTTAATCCATCATTATTCTTTAGCTCACTCCACCACCCCAGTTCAGACATGGCCATATGCAAATCAGTCTGACCCTGTGCCTCATGGGAACAGTCCAGCCCGAACTGCCAAGCCATGTCTTCCCTGGACAGGGTATGCCCAGACGTGGGTCCCTTGCTCACTTTGCCACTGGATTCAAGATAGCCTGGCTGATGAGATTTATGAACCCGAAACCGGTCCCAGGATGCTTGTTTCCGGTCCAGGGAAGACATGGCTTGGCAGTTCGGGCTGGACTGTTCCCATGAGGCACAGGGTCAGACTGATTTGCATATGGCCATGTCTGAACTGGGGTGGCGGAGTGAGCTAAAGAATGATGATGGATTAAACCCAGATCAGTTGACTGGGGGTGAGTGCTTGCAATGTTCAACACTCCGTCCATCATCCCCTTTGGTTTTGCTATGTTCGCCCTAAGTTGGCAGGGTATGCCCAGACGTGGGACCCTTGCTCACTTTGCCACTGGATTCAAGATAGCCTGGCTGATGAAGGTTATGAACCCAAAACCGGTCCCAGGATGCTTGTTTCCGGTCCAGGGAAGACATGGCTTGGCAGTTCGGGCTGGACTGTTCCCATGAGGCACAGGGTCAGACTGATTTGCATATGGCCATGTCTGAACTGGGGTGGCGGAGTGAGCTAAAGAATGATGATGGATTAAACCCAGATCAGTTGACTGGGGGTGAGTGCTTGCAATGTTCAACACTCCGTCCATCATCCCCTTTTGTTTTGCTATGTTCGCCCTAAGTTGGCAGGGTATGCCCAGACGTGGGAACCCTTGCTCACTTTGCCACTGGATTCAAGATAGCCTGGCTGATGAGGGTTATGAACCCGAAACCGGTCCCAGGATGCTTGTTTCCGGTCCAGGGAAGACATGGCTTGGCAGTTCGGGCTGGACTGTTCCCATGAGGCACAGGGTCAGACTGATTTGCATATGGCCATGTCTGAACTGGGGTGGCGGAGTGAGCTAAAGAATGATGATGGATTAAACCCAGATCAGTTGACTGGGGGTGAGTGCTTGCAATGTTCAACACTCCGTCCATCATCCCCTTTGGTTTTGCTATGTTCGCCCTAAGTTGGCAGGGTATGCCCAGACGTGGGTCCCTTGCTCACTTTGCCACTGGAATCAAGATAGCCTGGCTGATTAGGGTTATGAACCCGAAACCGGTCCCAGGATGCTTGTTTCCGGTCCAGGGAAGACATGGCTTGGCAGTTCGGGCTGGAATGTTCCCATGAGGCACAGGGTCAGACTGATTTGCATATGGCCATGTCTGAACTGGGGTGGCGGAGTGAGCTAAAGAATGATGATGGATTAAACCCAGATCAGTTGACTGGGGGTGAGTGCTTGCAATGTTCAACACTCCGTCCATCATCCCCTTTTGTTTTGCTATGTTCGCCCTAAGTTGGCAGGGTATGCCCAGACGTGGGAACCCTTGCTCACTTTGCCACTGGATTCAAGATAGCCTGGCTGATGAGGGTTATGAACCCGAAACCGGTCCCAGGATGCTTGTTTCCGGTCCAGGGAAGACATGGCTTGGCAGTTCGGGCTGGACTGTTCCCATGAGGCACAGGGTCAGACTGATTTGCATATGGCCATGTCTGAACTGGGGTGGCGGAGTGAGCTAAAGAATGATGATGGATTAAACCCAGATCAGTTGACTGGGGGTGAGTGCTTGCAATGTTCAACACTCCGTCCATCATCCCCTTTGGTTTTGCTATGTTCGCCCTAAGTTGGCAGGGTATGCCCAGACGTGGGTCCCTTGCTCACTTTGCCACTGGAATCAAGATAGCCTGGCTGATTAGGGTTATGAACCCGAAACCGGTCCCAGGATGCTTGTTTCTGGTCCAGGGAAGACATGGCTTGGCAGTTCGGGCTGGAATGTTCCCATGAGGCACAGGGTCAGACTGATTTGCATATGGCCATGTCTGAACTGGGGTGGCGGAGTGAGCTAAAGAATGATGATGGATTAAACCCAGATCAGTTGACTGGGGGTGAGTGCTTGCAATGTTCAACACTCCGTCCATCATCCCCTTTGGTTTTGCTATGTTCGCCCTAAGTTGGCAGGGTATGCCCAGACGTGGGTCCCTTGCTCACTTTGCCACTGGATTCAAGATAGCCTGGCTGATGAGGGTTATGAACCCGAAACCGGTCCCAGGATGCTTGTTTCCGGTCCAGGGAAGACATGGCTTGGCAGTTCGGGCTGGACTGTTCCCATGAGGCACAGGGTCAGACTGATTTGCATATGGCCATGTCTGAACTGGGGTGGCGGAGTGAGCTAAAGAATGATGATGGATTAAACCCAGATCAGTTGACTGGGGGTGAGTGCTTGCAATGTTCAACACTCCGTCCATCATCCCCTTTGGTTTTGCTATGTTCGCCCTAAGTTGGCAGGGTATGCCCAGATGTGGGTCCCTTGCTCACTTTGCCACTGGATTCAAGATAGCCTGGCTGATGAGGGTTATGAACCCGAAACCGGTCCCAGGATGCTTGTTTCCGGTCCAGAGAAGACATGGCTTGGCAGTTCGGGCTGGACTGTTCCCATGAGCACAAGATCAGACTGATTTGCATATGGCCATGTCTGAACTGGGGTGGCGGAGTGAGCTAAAGAATGATGATGGATTAAACCCAGATCAGTTGACTGGGGGTGAGTGCTTGCAATGGTCAACACTCCGTCCATCATCCCCTTTGGTTTTGCCTTGTCACACAAGGCAGGATTTTTGAAAAGTGCTGTTTCGGTAGAACCTCTGTCCATATGTGTTAATACTTTTGAATGTAGTGTCTGCTCTCATTCTCCTGAGCTCTTGACTACACCTTATCATTAGAATATCGAAACCAGTGGTAGCCGATCCTAGAAACTAAATGTGTGCCTCACTTCACCATGGGTAGCTCAATTCCTTAGCTGATGCTGAGGTATTACCCTACTCCATTTTGCTATGATTCATTTGTGTATTTTAATAAATACATTTTTAGGCTCACTGCCAAAGCATATGGATGCGGAGTTGCATATGGGTTTCTGTTCTATCATGTGCCCAACAGTTCAGACCAAACTAATTTTGGGACAGGAAGAACACATTTGTGTATGTTTGAACCCCTTCTGTAATTGCACAGACAACATAAATAATTCAGGAATACTCCACCGAGGCACAAAAATAAAAGCACCAACAGTGGCTTGGGCATTTCCAACACATTTCAGTTATGTGGAATAGAACTGAGTAATCCAAAAGAAATTATCATTGTGCAGCATGTTCTGCCGTGTGCATCGTGCATTATTTAAATTAATTACTTATTGGGTTTGCTAGGCCTTAATCCTCTAGCAGACATGACGTACAAAGGAGGAATGATCACTTATGCACTTGGGATAGACCGAATATGAATAATAAAGAGTCAAGCTGTAACGAAGAGGGCCTCCGTTCCAGTCTCTGCCATTTAGACACTTCATAATTGCAAAGTCAAAGAAAGAATAATGCCCTGGAGATTAAAGAAGATTGTACAGATTCCTGTAATGTTTGCTGGTGGAAAATATTTTTCTCCTTCCAAGCATTTTTAAATTAAATATTCGCCATGGGCATCTATGCTAAAGCAACACTTAATCAAGTTGTTTCACCCCAGAATCAAGGCCGAAGAAGCAATAGTTACACAGATCTCTAGTGAAGCATGAAAAACAAGCATTAGCAAAGCCAATTGATCTAGCTTTAATATTCAAAGAAAGTGTCAGCAAATTAAAGTCAGACTTATAGGTTTTGCCAGTGCCTGTTATTCGTTGTGAAAGGCCCAGCAACATCTGTGATCTACTATGCATAGTACTTTTAATAATACTTCAAAGATCCAGAAGTCTTTCTTTTAAAGTCCTGTGCTTCAAAGTTCAGAATATTCCAATATAGCTTGGCATTAAAAAGAACCAACATGCTGGATGGAATACACTGCTTTAAAGTGTACTAATTACACAGCCATCGAGGCACTGCACTCAGTACCAAACACAGAACAGGCCCATGTAGTGCTGAGCACATTAAAATAGAAAGCTAAAAGGTGCAAACCGTTAGAAGCATGGGTGCCTTTTCTTCTGCACATCAGTACAGACTGAAATCAAAATGGTTGCCCTGAAGTGTTGTGAAGTCTTGCAAGATGATGTCTCGTACTGTTGATCGCACAAGACTTGTGGTGACCATCAAGGTGTCAAGCTGTCCCAGTCAGCAAAGGAACACGCCAACAGAGTGTTCATCTTAAAGTCAGCATTGCATTTGAGCCCCAACAGAAGCTTAAGAAAAAGCCATATGCAGTATAAAGGAATAGCAACTACGAATCGCTTTTGCTATACAGCACCATGTGTGAGTATTATGATGCATGAAACAGCCAATGGCATGATGGTGAGACTAAAATACTCCTCTGGACTGATCTAAGATGAGATTGATGCATTCTCAAAGCAATGGCTGAAGGAAGCCGACCAACACAAGCCAACGGTTGGAGGGTGATGAAAAGCCTATTCTATGGCCCACATTGTGAGTTAGGTACAATCTGGTGTGATTTATAGCACACAATTAAAACAAACACTGAGGTGCTCAGTATTTATAGGGTATGATAATTATCACCTATCACAAGTTGTTGGGGCATTGTAAGGCTTATGGCATTTACCGCACCAAAATCTGCATGTTCCACTATTTATCTGGCAATTCCCTCTCCCCTGCCGACATTTATCACAAAACTCTTACTTCTGAAATGTGTGGTAAGAGGAGTTACTGCACATATCGGAATTTATTGGCCCACTCGTTACGAGGGTCTATGTATATTGTACACAATAGGTCAACAGACTGCTGTGTTGTCAAGCCAGATCTAATACAAAGCACGTTTGTTGATGGGGAGTATTGCCAAACCAAACTTTTTCTGTTTATTGTGGAAACTGTCAGAAAGCGTGTTTGAGTTCATGCTTACCATAGTCAAAAATAGTCCGAACTCGGGGTTCATGTCCACGTTATCTCCATCGGTGAAAATGAAGTTTTTTTTGCGTTCCTTCTTACAGGTCAGCACAATTGCAATCTGCTGAGCAGCTACTGACAGCACTGGTAAGTCAATGCGGTTAAATTCATCAAAGCAGCCCCAAGAGCCGGACTGGGCCAGGCCTAAGACCAAGAGAAGAGTCAACAAGTAGTTTTGTAGCTTTCTTAAAACACGAAGGTATGTTTAATAAACTCTACATCAAACAATTGCAAAAAAGCATATTAACGTTAGACAACTTAAAGCTTGGTTTCAGAACACAAAAATACAGCATTATTTTCAAGCTGTGTTCATGAAAAATGGCACGATTCAAAAATAAATTACTAATTCGTCATCACCGAAGTGTCAACGGCATTGGGGTTTGTGGGAAAACATATACGCCATAAACACAATGCCCAATAGGATAGTTGAGATCGCACAACTACGGTTGGCTCTTTTTAGAAATTGGCGACTTTGACAGACACTAGTGACATCTCTGAATACACATTTCATGGACGTGGAGTCACATATGAATGGCCCCGAATGGTATTAGAGATTCTTATTTCACACTTCATGCTTCTATTTAAGCTGCAAATTACCTAATGAGAGGTTTAAGTTTAAACACTAAGGAAGTTTTCATGATTTTTAATAATCTAAAAAAAAAATTCTATAAAATAAATGTGAGAAATTGTTCGATTTCTTACAAGAGACAAATATCAATTGTAATTGTTTTCGGTAAACTTTATAAATCCAGATTAGCGAAAATTCAGAATTATAGCACAAATGTAACAGCATACCTCGAATTACCCCTCAAGAGCTCTTTGAGAACCATGCACTTATGCCACCAATGAAAAACATACGTGACCAGCAGACATTTTCCCCTTTCACCGCTCATGAGAATGTCAAAGGTAGCCGAGTTCATATGTATTTCTATTAACAGGGCTGTCAGCTGAATAAACACTCTTTTCACATTAGTTAGCCTGCAGTGTGAATATATCACATGACCAGCACAACATCTCAAAGGCTGAGTGTGTCTTTCGTCCACACCTCCATGGTGATTCCTGAGCCTAAATCTGACAAGTTGAGGAGACAGTGGCGTCAAGCAGGTACAGTCGAGGAGAAATGTAGCAGATTGGGCAACATGGGCAGACTAGGGATAAGGAGGGAGGCTGAGGGGAAAGGGAACGAATTAGGGAGACTTGGGGCAACGACAAACTAGGGAAAAGATGGCATACTGATAGAAAACTAGGCAATCTCAGAGGTAGATGGAGAACAGACAGACTGGAGTTAAAGTGGGCAGGTTAAGGGGAAAGCTGACCGGTTGTAAGGAAACAGAGCACACTTGGGCGAAAATAGGCAGATTGGGGAAGAGGTCAGCCAAAGAGGAAACTGGGCAAAGTTGGTGGAAAATAGGCAGACTGTGGGGGAAGTGACAGGGTGAGTTTAAAGTGGGTAGACTCGGGGGAGAATGGTCAGATGGGCAAAGTGCCCAGGATGAGAGGAAAGCAGGCATATTCGAGGAGAGAAAAGACTGATGAAAAGCAGGAACGCTGAGAGGAAGAGGGCAGACTCAGGAGAGACTGGGCAGTTGGACGGAAAACAGGCAGACTGAGGTTAAAGCGAACAGATGTGCAGAGGCAGCAGGCAAATGAGAAATCTGGACAGACGGAAGGTGTAGGAGAGTAGGATCTGCCTCTTATGTTGCCCCCACTTTTTTTCTGATGTTTACACTGGTTTCTGGCTATAGTCTGGCTGGGTCCCTGCTAATCAGGGCCCCAGCCTCTCGTTCTCTCTAAACGACTTGGAGTGCACTCTAGGTGCACTAGTGATTGGATACTGTGGTACCTTATGAGTCCCTAGTATATGGTACCTTAGGTACTAAGGGCATAGGTACTTCACAGGCCTACCAGGGGCTGCAGCATGTATTATGCCACCCCTGGGAAGCAGACTAAATCTGACACCACAGGCCTGCTACTGCAGCCTGGGTGAGATGGTGCTAGCACTCCTCACTGAGATATAGGTTCCCTATATCTCTCCTACACACACATATAAACCTATCAGTCACCCCTAAGGCAGGCCCTATCAATCCTGAGGGCAGGGTGCTTGGCTTCTATGTGAGGGGGTGCCTCTGCCTGAGCAGGGCCCCTCTGCAGCTCTCAGAGTCCATTCTCTGGTGCAGTTTGTGGATGCGGTTAAACCATATACTCTTAAGTGCATTATATCCTCGCGGTAAAATGCTAACTTTGGAATGGCTGCATCAAAACATGTTGTGTTTGGTGTCAAACATCTTGGAATACTACCCCCCCCGCCAGTCCTGGCGGCGGGGGTAGCATTCCACCCTTCTAGAGGGATAGACATGTACCTACTGTGGAAACGTGGTAGAATCCTGCAGAGCCCTGGCATCACAAAATGGATGCCACCAGTCACAGACACTGGGCTGCCCTCCTGCTGATGACCAACACTCGCAGTGGAGGAAGCCCAACAATAGATATCCCGTCCCAAGGGGGTGTGACCACCTCCCAGACAGGGTTTAGTGTATTGGGGCTGGGTGGGTGCACTCTTAGAGTGCTTTGAAGTCCTGCACTGGGGGAGCAGAAGGCTCCTCTGTGCATACCCCAGTTCAAACCGGCTCAGGGGCTACCTGCCCCTGCTCTGGCGCGAAACTGGACAAAGGGAAGTGGGTGTAGCCACCCACTCCCCTGACCCTCCCATAGGTAGGGTCATAGAGCTAGTCCCTCCCTTTCTTTTAGTATAAGAGGGGGAACCTGTGCATTGCAAACTAGATATCCCTGGACGACGCTCTGAAGAAGAATCCTGGACCTTCGACGTTCCACTACCTTTGGAAGACTGAAGAATCTCCCTTGGAGTCAAGGAGTGACTACGCCGCTCCCACCGGAGTCCGAAGTCCCTGCAGCCCAAGAAGTGGATTTCCTGACTTTTCAAAGGCCATCGTGAGTCCCCAGCGAAGCTGAGGCCAGTGGACCCCAAGAGTGACGAGGAACCGCGACCCCTGGGTACCGTGCACTATTGTCAAGTGCAACCCCTTCACAACGTTCTACGAACTTGTGCTTTGGACCACGTGTGGTCCTAGCCTCCAACAGGAATCCCTCCGAAGATCAGAGGCCTACCACGTCCCGAGTGACCGTGGGCCCCTGTTGAGCGAATCCTCCCGAGGCGTCTTCGCGATCCCTTGCCAGCCGGCTTGTGGGTCCCCAGAAGGCTTTCCTACAGAACCAAAGGGCTCCCCTGGTTGCTCCAGGCCTGCCCTGACTTACCCTCGCTGGGTGAGTCCCTCAGACCTTGCTGGTCTGCGCCATTGACTTTTTACACTTTACCCGAGACTTGCTGTTACCAAGGCTTGTTGGCTCCAATCGAGTCGCCGACACCGCAGTAAGCTGCAGACATCGTGGGACACGCCGAATCCAGCTCCTAGTCGTCGTCGACACCTCCTGGACCTCGTGGCTGAAGAGTCAAGGCACCCGTGAATGACCTGAATCTTGCAACGACGGTGGGCATCCATCTTCCTTGCCCCGAGTCACTGCCAAGTGACTTTGAACACTGTCCCCTCTGCTTTCAGGTCTTCCATCTTCTGAATCCAGGCTTGGATTCCTCCGGACACTTCTCCTGTCGCCGCAAGCAGCAAGTCTTCACTGGCTCCCATTGAAAACGACGCCGCGACCCGACACCAAAGAACACCTATGCACCCGGCTCCCCTGGGTGAGGTAACTTCAGCACTACGGTGCTGCTGTGGGTGTGGGCCCTAGAACTACTTACCCTGTAAGTGACTTGCTTGTAGCTACCCTAGAAGTATCCTAAAACTCTTACTTTCCAAGTGCGACTATCGCGCTGACTCGTACATGGTTCGCGTCTGTGTTAGACACACCGCGTCCAACTCCCTTGCAATTCTATCTGTAACCGCGTCCTTCGACTCGTACAAGGACCGATCGGTGTGTTCGCCTCGAACACGCAAGGGACCTTTAACATTGAAATCTCAATCGCGTCTGTTCGCATAGACTCGTACAGGACTCGCACCGGTGCCAGGACACCGCGTCCGTCCCCTGTGGGTCTCCTACAACTACCTGGGGTGGTTCTTGGGGGTCCCTCGATTCTAGATGCCCTAGACCTAGGTCTAGCCAAACTAAGATTGTGATATTCGATTGTGCTAAACTTATTTTGATAACATTTGACTTGTACATATGTTCCTGACTTCTAATCTCATAAAGAGATTAGTAGAGAGTTGTTTATTCATAAATACATATGTATTTGATATATATACCTGTGTGGTGTCTTTTCATTTGGTGATTCAAGAGATGGTGTGGTAAAACAAGCTGCTTTACATTCCTTCAAGACTTAGCCTGAAGGCTGCTCTCCACAGCTACCACTAGGATAGCTTTCTATAAAGGTTGTCTTAAACCCATCTACCATAAGAGTCGAATTGTTCTGGTGCAAGGTGTCCACTTTAATTAGTGAACAGCATATACCAGGCCAACTTCACACAGAAGGTAAAGCATTTTCATGCGGGGGTGGAGTGAGAGGGGAAAGGGACAGTCTAATTGGAGGTGGGTAGACTCAGGTGAATAAGGAAACTGGTGGAGACCAGGCAGACCGGGGTTAAAAGGGTCCGTGTGCAGGGCGGCTCCTTATTCGGGCATTGGGTTTCCGCCCCTCTGACCTGCAGGTCCCCTTTGAGATTGTTTTTTATTCTTTTTAATACAATATTGTATTTGTGAGGAAACGGGGTGTATTATATGATGTGACCTCACCCTGTAGTACACTTACAAACCCTTTTAGGACCAGTAGACTTCGTTTGTTAAGCCTGCTAGCTCAAACCTGGGTAGCTGGTAGCTGTGGCACTCGGCAGCAGGGCTTACACAAAGGAGCAAGTGCAAAGTATTTAAACAGCACCAACAACAATTGAAGAAGAAATGCACAAGAAACTCAAGAAATCCAACACCAATTTATAAAAATAGACAGTATTTTATATACTATTAAACACCATTAGAAAAAAGATCCAGCGAAGGGTTCCGGAGATATAGGTTCTACAAGGTACAGTAAATATGCACTGTCTACTCAACCACGAACAAGCATTGTCAAATTCAATGAATTTGACATTTAGAAACCTTTTGAGCAAAACATTTTGGCTAGTTGTATTGCAGTATGTTAGAGTTACTTTGGGCGACCATCTCCAACAGGGAGCCAGTCAGAGGGACCAGTTAAGCCCTCAGAAACAGTTACCTCAGCACGTGAAGTCTTCAGTCAGTTCCTGGCACTTTTATCCTTTGCTGTAGGTTCCTAAGGAAGTGGGGCTGATGCAAGGGAAATGGGATGCAAAAGATACTCAAGGATTCTGTGGATGAGATGCGGTCGACTGGGGTCTTCCTGCGGCTACTCCTGAGTCCACGGATGGAGTAGAAGTCCCTCTAAGTCCTCTTAGTCCTGCCAGAAGTCCAGTCGCAATTGGACTACCAGTTTCCCGGTATCGCGGTCACAGCCAAATCCTTCCCTGGGCAATAAGTAGTCTTCTGTGTGACCAAGCTGCATGGTGATGACTCTCCAGTGTCCAGCGGACTGGGGTGCAAATCCACTTCAGACCAGGCTGAAGTTTCCAAATCACTGCCCAACAGACAGTCCCCACAGGTAGGTCTGGGGAAACCACAACTCTTTTAGGCCCAGTTACCTCTCCCCAGCTGAGATTAACAACTGCCAACAAATTATCAGTCCTGACATTGCTTGATTGGTCACTTGGTAAAGTTGACTAAGTATGATCTGGTCAGGAGACACACGTTTCTCTGTCACCATTGTGACACTGGTCCCTGTATGCCACAGCGTCCTGACCATTAATCAGTGGCTGTTGTCTGTACTTGCCAAATGTTTTTTTTTTTTAATTTTTTAAAACTTTATTGAGAATAAAGCATGTTATATTTAATGCATTCAATTATACAGTTTACATCTAGTCTTTGGCAAAGTATCATCATGACAATGGCACATTGAAAATACTTTGCAACTTGGTAATTATCTGGGCATGCAAACATCATTTTGGGCTGGCATGTATATAAGTCATAATACCTCCTCGTCATGGAGTTGCAGGTCTGTCAAAAATACTTGCCCAAGTTAGTGGAACTTACAAGTAAAGTGGCAAGTTCCATGCCACTGTCACAGACACACAGACAAGGACATTCTGAGTGGGAGTTTGACTAGGCCAGAACCCACTTCAGAACCCAAGGTTAACCCTACTAATCCCTTGGGGGCACTACTACAACTTGTACTGGTGCTAGGTAGGGGTGCTAGTTGCCTTAGGGGCAGTAGAAGTAGGTTATTTGGTGTTAGCCTTAGAGCAATTGGCATCCCTTGCTCTGTGGCCTTTCTCCTTACATAGGTAACACCAAGGTTTCTTGCCAGAGGAAGAGGAGTTTTGGGACCCACCCCCAGAGGAAGAATTTTGGGGAACTTGTGAAAACTCAATTTTGTCTTTACCTTTGTTCCCACCCTGCTCTTGGGCCTTAGAAGAATCTTGCTTCTTCTGGTCACCTCCACCACCATTGTTTTTCTGCTTCACCCTGGTGCGGACTCATTTGTCTGCCTTCTTTCCCAGTTCTTGAGGAGATGTCAGATCAGAGTCCACCAGGTACTGGTGCAGCTGCTGATTTGAACAGTTATTAAGGATGTGCTCCCTCATCAATACATTGTACGATCCCTCATAATCATGCATATTACTTCCATGTAGCCAGCCTTCCAGAGCCTTAATAGCACTGTCTACAAAGTCAACCCAGTCTTGGGTGTATGCCTTCTGTGTCTCCCTGAATTTGACCCTGTACTGTTCAGTGGTCAAACCAAACCCATCTATGAGGGCACTCTTCAAGACTGTGTAGTTGTTAGCATCTTCCTCCTTGACAGTGAGGAGTTTGTCTCTGCCTTTGCTAGCAAAGGAGAGCCACATGATAGCTGCCCACTGCCCTTGAGGGACCTTCTGTACTTTACAGTCCCTCTCCAAAGCAGCGATCAATATATGGATATCATCCCCCTCCTGGTAAGGAGGGACTATCCTGCTCAGGTTCCTAGCATCAAAAGATTGCTCCCTGACCCTAGGGACACTAGTGCTGCCACCATGGGACTCTAGTCCCAAATGATTACTAGCCTTCTGTACTTCCAAGGTTGTATTCTCTCTCTAAGGAGTCCTCTCTCATACTAGAGATGGAGGTCCCTATGGAGTAATTAGAGGCTTTGGAATTGAGAGAGAAGGATCTAGACCTCCCCTGCATTCTCTGTATCCTCCCAGGAGGAATAAAGGGGGACCTACCTCTAGGGACACCCTCTGTACTATTCCCTTGGGGATCAGAGTTCACCAGTGTGGAGTCATCAGACTCCTCCTAGTAATGCTCAAAATTTGTGTCACTGGGGTTAACCACATCTGACCCATCTTCTGGAGACATCCCACCCACATTGTTCTGCCCTTCTGACATTCCAGCTTTCTGGAAGTCATCCTGCAGCAGCAGCTCTAAGAGTTGCTGAGTGTTAGGGTTACTACCTGTCTTTAACTTCTTTAATGCAGCCAGGGTACTAAGTTTCTGGAACTTAAGGCCACTGTATCTAGAAGAATGGGACCCACTGGATTCCCCAACTAAAGACATGGTAAACTAGGTGTAGTGTGGTGTTACACCTACATACCCTAGTGAAAACTAAACTCAAAAAGGATTGTAGAAAGGGTTGTGCTAGACCCTCAGCTAGCAATCCAAAAGGTTCAGTAGAACTTACCGTTCTACAAAAGGTTTTTATATGTGCATAATGCTAGTGATGGTTTTTCATCTAACCACACCTAGATTAGCTGGTAAAACAGTGCAGGCTTAAATACCAACCGCTGTACACCAATGTAGGAGGCTGGCTTAGTATATGGTGCACACTTATTTAAGTGACGCACCTTGCACTAATCCAGACAACCCTTATGATGATTTTAGTGGTCTTAGACAACCATAGAAAGCTCTTTAAGTGGTAGCTGTGGAGAGCAGCCTTCAGGCTTAGTCCAGAAGAGTGTTAAGCAGCTTGTTTTACCAGATCTAATCATGCAGTGTAGGTTAAACGAAAAAGAACCACACAGTGTAGTTATAAAAATATGTCTGTTTATTACAGAACACTCACTAACACATTGGTATATCTCTTACCCGGAGATATCAACACAAATACACACAATACTTCAACTGCAAACAGGTGAGCACAATATACAGTGGTCTCCAGGGGAGACCAAACCATATACTAAGAAAGTAGAATGCGAACTGCGACTGAAGTAGGGACTTGGACCAGGAGACTCAGAAGAGCTGGGGACACAAGGAACCACCCAAGGTAAGCACCCAGGGACCCCAAGGAGGCTGTGTGCAGAGTGGAAACACAGCCGCGTACTCAATACAACTCAACGGGAAAGTCGTGGTTGCAGATTTGAAGAAGAAGGACCCTTCTCAGTGGACCCTGAAGAAAACCAGTAGAAGACTGAAGGTTGGAGAGTCACCCCACCCGTGGATAACCCAGGAACCAGGATACCTACACCAGGGAAGTGGCGTTGTAAACCGCTGTAGACCACAATGGAGGACTTCAGTAAAGATGCTTCTGGGGAAGACTGTGAAGGAGCCCAGTGGAATCCAAGAGTGGATTCTTGAAGAGAAGAACCTGCAAGCAGAGGGGACAGAGTCTATGCCACTTGGAGGTGACCAGGAGGCACGGAAGAGCAATGCCCACTGATGACAGAAGATGCAGGAGTGATGTCGGTGACCTTAATGCTGCAGCTGTGAGGACCAGGCAACACTGAGGAAGACCAGAAGGTATGAGCTGTCCCACTTCGGAAGTCAAGAACCAGGGGGTCGGTGTCCGACGGGAGCACCAACAAGCCTTGGCAGCAGCAACAGACGTGGAAAACGATGAAGGGGCAAGGTTGGGACCAGCAAGGTCCAAGGGACTCACCAAGTGCAGGAGCGTCAGAGCAGGCCCCGAGAAAGGAGGGGAGCCCACTGAAGCAAGAGAAGACCCATGAGAGGGCCCCCAGGCCGAAGGCACAGGAGTCGCAAGAGGACCCCAAGCAGCACACCAAAGAAGAAAGCCCATGGTGCAGAGGATGCGGTGAGGACGCTGATCTTGGCAGGAAGAGATGCTGGAGGCTGAAGCTTCTTGTAGCCCGAAAATCTCTGGATTGCAGAAACAAAAAGCCTTGGCAACGGCAAGTAGACGTGGCGCACAGGTGTTCGGTCCCAGCGGTTTCGACGAGGGATACTGGCCTCAAACTTGCTTTGAGGACAGGTCAGGCCTTGAGGAAGTTGCAGAACCACCACCTGTGATGCTTTTGAAGTCCGTGGGATGTCAGGAGCAGCAGATCGGTCAGCTTCATTGTGGTGCCTGCAGATGTAGGAGAGTGACTACTTCACTCCAAGGAAGATAACTTAGGGTGTCCTTGATGCCCACAGGCCTTTTGAAGATCCTGGAAGAAGCACAGACACAGATGATGAAGAAGACTTGCAGAACAGTGAGACCAGGAGCTGCAGGAGTCTTCCTTGAATGCAGTCTCGGTTCCAGGCTAAGTCCAAATGTCCAGACAGTCGAAGTGTGATATGGTTTCAGGCTTGAGTCTTGTCCCACGATGAATATGAGGACCCACCCACAGGTCAGCCCTTTTATACCCTAAGTAAGGGGTTAGGTCCCTCCCAGCGGAGGGGCTGGACAGAGGGGAGGATACTCCCATGTCCTTTGTTCAGTTATGTGCCAGAGCGGGAGCCAAGGGCTCCCAGAATTGCTTCTAACCAGAGAATGCAAGGAGGGCACCAAATGTGCCCTTCAAAGCAGTCTGGTGGTGCTGGCAAGCGCCCCCACCCCAGCCCAATACACTAAGTCCTGTTTGGGAGGTGGTTACACCTCCCTGTGACAGGAAACCTATTGTTCTACCTTCTCCTGCTCGAGCTCAGCTCAGCAGCAGGAGGGCAGAATTGTGTCCATGGTCAGCAGCAGCACTAGCTTGCTGGCAGAACCTGGAAAGCTGTTACCGGGAGTACTGGGGACTTCCCGGAGGAGCCCCCCCAGTGCATGGAATCATACCTTTAACACCGGTAAAGATGTTGTGTATGATTAATCCAACATGTTTGATACCTTACATGCCCAGGTTCGGCACAGCCACTAAATAGTTAGTCATCGCGTAATGACACATCACCACTATATGTATCAAAATGGCTGACTGCACTTACAAAGCCTGGAGAATCGACTCCAGAGTTTGTAGGGGGTGACCTCCTCATGCAGGGGCACCCTCACACTTACAACCCAGGACCCTGCCTTCAGGATTGAAAAGGCCTGCCTTAGGGGTGACTTATAGGTTGCAAGTGTAGTGACCTCAGATATAAGGAAACTTATATCTGTCGTAAATAGTGCTAGCACCAGCTTACACAGGCTGCAATGGCAAGCCTGTAGTCACAGTCTCTCTTGGGTGGCATAATACATGCTGCAGCCCATGGGAGATCCCTGGTGTACCTATGCCCTGGGTACTTTAGTACCATATGCTAGGGACTTACCTGGGTACACCATTCGCCAATTGTGGATGTACAGAAGTACTTACCAAGTCAAATTAAGGGAGGAAGCACAATGACTAGGGACCTGATTAGCAGGATCCCAGTCAGACTAGTGAAAAAAACATACTGACACCAGCAAAAAGTGGGGGTAACCATGAAAGTAGGTCCTACTTTCCTACAACCACCATCATGTGTCAATATACAGCAGCATCTAAGTTACAAAATAACAATGAAATTCCACGAAAGAACATGAAGTTGAGTACGCACGTAACCATCTCACCTTTAAAAATGCGTCCTAATCCTCGGAAGTCCATCTGGTCTGAACAGTTGAAGACAACAACATACTTTCCAAGACACCTTCCCATATCCTTGGTAGTTTCTGTTTTGCCTGTCCCAGCTGGTCCAGCAGGTGCACCACCCATGCTCATTCCAAGCGCCTGAGCTAACGTAATATAGCATCTATTGAAAGTAAAGATTGATAATAGAATGTTATAAATAATGAAACAAACAATGATGAACTATTATTTCTAAAATGTAAGAAAACTGAGCACACCAAAACAGAATCATCAAATCCCTTCAGTTATATACACACTGACCAACTATTAACACTTTCAGCAGAAAAGTTACATTCCAGTCAACATTGTTATTTATTTATTGGCAATCTTTTCCATCCACCTTGCTCTGTATAGCCGCAAATAATGCCTAATAAGTGATCAATATGTTACCAAGTTTGATATCATTTTTGGTATTTTGAATGCATATAAGTGCCCTCAGAAACATCTCTATCCATGATACTGTGCTTGAAATATGCCTGGCCTCGCCATCTCCTCTGTCCATATGTGTCTAGCTGCTTTCACTTTTTGTGCCCTCAACCTCGTCCTGTTCTCACCTGATAGCACCTAACTACTCAATGACCAAGGGTCAGCACTCTGCAGATCTGTTACTTCTTTGAATGCCTTGGACATGACAAACTGTCCTTGAGGCTTAACTGTGTCCTGTGAGACGCCAATGATCACATTTCCTTCACTGCCTGCCTTTTCCACCTAGATGAAAACCTTTTCTCCAATGAGTACAGTATTTTGCCTGCCAACTCCTATATTCAGTGACTCAGTATGAGAAATGTCTGCCAATATGGTTCTAGAAACAACTGTTTTCCATCATCAAATAATGTAGTGTGTCCACTTTGTTTGTTCTGTGTGCCAATGATATACTTAAAATGTTGGACTATGTAACCCATCAATTCAGCATGAGGAGGCATGTGGACATGCTGGATACACTAGAATGAAATATGCCGCAGGGTTTTCACGTAGGCACATTTATCACGCAGGAACAGGTTTTTTTATGTGTCCTTGACATCTGAAATGTAATACAAATTTTATGCTGGACTTCAAGAAAGCCATGGATGTACAAATTAGCCATGCAATTGACTCAGCCCTCCCCGGGGATGCTCCCCTTCCGGATTCCTCCCCCTTGGAGGATCGCCTGTTGTTAGATCCCATGGACCGTAAAGCTATCTCCCTCACATATAAAAAACTAGTCAACAACCGGGTGGACCCAATGCTGAAATTGAAGGAGAGCTGGGAGCGGGACTTGGGGGAGATAGAGGATGAGGACTGGCGGGATGCGCTCATTTCCCCTCGGGAGGTGGCGATCCCACTGCGACTCCGACTGGTCCAGTTTAAGGTGCTCCACAGGGTCTACTTCGACGCAACACTGTTGTTTCGGATAGGTAGAAAACCGGACTCACTCTGTTTACGACGCTGTAACCAGACTGGTACCTTCTTCCACATGATCTGGGACTTATTCAATCATACTGGGCAGATATTAATCAGCAACTCACCAGGACCAGCGGTAAGCCCATTCAGTCTTCCCCCAAGGCTTGCCTCCTTAATATTTGGGACGCCACAGACCTAACCCAGACGGAACAAACATGGGTGACTATGGGGTGGATACTTGCAAAGCGTAACATAGCCCAGAAGTGGGGTTCAGAGATGCTGCCACGGGTGAGAGACTGGGCGATTGACATGGACCATGCCATGGTAGCTGAAAAGTCAGTGTACAAAGGGCGAGGATGTCCCAAAAAGTGGGGCAGCAAATGGGGCAAGTGGAATAAATATCGGGGTGACATTTGTATTTCCCCCACGGTGGAATTGAGAAAAGACATGAGGACTTTGATGGCGCTGCAGGATGGGGCAGAGGGGTCCTAGTCCCTGAGTGGCCACCGTTACGAACTATAATGTGTAAAGGGCATGCAGCTGTTTCCCATGGTTTCAAACCTCTGTAAAGATGCAATCACCGTCATGAATGTTATTTTATTGGTTAGAAAGCTATGTAATGTACTCTCTTATGGAATGATAATGGTAATGCCTACAGCCGTATTGTCTGCCCGTCCACCGCTGAATAAGCTATGTTTGCTATATCTGCCTTTGGTTATCAATAAAAATGTTTAAAAAAAAAAAAAAGAAAGCTATGGATGTAGATACAGTTCAGTGCCTTTGCAAGGCTAGTGTTTCTGCAATTGATCGGTGTATGAAATCCATCTTTTCTGAGTGGTTAGCTGGGATTGTTCGCCTTTTGCTGGTCCCTATATTTTTACTGGCATTGAAACTCTGTGCCCTTTAACCCTGCTAACCAGTGGTAAAGTGTCTGTGTTCCCGTTTAAACAGGGTTGAATTGGCACACTCCTAACTGGCATATTTAACTCCCCAATATGTCCTTAGTAGTAGTAGTAGTAAACTTTATTGTTTGGTCAATAAAAACCGTAACAACTGTGTGCAAAAAGTAGATAAATATGCAATTATGAATCTAAAATTTGGCAATTTGGCCCATTTTCCTTCCGTGTGAGGCTTCAATTTACTGATTTATATCCGAAGAACATTACGGTGCATTCATGCATTATTCAACAGAGGAAACCTTTTTGCCACATGTAAATACATTAGCTTTTACACACTCTAGCAAGACTTAAAATCAATAACATTAGAAAAATTTGAGGAATAATTAAGAGCCATTTAAAAAAATTAAAATAGCAGCCCACACCACTATTGTCCTTGTTGACAGATTGGATCCCTGGGTGGATTTAGTATGTGCAAACCACTTTTACCCCGTCAGATCTAGATTTAAAATGCTGTGCATGGTCTCATTCCTTATTTAGATCACTTTGTCGGCCCCAGACCTGCAGTTCAGTTCGGCACAGGTAAAATAATGAGTTGACAGTTTTTGGACTTGCTTTTGACTGGGCATAGCTACGGTTGGCAGGCAAAGCTGGAACCTAAGTTCGTCAACGAATTACGCACATCTCGCCAGAACTCATGGTGCAGATTGGGTGAAACATATGAAGATACTTACTGGCACGTGCGCACCCCGTGTGCGAGAAAATTTGGCTTGAGCAGTTATCTACGTTGGGCATCTAATTTGGGACAGCAACATAGCAAGTGAAGCCACAAATAGTATCTGTAACTGCACAGCCTACACTACCCCATTCCACCTTGGCTTACCTAAGCTGGGTTGAAGTATTTTATTGGTAGCGCTAAAAGTAGCATGGACTGATCAATACAGGATCGGTCCCCTCGCCGGGTACACTGTGGGAGGCCGGCAAGGCCACTATACGGGGTGTGGCTAGAGGCTTAGTCCACGCGAAGCGCACGGCTCAGGTAGCCCGCCTTATACAGCTAGAGGCCCGCGCTGCTCAGTTGGAAACAGCCCAGGCGTCTACTGAAAGTGCTGATTCTGCCCGACAGCTCGCACTGCTCCGTGAGGAGATCTGTCAGATCTCCCTGGACTCCGCCAAATAGCTTTGGCGTTCCTCGGTGGCGTGCGTATACGGCTGGGGTGATAAAAATGGCAAATTACTCCATAACCTAGTCTCTTACCCCAAAGCCAATCGCATCATCCCGAGGTCTGTGATGGGGCCGGCACCCACCACTTCACCTCTCGGGCTATCGCCCAAGCCTTTGCGGACTACTATGCTAATCTTTATGCGGGCCGACCTCCCAAAGCCTCCCTGGCTGCATTGTTGTCAGAGACAGGGACCCAACTGCCCCGTCTTCCCCAGGTGTTCTCAGAGACTCTGGATCTCCCCCTTACTCCGGAAGAAATTTGCGAGGCCATTTCTCTCTTGAATTCCGGCAAGAAGCCAGGACCGGATGGCTATCCTCAAGAATACTACGCGACCTACCGCGACTTGCTGGTCCCGCACTTAGTGGAATTGTTCACCATGTGGTGGACACGGGGTACTTTCCCCCGGAGACGGACGTGGCCACTATTGTGGTCCTCCCAAAAACACAGCCGCCCTCTCTTGCCTGTGTGGACTATCGCCCCATTTCCCTCATCAACACCGAGGTGAAAATCTTTGCCACTGTCTTGGCCCAACGTCTCCGCCCCCTATTGCATGACTTGGTCCATCCAGACCAATGCGGTTTCATGCCTGCCCGGGGTACACGGCACTGTATACGCCGTCTCCATCTCGCCCTCCCACATCGTCACCATCTCAATCCGTACTTGGCCCTGCTTTTCATTGACTTTGAAAAAGCTTTTGATACGGTTGATTGGAGCTATCTGGTGGACGTGCTAGAGGTGATGGGGTTCGGCCTTTCGTTCCGGCGCCTCATCCATGTTCTATACTCCAGCCCTAAAGCGAGGGTTCTAATTAACGGTGTGCTGTCGGAGACATTCCCCATTCAGAGAGGCACTCGCCAAGGGTGTCCGCTCTCGCCGCTATTATTTGCGCTAGCGATGGAGCCCCTGGCCTCTCTCATACGTCAAGATCCCTGCATCCGAGGTTGGGCTTGGGACCCCTTTCAGGTGGATAAGGTCGCCCTTTATGCCGACGACGTTCTTCTCTTCCTGGCGGACCCCGAGAACTCTGGCCCACGGTGCTTGGACATCCTCTCCGCCTTTGAACGGGTCTCTGGCCTTCGGCTCAACCCGGCGAAGTCCACTCTGGTTTCCCTCCACCCGTCTCGTGCCTGCTTTGATTGGCAAACGACCATTCCCCTGCGTAGGCAGTCCTTGAAGTATCTGGGGGTGTGGGTTGCTCTGCTTCCAGATCTCGAATGGGCCCTGAATATTCCGCCCCTGGTCACCAAGGCCAAGGCTGACCTTAGGAGATGGCAATCCCTCCCTCTTAACCCCCTTGGCAGAAGTGCCCTTTTTAAAATGATGGTTCTCCCCCGATTCTTATATATTCTGCAAAATATCACCTTTCACCTCCCGGGGAGCTGGTTTCGTGAGATTGATAGTATCCTCACCCGGTTTTTATGGGGGGGGCGGGAGACTGCGAATGTCCCTGGCACACTGCCGCACACCTCCTTATGACGGGGGCATGGGTGTAACCAACCTCCACCTTTACTATCTAGCCGCGAAACTCATCGTGGTCCATGACTGGTTCGCGGGCGGCTGGTCCGACCCGGCGTACCAGGTAGAACTCCGAACGATGGACTTCCCGCAGCTTCAGGCCTACCTGTATGGAGCTCCCATACCGCAAAACCTCCCCCCATCACTTGGTCGGTCCTCTTGGCTTGGCGCACTGCTCTGCGCCACACGAAATGGGACGGGAAAGTTACCAGGCAGACGCCCCTGTGGTGTGGCACTTGGCTGCGAGAGGCCTCGTCTCTTCGGGACTTCCGTTGGTGGGATCACATTGGGATCTCGCTTCTTGGGGATGTCTGGGTTGGGGACCATGTCAGAACCTTTGCAGACCTGCAGCAGCGCTATTCCCTCCATTCCTCCCAATTTTACAAATATCTACAGCTTAGGCATGCCCTCGGGGTGCACATTCCGTCTCCCACCTCCCTCCCTGAGTTTACTCCCCTCGAAGCCCAAGTGATGATGGGGAACCTAGGTAGAGGGGGGGTGTCACGGATTTATCGCTCCCTCGTGAACAATGGCCCCGCAACCCTAGATTCGCTGCGTGCCCGTTGGGAGGGTTGGTTGGGCCCCCTAGAGGATGCGGACTGGAGGGATGCTCTTATGGCCCCCAAGACCTTGACGACCTCATCCAAATTGCGTCTAGTCCAACTCTACTACCTACACATGGCATACCTCACCCCTGCGCGCCTATACAAAGCCCGGCTGCGGCCCTCCCCGGCCTGCACGTGCTGCAACCACGCCCCAGCGGATTTTTATCATATGATCTGGCAATGCCCTGTCCTTGCACCATTCTGGGCGGGGGTGGAACTAGAACTCACACAGACCCTGGGGTGGACGGTTCCCCATGACCCATTGCGTCTGATTCTAGGCGTGTTTGATGGCCTGAACGGCTCTCGGGCCGACAAGCGCTTCCTTGGGACGGCGGTGGCGAAGCGAGATATAGCGGCACTCTGGTCCCAGGCCAAACCCCCTACTATGCGGAGGTGGAGACGGGGGGTGGACTGGTGCGGAACTCAAGAGGAACCCCTCTTTGAAGCCCGGGGCTGCCCTGAACTCTTCGAAAAGATATGGGGTAAATGGTTCAACCTATTGTCCTGAGGGGTGTGTGTGTTTTTAAGATTCGTGTTAACCTCATGTATGATTTTACCCTAAAGAATGATTCACAAGTCTCTGTCGTCCCCCATACGGCTGTACATTATCCAGATATTGTGCTTGATTTTGCTGCCATTGTAAATTTGTGGTTCCTTTTTTTTTTTTTTTAAATCAATAAACTTGATTATCAAAAAAAAAAAGTAGCATGGACAAGATCTTCCTACGTGTCTAGGCATTTATGGCTTCCAGGAGGTATGGTTGTAGCTTCCCCACCAGGTAGGAGTTGTTCAAAGTCTGAACCAGAGCTGAGTTGTCTACTGATTTTAGGCCTTGCTCCCTTGAAGATTCCCTCAGTTGCCTGTTTATTACTTTTTTCCAGGCTGTATATGATACATCCCCCGTTCGTAGGGCTGATTCCTCTATTTGGAAATATGCAATGGCGCCCATTCATGTATTAGACCACGGATTGTCTGGGGTCTCGAAAATAAATTTCAGATGTCCCTTTAGTGAGTTAGTTTAAGCCTTCATTTTCCTGATGTAATATTTTGGTAGGGAGGCTTTGAGGTCTAGAGATTGATTTACTAAGCCAAATTCCAATCTTAGTCTTGACTGGCGCATGTATCGTGGCTGTTGGAATATTCCTATAGGCAGTACAGTGGATTTGCTCCAAGACTGAGACTAAGGCTCCTGGCTAAGCATGGTTTCCATACTGCAAGGCTGGAAGGAGGATTGCATTAATGACCCTGAGTATAGGGGTGGCAGACAAACTGCTGAGTAACAAATTCATTTGTTGATACCATGAGTGATTGCAGCTCCTTTCTTTTTCAGAGAGTTCACATGTATCATGGGTTTGCTATTTTCACCAAACCAATCTCCCAGATAGTTGTATTCCCTGGCTGTGTGTATGGTCATGCTATCCAGGAGCCGGGTTAGGTGCTTTTTGTTCCTGTCTTCCAAAAATTAGAACATTTGTCTTGTATTGATTTACCAGATGATTATCCACATTATAGGTGTTCGTGGGCGTTCAGTGCTCGCTGGATACCTGCTTTGGTGTGATCCACTATCACGATATCGTCCGAATATTGGATACTATGCAGTATGGTGGGGTACTAGGCAGCTGGTTTCCATGTACTTCGCCAGGTCGGCGGTATATAAATTAAAAAGCAGGGGTGCCAAAATGCAATGGTTGGTTTAGATTTTGAGTGTGATGGTACTGACTCCAGTTCACACGGACCGATGTCCCTGTATATAATGAGGTAATTGCTCTTAGCAGCTTTGTGGGTACACCCCAAGGTTCAAATTTCCCTCATAGGGTTGCCCAGTCAACCTTATCAAAAGTCGCAGTATAGTCATGAAACACCAAAAGAGCGATAGCTGACTGCTTTGTGCTGCTTGATGTCTCAGGAAGGATAGTGCTATGATGCTATTCACTGTCGATGCCGCAGCCTGGAGCCCGATTGAAAAAAATGGCAAGACTTTGGGATCAAGCACCCAGGTCTCTAGGTGCTCCAAGAGAACACAAGCATATGCTTTGACCTCCAAGTCCAAAAGTGCTATTAATCAGTAATTTGGTGGTTTTGTCTGGTCCCCTTCTTATGAATAGGGTAAAAAATACACCCACTCCAAGCTTCAGGGACTGCTGCAGTTAAAAAGCAGTATTAACGAGCGGTGTTAGCAACTTTGCCCACTTTTCTGGAGCGCATTTAAGTGTACTGGTTGGGAGGCGATTTGGACCAGGTGCTCCGTCATTTTTCATGTGCCTTATCATAATCTCAGCCGTGTCAGTGTTTGTTAGCTCTAGAGTGTGGTCTTGATTGAAATTGCCTGTTGCAGGCGGCCCAGTTTGTTGGGGGGCAGAGGACCGGTCCTAGTATAGGTCCATCACATGCATTCCATTTTCCCTTGTTGCTTTGCAATTGTTTGATTTGTTAATGCGATCTAAGGAACATGCCTGGTTTGGATCTTTAAGCATCTGGAAGATCGTCAACCATTCCTTTTGGTTCATTTCGTCCTTAGTAAGTGGTACAAAGTGTGCCAAGGGCCTGGCAGCTAAATGCCACTAGTGAACTGCAGTACCTTTTTTTTAAAAGTTACCCTTTACTTGCTTGGTTGGTGGTCGACACAAACTTCACGGTGCTCAGCCAAAACTTGCTCCTAGGTCCTGGTTTACTGTGACCATTGACTATCATTGATGCTTTGCGCTTTTCAGTTCCATTTCTACTTAAAAAAATTTAAATTCATATCACTGGTTTTTCTTTTTAGATTTTGATGTCATTTTGTTAATTACATTTTACTCTATTTTTCTAAATTTGGTTTGGGATTTTTATTGTTTTGTATTTTCACTTTATTACTGTTTTGGGTCTGCATAAATACTTTACATACTGCCCTTAATTAAGTATGTCTGCTCTGTGTCATAGCTACCACAGGGATGAGCTCAGGTTAATCTAGTGACTTTAAGGTTTCACCCTGACAAGGGTTGTGATTATTTCTTGAGGTCGGTAGTCACCCACCCAAAATAATAATCACACTTCTTACAATCTACATTACAATTTGAAAGCAAACTTTTGGTGGGATAGGACTACATTATTAGGTCTGGCATTGGCTAGGACCTTTCATTTTCAGTAAAAATATACATATTATGCTTACTTACAAGGGCTTTGAGGCAGACTTTTTCATTCATTGGTCTATTATTGTGTCATTCACATTTTTATCCTGCTCACACAGCATACCGCATGGGGCAGTGGGTCAGCCTACTGAAGCCACTAACTGTCTTGCACTTTGAGTGACAACATTCTGCCCTTTTGCAAAGAGCACATCCTCAAAGTAGTTCCCTCAGTACCAAGGACTATTATGGCAATGGTGTTCTTGAGACCAGTCTTCAGTGCTTATGCGGGCAGCTTGAGCAATGGCATTTTCCTATCCATTTGTAAATCCACATTGAGAAAGGATGAGCACAAACAGAAAGTCGTCTCCTCCTGCTCTCCACCCGTTACGACTGCTGCATGCTTCTGCTATTATGGCTATGCATCCTGCCCTTCCCACATGCGTGTTGCTCACCCACCTTTCTACCATTCTTCGCTTTTCTCCCACTACTATAAGCTGAACTGTTTAATGAGTCTAGTTGGCCAAGCAGTTCTGAATAATCAGTGGCTACTGCCAATGTTTGTATGTGCCAAGCCCTTTTCTGTATCTCTTACTTTCCAGCAATAGCGTGGGTGTTGGAAAAAGCTGCAAGCTCTACACAAGAGCCAGCACAACGTCCCCATCCATTTTTTCCATTCCCCTGCACCAGTCCATTCTATTTAATATTGTTAAGAAACCTATGGCCAGTGCTTAATTTGTAAAAGAATAAGTGCAGAGACCCAAAGGTTTGCTCAGAAGCCCTTGGTTGATGCTGCTGAAAGTCAGGATTGCCATATAACAAGGATGCATAGTCTTGCTTCCACCTCATGCATCTTCATCTTCCACCAGAGACTTCCTGCCCCTTTATTTCACTTTTGCATGGTCTTTTTCATTGCTGCTTTCTTCCTTTGTAACTGTTTAGATATCTTTTGCTTCATCCTTCTTTTCCCACTTTTCCATTTTTCTCTTTTTTTCTCTGGAACAAAGTCTGTTGGAGAAAAATAAGTTCCAGCTCCCAAAAATGAATATTCATGGGCCCCACCTGCAACCACCAGCTCAAATTAAGCACTACCTGTGGCTGCTGCAAAGACTTGTCGCAATGTACAAAAGAGCCATCCCTGTCCTCAAGGTTGGACAAGCCGTACCAGGCATCAGGGGTTTCCCCGGGAAGCTGGAAGGGTGGGGGGGGGTTGCTTTTGCTACGAAGGGGTGGTTTTGTAGCTGTGCAGCAGTTTTAAAAGCACTGCAGAATTCCTTGTATAGCCAACAGTTTTCAGGCAACAATAAAAGTGCCAAGATAACAACAGTGATTAATGTACCGGCTAATCGAAGTTTTTTCTAGTGGCAGTTTTGACTCATCTAAGGTAGCACAAAGGGTTAATATGCCTGATGCAAAGAGTGTGTACTATATAGATCACAGAACAGTATTTTATGTGCATAGCACAGTGGGTTACTGCTTTTGTCACAGAGATACTTTTGTTACTGCGCAGTTTATAAATTACAATCATAATCTAGGTTAGAAAGGCATATTTTTCCCCAGTCTTTCATTATCCTAATTTAGCTAAAAACGGCTTGTTTGGGGAGAAATAAATTCTTATAGGCAAAGTCAACCCTAACCACTGAGTAACGTTCTTAATCCTGAGATTGTGCTTCCTCATACCAAGCACTCTTACAAAATGCCTAACAGTATGGATGACGTGTTCCCTACACATTGTAGTCCCCTTTGTCTTATGTAACATTTTGAGTGATGCTGTTGTGTTGCTGAGTCATTTTGAGGTGGTGGTGCTGCTCTGGTGCTGAGGTGGTGCTGAGTGATGCAGAGTGGGTGCTGTGCTGAGGTGATGCAGCGTTGGTGCTCAGTTGCTGAAGTAAAAACATCTGGCAGTAGAGCACTCCAAAAATAATTAAAACCGGTTCCAAAGTCGGCAGCTCTGGTTGTTACGCCAAATTATCTCTCCTGTACAGAGTTGAAATAATCAATAGGAAAAAGTATATAAATTCCTTCGTATTATCCTTTAAAGAAAAAGGCCTAGGGCAGTGAGCTTTCAGGTTGGCCTGGTGTCTCTGAACCAGCCATGTTTACCCGTTGACCTATTTTAGTAAAATATGATCTACAGGTTGCACGCGCATCTCTTTGACAGGTGCATTCACATGCTGAACCTGAGGTCTGCAGATTGCACGCACATCTCCAAGAGAATATTTTATTTGTATTCAAACTTGAGATTTGCATGTTGCATACAGATCTCTGCAGCCAGTACAGTAACAGCCAGAGCGGCCTTATTAGGGCTTCAGCCAGCTGCCTGCAGGTTGCAAACGCCTCTCTGCAGCGTTCACAGTTGCTCCCTAAACTGCCTCACATGGAATGAAGTTTACAATCTTCATGCTGGCCACAGATTTCAGCAGCAGGTATTGTAACACCATGATCTGCTGTGCTGGGAGGGGAGACTGCCACTTGCCTGTTGCACATGCATCTCTGTATCATGTATAGTAACCCAATAATCTGTATCACAAGAAGAGAAGCCCCTGATCTGCATTTTGCACAAAGATCTCTGCAGCGGGCACAAATACCCCTAAGCTGTCAAATTTGGGGTGACGCCTGTGATGTGCATATTGCACACAGATCTCTGCAGTGGCTACAGTAACCCTTGAACTGTCCCATCGGAAGTGAAGCCTGGCAGCGGCATGTTGCACACAGATCTCTGCAGCAGGTACAGTAACCCCATAAGTTGTTTTATTAAGTGTGGAGTTCATGTTATACACAAATCTTTGCAGCAGGTATAGTAACCTTGTAAGCTGTCTTATGGGGTGTGAATCCTGTAGCCTGCATCTTATAACTAGATCCCTGCAGCGGGTTCAGTAACACCTTTGAGCTGTCTCATGAGGAGTGGAGCCTGTGATCTGCATGTTCCACACAGACCTTTGTAGCGGGTACCGTAACCCATAAGGTGTCCCATGGGGAGATCAGCCTCAGAGAAGCCTGTCATACACAAATCTCTGCAGTGGGTGCAGGAACCCTTTAAGCTATCTCAGGAGGAGTGAAGCCTGGGAGTGGGGGACAGGGCAGTAACAATGGGCAAGCAGCAGGGAGGGTGGGGGAGCAGAGCAGGCAACTTCAATGGGAAAGCAATGATGCCTAGGGGACGGGCGAACAAGCAGTGACGACGAGGAATCAACAAGTCAGGAGAGAAAATGAGGAGCAGGGAGTACTGAGGTGTGTTAAAAAAAGAAGGTCAGAGAACCCAGGCAAGTGGAGCAAATGAGGCGTAGTGAATACTGAGCGGTGAAGAAAAAGATGAGCAGACAACTGTCGGGCAGAAAAAATGGGGAAGTAGCACACCAGGGTGAATACTGAAAAGTAGATTTTAGTCTGGGGTAAATGGAGGAGGAGAGCACGATGAGGTCAAAGATGAATAGAAGAAGAGACAAGTACTGATGCGAGGGAAGAAAAGGAGGAGCCAAAAGTACAGAGGGAAATTGTAGGAAAGTAAGATCTGCTTTCACGGTTACCCCCACTTTTTGCTGGCGTCAGTATGTGTTTTTGTGACTAGTCTGACTGGCTTCCTGGTAATCAGGACCCCAGTCACTGTGCTTACTCCCTTAAATTACATGGTAGGTGCTTCCGTACCTGCACAATTGGCTACTGGTGTATCCTTATAAGTCCCTAGTATATGGTACGAAGGTACCCAGGGCAAAGGTACAGGCCCACGGAGGCTGTTTGTACCTATAGGACCCTGAAGAAACCCCGTGGAAGAGAGAAGGTTGGAGGGTCACCCCCCCACTGGATACCCCAGAAACCAGGATACCTAGACCAGGGAAGCCGGGAGCATGGGTGTGAAGTGACGTCAGAAACTGCCATAGACCACAATGGAGGCATTCAGGAAAGATGGCGCTGGGGAAGACTGTGCAAGAGTTTGGTGGAATCCAAGGATGGATTCTTGAAGTGAAGAACCTGTCAGCAGAGGGGACAGAGTATATGCCACTTGGAGCTGACCAGGAGGCACGGAAGAGCAATGCCCACCGATGTCGGATATTTCAGAAGTGTGGATGGTGAACTTGTCACTGTAGCTGTGAGGACAGGGGGGTACACCAAGGAAGCCCCCCTGTACATGGGATCATGCTTCCAACAGTGGAACCAGTATTTGGGGTATGCTTCCAACATGTTTGATACCAAACATGACCGAGTTCGGTGCAGCCACTATATAGTTAGACATCTCGTAATGACTGATGTCCACTATATGAATCAAAATGGCTGACCGCACCTACAAAGCCTAGAGAATTGACTCCGGGATTTGTAGGGGTGTAATGCTCATGCAGGGGCACCCTCACAATTATAACCAAGCACCCTGTCCTCAGAACTGAAGAGCCTGCCATAGGGGTGACTTAAAGGTTTTAAGTGTAGTAACCTCAGATATAAGGAAACGTACATCAGTCGTGAGAGGTGCAAGCACCAACTCACACAGGCTGCAATTGCAGGCCTGTAGTCACAGTTTGAATGGGCTCCCATAGGTGGCACAATACATCCTGCAGCCCATGGGAGACCCCTGGTGTACCTTTGCTCTGGGTACCTTAGTACCATATACTAGGGACTTACAAGGATACACCAGTAGCCAATTGTGGATGTATAACTGTACTTATCATGGTCACATTTAGGGTAGAAGCACAGTGACTGGGGTCCTGATTAGCAGGATCCCAGCCAGACTTGTCAAAAACATACTGACAACAAGCAAAAAGTGGGTGTAACCATGAAAGCAGACCCTACTGTCCTACATCTGTTTAATAGCACCCTTTGCTAATAACTCTTTCATTTCCAGATGAACCAAGGAATTGTCTGTGAGACAAAGATGAAAAGAGCCTGGAAATAGAGTCTAAATTGCTCTTGAAAGAATTCTATTTGACAACGTTTGACCATTTGAGTAATCCAGGGATCTAGGGCTATAGAAAGCCAGTTTTGAAATAAAAGAATTGTATTTGACCCCCTATAAGAAGAAGGATTGGTTGAACATTTACTGGAGATGGGACTGACGCTTGTTTGCCCTCTATATGTTCATTGGCAAGAAACCCTTTTTTGGGGAATAGACAGTAAGTCTGGATTGGAATCCACAATGTCTTCTTTGGCTGAAGAATGTGGCCCTGTTTTTGAATGTGAAGCAACCGGTAGAATGGGTGCCCCTTCTCTCGGTCCAGCCAAAAACATGATGTCTGAATACTTTACACAAGGAAGACTAGGCCTAATCAATGGACGTGAAGACATTTACATATTTGGCCATAACCTTAATAAATTTGCCTCTAACAAGAAGAGCTTGGACTGATGGGACTGAATCCAAAAAGGTAATTCACCAAATTTTGGATCTATTTTTATTAGTAAACTGTTACGGCATTCCATAGATAAGGAGTTATCATACTGATTTCACAAATAGTTTTTGGAATCCAGCTAGACAGCTCTGCTGTGTCACTTGAAGTTGTGTCCTCCTTGGCCTGTTCAACCATGTCAATCTTCCACAAAGTACCCATAACAGCCAGCAATTTGTCCTGGCACGAAGACCAAGCTGTAATTATACCCTTCAAAGGTTACTTGCAGTATTTGGAAAAAACGGCAAAAGCTTTGAAGTATGACTGGAATGGCGAGTACCTGGTCTGGAATCAATTGACAAGATTTTAGCCTTGTTCAGACCAGTTTTCCTAGTGGATATCTAATAAACTGCCACATGAGGTTGAGTGGACCAGTCCAAAGACAGCAAATGGAAAAAGAATGAAGTATTAAATAGGGGTTCACCTGGTCCATCCAATATATCTGAAGTGCTTCTCTTCAGCTTATTGTTCCTGTGGCCAAACCAATTAAGATCTGAGTCAGCTCGTGTGTTGAAATCAGTATCAGGGGAGTAAACAAGACAAAGAATGTCATTATCCATGTGCAGGGTTGGTATTTGTGAGAATTCTCACTTTTTAAGATACCTGGCCTACCTTGGTGTCAGAGGGTCTATGTGATGACTGACAGTCAACACAGGAATAAGGTGCCATACTTGTACATGTATCTTCAACGTCGGAAAGCAAATCGACACCCAGAGTCTGCACCTAAATTAATGTGTTTTGATTTACGTGCTCTTTTTATAGCTCTTGGGTTTCATTGGAAAATAAACTACATATCCATATAGAGAGTCAATAACAGCACTGTTTCAGTCTGTTTTGAACCTACTGCCACCAGCTGTGTCAGCATTAGGATTACTTCCTTTACATTGATTCCTACATCCTTCACCATTATGGGCAAGCAATCTAATGTAGCCTTTTTTTTACTGAATCAGCAACAGAATATTTAATATCATTTTTGAGTTTTCCCTTAAAAATCTCTTCATTTTCATCAATGTCTGGCTCAGAGTCAGTGCTGCTAATTCTTTGAGACATGGGGCCAGATCTATCAAAGGGTTTTACCCATTCTGTGTCTATGGGAAAATGTGTTCTTACATATGGCCCATGGTGTCTAACACAATAATAATAATATTAAATTGTCACCAATATAACTAAATGAAATGACGATAATTATAAAAAGATAAATAACGTCTGCATACAAAATTACAAATGAAGAATGTAGTGGTCTGCCCTATTCTCCTCATATTTAGAATGTTCGCGCCATGATGTTCTGGCTGCGAGTATTCCACTGTAGAATATTCCTATTGTCGTTTGAATATGTTGGGCAGTTGCTGTTTGGTTGTGCGCTGAGCCTGCTGCTGCGCAGCACCCGATACTTTAATAAAGCTTTTTCACAAGCTTAATCACAACGTATGGTGTCTACTTACTACACCATTTATGGCGACGAGGATGGGATTCTATCCAAATATTTTTATTAAGGCTGCGTAAATCAACGCAAACGCGAAGTTCACCATTTTGTTTCTTCGCAACGACTGAGGGGGAAAGCCAAAGGGACGATTCAATTGGCTCAATGATTCCTTTCTTGCAAAGACCACTAAGTTCTTGTTCCAATTGATCCCTTACGCTGAACGGAACATTTCTAAGCCTGTGCTTGACAGGTATGGCCATCTTTGACCTTCATGACGTGAGTAAATCCTTTAACTTGACCCAGACTCTCACCAAAAACAGAAGGGTAGCGTTCTGTCAACTTATCAACAAAATCATCAGAACGAAGAATGGAAACTTGATCTCGAGTACCTGGTCTGAGTACCATCTTGAACAACCCCTGGTGAAACCACCCAAGAATGTTTAAACCTTTAATCGCCACATACACTTTCCCAAGTATCTTCCTGACCCTAAATTCCAGTGTGTCCTCAAAATATCCAGCTAGTTTAATCCTCCTCCCTTCGTACGAAACTGGAGACCTATCCGGAGGCATCAAAGAACGAGAACCCCAAGCCTCATTAAACAATTCCTGAGTTAACATAGTTATCCTTGCCCCTGAATCAACTAACAAGCATACTTTCTTTCCACCGATCTCAACATCAACATATGGATCTACACACTCAGAAGCATCACCTGTAACGGTATTCATATCTCCCACAACAACAACCATGTCTCTCAGGTCATCTTGTATGTTGCTGACATTTTCACTTGAGCATTCAGAAACGGACACATTCGCAACAGAAGAAGTGTTTTGAACATTTTTTCTATCTATTGAAGAGGAAAAACCACGCTTCCCACTCTGGCATACCTTTGCAAAATGCCCCGACCTTCCGCATGTTCTGCAAACCACATTTCTAGCAGGACAAGGTCGTCCAGATTTGAAGTGAGGGAAATTACCACATTTAAAACATATATTAGACTGTTTGAAAAACTTGTTTTCCGGACATATTGACACACTGCCTTTAACATCCTTGGCCCTTACAACAGTCACAGGCTCTTCCTTCGTGACTGTGACCTTCTCATCCAATTCCTTTACATAAGACTTTGAAAGCTCAATACTTTTAGCAATGCGGATTGTCTCCTCAAGAGAGGGGTTACCCATGGACAGCAGTTTGTGCTGAATGTTCTTATCAGAGCATTTACAAATGTACTGGTCTCTTATCAGTTGGTCCCTGAATGCCTCCTCCCACTCGTGACAATCAATACCGCACCAACGATGAAGAACGTGGTTGGCGTGTGGAAGAAAGAACACTTGAAAACATATGAGGAAGGTCCAACCTTAAAATGGACGCACGCAAATGACGTGATTGCTGGATGGCTCTCGGTGCGCTTGTGCACCAAAACGTCCAGATCAGCCATAATCGACAAGGAAGAGCAGACGTCACAGAAACTCACACGAAAGGACTGCAGAACTCCATCAGGTCCCCCTTCCTGCACATAAACAATATTTAAATGGTGTTTTGCAACTTCTATATGTGCAGCTTAATGCAGTACACATGGAAGTTGCAAAACCGCATTTTAAAAAAATGATTGTTGATGTGCAGAAAGGTGGACCTTCCTGTACATAAACAATCATTAGCCTTTTGCTGTTTTCATGTGTGCTACACAACGCAGCACACATGAAAACACCAAAAAAGAGGAGAAATGAAACATTTCTCCTCGTTGCGCCAGGGTAAGTCCAGGTTTCCCTGGTCTTAATTCTAGCACTGCCTCCTATTTACGCCTACTTTGTAAATAGGGGGCAGCGTCAGAATCAATGGGTGTTGCGGTGGAACGCCCACCACAACACCCATCGCCCGCCCCTTTCAAGCTAAGCATAGCGTGAAAGGGGGCCTTATTTACAAGTCAGCGTTAGGCCCCGTTAAGTGACGTTGTGATGGCAATAGGGGCTTGTAAATATGCCCCTAGTGTGCGACTACGACGACCTCAGACCAATCACGTTCTTAAAGTAGAACCCATCAGTCAGGGGAAAAAGCGAACTGCATCACCTACATGGACTAAGCACTAGTTGCTGTGGTGAAAAATACTGTTAAACAAAAGGTACATAATATATTATGAATACAATAATAGACCAAGACACTTATCTCCGGCTATACAGCAACAAGAAAGCAGAGGAGATGAAATATCTTAGACTTAAATAAGGATAAAAGCACATCTGTAATGCTTACTGTAGTCCTTGCACCCAAAGATTAGGGGCTATGTAATTTTTTAGACTTGTGGATGAGTTTGTTCCACCTTTTTATGTTTTTACTGTTTCTCTGGCTGCAGTTAAAATAAAAGCAAGAAAGTGAGGCAGGATATGAGCCTCCGGTCTTGTAATACAATGTGGACTCCAAAAGCAACCCACACCTGGCATGGGACTAATCGTAACCTGAGCACGTTATTGCTCCTATGTAACTTATTATAGTGCTTAATTTGTAAAAGAATAAGGGCACGTGCCCAAAGTTTTTGTTGTGCCGAATACCAAAGATGTGTAGTCTTGATTGCACCTCAGTGACACACTCTTTCCTGACATCTAACTCCTGTAGGTTTCTGCTTTATCCCTTTGTTGTGAGTCTTTTCCTTCCTTCTTCTTTCCCCATTGAGTGTTTTTCGCCACATCTGTCACTACCAGCTCAAATTAATCACTGCCTTACTGTATTTAATGTGTGCTTTCTACATAAGATATGAACTCTGCATACTTTACCATATCAGGTTTTGTATGATTTCATATTTCGTAACTTCAAGTTGACTCATATGTAATCAGATAACACAGAAAGCAGAGATAACGAATATAATCTCTTGTAGTAAGTTATAGGTAGGTTATTCTGACTGACCCTTTTTTGACAACAAAATGGTTCCCTCTGAGTGTTTAAATATATATTTTTTGCTACCATTTATTATACAATGGTGGTACAAAATAGGAACATAAACGTAACAATAAAATGTGTGGTTATAAACATTCTTTTAAATTTGCTAATTAACACGCAGTCATTTGAGGAAACAGCATTCACTGCTATGACATATCGATCTCATTACATTTTTTCTCGTTCAATCACTTTTATTTTTATAACTGGCAGTTTGCCATATTGGCTCATTAAGAATCCAACATTATTACATTTCTGTACATGTTCCATATATCACAATTGAATTTGGCAACAATGTTACTATGTGCAAAGAATTAAAATGGATTCATCCAAGAGCGGTAAATATGCTGCTAAATCAAAGGATGTTTTTGATGCTAGGTTTCCTAAACCTCTCTGCTCGGCCCCTCAGGTCATGGACTAAAGACCTTCATAGTGTCTCGGGGTGGAGATAGGGTGGGTGGAGTAGGTTAACCACCTATCCGGTGAGAGTTTACTGTTACAGTTCTTCATGCCGGAGCTATACTTTATAGAAACCACCATAGCAAAACACACACACATGTGCACATTACCTCCTCGTAAATCTTCCTCGCCACAGGATTAACGAAGTAAGCATCAGCTCCACACCAGAACCCTCCAAAGCAAAGTTAGCCTCCCATGCCTCCCATCCCTTCCCAACATGGCTGACCCATATCACCCCTGACCTCTATAAGAGGAGGGCCGGCCCAACCCCCAGCCTGTTTTTTTGGTTCTGCGCTGACTCTCAAGATGCGCTGTCAGGTAGGTGTGTTCCTGCTGTAGCAGGAACGTGGGTCCCTGGTTGGTGGCCCTGCTCTAGTGGGCCCATGGGCTTTGGGACCCTCCCCCTTCCTTCCCCCGTTGTCCTCTCTGTAGGCTCTGCCTTAGCGAGCCAAGAGTTAACAGGGGGGCGGCCAAGGCAGTCTGGGGTGCTGCCTATCGGCCCCTTCTGACCCCTCGACCGTGTGGGCAGGTTTTTGTGAAGGGTGATGACTTGCCCAGGGTCCCCCCATCTGTGGCACCTTGATTTCCTTGCTGAGCCTGCACTTAGTCTGCTTCCCCGCTCCCGGGTTCTCCCGGTCCTACCGGGACAGCGTTAGACGGTGCCTTTGGTTGGCTCCCGGCCTGGGGCCTCTCTCTATGGCGGCTTGGGCTGGTGTGTTAGGCGGGGGCGCCCGGCAGGCCGTTCTCCAGTCCCCGAGCGCGCGTCTGTGTCTTGGTATTCAGCTGAGGGGCCCGCGGGGGCCTCGCTGCGACCTGCGCGGTGTCAGTCCCGGGTGGCTGACGGTCAGCGGGGGTTGCGGCGGGGCTCTGCTTGTCTTTTGCGAGCTCCTCGGAGCTCAGTGGGCTTACCTGATTGGGCGTCCGGGACATGCACAGTTCCCGGCGCCGGCTTCGTTCCTCCCGGCCTCTTCCGCCTGTGGCTCTACACGGGCAGTTATCCCGGTCCTATGGAGTCTGCTTACGGGGGGCAGCATTCTTCTGCATTTTTGGTGACGGGCCTCCTACGGGGCGGGCCGGGCTTGTTCGGCTTCCCGCGTGGCTGGTTGCTGAGCTACAGGTGCAGCTGATCTTGCTGTTCACTGGGCAGTTTGTGGCAGCGTTTTTCGCCTATTTAATAGTCAGGTTCCTTTTGCTCATTCAGTCTGTGGCTGTGTATCTGGCAACTGACGTCTTTTCTCTCCTGTGTGGGTTTCCTGCGATTTTTGCTCATGGAGCAGGGGGCAGATCCTCCTGTGGTGGCTGGCTCGAGCTGCCAAGTCCCTGCTGAGGCCCTGACTTTACAGTCCATCCAAGCTATGATCCAGGCTGCGGTTACGGCAGCCTTTGATGAGTGCGAAGGGGGGCAGTGCCCCTCTTCCCCCAAAAGTCCACGCCTGGACCCCCCCCTCCGGTATCAGATGTCGATGGGGAGGATGAGGACCTCCGGGGTCGGTATGTCCAGGGACAGGAACTGCGTGATGTACTCCAGCACATCAAGGACAGCATGGCATTTCCTGCTCCTTCGGTTGATGAGCTTTCGGAGGATTTCTTCTTACAGTACCAACGCAAGGAGCCTGAATCCCTTCCTCTGTAATCCTCCATCAAGAAGGTGATTGAAAATGAGTGGCTGGAGGTCAATAAACAAGCCTTCCCTAGGTACCTGGCCAAGCGCTACGCCATCCAGGACTTCGCCAAGGAGTTCCCTCCCTCTGTGAAGGTAGACTCTCTCATGGCTGGGCTGGCCACTCAGGGATCCATAATTTGTGAGGACGCCTCTCCTTCGGACCCGGTTGACAAGCGGGTGGAGGCTGCGGCCAAACGGGCCTATGCGGCGGCCAACTTTTCCATCCGCGCTTCTACTTACTTGTCTTACACAGTCCAGTCCTTGTTGAAGGACTTCCAGGCTTTGGCGGAGCTGCTGGACCTGGGTGCTGATGTGGTTCCTACCTTGGCGCTGATGGAGCAACAAACCCGCCTCCTGTCTGACATCTCATTTGATACCACTGGAAGGCGGATGCAGCCCAGAAGGCGATCCTGATGAAGATACCCTTTTCGGGGTCTAAACTTTTGGGGCATCGTTGGAAGACTTGATGAAGAAATCAGCGGAGGACAGGAAGCTGTTGGCTCCCATCAGATCATCCAGGGGTTGTTTCTTTGGGCCCAAGAGGGCGTTCTCTTCCACGTCTGCAGCTAGGGGCAGTGTGCCCTTTCGAGGATGGGGTCGCGGCCGGGGCGCCACATTCTTCAACAAATCCCAGTCTCTGCCTGCTGCCTGTTCCTCCACCCCCAAGTCCTGACTATATTCTGGTCCCGCCAGGGAGTTGTCCGGTGGGAGGGCGCCTACGCCTTTTCATCTCAGCTTGGGAGTCCTCCGTCTCGGATCTGTGGGCTCTTCGGATTGTCCGGGACAGTTTTTCCATTGTGTTCAGCTCCACTCCTCCGGACGCTTTCCACGCCACCCCCTTGCCTTCCTCTCCGGTGAAGCGGTTGGCCCTGCTGGCCGGCATTCAGGATCTTCTCAGCAAGGGGGCTGTTCGGCCTGTTCCACCGTCTCAGAGGGGATGCAGCGTCTATTCCATCCTGTTCTTGGTGAGGAAGGTGTCTGGGGACTTTCGTCCTGTTCTGGACTTAAAGCGGGTTAATTCTTTCATTCCCCATATTAAGTTCAAAATGCTCTCTCTACAGGAGATTCTGCCGCTGCTGGTTCAGGGGGAGGTGATCGCATCGCTGGATCTTCTGGACGCCTACCTCCATGTGCCCGTCCATCCAGCCTCTCAGCGTTTCCTCCGGTTCTGTGTAGGGGTCCGCCACTACCAGTTCCAGGTACTTCCTTTTGGTTTTTCCTCTGCCCGCGGGTTTTTACTTAGGTTCTGGCCCCTTTGGTGGGTATCCTCCACCTGGAGGGGATCAGGGTTTTTCCATACCTGGATGACCGGCTGATTTCTGCCTCTTCTTTCTCCAAGGGAACGCTTCACGTCAAGAGGGTCTGCGAGGTGCTGTCTTCCCATGGCTTCCTGATCAACCTCAAGAAATCTCACCTATCGCGAACCCAGGACTTGGTTTTCACTGGGGGTCGGCTGGACATGATCCGGGGGATGGTGTTCTTGCCCCTGGAATGGTGGAACACCTTGTGGCAGGATCTGGGTTCTCTCCTGGGTCTGGATTCTGCTCTGGTTCATCAATGGTTGAGGGTTATGGGGTTGCTGTCGGCTTCCATCAATGTACTGCCTTGGGCTCCCCTCCACTTATACCTCTTGGTGAATCAGCTCCTGTCCCACTGGGATCCCTGCTTGGGGGACTACGAGGTTCTGCTGGTGGTTTCCCCTCAGATTCGGGCCGACCTGGGCTGGTGGTTGGTGGAGGCTCATCTCTCCAGGGGTCTCCCCTTCCTGGTCTCCCCGTCCTGGGTGGTCCCGACCGACGCCAGTCACCTCGGCTGGGGGGCGACCCTGGGATCTTGGTCTGTTCAGGGTCGGTGGGTTCCTCTTCAGGCAAAGTGCTCCTCCAACTTTCGGGAATTGAAGGCGGTTCTGATGGCTTGCCGGGAGTTTGCCCCTTCTCTCCGGGGTCAGCACGTGTTGGTTCGGACGGACAACCAGGTGGTGCGGGGGTACATCAACCATTAGGGGGGTTGATGGGTTCGCTCCCTTTGGCTGCTTACCCAGGAACTGATGTCCTGGGCGGAATCTACGGTCCTGTCCCTCAAGGCTGTGCATCTCCCGGGGAAGGAGAATGTGGTGGCGGACCACCTGAGTCTGCCCTCTCCCTGAAAGTCTCGGTGTTCCGGCGCCTGGTGGCTCTGTTTGGCCTTCCGCGAATAGACTTGTTCGCGGACGAGGTCAATGCTCTCCTGCCTTGTTTCTGCACGATCCAGCCGTGCCCGTGTGCCTGGAGGGTGGATGCGTTTTCAATCCCTTGGCCACACGGCCTCCTGTATGCCTTTCCCCCATTTACCTTGATCCTGCGAGTCCTGTGCAAGATCTGCCTGGAGAAGGCGTTCGTACTGTTGATGGTTCCCTGTTGGGTTTGCAGCCCCTGGTTTCCTCTCCTGTGCGAGCTGGGTGTTCAGGAGTGCTGGCCTGTTCCGGATCTGCCCTATCCATTGCGGGGCCCTCCACTCCCGGTGGGAATGTTGCGCCGACTCCATCTACAGGCTTGGCTCTTGAGAGGGTGACCTTGCTGGCCCAGGGGTGTTCCGTGGGGGTGGCTGACTTGCTGCAGGGTTCTCGCAGGTCTTCTACTCTGCTGTCTTATTCCCGCCATTGGTCTTCCTTTTCTCGTTGGTGCGGGCTGAAAGGGGCCAACTCGGTCTCGGTCGATCCCTTGTGGGTCCTTGATTTCCTTTCTGAAGGGTTTTTCCTGGGTTTGGCTCCCTCCACTCTGCGGGCTCAATGGGCAGCCCTGCGGGCTTTCCGCAGTCCGGACCTGGACGGCCTCGATCCTTTGGTGGCTCGCTTGCTGCAGAGTTGTTTTTTGCAGCGGCCTTGGGCTATTTGCCTGGCTCCTCCCTGGGATCTTCCGTTAGTTTTGCGGACCCTCCAGGGTGCTCCCTTTGAGCCTCTGGGCTCAGTGCATATGAAGTTTCTCACCTTCAAGGTGGAGTTCTTGGTGGCGATTGTCTCGGCTGGTAGGATGGGCGAGCTGGGGTCCTTCCTTCAGTCTCCTCCCTTCTTGCGGGTTCTCCCGGACTGTCTAGTTTTGCGCCCTGACCTTCGTTTTCTTCCCAAGGTCCCTTTGGTCGTGAACCACTCCAGTGAGGTGGTCTTGCCTTCCTTTCCTCCGGGGGTCGACTCTGGTTCTGATGCCTCTCTGTCCCTGCTGGATGTTCGGCGGGCGGTCATGGTTTATCTGGACCGCACGGCCGCATTCTGTTGTTGTGACAGTTTGTTTGTGACTTTTGGTCCGGTCCGATCTGGTCACAAACCTTCCATCTCCACTTAGAGTCGGTGGATTAAGCAGGCTATCTTGCTGGGCTACGGGTCCCAGGGGTCTGAGCTCCCGACCGGGATTCAGGGTCGTTTCACCCGGGGCCTCTCTGTGTCCTGGGCCTCTTTTAAGGGGGTTTCTAAAGAAGATATTTGCAGGGCTGCAACCTGGGCCTCACCGCACATGTTCATGGAGCACTACCGGGTGGTTTTGGGTGGTTCTCCTCCTGGGGATTTTACGGAGGCGGTTCTGGGTCCTCCGTCCCTTGATTTGGCCTTCTGGGTTTGTCCAGTGTTTGTTCGGTATATTTTGTACGCTGGTTTAAATCCTGTTTTTTGATATCATGTTCTCCTTGTCGGTGGTTTCTTGTTCACTATGAAGCCTCTTGGCTTGGGTATGTGCTCACTTAGTTAATCATGTGGCGAGGAAGACTTACAAGGAGGTAATGCCCTGGTTACTTACTTTCATTACTCGGAGTATTGTCTTCCTCGCCACATGTGTTCCCATCCCTCCCTCCCTGTGGTGCTATCGGCTTCATATGTGGGCTTGGTAGTTCTTCAGGCTGGAGGTTGGGCCGGCCCTCCTCTTATAGAGGTCAGGGGTGATATGGGTCGGCCATGTTGGGAAGGGATGAGAGGCATGGGAGGCTAACTTTGCTTTGGAGGGTTCTTGTGTGGAGCTGAAGCTCACTTCATTAATCATGTGGCGAGGAAGACAATACTTGGAGTAATGAAGATTACCGGTAAGTAACCGGGGCATTTCCCGCTGGACCACTCACCATTCACTAAAGAAAAGTAATTTTTCTGCCCATTTGTGGTTATTTGGTGCCACCATTGGGTGACGCCCTTACATTGGCCGCTTACCTTGCCTTAACAAAGTGCCAGCCTGCCTAAGGACTTCGTTTCTGGGGGTTTGTCAATCTCTAATTTCTCTTCCTCAGCAAAATGAACAGCAGAATTAAGATTTCTTTGTGGATTTAGAGTGGCAGCCTTTGTTTCTCCATGTTACAAAGCGCTGGTTCACCTTATTCCCAACCATGAAAGTGTGTAGGGCACTTTGCAAAGTCAAGAGTTTACCTTTTCTTTGCGCATAACATTAATTGTTTTAATACTTTTATACTGCAGCTTCAGAAAGTTGAGTGCCCCTGAGCTTGCAGCTGTCCTCAGAATAATAAGGAACAATGTAAAGGCCAGTTCTTTTTTTCTCTAGTACAGAATTACCTTACTTATACGACGGATTGGTTTCAGCACAAGCATACAAAGCTTTTGGATTGATATATAACCTATTTGGAAAAGTGGTTCAGTTTTCGAGAAAACCATTACTTTACAGCTGCAGATCCATGACGAGAGAAATGCTAACCATACAGCAACTCTGCAAAGATGCTGTTTACTTTACCGGTCATCTGCAACTTGAATGCCTAATGCACAAGTTACTAACTTGTGTAACGATATATCTGTAAGAGACAGTAGTTAGTGACAGATTCCTTACCTTAGAATATCCCCAGGCGTCAGGCTGGATCCGGAAAGTTTTTGCGTAGCAGTACCCTTGCGCGTCGGTAGGCGGCGTCGTGCGGCTCCGCGTCCGACGTCGTGATCGCCGGGATGACGTCGCGGGCAGTACTTAGACGCCGCCCCTGCACGCTGACTTCAGTTCTGTACACGACTTTCCGCGCCAGGAACGCAGAGCCATGCAAGAAGCTGACATAGGTGTCTGAAAAGTACTAGGGCCCTGAAAGGGATGTCCTTAGCCCTAGAAATCAGTTCGCAGAACGGGGAGGATGGGTGGGGCGGTAAGGAATCTGTCACTAACTACTGTCTCTTACAGATATATCGTTACACAAGTTAGTAACTTGTGCATCTGAAAGAGACACGTTAGTGACAGATTCCTTACCTTAGAATAGATACCCCAGCAATACCAACCCCGGTGGTGGGTCTGCGAACAAAGATCAGACAAGGAAGTCCCGGAGGACAGAACGGCCAAAGAAGCCGTCCCTCCGGACCTGACTGTCAAGGCAGTAATGCTTTGTAAACGTGTGCAGCGAGGCCCACGTAGCTGCCTGACAGATATCCTGCAGCGGAACACCGCGGCCCAAAGCCGTGGTAGCAGCCGTTGCCCTGGTGGAATGGGCACGCAGCCCAACAGGAGGCTCCTTCTTAGCCAAAGAATAGCAGGCTTTGATACACAAGGTTACCTAGCGGGAGATGGTTCTCTTGTGCACCGCCCGACCTTTTTGGCGCCCACGTAGCCAACAAAGAGCTGGTCATCCACCCGGAAGTGTTGTGTGCGGTTGATATAAAAGGAAAGCGCACGCTTTGGGTCCAGACGGTGGAGCCTCTCTTCCTCTCTGGAAGGATGCGGAGGCGGAAAGAAGGTGGGCAAAGTGATGGTCTGCCCAATGTGGAAGGCAGTAACCACCTTTGGCAAGAAGGACGGACGCGTCCTAAGAACAACCTTGTCTGGATGTACAGACAGAAAGGGAGGTTTGCATGATAGAGCCTGGAGCTCACTCACCCGCCGAGCGGAGGTGATGGCCACCAGAAAGGCTGTCTTCAGAGTCAGAAGACGAAGAGGACAGTTATGTAGAGGCTCAAAGGGAGCGCACATGAGAAAGGTAAGAACCAAGTTCAAGTCCCACTGAGGCATCACAAACGGAACAGGAGGGAAGAGGTGTGTAATGCCTTTTAGAAACCTGTTAACAACAGGGGACTTGAAAAGGGAGGGCTGATCAGGAAGCCTGAGGAAGGCCGAGATGGCACAAAGATAGCCCTTGATGGTACCCAGGGCAGAACCCTGTTGGGCCAGGGAAAGAAGGAATAGAAGAACCTCAGAAAGAGGGGCAGAGAGGGGATTCACAGCCTTTGCTGTGCACCATGCCACAAACCTGTTCCACCTGCAGGCGTATACCACCTTAGTGGAGGGACGCCTGGCTGCCAGAATCACATCACAAACTTCGGGAGGCAAGTCGAAAGGAATCAACTGCCGCCGCTCAATCTCCACGCAAGCAGGTGGAGGCTGGACAGGTTCGGGTGGAGGACCGTCCCCTGCTGCTGCGACAGAAGATCCTCCCGAAGAGGCAGACGGATCGGGGATCGACGCTCATACTGAGTAGCTCGGGATACCAAACTCTTCGAGCCCAGTCCGGAGCCACAAGGATGACTTGGGCCCGGTCGCACCGAATCTTCTTCAACACTCTGGGTAGAAGTGGTATAGGCGGAAAGGCGTACAACAGACCTCAACTCCACTCGCGACGAAAAGCGTCACCGAGCGAGTGCCGCCTTGGAAATTCCAACGCGCAGAACTGCTGACATTGCGCGTTCTCTTCGGTGGCGAATAGATCTAACCAAGGCTCTCCCCACTGCAGAAAGAGCCCTTGCGCCACTTCCGAGTGAAGACGCCATTCGTGATCCATCATGCACCTGCGGCTGAGTTCGTCCGCCCTGGCGTTCAGGGAACCTGCCAGGTGTTGAACCATCAGGAACATGCCCTGATGTTCCAGCCATGTCCAGAGGCGCAGAGCCTCCTGACAGAGGGTCCACGCACCCCACCCCGCCTTGTTTGTTGCAGTACCACATGGCGGTGGTGTTGTCTGTGAACACCTGCACTACCTTCCCTTTGACAGAGGGAAGGAATGCCTTAAGTGCAAGTCGGATCGCCCGGAGCTCCAGAAGGTTGATATGGAGCCGGGACTCCGCCGGAGACCAGAGGCCTCTGATCTCCGCCTCTCCCATGTGACTGCCCCATCCCAGAAGGGACGCGTCTGTCACAACTGTGTGCTCTGGCTGGGGAAGGGAGAGGGATCTGCCCATGACCCATTGCCGGTTCGAGAGCCACCACTGCAACTGTTTTGCAGCCCCTCCGAGATCTGGACGTGATCGGACAGGTTGCCCTGGTGCTGCGCCCACTGGAACTTCAGGTCCCACTGCAGAGCCCGCATATGCCATCTGGCATGATTGACCAGCAGGATGCAGGAGGCCATGAGGCCCAGCAGCCTCAGGGTCATCCGTACCGAAACCCAGGATAAAGGCTGAAAGATTGGAATCATAGCCTGAATATCCCGGACTCGCCGTTCGGGAGGATAGGCCCGAAACTGCGTCGTGTCCAGAACTGCTCCGATAAAAGGAGCTGTGGAGAAGGAATCAGATGCGACTTCGGCACATTGATGGAGAACCCCAGCGAGTGCAGGAGTTCGGCCGTAGTCTGGAGGTGGGAGACGACTGCCTGGGACGAGCCCGCCTTCAGCAGCCAGTCGTCGAGGTAGGGGAAGACTGGAACCCCTGCCCGGCGCAGATGAGCTGCGACCACCGCCATCACTTTCGTGAACACCCGAGGGGCACTTGTAAGGCCAAAGGGGAGCACGGTGAACTGACAATGCTCGAGGCCTACCGTGAACCGTAGGTAACGCCGGTGGGCCGGCAGGACGGGGATGTGGAAATAAGCGTCCTGCAAGTCCAACGCTACCAACCAGTCTCCAGGGTCGAGGGCAGTCAAAACCTGAGCTAGGGTGAGCATCTTGAACTTCTCCTTCCGGAGGAAGCGATTGACGTTCCGGAGGTCCAAGATAGGACGCATGTCCTCCTTGTCCTTTTGGGCACCAGAAAGTAGTGGGAGTAGCAACCACGTCCTACTTCTGGGGTCGGAACATGCTCGATGGCCCTCTTGGCCAAGAGGGCCGTGACTTCCTTCTGCAGAAGCACCAAGTGATCCCCTGACATGCGGTGGAATTGAGGTGGCATGGCTGGGGGGTGGTCTCGAAGGGGAGGGAGTAGCCCCTTCGGACAATGTCCAAGACCCACCTGTCCGAGGTGATGGGACGCCAGTGGTGAAGGTGATGGCGGACCCTGCCCCCTACTGGCGTGCTGTGCACCAGAAAGGAGGGACTAGGAGGGCTTGGAGGCCGCGGACGGGTTGGAGGTGGTGGCCTGACCCGCACGCTGGTTGCCCAAACCGCCACGGCGGTATCCACGTACTCGGTCACGCGAGGACGCTTGCTGCGCGGGCCGGTGGCTGGGCAGCTGACGTGACTGGGCGCCCCTTCCGTGGCCACGAAAGGGGCGAAAAGCAGAGGTTAGCGGAGGGCGTACAACAGAAAGGCCCAGGGACTTGGCAGTAGCCCGTGAGTCCTTAAAACGCTCAAGCGCATGGTCTGCTTTGGAACCAAAAAGACCGACTCCATCAAAGGGCATGTCCATGAGTGTATTCTGGACATCACCCGAGAAACCAGTTGTTCTCAGCCAGGCGTGGCGACATAGCGCCACCGTCGTTGCAAGCGATCTGCCCAGCGAGTCGGCGGTATCAAGGCCACAATGTATGGTGTATTTAGCCGCATCTCTTCCTTCCGCAATGGCGCGGGTAAGCAGTGTCTGGACCTCCTCAGAACACTGTGGCAAAACAGCCGCCACCGAATCCCACAGGGAGTGGGTATATCGGCCCAAAAGGCAAGCGGTGTTGACGGACCGCAAGCCAGAACTGGAGGAAGAAAAAGCCTTCTTCCCAAATTGGTCCAGGCGTTTGGATTCCCTATCCGGAGGGGCGGTAGGGAAGGCGGTTTGGGAGGCAGAGGCTTGGACAACCAAGCTCTCGGGGGTGGGATGTTGGGAGAGAAACAAGGGGTCGCCCGGAGCAGGGCGATGGCGTCGGGCCACGTTCCTATCCACAGGAGCCCCTGTGGTGGGCTTGGACCAGGCGCCCAAAAGAACGTCAGTCAGTGCATCATTAAACGGCAGCACTGTCTCCGTGGAGGAAGCTGCCGGCTGAAGCACTTCCGTCAGGAGATTAGTCCTGACAGCCACAGTAGGCAATTGGAGGTGCAAGGCTCCAGCTGCTCTACGCAACACTGTTGCGAAATTTGCTCCCTCCTCCGTAGCCACGGGAGGAGACAGCATGCCAGTGTCAGGGGAAGTGTCTAGACCACTGGCATCCCCAAGTTCCTCAGCCCAGTCCTGATCATACTCACACTGTTGTGTGAGAGGGTCTTCCGACCCCTCCCAGCTCTCCTGGTCCTCCTCTTGTTCAAAATATGGAGGAGGAGGGACATTTGGGACCCAAGGTCTCATCGGCGCCGGAGCCGGCGTCGAGCGACGTCGGTCCGGCTCCATGTCCGGAGCCGGAGACAACCGGGGAACGACGCCGTCCGGAGCGCCGGACGGCGTCAGGAACGGCACCGGGGACATCGGCGTCGGCGGAGGCGTGGTTAGGTCAACCGGCGTCGATGGGGGTTGCGGTACCACCGGAGCCGGGATCGAGGCCGGGGCCGAGGCCGGGATGAAGGCTGGGGGGACAGGCGGCGCCGGGACCGGAGTCAGCGGCGACGCCGGAGCAACCCCATCAGGGCCCGCGGGGCCCGAAGGCGCACCGGAGGGACCTTGAGGCCCGAAGAGGCGGGACATGGCCGACAGGGATTCCTGTATTTCGGCCGGAGTCGCCCCCGAACCCGGAAAGAACGGGTAATGCGGGGGCGGCTCCAGAGGCACGTCCGGGGCCGCGGGGACGGTGCCGACAGGGGCCTCAGCCAAGTCGCGAGACCGGCGAGGCGAAGTCTTAGAGCGATGATGCTTCTTAGACTTTTTGTGCTTCGACTTACCCGAGGAGCGCGAAGACTTGGACTCCGACGACCGGCGGGGACTCCGCGACCGGCCCCTCGACCTCTCCCGGGACAGAGGCTTGGTGCGGCGCGGAGCCGACTGCCGGACCTCGAGAAGCTTTCGAGACCGCTCTCGCAAAGCCTTCGGGTGAAGTTTCCGGCAGTCAGGACACGACTTCGTGTCGTGGTCTCGGCCGAGACAGTAGAGACACTCTAGATGCGGGTCTGTGATCGACATCATTCGACCACAGGCGTCGCATGGCTTGAAGCCGGGCATCCCTACGACACCTAGGAGTCGATGAAGACTCAAAAAGAAACTGTGAAAAAATTCACAAAAAATTTAGTCAAAAATTGACTAGGGCACTGCTCTTCCCGGATCTGCGCTTACTGGCGCGGAAAAAGAAGAACTGACGTCAGCGCGCAGGGGCGGCGTCTAAGTACTGCCCGCGACGTCATCCCGGCGATCACGACGCCGACGACGGACGCGGAGCCGCACGACGCCGCCTACCGACGCGCAAGGGTACTGCTACGCAAAAACTTTCCGGATCCAGCCTGACGCCTGGGGATATTCTAAGGTAAGGAATCTGTCACTAACGTGTCTCTTTCAGATTGACGAATACAATTTAATGCAGATATGTGTGCAGAAATGCCAAACTGCAGCTAATAAGCAGATTTTTTTCTCATATAAAATTCACCTGGACTAGCACATAAAATAGACGTCATGTTGAACTTGCTAAATAGGAACTTCAGATCCAAGTTAATTTATAAAAAATCATGCTCATATTTCTATCAATTTTCTCTAATTTTTATCCTGAATTTAGACCCTCACTGCTCAGAATGTGCCTCCATACCAGATGGTCACCCTATTTCCCCATGTCCCTCTTGAGAAAATCAAAACCCTGAGGATCTTCACGATCCCCATAATGTGGAATAAAAGGGCTCAAATCTGTCTTTGGTTTCGTTGCACAAGTTACTAACTTGTGTAACGATATATCTGTAAGAGACAGTAGTTAGTGACAGATTCCTTACCTTAGAATATCCCCAGGCGTCAGGCTGGATCCGGAAAGTTTTTGCGTAGCAGTACCCCTGCGCGTCGGTAGGCGGCGTCGTGCGGCTTCGCGTCCGTCGTCGGCATCGTGGTCGCCGGGATGACGTCGCGGGCAATACTTAGACGCCGCCCATGCGCGCTGGCGTCAGTTCTGTACACGACTTTCCGCACCAGAAACGCAGAGCCATGCAAGAAACTGACACTGGTGTCTGAAAACTAGGGCCCTGAAAGGGATGTCCTTAACGCTAGAAATCAGTTCACAGAACGGGGATGATAGGTGGGGCGGTAAGGAATCTGTCACTAACTACTGTCTCTTACAGATATATTGTTACACAAGTTAGTAACTTGTGCATCTGAAAGAGACACGTTAGTGACAGATTCCTTACCTTAGAATAGATACCCCAGCAATACCAACCCCGGTGGTGGGTCTGCGAACAAAGATCAGACAAGGAAGTCTCGGAGAACAGAACGGCCAAAGAAGCCGTCTCTCCGGACTTGGCTGTCAAGGCAGTAATGCTTGGTAAACGTGTGCAGCGAGGCCCACGTAGCTGCCTGACAAATGTCCTGCAATGGGACACCATGTCCTAAAGCCGTGGTGGCGGATTGTCGCCCTGGTGGAATGGGCATGCAGCCCAACAGGGGGCTCCTTCTTAGCCAAAGAATAGCAGGCCTTGATACACAAGACGACCCAGTGGGAGATGGTCCGCTTGTGTACCGCCCGACCTTTTTTGGCGCCCACGTAGCCAACAAAGAGCTGGTCGTCCACCCGGAACTGTTGTGTGCGGTTTAGATAAAAAGAAAGCGCACGTTTTGGGTCCAGACGGTGGAGCCTCTCTTCCTCTCTAGAAGGATGCGGAAAGAAGGTGGGCAAAGTGATGGTCTGCCCAATGTGAAAAGCAGTAACCACCTTTGGCAAGAAGGACGGACGCGTCCTAAGAACAACCTTGTCTGGATGGACAGACAGAAAGGAGGGCTTGCAAGAAAGAGCCTGGAGCTCACTCACCCGCCGAGCGGAGGTGATAGCCACCAGAAAGGCTGTCTTCAGAGTGAGAAGATGAAGAGGACAGTTATGTAGAGGCTCAAAGGGAGCGCACATTAAAAAGGTAAGAACCAAGTTCAAGTCCCACTGAGGCATCACAAACGGAACAGAAGGGAAGAGGTGTGTAATGCCTTTTAGGAACCTGTTAAAAACAGGGGACTTGAAAAGGGAGGGCTGATCAGGAAGCCTGAGGAAGGCCGAAATGGCACAAAGATAACCCTTGATGGTACCCAGGGCAGAACTCTGTTGGGCCAGAGAGAGAAGGAACAGAAGAACCTCAGAAAGAGGGGCAGAAAGGGGATCCACAGCCTTTGCTGTGCACCATGCCACAAACTTGTTCCACCGGCAGGCGTATACCACCTTAGTGGAGGGACGCCTGGCTGCCAGAATCACATCACAAACTTCGGGAGGCAAGTCGAAAGGAATCAACTGCCGCCGCTCAATCTCCATGCAAGGAGGTGGAGAATGGACAGGTTCGGGTGGAGGACCGTCCCCTGCTGCTGCGACACAAGATCCTCCCGAAGAGGCAGACGGATCGGGGGATCGACGCTCAGACTGAGTAGCTCGGGATACCAAACTCTTCGAGCCCAGTCCGGAGCCACAAGGATGACTTGGGCCCGGTCGCGCCGAATCTTCTTCAACACTCTGGGTAGAAGTGGTATAGGCGGAAAGGCGTACAACAGACCGCAACTCCACTCGTGACGAAAAGCGTCGCCGAGCGAGTGCCGCCTTGGAAATTCCAACGCGCAGAACTGATGACATTGCGCGTTCTCTTCGATGGCGAATAGATCTAACCAAGGCTCTCCCTCTGTAGAAAGAGTCCTTGCGCCACCTCCGAGTGAAGACGCCATTCGTGAGCCATCATGCACCTGCGGCTGAGTTCGTCCGCCCTGGCGTTCAGAGAACCTGCCAGGTGTTGAACCACCAGGGACATGCCCTGATGTTCCAGCCATGTCCAGAGACGCAGAGCCTCCTGACATAGGGTCCACGACCCCACCCCGCCCTGTTTGTTGCAGTACCACATGGCGGTGGTGTTGTCGGTGAACACCTGCACCACCTTCCACTTGACAGAGGGAAGGAATGCCTTCAGTGCAAGTCGGATCGCCCGGAGCTCCAGAAGGTTGATATGGAGCCGGGACTCCGCCGGAGACCAGAGGCCTCTGATCTCCGCCTCTCCCATGTGACCGCCCCATCCCAGAAGGGACGCGTCCGTCACAACTGTGTGCTCTGGCTGGGGAAGGGAGAGGGATCTGCCCGTGACCCATTGCCGGTTCGAAAGCCACCACTGCAACTGCCGTGCAGTCCCCTCCGAGATGTGAACGTAATCGGACAGGTTCCCCTGATGCTGCGCCCACTGGAACTTCAGGTCCCACTGCAGAGCCCGCATGTGCCATCTGGCATGATCGACCAGCAGGATGCAGGAGGCCATGAGGCCCAGCAGCCTCAGGGTCATCCGTACCGAAACCCAGGATAGAGGCTGAAAGATCGGAATCATAGCCTGAATATCCTTGACTCGCCGTTCGGGAGGATAGGCCCGAAACTGCGTCGTGTCCAGAACTGCTCCGATGAAAAGGAGCTGTGGAGAGGGAATCAGGTGCAACTTAGGCACGTTGATGGAGAACCCCAGCGAGTGCAGGAGTCCGGCCGTAGTCTGGAGGTGGGAGACGACTGCCTGGGACGAGCCCGCCTTCAGCATCCAGTCGTCAAGGTAGGGGAAGACTGGAACCCCTGCCCGGCGCAGATGAGCTGCGACCACCGCCATCACTTTCGTGAACACCCGAGGGGCGCTGGTAAGGCCAAAGGGGAGCACGATGAACTGAAAATGCTTGTGGCCTACTGTGAACCGCAGGTAACGCCGGTGGGCCGGCAGGACGGGGATGTGAAAATATGCGTTCTGCAAGTCCAACGCTACCATCCAGTCTCCAGGGTCGAGGGCAGTCAAGACCTGAGCTAGGGTGAGCATCTTGAACTTCTCCTTCTGGAGGAAGCGATTGACGTTCCGGAGGTCCAAGATAGGACGCATGTCCTCCTTGTCCTTTTTGGGCACCAGAAAGTAGTGGGAGTAACAACCACGCCCTACTTCTGGGGTCGGAACGCGCTCGATGGCCCCCTTGGCCAAGAGGGCCGCAACTTCCTGCTGAAGAAGCACCAGGTGATCCCCCGACATGCGGGGGTATTGAGGTGGCATGGCTGGGGGGGAAGTCTCGAAGGGGAGGGAGTAGCCCCTTCGGACAATGTCCAAGACCCACCTGTCCGATGTGATGGTACGCCAGTGGGGAAGGTGATGGCGGACCCTGCCCCCCACTGGCGTGCTGTGGACCTGAAAGGATGGACTAGGAGGGCTTGGAGGCCGCGGACGGGGCAGAGGTGGTGGCCTGACCCGCACGCTGGTTACCCGACCCGCCTCGGCGGGAGCCACGTCCTCGGCCACGCGAAGGCGCTTGCTGCGCGGGCCGGTGGCTCGGCAATGGACGTGACTGGGCGCCCCTTCCGTGGCCACGAAATGAGCGAAAAGCAGACTGCTGCGGAGGGCGCGAGGCGGAGAGGCCCAAGGACTTGGCCGTAGCCCGCGAGTCCTTAAAGCGCTCCAGCGTGCTGTCTGCCTTATTGCCAAATAGGCGGCTACCATCAAAGGGCATGTCCATAAGGGTGTTTTGGACATCGCCCGAGAAACCAGTGGTCCTCAGCCAGGCGTGACGACACAGCGCCACTGTCGCCGCAAGCGACCTGCCCAGCGAGTCAGCATGTCAAGGCCACATCGGATTGTGAACTTTGCCGCGTCTCTCCCGTCTGCAATAACACGGGTGAGTAGTGTCTGGACCTCCTCAGGACACTTAGGCAGCACTTGCGCCACCGAATCCCACAGAGAGTGGGAATAACGGCCCAAAAGGCAAGCGGTGTTCACGGACCGCAAGCCAGCACTGGAGGAAGAAAACATCTTCTTCCCAAATTGCTCCAGTTTTTTGGATTCCCTGTCCGGCGGAGCGGTAGGGAAGGCGCTCTGGGAGGTAGAGGCTTGGACAACCAAGCTCTCGGGGATGGGGTGTTGGGAGAGGAACAAGGGGTCGCCCGGGGCCGGGCGATGGCGTCGGGCTACGTTCCTGTCCACAGGAGCCCCTGTGGTGGGCCTGGACCAGGTGCCCAAAAGAACGTCAGAAAGTGCGTCGTTGAACGGCAGCAGTGGCTCCGAAGAGGTAGCCGCCGGCTGAAGCACTTCCGTCAGAAGGTTAGTCCTGACAGCCACTGTAGGGAGCTCGAGGCGCAAGGCCGCGGCCGCCCTACGCAACACCGTTGCATAACTTGCTCCCTCCTCCGTAGCCACAGAAGGAGGAGACAGCATGCCAAGGTCTGGAGAAGTGTCCAGGCCACTGGCATCACCCAGTTCCTCTGCCCAGTCCTGATAAGGCTCACACTGAGCCGTGAGAGGGTCCTCCGACCCCTCCCAGTCCTCCTCGTCCTCCAAAACAGGTGAAAAGTATGGAGGGCGGACATGAGGGAAGAAAGGTCCCATCGGCGTCGGAATTGGCGTCGGCCGACGCCGATCCGGCGCCGTGTCCGGTTCCGGGGAGAACCTGGGGACGGCGTCGTCCGGCGCCAAGAATGGTACCGGAGTGCTCGGCGCCGGTGGAGATGTGGTTAGGTCAACCGGCGTCCACCGGGATCCAGGCCTGGATCCGAGGGGGTCCTGCGGCGCCAGGGCCGGAGCCGCCGGAGACACCGGTGCCGGAGCCGCCGGTGGTGCCGAGGGAGGATCCCCACTGGGGCCCGCGGGGCCCGAAGGCACACCGGGGTAACCCTTAGGCCCGAAGATACGAGCCATGGCCGACAAGAAATTTTGGATGTCGGCCGGAGTCGACGTCAGACCCGGAACAGGCGGGTAGTCCGGCGTCGGCTGCTCGGGTACCCCCGGAGCCGCGGGGGCGGTACCAACCGGACCCTCGGCTGAGTCGTGAGACCGGCGAGGGGAGGTCTTGGAGAGACGCTTCTTTGACCTCTTGTGCTTCGCCTTACCTGAGGACGAAGACTTTGACCCCGACGAATGACGACGGCTCCGCGACCGGGACCTCGAGCGGCGCGGAGCCGAGTGCCGAGCCTCAAGAAGCTTTCGAGACAGCTCTCGCAAAACCTTCGGGGCGAGGGACCGACACTCGGGGCACGACGTGGGGTCGTGGCTGCGCCCCAGGCAGAAGAGACACTCTCGGTGCGGATCCGTAATCGACATCATGCGATTACAGACCTCGCATGGCTTGATGCCGGGCATCCCTACTGACACCGTTGGAGTCGAAACGACTCGAAAACTGGGACAAAAAGTCTCAAAAAAGATTCAGTCAAAAAATGACTGGGGCACTGCTCAATCCGGATCTGCGCTTACTGGCGCGGAAAAAGAAAGAACTGACGCCAGCGCGCATGGGCGGCGTCTAAGTATTGCCCGCGACGTCATCCCGGCGACCACGACGCCGACGACGGACGTGGAGCCGCACGACGACGCCTACCGACGCGCAGGGGTACTGCTACGCAAAAACTTGCCGGATCCAGCCTGACACCTGGGGATATTCTAAGGTAAGGAATCTGTCACTAACGTGTCTCTTTCAGATTGTGAAGTATAGTGATGAAAACCTAGACAGGAACTGCCTTAAAAGTCCATTATAGCACAAAGGAGAGAGGACCAAAGGGGTAGATTTACGAAATTGCCATGCAGTGCAGCAAGTCACCTTGCTCCACTGCACTGCATGAAAGGGAAAGGCCAGGATTGTGCCGTATTTAAGTTAATAAAGTGCATTCTGCATTTTCCCCTGCACCGGCGCCCTTTTGGCAGTCTAGCACCAACACAGGCACCCTTGCATGCAGGATTTTTTGTGCAGGAAGGGGCACCTTCCTGGGCAAACACAATCCTGAGAGGCATATGCCTCTTTCTCTGTGTGCTGCAGAATAAAGCACACACAGAAAGAGGAAGTAACAAGGAGAAATAAAGATATTTCTCCTTGTTACGCCTCCCCTGGGAAGGCAGACCTTTTTGGCGCAATCCCAAGTTTACCAATTCTGTGAAATCTGGGAATACGGCAAAATCCATGGGAGTTGTGTGTCAATACCCAAGCAACACCCATAGAACAGAGTAAGGCAACGCAGCAAATTGCGTTGCGCTGCTTTACTCCAGATTTATGAAGCCACTGAGGTCCATGCACAGTGGCCTTGGGTGGCTTCATAAATCGCACTTCAGGTTTGCGTCACGCATGTACCACGTTGCATGATGCAAACGCAATTCAAAATGGGTCATAAATACTCCCCTAAGTACTTAAGGGTTTGATAGAAAATATTTAGGGTCCAGTCTAAGGGCCTTCAGAAAGATTATGGACTGCAGATCAACACGTTTACAGCACTACTGATTATTTCTCCAATGGATTTTCCACCAATATATTCATATTACAGGTGTAATGCCTGCAACTCATGAATCACTGCAAAGCTAGCTAAGATTAGAGATTTGGAGTCATCACTTAGATCCCTAACCCGTGCATCTGATATGAAAGCACAGACAGTACATGCAGTACAGAAAACAGAAATGTACACCAATTGTCAATGACAGAATGTACACTATTGTGTGGTAGCTCAGGGGCCGATTCACAGAACTAATCTGAGATAAAATCCTAAACTTACTACTTTTGGTATTCACAGAAGGCATTTAGTAGTAGTAAAGTTAGGAATCCTAACTTTACTACTGCTAAACTGAGACAAAATCCTAACTTTACGACTTTCGGTATTCACAAAAGGCATTTAGTAGTAGTAAAGTTAGGATTCCTAACTTTACTACTACTAAATGCCTTTTGTGAATACCGAAAGTCGTAAAGTTAGGATTTTGTCTCAGTTTAGTAGTTGTAAAGTTAGGAGTCCTAACTTTACTACTACTAAATGCCTTCTGTGAATACCAAAAGTAGTAAGTTTAGAAATTTATCTCAGATTAGTTCTGTGAATCGGCCCCTTAGTGATTAAACACGTGCCGCTGACATCAAAAGCCAGGGATTTGGACAAACTATTGAGTTTTAAATCTTGGTTGCAGAAATATCGGCAAAAAATATTGTGATACAAAAATATGGTGAAGCAGAAATATCGTTGTCAATAATATCGATTTCTTTAGGTAAGTAATACCGTTTCAAGAATATCATTGTTGTAAATATCGTTTTTAATAATATGGTTGTAAAAATATCATTTTTTAATTATCTTTGTGTGTTAGTTGATATATTCATTTTATGGGTTATTATTGTATTATTGTATAATTGTTAATAATAATTTATAATATAGTGTTTAATGTTAAGTGATTTATAATTTTTTATTTATTCATAATAGTAATTTATATTGTCATAGCGGGTTGCTACATTTGAAGGGGTGTAGGGCGGGAAGTTAACTAAGTTTAATTAATCATTGATAATTATTATTAATGTATTAATTATTTGAATATTAATTATGTTAATTGTGTAATTATATTTTTAAAGTTATGTATTATGTGTGGGCTGCTGGGTTTGTATGGGTATAGGGTGGGAAGTTAATTAAGTAATAATTAGTTAACAATTAATTAACAATGTATTAATTACGTTATAATCTATTAAGTTATTTGTTAGGTGCGGGTTACTGGGTTTGTAGGGGTATAGGATGGGAAGTTAATTATTCATTTACTAATTAATTATTAATTGATTAATTGATATTTGATTGGCCATTAATTATGTTAATTGTGTTACATTTATTTATTTTAGTTATATTTTAAGTGTGGGCTACTAGGTTTGTGGGGCTATAGTGCGGGAAGTTAAGTAAGCAATAAATAAAGGCCACATTTTTTGATAATTATTAAATTGTTTAATAATTATTTTAGATTAATAATTGTTAATTGTTTTTTTATATATATTTTTGGGTTAATTAATAAAGTTTATATTAAAAGTTTTATATTTATAAATGAACAGGTTTATGTTTCATATATGTTATGTGTTTGTAGTGAAGTACTTTTCCTACCACTCCTACCACTCCGGAGTCCAACACTTTCCCTACTGTTGCACAAACTGGAGTGGGAATAGTAAATGTTACCCCTCTGGAGTCCAGGGTTTTCCCTACTGTTGCACAGACTGGAGTGAAAATAATAAATGTTATCCCTTTGGAGTTCCACGCTTTCCCTACTGTTGCAGAAACTAGAGTAGGTATGGTAAATTTTACTAGGGGGTTACTGTTCCTAATGGAGAAAGAAGGTGAGCAGCCTAGTCTGGTTGCTGAAAAAGGATTCGGGAGTGAATCTAACTCACAGTGAAGGTTGGATACCAATGAAGGTGGGGGGAATTCCTCCTTTCGGAAAAAGTGCCCTCACACACCCAAGAGGGTGTCATGCTTCATCATCGGGCGTGTGTTCCTCGTGGGGGTGGCACTGCTGTCCCCCACGGACCACGCGAGAGGGCTCTTTGTCGGAGATCTTTTCAGGAGTGACGCCGCAGTTGTGCGTGCGGGTGTGTGGGTCTGAAAGCTGTTGTGAGTGAGTTAAAATTCCCCCCTCAGTACCCAGAAATGGAACTTTTATTCAGGGTTCCGGGTGGTAAGATTAAAAGCAAGGGATACGGAGGCCCTCTTTCAAACAAATATTGTAGAGGAGTGAGTATTATCTTTCTGCTCTCTTATCCGTGAGTGTAAGTGCAGGTGATAGTGAGGTTAGGTCGACATGTTTCGTGCTAGAACTTTGGCCCTAGCGGATCCAGTTGCGCTTCTTCAGGACCGTGGTGCGATATAAGATAATAAAACTAGGAATCAGAGACAGCGACACTCTATATTCCTATTGTACCTAGAGTCAGGTTTTTAGGCGCCAATGTGCCTATTTGAACGTCCGATAGGCGTTCCAGGTTCCAACCTAGTAAGAAAAGAAAAAAGAGAATAAAATAGTAACAGGGTAGCTTAGCTTATTCACTCGGAATGGAATGAAGGCTGAGTTACTGGCATTTCCATTTGTGGATGCTACAAAGAGGCACGCTGGATCAAACATACACCTTTCATCATTGGCCTACACAATAGTGCGTGACATCGTTGCTGCACTAGTGTGATCTGTGCAAGTTCGCTTATCACAGGACGGTGTGGCACCTCAACATGACAAAAAAGTGTCGAGGGTGACAACAATATATGCATGCAATACATTTTTCATGCACCCCATAGCGCAAAGGGGACATCTATATCGTGTAGTAAATCAAGGCGTCTCAGCCATGGTGAGTGTGGCAGGCCATTACCTTTAAATTGTAAAAGTTACACTTGCAAGGGTGTGATACGAATGCACTGAATTGCGGTGAAAACACGTAGAAAGGGGGAACGAGGACACACATGGAACGTGTAAAACAATTAATCAATTTATACCCCTTAATTAGTAAAGATTGGCCTCCTCGGCTAAACCATGCGGTAATGGAGAAGTACACCTGTGGATAATATACTCATAATCAGCTCGAGACCCAGCAGAAGTCGCTGCCAAATACCTGTGTCCGTAAGCGAGTCAGCCAAGAAATACTCACTGTGCCCCTCCTGAGATGCAGCCCATTACCTGCCCCGCCGCTGCTTGGTTCGCCGGTAAGAGTGAGTGTGGCAGCTAGCCCTAGATGTACCAAGGGCCGGTAACTGGTCGGAAGTGACGTTGCGGGGGAGGGGATAGGCCGTAACCGACGTCACGGGGGCGTGGGCGTATTACGTGGTGTTTGGCCTGCAGAGTGCGGAGCACTGTGGCGGCCATCTTAAGAAGGGGAAATGAATGATTAAAAATGCTGGTGTGAGAGAGGTCAAAGTACCTCGTACTGATTATTATATTACCACATTTGTTTAAACGTACAATTAAATCATAATACCAGAAGTGGGAAAGCTTCTGTGGCGTAAAGCTAGATATGCTCGAGTGTTTCTAAGACCCAAAAGGGTTGATTACTCGTGTACGATGTGCTTAACCACTGTACTTAGAGCAGTTGAGAGTACATACTGGTGACCGTTAAGGGACCATAAATGTCATGGGACATGGTGTCTGTGTCGTGTAACCTCATAGGGTGCAGATCATGTTTGGGAGGTATGAGACGTTGATCACACTGCACTCAGAGTTGTCATTATGGATATTCCTGGTTAGAATATTTGCATCCAAAACTCTGCAGTAACATTAAAGCTACCCACGTCCAGGGGACGCTTATGATAGACCTTACAGAATCCCATTATTCCTGCTTCCCCTGCAGGGAACGTTAAGTCTCTGAAATGTCTAGTGATATAATCGTCATGGCCCATGTACTTATCAGCAGGGTTAGTGATGGGAAAGGGTCAGAGGCTTTATGTTAAAATGAGTCGAGTCTCTCCCTAGTCACTCCCCTTGTATAAGTGAGATAAACCCACATGGTGGGGTACACAATAGGTGTGGCAGCGTGATGTTAAGTCATTAATTCTGCCCACGGAATCTCATCATTCAGGCCCCTCGAGTTACTCTTTAGACTGAACACCCAGCACTGTTCTTGTTTAAACAGCATACTGGTCGTCCAGCTGGGGTTAGATTCAATTATGGTCCATTTGAGACTGTCAGGGGTGTGGTTCTTTTCAAGGAAATGGCTCAGCAATTTAGTACTGGTTTTCTTACAACGTATAGTACTCCTATGTTCTCTTATTCGGGTTTTTACGGGTCTGGTTGTCATCCCTACATAACGTAGGTCGCAGGGACATGTTATAAGGTATATGCAGTTCTTAGTGTTGCAGTTAGTGTGTCTCTTTTGGTACCAAGGCCTAGCCAGACCTAGTTCAATGTGCTTCGTAGCTCCTGTGAAGGGGCAGACGGAGCATGCCCCACATGGAAAATGGCCCTCTACCGGGGGGAGTGCCCATAAGGTAGGTTGTCTAGTGGTTATGGATTTTGGACGGGTATGGACCAGTAGGTCCTTCAGGTTCTGGGTACGTTTGAAAGCAAAGAGGGGGGCTGGGCCTGGGTTGAAGTCACCCGTTTCTAAGATCCCCCAATGCCTCTTAATTACTTTCTGGATCTTGTTTGAGTTTGGTGTGAACGTGGTAACACATGTGAGAGCCTCAGTGCTGGTTTTTCTCTGCTTTCCAGAAAAGCTTCTCTGTGGTTGTTCTTAGCCTGCTTCTGTGCCTGCCGTATCACTCTTTTTGGGTAATGTCGTTTGGTTAGGTTGTCTGACAAGATTTTAGCTTAGATGTCTAACTCTTTCAAGGTGTAACAATTACGGCGTAGGAACTGTCCTACTGGGAGTTTGTTCCTCAAAGCTTTGGGATGATGGCTGTCGTACATGAGGAGGCTGTTCCTGTCGGTGGGCTTTTTGTAGTTGGTGGTGAATAGAACCCCATCATGTAGGGAGATCAGAAGATCCAGGAAAGGGATGCTTTCCGGAGATCTGGTGCCAGAGAATTTTAGGTATGGGTCTAGGGTATTAGCCCATTCACAGAAAGACACACATTGTTCTTCATCTCCCCTCCAGAAGAGGAGGATATCATCAATATAGCGCCGCCATATTAGGATGTTATCCCGGTAGGGATTGTTGTCACGTAGGATGTACTTATCTTCAAATGCGGCCATATATAGGCAGGCCAGACTGGGAGCAAAGATGCTCCCCATGCTGGTCCCCTGAATTTGGTGATAGAGCTGTGTCTGGAAAGCAAAGACGTTTTCTTTTAGGGCTAGGGAGGCACATTCCAGAATGAACGAAACTGGAGTTTCGTGGAGCCAAGGATCGATATTCTGTAGGATGGTTCCTAGGACCTCCAGGGTGGCATCCTGGGGGATATTGGTGTAAAGGGCCTCCACATCCAGGGTCACTAGAAGGTTGATTGTCTCTGGTTCAGGGAAATTCTCAATCAGATTAAGGACTTCGGTCGTATCTCTGAGATAGGTGGGGGTCTCCATGACTATCAGACGGAAATAGAAGTCACAAAATTTGCTTAATGGTTCTAGCAAGGAATCGATCCCAGAGACTATGGGTCGTCCTGGTGGTGGGGTGACACCTTTATAAATTTTAGGTAAGGAGTAAATGTAGGGGGTCCGTGGTTGGTCATTGATGAGAAAAGCCGCTTCCTGGGATGAGATCCAACCTTCAGTTTCTGCTTCAGTGACCAGGCTTCTGATTTTGATGGTAAGCCGAGCAGTGGGATCTTCCTCTATGGGGAGGTGTTGGTAAGCTGGCGACGACATTCCGCATCGTATGTGCCCACATCCTGGATGACAATGGCACCGCCTTTATCGGCTGGCTTCATTATAACAGTGGTGTCTTCGGTTAGGGCCTTAAGTTGGTTCCTTTCTTCGTTGGACATGTTGTTGAATGGGCGCTTGCTGGTGAGGCATGCAACGTCTTTCAAAATGGCTTGTTCGAAAGTCAGGACCTCGTTGGGTGTCATGGCCGCAGTGGGCATAAACCTTGACTTTTTCTTGAGACCAGTGCCGGTCATGGGGGTCTCTGGTTTGTCTTGGAAAAAGGCTTTGAGCCTTACCTCCCGAAAGAACTGATGAAGTTCTTGGTGTAGTCTAAACGAGTCCTCACAGGGTGTCGGGACGAAACCCAAGTCCTTCTCCAAGAGCCTGGCTTCGCCCTCGGCAAGGGGTCTGGAGGACAGGTTGACTACTAATGTTTCTGTCCTGAGGTCTTGCTCCGTATTGTCATCTGTTGTGGCTCCTGCCAGTGCACGGTCTTGGGCCCTCCTCTTCTTCTGCCTCTTCCTCTGCCCCTCCCTCTGTTGAGAAAAGGGGGGTTCGGGAATTGTTGGTATTGTTGGGCCTGAAGAGGGTGTCCTGGTGGTATGTTCCACATCGGTTGTGGTCCCATCTATTGTCCTGGGAATGGTTGTGGTTGATACGGATGGGTTGGGAAGTTTTGAAACAGAGGTGGTGGTTGATGATTCTGTGCCCCTCTGGGGAGCGGCGTGTAGCTCCTGCCTTCATAGCTGGAATCACTACTCATGGAGCCAGATCTTCTTGAAAGGTAACAGCTGCTGTCATCTGATGAAGTCTGGTTGTTTTCGAAAACGTAGTCTTCTTTTGGGTAGGGATAGACCTTCTCTTGGTCCAGTACTAAATTGCTGAGCCATTTCCTTGAAAAGAACCACACCCCTGACGGCCTCAAATGGACCATAATTGAATCTAACCCCAGCTGGATGACCAGCATGCTGTTCAAACAAGAACAGTGCTGGGCGTTCCATCTAAAGAGTAACTCGAGGGGCCTGAATGATGAGATTCTGTGGGCAGAATTAATGACTTAACATCACGCTGCCACACCTATTGTGTACCCCACCATGTGGGTTTATCTCACTTATACAAGGGGAGCGACTAGGGAGAGACTCGACTCATTTTAACATAAAGCCTCTGACCCTTTCCCATCAATAACCCTGCTGATAAGTACATGGGCCATGACGATTATATCACCAGACATTTCAGAGACTTAACGTTCCCTGCAGGGGAAGCAGGTATAATGGGATTCTGTAAGGTCTATCATAAGCATCCCCTGGACATGGATAGCTTTAATGTTACTGCAGAGTTTTGGATGTAAATATTCTAACCAGGAATATCCATAATGACAACTCTGAGTGCAGTGTGATCAACGTCTCATACCGCCCAAACATGATCTGCACCCTATGAGGTTACACGACACAGACACCATGTCCCATGACATTTATGGTCCCTTAACGGTCACCAGTATGTACTCTCAACTGCTCTAAGTACAGTGGTTAAGCACATCGTACACGAGTAATCAACCCTTTTGGGTCTTAGAAACACTCGAGGATATCTAGCTTTACGCCACAGAAGCTTTCCCACTTCTGGTATTATGATTTAATTGTACGTTTAAACAAATGTGGTGATATAATAATCAGTACGAGGTACTTTGACCTCTCTCACACCAGCATTTTCAATCATTCATTTCCCCTTCTTAAGATGGCCGCCACAGTGCTCCGCACTCTGCAGGCCAAACACCACGTAATACGCCCACGTGACGTCGGTTACGGCCTAACCCCTCCCCCGCAACGTCACTTCCGACCAGTTACCGGCCCATGGTACATCTAGGGCCAGCTGCCACGCTCACTCTTACCGGCGAACCAAGCAGCGGCGGGGCAGGTAATGGGCTGCATCTCAGGAGGAGCACAGTGAGTATTTCTTGGCTGACTCGCTTACGGACACAGTTATTTGGCAGCGAATTACGCTGGGTCTCGAGCTGATTATGACTATATTATCCACAGGTGTACTTCTCCATTACCGCATGGTTTAGCCGAGACCAATCTTTACTAATTAAGGGGTATGAATTGATTCATTTTTTACACGTTCCATGTGTGTCCTCGTTCTCCCGTTCTACGTGTTTTCACCACAATTCAGTGCACTCGTATCACACCCTTGCGAGTGTAACTTTTACAATTTAAAGGTAATGGCCTGCCACACTCACCATGGCTGAGACGCCTTGATTTACTCCACGATATAGACGTCCCCTTTACGCTATGGGGTCCATGAAAAATGTATTGCATGCATATATTGTGTCACCCTCGTCACTTTTTTGTCATGTTGAGGTGCCAAACCATCCTGTGATAAGCGAACTTGCACAGATCACACTAGTGCAGCAACGATGTCACGCACTATTGTGTAGGCCAATGATGAATGGGGTATGTCTGATCCAGCGTGCCTCTTTGTAGCATCCACAAATGGAAATGCCAGTAACTCAGCCTTCATTCTATTCCGAGTGAATGAGCTAAGCTTCCCTGTTACTTTTTTATTATCTTTTTTCTCTTCTCACTAAGTTGGAACCTGGAACGCCTAGCGGACGTGCAAATAGGCACATTGGCACCTAAAAACCTGACTCTAGGTACAATAGGAATATAGAGTGTCGCCGGCTCTGAGTCCTAGTTTTATTATCTTATATCACACCACAGTCCTGAAGAAGCGCAACGGGATCCACTAGGGACCAAGTTCTAGCGTGAAACATGTTGACCTAACCTCACTATCACCTGCACTTACACTCACGGATAAGAGAGCAGCAAGATAATACTCACTCCTCTACAATATTTGTTTGAAAGAGGGCCTCCGTATCTCTTGCTTTTAATCTTACCACCCGGACCCCTGAATAAAAGTTCAATTTCTGGGTACTGAGGGGGTAATTTTAACTCACTCACAACAGTTTTCAGACCCACACACCCGCACACACAACTGTGGCATCACTCCTGAAAAGATCTCCAACAAAGAGCCCTCTCGCGGGGCCCGTGGGGGACAGCAGCGCCACCCCCACGAGGAGCACACGCCCGATGATGAAGCACGACAGCCGCATGGGTGTGTGAGGGCACTTTTTCCGAAAGGAGGAATCCCCCCCACCTTCATTGGTATCCAACCTTCACTGTGAGTTACATTCACTCACGAATCCTTTTTCAGCAACCAGACTAAGCTGCTCACCTTCTTTCTCCATTAGGAACAGTAACCCCCTAGTGATTACCCGTTATTCTTTGGGAGCATCGGTACTGGACCTCCCTTTTCCAATTAGCTCCCGGTCCCCCCTTCTACATTGTATTATGGTAAATTTTACCCCCTCGAAATCCAACGCTTTCCCTATTGTTGCAGAGACTGGAGTTGGAATAGTAAATTTTACCCCTGTGGAGTCACACACTTTTCCCTACTGTTGCACAGACTGGGGAAGGAACAGTACATTTTACTCCTCCAAACTCCAACACTTTCCCTATTGTTGCACAGACTGGAGTGGAAATAATATATCTATTATTCCCAGACTTTGGTACCTTTTTTTATTATTGTTCAATATATCTAATATTATTATTTAATCAAATATATAGTTTTGTTCCTATCATTTTAAATATAATTTTTAGTGAATGTCTTTTGTTTGTTTTTTAAATTTAATTTAGTAATTTGTTGACATTTTTCATGGTTTGTATATATATATGTGATCAAGGCCTCTCGTAGGCTGAAACGCGTCATGGCGGCGGTGCAGGGGATTGAATAAAAACTTTGCACTTACTTCCTGGGTCCGTATACGTCTGTTTCTGCTACATGGATTGAGTGAGACGAAGTATCCAGTATATATATATATATATATATATATTATCTACTGGCGGTCGCCAGTAGATAGTTATAGTTAGGACCTATTTTCCATAGGAAATCCGCGACATTCTATTTGAAATAACTCTTGCGTCGGTTGACGAATCTTCGCGAAATTTTCAAACTTTATGGCTCGCTCCGGTCCGCTCCTACCCTGAAAGTCTCAGGGTGATTCGTCAAGCGGGGGCCGAGAAAAAGGGGGTCCCAAAACGTGTTTTCCCCATTCATTTTCCCATAGGAAACTTTAGACACGGCTACAGCCCGAACTGCTGAACGGAATTACACCAAATTTGGCAAAGAGGTAGTTCTTGGTTCAGAAAGAACCCTTTTTGTTAAATGGTGTAAATCCGTTCAGTAGTTGCGGAGAAATTAAAAAATAAGAGTCAAAAAATCAATTTCCCATAGGAAACTTTAGACACGGCTACAGCCCGAACTGCTGAACGGAATTACACCAAATTTGGCAAAGAGGAAGTTCTTGGTTCAGAAAGAACCCTTTTGTTAAATGGTGTAAATCCGTTCAGTAGTTGCTGAGAAAATCAAAAGTAAAAGTACATATATATCTATGGCCGCGTCGGATTCGCGCACCCTCCCGATCACGAGCTGTCTGCTAATTGGCTGTCAACACTCCAAACCAGGAAGTGTTGGCAGCCATCTTGTTCCTCGGTAGAACCGAGGAACAAGAAAGCAGTAAAAAAGTGCGCAAACGCACAAAGGGGGCAGGGTAGAAACACCCTGACCCCTAGGTCTGCTCAGGGGTCCCACAAGGACCCCCTGGGCAGAAAAAGCATTTTTTTAATTTTTTTAAATCGGCAGGATGCGCTCAGGGAGCGCGAATCCTGCCGAAAAAAAAACAGGCCTACCCCCGGGACACTGCTGTTTGCAATGACAGGACGGGAGCCTCGCGGCTCCCGTCCTGTCATTGCAAACTGCTTTGGATATTGGAAGAGAGAGCAGGAAACCAATATCCAAAGACAATTGCTTTTCCACATGGGGAGCAGCATGTTAGCTGCTCCCCGTGTGGAAAAGCAATGCCGGCTCCCTTAGGACACGGGGAGTCGGCGGGACTGTGGGGGGTTTGGGGACCCCCCCACAGTCCCCAACGAGAGGCCAGGCCCTGGGGGATGGGGTCCCCGGGGCCATAAGTGGCCCGGGAGGGGGGCCACGTGGCCCCCCTCCCCAGAAATAAGTTAAAAAAAAAAAAAAAGGCCTGCCCGGGGGATGGGGTCCCCGGGGCAAAAGGAGGCCTGAGGAGGGGCCCACGCAGCCCCCTCCTTAAAAATTAAAGAAAAAGTGTGGCCATGCCCCGGGGATGGGGTCCCCGGGGCAGGATTCGAGCCAGGGAGGGGGGCCACGCGGCCCCTTCCCGTTTAATTGAAAAAAAAAAAAAAGGGGGTAAGGCCCTGGGGGATGGGGTCCCCAGGGCCCAAAAATAGGAAAAAGGAAGGGGGCCACACAGCCCCCTTCAGGGAAAAAAAAACCGATCGGGCCACAGGCCCCGACCCCTTCCTTCACCACTCTGCAAACGCGCCCCCTGGCGCGTTTGCAGATGCGAAGTAATTCCACTTCAATACTGGGGGTCCCTGGGGGCCAACTAGCCCACCAGGAACCTCCAGTATGCGTCAGGGGCTGCGTTGCAGAGAGGTGTACAGAGGCCACGCCCCTTTATACACCTCTCTGCAATGCAGCTCTGTGGCGCTTTTGGATATACCTGTTGGGCTAGTTGGCCCCCAGGGACCCTCAGGATTCAAGGGGAGTTAATCCCCCGACTTAAAACGCGCCACGGGCGCGTTTGCACAGTGGTGAAGGGAGGGGCGGGGCTTCAGGTGACATGTGTGCAAACAGGCCCCCTGGCGCGTTTTAAGATGGGGAATTAAATCCCCTTCAATCCTGAGGGTCCCTGGGGGCCAACTAGCCCAACAGGTACATCCAGAAAGCGCCACAGAGCTGCGTTGCAGAGAGGTGTAAAAGGGTGTGGCCTCTCTACACGTCTCTGCAAGGCAGCCCCTGGCGCATACTGGAGGTTCCTGGTGGGCTAGTTGGCCCTAGGGACCCTCATGATTCAAGGGGACTTAATCCCCCAACTTAAAGCGCGCCACGGGGCGCGTTTGCTCAGATGTCACCTCAGGCCCCGCCCCTACCTTCACCATTGTGCAAATATTCCTCTAAAATCTGCCGAACTACGAATTCGGATTTACTCACCTGTTATCAGGAGAGACCTCAGTGCTGCATCTTTCAGCCCAGTACTGATCCTCAAAAGTAATTTTAACCGTACTTACCAGTAACTTGAATTTCCTTCCATAGGATATCATTGCCTGCTTTTTGCTGAAAAAGTTTCTAAGTGTCGATTTTTGAAACATACAAATATTCCTCTAAAATCAGCAGAACTACGAATTCCGATTTACTCACCTGTTATCAGGAGAGACCTCAGTGCTGCATCTTTGAGCCCAGTACTGATCCTGAAAAGTAATTCTAACCGTACTTACCAGTAACTTGAATTTCCTTCCATAGGCTAACATTGACTGGTTTCACTTGGAAATTCTTCTAAGTGTGGAGTTTTGGAACTTTATAATATTCCTCTAAAATCAGCTGAACTACGAATTCCAATTTACTCACCTGTTATCAGGAGAGACCTCAGTGATGCATCTTTCAGCCCAGTACTGATCCTCAAAAGTAATTTTAACCGTACTTACCAGTAACTTGAATTTCCTTCCATAGGATATCATTGTCTGCTTTTTGCTGAAAAAGTTTGTGTTGATTTTTGAAACGTACAAATATTCCTCTAAAATCAGCCGAAATACAAATTCCGATTTACTCACCTGTTATCAGGAGAGACCTCAGTGCTGTATCTTTCAGCCCAGTACTGGTCCTGAAAAGTAATTTTAACCGTACTTACCAGTAACTTGAATTTCCTTCCATAGGCTAACATTGACTGGTTTCACTTGGAAATTCTTCTAAGTGTGGAGTTTTGGAACTTTAAAATATTCCTCTAAAATCAGCCGAAATACGAATTCCGATTTACTCACCTGTTATCAGGAGAGACCTCAGTGCTGCATCTTTTAGCCCAGCACTGACCCTGAAAAGTAATTTTAACCGTACTTACCAGTAACTTATATTTTCTTCCATAGGAATCCATTGTCTGGTTTTCAGCTGAAAAGTTTCAAAGTGTCGATTTTCACAAACTACAAATATTCCTTAAAAATCGCCTGTATGACTTAAACGCATTCTTTCAACTGTTTACAGGAGATGCACCAGTGCTGGATCCAGGATCCAACACTGAGTAAGAAAAAGTAACGATAACAGTTTTTAACTGCTAAGTGAATTTCCTTCCATAGGATAACATTGGTGATTCTATGAGAAAAAGTTTCTAAGTGTCAACTTTTAAAATACAATAATATTCCTTAAAAATCACTACTGTAACCAAAACGCTTTTACTCAACTGTTTACAGGAGATGTCCCAGGACTGAATCTAGGATTCAGTCCTGTGGTTAGAAAAGTAATCCATAAAGTAACTAATTGCATTTAACTAGAAATTCACATTGAGCTGAATGTTGCATTGTGTTTGAAAATGTGTTGCCCATTGCAACAACTGTAACTACTGTACTTAAAAGTCTATTGCCTATGTGCAAAGTATTTAAACTAAAGTAATTCATTCTGAGAAAGTATTTTTTTGTAATGTATAATGTAATTACAATGTAATTTAAAAAATAAAATATGTAAAAAAAAATGTTTCTAAAAATGTAGTAAATCAGTATGAAAAAAAATAAATATAACAATTAATACATTTAAAAATTGTCATTTACAAAACCTTTGAAATTCACTGAAAAAACCGTAGGTTTCAGACATGTTATAGTTAGGAATTAGCATTTAAAAAACCTTTGAAATTCACTGAAAAAACCATAGGTTTTAGACACGTTATAGTTAGAAATTAGCATTTAAAAAACCTTTGAAATTCACTGAAAAAACCATAAGGTTTTAGGGACAGTTATAGTTAGTTGGACATTGCACTCGTACAAAACTCGTGAAATTCCCCCGTTATAGTTAGTTCAGGTAACTATAACTCGCGCCCCCGCAATGCACTGCTGATGACGTCACATATTACATCACTCATGACATGGTCAGTGACATCACTGATGACATCACTGATGACATCTCAAATGACATCACTGATGACATCACTGATGACATCATTCATGTGAGAATTTAATGCATCTTCTCACACCCTAATATAAGTTTTGAAACACCCACTCTAAATTACAGACTGCCATTCTCAAAACCATACACACTCCAATACCAATAAGTACATACCCACTCACGGATTCTTAGGTCTACACACACACATCTACTCACTCACCCGTACAGTCACTCATACTTACAGTCACTCAGTACAGGACTATCATATGCACTCATACACCTATATAAACACTCACACAACGCAACTCATCCATAGAGGTATTCACACACCTAGTCAGTCATGCAAATAATTAATCACACTCCAATTTACTCACCTATACAGTTATACACACCAGCTCACTTACTCATAAAAATACTAGCACATTCTTACGCTCCTATGCAATCACTGATGCAAGCACACACTCATCCATATAGCCACTCTCACAATCACACACTCTCACTTATAGCCATTTATATACTCCAACACACATATATACTGCCTTTCACATATGTAGTTACTCACACATGTACCACTGAGATATACATTCAATCACTAACACACCCATACACACACTCACCCACCCATACAGTCCATCACAGACGCACTCTTGAAACCATGCACCCAGTGAATCACCCACTCACACATCTATGCACAGAGTCACACACACCCCACCCACACAAACACTGAGGCACCCATACAGATACTCAGAGAACCAATCCATAACCCATATAGACACTCATTTAGCTAGTCAGAAACCCATGCAGTTGCTTACACAACAACAGACAGACGGATACAGACATTCACACAGTTTAGTCACTCACCCATGCATCCAGTAAGATACGTTTAATCACTCACTTATAGACTCAGTCACGCACCTACTAAATCATCCATTCAGGCGCTTCTACACCCACTCATTCTTCAATACGCCTTTCCCTAAATATATTAAACATATTTAAACTTTACAGAAACACACAGTCACTGGATGATGTCATCAGTGATGTCATTTGAGATGTCATCAGTGATGTCATCAGTGATGTCACTGACCATGTCATGAGTGATGTAATATGTGGCGTCATCAGCAGTGCATTGCGGGGCGCGAGTTATAGTTACCTGAACTAACTATAACGGGGAATTTCACGGGTTTTGTACGAGTGCAATGTCCAACTAACTATAACTGTCCCTAAAACCTTATGGTTTTTCAGTGAATATATATATATATATATATATATATATATATATATATATATATTCACTGAAAAAACCATAGGTTTTAGGGACAGTTATAGTTACTTGGACATTGCACTCGTACAAAACCCGTGAAATTCCCCGTTATAGTTAGTTCAGCTAACTATAACTCGCGCCCCGCAATGCACTGCTGATGACGTCACATATTACATCACTCATGACATGGTCAGTGACATCACTGATGACATCACTGATGACATCTCAAATGACATCACTGATGACATCATCCAGTGACTGTGTGTTTCTGTAAAGTTTAAATATTTTTAATATATATAGGAAAAGACGTATTGAAGAATGAGTGGGTGTGTAAGTGTCTAGTATGGATGATTTAGTAGGTGCGTGACTGACTCTATAAGTGAGTGATTTAACGTATCTTACTGAATGCATGGGTTAGTGACTAAACTGGGTGAATGTCTGTATCCGTCTGTCTGTTGCTGTGTAAGTGGCTGCATGTGTTTGTGAATAGCTACATGAGTGTCTATATGAGTTATTGAATGGTTGTCTGAGTATCTGTATGGGTGCCTGAGTGTTTGTGTGGGAGGGGTGTGTGCGACTCTGTGCATAGATGTGTGAGTGGGTGATTCACTGGGTGGATGGTTTCAAGAGTGCATCTGTGATAGACTGTATGGGTGGGTAAGTGTGTGTAAGAGTGTGTTAGTGAGTGAATGTATGTCCCAGTGGTACATGTGTGAGTAACTACATATGTGAAAGGCAGTATATATGTGTGTTGGAGTATATAAATAGCTATAAGCGAGAGTGAGTGATTGTGATAGTGGCTGTATGGATGAGTGTGTGCTTGTATCAGTGATTGTATAAGAGCGTAAGAATGTGCTAGTATTTGTATGAGTAAGTGAGCTGGTGTGTGTATAACTGTATAGGTGAGTAAATGGCAGTGTGTTTAATTATTTGCATGACTGACTAGGTGTGTGAGTACCTCTATGGATGAGTGGCGGTGTTTGAGTGTCTATATAGGAGTATGAGTGCATATGATAGTCCTGTACTGAGTGACCGTAAGTATGAGTGACTGTACGGGTGAGTGAGTGGATGTGTGCGTAGACCTATGAATCAGTGAGTGGGTATGTAGTTATTGGTGTTGGAGTGTCTATGGTTTTGCGAATGGCAGTCTGTAATTTAGAGTGGGTGTATCAAAGGTTATATTAGGGTGTGAGGAGGTGCATCAGATTATCACGTGGATGATGTCATCAGTGATGTCATTTGAGATGTCATCAGTGATGTCATCAGTGATGTCACTGACCATGTCATGAGTGATGTAATATGTGACGTCATCAGCAGTGCATTGCGGGGCGCGAGTTATAGTTAGCTGAACTAACTATAACGGGGAATTTCACGGGTTTTGTACGAGTGCAATGTCCAACTAACTATAACTGTCCCTAAAACCTATGGTTTTTCAGTGAATTTCAAAGGTTTTTAAATGCTAATTTCTAACTATAACATATCTGAAACCTATGGTTTTTCAGTGAATTTCAAAGGTTTTTAAATGCTAATTCCTAACTATAACATGTCTGAAACCTACGGTTTTTTCAGTGAATTTCAAAGGTTTTGTAAATGACAATTTTTAAATGTATTAATTGTTATATTAATTTTTGTCATACTGATTTACTACATTTTTAGAAACAATTTTTTTACATATTTTATTTTTAAATTACATTGTAATTACATTATACATTACATTACAAAAAATACTTTCTGAGAATGAATTACTTTAGTTTAAATACTTTGCACATAGGCAATAGACTTTTAAGTACAGTAGTTACAGTTGTTGCAATGGGCAACACATTTTCAAACACAATGCAACATTCAGCTCAATGTGAATTTCTAGTTAAATGCAATTAGTTACTTTATGGATTACTTTTCTAACCACAGAACTGGATCCTAGATTCAGTCCTGGGACATCTCCTGTAAACAGTTGAGTAAAAGCGTTTTGGTTACAGTAGTGATTTTTAAGGAATATTATTGTATTTTAAAAGTTGACACTTAGAAACTTTTTCACATAGAATCACCAATGTTATCCTATGGAAGGAAATTCACTTAGCAGGTAAAAACTGTTATCGTTACTTTTTCTTACTCAGTGTTGGATCCTGGATCCAGCACTGGTGCATCTCCTGTAAACAGTTGAAAGAATGCGTTTAAGTCATACAGGCGATTTTAAGGAATATTTGTAGTTTGTGAAAATCGACACTTTGAAACTTTTCTGCTGAAAACCAGACAATGGATTCCTATGGAAGAAAATATAAGTTACTGGTAAGTACGGTTAAAATTACTTTTCAGGGTCAGTGCTGGGCTAAAGATGCAGCACTGGGTTCTCTCCTGATAACAGGTGAGTAAATTGGAATTCGTACTTTGGTTGATTTTAGAGGAATATTATAAAGTTCCAAAACTCCACACTTAGAAGAATTTCCAAGTGAAACCAGTCAATGTTAGCCTATGAAGGAAATTCAAGTTACCGGTAAGTACGGTTAAAATTACTTTTCAGGACCAGTACTGGGCTGAAAGATGCAGCACTGAGGTCTCTCCTGATAACAGGTGAGTAAATCAGAATTCGGATTTCGGCTGATTTTAGAGGAATATTTGTATGTTTCAAAAATTGACACTTAGAAACTTTTTCAGCAAAAAGCAGGCAATGATATCCTATGGAAGGAAATTCAAGTTACTGGTAAGTACGGTTAAAATTACTTTTCAGGATCAGTACTGGGCTGAAAGATGCAGCACTGAGGTCTCTCCTGATAACAGGTGAGTAAATCGGAATTGGTATTTCGGCTGATTTTAGAGGAATATTTTAAAGTTCCAAAACTCCACACTTAGAAGAATTTCCAAGTGAAACCAGTCAATGTTAGCCTATGGAAGGAAATTCAAGTTACTAGTAAGTACGGTTAAAATTACTTTTCAGGACCAGTACTGGGCTGAAAGATACAGCACTGAGGTCTCTCCTTATAACAGGTGAGTAAATCGGAATTCGTATTTCGGCTGATTTTAGAGGAATATTTGTATGTTTCAAAAATCAACACTTAGAAACTTTTCAGCAAAAGCAGGCAATGATATCCTATGGAAGGAAATTCAAGTTACTGGTAAGTACGGTTAAAATTACTTTTCAGGATTAGTACTGGGCTGAAAGATGCAGCACTGAGGTCTCTCCTGATAACAGGTGAGTAAATCGGAATTCGTAGTTCGGCTGATTTTAGAGGAATATTTGCACAATGGTGAAGGGAGGGCGGGGCCTGAGGTGACATCTGTGCAAACGCGCCCCGTGGCGCGTTTTAAGTTGGGGGATTAAGTCCCCTTGAATCATGAGGGTCCCTAGGGGCCAACTAGCCCACCAGGAACCTCCAGTATGCGCCAGGAGGCTGCGTTGCAGAGACGTGTAGAGAGGCCACACCCCTTTTACACCTCTCTGCAACGCAGCTCTGTGGCGCTTTCTGGATGTACCTGTTGGGCTAGTTGGCCCCAGGACCCTCAGGATTGAAGGGGATTTAATTCCCCATCTTAAACGCGCCACGGGGCCTGTTTGCACACATGTCACCTGAAGCCCCGCCCCTCCCTTCACCACTGTGCAAACGCGCCCCGTGGCGCGTTTTAAGTTGGGGGATTAAGTCCCCTTGAATCCTGAGGGTCCCTGGAGTCCAACTAGGCCACCATATACTTCTAAAAAGCAACGCAGCCCCCTGGCGCATACTGGAGGTTCCTGGTGGGCTAGTTGGCCCCCAGGGACCCCCAGTATTCAAGGGAATTACTTCCCTTCTTAAAATGCGCCAGGGGCGCGTTTGCAGAGTACTGCAGGGAGGGGGCGGGGCCTCCGGCACGATGCCGGTCGTTTTTTTTTTTTTAATTTTTTAAAGGGAGGGGGCTGCGTGGCCCCCCTTCCCTTGCCCACTTTGGCCCCGGGGACCCCATCCCCCGGGGCCTGAGCATTTTTTTTTTTAAATGAAAACAAAAAAACGGGAAGGGGGCCGCGTGGCCCCCTTCCCTGGGCCTGTATTGGCCCCTGGGACCCCATCCCCCGGGGCATGCCCTCAATTTTTTTATTTGGAGGGGGGCTGCGTGGCCCCCCTCAGGCCATTTAAGGCCCCGGGGACCCCATCCCCGGGGCCGGCCTTGCATTTTTATTTTATTTTTTATTTTTTACTAATTTGGGGAGGGGGCTGCGTGTCCCCCCTCCCTGGCCACTATGGCCCCGGGGACCCCATCCCCCGGGGCCTGGCCTCTGGTTGGGGACTGTGGGGGGTCCCCAATACCCCCACAGTCCCAGCCGGCTCCCCGCCTCCTGCGCGAGCCGTGTTGCTTTCCACATGGGGAGCAGCTAACATGCTGCTCCCCATGTGGAAAAGCTAATTGTCTTTGGATATTGGAAGCGAGAGCAGGTTTCCTGCTCTCGCTTCAATATCCAAAGCAGTTTGCAATGACAGGACGGGAGCCGCGAGGCTCCCGTCCTGTCATTGCAAACTACAGTGTCCGGGGGTAGGCACCCCGGGACACTGCAGGAGCCGGCCCTGGGGGTGGCGGTCCCCAGGGCCATCAAGGGCTCCAGGAGGGGGCCGCGCGGCCCCCTCCCTTGAATTGCACAGCCCCGGGGAGGTGGTGGTCCCCGAGGCTCGGGGTCCGTAACGGACCCCCACATTTATTTTCTATGTTCCCGGGGAGGTGGTGGTCCCCGGGCGTGTGGGGGCTGGAGCCCCCACACATTATTTTAAATTTAAAAAGAAGCCCCGGGGGTGGCAATCCCCGGGGCTGCGGGAGGGCAGGAGAGCCCTCCCGCACCATTTTTAATTAAGCCCTGGGGGGTGGCGGTCCCCGGGGCTTGGGGAGCCTTAGAGGCCCCCATATAAACAATTTACACACCCCCTCCCCCGCATGCCCCCGGGACTTGGGCCACCCGAGGGCAAATTTACATCTTTTTTTTTTTCGGCAGGATCCGCGCACCCTGAGCGCATCCTGCCGATTTAAAAAAAAATGCTTTTTCTGCCCAGGGGTCCTTATGGGACCCCCTGAGCAGACCTAGGGGTCAGGGTGTTTCTACCCTGCCCCCTTTGTGCGCTTTGCGCACTTGTTTCTGTCCCTCGGTTCTACCGAGGGACAAAATGGCTGCCAACATTTCCTGAATCGGAATGTTGACAGCCAGCTGACAACCAATTAACATGCAGCTCGTGATCGGGACGGTGCGCGCAGGGTGCGCTCAGGGTGCTGCGGATCCTCCGTGCCCATAGATATATATGTACTTTTACTTTTGATTTTCTCAGCAACTACTGAACGGATTTACACCATTTAACAAAAGGGTTCTTTCTGAACCAAGAACTACCTCTTTGCCAAATTAGGTGTAATTCCGTTCAGCAGTTCGGGCTGTAGCCGTGTCTAAAGTTTCCTATGGAAAAATGAATGGGGAAAACGCGTTTTGGGACCCCCCTTTTTCTCGGCCCCCGCTTGACGAATCACCCCGAGACTTTCAGGGTAGGAGCGGACCGGAGCGCCCACAAAGTTTGAAAATTTTGCGAAGATACGTCAACCGGCAAGAGAGTTATTTCAAATAGAATGTCGCGGATTTCCTATGGATAATAGGTTCTAACTATAACTATCTACTGGCGACCGCCAGTAGATAATATATATATATATATATATTCACTGAAAAAACCATAGGTTTTAGGGACAGTTATAGGTAGTTGGACATTGCACTCGTACAAAACCCGTGAAATTCCCCTGTTATAGTTAGTTCAGCTAACTATAACTCGCGCCCCCGCAATGCACTGCTGATGACGTCACATATTACATCACTCATGACATGGTCAGTGACATCACTGATGACATCACTGATGACATCTCAAATGACATCACTGATGACATCACTGATGACATCATCCAGTGACTGTGTGTTTCTGTAAAGTTTAAATATGTTTAATATATATAGGGAAAGGCGTATTGAAGAATGAGTGGGTGTATAAGTGTCTGAATGGATGATTTAGTACGTGAGTGACTGACTCTACAAGTGAGTGATTAAACGTATCTTACTGAATGCATGGGTTAGTGACTAAACTGTGTGAATGTCTGTATCCGTCTGTTTGTTGGTGTGTAAGTGGATGCATGGATTTGCGAATAGCTACATGAGTGTCTATATGGGTTATTGATTGGTTCTCTGAGTATCTGTATGGCTGCCTGAGTGTTTGTGTGGGTGGGGTGTATGTGACTCTATACATAGATGTGTGAGTGGGTGATTCACTGGGTGCATGATTTCAAGAGTGCATCTGTGATGGACTGCTTGGGTGGGTGAGTGTGTGTATGGGTGTGTTAGTGAGTGAATGTATATCTCAGTGGTACATGTGCGAGTAACTACATATGTAAAAGGCAGTATATATGTGTGTTAGAGTATTTAAATGGCTATAAGTGAGAGTGTGTTATTGTGAGAGTGGCTGTATGGATGCGTGTGTGCTTGTATCAGTTATTGTATAAGAGCGTAAGAATGTGCTAGTATTTGTATGAGTAAGTGAGCTGGTGTGTGTATAACTGTATAGGTGAGTAAATGGGTGTGTGATAAATTTTTTGCATGACTGACTAGGTGTGCGAGTACCTCTATGGTTGAGTGGCGGTGTGTGAGTGTTTATATAGGTGTATGAGTGCATATGATAGTCCTGTACTGAGTGACTGTAAGTATGAGTGACTGTACAGGTGAGTGAGTGGATGTGTGTGTAGACCTAAGAATCAGTGAGTGGGTATGTAGTTTTTGGTGTTGGAGTGTCTATGGTTTTGAGAATGGCAGTCTGTAATTTAGAGTGGGTGTATCAAAAGTTATATTAGGGTGTGAGAAGATGCATGAAATTATCACATGGATGATGTCATCAGTGATGTCATTTGAGATGTCATTTGAGATGTCATCAGTGATGTCACTGACCATGTCATGAGTGATGTAATATGTGACGTCATCAGCAGTGCATTGCGGGGGCGCGAGTTATAGTTAGCTGAACTAACTATAACAGGGGAATTTCACGGGTTTTGTACGAGTGCAATGTCCAACTAACTATAACTGTCCCTAAAACCTATGGTTTTTTCAGTGAATTTCAAAGGTTTTTAAATGTTAATTTCTAACTATAACGTGTCTGAAACCTATGGTTTTTTCAGTGAATTTCAAAGGTTTTTTAAATGCTAATTTCTAACTATAACGTGCCTGAAACCTATGGTTTTTTCAGTGAATTTCAAAGGTTTTTTAAATGCTAATTTCTAACCATAACGTGCCTGAAACCTATGGTTTTTTCAGTGAATTTCAAAGGTTTTTTAAATGCTAGTTTCTAACTATGCCAACAGAGGTAGGACATGTGAAGAAAGAAGAAAAACGCACAGAAAGAAGCAAAAGATGTGCAGAAAGAACCAACAGAGGAGCAGAAAGAGGCCTTGTTGCAAAATCATCCTGTGCCCACAACTTTTTCAGACGGGTACAGGTGGTAACTGACTCTGACTAACCAGAGCCAGTGCGCGTTTGCACAGTGGTGAAGGAGGGGGGGCCTGAGGTGACATGTGTGCAAACGCGCCCCGTGGCGCGTTTTAAGTTGCAGGATTAAGTCCCCTTGAATCCTGAGGGTCCCTGGGGCCCAACTAGCCCCCCAGGTACCTACAGTTAGGACCACAGAGCTGAGTTGCATTGAGGCGTTCCGAGGCCACGCACTTTTTTTCCCCTCTCTGCAACGCAACTCTGTTGTGCTTACTGAAGGTACTTGGTGGGCTAGTTGGCCCCCAGGATTCAAAGGAATTAACTCCCCAACTTAAAACGCACCACAGGGCGTGTTTGCGCACATGTCACCTGAGGCCCCGCCCCCTCCCTTCACCACTGTGCAAACGCGCCCGTGGCGCGTTTTAAGTTGGGGGATTAGGTCACCTTGAATCCTGAGAGTCCCTGGGGCCCAACTAGCCCACCAGGTACTTCCAGTAAGCACCACAGGCCTGCGTTGCAACGCCTGTAACAAATTGTGCAGTTGTGTTTAGGTAGTGAAGAGGGTCGTGCAGGGGGTAGTGTTTTAGGGTTTAGGGTAGTGCAGTGGTGTTTGTGTAGTGTAGGGGGTCATGCTGGGGGTGGGTTTAGGGTAGTGCAGTGGTGTTTGGGTAGTGTAGGGAGTCGTGCTGGGGGAGTGTTTTAAGGTTTAGGGTAGTACAGTGGTGTTTGGGTAGTGTAGGGGGTCGTGCTGGGGTTAGTGTTTTAGGGTTTAGGGTAGTGCAGTGGTGTTTGGGTAGTGTAGGGGATACTGCTGGGGGTAGTGTTTTAGGGTTTAGGGTAGTGCAATGGTGTTTGGGTAGTGTAGGGGGTACTCCTGGGGGTAGTGTTTTAGGGTTTAGGGTAGTGCAGTGGTGTTTGGGTAGCGTAGGGGGTACTGCTGGGGGTAGTGTTTTATGGTTTAGGGTAGTGCAGTGGTGTTTGGGTAGTGTAGGGGTTCGTGCTGCGGGGTAGTTTTTAGGGTTTAGGGTAGTGCAGTGGTGTTTGTGTAGTGTAGGAGGTCGTGTTTTAGGGTTTAGGGTAGTGCAGTGGTCTTTGGGTAGTGTAGGGAGTCGTGCGGGGGTATTGTTTTAGAGTTTAGGGTAGTGCAGTGGTCTTTGGGTAGTGTAGGGGGTTGTGCGGGGTGTAGTGTTTTAGGGATTAGGGTAGTGCATTGGTATTTGGGTAGTGTAGGGGGTCATGCGGGGGTAGTGTTTTAGGGTTTAGGGCAGTGCAGTGGTGTTTATGTAGTGTAGGGGGTCGTGCTGGGGGAGTGTTTTAGGGTTTAGGGCAGTGCAGTGGTGTTCGGGTAGTGTAGGGGGTCGTGCTGGGGGAGTGTTTTAGGGTTTAGGGCAGTGCAGTGTTGTTCGGGTAGTGTAGGGGGTCGTGCTGGGGGAGTATTTTAGGGTTTAGGGTAGTGCAGTGGTGTTCGGGTAGTGTAGGGGGTCATGCTGGGGGTAGTGTTCTAGGGTTTAGGGCAGTGCAGTGGTGTTCGGGCAGTGTAGGGGGTCGTGCTGGGGGTGGTGTTTTAGGGTTTAGGGCAGTGCAGTGGTGTTCGGGCAGTGTAGGGGTCGTGCTGGGGGTGGTGTTTCAGGGTTTAGGGCAGTGCAGTGGTGTTCGGGCAGTGTAGGGGGTCGTGAAGGGGTGGTGTTTCAGGGTTTAGGGCAGTGCAGTGGTGTTCGGGCAGTGTAGGGGGTCGTGCTAGGTGTGGTGTTTCAGGGTTTAGGGCAGTGCAGTGGTGTTCGGGCAGTGTAGGGGGTCATGCTGGGGGTGGTGTTTCAGGGTTTGGGACAGTGCAGTGGTGTTCGAGCAGTAAAGGGGGTCATCCTGGGGGTGGTGTTTCAGGGTTTAGGGCAGTGCAGTGGTGTTTGGGCAGTGTAGGGGGTGGTGCAGGGGGTGGTGTTTCAGGGTTTAGGGCAGTGCAGTGGTGTTCGGGCAGTGTAGGGGGTCATGCAGGGGTGGTGTTTCAGGGTTTAGGGCAGTGCAGTGGTGTTCGGGCAGTGTAGGGGGCGGTGCAGGGGGTGGTGTTTCAGGGTTTAGGGCAGTACAGTGGTGTTCGGGCATTGTAGGGGGTGGTGCTGGGGCTGGTGTTTCAGGGTTTAGGGCAGTGCAGTGGTGTTTGGGCAGTGTAGGGTGTTGTGCTGGGGCTGGTGTTTCAGGGTTCAGGGCAGTGCAGTGGTGTTCGGGCAGTGTAGGGGGCGGTGCAGGGGGTGGTGTTTCAGGGTTTAGGGCAGTGCAGTGGTGTTCGGGCAGTGTAGGGGGTCGTGCTGGGGCTGGTGTTTCAGGGTTTAGGGCAGTGCAGTGGTGTTTGGGCAGTGTAGGGTGTTGTGCTGGGGCTGGTGTTTCAGGGTTCAGGGCAGTGCAGTGGTGTTCAGGCAGTGTAGGGGGTCGTGCTGGAGGCTGGTTTTTCACGGTTTAGGGCAGTGCAGTGGTGTTCGGGCACTGTAGGCGGTCGTGCTGGGGCTGGTGTTTCAGGGGTTCAGGGCAGTGCAGTGGTATTCAGGCAGTGTAGGGGGTCGTGCTGGGGCTGGTGTTTCAGGGTTTAGGGCAGTGCAGTGGTGCTCGGGCAGTGTAGGGGGTCGTGCTGGGGGTGATGTTTCAGGGTTTAGGGTAGTGCAGTGGTGTTCGGGCAGTGTAGGGGGTCGTGCAGGGGCTGGTGTTTCAAGGTTTAGGGCAGTGCAGTGGTGTTCGGGCAGTGTAGGGGGTCGTGCTGGGGCTGGTGTTTCAGGGTTTTGGGCAGAGCAGTGGTGTTCGGGCAGTGTAGGGGGTCATGCTGGGGGTAGTGTTTCAGGGTTTAGGGCAGTGCAGTGTTGTTCGGGCAGTGTAGGGGGTCGTGCTGGGGGTGGTGTTTCAGGGTTTAGGTCAGTGGTGTTCGGGCAGTGTAGGGGTCTTGCTGGGGGTGATGTTTCAGGGTTTAGGGCAGTGCAGTGGTGTTCGGGCAGTGTAGGGGGTCTTGCTGGGGGTAGTGTTTCAGGGTTTAGGGCAGTGCAGTGGTGTTCGGGCAGTGTAGGGGGTCATGCTGGGGGTGGTGTTTCAGGGTTTAGGGCAGTGCAGTGGTGTTCGGGCAGTGTAGGGGTCGTGAAGGGGGTGGTGTTTCAGGGTTTAGGGCAGTGCAGTGGTGTTCGGGCAGTGTAGGGGGTCGTGCTAGGGGTGGTGTTTCAGGGTTTAGGGCAGTGCAGTGGTGTTCGGGCAGTGTAGGGGGTCATGCAGGGGCTGGTGTTTCAGGGTTTAGGGCAGTGCAGTGGTGTTCGGGCAGTGTAGGGGGTCGTGCTGGGGGTAGTGTTTTAGGGTTTAGGGTAGTGCAGTGGTGCTTGTGTAGTGTAGGGGGTCGTGCTGGGGGTAGTGTTTTAGGGTTTAGGGTAGTGCAGTGGTGTTTGTGTAGTGTAGGGGGTCATGTTTTAGGGTAGTGCAGTAGTGTTTGGGTAGTGTAGGGGGTCGTGCTGGGGGTAGTGTTTTAGGATTTAGGTTAGTGCAGTGGTGTTTGGGTAGTGTAGGGGTCGTGCTGGGGGTAGTGTTTTAGGGTTTAGGGTAGTGCAGTGGTGTTTGTGTAGTGTAGGGGCTCGTGCTGGGGGTAGTGTTTTAGGGTTTAGGGCAGTGCAGTGGTGCTTGTGTAGTGTAGGGGGTCGTGCTAGGGGTGGTGTTTCAGGGTTTAGGGCAGTGCAGTGGTGTTTGTGTAGTGTAGGGGGTCATGTTTTAGGGTAGTGCAGTGGGTTTGGGTAGTGTAGGGGGTCGTGGTAGTGTTTTAGGATTTAGGTTAGTGCAGTGGTGTTTGGGTAGTGTAGGGGGTCGTGCTGGGGGTAGTGTTTGAGGGTTTAGGATAGTGCAGTGGTGCTTGTGTAGTGTAGGGGGTCGTGCTGGGGGTAGTGTTTTAGGGTTTAAGGTAGTGCAGTGGTGTTTTTGTAGTGTAGGGGTCATGTTTTAAGATGCAATGCTCCAATACCTGACCAGTCTGCACTACATAAAACTGCAAAAAAACTAAAAATAAAAAGTGTTTTGCACACTTTTGTCATTGGGCTATATATGGGATACATCTGGGTAATATTTGTGCTACATTTGGGCTCTTTTTTCACTGGTGGCCATCTTGGAAGACTTCTTTGTTATGAAGTTTCCTAATTTCTTCATTTACTGCAGTCTCCTCAGTAGGAAATGCTTTCAGTTTTTACTTTGATTCCATCAAGAAGGCATTCAGATGTGTCTCACATCTGCCATAAGTTCAGAATGTTAGCACTCTAGTTGCTCATTAGATCACTGGAGTAAAGCTACTGCTCACCAGGGAGTTAACTGGTAGTCTGCTGCTGGTATTGAAAGTGATTGTTTCAGTCTGCATGTCAGAATTTTCTAATGAAATAGAAGAGGATTTGAGATCTCACTTAAAACATGCCCTAATTTTTCTTTCTGCAGCACTAACCATAATTTCTATTTCAAAAAGAACCCCTCATTTTGTTCCTTTTTAAATTAAATGTTTTAAGTGTTACCGGTTTATTCCAATCAAGATGGCTTCAGATGTGCCATACATTTGTCATAAGTAAGGCTGTTAGCGCTCTAGTTGTTCTTTAGAACACTCTGGGAAGCTGCAGTAGAACACAAAGGCATCAACTGGCAGGCTGCTCCTGTTGAAATATAACAGGAAGATATTTGAGATCACACTTGTAATATGTCCTAATTTTTCTTTCTACAGCACTAACCATAATTTCTATGACAAAATGAACCCCATCATTTTGTTCCTTTTTAAATTAAATGTTTTAAGTGTTACCAGTTTATTCCAATCAAGATGGCTTCAGGTGTGCCATACTTTTGTCATAAGTAAGGCTGTTAGCACTCTAGTTGTTCTTTAGAACACTCTGGGAAGCTGCAGTAGAACCCAAAGGCATCAACTGGCAGGCTGCTCCTGTTGAAATATAACAGGAAGATATTTGAGATCACACTTGAAACATGTCCTAATTTTTCTTTCTACAGCACTAACCATAATTTCTATGACAAAATGAACCCCATCATTTTGTTCCTTTTTAAATTAAATTGTTTAAGTGTTACCAGTTTATTCCAATCAAGATGGCTTCAGGTGTGCCATACTTTTGTCATAAGTAAGGCTGTTAGCACTCTAGTTGTTCTTTAGAACACTCTGGGAAGCTGCAGTAGAACACAAAGGAATCAACTGACAGTCTCTGCCCTTGTTGGATGTACATGTTTTACTGAGAATGTCAGACTTCATTCTCACATGAGTGAGAAAGATAATGTGAATTTACAGAAAATATGCTCTCATTTTAGCTTCTGGAGCACCTTCCAAACCTCCATGGGACAAGCATGAGAAAATAGTGTTCTCTCAAACATGATTCATGATATCCCAGCAGAAGGTTTTCACATGGTAAAATCACCTTAGAATACACCACAATTCCTAAAATTAGTATGGTACCATCAACAAATAAATTCTAATGTAACTAAAGCCTGTTATCACCCTTTATAGTTCTCCTTTTGGTGACCCTCAAAATCTTCTATTCACTACAATGCATTTCAATGAGGTACTATCATTTATATTGGTCCCAAGATGGCTGCCAGCAATTCCAGGATGAAGTGCTGACAGCCAATCAGATCTCACAATGACATGTGTGGTTAGGCTCCGCCCAGATATATATGTGACTTTACTTTTGATTTTCTCAGGAACTACTGAACGGATTTACACCATTTAAGCAAAGGCACGACACTGAACCAAGGGCTACCTCTTTGCCAAATTTGGTGTAATTCCGTTCAGCAGTTCGGGCTGTAGCTGCGACTAAAGGTTCCTATGGAAAAATGAATGGGGAAAACGCGTTTTGGGACCCCCCTTTTATCTCGGCCCCCGCTTGACGTATCACCCGAGACTTTCAGGATAGGAGCGGACCGGAGCGCCCCAACAAGTTGGAAACTTTCGCGAAGATTCGTCAACCGGCGCCAACGTTATTTCAAATAGAATGTCGCGGATTTCCTATGGATAATAGGTTTTAACTATAACTATCTACTGGCGACCGCAGTAGATTATATATATATATATATATATATATATATATATATATATCCTACTGGCGGTCGCCAGTAGGTAGTTATATTTAGAACCTAGTTTCTATAGGAAAAGCGTTTTTTGATTTGCCAGTAACTTTGGCGCCGTTTGACGAATCTTCACGAAATGTTCAAAACTAATTGTTCACTCAGGTCAGCTCCTGTCTTGAAAGTTTCGGGGTTATTCGTCAAGGGGGGGCCGAGAAAAAAGGGGGGTACCAAAACGTGTTTTCTCCATGTTAATTTCCATAGGAAACTTTAGACACGGCTAGAGCCTGAACTGCTGAACGGAATTACACCAAATTTGGCAGAGAGATAGCTCTTGGTCCAGAAAGCACGCTTTTTTTTAAATGGTGTAATTTTGTTAAGTAGTTTTTGAGATATTTAAAGATTTACAGATATCGATATTTGAGAATTGTGAGATCTGATAGGCTGCCAACACTTCAAACCAGGAAGTGTTGGCAGCCATCTTCTGCCTCGGACCGAGGGAGAGGGAAAAAGGTGACAGTAAGATTAAAAAACAAAAAAAGGGGGCAGGGTAGGAACACCCTGACCCCCCAGACCTGCTCAGGGGGTCCCACAGGGACCCTCAGGCCTAAAAAAAGCATTTTTTTAAAAAACATTTTCGGCCGGGTCGTGCTGGGTGCGCGAACCCCATCAAAAATGGAAAACAAAATGAACCGCGGACTACTGCGCTTCGCTTTTTAAAGCCCCCGGGTGAGCCAGGTCCCGGGGGCAATCCTTAATTCTGTAGCGAGGACCTCAGGGTACAAGTGGACTTCATCCTCCGAGCAGCAGTGCGCCAGGAGCCGCGTTTGCAGAGTGGTGTAAAAAGGGGCGTAGCCTCGGACCACCTCTCTGCAATCCAGCTATGTGGCGCTTACTGGAGGTACCTGGTGGGCTAGTTGGCCCCCAGGGACCCTCAGTATTCAAGGGGAATTAATTCCCCAACTTACAACGCGCCAGGGGGCGCGTTTGCAGAGTGGTGGAGAAAGGGGGCATGGCCTGGTATGAGAAGTTAGCAATCCTGCTGTGTGGGACTTACTGGAGGTAATAGGAGGGGTAGTTGGCCCCCAAGGTTGACGTTGGGGGCTAACTACGCCTGCTGTTACCTCCAGTAAATCCCACACAGTGGGATTGCTAAGAGGTGTTCGGAGGCCACGCTCACCTTTCTCCACCACTTTGCAAACGCGACTGCTATGTTATAGTTAGAAATTAGCATTTAAAAAACCTTAGAAATTCACTGAAAAAATCATAGGTTTTAGGGACGTTATAGTTAGAAATTAGCATTTAAAAAACCTTAGAAATTCACTGAAAAACCATAGGTTTTAGGGACGTTATCGTTAGAAATTAGCATTTAAAAAAACCTTAGAAATTCACTGAAAAACCATAGGTTTCAGGGACGTTATAGTTAGTTGGACATTTTACTCGTACAAAACCAGAGAAATTCGGCTGTTATAGTTAGTAGAGCTAACTATAACTCGCGCCCCCGCAATGCACTGCTGATGACGTCACATATTACATCACTCATGACATGCTCAGTGACATCACTGATGACATCACTGATGTAGGGATGTATTGCAAAGGTCCATCACCAGCAATGATATACTGTATTCTACCAATCGAGAACGTGCTCATTTACCAGCAACAACATACTCATTATAATATACTGTATTCAACCATCGTAAATGTGCACCGTTTTTATGGTCAGTCAAGAATTACACGCTGTCAAATGTAAGGAGGGGGGACAAGCACATTTTTTAAACATAATCCGATTACAGTCAGCATCCGGCGTTTGCACAGTTACGGCGGTACGTGCACGCGACTCGCTAGCTACAAGAAGGCACCAGTACCGCGGTCGGCTGCTTCCTGTATTCATGACAGAGCCGCCATTCGGGTAAGTGCCATGTCCGTACTGTAGTCCACAGTGCGCGGACACACTGCAGTCCTTTAGAGCTATGTTATGCAGGCATTCATTTTTGTAAAGTTCGCTCCCTTAACCGTGCTTTATGTAATTGCCGAGACTTTGACTCCCAGGAGAGCCGACGCGCCATAATTACTCCGTGCACTTTTCCCTTGACTCTCCGGTTCTTCAGCTCGGAAACACGCACAGCGCATATTGTTCCCTGTGCACCGCTTTGTCATTTAAATGATAGTTCACTTTGTGGGCAATTTAGTAGCCACGGTGTACGTTAACTCTTATTTATTCACCAACACTGTTTTTTTTTTTTTTAAGTACCAGCTCCTTAGTTTACTACGGTTCTAATCCACAGGAATTTCTGGGTTTAATCCAAGAAACAATTTGTAATTTATACCTAATATATTATCCTTTAGTTCACGATGACATTGAGAGGTGTGGTGCAGCGGCCAGGGCAGCTGACTTTGGAGCACAGGGCAAACGGTTCGATCCCCGGCTCCGGCGGCAGCGCAGCTCAGCACCATGTGACTCTGGGCAATAGCTCACTTAATTTCCACGACGGCCCCCAGCGCCTTGAGACCCGTAAGGGTGAGTAGTTCGCGCTTTACAAATACGGATTTAGTTATATCTTAAATATGAACGCAGTCTCTTGTCCTATTAACTTTAGCCTTCATTCATTCTTGTTGCAGGTTACTAGCCAACCACCTCCATTATTGGACTGTGGTTACTTCTATTCATTTACAGTGAGTTTTCTGCAAAGTTGCACTGTTTATCATTTGTGATTATGTTATTAGATCCTCTGGTAGACTACTCCTGATTTTCGCCTCTGACCCTTTAGGAGCTTACGGGCCCCACATCTAAAACACAGCCGGATTCTTCGAGCTGTATCACATTGGTAATTACCCCTTTAATTTTGCTAATAACTTTACTGCCTCTTCGTCCACATCACCCAATTAATGCTTGCTCAAATTAATTCCAGGTGCTTCCGTCCCCCCCCTCGTCACGAGTCTCCAAGGTCCTGATGAAGACCCCCCAATAAGGCTGGAATCACCTTTATGATTACAGGGGTCGAAACGTCGACATATTTTATTGTGCATCAAACATAGGTGACAGAGATTTGTGTATCTGTACCTATTATGTTATGTTTTTCACTATTTGCATTTGCCAAGTAACTGGCGGGATAGGTTCTACAATCCTTGGATGTATGTAAAACACCGTCCTTCCCCTTCCTCTACACCATCATGCAACCCTTCCTAAACACTCACCCCCTCCCCTCCTTCCCCCTTTTTCTTCTGAGCACCACATTTTATGATCCTTTGATTCATACAATCATTATTTGTTTGATTTATTCATTAGTTTGTGATGCAAATTAAATCACAAGTACTTATTGACTTATTTTGTGATGTCTAAATTATTTTTATGTATGCAAGAATTTATGTCTTCCAAGTTGGTTTGCAATTGAACTCCACAGTGACCATTCTCTTTGTGTACCATATGAATACCCGGGTCCAGTGGTCTAACGGGTCACCCCATTTATATATAACCCTTTAATGTGCAGGTACTACCTGCGAGGGTACGTTTTATACTTTCATTTGACTCGGCATGTCAGAGTACAAAACTTTGTCATACACAGAGGAATACATCAACCGGTTGATTCAGGGTCAATCGAACACCCTTTTTCTCACATCCAATACTCCCAATATTGACTTCTCATTGAATGAGAAAATTAGTAAATTGGAGAGGCTTGAAAAGAAACTAGTCAGGACTAGACTACATGGTCACCTCCTCACGAAATATTTGCAGGCAAATATTATACCTGTGGGGCTCCAGGTCAAGAACGAGGCCAGCAATTTTTGTTGATGTGCCAAAATTCAAAGAGGGTTTTTAGTCATGTGGCGGAACAATTGTTTGCGTCATTGGTTGGTCCTGGGCATAGAAATTGCTCTGGAACAGGTCGAAAAAATTACTTAAAGAAATCACTGATCTAAAGCGTGAAATTTCTGAAGACTCTGCCCTAACCAATGCTAAGGAGGCTTTAGAACGACTTGAGAAAACGATCCAGGAATTTGACACTACCACACAGGCGAAGAAACTGGACAAGTTATCGAAGGACATACGGTTCTATGATAAAAAAACTTACCTATCCATACCTTCAAGAGGATTACTACAAACAGGATTCACAAGGCCGCTTTGCCAACAGAGGGCAAGGAAGATACAGAGGAAACAGACGTTTCACCACCTTTTCAGAATCCTCAGGATCCAATAGCACCGGCAGTAAAAGCGACCAACCAGGCCTGAGCGCAGGTTATCAATACCAGGAAGGATGGTATCAGCCACAAGCAGGTCCGTCTTTTTTAGAGGACGCACAATGGAGACCACCAAGGGGGAGAAGTTACAACTGGAACAGGGGCCAATCACGAGGCCCTCCCCAGCAAGGTCAGAACTGGGATGGTGGGAGATCGAGAGGCCAGAATCAGAAGCAGGTGAGGTTTCCACAGGAGAACCACGGAGAGATCCAGACGCGACGCCAGGTTTACAGGTGGTAACGAAGAAGAACCCAATTATCAACTTATCTGCTCACGAACTGACGGATAATGAAATTAACATCTTGAACAAAGGCCTCTCTTATGTACCCACCACCTACCCAAATAAATTCAACATCAAAGCGGAACTCCATAGGTTCTTACGGAAGATTAGATTGAGATACCATTTCAGGCATTCACCATCGGCGCCATCAACATCCAACACTGGCCTCAGGGTCCCATCCACTTTTATGCCACTGAGCCACATGATGTCCCACAGAATTCTCACTTATGAGAGCATGGTACTTAATGATGTGATGAAGGCATGTTCCACCAGACGCTATGTCAGACACAATGTCACCGCCGGTGAGCGGGAGGCACTCAACTCTCTCAAGAATAACAGGTCGATTGACTTCTTTTGTGATGTCTAAATTATTTTTATGTATGCAAGAATTTATGTCTTCCAAGTTGGTTTGCAATTGAACTCCACGTGTTGATTGACAAAGGCAGTTGTACTGCCGAAACGCGTCTCTTTGTTATGTTGCCTGTCCAGAGAGACCGGATCGATTAAAACAGCAATTTTATTCCTGCCTACTGAGTGCTAATTCTCTAACTATTGAGCTGGAGGAGTTTGTGGAGATATATATATATATATCATATACACAAACCACACACATATAAATTTATGTTTGTTTATATAACTGTATATTTGTATTTAGTGTTAAATGTTATTTAAATGCATTTAATATACATTATATTATTATTATATATTAATATGTTTAAGATTTACAATTTTAAAATATATATATTAAATAACAATATTTGTGTATTTTTCTGACGATGTTAGTGTGAAACAATATTTTTCTTTCAATATTTTGTTCTTACCATTATAAGTATAGGAAAACGATTTTTTTATAATCAATATTTATGATATTTCTGTATCACGATACTGTTGTGATCGATATTAGGCCAGGGATCCCCAAAGCCACCTTAAGGTTTCATCCTTCTGCAGCTGACATATTTAAATTAGAAATAGTAACAAATTATGTTTACATCATTTGGAATTATTAGAAATGTCGGATGCAGTGCCATATAAAACCAAGCTATTATTAGTAGTAATAATACCATCACATGTCTATCAGAGCCAAAGACACATTTTGCAAATAAATATACTAATTGTGTGCATGTACACCTGGCATATTAGTAGAAATAGTTTGCTTTTATTAAAAAAACTTTTTGGGCAATTAGCTTGGATTTGTGCTATGTTTTAATGGAAGCAAATGTAAAAGAAAAATATGTGTATTGTTTTCCATGCTAGGTTCTAAGCATGTATCTGTGAACAGAAGCATGCCTAACACAGATGGAGAACAGGACTCGTCACATGAGAAGGTTGACAAAATGTGCATTTTACATATTTACCTGACAAATGTTGGAACAACAGTGACAGGGTGAAGCTGGTACAAGTTGGACGGACTCGAAATAGAGAAGATGCGTTTTGAGGCTGATCTTTAAAAGGGGATAGAGGGGTTTATGATTGTGAGCCTTACAGAATAGCCTCCCATTGCGATGGGACTAGCATGTGAGGTGAGTGGAAGCAAAGCTGCCAGGATGGTGTTTGCTAACAATGAGCAGACGATGGTTGGAGAAGCGCAGAGGTTGGGACTGTGACTTTTGAGCACAAGTTTCAGGGAGTTGAGGGGGCATAACATGAATCCTCATAAAGAGCAAGGCAAAAATCTTCTAGTGGGCTATGATGCTGGCAGAAACGCCAGTCAGCCTACAGTTGGTGAAGGTGATGAGCTGCTTTCAATGAAAAAAAGAAGAACACTCAGGTTGCAAAGCCAAAACATTTGTTATAATTTGGAGGCCATTAGCTAGACTGTTTTATCATCATAACGTATTAATTAAAACTGAAATCATGAGGAGCACAGTTGTTTGCAATTAGAGAAAGAGATACATTTTCTAATACCCAGGAGATAATATCTGGTTACAGTTTAAGTTAAGGAGCAATGCATGTCAAATATGACAAGATTGGAATACTCACAGGAGATGGGTTTGAAGACAGAAAGTAGATGATATGCTTTTTTGTTGTTGCTAGATTCTTTTTAGCCCTTTCTCCTGCTGCCACCAACATGCCTGCCTGAACAAGGAAAACTAGAACGCTTCGAGGGCACGCCAGCCATGGGCTCGGGCATATTGGCAAACACAGAAAACATCCTGGAGTTCATGGAAACACTGGTGGCATGCATCATCACAAAATCAACAAATATTATTCAGGGTATTTCGGCAAAGTTGGTATAAGATATTTGCATCTGTGAAGAATCAGCAGTTCTGTCCAACAATCAACTTGGATAATCTCCGAACTCTAGTTAGCAAGCAGACCAGGTTTAACTATGCAAAGAAGTCAGAAGGGCCAGCCCCGATCACTGATGTAGTGCAGTCGGGCTATTACATATCTTGGGAAAGGGAAAACTACCTACACAGACTGTAATTGTAAAAGCCACGTTTTTCAGCAGAAGAGCACAGGAGAAGATCAAAGATGCTGGTGGAGCATGTGTTATTATGGCATAAGTGTTGGCTGATTCAAATGAATAAAGAAATTATATCTCTGCAAGGTAAAAAAAAAAAGTAGATATATTTTTTAGAAGAACTCTGCATGAAGGAATGTAAAGCCATCCACTGCCTGATTGCAGTGATAGTTAAGATTTGAATGTAAAGGAGTGGTCTGAAAGAGGGAGAGGAGAGGAATTCTTGGGTGTTCAAAGTATAAAATTGGTAGAAAATGGTTGAAGATGGTAGTATATTAACCAAGGAGCATCTGTACAGGTAGAATAGTAAGGGCCTACAGCTGAGCCTTATGTAACAACCACCAGGAGAGAAGAGAATACGTACTGGGTCAAGTATAACAAGACATAGAATGAGCAATTTTAGAAGTATGAAAACAATATTTGAATCTAGAGTCAGTGATGTCAAGAGAGGCAAGGGTGTTGACAAAGACAGAATGGTTGAGGACTCATTAAGGAGGCTGATAGGTCAGTGAGCAAAGGTATAGCTCATAGTCTTTCATGGTGTACAGATGTAATGTCATTTGAGATATACAAGAAAGCAGTATCTGCTTAAAAGCATGAAAACCAGACTGTAGAGGATCATGTATAGAGTAAGCAGTTGATAACTAGACTGTTTTTTTTACAGAAGCTATAATACAACAGTGGTGTAAAACACTAATTAGCAACTGGCTGACAGTCAAGAAACTGAAATGAGGACAGGAGAAACAGTTTAAAGGCTTGAGGATACAAGGATAAGAAGGGGGAAGGAATAGGTTGGTGGCTTTGGATATTGAGAATATTTTCTTTGGGAGGAGGGCAGAGAAGAACAAGTTACTTATCTTCGGTAACGCATTTTCTGGTAGAGACTATCAGCTACAGATTCCTTACCTTTGCATTTACCAGGTGTCAAGCTGGATCCGGAAACTTTTGCTGAGCAATATCCCTTGTGTGCGCTGTTGGGTGGCTCAATTCGGCTTCGTGTGACGTCGTCGGCGTCGTTAGCATTGGTTATGACGTCGCAGTACCTATATAGGCACCACCCAGGCGTGCGGATGTCAGTACTTTTTGTTTTTTCCATGCCAGAGGCACAGAGCCACGAAAGTAACTGACGTAGTTGTGTGCAAAACTAGGGCCCTGAAAAGGGGGGAGTAACCCTAGCCCTACAACATTAGTCCGCAAGGCGAGGAGGCATGGGTGAGGCTGTAAGGAATCTGCAGCTAGATAGAGTCCCTACCAGATAATGCGTTACTAAAGGTAAGTATATTTTTCATCCCTTAGAGACCTCCAGCTGCAGATTCCTTACCTTTGAATTAGATACCCAAGGCATAAAATCCCGGCGGTGGGTTGCGGACAAATACCTCAAACTAAGAAGTCCTGCAGGACCGAAAGGGCAAAATGCCCGTCCCTGCGGACCTGACTGTCCAGGCAGTAAACATGTGCAAAGATGCCCACGTTGCTGCCTGGCAGATGTCCAGGACTGGGACACCCCATGCCAAGGCCATAGTCACAGTCTTTTCACTGGTGGAATGAGCCCTCAAGGGGCTGCTTCTTTGCCAAGGCATAGCAAAGCTTAATGCTGAGAATGGCCCAGCAAGAGATGGTCCTTTTCTGCACTGCCCTTCCCTTCTTAGCTCCCACGTACCCCACAAAGAGTTGGTCGTCCACCCGGAACTCTTGTGTGGTCAAAGTAGAACGACAACGCTCTTTTTGGGTCCAGTCGGTGGAGACGCTCCTACTCTTTAGAGGGATGCGGGGGAGCAAAGAAGGTGGGCAATGTGATGGATTGACCCAGCACCACTTTGTCTGGAAAATACATCAGATAGGAAGGCGAGCAAGATAATGCCCTCAACTCACTTATACTCTGGGCAGATGTAATCGCCACTGCAAAAAAGGCTGTTTTGATGGTCAACAGCCAGAGGGGACAGTTATGTAAAGGCTTGAAGGGAGCACACATTAGGTAGGTGAGGACAAAATTAAGGTCCCACTGTGGCATAACAAAGGGCGTGGGTGAAAATAAGTGAGCCAGCCCTTTTAGAAACCTATGTACAATCGGAGACTTAAAGAGAGAGGGCTGGTCTGGCAGCCGCAAAAAAGCAGACAGAGCAGAAAGGTAACCCTTGAGAGATCCCAAAGCAGAGCCCTGTTGGGCAAGGGTCAGAATGAATTTTAAAAAAAAGTAGAAAGAGGAGCAGAAAGAGGATCAATAGACCTTTCTGTGAAGTATAATACAAATTTCTGCCAACGGCAGGCATATACCATCTTAGTGGAGGGGCGCCTGGCAGCCAAAATAACATTACCTACTTCGGGAGGAAGGTCAAAAACCATCAACTGCCGACGCTCAATCTCCACGCATGGAGGCGCAGAGTTGACAGGTTTGGGTGGAGGACCCTCCCCTGCTGCTGCAACAGAAGATCCTCCTGAAGAGGCAGCCTGATCGGAGGATCGATGCTCTTCTTCAGAAGAACGAGTTACTTACCTTCGGTAACAATGTATCTGGTAGAGACACAGTCTAGCCGCAGATTCCTTAACTTAGAATATCCCCAGGCGTCAGACTGGATCTGGAAAACTTTTTCCCCAGCAGTACCTCTGCACGCCGGGGGCGGCATCGCCCGGCTCCGTCCTGACGTCATCCACGGAAGTGACGTCAATGGAGCCATATAAGACCCTCCCGGCGTGCTGATGTCAGTTTTCTACAGTGACACGTTTCCGCGCCACAACGCGGAGCCACGGCAAAAACTGTGAGAGTATAGGAACAGTGTGCCAAAAAAGAACAAAACCCTTGAAACAACAATGATAAGAAAGCATAGAGTGAGAAACAACACCATGTTTGAAAAAGTACTCAACACTTGAAAGGACTGAAGGGAGCGAACAGAGCACCCGCCCCAGCAAAAGTCTCATCAAAGCGAAGAGCTGTGCTCCCCCTAAGAGGCAACGGCAGTGGAAAGGAATGGCATGACAAACGAAGGACAGTATGCAACCAAAGGATGGAACTGTATGAAAAACAGTCTGTAACCACAGGATGTAACTGTAAAGGACCACAAGACTGGAACAACATGACTCATTGCAAGGGACCAGAAGTGAACAACAACATAGAATGTTCACCACACCCCCCACAGTGACCTATGAACTGTAGCATAGTCAAATAGAATCTCAACCCAATCAACTACAGCATAGACAAGGAGACCCCAAAGAAATGGGGAGAAACAGACGAGGGCGGAGGGAGGGTAGGAAAACATGAGAATCTCCACACTGGAAGAACACAGGTGGAGAAGTATTGAAAAGCATAGAACCTCGCCACCCAAAAACAAGAATGGATGGAGAGCCAATGTGCCCAAAACAGAATGACACACCCTGCCCCAGAGGTAGGTGACTAGAGCACCCCTCAGGAAGACCAAAGCCACCTGTAAGGAGGCGATGTGGTAGAACTCCACCTGGAAAGGTCCTCGCAGAGCGGGGAGGATGGGTGGGCGTTAAGGTATCTGCGGCTAGACTGTGTCTCTACCAGATACATCGTTACCGAAGGTAAGTAACTCGTTCATCCGATAGAGACATCTAGCCGCAGATTCCTTAACTTAGAATAGATACCAAAGCCCTACCCCATTGGAGGAGGGTCTGCGACCGAAACCCACCAAGTTCCAAGAGAACTTATCCGTCAATAACATTGACTAATCACGGTGGGAACAGCAGTGCCAGCGCGGCTGACACCAGACCTATGAAGCCCTGTAAGGGAGTATGAACAAGGGGAGTCAAAGGCAGCACAATCCGTCAGAGGACGTCACAAGACCTCCCTCGTCCAGACAGGGACGAAAGGAGACACAGAACCAGAAAGGGCAGTGCATAATGGAAGAAAGTTTAGAAACTTCTGCAGAAAGAAGTTAAACTGAGCACCGGATCCCATGAATCCCCCAGAGACAGAGGCCCAGAAAAAGGGACAAGATAGTATGCCATTGTCAGAGCATACCCGCTGAACATACACCACAATGGATGCCAAAAGTGAAATGTGAGGGGACAGAAGTCACCATGCAGAGATATACAGTCATGACTACCAGGAGATACAGGTATGCGGATGATAGGATACACACAAGGAGACAGAGTGCGCCGTGAGAACCACACCACAGCTATGCAAAAGCCCAAGGAATGGGATTACTAACAGCACGCATGTGGCGGCAAAGAGAGGCGGGCACATCACCAGGGAGTCAACCAGCCAACCGTACCCAGAGGTACAAGCGGCAAAGGGAAAACGGCAAAAGCCGGGAACACACAGAGTGCCCTTTTCCATATGAGAGAGAGAGAGAGAGAGAGACAGAGAGAGAATCTGGGGCTAAAACCCCTGATACTAGGGCAAGGAAAAAACCTAGTATGCATACTCTCTCACTGTGTATTGAACCCATGATATATATACCTAAGACAAGAACGTATATGTATAAACAAATGAAGGAAAAGTGAAAAACAAGGGGGAAGCTCTAAGAGCATGCCCTAGATAAAGGAAAGTCGCACAATAGGTACCAACGGCACCGGTGTGAAGCATAGCAGGACACAACAGTGTCAAAAAATACCTAAAAGTGACAACATCCCCCCTGACGGGGACGGAACCGTGGCCCCCCTGCAAGACAGGCGGGGACACTGAACACTACACTTACGACCCCTGCGAGACAGGCGGGGACATTGAGCACTACACTCACCAGGAAGGAGTGAGAAACACACAGACAGAGGTCTGTCAGAAAAGGGCAGATACAGTCCCATATAGACATTGTATAATGAGAACGAGTATCCTAAAGACAAATACTTGCACCGTAACATACTCAAAAGAAAACAACAGTGCCTTTAGGTATGATTGGTAACTCACAACCAGTGAAACACCTGGAGTGGAACACAGAACCTTGGAATAAGAGTGACAGCCCTGAACCACTATGCCACAGTGAGGCAGGAAACACCCGCAGAGGCCAGGAGCGGGAGGACCTGAACCCTTGCGCGTAATAAGCAAAGGGACCGAAGTCCCTGCCAGGGAAGTGCATAAGGAAATAGGGTACAAGGTAACACGCAGCAAAAACGTAGCTGGCGGAAACTCCACTGCCCATAGGCAAAAGCCCCACAGGGCCTGAGCCAGGAGAGAAGACGGAAGCCCTTCCCCACACCAAGAATGGAGCGTAGAACACAGGCAAGACAGGGGGCGGAAGGTACACCGCCGGCACCCTGCGACAGCGAAAATGTCCTGTGTGTACCCACATAGTGTGTCTCCACAGAGACGGGAAGAAGCTACGGACCAACCGTAAACTACAACAGAGAACCCCCAGGAGAGAACCGCACCAACCTCGCGGGTCTCACTAGAGGGGAATTCCTACAACAGCAGGAAGAACGTTGACAAAAGAGAAGTATCCTAAGAAGACTCCGCAGGAGCCGCGGAAACCCCCGTGCCAGGAAGAGCAGCTATACAATAGCCAACAAGTACCCCACATAGGGTATGGCACATCCCTATAAAAACAAGGGACACCTCTTGAGCCGAGCTCTTAGACAGAGGACTAAAAAGAAATGCAGAAACAGCTGGCCAGCAGTAACAAAAGAAGGACAAGACGGCGAAAAGCCGCACAGTCTGTCTGGGTAATAACGTCTTGAACCCAGAGACGGAGCACCAGAAAAAGCAGTGACAATACTGCAACTAAAAGCAAAAGTCCACAACAAGGACTACAAACCATGGAATTCACGGAAACCCAGACATGAGATGTTGAACGCCCGAGTCAGCATGTCTGTCGAACAGGGTGACCCCATCAAAGGGCAAATCCCTAAGACGCTCCTGGACGTTGGTAGGGAAACAGCTATCGCGCAGCCAGGCATGGCGGCGCAGAGCAACTGACTGGGCCATAGCTCGACCCACCGAATCAGTGGTAACCATGGCCGACCGAATGGAAAATTGCGCCATTTCCCGGCCATCACGAATCAACCGCTCCAGGTCAGTCCGAGGACCCTCCGGAAGAGAGGGAAGGAGGCGCTCGACCGAGTCCCAAAGGGCAGAAGTAGCCCGCGCAAACATGCAAGACGTGTTCAGGGATCTAAGGCCTGCACTGGTGGACGCAAATACATGGCGGCCACACGACTCCAACCATTGAGATTCCCAAGTGGGAGAGAGTAACGGAGGAGGGGCAGAAGGCAACAAGACCGAAGCCGCCTGAATCACCAGCCCTTGAGCTCTAGGGTGGAGGGACAAACAGACAGGGTCTTCTGGAGCAGGGCGATGTCGATGTTCAATAGCACGATCCACCGGGTCCCCCGAAGAGGGCCTCGCCCAAGTCCCCAGAAGAACGTCGTACAACGACTCGCCAAAAGGCAACAAGGGCTCCACTTCCACAGTGCCCTGGTGGAGTAAATCCAGCAATGGATCAGAAGGCAGAGAGACTGAGGGTGGCTGCTCTTGTAAAATGTCTGTAGCCCTGCGAACCGCCCTCACAAAAGCTGCACTAGCCACCGTGGCCATTCGAGGTGGCGACAACAGGTCATCCGTAGGGGACGGCATGTGGCTAATCCTGCCACCAAAATGTGGGGGCTGTACAGCCTGAGGACATCCAAAGCCCTGCCAGTGCATGGGGTCCCGCCCAGAAGGACAGCGAAACAACCCTGGGGGTGGCGAACCCACAGGGCCCTCCTCAGATTCGGCCTCCACATCCTCCACAAACCGATGAACGGCCGGGGATGGCACCAGCGTCGATCGGCGTTGTCTCGACTTCGATGAACTCCAAAGGAGCCTCGCCTGTCCGGCGTCGGACCGGCGTCAACACGACCTCCACCGAGGTGGGAACCTGCGGAGAGGAATGGAGTCGACTCAGAGTCGAGGACTGCGCCGCAGCCTCAACCGGCGTCGGCGCAGGGAGCCTCGCAGGGCTGTGCGGAGACGACATGGAAGGCTTGGACGTTCGAGAAGGATGCCCCTCCGGGCTGTGTCCCGACGTCGCAGCGACTCGGGAACCGGAGTCAGGGTGCTCGACCGGCGCCGAGGGCGAACCCACCGGCGAAATCCCGATCTGAGCCCCTACCCCCTCTATGGGGCCCGAAGGCACGCCAGGGAGAGGGGGTGACCCAAAGATGGCTAGCAAGGCCCGAGAATAGGCCTCCATCTGGGCCCGAGTCGCCCCAGCTCAAGGAAATGGTGGGTAAGTGGGGGTCGACTCCTGAGGGCCCGTGTCTGGTGGAGACCGGGAGCAGCGGGCCCCGCCGTCACGTGAGGTCGGCGACCTCCGTGACTTCTTTTTCTTGTGCTTACCTGCAGCAGGAGATCAACGTCCACGGGAACGACTCCGCGACCTGTCCCGGACCGACCCCCCCCCCGCACGAGAAGGAGACCGGCGGCGGGAGGACTCCGAACGGGACATCCGGGCGGACAGCAACTTCATGCGCCGTTCCCGCAGAGACTTCAGCTTCAGCTGGCGGCAGGCGTCGCACTCCTCGGAGTCGTGGTGCTCTCCCAAGCACCACATACAGATCGCTTGTGGTTCCGTCGCTGACATCTGCCGCGTACAGGATTCACACGCTTTGAAGCCCGAAGGCATCACACACTGTTCCCGGACTCCAAAAGGCGTTGAGAAAGCCTGAAAAACAAAAACAGGCCAGAGGTAACCGCTTCTCCGGATCCGTGTTGGGGCGCGGAAAAGAAGAAAAACTGACGTCAGCACGCCGGGGGGGTTCTTATATGGCTCCATTGACGTCACTTCCGTGGATGACGTCAGGACGGAGCCGGGCGACGCCGCCCCCCGGCGTGCAGAGGTACTGCTGGGGAAAAAGTTTTCCGGATCCAGTCTGACGCCTGGGGATATTCTAAGTTAAGGAATCTGCAGCTAGATGTCTCTATCAGATGCTCTTAATACCAGACTCTCCTTGCCCAGTCCGGAGCCACAAGAATGGCTTGGGCCCGGTGTAGGAGGCTGGCTTAGTATATGGTGCCCACTTATGAAAGTGTAGCACCATGCACTAATCCAGACAACCCTTATTGTGATTTTAGTGGTCTTAGACAACCTTAGAAAGCTCTCTAAGTGGTAGCTGTTGAGAGCAGCCTTCAGGCTTAGTCCAGAAGGTGTGTAAAGCAGCTTGTTTTACCAGATCTTAATCTTATTGTTATAGGTTAAGTGAAAAAGAACCACACAGTGTATTTATAAAAATAGGTATTTTAATATAAGCCACTCACTAACACACAACAATATCTCCTACCCGGATATATGATACAATGCACACAATACTTTGCAATAAAAATAGGTAAGTAGCATGAATACATAGTGGTCGCCAGGGGGAGACCAAACCATATACTAAAATAGGGGGTTGCGAACCATGACTCGAGTCGAGACTATACCCAGAAGACGTTGAAGTGCTGGGGACACACGGAACCACCCATGGTAAGTACCCAGGAATCCCAAGGAGGCTGGGTGCAGAGTGGGAACACGACCACGTGCTCAATTCAAGTCAATGGGTAAGTTGCGGTTGCAATTTTAAAGAAGGACCCTTCCCAGTGAACCCTGAAGAAACCCAGTGGAACACAGAAGGTTGGAGAGCCACCCCACCCGTGGATACCCTAGGAACCAGGATACCTACACCAGGGAAGCCGGGTGCATAGGTGCAAAGTGGCATCGGAAACCACCTTCAAACTCAATGGAGGACTTCAGGAAGATGTCGCTGTTGAAGAAGGTGAAAGTGTCCGGTGGAACCCAAAAGTGGATTCAAGATGTGAAGTACCTGCAAGCAGAGGAGACAGTCTATGCCACTCAGGAGTGACCAGGAGGCATGAAAGACGAAAACCCACCGATGTTGGGTGATGCAGGAGAGTTGACGATGACCTTGGAGCTGCAGCTGTGCGGACCAGGCGATGCTGAGGAAGACCAGGAACCGTTCACGAGCTGTCCCACATCGGATGTCGAGAGCTGCGGGGTCGGTGTGTATCGGGAGCACCAACAAGCCTTGGCAATTGCAAACATGGCAAGCGAAAAAGGTGCAGAGTTAGGACCAGCAAGGTCCAAGGGACTCACCACAAGCAGGGGAGTCGGAGTAGGCTCCGAGCAATCAGGGGAGCCCACTGGAGTCACAGAAGACCCTCAAGAGGACCCACAGGCCAGAGGAACAGTTGTCGCAAGAGGACCTCGAGCAGCTCACCAAAGATACAGGCCCATGGTGCAAGGAATGCAGTGAGGACGAAGATCTTGGCTGTAGGAGATGCTTGAGGCTGGAGGTTTTCGGAGCCCGAAGATCTCTGGTGAAGAGAGCCAACCAGCCTTGGCAACGGCAAGTCGACGTTGTAAACAGGGGTTTGGTTCCTGCGGTTCCGACGAGGGATACTGGCCTCAAACTCGGTGAGAAGACAGTGCAGGGCTCGAGGGAGTTGTAAAACCACCACCTGTGTTGCTGAGCCTTTCGGAGTCCGTGGGAGCCCAAGAGCAGCAGACCGGTTAGCTTGGTTGCGGTGCCTGCAGATGCAGGGAAGTGACTCCTTCACTTCAAGGGAGAATTCTTCAGGTGTCTTGGATGTCCACAGGCCTTGGAAGGATCCTGTATGGAGCACAGGCAGAGATGTTGCAGCGGATGAGCAGAATGACGAGACCAGCAGCAGGAGTCTTCCCAGTTGCAGTCTCAGTGCCCAGAGCAAAGTCCAGCGAAGTCCAGAGTGCCCAGGCAGTCGAAGATGAAGAGGTGTCTTGATTTGAATCTTGTCCCAGGACGAATCTAGGGACCCACCCACAGGTAAGCCCTTAAGTACCCTAAGGAAAGGGTTGGGACGATTCAGGGTAACCTCCCAGGGGAGGGGCTGGGCAGTGGGGAGAATACTCCCATGTCCTTTGTCCAGTTTTGCGCCAGAGCGGGAGCCAATGGCTCCCTGAACAGGTTTGAACTGGAGTATGCAAGGAGGGCACCAAATGTGCCGTTCAAGCAGTCTCAGTGGCGCTGGCAAGCGCCCCCACTCTGCCCCAATACACTAAACCCTGTCTGGGAGGTGGTCACACCTCCCTGTGACAGGATATCTATTGTCCTGCCTTCCCCTGCTTGGCTCATCAGCAGGAGGGCAGAAACATGTCTCCGGTCAGCAGCAGCCCTAGCTTGCAGTCCGGTTCTGGAAGACTGGTACTGGGAGCACTGAGGGCCTCCCGGAGGAGCTTTACAGTGCGTGGAATCATACCCCCCACACCGTTTATGCTGTGGGGGTATGATTGCAACATGTTTGATACCAAACATGACAGGGTATGTTACAGCCAGTTTAGAGATGGTCATCGCATAATGACGCATGGCCACTCTATATATCCTAATAGGTGATGCACTTACAACCCGGGAGAATGGACTCCGAAGGTTGTAGGGGTGTCCCGCTCCTGCAGGGACACCCTCACACTTAGAACCGAGCATCCTGCCTTCAGGATGGGAAGGCCTGCCTTAGGGGTGACTTATAGGTTTTAAATGCAGTGACCTCAGATATAAGCAAACTTATATCTGTTGTAAGTGGTGCTAGCACCAGCTTACACAGGCTGCAGTGGCAGGCCTGTAGTCACAGTGTGAGTGGTCTCCCGTGGGCGGTATAATACATGCTTCAGCCCATAGGAGATCCCAGGTGTACCTATGCCCTGGGTACCTTAGTACCATATACTAGGGACTTATAAGGAAATACCAGTAGCCAATCTGGGGTGTACCTAAGTAATTACCAAAGCCAATTTAGGGGAGAAAGCACAGAGACTGGGGTCCTGGTTAGCAGGATCCCAGTCAGACTAGTCAGAAACAGCATAACACCAGGCAAAAAGTGGGGGTAACCATGAAAGCAGATCCTACTTTCCTACTCTCGGTCGCTCTTGATCTTCTTCAGAACTCTGGGCAGAAGTGGTATAGGCGGAAAGGCCTACAGCAGGCCTGAGCTCCACTCGCGGCGAAAGGTGTCGTCGAGCGATTAGCTGCCTTGGAAACTCCAGCGCCCAGTATTGCTGATACTGCGCGTTCTCTTTGGAGGTGAATAAATCTAACCAAGGTTCTCCCCACAGATGAAAGAGATCTTGCGCCACCTCTGACTAGAGACGCCATTCGTTATCCGCAAGGCATCGACGGCTGAGTTTGCCTGCCCTGGTGTTCATAGAACCTGCCAGGTGTTGAACAACCAGGGTTATGCTCTGCTGTTCCAGCCATGCCTAGAGACGAAGGCCCTCTCAACAAAGGGTCCACGAAGCCACCCCGCCCTGCTTGTTGCAGTACCACATGGCGGTGGTGTTGTCCATGAACACCTGCACTAGCTTCCCCTTGACAGAGGGAAGAAATGCTTTCAATGCCAATCGAATCGCTCGGAGCTCCAACAAATTTAGGTAGAACCCGGACTCTGCCGTAGACCAGTGTACCCTGATCTCCAACTCTCCCAGATGGCCACTCCATCCCAGGAGTGATGCATCTGTCACAACTGTGAGATCTGGTTAGGGAAGGGAGTGGGGTCTGCTATTGACCCAATCGCGGTTCGTCAACCACCACTGCAGATCTTTTGCAGTTCCTTCTGAGATCTGAACCACATTGGTGAGATTTACCTGATGCTATGCCCATTGGAACCTCAAGCCCCACTGCAGAGCCCGCATACGCCACCTGGTATGCTTTACTAACAGAATGCAGGAGGCCATGAGGCCCAAGAGCCTCAGAGTCAGTCTCACAGAAATCCAGGATAGAGGCCGAAACATTGGAATCATAACCTGAATATTCTGGACTCGCTGCTCGGGAGGATAGACCTGAAACCGCACTGTGTCCAGAACAGCTCCGATGAAAGGGAATGTTAGAGAAGGAGTCAGGTGTGACTTTGGCATGTTTATAGAGAACCCCAGCCAATGCAGAAGGTTCGCCATAGTCTGAAGGTGGGAGACGACAGCCTGGGTCGAGGAAACCTTCAACAGCCAGGAGTCGAGGTAGGGGAAGACTGACACCCTTAACCTGCGCAGATGAGCTGCGACCACCACCATCACCTTGGTGAACACCCGAAGGGCACTTGTAAGGCCGAAGGGAAGCACAGTAAACTGAAAGTGCTCGCGGCCTACCTTGAACCGCAGGTAACGCCTGTGGCCCGGCCGGATGGGGATATGTACACCTCCTGCAGGTCCAATGCTACCATCCATTCTTCTTGGTCTAGGGCAGACGAGACCTGAGCTAGAGTGAGCATCTTGAATTTCTCCTGCTTAAGGAAGAGATTTACGGTTCGAAGATCTAAAATGGGCCACAACCCTTTGTTCTTCTTCGGAATCAGAAAGTAGCGGGAATAACAGCCACTGCCTACTTCTGAACCCCGGACCCTTTCTTTAGCTCCCTTGGCCAAGAGAGCTGTAACTTCCTCCTGGAGCAATTTTAAATGATCCTCCGTCAGCTGTCCCGGATTTGGCAGAGTGAGAGGAGGAAAGGAAAGGAAGAGACTAGCCCTCCTGAATGATCTGCAAGACCCATTTGTCCGATGTTATGAACCTTCAGTGGGGGAGATGATGAAGAATTTTCCCACCAACTGGAGTGGTGTGGTCTTGCAGAGTCAGACTAGGAGTGCTTGGAGGCTGCGGCTGCCGAGGGCAGGGTGGCCACCAACTTCTGGCTTCCATTCCTAGGTCAGAATGAACCGCGTCCACGTCCCTGCTCGGCTTGGTAAGCCTGAGCAGGACGGTGGCTGGGATAGGGCTGACGTGGCTGGAAACCCCTTCCATTGCCACGAAAGGGGCGAAGGTAGATTGGCCAGGAGGAGTAGAAGAGATGCCCAAGGATCTGGCCGTAGCTCGAGAGTCCTTGAACCTCACTAAGGCCGAATCTGCCTTTTCCCCAATAAGGCGGGTTCCATCAAAGGGCATGTCCATCAGATTTGCCTGGACATCACCCGAGAAGCCAGCTGTCCTAAGCCAGGTGTGGCGCCTCAAGGCCATTGTGGTGGAAATTGATCTGCCCAGCGAATCCGTCGTATCAAGGCCACACCTTATGGTGAATTTTGCTGCATCTCTCCTGTCCTTAACTGCCTAAGAGAGCACAGCCCGGGCCTCCCCCGGGACTTGTGGCAGCACTTGCGCAACTGTCTCCCAAAGGGAGTGGGAGAAATGGCCCAATAAGCACGCGGTATTCATCAACCGCAATGCCAGGCTGGAGGAAGAAAACATTTTCATCCTAAATGAATCCAGCCTCTTGGATTCCCTATCCGGAGGAGCGGAAGGGAACGCTCCATGTGACGTAGGGGCCCGCACCACCAAACTTTCTGGGGTGGGGTGTTGGCTGAGGAACTTTGGGTTGCCCGGAGCTGGGCGATGGTGGCGTGCAATTGACCTATTCACAGGAGCCCCTGTGCGATACTTGGACCACGTGCCTAGAAGGACATCAGTAAGTGCTTCATTAAAGTGCAAAAGGGGGTTGTGAGGTGGAATCCCCAGGCTGAAGCACTTCAGTCAGGAGATTAGTCCTGACCTCCACTGAGGGCAGCTCCAGGCAACGGACCTCGGCTGCCCTCTTGATCACCATGGCATAAGATGCCCCCTCCTCCGTAGCCACAGTTGGTGGAGAGAGCATGCCAGTATCTGGAGAAGTATCCAGTCCACCGGCTTCCCCAAGTTCCCCATACCAGTCCAACAGCTCTGCAGAATCATCCTGGTGTTCCAGAGGGTCCATTGACTCCCTCCATTCCTCTCCCGAGCCTAATACATCCACAAAGTGTTCAGGCAACAACATAGAACCCCTGGGTTCAATCGAGGTCAGAATTGGCATTGAGCGACGTTGTTCTGACTCCATGTCATCGGGGATAAGGATGGGGCTGGCACCGTCGATGGGCATCGCGGCGCCGAAGGCACCGACTTCAGATCCGACTCGCCAGGGGAGGACGCGGTGGCACGACCGGCGTTGACCCAGATCTGAGATCAGATCTCTGAGGCCCCACTGGCGCTGAAGCCAACAGCGTTGAAATCGACAGGGCCCCTTTGGACCCTGCGGGGCCCGAAGGCTCACCAGAGGGATCGGTCTGCTCAAATATGCGGCGCATGGCCTCGTAGAACTCTTTGATCTGAAATCGGGGGGTCGCTCCTGGAAAAGGAGGGAGGTGCTCAATGGACCCTGACTCCGGCTCCGTAGAACCGTGCCTAAAGCGTCAGTGCTCCTTACCTCCTTTGTCGACGGACGACAGTCGAGGTGAAGATGCATTCCGGTTGGACTTCTTCTTCTTGTGTCTCTTCCCCGAGTGTCCCGATAACCTCAAGTGGGACGAGGAGGACTTTGGGCTCCGAGATTGGTCCCGCGACCTCCTCTTCCTCGATTGGGACCTGGACCTCCGCGGGGTCTTGCTTGACTGTGTCGGCTGTCGGGCAGCAAGGAGGTTCAAAGCCCCCTCCCATAAGGTCTTAGGAGCCATGGCACGACAGTCCGAGCACGACTTCAGATTGTGGTCATGCTCGAGACACCTGAGGTAGATGAGGTGGGGATCAGTGACCGACATCGTGCGGGGACAGGCCCCACATGGCTTAAACCCTGTCTTCCTCGAAGACATCCTTGCACACAATGGAAAGAATCTGGAAGTCGACAATAAGTGGAGAAAAAACCTGTCAAAAAGCGACAGAGGGGTAGCTCTTCCCGGATTGGCGGTTAACTGGCGCGGAAAGAAAAGAACTGACGTCCGCCTGCCTGGGTGGCACCTATATAGGTACTGCGATGTCATAACTGATGCTAACGATGCTGACGACGTCAAGCGGAGCCGAATGGAGCCACCCAACGGCACGCACAAGGGGTATTGCTCAGCAAAAGTTTCCGGATCCAGCCTGATGCCTGGGAAATTCAAAGGTAAGGAATCTGCAGCAAGAAGTCTCTCTCAGATACATAACTAAGGAAGGATGGACTGCAGTAGAATAGAGAACAGAAGGTGGTCAGGGCGGTCTTGAGGATGGTTGTGAGGGTGGTTCTGATACTGTGTGGTGTGAAAGTGGTAACCTAATGCAGTGTCTAGTATTGTCAGTCTTCAAAAGACTTGGGGTAAGCAATGTGATTGAGGTCATTGTGGACTTGGTTAAGGTATTCAGGAAAAGAGTAAAAGAGGGTGTATTTCAAATTATTCACTCTCAATATGATGCATTCATCTCCACCTTTTTTGACAGATTTACCTCAGTCTATCCGCTGAGAGAGTGACACATTCAGTTGAGTTAAAACCACAGAATTTCTGATTTCCTCTGATTTTTGATCCAGACATTTATATTTCCTTTCCGGATTTGCCATTACGTACCTCCTCTGATTTGGCCCTTACTCTAAAGCATCTGCCACAGCCTATTAAGTGAGGAGAAACTTTGATCCCAATGCAGCAGTAACACTTGTGGGCAATTAAATGCAGGCATTCTCTGAGATCACGGATGAACTCCGCCCTAAGTAACAGCATGGGTAGTGAGGTTCTTGTGGTTGGAGGAGAGAAGAGTGCCCAAGCAGTCTCCGATCTCAGCACACAGAAGCAACTAACAGAGTTTAGGTATTGCAGAGGCTGAGGATAGGCACAGAGGGAGCCAGGAATGCACAAACCCTGGTATGGATGTGGGGGCATGCAGGATGCCTTGTGTAACAGTGGTTCTTACCTGTCCGTCAGAGGAGTTATTACCAGCCTGTCTGTACATCCCAGGAACTCATTTTGGTAGGTAAAAGGCACATCGGTGATGTTGATCATCATCCTCTCAGAGTCTTCGTTAAAGTAAAATCTGCACTGTTTCAGCCACTCAAAATCTGTGGGGCTTTTTATATGCCTATGACACTAAAAAAACAAATACTATTTTTTAAAATCTGCAATAAACCTTAAGGCCTGCTGCTTAGATTGAAATCAATAAAGATCATGCAATTGTTAATTAAACAACATTCCATATTAATGGACAATTCTGTATACTCAGACATGCAGCCTTAATAGTTAATCATTTATTAAAACAGTAAACTAACAATATGGTCTCTCTACAGCAAGAATGAAAATATGCATTTCACGCACCAATAGAGCAAATTAATTTCAGGACCTTTACCACTAATAAATAAGCACAGTATGACAGGTGCAAATCGGCAACATTACCAGAAAACCATGGTTGCATTTTCTTTCAAACCCTTCACCCCTCCCAGTCCTTACTTCTATGAGGGTATACCAAAGCAGATGACTCTCTCCCTCATATCCAAACACAAACACTTCGTTCTAGAGTAATGCCACATATCTAGTCTATTTAAATAATAAAGCACTCGAATGAAGGACCACTGAAAGATAGAAGAAGCTTCTTAAATAGCTACTTAGTAAATGTCCTGGATGGAAGTTCCCTTAGCTTCTGCCCAAGAGGCAGCCATTCCCAAGCTGATCACAAGTGCACGGAGCATGGCAAAGAAGACTACTGTTAGCTCTAAGTTAAAGAAACCATGGTTTTTATGCATCGGCTCACAGAAGAAATCAAAGGCTTGTGCCCATTCAGAAACACACCAAAATTGACAAAGAAAGCTTCATAGAATCCCTCGTCAGCAGAACGAGAAAGGTAAATGTGAACTACATGTGGCACTTTCAACAAATGAATTGCTTCCTCCTCAGGCAAAGGAGAGGCAAGAAAAGGAAGAGTAATTTCTTACCCAAAACACAGGTACACACCACGTAGGACAAAAAGCTAAAACCAGTCATAAAACCAATGAGTCTTGAGAAACCTGCAAGTAAGGGAGCTGAATGGATAAGGATCCAGATTCACCTGACCACCTTTTTAATAGGAGTACAACCAAAAATAAACCCTTTCACGTTTATACATTTCAAATTGACATCAACTAGTGAACCAAAAGACGGAAGCTATAACATTTTAAGAACCAAGGGTAAATCCCAAGAGGAAACCACAGAACAAATAGGATTTCAATAAAGACCAAAACCATTTAGTAGCCTACTACCTAGGGCTTCCATCTCTGTGAGACCACCATGTAGGAGGGCTGACTTATTTTACAGCTATCCACAGGATCCTTAAGTTACAAACTGATAATCCAACATCAAAACCATTCTCAAGAAATTGTAATACTCATTTGGACTCACATTTGCAGGGGTCCAGAGATAATCTAGTACAGCAAGAGCCCAATCACAATCATAGGACTCTTGAGTGGAAGGCATAAGTGATTCTTGAAAGGAAGCTGTCAAAGTAGAGGATAACCCTAAATGCTGCAGTCCCCTCATCTCAAAGCCCAGAGAGAGCTGTTGACAGGATACCTCAGAAAGGAGAGAACTCTGTAGTGAATAAGGGTTCTGGGGAAATATACACTTTGTGGTTACGACAAAGGTACATACCAGGCCCAAAAGCGGACCACCAGAATGAGATTTTCCCTCTGTACAAAGCTGAACAAATAGTTTTTAAATCAGAGGAAATGGAGGAAAGATGTACAGCAGAGTTGCAGGCCAAAAGAGGCCAGATCATCTATCTCCCAAGCTCCTGCTTCTGGAAAACAGAATAGAAAACAGGGGAAAAGGTCACTGTTGGCATTGGCTAAAAGGTCTACATTCAGAACCGCAAACCTTATGCAAATTTCATGTAATATGAGGTGAGCCAGGATGCCGTTGGGAGATGCTCAGATGGTATACCACCACACTGTCTAGTACCTGAATGCGGGAGGCTGGAAAAGTTAGAAGATAGGTCTCTACCCAGGCGCCAATCTGAAAAACAAAAGAAGCTATAGCTGGAGAGCCCATCCTTCATTGTCTGCTTACATAATTATTACCACTGTGTTCTTGGTTGAATCAAAACCACCTGATTTTGTAGGAAAGGAGAAAACCAAATGAGATGTCAGAGAACTGCATACATTTCCCTTACGGTGCAGGCACTTGAAAGGAAGCCACTGTCATTGCCAATGAGCTGAAAGAGTAGAGTTCTGCCTCATCCATACTTGCTGACATCTCTTGCAACTACTACAGGAGCTGCGGGGAACAGAATAACACCTCGGTATAGGTTTGTGTGAACCAGCTATCACTGTATTTTGAATGTTGTTGGAGATTGAAATTAGGCTCTTGAAATTCTAAGAAGAAGAAAGCCACAATGGTGTAAATGCTTGATTACGAGACCCAGGTGCAGACAAGCCCACAGTACCACAGAGACTAAGAGACAGACAAGAGGACACAGAACCACAAGACAGTCATGCCCAATTATTTGGTGTTTTCACAAGCTGCCCCTAGATCCTGACTCACTGTTTCACTTTGAACCTGGAGCAATCCTGAGCTGGTGTAAACTTCTAACTCAGCTGGATACCTAGGCAATGCCTCAGTCTGATTGATCTCAGAACAACAAAGAACACAGCTCCTATCTGCACCTGGACTCATGCTATGATGAATTCCAAGTCGTAGGATGGAGTCCAAATGGGTTGTGTGAGCAAGCTCAGGAACCCATGTTGCTTCAAGAGATAAACCTTTGATGCATCTTTCAAGTTCTCTGCTGCTGAAGGGAAATGAACCAGCCAGTCATCTAGATGGGGTAAACAAGGCCACATTCGTTATGCAGAACAGCATCCAATGGCGCCAACACCTTGATGACTATTCTCGGAGCAGTCAACCAAAAAGTATTAGAAACAAACAATGACACCCCAGAGCACAGAAACATAGAAACCTTCGGTCTTCATTTAGAAAACGAATGTTCAGTTCATCTTGACAGTCTATGGCTGCTAACTACTCTGCTAATTACCCACCTTGAAGTAAATTTTCCTTATGAATTGATTCAGCTCCTGAAGGATGATGATTGATCCGCAATTCCTGGAAGCCTTCAGAATCAAGAATATAAGAGATTAAATACCCATACCATTCTCTGCTGACGGAACTAGAACCACAGCTTTTTTTTTTAACTAAATCTGAACTCGCCAGCATCAGGCTTGGTTATTTAGCTGGATCTCTGGTCAGGGAGTGGAAAGAAAACCTGAATTTGTAGGAGCTTCTGCAAAACTTAGTTGACATCCATGATGAACCACATCTAGCACACAAGTATTCTTACATTTTTTTCCCTACTTGATAGGTTTAGTATAATGGAACATTGTGTAGCTGAGCAGGCAAGTCAGAGACACTACTTATACGTAATGGAAGTGGCAGTGGGATGTTGACCTATTTGGCCTTGAAAGGAAGAGGACTGTTACCAACTCAGACCAGCTGAAGCCTGGGAATGTCTGGAACACTGTCTGGAAATGTGGCAGCGGAAGAACTTAGACTGACACTTAAAACTGTATGTATGCTCTGGGAAGTTTTTGCAGAAGAATTAGTTGATTTCCAAACTATTGAGTTGCCAAAAAATGCAACTGACTTGCCTTCAGAGCACTATCTAAATTTCAGTCCTTAAAATAGATCTGATGATGGACTGCCACATTGGTTTCAGTGGCAAAACAAGAAGCTTTAAGAAAAGCATATGGTCCATCCAAAAGAAATTTAGCCTGAAGCTCTATACCCACCAGTAAGTCAGCACAGCAACAACAATAGTCTGTAAATCTTTCACCAAAAACTGGGAGGAATAGACACATAAATACTAGTCCTGGTAGTCAAATTTAAACTAGATCAGATCTTCTTGAGGATTGATTTGACTCCTCTACCAACAGGACCTCTGTCATCACAGAAGAAAGTCTAGCCTAATTGGCTAACATGGGATCCAGCCTGACTCAGTGGGTAATGAAATTTGAGGGTCCCCCTGCAAAGTACACAGAGGGCCCGCCACCCCCGGGACTCAGTCAAGAACTCTCAGGCCAGGGGCTCGCCGCCCTTGCACAATGCCGGAGGGGGCCCCCTGGAGGTGGGGGCCCCCCCTCACTGCGGGGGCTAATGTTACACCAGTTGTCTGAATGCTGCAGACTGAGCCACATCACCCTTGGCTGAAGGCTACTACTTGTAAAGGAATTGGGGAATTTTTACTTTCTTTGGATTCATTCATTCTCCCAACAAGTCTCTAACTTCATGAATAATTGGATAAAGAGGAGGGTAAATTTGCAACTACTGGAAAATGCCTGAATGTATACTGGACAAGTCTTCTTCTTTTGGATATTTAAGATCAATGCCTGTCAAATATTGAATGATTAAAGGAGGTTCAGAAGGTTGCACAATGTTCCTCTTAAATACGGGGAAGTATCAGGTACTTCATTATCATATTTTGGAGAACGCCACAACGAAACATGGGAGGGAAAAGAGACATTCAAAAATGAGACAGAAGAAGGGGAAGAGGGAACAGAAACCTCTGATATTGATTGTTATCCAACATCCTCATTTCTGAATCACTGAAGGGCATCACTAAGAGATGTAATTAACACTTGAATATCATCAGCTGGAATCAAAAGAGCTACAGAAGAACAAGTTACTTACCTTCAATAAGGACTTATCTGGTAGAAACAGCATCTAGCTGCAGATCCCGTACTTTAGATTCCTCCCCAGGCGCGAGACTGGATCTGGAAATTTTTTATAGCTTGTCCACAAGTCGGCAGAGGGCGTCGGGCAACTCTGTATCGGTGTGGTCCACTGGATGAGACGTCAACTGAGTCCATATAATCCCCTCGCCGATGTCAGTTTCTTCCGTGACTATTTTCCGCACTTGAAACGGGGAACCACAAAGAAAAACTGTCTATTAAACAGGGTGCTAAAACAAAAGACACGTGTCAAATAAATATTGAATTCCTAACTAACAATTCAGTACATGAATATCCCAATAAAAAACCCTGAGATTACAGAGAATTCCTACATCCAATATCACTGGATTCTCCTTATCTTCTTCTCTCTCTCTTTTTTTTTCTTCAAAAGAAGAAGACAAAACAATTGAGACAAAACAGGACCCAGTTCACAGAACGGGGAGGATGGGAGGGTCGTTAAGGAATCTGTGGCTAGATCCTGTCTCTACCAGTTAAGGCATTACTGAAGGTAACATCTGATAGAGACATCTGATAGAGACATCTAGCCGCAGATTCCTTACTTTAGAATCAAATGCCAAAGCCATACCATCCCCGGAGGAGGGTCTGCGAACTGTAACCATAAAAGGTCTTTTACTAAGACTAACTAGTCCAGAAAAAGAGAACAGACTAGAAATTCATGATAATGTAGGTGAGCAGAAACATACCCAACCAAAAGGGGTGGTAGGCAAACAAAGTCGCAAGACATTTAAACCATGGGAAATAACCTACCCATGTCAGCAAGACAAAACATCTTTAGAAGCTCTCACCTCACAATAACTCTGGACATAACCACAGTAACAAAAATATAAGATAAAACAAATCATGGGAAAGGTATTACCCGTGGACAGAAGACTTTTACCATTTGGTTATATACTCAAGTCCGAACATCATGTCCAAACTTGCGAACCCAGATCCGCTGGACGAGCCACTGAACAACTCCTGTAGACCACAAAAGGCCAGGACTGCTCTGCAAACTACACAGAGAAAATCCATCCCCCATGGAGAAAACAAATGTTTATAGAAGAATGAAGCCAGAGGTAACATTAGCCCCTGTTGACAAAGAAGCAGTTCTTCCATAGAAAAAAGAACTAGAGATGGGTAAGGACCTCTAGAATATTCCATATACACAAAAGAACATATGTATACACTGAGACATAGGACTAACATGGTGAACTCCCATGTATCTACCAAGAAAATGTTTTCTTCTTTTATTTTTATTTAAAAGATAGTAAATAGAGACCATAATCCACAGGTAACAGTGACATAACAATACATGACTATAGCAGAATCATATCCATAGAAAAACAATGGCATCCAACCCATCAGGGTAATGCAGGATGTCTAAAAGACCTCTATTAAACAATGGTAGAATAACATTGAATAAGATATCAAGGATAAAAAAGAAACCTCGATATCTGAACTGAAAACAAAAGTCTGAACAAGACCTTGTTTTATGAATAGTTACCATCTACCAACAGCCTGGTAAAAGATCAAAATCTAAAACTTAAAAAAGTTTTTCTAAAATAAACAAATTCAACCACTGAGAAAGTCCAACATTAATTTGTCTAACCCTCTAGGAACCACACTTTACAATCGTGTGAACCAACTTACATCCCCTAGAGGTGGGAAACAAGGAAAAGTGCTGCCTAATAGCAACTATAAACCGATATATAATAAAGAAATTAATCCTTAAGAAAGCAAAGATCCTGTAGACAGGAATAAAAGTCTTCTACAAAGGGTAGAAACCTCGAGGCCCATGCCTTTTCCTCTCAAAGATCAATCCATATTAATTCTTCGCAGAGACGAAATGGTACAGCACTAAAGGGAAATGTTCTTCAAGGACAAAGAGACAATGTTTAGTAATAACACACAGTATTATGACAATCCTGAAAAGAACAAAAAACTAATTGATGTTTTCCAATATAAGGAATGGAACGTCAGCAACCAATAATGCTGAGAGAACATGAACATATCCAACAACACTGGCCAAACAGAAATATAGTACCATGAAACTTCACAAGACAAGTGTTTACTAATATGTTCTACCTCCAACAGATGTAGGGAACCTCAACCATCACGCAAACACAAGACCTGTACCAGGGTAAAAGTCAAAGCCACATAATAACAATGCAGGCTATAAGTACCTTCTGAGAAATATCAGAGAGAATCTTAGGATAGACACCCTAGTGCCGCATCCAACAAAAAATATTAGGCCAAGACTATCAAGAGGGTCTTTGCACCTAAGCTTATTAAGGGGTAAAAGTGTTCCCCCCCGTGACTCCATGGGATACATATTCAAATCACAAAATACCACTGAGAACTACCCTATACATAGAGTAGAGCTCAAAGCGCTCAACATGACACAAACAGTGTATAAGCTGAACAGACTCCTCTTAGCCCATCTGAAGATGCTCACAACAGCATACAAACAATACCCCACATAGGGTTTAGTATATACCACAAGGGTATCACGCTTGAGCTCAAACTCTTCTCCAGAGTAACTCAAACTGAAAGAGCTGTGTAACTGGGCTTAGTTAAATGATATAGCTTAAATTAAACGCTGAAAAAATGTCAACAACAGAGTCCAGCACTTCTGCAGCTAGCAGAATAAGCTAGAAAACAACTTATCGTGGAACATAACTTCTGTAATCCCAACAGCCCGAGATTAAAAAAGACTAGGTATCAATAACCTTTAAATCAAACAAAATACGTACCTGAAGGTACCAGTTGAAATACAACTTAACTCAGTCGTGTAGATACCTCTCTACACAAGATCAACACCAAACTCAAGTGGACATGTCAGACCTGTTAGCTCTAAATCGCCTTAAGGCTGAATCAGCCTGTTCACCAAATAAGTGGACACCATCAAATGGCATATCTTTAAGGCTCTCCTGCACAGGCTCTGAAAATCCAGACTGATGCAGCCATGCATGCCTGCGCAGAGCAACCAACTGAGCCATGGCTCTACCCACAGAATCTGTGGTGTCCATAATACATTTGATAGTGAATCTTGCTGCCTCCCGGCCATCTTGCGCCACCTGCAATAACTCAGTCTTGGCTTCCTCTGATAGAGAAGGCAGCCTCTGCACCACGGAATCCCATAAGGCACGCAAAAACCTACCTATAACACAAGTAGTGTTAAGAGATCTCAAAGCAGAGCTTATAGAAGAAAATATATTCCTCCCCCAATTCTCTAACCATCTGGATTCCTTGCCTGATAAGGTATCAGGGTCCGAAGAAGCTGTCGCAGCCTGAACCAGCAGTCCATTTGTAGTAGGATAACGCAGGAGACATTGAGGGTCTCCTAGGGCAGGACAATGCCTATGGCACACAGCTCGGCCAACTGGAGCTCCTAAAAGAAGATCAACAGATACTCATTAAAAGGGAGCACAGGTTCCACCCCTGTCTCGACTTGATGTAGAATATTCACCAGGGGATCTGTGGATAACTCCACCAAGGGAAATTGACAATCCAGCACCACAGCTGCCCTTTTCAAATACTTCAGCCAATGAAGCACTTACTTCCGTTGCCATACCAGGTGGTGAAGATAAATCTGAAACTGGGGAGGCCTCTAATCTACTAACCTCCCCCAGTTCAGTCAGCCAATTCCCAACCACAGGAGGCTGGACAATATCATGCACAGGGTTTTCACCCTCAACATCTTCCTCTTTAGTTTCTAAACTGTGCATTCCCGTAGCCAAGGGCTGTAAAACACCAGGAGAGCACTGTCAGCACTGCGCCCGACACCGTCTGAAGCCGTTGCGGCTTCGAGTCGACGTCAGAAATAGGAATAGGATCGACGTCTACTGACGCGGCCGACATCACTGGTCGACTAGGCACCGAAGTGCCCAGGTCGGCTTTGATCGACATCGTCGACTTCAGCGGCTGAATAGACGCCGAAGGTGTGAAGCCCAAAGGATGGTGCATCGGTGCCGTCTCGAATTCAGATTCAGAAACCCCAACTGTCATCGAAGGTGTACCCACCTGTGAAGACCCAGCCAGGGTATCTCCTGCCTCCTTGGGGCCAGAGGGCGCACCAGAGGGAGACTGAAGCCCAAAAACCTTTTGCAGGGAAAAATAATATTCCCGCATTTGGGCTAGAGTCGCTCCGGCTTCAGGATACTTAGGGAGGCGCGGGGAAGACTCTTGTACGTGCTTCTCAACCAATGGTTGAGGGACGGCATCAGACTTACGTTTTCACCGTCGGGATCTCGGAGCCCTCCCTGACGTCGACAGAGGCGGACCCTCACCCGAAAGACTCCTCAACCGGTCTCTGGGCTTCAGTGAGGAGTGACAACACCATGGTTTCTAAGAAAAGGCACAGCCAGGAGTTTCAAACGGCGCTCTTTTAATCCCTTTGGACGAAGACGCTGGCAGGAACCACATTCCTCGGAGTCGTGGTGTTCTCTGAGGCACCATAAACATATGGTATGCGGATCTGTGATGGACATCTATCACAGGTTCTGCTTTGTCTGAAAATAGCACACTGTTCTCTTGACAAGACGTTGAGATGGGCCTGAAAAAATGTCTCTTGACCACTCCGGATCTGCATTGCAAGCGCGGAAAAGAAGGAACTGACGACGGCGCGTCAGGGAGGGGGTTATCCAGTGGACAACGTCGATATGGAGTCATGCGACGTTCTCTGCCGGCGCGCAGACGTGCTATGAAATAATGTACATGTCCAGTCTTGCGCCTGTGGAGGATTCTAATGTAAGGAATCTGTGGCTAGATGTCTGTATCAGATTCCACTCTTGAGGGCTTGCTGCCATCATTCTGAAAAATGTTCCTTGGAAAATATAGTGCTATTTAGAAGAGCGCTTTTGATGCTCTGTGGCTCACTCAAATCATATGAATTCTGTCACAGCCCTAAATACTGTACTCCAAGGACACACAAGCATCTCAAACCATGGCCAAGCTGGGGGGAAATAACAAAGAATGTAAGTGTCCTGCTAGCTCTCTGCACAACAGAAAATGTGAGGACTAGGCCCATTTTGTAGGTTACTAAAGAAAGAAGAAAGGGAAAGAGAGGGATTAGCCCAGATTTTCACTCTCTTCCTACATAAACACTGAAGTAAGCATTAAAACCTGTAGGAAGAAAAAAAAAAAGCTCAGGATGTAAAGCTATCCAGCCTTTAAACCTATTCACTTCCTTATTTTTTGTTTAAAAGCCCACTTTCTAAATAAATAGTTCTTACCTTCAACAAGCCTTATGTCTGGTGCCGGTAGCTGCTCTGCTACTAGAGGACTGCAGCTGATGAATCCCAGCTGTCCTGTTTGCAGCGCAGCCTCAAAAAGTAGAAGCTAGAGCACAGTCTGTCATCCCCCTTCTGCAAAGTCAAAGAAGAGGGGGACAAGGGAGAGGGAAACAGATTGTTCTGCTGTATTGATTTGAGTATTTCACTGGGGGGAGAGGGGGGGGGGGTCTCTAAGCCACCTGCTTCACCCTGGAGAAAGAATAAAAAGAACAAAAAGCAAACGGAGAGCCCTAAGCTCCAATACAGAAAAGAAAACTAGACGGACAACTATCACTTCCCAAAGTAACATCTGCAGGAGCAAATGAAAAGAATGGGTCAGGTATGTTCCTCCTTATCACCTCAAGTAGGAGAGTGAAAAAAGGACAAGTTACTTACCTTCGGTAACGTCATCTGGTAGAGACATGATCTAGCTGCAGATTCCTTACCTGTGAACTTCCAGGCGTCAGGATGGATCTGGAAGATTTTTCTTAGCAGTACTCGTACGTGCCGGTAAGTGGTGTCGGTCGACTCCGCGTGAAGTCGTATGGTGTCGAGTTCGTCATCGTGACGTCTGCGTCATCTATATAGGTGCCACCTCGGCGCGCTGACGTCACTACTTTTCACGATTTTCCATGCCAGAAGCGTGGAGCCATGAAGTAGACTGACAGTGGTGAGTTTAAACAACTAGGGCCCTGAAGGGGAACAGCCCTCACATGAATAACTGATCCGCAGTGCAAGGAGGATGGGTGGGTCGGTAAGGAATCTGCAGCTAGATCATGTCTCTACCAGATAAGGCATTATGGAAGGTAAGTAACTTGTCCATCTGATAGAGACATCTAGGTGCAGATTCCTTACCTATGAACAGATACCCAAGCAATACCATCCCCGGTGGAGGGACTGTGGAAAAGTTTAAACCAGAAAGTCCTGTAGGACCAAACAGCCAAAGAGGCCCTCCCTTTGGACCAGATTGTCCAGGCAATAATGCTTGGCAAACGTGTGCAAGGATGCCCCACGTAGCCGCCTGGCAGATCTCAAGAACTGGGACACCACGCTGGAGAGCTGTGGTGGCTGTCTTAGCTCTGGTGGAATGAGCTCTGAGGCCTTCAGGAGGCTGTTTCTTTGCCAGAGCATAACAGATCTTAATGCAAAGGAGAACCCATAGTGAGGTGGTCCTTTTATGTACAGCACGTCCCTTCTTTGCTCCAACGTCCCACACAAAGATGCAATTTAGTGCGATGAAGGTAGAACACCAGTGCTCTTTTTGGGTCCAGATGGTGGAGACGTTCCTCTTCCTTAGAAGGATGCGGAGGAGCATAGAAGGTGGGCAAGGTGACAGATTGCCCTAGCTTTAAAGGTGTCACAACGTTAGGCAAAAAAGAAGCCCTAGTGCCGAGCACTACCTTGTCTGGAAAGATGGTCAGGTGTAAGGAGGCTGATAGGAGAGCACTTGCAGCTCTCTCACCCTCCTGGCAGAAGTTGTTGCCATTAAAAAGGCTGACTTGATGGTGAGCAGCAGGAGGGGGCAATTGTGCAGCGGCTCAAATGGTGCACACAATAGATAAGTGAGGACCAAGTTAAGGTCCCACTGTGGCATGATGAAAGGAGAAGGGGGAAACAAATGTGTAAGCCCCTTCAAAAATCTATGTACAATAGGGGACTTGAATAGTGACGGTTGGTCTGGCAACCGTAGAAAGGAGAAAGGGCCAAAAGGGCAGAAAGGTAACCTTTCAGAGTGCCCAGAGTAGAGCCCTGCTGGGCAAGTGACAGGATGAAAAGGAGAATATCAGAAAGGGAGGCAGAGAAAGGGTCAATAGACTGTTCTGTAAAATATTTACAAACGTTTTGCCATCGGCAGGCGCATATCAACTTAGTGGAGGGATGCTTGGCTGCCAAACTTCGGGAGGAAGGTCGAATGCTATCAACTGTTGCTGCTCAATCTCCACGCAAGAAGGCAAAGGGCTGACAAGTTCGAGTGGAGGACCCTCTCCTGCTGCTGCACCAGAAGATTCTCCCGAAGGGGCAACCTGATCAGAGGATCCATGCTCATTTGTAAAAGCTCGAGATGCCAAACTCTCCGTGCCCAGTCCGGAGCCACAGGAATGACTTGTGCCCAGTCACTCCTAATCTTCTTGAGCCCTCTGAACAGGAGTGGTATGGGCGGAAAGGAGGCCGGTGGTCACCTCGAGATGAAAAACGTTGATGAGCGAGAGCCACATTGGAAGCTCTAAAGCGCAAAACTGCTGACAGTGCACGTTCTTGATCGAGGCGAACAGATCTAACCAAGGCTCTCCCCACCGATGAAAGAGTCCTTGCGCCACCTCTGGATGGAGATGCCACTCATGATCCGCTAGGCAGCGACGGCTGAGTTTGTCCGCCCTGGTGTTCAGGAAACTGGCCCAGTGTTAAACCCTCAGGGATATGCCCTGCTGTTCCAGCCAAGTCCAGAGCCGCAGAGCCTCTTGACAGAGGGTCCACAACCCCAACCCCGCCCTGTTTGTTGCAGTACCACATGGCGGTGATGTTGTCTTGAACACCTGAACAAGCCTTCCCTTGAGGGATGGTAAGAAGCCTTTCAGTGCCAATCAGATCGCACGGAGATCCAACAGGTGGATGTGTAGCCCGGCTTTTGCCAGAGGCCAGAGTCCTCTGATCTCCATCCCCCCAAGATGGCCGCCCCATCCCAAAAGTGACTCATCTGTCACTACTGTGAGATCTGGTTGGGGAAGGGAGAAAGGCCTGCCTCTGACCCAATCGCGGTTTGTCAACCACCACTGCAGATCTTTCGCAGTTCCCTCCAAAATCTGGACCAGGTCGGTGAGATTTGCCTGATGCTGCGCCCATTGGAAATTCAGGTCCCACTGCAGAGCCCGCAATTGCCATCTGGCATGATTCACCAACAGGACGCAGAACGCCATGAGGCCCAGCAACCTCAGTCAGTCTCACCGAAATCCAGGATAGAGGCTAAAACATCGGTATCATAGCCAGAATATCCTGGACTCGCTGCTCGGCAGGATAGGCCAGTAACTGCACTGTGTCCACAACGGCTCCGATGAAAGGGAGCACCTGTGAGGGAGTCAGGGGTGACTTCGGCACATTGATAGTGAACCCGAGCGAAGGCAGGAGGTCCGCCGTAGTCTGGAGGTGGGAGACGACTGCCTAGGGCGAGCCCGCCTTCAACAACCAGTCGTCGAGATAGCGGAAGACTAGAACCCTTGATCTGCACAGATGATCTGCGACCACTGCCATCACCTTGGTGAACACCCGAGGGGCACTGGTGAGGCCAAAGGGGAGCACGGCAAACTGAAAGTGCTCGTGGCCCACCATAAACCGCAGGTAGCAGCGATGGTCAGTTAGGATAGGGATGTGGAAATAGGCGTCCTGCAAGTCCAATGCTACCATTCAGTCTCTCGGGTCCAGGGCAAACAGTACCTGAGCAAGAGTGATCTTGAACTTCTCTTTTCTGAGGAAGTAGTTGAGGGCTCTGAGGTCGAGAATAGGACGAAGGTCATAATCCTTTTTGGGGACCAGAAAATAACATGAATATCGATCACAGCCTATTTCTGGCCCTGGAACCCTCTCTATAGCTCCCTTGGTCAAGGGAGTCTTGACTTCCTCTCGAAGCAAAGCAAGGTGATCCTCCATCAGCCGATCATATGTTGGAGGCATGGAGGGAGGGGCAGTCTCGAAGGGAAGGGAGTAACCTCTTCGGACTATTTGCAAAACCCACCTGTCCGAGGTTATGTCTCACCAGTGGTGGAGGTGATGGCGTAGCCTGCCATCAACTAGACGCCCATGATCTGGAAGGACCGTACTAGGAAGGTTTGGAGGCGGAGGAGGGGGAGGATATTGTGGCCTTGTAGGAAGCTGGCTCTGTATATACTATACCAAAGTAAGGTATAGTGTGCACAGAGTCCAGGGAGTCCCCAGAGGTATAGCAGAGGGTAAATTAGACAAGTACTAACAGCTCTCTTTGTGGTAGTGTGGGCGAGCAGTTAGGCTTATCAGGAGGGTGTGTTGAGCATTTATTGTAGTCACTCAATCAAGGACTGATTACACATACTTGGAGACAGAATCCAGACCAATTGGGTAAGTATAAAAAAAGGTATACTTATGTTTTATTTCTAGAACCAAGAAGGACTTGGTACAGGTAGGTGAAATACACTTTCAATTTTAAACCTTTACACAGAAATGCAATTGGGAATGGATTTGCAATCGTTACAGGTTTGAATAACCTTTAAAACAGTTTAAATTACATAGAAATTACTTTGGATTACTTTTGCGTTACTTTTAGATTACATCGACTACTCTGGGTGATATGCCTAGATATCACACCATGGACACTACAATACAAGGTAAGTAAAACTTTTTCGGGTTTCAGATACATTTACTTTTGTCTCATACAAAACGCATGTCAACACTTTTAGGAAAAGAAAACTCGTAACATTGGTTCCTATCCGAAAAAGAGTGTTAACGGTTCACAGGTAAGTAAACAACTTACAACTATGAGTTTTGGGGGTTAGGACCAAGGTTCCCCAAGGTCCAGTTAGGCACTCAAATTGCACCACCAGTGGCACTGGGGCGGCCGGGTGCAGAGTGCAGGGGCCCAATGTTAGCCAATGGGGCACTTCGGTTTGAGGCTGCTCACGGGCAGGTCACTCGGTCTTGGGAGCCAAGCTCCTAGGGTTACGGTCAGGGCAAAGGGGGTCCCAGGTTGACATTCAGTCCACACCACCAGCAGCGCAGGGGCGGCCGGGTGCAGGGTGCTGAGGAGGGGTCGGGAGCCCAATGCAATCGTATGGAGGTTGCCGGTTTTGGATTTTGGCTGCAGGCTTGATCCAGAAAGTCTTACGGGAGGAACCAACAGCTGGGCAGGTACGTTGAAGGGCTCGGGACGTAGGTGCACCTCAGGTCCTCTTCTCCAGAGTGCAGGGCGGCCGGATGCAGGGGTGCCTTTTGAGGTCGGATTTCACCTTACCGGGCAACTCGCGGTTGGTCCATGCAGATGCTGCAGGCCATGTCGGGGAGTCCTGGGGGGGGTCAACCCACAGTGGCCTTGGACTCTGGAGCGCTTCGGGACCTCACTGGGATCGATGGGCCACTTGGACTCGGGCCGTAGGCGACGGGTGCAGTGGTGATTCCAGGCGTTGAGTTTCTTCTTCCTCAGCAGGCTCAGAGTCTGTCTTGGGAGTTTCTTTTGAACAGAGCTGCAGTTCGCAGGATATCCGGTCTTTGTTGGAGGCAGTCAGTCCTCCCAGAGGTTCTGGAGGTCGCTGGCTGCAGGAAAAGTCGACTTTGGCGCAGGATCTCTGAAAACTGCAGACCGGCCTGTAGGGCTGGTGCCAAGTCAGTTCTTCTCTACAGTCTCCTGTGCTGTGCGACGTCTTCCGTTCTTCTTCTTCGTAGGTTAAAGGAATCTGAATTCCTGGGTTCAGGGCTGCCCCCTAAATACTACATTTAGGGGGCGTTTTAGGGGGCTCGAGGAAGTAGCCAATGGGCAACTGACCTTAGGGTGACTACTCTTTTGGCATGCTCACTCCACATGGGGGACTGAGCACATTCCCTAATTCTGATTGGGCCTAATTCTCCAAACCAAGATGGAGAATTCTAGGGGGAGGGGTTCACCTCAGCTCCTGGCCACCTCAGGGGTGTGCCAAGTCAAGGTGGACACTCCTATCCTGTTTACTAAATTTCCCGCATGTTCTGCCACCATAAAGTGGGGAGAGGACGGGGGGGCGGGCATCTCCACTGGTTGAAGCTGCCCAGATCAGCATAACACAAGGGGAGCCTTTGAAAAGCACCTCCACCCAGAGCAGGATTTGTTCCTGACATCCGGGAGCACAAAGGCTCCCACCCCAGGAGGTCAGAAACCTATCTGGGGGCAGCTGGCTGGCAGAGACCAGTCAGTCAATAAACTGGAAGCTGCTTGTTTTTCAGGGGGCATCTCTAAGATGCCCTCTGAGTGCATTTTATTATAAATCCCAAACTGGCATCTGTGTGGGTTTATTATGCTGAAAAGTTTGCTACCAAACTTACCAGAATTCAGTAAAGCCATTATGGTCCTGTGGAGTTCGTAATGACAAACTCCCAGACCATATACTCTGTATGGCTTTACTGCACTTACAATGTCTAAGAATGGACTTAGACACTGTAGGGGTACAGTTCTCAGGCAACTGTACCCTCACCAGGGGTATAGTGCACTCAGCTAGGGGGGTGACTTATCTGTACCATAGGTAGTGGGTTTCAGGCATGGAACACACGTATGTGTGCCATGTCGACTCTTCACTTTTCTCTGCACCAAAACACGCAGCCTGCAATGGCAGTGTGTGTGTTAAGGTACAGGACCTCTAAGGGTGGCACAATATGTGCTGCACCCCATAGAGCCTTCCCTGGTCACAGGGCTCTTGGTACCTATGGTAGCTTTTACTAGGGCCAGAGATGTGCCAATTGTGGACAACAATAGTACAGTTTTTAAGGAAAGAACACGGGCCCTGGGCACCTGATTGGCAGGGACCCAGGGCACATCAAGTCAAAGTGCATCAGAAATCAGGCAAAAAGTGGGGGGCTGTTACTGCAGCAGAAACCCACTTTCCTACAGGCCTGACCTGACTTCTGCCCGCCCGACCCACAAGGTTGGGGTTAACTGCACCCATGGCCGCGCAGAGGTTGCAGAACTTGAGCGGTCCTCTGGCTAGGATATGGCTGGTGCGGTTGGAAACCCCTTCCGTAGCCCCGAAAGGCAAACGCAGGACAGGATGATATAGAGAGGCCCAAGGACTTGGCCATAGACCGTGACTCCTTGAAGCGCTCTAGCGCTGCTTACACCCTGCCTCCGAAGAGACAAGAGCCTTCAAAGGGCATGTTCATCAGGTTTTCTTGGACATCCCCCAAGAAGTCCGAAGTTCTGAGCCAGGCGTGGCACCTAACTGCCAACGTGGAGGAAATCGCTCTGCCCAGCGAGTCTGGTGTATCAAGGCCACAGCGAATAGTAAACTTTGCAGCTTCCTTCCCGTCTACAACAGCTTGGGAGAGGATAGCCCGGGCCTCCTCCAAGAGGCAGCACAACCGGGTCCCACAGGGAACGGGAGTGACGGCCCAATAAGCATGCTGTGTTTACTGATCGCAATGCTAGGCTGGTGGAAGAATTGTTTTTCTTCCGAGGCTATCCAGCCTCTTGGATTCCCTATCCAGGGGTACAGAAGGAAACATGCCATGGGAAGTAGAGGCTTGGACCACTGAGCCCTCGGGGGTTGGGTGAGAGGTGAGGAAAGCTGGGTCGCCTGGTGCAGGGGGGTGGTGGCGGGCCATTGTTATATTCACAGGAGCCCCTGTGCTGGGTTTGGACCAGGTCCCCAGAAGAACATCAGTCAAGGCCTCATTAACTGGCAGCAAGGGTTCCGTGGTGGAGACACCAGGATGCAGGACCTCTGTCAAGACATTGGTCTTGACTACCACAGTAGGAAGCTGCAGGTCCAAGACCTCTGCAGCCCTACGCACCACCATGGCAAAGGAAGCTCCCTCCTCCGTAGCCAGGTTAGGAGGGGAACGCATGCCAGGCTCTAGAGAGGTATCCAAACCACTGGCATTATCCAGTTCCTCATACCAGTCCATTTCTTATGTGTAAGGCGGGACTTCTAAGGTGTTCTGCGTCCCCTCCCAATCCTCCTCCAATCCTAGCCTTTCCTAATAAGGCTGAGAATAAGACATAGAGCCCAAAGGCTCTGTCGGCACCAGTCTCGGCGTCGGTGGATGCCTGACCGGCTCTGTGACGTAGGGTTTAAGAATGAGGCTGGTGCCGCCGGTGGGTGCCGGCAACGTCAAGGATCTCGGCATCAGACGTGGCATCGGGGAAGTATGAATAGGTGCGACCATCTGGTCTGGATCTGGGAAGAGATCCATGAGAATCCTTGGGCGCCGGGGCCAGAGCTGCCGGCATGGAACCCAGAGGAGCTCCTTCTGCTTAGCCTGTGGGGCCCGAAGGTGCGCCAGCAGGGTCAGGCAGTCCAAATATGGCGCACACAGCATCATAAAATTCTTATAACTGGGTGGGGGGTCGCTTTTGGCCCCGGAAAGGGAGGGAAATGCGGAACCAACCCAGGCAACCGCTCTGTGGAGCGGGGCCTTGAACGCAGAGACTCCTCCGTCTCGTCGGGTGACGGATGGGTCGAAGTCGAAGCATGCTTCAACTTCTTGTGTTTCTTATGGAGCTTCGTACCTGACCCCTTCGAAGATATTGAATGGGAGGACAAAGACTTGGATCCCCCACACCGGTGCTCGGACCTTCCTCTTGACCGAGACCGGGAGCGGGAACGAGATCTCCAAGGCGCCGGATGCCGGGCTGCAAGCAGCTTTAGGGACTACTCCCTCAAAGCTTTCAGCGCCATGGCCTGGCAGTCGGAGCACGACTTTGGGTTGTGGCTGTGCTCCAGGCACCAAAGACACACGAGTTGGGGGATCTGTAACCGATATGGCGCGGCCACAGGAGCCACATGGTTTGAACCCTGAGGTCTTTCTGGACATCCTACACATCAAGAAAAGGTTTACAAAATGTTGAAAAAGTCTGTCAAAAAATGACAGGGGGTTGCTGTCTTCGACAGATCTGCGCTGACTGATACGGAAAGAAAAGAATTGGCACCAGTGCGCTAAGTTGCCGCCTATATAGACGACACAGACGTTGCGATGACGAACGTGATGCCATATGACATCACGTGGAGAGTTGACTGACGCCATCTACCGGCGCGCAGGGGTACTGCTAAGAAAAACCTTCCGGATCCAGCGTGACGCCTGGAAGTTCACAGGTAAGCAATCTGATGCTAAATGTCTTTTTCAGATATGTCTGTTTTCCTCAGCACCCACTGCAGCATAAACTAGGGCTCTGGACTAGGTCTACAAGGTTTGGCTTTTCAGCCCATTGGTGCCTGAATTTAGTTCAGTGCACCAATGGTTGAGTGTGTGTGTGTATGAAAGTAGGATCTGCTTTCATGGTCACCCCCAATTTTTGCTGGTGTCATAATGTTTTTCTGACTAGTCTGACCGGGATCCTGATAATCAGGACCTCAGTCTCTGTGCTTCTTCCCTGAATTGGACATGGTGAGAACTTAGGTATACCCCAGTTTGGCTACTGGTGTACCCTTATAAGTCCCTAGTATATGGCACTGAGGTACCCAGGGCATAGGTACACCAGGGGTCCCCCATGGGCTGAAGCATGTATTGTGCCACCCATTGGAGACTACTCAAATTGTGACTACAGGCCTGCCATTGCAGCCTGTGTAAGCTGGTGCTCAATCAATCAATCAGGGTTTTGTGGAGCGCACTACTCACCCGTGAGGGTCTCAAGGCGCTGGGGGGTGTGAGCAGCTCCGTTAGGGTCATACGAAGAGCCAGGTCTTGAGGTCTGTTCTGAATTGGTGCAGTGTAGGGCTCCGTCAGAGGTGAAGGGGGAGTTCGTTCCAGGTCCTGGCTGCGAGGTAGGAGAAGGATCTTCAACCTGCTCTGGTCCTGTGGAAACAAGGGACAGTGGCTAGGGTGAGGTCGGCTGAACAGAGGTTACTCTTGGGGACATAGAAGGCGATTCAGTCGTTGAGGTATTGAGGTCCAGTGTTGTGGAGCGCTTTGTAGGCGTGTGTGAACAGCTTGAAGGTTAGTCTTCTTTCGACGGGTAGACAGTGGAGGTCGTGGAGGAGTTGGGTGATGTGGTTGTGTCGTGGGATGTTGAAGATGAGCCTGGCTGCGGCGTTCTGGAGGGTCTGGAGTTTGCGGAGGAGTTTTTTGTTGATTCCGGCATAGAGAGCATTGCCGTTGTCCAGTCTGCTGGTGATGAGTGCGTGGGTGATGGTTTACCTGGAATCAGGGGGGATCCACTTAAACGTCTTGCGAAGTATGCGGAGGGTGTTGAAGCATGCGGAGGATACGGTGTTGATCTGGCGATTCATGGTGAGTGAAGAGTCAAGAATGATGCAGAGGTTGCTTGCGTGGTCCGTTAGGGTGGGTGGGATTCCGAGGGCAGGGGGCCACCAGGTGTTGTCCCATGCGGAAGGAGTGGAGCCTAGGATGAGGACTTCTGTTTTTTCCGGGTTGAGCTTCAGGCAGCTGTTGTTCATCCAGGTCACGACAGCTTTCATCCCTTCTTGGAAGTTGCACCTGGTGTTGTCGGGTTCCTTGGTGAAGGAGAGGATGAGCTGGGTGTCGTCGGCGTAGGAGACGATGCTGAGCCTGTGGTTTCTGACGATGGTTGCGAGGGGGGCAATGTAGATGTTGAAGAGGGTAGGGCTGAGGGAGGATCCTTGCGGTACTCCGCATCTGAGTTTCCTCATATCTGAGGTCACTGCACTTAAAACCTATAAGTCACCCCTAAGGCAGGCCTTTCAATCCTAAAGGCAGGGTGCTCGGTTATAAGTGTGAGGGTGACCCTGCATGAGCAGGACACCCCTACAATCCACGGAGTCCATTCAGAGTCCATTCACACGGGTTGTAAGTACATCAGCAATTACGATACATAGAGTGGCCATGCGTCATTACGCGATTGCTAACTCTAAACTGGCTGTAACGAACCCTGTCATGTTTGGTATCAAGCATGTTGGAATCGTACCTCAACACCATAAATGGTGTTGGAGGTGTGATTCCATGCACTGTAAAGCTCCTCTGGGAGGCCCTCAGTGCTCCTGGTACCAGTCTTCTAGACCTGCACAGCAAACTATGGCTGCTGCCGACTAGAGACACGATTCTGCCCTCCTGCTGCTGAGCCAAGCTCGAACAGGGGAAGGCAGCACAATAGGTTTCCTGTCACAGGGAGATGTAACCACCTCCCAGACAGGACTTAATGTATTGGGCCAGGGTGGGGGAGCTTGCCAGCGCCACTAGACTGCTTTGAAGGGCACATTTGGTGCCCTCCTTGCATACTCCAGTTGGAACCAGTTCAGGGAGCTATTGGCTCCCGCTCTGGGGCAAAACTGGACAAAGGACATGGGAGTTCCTCCCCACTGTCCAGCCCCTCCTGTGGGAGGGACCCCTGAATCATCCCAACCCTTTCCTTAGGGTACTTAAGAGCTTACCTGTGGGTGGTTCCTTAGACTTGTCGTGGGACAAGATTCCGATCCGAAACCACTTCATCTTCAACCGTCTGGGCACTTTGGACTTCGCTGGACTTCGCTTTGGGAACCGAGACTGCAACTGGGAAGACCCCTGGTGTTCCTGGCCTCGTCGCCCTGCCAGTCGTCTGCGTCATCTGTGCCTGTGCTCCATACAGGTTCTTCTAAAGGTCTGTGGACATCCAAGACACCTGAAGGAATCTCCCTTGAAGTGAAGGAGTTACTTCCCTGCATCTGCAGGCATCGCAACAAAGCTGACCGGTCTGATGTTCCTACGGAAAGGTTCAACAAAACAGGTGGAGGTAATGCAACACCCTCGAGGCCTGCACTGTCTTCACAGCAAATTTGAAGCCAGTATCCCTCGTCGGAACCGCTGGAGCAGTATCCCTGTGCACCGCGTCGACTTGCTGTTGCCAAGGCTTTTGACTCTTTTCACCAGAGATCAGGGCCGGACTGGCCGTAGCGGACACCGGGCGTTTCCCCGGTGGGCCGCCAGGGTGGGGGCTGGTTTTGGACCCCTGGGGGCAGTTTTTGTTACCGGGGGCGGTTTTCGGCCCCCTGTAACAAAAGCAGCTGCCTGTTTTAGGCGCCCCCCCACTCCCCCTCCCCCGGCCAGCCTGACTCAATTGCCAGGGCCGGTTTGCGTTCCCAGTCCGGCCCTGCCAGAGATCTTCGGGCCCCAAGAAGCTCCAGCCTCAAGCATCTCTTGCTACCAAGCTCTTCGTCCTCACCGCATCCTCTGCAGAGTGGGCCTGCATTCTTGGTGAGCTGCTCAAGGTCCTCTTGCAACTTCTGTGCCTTCGGCCAGTGGGTCATCTTGAGGGTCTTCCGTGGCTCCAGTGGGCTCCCCTGCTTGCTCGGGGCCTGCTCAGCCTTTCCTGCATTTGGTGAGTTCCTGGGACCTTGCTGGTCCCGATACTGCACCTTAGTCGCTTTCCTCGTCTGTTGCTGCTGCCATTGTTTGTTGGTGCTCCCGCCGGACACCGAACCCCTGGCTCTTGACTTCCGAAGTGAGACAGCTTGTGAACGCTCCTTGTCTTCCACAGCATCGCCTGGTCTTCACAGGTGCAGCAACAAGGGCACTATCAACTCTCCTGTATCTTCCGTCATCGGTGGTCATTGGTCTTCCGTGCATCCTGGTCAGTCCGGAGTGGCATAGACTCTGTCCCCTCTTTTTGCAGGTACTCCTTGTCAAGAATCCACCCTTGGATTCCGCCAGACTCTTTCACCTTCTTCTCCAGCGGCATCTTCAGTGAAGTCCTCCATTTTGGTCTACAGCGGTTTCCGACGTCACTTCACACCTATGCACCCGGCTTACCTGGTGTAGGTATCCTGGTTCCTGTGGTATCTACAGGTGGAGTGACTCTCCAACCTTCCATCTTTCCTGGGGTTTCTTCAGTGTCCTCTGGGAAGGGTCCTTATTCTTTAAAACTGCAACAGTGACTTCCCCATTGACTTGTATTGAGCACACAGTCGTGTTTCCACTCTGCACACGGCCTCCGTGGGGTTCATGGGTACTTACCTTGGGAGGTTCCTTGGGTCCCCGGCTCTTCTAAGTCTTCTGGGTCCAGTCTCTACTTTGGTCACGGTTCACGTTCCATTTTATTAGTATATGGTTTGGTCTCCCCCTGGGGACCACTGTGTATTTGTGCTACTTACCTGTTCTATTGTTGCAGTATTGTGTGTATTGTGAATATATCTCCGGGTAGAGCTATTGCAACTTGTTAGTGAGTGTTTATAATAAATACATATTTTTATAAATACACTGTGTGGTTCTTTTTCACTTAACCTACACTATATTGTTAGTACTGGTAAAACAAGCTGCTTTACACTCATTCTGGACTAAGCCTGACGACGGCTCTCCACAGCTACCACTTAGAGAGCTTTCTATGGTTGTCCAAGACTACTAAAATCACCATAAGGGTTGTCTGGATTAGTGCAGGGTGCTTCACTTAAGTAAGTGGGCACCATATACTAAGCCAGCCTCCTACAGAGGCTTCGGCACTTTCTTTGGCGTGGATGAACTGCATACCTTGGCAAAGTGGTTAGGTTTGTTACATGCTGAACATTGTTTTCCGTGAGCAGGGCAGGGTCCCTGGTGTGGATATGACCCGCCGCATCCGTAACACGTCTTGGGAGTCAATTTGAACCTGGGCCCGGGCTTCTTCTTCTCGCTATTGACCACATTAACCGGTTCCATCTTCACCTGACATTGCAGAGTCGCTTCCATATGTGTGGCACACACTTTGGATGGTTTTTTCGAACAACCCATTGTCAGCATGTCGGCCATGTGCATCCCTAGAACTTGGGCGTGGCCACATCGTAGGAGCAGCAGGAAGAGATCTCCGCAGCCAGCGCTGTCAGAGCAGCAAGATAAACGCCCCCCCGCCACCAGCGGGAGCAGAGCAGGCGAGACGCCAGAGAGCAGGAACACTGTCCCGCACAGCTAAGAACCCAGTCGTCACCAGTTTGTTGTGTTTGCAGGCTCAATGATGAATGACTACACATACGGTATACTTTAGTTCGAGGGCTGGCTGAGGACCAAGAGGTCCTGTCCAGGCCACTTTTATTACCTTGTCCCCACGGGCAGTGCAGCAAAACACCCTTTGCTGGTTCCTCACCATGTAGTGGTCCATACAACAAACATAACAGCTGACCGGCACGTGAGTGAAAGCACAGCAGTCACCTTGGAATGATTTTACTTTTGCTTTTAGAAAAATCACTGAAAAATGCCTGCAGCACATGCATGATGAAAATATTAGAAGGATTTAATGTTTTACTTTAAGAAAAATAATTCAGAAATGGCTGCTGTACAGGGCCTAACATAGGAGAATCGAAAAACTCAGCGAAATGGTTAGCCCAATAATCGTGAAGTATGCACAATTTCTATTACATAATTAAAACTTTCAAACCCAAATATTTAATTTGAAGATGCTGACAGTAACACAGCTGCAGAACACTGAGGAAACTTTGTGAAAACTAGCATTGGCTCGTTGTACGTAGAGACATACTGTTAGCAATAGTCTTCATTTTTTTTTTTTTTTAGTGTTGCACATTTGCCTGTCGCCCGAATACTTTCACTATTAACACTTTAAAAAGATTGAAAGCAAAGAAGTGGTGGGACTGGTCACATTAGTTTCCAAAATTTGAAGTAAAACTGAATGGAAAAGATTTTTTTCCAAAATGAAACGTACCAGGTCATCAAATATATCCCTCTGGTGTACGTGAATAGTGATCAGTGTCTCATGTTTGATGCGTTCCATGGAGCTCAGATCTTTCGTCGTCATATCAATCAGGGTATTTAGCAGGTCCAGAAAGGACTGGTTTGTCTTCTGCATTATCTTTTTGTCGTATTTAGCACTAGTCAACGCCTCCTCTGCGTCTCTTGTCCAAATCATTTGGACTCCAAGGAGGCCAACCTTTCAAAAATCAGAAAAGAAAACCAGGTAAAACACATTCAGAATTTTCCATATCTACAAAGGCTGGCTTTCCAGAAAAGGTCTGACACTTTTCTAATTTTTTTTTTACACAAAAATGTATTTTTATAATCAACTATGTATCACAACTTTATAATAAGATTAATGTGACTAAGTTAAATACACCTTTATAACACACTTCTTGAATCTGTGTCAGCCCTGAAGAATGTTTGGCATGCAACAAATAATTAAAATACTCACTATTGATAGATGATTGAAGAATGTGGGAAAATTACATATACCCTGCACAATACATCATGAGGATTAAAGTGACAAACAATGGTGGATAACACAAGGCAGAAATTACATTGGAATTCATGTCACTGGATATATAAATTACCAAAATGAAATCACATCCAGTTATATACGTGCCTACCTTCTCTCCACATGCCCCGGATCTAACTGATGTCATAAACAGAACCTTTTCAAAGGATTTCCATAATACCTCAAACATGAATGGTTGACAACATTAAGTGAACGATAGATAAAATTACCCCATGGATGAGATGCTGCTCAATTAGGGCCTCATTTTTATGGCATTTTGGCGTAGGACAATGCAGCAGGCACCTTGTTGTGCTGCCCTACAACAAAGTGAAAATGCATTCCTGTATTTTCTGCCTGAGCTGGCGCTGTTTCGGCAGCCTAGTGCCAACGAAGGCACCCAAGGGTGCATCCGTTGCAGGCAGGATTAGTTTTTGAATAACAACGAATACAATGTGGCATTTACTATGAGTCATCATAGTCATCAAATTGAATTCTTGGATGTGCAATTGTTTATAGTAGATAACCAAATACACAGCAGACTTTTTCAAAAGAAGACAGCGACTAATTCTATCCTGAGAGCAGATAGTGCACATCCCCCATCGGTAATTAAAGGAATACCGTATGGGGAGATGGTGCGAATCAGGAGAAATTGTAGCCAAGATAAAGACTTCAATAGGGAATTGAATCAGTTACAGTTAAGGCTCTCTAATAGAGGATATACTGGAGAGGGTTTGAGGAAGGCAAGAGCCAGGGTGGACACCATAAGAAGAGATGCCATGCTTATCCAAAAGGAAAGGGGTCCAGCAATTGAACGTTTAGCCTTCATCTCGACTTTTAATACTTTACATGACAAAATCTATAAAATCCTGAACAGAAACTGGAATTTACTTAAGGGGGTACCAGGCTTAACAGGGATCATTGCAGACAAACCAATGGTCACCTATAGAAGATGTTCCACGATTAGGAATTTAATCACAAAGAATTACATAGAACCTAGAAATACCAGGGGGGGGGGGGGAATTGGCTCCCAGACCAACCTAAGGGATTCTTTACATGTGGTTCATGCAATGTTTGTGCGGTTGGAATCAAGCGTATTAAAGAATTTAAGTACAATACCAAGAAGTGGTATAGTATTAAGGAATTTATAAATTGTATCAGTTGTGGGGTGATCAAAGCACTGCAATGTGAATGTGCTCAAATCTATATAGGTAGCACTAAAAGAATTCTAAAGTTGAGGATACAAGAGCACATTAGAAGAATTGTGAATGAGGACATTAGATCGCCAATTTCTCAACACATTAAAGATAATCATCCCATGAAAAGGAATATTAAATTTCATGGTATACAGAAGATTACTCCCAATGTGAGAGGGGGTGATTGGGAACTTAAAATAAGGCAACAGGAAGCTAGATGGATCAGTAAATGCAGAACAGTTGACCAAGGATTAAATAGTGATAATGAGCTACACTATTTTTTGCAATAGATCTGCTTCTTGTAAAAATAATGAATATGCTATCATGTGTAACAGATTCGTATCTGGAGAAAATCAGTGGACAACAGGTCGCACATGTACTCACCTTTTGCCATTTACTTGAGATGGCACAATAATGTTATTGTTAACAGTTATTATTAGAATATATTCGTTTGGTCACTGGTATTTGCAATATTGAACCTGCCCAGGTCAGGGAGAAGAGGTTTAAATGTACCATGCATAAATACGAATAGGTCGGGTTGTGTCGAATTGACAAATGTAAAGATAGCATAGAAATTCAAACAAAGTAAAGTAATGAATGCTTGGCCAAGTATTAAAATTATTAATGTGTCACCGATTGGATGCCTGTCACCACACATAATCCAAGACAGTTCTGGTAGTTTTAAATTAATTACTGTGGATCGAATAACTCATTGATTGTATTTTAATTTCAGGCAGATAAGGAAAGATTGGATATTAATCTATATTGTACGTGGGTAACCGATTTGAAATTTATGTGATATTGACCAAATGTTAATGCAAGCCCTGATATGGAATGTACAGGAAATAGGAAGTGATAGTCTTGTATTAACAACGCCATCTCCAGGCAGGTCAGGCACCGAAATCACTGAGCGCCGTTTTTTTGGCGATGGGAACTAGAATATTGCAGCGGGTCATTTCCCTTGAAATGCAAACGAGAATCGGGGTTTTAAACTGCAAAGGCAGTAGAGTAAACGAGGGCCGTGAGAATTAGTTGAATATAACATGAGGTAACAAAATCCAGTTGGCTATACTTTTACAGATGGGAACGTAGCACCGCCCAATGTCAGGCAGGTCAGGCGGAAGTCTGACTCGTAGACCTACAGAGGATAGGGAAGAAAAAATCTGAATTATGATTGGTCATTTCAAATGAGGACCAGAGAGGAAACTCTCATAAGAGAAATACTGATGGGCTATTGGTCAAAAGATCAGTACCATTAGCTCTTGTAGGGTGATTGGCCTATGATAGGGAGGACCTATGAGGGAACCGCAGTTATAGCAATGTTAATTAGGAGGCTAGAATTTACGATTTCCTATTGGTCAGAAGTATTTTTAAATACAGGGATCTAACAAGCTCAATTCTACAGCGGGATTTATTGGGCCAGGCCGTGGCAGGGAGACCAGAGTACAAGACGCTCTGGCAAGAGGTGAGATATAGGAGGTTATATGGGGAAATTCTGCCTGCGCTATGCAGCATAAGAGTTGTTGGGTCTTATGACTAATAATCGGGTGAACAAGAGTTTTATGTGTTCTCTTGTCACAGAACCAGATAATATAATAGGAAAAAGTGCAGGACATTATAATTTCTAACTTGTCTTAGTTTTGAGGGGATGCAAATAAGTAAAAAACAATAACAAAAATAAAACTAATTACGAAGAGAATTTTCCAAAGCAAATTGGGCTTGACATTTTGGTCTTAATATATTTCTTATGTACAGGACAAACTTTTCCATATGCATGGGTTGAGGATACAAAGAGGGGAAGAACTTTAAGGAGAAACGTTTAGGATATACATTGGAGGTATGTTTGAAGGGCTACTACTGAATCTTATTAGACATTAAGGCTGTAGGGGAGCTTAATAAGAAGTATGAAATATATTCATGAATGAGGAATTATTACACATCACAACAATAGTGTGTTCAGTATATGAGATTCACTGATGAGGATTGAGGTGGAAGCAATAAGGATTGTTTCGGATATGATATTATGCTGTGACTAATTCCATCCTAAAAACCATGTGTGGGATGTTTTCCGTGGTAGAAATTTGGAAATCAGATTGTATATAGGCAGACTTTAAGAGGGTGCTGGAGAATTAATATTTACACAATGTATCAAAATTTGGTAAATGATAATTAATCAGTTGTTTATTTACATGTATAGAGATTCATACTGATATGTGCACTTATCCTTTTTTCCAGCCCTGATGACGTCCAAGTGAGGACGAAACGCGTAGGCTGACGATTGGATACTGTTTTATTTTGGAGCGATGATTTTCTTTGAACAAATAAAGGGAATATAAATGTGAAACAAGCTTGCCTATGGACTTGATTCTTGAAAGTGAATACAATAATTGATTGGATACTACATTGGACACATTGATGCTCCCTTCCATTTGTAGAATGCATCCGTTGCAGGCTGGATTGATTTTGTGCAGGAAGGGACAACACTGTGTAAATCTGGGGCAGCATCAAATTACATGGGTGTTGCGTCGGGAAACCCAGCGCAAAGCCCATGGAACGCCTCCCGGGCACAGAGTAAGGTGATGCAGCGATTTGTGCTGGATCGCCTTAAACATGATTTATAAGGCCACTCAAAGCCACGCAGGGTGGCTTTGCGTGGCTTCATAAATCTTTATGAGAGCCCGACATCACGCATCTAACACTTTACTTGGTGCAAAAGTGATGTAGGGCTCTCATAAATAAGCCCCTAACTTTATAGTATGCAAAACGCAGAGTTGAGAAAGGCAAGTAGACTAAATACAAATGTAGTCTGAGTGAGGAGGCCTATGCTATTTGACTAGGCTCTCCTGGCACTGTTTCTGCGACCCCTAGCTCTGCCCGTGAAACCTGGCCTCAAAGGGGAAAACAAGGTCGCACTAGAAACTGCAAAATGCTCTGGCGTTTCGGAAAACAGTAGCTGCTCATACCAGCGCTGTTTATGATTGCAACATTGACAACTTGCAACTGCATAGCTGCTAAGGATTCAGAATGGTCAAGTGTGGCATTTCTATGTTTTAGTGTGCTTATGTGTAACATTTCAATGCCTTATGTGTGACAATGTGAGTGACAGTTTATTGGTAGTAGAACGAAGCAGATATGCTCATATAATGGGATACGTTTCAGAAACGGTCAACATAATGCTGCAGAGCTCCAGATGTTTAAGCTAGGACTCAATAGTGCTGGAAATATTTGTGGGCCATAACTAACAATTATCAAGCCATTTGGTTACTTTTTCAAATGCATGCAGACTCAGTCGTTTTCATTTTATGGCTGCAAATGGAAGAGTAAATGATCGCATCGGTGAAAAGCAGTAACGAACAAGCTACTTACCTTCGGTAACGCTTTTTCTGGTGGATACCGTATCTGCCTGTGGATTCCTCACCTTATGAATATCCCCTGTGCCAGCATTCCGCGGAAACTTTTTCCTAGCTCTCCACGCCGACGAGGTCGTCACAATGCCATGGCTCCGCACGGGCTCCACATGACATCACCGGAGCCATAAGAGGACCACGTCGGCGTGATGACGTCAGTTCCACCCATTTTTTCCGTGCCTCCAAGGCGAACGGGCGGACCGACCATAGAGACAATGCATACATAGTCTACAATATTCACACAAATACACACAGAGTAAAGTGAAAAAGGAAAGCAAAAGAAAGCAAGCATTTCCTATAAGCCTACACAAAGGCAAACAGAGGCAATACAAAATGACAATATGAAACAGCCATATTAACCAATACCTCTTTTAAGGTATAAAAGGGTGGACAACGGGGAGGCGGGTGGGTCAGTGAGGAATCCACAGGCAGATACTGTATCCACCAGAAAAGCGTTACCGAAGGTAAGTAACTTGTTCTTCTGATGGATACATCTGCCTGTGGATTCCTCACCTTATGAATAGAATCCCACAGCAGTCCCACTCCCGGAGGAGGGTGTCCACCCTTCTATACCAAAAAGTCCTGCAAAACAAAACGCGCAAAATGGCCGACCCTCCTCACTTCGGAGTCTAAGCAGTAATGCTTCGCGAAAGTGTGGAGGGAGGCCCAAGTTGCGGCCTTGCAGATGTCCAGCACAGGAACACCTCTGGACATGGCAGACGTAGATGACTTAGCCATGGTGGAATGAGCTCTAATGCCTTCAGGAGGCTCCTTACCAGCCAAAGCGTAGCAGATTTTGATGCACAAGATGATCCACCTGGATAGAGTGCGCTTGTGCACCGCCTTGCCCTTCATGCGTCCAATGTAGCCCACAAAGAGCTGATCGTCCACTCGCAGGTCCTTCGTTCTATCCAGATAGAAACTAACCGCCCTCTTAGGATCCAAGCAGTGCAGCCTCTCCTCCTCCTTAGAAGGGGGAGGATAGAAAGTAGGGAGGGTAATGGACTGCCCTAGATGGAAGGGAGTTACCACCTTAGGCAGAAAAGCAGCCCTGGTCCTGAGAACCAACCTTTCAGCATGAATAGTAAGAAAAGGAGGCTTTGAACTCAAAGCCTGAAGCTCCCTCACCCTCCTAGCCGAGGTAATAGCCACAAGGAAGACCGTCTTGAATGACAGCAGTCTCAGAGGACAACTATGCATAGGTTCAAATGGGGAACCCATTAAGAAAGTTAAAACCAGATTTAGATCCCATTGGGGCATGATGAAGGGAGTGGGCGGAAACATATTAGTAAGCCCCTTAATAAACCTTAAAACAATCGGAGATTTAAAAAGAGACGGCTGATCAGGCAAACAAAGAAATGCCGATAAAGCCGACAAATAACCTTTAACAGTAGCCACAGCACAACCCTGCTGGGCCAAATGCAACGAAAAACAAAGGACATCAGAAAGATGAGCTTTTAAGGGATCAATAGATCTCTCTCCACACCATTTAACAAATCTTGACCACCTGTATGAATAAATAGACTTGGTGGAGTGTCGCCTGGCCGATAAGATAACATCCACCACGTCAGGCGGGAGAGAGAAAGAATTCAGGTTGCCCCGTTCAATCTCCAGGCATGAAGGTGCAGGCTCTGGAGGTGGGGGGTGCAGAACCTGCCCCTCCGACTGCGAGAGGAGGTCTACCCTGAAGGGGAGACGGAGCGGAGGGTGCGATGAGAGGTGAAGAAGATCTGTGTACCACACCCTTCTTGGCCAATCCGGGGCGATCAATATGACTTGGGCCCGGTCTTGGCGAATTCTCCTCAGAACCTGAGGAATCAAGGGTATGGGAGGAAACGCGTAAAGGAGTTGAGAGCTCCAACTCAACTGAAACGGGTCCCCCAACGCTCCCTGCCTCGGAAACTGGAGACTGCAGAATGACGGGCAGTGCGCGTTCTCGAGAGTGGCAAACAGGTCTACCCGAGGAGTTCCCCACGTCCGGAAGATGTGTCGGACTACCTCTGGATGAAGCCTCCACTCGTGGTCGGCGGAGAACTGCCGACTAAGGCTGTCCGCACGTACATTCAGCTCTCCGGCCAGATGATTTGCCATCAAGCAAATACGATGGTCCTGAGCCCAGGACCAAAGCCGCAACGCCTCCCTGCAGAGACGGTACGACCCTACTCCTCCCTGCTTGTTGACATACCACATCGCGGCAGTGTTGTCAGTTAGGACTTGAACCGACTGACCGCGAAGGGAAGGGAGAAAGGCCTTGAGAGCCAAACGTATTGCCCGCAATTCCAGAAGATTGATATGAAGCAATCTTTCCTCTGGAGACCAAAGACCCTTGATCTCCAGATCCCCCAGATGAGCACCCCACCCTAGGGTAGAGGCATCCGTTATCACTGTGGCCACCGATGGAGGAAGATGAAAGGGCTTTCCTTGAGACAGATTGCCCTCCACACTCCACCAAGACAGATCCGCTGCAGCTTCTCTGGAGATCTTGACTGACTCCCTGAGATCTCCGTTGTGCTGATACCACTGCCTGCGGAGACACCACTGGAGCGCCCTCATGTGCCAGCGTGCATGATCGACCAACAGAATGCAGGAAGCGAACAGACCGAGCAGGCGAAGGACCTTCAGAACTGGAACAACTGCTCCATTGTGAAACAAAGGGACCATTTCGTGAATGTCGAGAATCCTCTGCGGAGGAGGAAAAGCTCGACACACAGTGGTATCCAGTACCGCCACTATGAACAGGTTGCGCTGAGAGGGCACCAGGTGAGATTTGGGCACATTTATCGAAAAACCCAATTTGAACAACAGCTGGGTTGTTACCTGCAGATGACGACGCACCATCTCTGGCGACTCTGCTTTCAGAAGCCAGTAGTACAGGTAGGGGAAAACCGGGATCCCCGACCTCCTGAGATGGGCAGCCACCACCGCCAACACCTTGGTGAAGACTCGAGGTGCAGTAGTAAGACCAAACGGAAGGACCGTAAATTGGTAATGTTGCGAACCAACCGTAAATCGGAGATACTTCCTGTGCGACTTCAGGATTGGGATGTGAAAATACGCATCCTGCAAGTCGATGGACACCATCCAGTCTTCTTGTTGCAGCGCCTGAAGAACCTGCGCTAGGGTGAGCATCTTGAACCTCTCCTGCTTGAGGAACAGATTCAAGATCCTGAGATCCAGGATGGGTCGTAACCTGCCATCCTTCTTGGGAATCAGGAAATACCGGGAGTAGCACCCCTGACCCCTTTCCTGCTCCGGAACCACCTCTATCGCACCTTTTTGTAACAGGACAAGAACCTCCTTCTGAAGAAGAAGTAAATGATCCTCCGTGCAAAACCCTTGGCAAGGAGGGTAAGGGGGAAAATTCCCTGAAGGGAAGGGCGTACCCATTTTCTACCAGATCTAAAACCCAAAGGTCCGAAGTGACCGATTTCCAATCCTGTAGAAAATGAGTAAGCCGGCCTCCCACAGGACCTGCATGATCCAGGATGGCGGATCTAGGGCTGCTTTCCTGCATTACCAGCAGGGGTTGGGGAGGTAGAGGAGGAGGAGGAAGAGGGCTGACGACCCGTTCCACGAAGACGACCTCTGCCTTTACCCCTGTAGGACTTGTACAAGGGGTTTTGCTGCAGTTGCTGCTGCTGTGGCTGTCGGAAACCACGAAAGGAAGACTTCCAGAAGCCACGGTATCTTCTATAGCCATAACCCTTTGCCTGAGTCTGCAGACCCAAGGATTTCGCTGTAGCCTTACTGTCTTTGAACCGTTGCAGGGCAGAATCAGCTTTTTCACCAAAAAGTTTAGTCCCATCAAAAGGAAGATCAAGTAGGGCAGCCTGTACGTCAGGTGAAAACCCAGAAGACCTTAGCCACGCATGTCTTCTCGTAGCAATGGATGAGCCCATCACCCTAGCAACGGAATCCGCTGTATCCAGGCCAGACTGGATGACCTGGCGAGCCGCAGCCTGTGAGTCTGCCAACACCTCACTGAGATTTCCTCGATCTTCTTCAGACAATTTTGGAAGAAGCTGTTTGGCAGAGTCCATAAGGGCATGAATGTATCTGCCCAACAAACAAGTAGCATTTGTGGACTTCAAAGTCATGCTCGCCGAAGAGAAGACCTTTTTTCCAGATTGTTCCAACTTCTTGGAATCCCTATCAGCAGGAGCCTGCGGAAAGGCGCCCGTGGACTGCTTCGAACAAGACGCCTGCACCACCAAACTCTCAGGCGAAGGATGCGACGAAAGGAACACAGGATCCCCTGGAGCAGGCCTGTACCTTCTGGACACCGACCTTGAAGCTGCAGGAGCAGTAAGAGGATGGCGCCACACATCAAGGATTGGCTCAGACAAGGCATCGTTGAATGGCAAAAGTGGTCCAACCACAGAGGACGGAGAATGAAGCACCTCTGTAAGCAAGTTAGGCTTATACTCAGCCACAGGGAGCTGAAGATCCAAGAGCTCTGCAGCCTTCCTTATCACAGCATGGTAAGGTGAAACTTCCTTCGAGGGTGGAAGCCTTCTGTGAAGCAAAGTCCCACTCCGGGGAGGTATCAAGTCCACTTGCCTCACACAGACCCTCAAACATATCCTCAGTATCATAAATTTCACCTTCCTCCATCTCTTCAGCCTGGTACTGCTCCTCCTCAATCAACCTCTGCGCTTCTCTCCTCGAGCGCAACTTCGGCCGCGGCATCGGTGGCGCCACACGCGGCGTCGATGGATCCGGGAGCGGCGTCGAAGGAGGATCCGCAGCAGCAACTGGCGTCGAACGAATCTGAGAAGAAGGTTCAAGGGATGGAGCCGAGGACTGCGCATACGGCGTCGACATCCTCGGTGCCGGAAATTGCCAGGACGGCGTCGTCGGCATGAATGGCACGAAGAGTGCCTGAGGATATTGGTGAGGCACACCCAAATTAAATGCCAAAGGACCCGAAGGTGCACCAGAAGGGTATGAGGCCCTGGCAAAAACGCCATACATCGCATTTAAAAAATGCGAGGGATCCGATCCCGGTGCCGGAAATTGAGGATACTGAGCAGGCTCGAGATCCACTCGAGGCACCTCCGCAGTCGGAACCGCTGGAACCACAGGCGGAGCCGCTGGAACTGAAGGATCAGCCGGATTCGACAAACCTTCCGGAGTCGGAGAAAATCTCGGCGTCGGTGACTGCGCCGGAGTCCCCTTGAACGAAGGAGAATGGGTCAGAGTCGCTTCAGGAGACACCGAAGGTGAAGGAGAGACAAAGTCCTTTTCACGACGCCGAGGAGCTGGAGAAGGCGACCTCGAAAAAACAGCCTTCGAAGAACGGCGCCGAGATCCATGTCTCTTCTTCTTCTTGTGCTTCCTCTTCGAGTCACGCAAAGTCGACGACCTCGACTTCGAACGTTTTCAACCCCTTTTTTCTTTTCTCACCTTAGACATGTACAGCTTGGCTTCCCGCTCCTTCAAGGCCTTAGGGTTCATTTTCCCACAGGAAGAACCGCCTTCAACGTCGTGATCTGATGATAAACACCACAGCCAGTCATCATGGGGGTCAGTGATCGACATATGACCCCCGCACTCTTTACAGGGCTTAAAACCCGACTTCCTCGGAGCAGAAATGGCAAAACCACAGATAGAAACAATCCAGAATACAAAGTATCTAGCAGAAAGTATGGAGAGTCCCAGAAAAACCGTTAGCGTCGACAGCGCAGAAAAAAGGGAACTGACGTCATCACGCCGACGTGGTCCTCTTATGGCTCCGGTGACGTCATGCGGAGCCGCGTGTGGAGCCATGGCATTGTGACGACCTCGTCGGCGTGGAGAGCTAGGAAAAAGTTTCCGCGGAATGCTGGCGCAGGGGATATTCATAAGGTGAGGAATCCACAGGCAGATGTATCCATCAGAAACTCACCATTTAATAAATTGTAAATATTAATGTGTTTCAATGGTACAGATATCTAGAGAAAATTGTGCCATGTCAGTATGCCTGATATCCATACCAAGAGCTAACTATGCCAATAAGCCAAAATCTATCCGATAATGTTTTCAAAGAGGAGTTCTACATGTTTATTTAGTCTGCATTCATAGGCCAAAGGCAAAGATCATAACATGCAGCTGTGACCTTCTGTTAAATCAAGTCTCTGCGAGGCAGGGATACACATCACCACAGGAAAAACCCTATTTTACCAGAAAATGTGCTAGATCTACTAGGAACAATTATAATATTTAATTAGCTTTTGCAGACTTAAAAAAGTTAATTCAACCCCAAAACAGCTTGCAGAAACAGAAAATAGCATGATTAGAAGATTCTACCTCTCTCTCCCATGTTTTTAGAGCATGGCGCAGACTGGATCCCATAAGCTTCCGACAGACTGTGTTCAGCAGGATAGTCTGTGAGCTTAAAGTGTCTCTTCCATCAGACACACACCTTGCTGAAGCAGAGAAAGTTAGGGCCCGGGACCTGTGATCATGACAATACCTCTCTGTGGTCTCTGAGCAGCAGCTGAATGCTAAGAAAGTCATGTTCGCTTCTGGAATAATTTCGCTCTACAAGGCCCAGCTCTGAACTTTAGTACTGATGTTGGCAATCATCGGGGCAAGAAGAAAGCAGCTGAAACTTGTGTGACAATTTGGGCACATGCGGTAATGCAGGAAAATGACCTGATTTGAGCTAGTTTAACCCCCAAAGTGTTATACTTGACAGGCTGCAATTTTCACAATACAGCCCAATCAGCCTAAGTGTTTTCCAGCAGAACATTCTTGCACAGGAGAACTTGTGTCTTGAAGCGTTACAGTGCTGCAGAACACTGGCTTTTCTTGTGTGCAACCTGCTGCAATGCAACATTCTTGCAGTGAGTCGCAGTAAATGCGTTCATTTGATTTTTTATTATTTCAACCAGTGCATATTTTGTTTAATTCTGCATCACTAGGTTCTTAAAATACTGGTGCAGCGCAAAGGTTGCCCACACTTTATACGTCACAGATACTTAAGAATCACACAGTGGGGGCGTGGCCTGACAAGATGGCCGAGTAAACGTTTCTACCAGCGTTCCCGTCGGCTTAGAATAAATCCGGCACCATCCTGAAGCACCTGGATGGCGATTCCCCACAGATGCCTTGAGAAACGACTATTGTCACTCTAGCACCGGCCATAAAATGTATCCTGACGACTAGAAGTAGTGAACGGCACGAACAGGGAGACGGCCCCTGCAACAGCCATCCACCATCTTCTCTGCTCCATTCTGGATTGCAAGCAAGGCTGAACTGTTGTCGAAACCGGGATGAGTGGCTGGGGCTGGAATGTAGACGGTGTAGAGCCCTGCTGGGAGGAATAGCCCCGGGACTGAAACAACTAGATGCCCTCTCGGAGCAGTCTGTGAACTCCCTAAGGGGCAAGTGACGAGGATGCGCGGTGTGCCCGGAGCCAGAGGCTGATGAGAGGCCTATGCCGGCACTGCGTTAACGCTGTGAGACCAGAGTTCCGGAGAGGACTCCGCCTGTTACAAGGAGTAGGCTCCGGTGAACACTGCCAGGAACCATCGTGGAGGGGAGTGCCCTGGTCTCCCCGGTTCGGTTGACAACAGTGCGGCCTGGAGCATGGGGCACCCTGCGAGTCGGTGACACGCCCCACAGAAGAGACCACACGGATTGGCACTCCTGAATTTTCCAGACACGCGACTTGCTGGGACCGCAGTGGAACGTGGCCCGGTGATGTGGCGGTTGGCGTCCCTGGAGTCCGGATGCCAGTGGCAGTGCAAGAATGATTCCTACAATTTTGGAGGGCAGAGGCCCACATTAGGGAGCCGCCGGCAGTGTGACACAGCAGAGCAGAAGGCCTGAGATAAGAGGGGAGCGGCGCGATCTGGCAAGGGCTGCTTGACAATCTGACATGGCCGGCAGACAAGGTCTGAGGACGGCGCCTTTGTCCCTATGCCTGGAGGCCCCATAAACACGAGATAACCCCAGCATAAAGTCAGTGATGGCCCTTGGAGCTGGGCAGAGGCCCCATAAAGTGCATTTGTGGCTACATTCCGGCGCGGAATTGTGCTGAGAAGGGAGTTGGAGCTGTTACTTCTTATAATCATACACTGGAGGACGGCAGGTACTGTGTGAGACTGAGGAAACGGAGACATTGGGCACCCATATAGCCTCTAGTGTATGAAACATTCATCTGGATCACACCTGGTGGGCCCCTAGGATACCTGATAGCTCGAGGGCTAGCAAAAATGGTAAAAGAGAAAGGAAATCGGGTGGCTCAGGCCAACAAAATCCTAAATGATGCACACCTCATCCCCCCGGACCTCAGAGCACAAGAGACGACCCTGACTGAACACGCTGAGGGGGTGTAGCACGCTGCGGAACTGGCCCCCTCTATAGCGGATGTGCTGGTGGTGATCCACACGAGACGAGATGATACACAAAATAGATTCTGTCGCCACTGAGGTCAAATTGTTGCGCTGTGATCTAAGCAAAGTCTCGGACAGGGTGACCACCACTGAACAAACAGTGGACACCTTGCAGGCAGACGTCCATGCTCTAGGAGACACTGTGCTTGACTTCCAAAAGCGAGTGGTGCGACTAGATGACCGAGCGGAGGCCTCTGAAGGGAGATCACGCAGGAACAACCTATGCTTCGTAGGGTTTCACAAAAAAGTGGAAGGGCCGTCCGCTGAATTATTCCCTGAGGACTGGATCACTTCTACTTTGGCCCCCAAGAGGCTTTCTACGTTTTTTACTGTTGAGCGGGCACATAGAGCGCTTGTTCCTTTACCCAAGCCTGGAGCGCTGCTGAGAGCCATTATAGCCCGGCTTTTCAACTTCCGAGACCGGGACGCCATCTAGCAGGCTACCCGTACATGCGGTCCTTTGTTGTTTGAGGGGCACCAGATCTAAATTTACCCAGACTACACACAACTTGTGCAAGATCAGCAAAAAACGTTCCTAATGGTAAAATGACGTCTCCGGGACCTAAATACAGCCTCCTCTTCCCGGCCAAATTGAGGGTCAAAAGCAATGGGAAAGCCTTGTTCTTCAGCAGCAGAAGCGAGCAACAGGTTGGATTCCCGGGGCCACCCAGGGGCCTGCTTGGTGCCCTCAACAGATTGGACCCAACCAACTGGATCGGGCAGACCGCCCCAGGACCGGAAAAAACAGAACCACTGGCAGTCCCGTGATATGACTCGGAGCCCCGGGCGAATCCCAATATGCCCTGATGGAATACTACAGACCTCGGACACTGTACCTGATTCTGGAGAATCATCCCCTGCCCAACTGATGGACCTGGGCCCCAAAGCGAAGACACTGCCATTTAAAGTGCGGGACCCCTGACGGGCGACGGACATACATACCTGGCCTAGATAAGTGCAATGCTGTTTATTTGAGATGGATGGCAGGAATGCAGAGGTTCCCACATAGGGGGATTGCTTGCAAAGGGTGCTGTGTGGGGATGGTGTTCCTCTCGATCCACGCTAAGCGAAGTCGCCTGGGGGCCTAACCCCCAGAGGCTGGTACCTGATTGGGGAGCTGGAGGCTCGACCTGGCACCCCACCAGCTGACCAACAACTAGTGCAGCACAGTGTTTGTAGACAGTTGAAAAATGAGCAATACTGAAACTATGAAAACTTGGGAAATTGAAATAGACACTGTGAGTTTATGGTTCCTTGTTATTCTTTGTTCTGGGTTTTGTTGGGTGATGGGGTGGCATCTGCACATCCATACCTTGTCTATCTCAAGACTGGAGGGGGTGGCGATATTGCCCAAGGGGAGGAGGGGGTTGGGATTACAATATACTGCAAATATTATGGTTGGTTGGGGTTGTTGCCCCCACTTCGCTGTCTGGTGGAAGAGTCTGGAGTGATGCAAGGGTTTCAATGGCCGCAAGAGATGCCTGGGGAAGTGTGGGCGAAAGCGGCAAAGAGAATGTATTATGTGTCCTATGGCAGCCCCATGACAAAGTTGATTACTTGGAATGTCCGCAGCATTGCCACCTTGGAAAAGTGCAGAAGGGTGTTCACCTACCTGAAACGGTACAGAGTAGCTGTGGCATGCCTGCAGGTATTGCACATTTGGGGGGAACTCCCTACCATGTTTAAAGAAACGTTGGAGGGGGCAGCTATATGCCACCTCATACCCTGGCTTAGCAAGAACGGTCCTTATATGGGTGGGTCCGGGAGGTCCCTTTCAAACCTTACACCACATGGCAGACCCAGAGGGGAGGTATGTTATTCTACACAGGAAATTGGACGGGAAAGAAATATGTTTTCTTAATGTGTATGCTCCTAATGCGTATTGTCCCTCTTTCTTTCCTACCCTGATGGAAGTGGCGTCTCCATACTTGGGTGCATCAATACTATTGGCAGGAGACTTTAATTGTGTCCTCGATGGCTCACTGGACCGTGAGCCCCGTCTCCCCACGAGCCCATACCAAGCCCGGATTAACTGGGACACTATGAGATATTCTACACGGCATGCACTTGTGTGACATATGGCTGAAACGTTACTCAACAAAAAGACTGTTTTCCTGTTACTCCCCAGCGTCTGGGACTTTTAGTCGTTTAGACTACTGGTTCCTCTCGGGTGAGCTTATGCCCGGGGTGGAAGGGATAACCTATCTACCAACATACCTCTCTGACCACTCGCCTGTGTTGCTAAGCTTTGGAGGGGCCAGGATTCGCTCAGCGATACCCCTTTGACGCCTTGGTACCAAGGCCTTGATAGATCCCCCCCATTTGTAGCTACACTCTCAGACACCCTGGAGCGATACTTTGAGGAGAATGGAGGTCTGCCTCGAGCCGAGCGCTCGAGTGGGAGGCCATGAAGGTCGTCCTTAGGGGGGTATGTATTAAGACGTCCTATGGGGTCTGACATCAATTGGAAAAAGACATAGCTACACAAGAGGCAAAGTTAGGTAAATTGGAGGCGATGCTCCCTGTGGCCCCTCACACGAGGACGAAGTGGTGTGCTACCCAGAAAACCTTATTGACAGATTTGCGTAGATTAGAGAAACACACACACACAGCATACCGACAACGTGTACATATGGAGGGAGACAAAACGGGAGCTTTGTTGGCTCGACTGGTTAAATGAGTCACCCACAACCCCCATCCTGCATCTCCAGGATAGCAGCTGGAACATGGTTTTTACATAGCGCGCCATCACACAGGTTCTGGCGAAGCATCTCAGTGACGTATATGGGACAGACCCTCCTCCCCCGCGGCAGGAAGTCCGAGCCTTTTTGGACTGTAACAAGCTCCCCCAGTTAGATCCAGAGATGAATGAGGTTCTGAGTGCCCTGATTAATGAAGACGAAATTATGATAGCCGTTCAGAATCTCAAATCTGCCAAAAGCCCAGGAAGTGATGGGCTACCGGCAGAGTTCTAGCAGAGGTTCGCCCCCCTGTTGGCTGACCGCCTACTGGAGTTCTACAATGAGGCACTCGCAGCTGGCACTTTACCGCCCTCCATGCGAGAGGACATGGTGGCCATGATACCAAAACCTGACAGAGACCCTCTTTTAGCCAACTCCCACAGACCGATTTCGCTTTTAAACATAGACGTGAAAATACTTAGTGGGATTATGGCGGCACGCCTTCTCCAAAAGGTGTCCCACCTTATCCATACAGACCAGGCAGGGTTTATACCTATGCGTAGTACTACTCATAATCTGCTACGCTTGGCACACGTAAGGAATGCCACGCTTCAGATGGAGGACAATTATGCACTAGCACTGTTGGACATCGAACAGGCCTTCAATTCGGTAGACTGTCCCTATATGTGGCAAGTTCTTTAGCGTGTTGGAGCGGAAGGGGGGTTCCTCAAATGGGTCCAATTGCTCTACATGGCCCCTATGGCCAGAATAACAGTTGGAAGCTTGGTATCTAAACTGTTTGACCTTTGCCGGGGCACCCATCAGGGCTGCCCGCTTTCACCTCTCTTGTTTGCAGTGACTATGGAACCTTTGGCAGCCGCCCTGTGAGATCCGATGGGACCCTGGGGAATCAAGCTGGGGGAGACCAATAATGTGGTCTCCCTTTATGCTGATGATACGCTGGTTTACCTCCGGTGACCGGCGTGTTCGGTGCCTCTCCTCCTTGCGGAGCTACGAAGATTTGGAGATGTTTCTGGTCTTTGTATCGATCCAGGGAAATCCAAACTGATCCCCATAGGCAGACTGGTGGAAATAAAACACTCTGAGTTATCACGAGGGGGTTACCATGGGTGACCGAGGGAACGAGATACTTGGGGACCCGACTGGCAAACAGCCTCTTCCTATCTAGATCTTAACATTCGAAGAGTGGTTGGCAGATTACGCGGCTCCATGCGATTTTGGCGTGACCTACCACTATCCCTTATGGGCCCGATTCCAATTGCAAAAATGATTATCCGACCCAAATGCTTGTATGCTATACAACACTCGCTCTATATGGTCCCATGGCATTACTTCCAGACACTAGATGGCTTAGTGGCAGACCTGCTGTGGGGCAACAAGCGCAGGAGAGTACGCCTGGCAACACTACAGAGAACATGGGGTAAAGGAGGGCTTGAGGTTCCTTCTTTAGAGTTTTACTATATGGCATCCCAATTACAGCACACAATACATTGGCTGGATTGTGAAGATAGTTGGGAGAGGCGACTCTTGGCGGGCACGCACGGTGGTCGCCCACATGCAGGAGCTTCTGATGCTCAGAACTGGGGTCCCCCAATAGCTTCTGTACATTGTACGACATGTAGCTATAAACTGGGAAAACGCGGTACGACGAGTGGTGCAGCATGCCCCTTATGCTCCGGATATGCCCCTGTGGGCGCTGCGTTCATTTGCCTGTCTCGCTAATTCTTTGTCTGTGCGGCGATGAAGGGAAGGAGGGTGCCAAATGCCGGTGGATTTATATGTAGATTGGAAACGTATCACCCGCGAGGGGGCGACGTCCACCTTTAATTTGAGAAAAGGACTATTCCTACAATAAGAAAAGATATCGAGAGTGGCGCAGGAGATCTGGCCGTCGATCCCGTAGGAGCCCCCCAGTACTAATACGCTAAAAGTGATGCTGTATATGGCACAGGGTAGGTGATTGTTGTTCCATCTTTATCAAGCTTTAAGTGATGATGTGCCATGTGGGGCTCTGCTCGTACAGTCGAAATGGGATGCGTTGGTTGAGGAGCATCTGTCGGCAGCTTTGAATTGTTATTTGTTAAAAATATCAATCACAGCAACTCACATTCCTAGATATAAGCTCCTTGACACCACAGTCTATAGTACGAAATATGCGAAATGTAGAAATGATTGCTTCCAACAATGTACGTTGTATGAACGCTATCTATACAAATGTAATACTACTCCGTTTTAATATGTAATACACTGTAAAATCAATAAAATTATGTGATAAAAAAAAAAGACATGTGTGAGGGGGCGACTGCAGAAACGGTATGAATGAAGTTTGTCCGGAAGGATGAAAAGCTCGCTGACTATCTCCAGGCATGGTCTTATATGTTATCAGAACTAAAAGACCCACTAGCCTCGGGGACTCAGGAGGCTGCAGGTGAGGGGGAAATACAACTGGTGCCGAAGAATCATGGGAAGTGATAGCCAAGAAACGATAGCTAAATTCACAGTGGGCGGCACAAGACAACCATGTATACTTTAACGCCTTTCCTGGCTTTATGACCTGACATGGAGGGGGAGGGAAGGGGGGAGTTACTATGTTGAAAGTTGGCATGGGTCCCCGTGGACAGAATGACGAGGTGGATATGTATGCCTATCCATCACCATTGCAAGAAATCATATGCAACGTTGTTTCTTCCTCTTTTCATATCCTCCTCTGAGAAATGGAGTGCTTCTGTATATGGAAATGATGGATTGCCATCCTTCCCTTCTCTCTGTCGGGGGGTGGGATGGGGAGTCTGATTTCACTCCAGTGTATTCCTTTGAAATGATGTCTGCATAACTCCTAAATGCCAATGAAGATAATTTAAAAAACAAACAAAAAAGGACCACACGGTATGAAAGTGCACTTAGCACATGATTCATGTATGGTTTAACAAATTAATGTAAGTGTTGCCCTTGACGTTATTAAAGAGTGCCTTCACTGTAGGATTAGAGAACTTACTTTCATAAATGCTTTTCCATAACTAAGTGTGCTTTACAAAGAACCATCCTTATTTAGTAGATAATGCACTTATCATAGAGATGAAATGTGACCTTCCAAATGTGTGTGCTACTTCATGTGAACAACATTTAATGAATTGAAAATTGAAAATGTGATTAAAACCATCCTCATAAATGTAGAATGCAATTGTACTAGAAACGATAAAAGATTTATGTAATGTGTGCATTAATATTCCAGATATTTGATTTAAATGTAGTTCTCAGTCATACTTACTGTTGAATATTTGTTGGAAATGGTCCTTTCTAGGGTGCATTCCCTGGACATTTGTTTTTCTCCTTCCCAGTTTTCCGCTGCTTTGGATGCTAGCCTTAGGACTAGAGCGCGTTTGGCACTGCCATGCAGTGTCAAAGAACTGTCATTGCCATATACATACTGTGGATCAGTGTATATATGATTGGCTGATTCAAATTAGGTGTAAGTCCCTTGTCATGGGGTAAGACCGATACCAGGGGCATGTATCTCGAAAGCGCCTCCATGGGCCTGCCGTACTGGTTGTGCCATCCACAGAGGTAGCTCATCAATTGTGCCACAGGTTTGCCCTGGTGGGGCCTGTGTGCATGGGTTACTGTTCCTTGGTTTGGCATTTAAAAAGCTACGTGCCAAGGTTCTGCATGTCTCCTGCTATATCCGAGTTCACCCTGGTGACAGGGCGTGGTGTTTGGAAGAGGTTGGGCAGGTGTGTGTAGGAGTTACCTGCAAGAGTCGTGAATGACCCTGGATGGTTTGTTCGGTACGATGGGGTCTGCTTCTCGTATTGAATAAGCATGTGGGGATGTAGGGAAAGGCTGTCAAGCAATATTTCCTATGGCCAGAATAGTACCAGTATAGTGTTTGGTATGGATGAGTTCGTAATGGTGAATCCTCTCTGGTAGTGGGAGGGGGTTCGACATTAGGGTGATGGAAATATCACTTTGGGAAAGGGGGCATATCGATGCTCGGGCTCTGTGTGCCTGGTGGCCTGTCTCCTAATTCACAACTGGATGCTAGGGCATTCCTGATAGAGGGCCATAAACTAGGGTTTTCACAGGAAACTGCGGACCTCTGACTCTGAGAGGCCTTTCTGGGATGGTTACGTGGGGTTGGAATTGGCACCCACATTCCAAGGGGAAGGGTCTTGGCCCCACTAAAGATTATGATCAAACCTTTCGGGGTAGAATAGCAGACAGGACAAAAATTATAGAGGGCCTGTGCATTTCAAAGGTGGCCTTTTGACCTGATTATATCTTCAAAGGCCATGGTGGGTATAATTACTGGGGCTTCAGCCTCCGAAAGTAGAGACACTTTTGAATTTGAACCATACTACACTGGTTCGATACTGGGATATTGAATGAGGAATCATTAGGGCAGGAGCGACTGCAACTGGACTACCTGCAGACTTGCTGTGGCTTGGAGCTTGTCCTGCTCCAGGAAGAGGACTATCGCTTGGTGGATTTTGCCTGGACGTTGCTGGCCTGCAGCTAAGTGCCAACTGTACTCTCCAAGGGCCGGTGAGCTGGCCTCCTGTCCACGAGATACCAGGGACATAAAGGATCTCACTGTCTCCATGAGATCGTAAGGACCGCACTGGGAGCGGTGGAGACAGGTGGAAGTGATCGTGGTTGGGATAAGGACTGTCCTGACATACACCATCATCTCCCTGTGCAAGAGGAGTGTGTGTGCACAGATGAGCAGCCATACGAAATGCCGGGACATGAGGAGTTCAAAGAGTGCGGGGAAAGCTTGCAGAGTCCAAGGGACCCTTGCTTGCAACCAGAGGACCTGTGCTCTCTTGCGCTCCAGAGTGTGTGATGTGCGAGGGGTGCTGGAGGAACCTGAGCCAGGAGCTGAGACTGTCTTCGGCCTCCAGATTGGGAGGACAACAGTACCTGATATCACGGCCTCTGTCTGAGGTCGTCGGCTCCCTCTCCCTGGACCCACGCAACAAGGTGCTTTATTTTGGAAAACACTGTGACGAGACCAGAGGGGGTTTGTGTGCCTTGTGGGCATCTGTAGCTGACTGTCGGGGTCTACGGCAGGTCACACCTCCGCTTGAGAATAAAATGTTTCTCCAAAAGGGGAGGCACGCCAGCTTCCTGGGTCATAACCTTTTGTGTATGGCGTATAGCAATCCTGCACTCGTGCAGGTGCCGTCGGGCGCCTGGAGGTCTACTCTGGATGGACAAAACTAAGTAACTGTTTCTTTCCGTGTTAGGTGGTTCCAACTGTCTAATCAACTGGGCGCCAGCTGGGGCAACGTGTATCGCTGGCTAGTGGAGTTGAAGGACTGAGGGGCTGGGTCACGTGGCATAGTCAGAGACTGGTGACTGTTTGACCTTTCTGCAATGGTAAAGTCCAGCAATTGCATATAACTGTAAAGTGTATATACAATGTGTGTTTAATTTTGATTTCAATAGAGAAGTTTGACAATTGCGTATAACTGTAGAGTGTATATACAATGTGTATCTCGTTTTGATTTCAGTGTGTGTGTAATACAAAGACAAGTGTTTTTATACATACAGTGTGAAGTCTTTTTGTGGTGTATGCAGTGTGTTGCAAGGAGGGGGGGGGGTGTTGTGCCAATACTTTACACTCAAACCTTGAGGATAAGCCTGACTGCTCGGTACCAAGCTACCAGACGGTGAGCACAGGTTATCAGACAAGTGTATCGTACTCATCCTATTTGGAACTGTGTATTCTGACTGGCTTTGATGCGTCTTAGCCAGCCCGAAGCCGCTGGGTCTAACACTATTTTAGTGACTTATTGAATATTACATATAGTGTGAAATCGAATCCATTAGAAACGTATATTCATTTGTGTTTGAATATGCACACGCATAATAAATGTGCACCATTGAAATCAACTATTAACTTGTCATGAGTAGGCCTGTATTTTACCATGCTGCATAAAGCTGTTTTTTTATTTCTGCTAACTCGACATTTCTTGCAGGTATTAACATGCATTGTTAGTTTAGAACAGATACATTACTGTACTAGAGATAGGGGGAAAGAGTCTAAGAAAAGGACCTTGACAAAGGTACACACAGAGAAACAGAGCGCTAACTGAATGAACTGGTTTACAATTGTTACTATCTACATGTGTCTGAGGGAGAAATGCTGTTTCCATGTCCAATGTGGGACAAACCAGCAATGTTGCAGTCTGAAACTTTGGGATTTGACGAGTACAATGAAACCCTGATGGTGTGATCAAGGAGGTGTTGCCTAATGGACTTTGCACGTTATACTATACCGTTCCCCTTGGACTTTCAGGTAAGATGCTGCGCAGATCCCATCCTACCCATTTGCCCCAGCAGATTCCTTCAAGACACCTTCCTTGAGTCCCTGCTATCTGAATGGACTTTAAGAGGTTTTATACCTCAATGCTTCTTGTGATTCTTGCTTAAGTGTTGCTTAGGCTAACACTTATTCCTGACTCATAGAGGACTCTTGACCGAGCATCTGAGATGCTAATGCTTCCCTACTTGATTTCATTTTTTCTTGACCTAAATCCGGTATTTGTAAAGCGCGAACTACTCACCCCTAAGGGTCTCAAGGTGCTGGGGAGATTAAGTGAGCTACTGCCCAGAGTCACAAAGTGCCTCCAGTGCCATGGATCGAACCGTGAGCCTTGTGCCTCGGAGTCAGCCGCCCTGGCCGCTGCGCCACACCTCTCCCCTGACTTCCTTCATGGAAATTCCCTGATTTGCTAGGGTTCATTTTTCCAAACCATCCTCTGGACTTTGAAATTCTAGATTACTAATGTATAGGAGAGAGAGTCTTAGATTATTCTCTGAGCACCAGATTTTGATGCTATTGTTTTGCATTGATATTACAGAATTGCTTGTTTGTTTAATACTAATTTGTCTTTCTTCAGGCGTCTGGTAAACCCAGTTGTTGTTCTGTATCTTTACAAGCATGGTGCTGTGAGTGGTGTATTTGAACTTGATTATTGATTTGTGATAAATCCTCTTAACTCAAGCTACTTATTCCTGGTACTCATTGTGTGGCCAAATGGGTTGCACTGTTAATTGAATTTTGATTTATGTTAATGCTAATTCCCATCACCTTTCAGGCGGATAAAAAGGTCTATAGGAGGACCAATGGTAAGCAAGTAGGCCCAGAAAAAGCTGGATCAATACCATGTTTTAGATATAGATATTTTTATTAACTTCACTTTCATTCCAGATGCAGCTCACTTTCGGAATATGATTCACAAACTGAAATCATGTTAGCCTTGTTATTTAAGTTTTGGTCAAAGGGAGAAATCAAGTTTTTACAGAGTAGCAGGATTTGGATGGGGATTGCAAGTCAGGTACGATGTGAGTATATGGATTAGAACAAGGTGATACAGGCATGAATAGAGGTGTATAGCAGACCTGCTTGTAGGTCTCAGTACTGGAAGAACAGTATTAGTTGCTGCACGTCAGGACACAGGAATATCATAGAGCTATGTGTGTGTCCCAGCACTGGGAGAGAATTTGGGAAGGCATCATGTCAGAATTTAGATGTATTGTCAAGGTTCTGGCGTTAGTGGTAGAACAATGGAATGTTATGAGAAGTATGACAGAGCTGTGGGTGTGTCCCTGTACCGGAAGACCAGTGGATGGGTGCTGCACATCACAATATAGGTTTCTGGCACAGCTGCATGTGTGTGCCTGTACTGGAGGAACAGTAGGAGGGTGCTGTAAGTCGCGATTCGGCTGTTTGGTAGAGCTGCATATGGTTCCCAGTATTGGTGAAGCAGTGTTTGGGCATATTGTTTTTGTGTCCCAGTCCTGCAAGAGCGTTACCTACTAACCATTACACTTAAACAAGTGTGAGATATTGGACTATTGCTGGTCACCCAAAACTGTAGGGATGGCCTGGAAGTGTCAGTTTTATTATGTGCTAATACATTCAATTGCTAAATACTCAGGCAAGGGTCCAAAAAAAACAAAAAAAACCTAAGCTCAGATTGCCAGTATGTGGTGTACTCTCATATACAAGTGGCAGTGTTTAAAAGTAAATGCCAATGGCCAGCCCCGAAACACAGCCGGTTACATTCTCTATCTACCTACCTACCTACCTACCTACCTACCTACCTACCTACCTATCTATCTATCTATCTATCTATCTATATATATATATATATATATATATATATATGAGAGAAGTCATGATTCACAAGAGGTGAAGCGTTGAGTGCACCATGATGCCCCCCTCTCTCATCAATGGTAATAAACAGCATATTATACTTGCATGTCAATATATAAGGCTTATGCCATGGAATTTGTGGGAAAAAGTATATATATATTATCTACTGGCGGTCGCCAGTAGATAGTTATAGTTAGGACCTATTTTCCATAGGAAATCCGCAACATTCTATTTGAAATAACTTTGGCGACGGTTGACGAATCTTCGCGAAATTTTCAAACTTGTTGGGGCGCTCCGGTCCGGTCCTATCCTGAAAGTCTCGGGGTGATTCGTCAAGCGGGGGACGAGAAAAAAGGGGGGTCCCAAAACGTGTTTTCCCCATTCATTTTTCCATAGGAACCGTTAGTCGCAGCTACAGCCCGAACTGCTGAACGGAATTACACCAAATTTGGCAAAAAGGTAGCCCTTGGTTCAGAGTCGTGCCTTTTGCTTAAATGGTGTAAATCCATTCAGTAGTTCCTGAGAAAATCACAAGTAAAATCACATATATATCTATGGCCGCGTCGGATCCGCGCACCCTGAGCGCACCCTGCGCGCACCATCCCGATCACGAGCTGCATGCTAATTGGCTGTCAAGAGGCTGTCAACACTCCAAATCAGGAAGAGTTGGCAGCCATTTTGTCCCTCGGTAGAACCGAGGCACAAGAAACAAGTGCGCAAAACGCACAAAGGGGGCAGGGTAGAAACACCCTGACCCCCTAGGTCTGCTCAGGGGGTCCCACAAGGACCCCCTGGGCAGAAAAAAGCATTTTAATTTTTTTTAAAAAATCGGCGAGATGCGCTTAGGGTGCGCGGATCCCGCCGATAAAAAAAAAAAAATCGAAGCGCGGTCTCCCGCGCTTCGATGCTATTTTGCCCCAGGGTGGCCCAAGTCCCGGGGGCATGCGGGGGTTAATGTAAATTTATGTGTGGGGGCCTCTAAGGCCCCCCCAAGCCCCGGGGACCGCCACCCCCGGGGCTTTGAATTAAAATGTTGCGGGAGGGCTCTCGGCCCTCCCGCAGCCCTGGGACCGCCACCCCCGGGGCTTCTTTTTATTTTTTAAAAATAACCTGTGGGGGGCTCGAGCCTTCCCACACGCCCCGGGGACCGCCACCTCCCGGGGCACTAAATAATAAAATGTGGGGGTCCGTTTAGGACTCCCGAGCCCGGGGACCACCACCTCCCGGGGCTGTGCACAGAGATGGGAGGGGGCCGCGCGGCCCCCCTCCTGGAGCCTCTGATGGCCCTGGGGACCGCCACCCCCAGGGCCGGCTCCTGCAGTGTCCCGGGGTGCCTACCCCGGGACACTGCTGTTTGCAATGGCAGGACGGGAGCCGCGCGGCTCCCGTCCTGCCATTGCAAACTTGCTTTGCTTCATTGAAGCGAGAGCAGGGAAACCTGCTCTCACTTCAATGAAGCAAAGCAGATTGCTTTTCCATAAGGGGAGCTGCATGTCAGCAGCTCCCCTTATGGAAAAGCAATGCCGGCTCCCGCAGGACGCGGGGAGCCGGCAGGACCGTGCGGGGATTGGGGACCCCGTCACGGTCCCCAACGAGTGGCCAGGCCCCGGGGGATGGGGTCCCCGGGCCATTAGTGGCCCGGGAGGGGGGCCACGCAGCCCCCCTCCCCCCCCCCAAAAAAAGGGCAAGGCCGGCCCCGGGGGATGAGGTCCCCGGGGCCTTAAATGGCCTGAGGAGGGGGGCCACGCAGCCCCCCTCCAAAGATTTTAATTTAAAAAAAAAGAGGGCATGCCCCGGGGGATGGGGTCCCCGGGGCCAATAGAGGCCCAGGGAAGGGGGGCCACGCGGCCCCCTTCCCGGTTTTTTTTATTAAAAAAAAAGAAAATCCTCAGGCCCCGGGGGATGGGGTCCCCGGGGCCAAAAGTGGCCGAGGGAAGGGGGGCCACGCAGCCCCCCTCCCATACAAAAAAAAAAAAGACCGGCATCGTGCCGGAGGCCCCGCCCTCCCTGCAGCAGTCTGCAAACGCGCCCCTGGCGCGTTTTAAGAAGGGAAGTAATTCCCTTGAATACTGGGGTCCTGGAGCCAACTAGCCCACCAGGAATCTCCAGTATGCGCCAGGGGCTGCGTTGCAGAGAGGTGTACAGAGGCCACGCCCCTTTTACACCTCTCTGCAACGCAGCTCTGTGGCGCTTTGGAGGTACATGGTGGGCTAGTTGGACTCCAGGGACCCTCAGGATTCAAGGGGACTTAATCCCCCAACTTAAAACGCGCTACGGGGCGCGTTTGCACAGTGGTAGGGAGGGGCGGGGCTTCAGGTGACATGTGTGCAAACAGGCCCCGTGGCGCGTTTTAAGATGGGGAATTAAATCCCCTTCAATCCTGAGGGTCCCTGGGGCCAACTAGCCCACCAGGTACCTCCAGTAAGCGCCACGGAGCTGCGTTGTAGAGTGTTGTAAAAAGGGGCATGGCCTCTGAACACCTCTCTGCAACGCAGCTCTCTGGCGCATACTGGAGGTATCTGGTGGGCTAGTTGGCCCCTAGGGACCCTCGGGATTGAGGAGGAATTAATTCTCCAACTTAAAACGCGCCACAGGGCGTGTTTGCAGACATGTCACCTCAGGCCCCACCCCTTCCTTCACCATTGTGCAAATATTCCTCTAAAATCAGCCAAACTACGAATTCCGATTTACTCACCTATTATCAGGAGAGACCTCAGTGCTGCATCTTTGAGCCCAGTACTGATCCTGAAAAGTAATTTTAACCGTACTTACCAGTAACTTGAATTTCCTTCCATAGGATATCATTGCCTGCTTTTTGCTGAAAACGTTTCTAAGTGTCGATTTTTGAAACATACAAATATTCCTCTAAAATCAGCAGAACTACGAATTCCGATTTACTCACCTGTTATCAGGAGAGACCTCAGTGCTGCATCTTTGAGCCCAGTACTGATCCTGAAAAGTAATTCTAACCGTACTTACCAGTAATTTGAATTTTCTTCCATAGGCTAACATTGACTGGTTTCACTTGGAAATTCTTCTAAGTGTGGAGTTTTGGAACTTTATAATATTCCTCTAAAATCAGCCGAACTACGAATTCCAATTTACTCACCTGTTATCAGGAGAGAACCCAGTGCTGCATCTTTTAGCCCAGCACTGACCCTGAAAAGTAATGTTAGCTGTTTGTTAGTCGATGATGCAGCAGCCCACAGTCAGAGGTTACTGAACAACCTCGACGTCTCACTTGAATTATTGAAGAATTGTGGACCTATCTGAGAGCCCGCGAGGCCCAGCTGTTTGTACTTTCTTCTGGTGCTCACTCTTAACTCTTATCCCCGTCCTGAGGAAGACCCCACTCACAAGGCATCAAACCAGCTGTTTATGTTAGGGGTCGAAACATTGACGTTGTTTCTTTCTTGTGTTCAGACACTGATGACAGAGATTCATTATCTGCATCGGATACTTTGTGTTATGTTTTTCAAATTTATAATTGCCAGACATCTGGTTGGTTAGGTTGTATATATGGATCAATGATGTCACATATGCACACCACCTTCCCTTTTCACTTCACTTCCACAAACACTCCCCTTTTCCTTGCACTTTTCCCTCTTGTCACCAGACTTGAATTAAATGCTTCATATTGATACATGTCATTTATATTCGGGCTATTATGCAACTCTGTGATGTAATAAAATCATAACCATTTTTGGTGAATGATTCAAATGGTGGCGTTTAATTAATTTAAAGTAATAATGTTTTCCTTTGTTTGGCATAACATGTAAATGCAGTCCACTGTGACATTACTCTTTTGTACCATAAACTACCCGGGTCCAGTGGCCTTTCGGGTTACCCCATTATTGTATTACACTGCATCTTTTAGCCCAGCACTGACCCTGAAAAGTAATTCTAACCGTACTTACCAGTAACTTGTATTTCCTTCCATAGGAATCCATTGTCTGGTTTTCAGCAGAAAAGTTTGTGTCGATTTTCACAAACTACAAATATTCCTTAAAAATCGCCTGTATGACTTAAACGCATTCTTTCAACTGTTTACAGGAGATGCACCAGTGCTGGATCCAGGATCCACCACTGAGTAAGAAAAAGTAACGATGACACTACTTACCTGCTAAGTGAATTTCCTCCCTATAGGATAACATTGGTGATTCTATGTGAAAAAGTTTCTAAGTGTAAACTTTTAAAATACAATAATATTCCTTAAAAATCACTACTGTAACCAAAACGCTTTTACTCAACTGTTTACAGGAGATGTCCCAGGACTAAATCTAGGATCCAGTCCTGTGGTTAGAAAAGTAATCCATAAAGTAACTAATTGCATTTAGAAATTCACATTGAGCTCAATGTTGCATTGTGTTTGAAATTGTGTTGCCCATTGCAACAACTGTAACTACTGTACTTAAAAGTCTATTGCCTATTTGCAAAGTATTTAAACTAAAGTAATTCATTCTGAGAAAGTATATTTTGTAATGTAATGTATAATGTAATTACAATGTAATTTAAAAAATAAAATATGTAAAAATAAATAGTTTAAAAAAATTTAGTAAATCAGTATCAAAAAAATAAATATAACAATTAATACATTTAAAAATTGTCATTTACAAAACCTTTGAAATTCACTGAAAAAAACCATAGGTTTCAGACATGTTATAGTTAGAAATTAGCATTTAAAAAACCTTACAAATTCACTGAAGAAACCATAGGTTTTAGGGACATTTATAGTTAGTTGGACATTGCACTCGTACAAAACCCGTGAAATTCCCCCGTTATAGTTAGTTCAGCTAACTATAACTCGCGCCCCCGCAATGCACTGCTGATGCCGTCACATATTACATAACTCATGACATGGTCAGTGACATCACTGATGACATCACTGATGACATCTCAAATGACATCACTGATGACATCACTGATGACATCATCCACGTGATAATTTCATGCACCTCCTCACACCCTAATATAACCTTTGATACACCCACTCTAAATTACAGACTGCCATTCGCAAAACCATAGACACTCCAACATCAATAACTACATACCCACTCACTGATTCTTAGGTCTACACACACATCCACTCACTCACCCGTACAGTCACTCATACTTATGGTCACTCAGTACAGGACTATCATATGCACTCATACTCCTATATAGACACTCAAACACCGCCACTCATCCATAGAGGTACTCACACACCTAGTCAGTCATGCAAATAATTAAACACACTGCCATTTACTCACCTATACAGTTATACACACACCAGCTCACTTACTCATACAAATACTAGCACATTCTTACGCTCTTATACAATCACTGATACAAGCACACACTCATCCATACAGTCACTCTCACAATCACACACTCGCTTATAGCTATTTATATACTCCAAAACACATATATACTGCCTTTCACATATGTAGTTACTCACACATGTACCACTGGGACATACATTCACTCACTAACACACTCTTACACACACTTACCCACCCATACAGTCTATCACAGTCTATCACAGATGCACTCTTGAAACCATCCACCCAGTGAATCACCCACTCACACATCTATGCACAGAGTCGCACACACCCCACCCACACAAACACTCAGGCACCCATACAGATACTCAGACAACCAATCAATAACTCATATAGACACTCATGTAGCTATTCACAAACCCATGCAGCCACTTACACAGCAACAGACAGACGGATACAGACATTCACCCAGTTTAGTCACTAACCCATGCATTCAGTAAGATACATTTAATCACTCACTTATAGAGTTAGTCACGCACCTACTAAATCATCCATACAGACACTTATACACCCACTCATTCTTCAATACGCCTTTCCCTATATATATTAAAACCTATAACTCTAACCCCGCCCAAATGGGTCTTCACCAAGCAAAGTTGAATTCTGGGTTGAGTAGTCCATAACTGAATCGAGCACCGCAGGCCCACTGAATGCGCAGCGTGGCGTCTCCGCAGCGAGGCGCGCCACATGTCATATTCATAATCAAGGTTTGCCTTGCAAGGAGTCGCCAACACAGATGGAAATTGTATTTGTGCACATTGTCCTGGCCATTTACCACCTTGGTTCAGTTATGGACTACTCAACCCAGAATGCAACTTTGCTTGGTGAAGACCCATTTGGGTGGGGTTAGAGTTAGAGTTATATATCCACGCAGCTGCTGAGACTTTGTTTGTGCAGCCAGTGAACAAGGGCTTTTGAGCCCGAAACATGTTTGGCGCTTTGCTGTTGGGGACTGAACGTGCTATGCCTGTTACCTGCATTAAAGAAGGCTAAATTTCCATCTGTGTTGGCGACTCCTTGCAAGGCAAACCTTGGTAATGATTATATATATATATATATATATATATATATATATATATATATATCACTGAAAAACCATAGGTTTCAGACACGTTATAGTTAGAAATTAGCATTTAAAAACCTTTGAAATTCACTGAAAAAACCATAGGTTTTAGGGACAGTTATAGTTAGTTGGACATTTCACTCGTACAAAACCATAGAAATGCACCCGTTATAGTTAGTTCAGCTAACTATAACTCGCGCCCCCGCAATGCACTGCTGATGACGTCACATATTACATCACTCATGACATGGTCAGTGACATCGCTGATGACATCACTGATGACACCTCTGGGGGTCAATATTGTTTTTTTTTTCAATTTTGCCACGATTTCGCAGAGGATCCGCGGATTTGCTACAAAATTGAAGAAAAAAAAATAACAAGTGTGGTTTTCTATATGCCTCCTAAGTGGACCAGGTCCAGGGGAGTGGAGTTTATATGATAAAGGGCGGAGGGGGGCATGCTATTCCCTGCGTGCTGGAGCAATGGCGGATCCTGAAGGAGCCGAGGAGCAGGCATGGACCATGAGGGCATTGGGGCTCCCACCGCGGCCCCCAACAAGAGCATGATGGGTGCCCTGGGTGGGCACCAGGGCACCCACCATTAGATGGCCAGGCCGGCCAAGCATTTCTCATCAATAATTTTACAGCAAATGTTGCACTGATATTATTGATGATGTCATAGAAGATGTCATGAGTGATGTAATATGTGGAGTAATTAGCAGTGCATGGCAAGGGCGCGAGTTATAGTTACCTTAGTGCACAAATTATAGTTACTTGACATAACTTTAACTATAGCTGCTGAATTTTTATAGTTTTGTGTGTGTAAATTCTGAACCTAAGTATAATTTTCCTGTTTTTTTAGTGAATATTCAAGTTGTTTTTAAATCTATTTCCTAACTATAATGTCCCTGTAACCTTTGTTTTCAGTGAATTTCAAGGTTTTTTTTTAACATTAAGACATATTTAATTACCTTACCTTAATCCAACCCCAGGCGCGCATGGCCTTCGGCTAGCCCCCCCGCAGGCACCCCCACATGGTCTTCGACCATGCGCAGCAGGGGGGTCAGCGGCAGGGCCTGACCAGCGGCCAGCCCCCGCGGTCAAGCCCTTGCAGGCACCCAGCTCTGCGCCACCCATGGCCTTTGGCAACCCGGGAGGAGGGCACGCTGCCCCCCTCCGTGGGCCAATTTCAGCCTCGGAGGACCCCATCTCCTGGGGTGAAGCTTTCAAAAGTGAGGGGGAGGGGCATGTGGCCCCCTCCCCAAGCCAATTTGGCCCAGGGGACCCCATCCCCTGGGGCTCAGTGCCTTTTTAAATTGGGAGGGGTGCACGCAGCCCCCTTTCCAGGGCCAATTTCTGTGGTGGGGAGCCCATCCCCAGGTCAATTACTGCAAGGTGCTCTCACCTTGCAGTAAGGTGGAGGGGGGCATTGTGGCCCCCTCCACAGGCCGATTTCGGCCCTGGGGACTGCCTCCCTAGGGCCTGGCCAGTCAGTGGTGAGTACCCAGACCCCACCTAGGGCACCCAGTGTCTTCTTACTGGGGGCCACGGGGAAGCCCCAATACTCTCCCGGTCACAGACTGCTCCCCACCTCCAGCGGGAGCAGGCATTGCTCCTGCACAAAGGGAGACTTGCGTGCAGGAGCAATGTTTTCATCTGTTTCCATGCCCGATTCACAGCGGGCAGAGAAACAGATGAATAGTCTGCTCCCAGCAGGCGGGAACATTTTTAATGCTCTCGCCCGCTGGGATCAGACTTAGTGTTTGCTCTTGCTTGGCAGGAGCTTTACTATGGTTCCCACCAAGCGAGAGCAAGCACGCTATGTCACGGGGGTAAGCACCCTGGGACACAGCAGGAGCCCGGCCCTGGGGATGGGATACCAGGACTAATAATGGATCCAGGAGGGGGGCCGTGTGGCCCTTTCCATTTGGATTGCACAGTAAGGTCCCAGGGGACGGGGTCCCCAGGGCCGAAAATGGCCCGGGAGGGGGGATGCGAAGCTCCTTCCCCATTTTTTTTAATGGCTTGGCCCTGGGGGATGGGGTTCCCGGGGACTGAAATCAGACCGGGAGGGGGGCCGCGCTGCCCTGTTCCCCGTATTTTATTTTGGCTGGGCCCCAGGATTCCTGGGGCCAATAGCGGCCCAGGAGGGGGGCCACGTGCCCCCGCCCAGTATTTTATTTGGCTGGGCCCCGGGCAATGGGGTCCCAGGGGCCAAAATCGGCCTAGGGAGGAGGCCGGGTGGCCCCCACCCCCTTAATTCTTACAGCCACGGCCCGGGGTTGGAAGTCCCCAGGTCTTAAAGCAGCCCGGGGTTGGGGGTAGCGTGCACCCCCTCCCTCCCCCTTAAATTAAAAGGCATTCCCTTCCCCCGGGACCTGCCCCACCCAAGAGGCTTTAGAAAAAACAAACACTGTAGATTATGCTTGTAGTTTTTTTTTCTCCAATTTTTGCCACAGATTTGCGGTTCCACCGGGAATTTGTGGCAAAAAATGTTTACAAAAATGTTTTGGGACCCCACATCCAGGCGTAGGGGGTAAGGGTATTCCTACCCTGCCCCCTTTTGTAGTTTTTTGCATTTTTTAGGACTCGGGCTCAGTCCAGAATCCCAAGAAGGCTGCCAACACTTCCTGGTTGACGTTTTGGCAGACAATCAGCTCTCACCCTGAGATCGGCCGGATCCGTGGAGGATTCACGTCCCTAGATATATAAATCTTTTTTTCTTTAATAACTCCAAAACTAATGAATGGATTTACACCAAATCAGAAAAAGAGATCTTTCTGGACCAAGATCTAGGTTTCTGCCAAATTTGGTGTTATTCCGTTCAGTGGTTCTGGCTGTAGTTGTGTCTAAAATCCCTGTGGGAAATTGCATGGGGAAAACGTGTTTAGGGACCTCCCTTTTTTCTTGCCCCCACTTGTTAAATCACCCCAAAACTTTCCAGACAGCAGCTGAAGTGATTGGGGTACTAGTTTTGAAAATTTCGTGAAGATTCATCAAACAGCGCCAAAGTAATTAGCAAAACAAAAAACGCTTTGTCAAATGAAACTAGGCCCTAACTATAAGTACCTATACGTTATAGTTATCTCTGGTAACTATAACTCATGCACTGAGGTAACTATAACTCACACCCACTGCAGGCACCCAACCCCATGCTGAGCATTTGGCCATGCTCGGCAGAGGGCTGGCAAACAGGGTCTGGCCTGCGACCAACCCCCCACAGGCAGCCAACCCCATGCTGCACAAGGCCTTTATTCACCTGAAGGCAGCGAACCCACCCCACAGGTTGCCAAACCCACACCACACACAGCCTTTTATGACGCGACGTAGGGTAGGCCTTCTTACCCCGGATACCCCATCCCTGGGGCCAAAACGCACAAGTTACTAACTTGTGTAACGATATATCTGTAAGAGACAGTAGTTAGTGACAGATTCCTTACCTTAGAATATCCCCAGGCGTCAGGCTGGATCCGGAAAGTTTTGCGTAGCAGTACCCTTGCGCGTCGGTAGGCGGCGGCGTCGTGCGGCTTCGCGTCCGTCGTCGGCGTCGGTATCGCCGGGATGACGTCGCGGGCAGTACTTAGACGCCGCCCCTGCGCGCTGACGTCAGTTCTGTACACGACTTTCCGCGCCAGGAACGCAGAGCCATGCAAGAAGCTGACATTGGTGTCTGAAAAATACTAGGGCCCTGAAAGGGATGCCCTTAACCCTAGAAATCAGTTCGCAGAACGGGGAGGATGGGTAAGGAATCTGTCACTAACTACTGTCTCTTACAGATATATCGTTACACAAGTTAGTAACTTGTGCATCTGAAAGAGACACGTTAGTGACAGATTCCTTACCTTAGAATAGATACCCCAGCAATACCAACCCCGGTGGTGGGTCTGCGAACAAAGATCAGACAAGGAAGTCACGGAGAACAGAACGGCCAAAGAAGCCGTCTCTCCGGACTTGGCTGTCAAGGCAGTAATGCTTAGTAAACGTGTGCAACGAGGCCCACGTAGCTGCCTGACAAATGTCCTGTAAAGGGACACCACATCCTAAAGCCGTGGTGGGGGCTGTCGCCCTGGTGGAATGGGCACGCAATCCAACAGGGGGCTCCTTTTTAGCCAAAGAATAACAGGCCTTGATACACAAGACAACCCAGCGGGAGATGGTCCGCTTGTGTACCGCCCGACCTTTTTTGGCGCCCACATAGCCAACAAGGAGCTGTTCGTCCACCCGGAACTGTTGTGTGCGATTTAGATAAAAAGAAATCGCACGTTTTGGGTCCAGACGGTGGAGCCTCTCTTCCTCTCTAGAAGGATGCGGAGGCAGAAAGAAGGTGGGCAAAGTGATGGTCTGCCCAATGTGGAAAGCAGTAACCACCTTTGGCAAGAAGGACGGACGCGTCCTGAGTACAACCTTGTCTGGATGTACAGACAGAAAGGGAGGCTTGCAAGAAAGAGCCTGGATCTCACTCACCCACCGAGCGGAGGTGATAGCCACCAGAAAGGCTGTCTTCAGAGTCAGAAGACGAAGAGGACAGTTATGCAGAGGCTCAAAGGGAGCGCACATGAGAAAGGTAAGAACCAGGTTCAAGTCCCACTGAGGCATCACAAACGGAACAGGAGGGAAGAGGTGTGTAATGCCTTTTAGGAATCTGTTAACAACAGGGGACTTGAAAAGTGAGGGCTGATCAGGAAGCCTGAGGAAGGCCGAGATTGCACAAAGATAGCCCTTGATGGTGCCCAGGGCAGAACCCAGTTGGGCCAGAGAAAGAAGGAACAGAAGAACCTCAGAAAGAGGGGCAGAAAGGGGATTCACAGCCTTTGCTGTGCACCATGCCACAAATTTGTTCCACCTGCAGGCGTATACCACCTTAGTGGAGGGACGCCTGGCTGCCAGAATCACATCACAAACCTCGGGAGGCAAGTCGAAAGGAATCAACTGCCGCCGCTCAATCTCCACGCAAGCAGGTGTAGACTGGACAGGTTCGGGTGGAGGACCGTCCCCTGCTGCTGCAACAGAAGATCCTCCCAAAGAGGCAGACGGATCGGGGGATCGACGCTCATACTGAGTAGCTCGGGATACCAAACTCTTCGAGCCCAGTCCAGGCCACAAGGATGACTTGGGCCCGGTCGCGCCGAATCTTCTTCAACACTCTGGGTAGAAGTGGTATAGGCGGAAAGGCGTACAACAGACCGCAACTCCACTCGCGACGTAAAGCGTCGCCGAGCGAGTGCCGCCTTGGAAATTCCAACGCGCAGAACTGCTGACATTGCGCGTTCTCTTCGGTGGCGAACAGATCTAACCAAGGCTCTCCCCACTGCTGAAAGAGACCTTGCGCCACCTCCGAGTGAAGACGCCATTCGTGATCCATCATGCACCTGCGGCTGAGTTCGTCCGCCCTGGCGTTCAGGGAACCTGCCAGGTTTTGAACCATCAGAAAAATGCCCTGATGTTCCAGCCATGTCCAGAGGCGCAAAGCCTCCTGACATGGGGTCCACGACCCCACGCCGCCCTGTTTGTTGCAGTACCACATGGCGGTGGTGTTGTCTGTGAACACCTGCACTACCTTCCCTTTGACAGAGGGAAGGAATGCCTTGAGTGCAAGTCGGATCGCCCGGAGCTCCAGAAGGTTGATATGGAGCCGGGACTCCGCCGGAGACCAGAGGCCTCTGATCTCCGCCTCTCCCATGTGACCGCCCCATCCCAGAAGGGACGCGTCCATCACGACTGTGTGCTCTGGCTGGGGAAGGGAGAGGGATCTGCCCATGACCCATTGCCGGTTCGAGAGCCACCACTGCAACTGTTTTGCAGTCCCCTCCGAGATCTGGACGTGATCGGACAGGTTGCCCTGGTGCTGCGCCCACTGGAACTTCAGGTCCCACTGCAGAGCCCGCATATGCCATCTGGCATGATCGACCAGCAGGATGCAGGAGGCCATGAGGCCCAGCAGCCTCAGGGTCATCCGTACCGAAACCCAGGATAGAGGCTGAAAGATCGGAATCATAGCCTGAATATCCCGGACTCGCCGTTCGGGAGGATAGGCCCGAAACTGCGTCGTGTCCAGAATGAAAAGGAGCTGTGGAGAAGGAGACAGGTGCGACTGGATGGAGAACCCCAGCGAGTGCAGGAGTTCGGCCGTAGTCTGGAGGTGGGAGACGACTGCCTGGGACGAGCCCGCCTTCAGCAGCCAGTCGTCGAGGTAGGGGAAGACTGGAACCCCTGCCCGGCGCAGATGAGCTGCGACCACCGCCATCACTTTCGTGAACACCCGAGGGGCACTTGTGAGGCAAAAGGGGAGTTCGGTGAATTGAAAATGCTCGAGGCCCACCATGAACCGCAGGTAACGCCTGTGGGCCGGCAGGACGGGGATGTGGAAATAAGCGTCCTGCAAGTCCAACGCTACCATCCAGTCTCCTGGGTCGAGGGCAGTCAAGACCTGAGCTAAGGTGAGCATCTTGAACTTCTCCTTCCGGAGGAAGCGATTGACGTTCCGGAGGTCCAAGATAGGACGCATGTCCTCCTTGTCCTTTTTGGGCACCAGAAAGTAGTGGGAGTAGCAACCACGACTTACTTCTGGGGTCGGAACGCGCTCGATGGCCCTCTTGGCCAAGAGGGCCGCAACTTCCTTCTGAAGAAGCACCAAGTGATCCCCTGACATGCGGTGGAATTGCGGTGGCATGGCTGGGGGGGTGGTCTCAAAGGGGAGGGAGTAGCCCCTTCGGACAATGTCCAAGACCCACCTGTCCGAGGTGATGGCACGCCAGTGGTGAAGGTGATGGCGGACCCTGCCCCCTACTGGCGTGCTGTGCACCTGAAAGGAAGGACTAGGAGGGCTTGGAGGCTGCGGACGGGGCGGGGTTGGTGGCCTGACCCGCACGATGGTTGCCTGACCCGCCACAGCGGAAGCCACGTCCTCGGCCATGCGAAGACGCTTGCTGCGCGGTCCGGTGGCTGGGCAGCGGACGTGACTGGGCGCCCCTTCCGTGGCCACGAAAGTGGCGAAAAGCAGACGGTAGCGGAGGGCGTACAGCAGAGAGGCCCAGGGACTTGGCCGTAGCCCTCGAGTCCTTAAAGCGCTCCAGCGCATGGTCTGCTTTGTTTTCAAAAAGACCGACCCCATCAAAGGGCATGTCCATAAGGGTGTTTTGGACATCACCCGAGAAACCAGTGGTTCTCAGCCAGGCGTGACGGCGCAGCGCCACTGTCGTTGCAAGCGATCTGCCTAGCGAGTCGGCGGTATCAAGGTCACATCTGATGGTGTACTTAGCCGCGTCTCTTCCGTCCGCAATGGTGCGGGAAAGCAGTGTCTGGACCTCCTCAGGACACTGGGGCAGAACCTGCGCCCCCGAGTCCCACAGAGAGTGGGAATATCGGCCCAAAAGGCAAGCGGTGTTGACGGACCGCAAGCCAGCTCTGGAGGAAGACCTTCTTCCCAAATTGATCCAGGCGTTTGGATTCCCTATCCGGAGGAGCGGTAGGGAAGGCGGTTTGGGAAGCAGAGGCTTGGACAACCAAGCTCTCAGGAGTGGGGTGTTGGGAGAGGAACAGGGGGTCGCCCGGAGCGGGGCGATGGCGTCGGGCCACGTTCCTATCCACAGGAGCCCCTGTGGCGGGCCTGGACCAGGTGCCCAAAAGAACGTCGGAAAGCGCATCATTAAACGGCAGCAGTGGCTCCGAGGAGGTAGCCGCCGGCTGAAGCACTTCCGTCAGGAGGTTAGTCCTGACAGCCACTGTAGGCAATTGGAGGTGTAAGGCCCCAGCTGCTCTACGCAACACCATTGCAAAATTTGCTCTCTCCTCTGTTGCCACGGAAGGAGGAGACAGCATGCCAGAGTCAGGGGAGGTGTCCAGACCACTGGCATCCCCAAGTTCCGCAGCCCTGTCCTGATCGAACTCACACTGCTGTGTGAGAGGGTCATCCGACCCCTCCCAGTTCTCCTCGTCCTCCTGTGGTTCAAAGTAAGGAGGAGGGACATGCGCGACCCAAGGTCTCATCGGCGTCGGATCCGGCGTCGAGCGACGCCGGTCCGGCGCTGTGTCCGGATCCGGAGAGAACCGGGGAACGACGCCGCCCGGAGCCCCAGGCGGCGTCGGAAACGGCACCGGAGACATCGGCGCCGGTGGAGGTGTTATTAGGTCAACCGGCGTCGATCGGGGTTGTGGCAGCACCGGAGCCGGGGTCGAGGCCGGGGCCGGAGCCGGGGCCGGGACCGAGGCTGGTGTGACAGGCGGCGCCGGGACCGGAGTCGTCAGCGGCACCGGGGAAACCCCATCAGGGCCCGCGGGGCCCGAAGGCGCACCGGGGGGACTTTGAGGCCCGAAGAGGCGGGCCATGGCCGACAGGAGCTCCTGTATCTCGGCCGGAGTCACCCCCGAACCTGAGAACGACGGGTAATGCAGGGGCGGCTTCACAGGCACTCCCGGAGCCGCGGGGACGGTGCCGACAGGACCCTCAGCCGAGTCGCGAGACCGGCGAGGCGAAGTCGTGGAGCGATGACGCTTCTTAGACTTCTTATGCTTCGACTTACCGGAGGAGTGCGAAGACTTGGACCCCGACGACCGATGAGGACTCCGCGACCGACCCCTCGACCTCTCACGTGACCGGGGCTTGGTGCGGCGCGGAGCCGACTGCCGGACCTCGAGGAGCTTTCGAGACCGCTCTCGCAAAGCCTTCGGATGCAAGGCCCGACAGTCGGGGCACGACTTGGGGTCGTGGTCGCGCCCGAGGCAGTAGAGACAATCCTGATGCGGGTCCGTGATCGACATCATTCGACCACAGGCGTTCGCATGGCTTGAAGCCGGGCATCCCTACCGACACCTTGGAGTCGAGCGACTCGAGAAAACAGTGAAAAATCACTAAAAACTTAGTCAAAAAATGACTAGGGCACTGCTCTTCCCGGATCTGCGCTTACTGGCGCGGAAAAAGAAGAACTGACGTCAGCGCGCATGGGCGGCGTCTAAGTACTGCCCGCGACGTCATCCCGGCGGTCCCGACGACGGACGCGGAGCCGCATGACGCCGCCTACCGACGCGCAAGGGTACTGCTACGCAAAACTTTCCGGATCCAGCCTGACGCCTGGGGATATTCTAAGGTAAGGAATCTGTCACTAACGTGTCTCTTTCAGATATATATATTAAGGGAGGGGGCATGCAGCTTCCCTTCCCAAACCTTAATGGGCCCCGGGCACCCTATCACTAAGGGCCCATTTCTAAGGGGAGGTGGGCATGTGACCTCCTTCCTCAAGCCTTATTAGGCCCTAGGGACCCTATCCCCTGGGACCAAAGCCAATAAAAAAGGGGATGGAGACCTTGCAGCGACCCCTCCCTGAGCCTCAGGGGGTCAGAGTATCTCCACCTTGCACCTTAAGTCTTTTTTTTGCATTTTTCAAGGGACTGAGTCCCGAGTCCTAAGATGGCTGCCACCACTTCCTGGTTGATGTGGTGGCAGCCAATCAGCTCTCTGCTTGAAATCTGTCAAATCCACAGAGGCTCCGTGTCCCTAGATAAAAAAAGTTTTAGACTAAATTGCTCAAACACTACAGAACAGCTTTACACCAAATCACAAAATCACTTATTCTGGACCAAGATGTAGCTATCTGCCAACTTTGGTGTAAATCCATTCAGCAGTTTGGGCTATAGCTGTGCCTATACTTCCTATGGAAAAATGAATGAGGAAAATGCGTTTTGGTACCCCCTGTTTTTCTTGGCCCCCACTTGACAGATCCCCTGAAACTTTTTAGTTAGAAGCTGAGGTAGAAGAATATTTTTGGGGGAACGTTTTGTGACAATTCATCAAATGGCGCCAAAGTTATTAGGAAAACAAAAAAATGCTTCCTAACTATAACTACCCAGTGGCAACTGCCACTGTGATATCGAGATATACATATATATATATATATATATATATATATATATACATATATATATATACATATATGTGTGTGTGTTTCATGTGAAAAAACCACAGCTGACGGCTATTGGTGAGTGCCAGCCCTGTTTTACATGCAGCCACATGATGGTTATATATATCTATACATAAATATATAATTGAAAAATGCACTTTCAAAAATGTAGCTTAAATTCTGGCTCAAATGCAGAAAACCACTGAAAATTGGCAGTTATGGTTACCCACGCACATAGCACACGCCATAACTCGAGCCACACACCATGATGTTCTCTTGACAGCTCTTTGTTTCTGTGCTGTTTGTCATTTGGTGTTTAGAGCATGGCGCGCAGCAAGAGATGTGGTGTGTGTTGTGTTAGCTATTAACAATAACTGGTAAATTTGAGTGATTCTCTGCATTTCGGGCAGAACCATAATTCTGTTTTTACTGTGCTTATTCAGTGAATTGCTTGTTTTTTTTTAGTGATGTACTTAATTTCCAACCCCAACCTTCAACCATGTGCAACAGGGGTTGGACACAGGGCATGGTTTGTCCTCAGTCCCTGCATCTAACCTGATCTGGGAAGCCAACACACCCTGTACATGGCAGGCCACAGGGCCTAGCTATGGAGAGACCCTGGCTCTCATTTATGAGGATTTGGCCTAGGGCAGTAATGCACCGTATTTATCCAACATGGTGCACTCCTGTTCTTTCCCCCGCACTGGCACTGTTTTGGCAGCCTAGTGCCAACGCAGGTACCCTTGAACCATGGTGCAAGGGTGCCTGTATTGTTGGCAGGATGGTTTAAGTGGAAAGTACAGCTGAAGCATAACAACGGTGACCACCACTGTGTAATATATATTGCCATTTAGGGGTTCTGATGACATCATAAACCACATGGCCAAAGGCTGTCTGGTTTGTACATGACACCAGAACCCCAAAATGGCAATATAGGACCATATTATACATTAGCCGTTATGTATATTTTATATTACATATTTATTATGAGATTGCTAGTGTGAAAAGGCTGTTTTATGTAGTGTAACTAATAATCACACTGATTGGAGTTGGAATGTTTAGCTTTTCTTTACCTTTTCATGAAGAAATTATTGATAAAACAATTGACATTGGTAAGTGCCAGTGTATTTATACAATTCTGTGGCTGCAATGTTTAAAGCATATAATCATGAATTTATCACATTAATAATATTGTTTGCCACAAAGTTTTTACACCAAAAATGCTTTAGCTCAAATCGATAAAAAGAATACTGCTACAAAATGTGCCAAATAAGTAGGTTTTTCTCTGCATAATGAGCTCTTTAATGCCTCATAATACTAGTAATCCTGGCAATGGTAAACATCTCTGCAGAGTGGTTTGTGGACTGTCATGATGATGAAATCCATATTTTACAAGGAACCGTGGAGTATTTTCCACATTTCATGATTCTCTGTGAAATCTGGGTTTTTATATCACTGCATTTTGTGCAATATATTGCACACATTTCAGTGATATAATAACCCAGATTTCACAGAGAATTAGTTTGTAGGCTTTCCATACTCTTAAATTGAGGAAAGAGCAGCGTATCACGTTTTGCTGTGGGCAGCACAGAGATAGCTGTACATAGTAATAAAAGGACAGCACAAGGGATAGACCGAGAACCTGCCTTATCCTCAGTTATGACTTAAGCATACTAAAATTACAAACAAAATATAGAATGTTGTGAAAAGGGTAAAATATCACCTATTGATTTCAATATTTACTAAAACTTGCAGGTAACAGCCAGTTGGGGACAATTTTTTATTTTTGTTCTCTCAATTGTTTTCAATTTTTGAGCCATCAACAGAAATACCGTAAAATCCCTTGCCTCCACCTCGGTCTGGTGGCCATTTTTTTAAAATGCACGGTACTAAAATAAAACATTTCTGGATCAGACATAATACATTTACAAACACATTTTCAGTAAAGTTCAAAAAACGCTATCACAGTTTTCATTTGTCAGGAACTTCAAGACTTCACAGACTTACCTGAGCTGGAAAAGAAGACAGAAACTCTATTAACTGAAAAGCACTGTCCTGGATACTAAGAGCTGCCTGGCGGATCACTATATGCAATGATGATTGTGACTCTTTTAGCAGAGCATTGAGCCACACCTCCACATTGCCTTCTGCCATGACAGGTTTGTCCAACTCAATAGTTTCACCCTCACGAGATGAGATGGATACAATGCGGTCGTATACCTGTAAGGAAGAGTACATACTCCATTACTAAATGAGTCGATGCAGAATGTTCCATCACTTGACTTAGGATAATTCTAAGCTTATCTCATTTTTTAGTTGAACGACATAGTTCCCATCTGACAGTCCCCCCAAGCCTCCAAGTGAATTCCTCGGTTGCATGACTAAATCCAGGTAACAAATGAAAAAGGCAAATGAGTGGTTACAATCAAAGTTTCCTAAGTTCCTCAAGGTGATTTGGCTCTAAGATGTAAAATTAGTTGACCTGTAATTTCCGTAAACCGATTGTTCTAAACATGGATGAATATTATCACCATGAGGCTAGAATGTTACACAGTAGAGGCAACATAAGAAACCAGTAGTGATTCCAAGGAAAATTAATACATTCCTACACATATGAAATGTGAATATTTTAGCAATTGATGACGAGGATCACTCAAGGATCCCTTGGAGGGGGGCCGTGACAGGAAGCCAATCAAAATAAAAGGCATCCATCCTCACCAAGGATGGTTATTATTCTGTCTTGTGGCTTGAAACTGCAGCCTTAAAGATTTGGATAACATTTGGGTCAATCATCTCTTCAAATCATATGGTAATTATTATTTGGAAGCCCACTAACTCACTGGGGGTTATCTGACCTCTTCAACCATCTAGAAGTTTTGTTAAGTGCTTCCATCATTTAAGCCATGTAAGAGCGTGACAAGCAAAAACATGTGGCACCCTTCTTAGACAATTTTTCTGGCTTTCAGAATGTTGGAATTTTTTTAGACTGGATCAGCAGATCTGTTAATAAATACCCATAAAAGGCAATAGCAAATCCCTCCTTAATGCCCCCAAAACCGATTCTAGTACTGCAAATTAGGCAATTCTGTAGCTGTGCTAAACTGGGTCTTTACCACTGAAGCTGTTATTCTAGTCAGGAAATGAAAATACATTACATGTTGATTGTAAAGCCATGAAGATGAGATACCTGGGCTAATTTCTCCTGCCGGATCACCTTTGTAAGACGTGTTGACCGTTATGCTTCACGGGAAAAAGGGCAGTTAGTATAACAAGTTTTACCTGTTGTCCCTTGACCCATTGGAGACAGATATTATAATTTGTGAGCTCACTGAATTGCCAAGTGCCTCATTTTCAGATGTTGATTTTCAGGGAACACAAGATCGAGCAGCTAAGGCTTGCTCTGGGAGGGAGGTGTGGAGTAAAATGATTCATACAGTTAACACAGAGGTAATATACAATAATTAAAATTTCCAGTCAGCATTATTCCATTTAGAAAAATATATAGTTTGATTCTTGTTAAATTACATTTCTTAGGAACGCAGTGATTACAATATGATACAAAATGTAGCACAAGGGGCTTAATATGTCTGCATAATGTGGGTCAGGGCTGACAGTAATATGAAATAAATGTAGCAAAAGTTCACTAGACACAAGTTGGTTCATGCTTACTGGTACATCAGTGTCTCAGCAGTGGGGAGGCTCACAGCGATCATGATCTCGGTGGTGGCATGCAGCAGTAGTTGGCTTTGGCTAAAGCAAAGAGTATGAGTCTGAACATGTTAGACAGCACATGCAGGTCTAGAGACTGCTTGGCACACAGACAGAAGAAGCATGAAGGCATGGAGTTGACTGCATTTGCTGCAGTCCAGAGCAACACTACTACTGGGAAAGTCAGAAGAGTGGAACTTGTGCTCCATGGCACAGCACAGAAGGGGCAAAGGGTAATGGCACATGGAGGAGTAAGGCTTCTCAACTCTTCTCTAGATCATCTAGCAGCCAAGTTGAACATCGGTTTGTGTTCTAACTCATGGAGAGGTCATTCAGAGTTCTGCTAATGCAGTACATCACCTTGGAGGTGGGCTAGGAAGAGTTGCCTGATCTTTCAACTCACTGAAGATGGGAATTGTTTCAGCAGCTTGGGTAACAACATGCCCTCTAGTTTTGGGGTAAATGAAGCAAGCTATATGTTTATCAGTAGACATAACTATCTGCCACCCTAGTCTTTTCCGGTCTCAGAAACCAATAGGTTCTCTTCCATCGTCCTAGAGTATGTTTCTTACTCATCTCATTTAGGAGAAACAGTCAAGCTTCCTGCTTTGGGTCAAGTCCTTTCATCTTTACTGGTGAACAGAGCTCAATGCAGTAGTAAGGTGAACATGAAAACCTGGCTCAAAGTGGCAAATGACATTCAGAAACAGTAGTATTTAGTTGGAGTAAACTAACAGGTGACTCAATCTCAAAGGTTTCCTCAAAATGTTTGAGGGATCGAATGAAAAACAAGTGCATCTTACTGTAGGCTGTTATTCAGCTCCTCGGAAAACAGTTTCTCAAAAGGTACACAGTCAGCCTAGCTTCCTTAGTGATGGAAGGCATCCCATTATGTTCACTGGATAGGTGTCTGTGGCATAACAACCTCAAGCCAAACAGGGGTTGTTGCTGGGCTACTGCTCCTCACACAGATTTGCACACAGGCAGCTGAGGATAGGCTGGCAAACCATATCAATTTTAAAGAAATCTGCGAGTGACCATGCCTTTGCCCAGATCATTGAGTTCAGGACTCACTTCTTCCAGACCACACGCTGACCTACGGGAACTGGCCTAAGCCAGGCAAGGCAGACAGAAAGAATTATTTCTTCTATGTGCAGGGAGATAAGATTTCAAACCATACACAGAGCTCTTGGCTGTAATGGCTGGCTTAGTTAAATGGAGGGGAAGGAGGAGAGCACCAACAGGGGCTTGTAGGATGGGGCCTCAGGCATTCCGTGTAACACCCAAACTAGGTGCGAAAGAAGACATACAGCAATCCCTCTTAGGTCGTTTTCACTCCTACAATCTCTGTACGCTAAAAATGTGCAAATCTGGGGTATCTTAAGGAAAAGAAGAACCTAAGATTTGACTGTTAGCAGGAATTCACTGGCTGTATAGTTAAAGGGAACTAGAAATGGAGAGGTCAGCCAAGAAAAAATGTCATGCAAACTGCTGTATGCCAAGACATTTCGTTACACTGATGTGGCAAATTATTATCACTGGTTTGTTCTTGTACCACTATTTGCTTGCCCAGGAAAGTGTATGCAGGGGCCTGTGTGTAGCATACTGAGCATGAGCAACTCAGATCATCTTCAGAAGTATTGCAACATTATTTGTAGAACATAGGATATGAGCGATATTAGGAAGAGGTGCTCAGGAGTGCTTGACTAGGACATGGGTAGCAATATCTCATGTAGGAAGTTTCAGTGCTTGGAGGCCTAGATGGCTGCTTGATGTGTATGTGTGTTCATGTAGGTATTGTGCTTGATGGCCAGATATATGTTTAGATGATTGCACAGCCTGAAAGATGCAGCAGCTAGTGTGTGAGTTGGTAATGCTTGCTAAATTATGTACACAATAGTTAGGGCATGGGGGAAATGGAAACTAAAGGACTGGCCCAACAGTGCACTCATTCTCAGGCAATTGTGTAAATGTGATCAGACATTGCCCCATGCTGTATGCTCTCATACAGTACAATTACAAAAGAGCCCAAAGCCTCTCTATTGAGGCATATGCATCCTGGCAGACAATTAAGCCGGGCGGGCCTTCTTCCACCTCTAGGGTTGTCTAAGTGGGTAATAATCAGCACCAAAATCCTTGCCTACAAAAGCAATAATGTGAGATTCTATGTAACAAAATACAAGTCTGCAGACTTTAATATGGTGCAGGAACAATTCACCCTTAAAGCCCTATTGACTTTAGCATAAGTGTTTCATAATAAATAAATCAGGCTTACTGCATTTGCTGTGACTTTTCATAATAACTAGATCAGATCCTTGTCATCTGAAATAACATTTCTCAGTAAACCAATCAGGCTATAGCCTCTAACATTGGCTTGTCACAATAAGCAACTCAAAACCGACTGTACTGAGCATAAACATTCCAGCAATATAGCCCTCAAGTATGCAATATAAAATTACAAAATTGCAGTTGTCAAAACAATATGAAACCCTAATAAGGGCTTAACAAGGATTATCACAGTGAAATTCTTCTACCCCAAGGATTTGTCAGAGGAAGTGACCAACACCAAAACCATTGCCTACTACAGTAACCTGTGAGACTTTGTGTACAAAAATACTTGTCTACAGCCTGTAGCACAGGGTGATAACAATCCACTGTTAAAAGCCTACTGGCTTTAACAAATGCTTTTCACAATAAATAAGACAAGAGCTATTACCATAGTCAGAACTTCTAATATTTATCAGATCAAACCTATGGCATTGGACATAACTTGTCTCAGTAAACCAAAGAGGCTTATTGAACAATGCAGGTGTACTGCATCAAATGTGAGCTTTCCCACAAGACAGTTATTATAAAGTTGAATCACACAGTTGTAAAATTAGAAATGCATACAAAATTACAATTGGTACACCAAAACTATATCTCTAAAGAGGCCTAACAAGAATTGTCACACTGCAAATTTTCTATGCACATGTTGTCAGAGGTGATAACTACTACTAAAATCCTTGCCTACTAAGCTAATCTGTCAGATTGCACGTTCTACTATTGTTTTCTGTATGAGCAATCCCAAAAGGCACATTCTGGGGCCTATTCACAAACTGCATTTTGTAGTACACTTAGTTGTACTAGGAAAGTACTTAAAAATACTATTCACAAACGCATGTGCTGACGTTCCTCCTTAGCCTCGCCTATCTTTTTCTGTGAGGAGATCTCCATCCCAAGTGCGTAGTTTTGGCACATGTAAGTATACGTTTTACTCGTAAAGGTAGAATGGACAAAAGGGACTCACCTGAGTCCCAAGAAAAACATTAAAAAAAACACAAGGGGGCATGGTAGGAATACCATGACCATCTAGGCCTGGTGGTGGAGTCCCACAGGGACCCTGCTGGGGCCCAAAAAGTTTTTTATTTTTACATTTTGCTTCGAATTCGCAGAGGATCTGTGGCAAAATAAAAAAAAAACAAGAAGAGCAGTTTCCCATGTTTTTTTAAGCCCCTGGGTTGGGCCAAGTCCCGGGGAGAACATTAATATCTATTTAGGGAGAGAGGGAGCATGTGACCCCCTCCAAAAGTCAATTTCAGCACCAGGGACCCTATCCCCCCTCTCCCCTTTTTATGTACGTCCGGGCCCCGGGGGACTGGTGTGCCCAGGACTGAAATCAGCCCAGGAGGGGTGCTGTGTGCCCCCCTCCCAGTTTATTTAAAAGGCCAGCCCCGGGGATAGGGTCCTCGGGCCAAAATCGGCCCAGTGAGGGGGGCTGTGCGGCCCCATTCCGATTTTAACTTTGGCCTAGCCCCGGGAAGTGGGGTCCGCAGGGCCAAAATAAGCCCCAGTGGGGGCTGCGTGCCCCCTCCCACATTTTAATAAGGCCAGGCCTCAAGGGATGGGGTCTCCAGGGCCGAAATTGGTCTGGGGAGGGGGGCTGCATGCCCCCCTCTCCCATAAATATAATGGTGGGCCACGGGGAATGGGGTCCCCAGGGCCAAAACCAGCCCAGGGATGGGGCCAAGCGCCATCTCCCCTAAGATAATGCACTAGATCCTGGGGGATGGGGTCCCTGGTGCCGAAATCAGCCCAGGAAGGGGGGTTGCGTTCCCCCCCTCCCCCAATATGGCCAGGCCCCGGGAGATGGGTTCCCTGGGGCTGAAATTGGCCTGGAGAGGGGGGTTGATTGGATCCCTCCCCTATAAATAAAGTGGTGGGCCCCAGGGGATGGGGTCCCTGGGGCCAAAACCGGCCCTAGAGGGGGGCTGCGTGCCCCTCTCCCACATTTTAATAAGGCCAGGCCTCAGGGGATGGGGTCCCCAGAACCGATTGGTCTGGGGAGGGGGGCTGCGTACCCCTCTCCCCCATATATATAATGTTGGGCTCTGGGGAATGTGGTCCCTGGGGCCAAAACCAGCCCAGGGAGGGGGCCATGCCCCCTCTTCCCTAAAGAAATGCACTGGTTCCTGGGGGATGGGGTCCCTGGTGCCGAAATCGGCCCAGGAAGGGGCGTTGTGTGCCCACTCCCCCTTTAGAATATGGCCAGGCACCGGGAGATGGGTTCCCTGGGGCCGAAATCGGCCTGGAGAGGGGGGTTGATTGGATCCCTACCCCATAAATATAATGGTGGGCCCCGGGGGATGGGGTCCCTGGGGCCAAAACCAGCCCAGGGAGGGGGCCATGCCCCCTCTTCCCTAAAGAAATGCACTGGTTCCTGGGGGATGGGGTCCCTGGTGCCGAAATCGGCCCAGGAATGGGGGTTGTGTGCCCCCTCCCCCTTTAGAATATGGCCAGGCCCCGGGAGATGGGTTCCCTGGGGCCAAAATCGGCCTGGAGAGGGGGGTTGATTGGATCCCTCCCCCATAAATATAATGGTGGGCCCCGGGGGATGGGGTCACTGGGGCCAAAGCCAGCCCTAGAGGGGGGCTGCGTGCCCCTCTCCCACATTTTAATAAGGCCAGGCCTCAGGGGATGGGGTCCCCAGAACCGATTGGTTTGGGGAGGGGGGCTGCATACCCCTCTCCCCATAAATATAATGGTGGGCCCTGGGGAATGTGGTCCCTGGGCCAAACCCAGCCTAGGGAGGGGGCCATGCCCCCTCTTCCCTAAAAAAATGCACTGGTTCCTGGGGGATGGGTCCCTGGGGCCAAAATCGGCCCAGGAAGGGGGGTTGCGTGCCCCCCTCCCCCTTTAGAAATGGCCAGGCCCTAAGGGATGGGGTCCCTGGGGCCGAAATCGGCCTGGGGAGGGGAGTTGTGTGGCCCTCTCCCCCATAAATATAGTGGTGGGCCCCGGGGGACGGGGTCACCGGGGCCAAAAATGGCCAGAGGAAGGGGTCAAGTACCCCCCCCTTAAGAAAAATGTGCCAGGGATGGGGTCCCAGGGGCCAAAATGGGCCCGGGGAGGGGGGCTGCGTGCCCCCTCATGAATATACTGGAGGGCATTTGGGGATGGGTTTACTGGGGCCAAAAATGTCCCGGAGAGTGGGCCACGTACCCCCTCCCCTACAAAATGTACAGGTCCATGTGGATGAGGTCACTGGGGCTGAACTCAGCCCGGGGAGGGAGGCAGCCTGCCTCCTTAAATATAGTGCCAGGCCCCAGGGGATGGGGTTCCCAGCGTCGAAATCAGCCTGAGGAGAGGAGCCTCGTGCCTCCCCTTCCCACTAAAATATGTTTCTGGGCCCCGGGGGCTGGGGTCCCCGGGGCTAAAAGTGGCCAGATAAGGAGGACTGTCCCCCTTCCCCTAAAAAATGCGACAGTCCTGGCGGGTGGGTCCCCGGGGCCAAAAGCGGCCCAGGGTGGGAGTCCGCAGGTTGTCTGCCTTTGGGGGGTTGGGCACAGAGTCTGGCCACAGGTCAGAGCCTGCAGCCAACCCCCACTGTGCACAGGTGTATGCCGTGTGCACCAGCGGTTGTATTAGCGTATGGCAATTAAATATTACTTTACGTTTAAAAAACCTTCAAATTCACTGAAATAAAACCAAAGGTTACAGGGACATTATAGTTAGGAAATAGCATTAAAAAACCTTAGTTAGGTTCAGAATTTACACACAAAACCATAGAAATTCAGCAGTTACAGTTATAGTCATCTCAAGTAACTATAACTTATGCCCTAAGGTAACTACAACTCGCACCCGAGCCATGCACTGCTAATTACCCCACATATTGCATCCGTATGTATGACGGACTTCTGGATGCCATTAAAATGAATGGCTTTACAACTGAATTTTTACAACAACAAAGGCATTAAACAAAAGTCTTTTCAACAATATTTTTTACAACAAATATGCCTTTACAACGAATGCCTTAACCACAAATTTATAAATATTTAACAGGTAAGTATAATCCATATATAAATATGTACACACACACAAACATATATATATATATATATATATTCACTGAAAAAACCTCAGGTTTCAGGGACGTTATAGTTAGAAATTAGCATTTAAGAAACCTTAGAAATTCACTGAAAAAACCACAGGTTTCAGGGACATTATAGTTAGTTGGACATTTCACTCGTACAAAACCAGAGAAATTCGGCCATTATAGTTAGTTAAGCTAACTATAACTCGCGCCCCCGCAATGCACTGCTGATGACGTCACATATTACATCATTCATGACATGGTCAGTGACATCACTGATGACATCACTGATGACATCTCAAATGACATCACTGATGACATCATCCACGTGACTGTGTGTTTCTTTAAAGTTTAAATATGTAGTATATACATGCCAAGGTGTACTGAAGAATGAGTGGGTGTATAAGTGTCCGGATGGAAGATTTAGTAGGTGCGTGACTGACTGTATAAGTGAGTGATTAAATGTGTCTTACTGAATACATGGGTTAGTCAGTCTGTCTGTTGTTGTGTAAGCTGCTGCATGGGTTGGTGAGTAGCTACATGAGTGTCTATATGGGTTATTGATTGGTTGACTGAGTATTTGTATGGGTGTATGTGTGGGTGGGTGGGAGGTGTGTGACTCTGTGCATAGATGTGTGAGTGGTTGATTCACTGGGTGTATGGGTTCAAGAGTGCATGTGGAAACAGCTGTATGGGTGGGTGAGTGTGTGTATGGGTGTGTTGGTGAGTGAATGGATGTCTCAGTGGTACATGTCCAAGTAACTACAAATCTAAAAGGCAGTGTATGTGAGAGTTGGAGTATATAAATGACTATACGTGAGAGTCAGTGATTGTGAAAGTGGCTGTATGGATGACTGTGTACTTGTATCAGTGATTGTATAAGAAAGTAAATATGCGTTAGTATCTGTATGAATAAGTGAGGTGGTGTGTGTATAACTGTATAGGTGAGTAAATGGAAGTGTGATTGATTCTTTGCATGACTGACTAGGTGTGTGATTAACTCTATGGATGAGTGGCGGTGTGTGAGTGTCTGTATAGATATGTGAGTGCATATGATAGTGCCGTATTGATGGTAGACTGCATGTATGAGTGACTGTATGGGTGAATGAGTGGATGTGTGTGTAGACCTAGGAATCAGTGAGTGCGTATGTAGTAACTGGTATTGGTGTGTCTATGGTTTCAAAAATGGTAGTCTGTATTTTAGAGTGGGTGTATCAAAGGTTATATTAGGGTGTGAGGAGGTGCATCGGATGAAGTCCACTTGTGTCCTGAGGCCCTCAGGACACAAGAGGACCTCATCGCCCCACCAGCAGTGCACCAGAAGCTGCGTTTGCAGAGTGGTGTAAAAAGGGGCCACCTCTCTGCAACGCAGCTCTGTGGCGCTTTCTGGAGGTACCTGGTGGGCTAGTTGGCCCCCAGGGACTCTCAGGATTGAAGGGGACTTAATCCCCCAATTTACAATGCGCCAGGGTGCGTGTTTGCAGACTTGTCATATCAGGCCCCGCCCCCTCCCTGCACCACTGTGCAAACGCGTCCCCTGGCGCGTTGTAAGTTGGAGGAATTGAAAGCCAATCAGAGTGAAGCTCGTGCTCGGGAGGGTTCGCGAACCCTCCTCGGCCACAGATATCGAAACCTTTTCTTTTTCTAATTTCTCAGCAACTACTGAACGAATTTACACCATTTAACAAAAAGGGCTCTTTCTGAACCAAGGGCTACATTTTTGCCAAATTTGGTGTAATTCCATTCAGCAGTTCGGGCTGTAGCTTTGTCTAAAGTTTCCTATGGAAATTAACATGGGGAAAACGCGTTTTGGGACCCCCCTTTTTTCTCGGTCCCTGCTTGACGAATCGCCCCGAAACTTTCAAGACAGGAGCTGACTGGAGCGCCCCACTAGTTTTGAAACTTTCGTGAAGATTCGTCAAACGGCGCCAACGTTATTGGCAAATCAAAGAACGCTTTTCCTATGGAAACTAGGTCCTAACTATAACTACCTACTGGCGACCGCCAGTAGGTAATATATTTATATTTATTTCATCTCCAACTGGTGTCTGTGCCCTTGTTTGGCCCACGGCGGTCGTGCATTGGGATCCTGGTTTCGTGTTTAAGCGGAGTGTGACTGGCTCCGCACCACAGACCCCCTCTTTGTCGTTAAGGGCTACAGTGATTCTCTTCAGTCAAATGAAGGACCTTTTCTCCTGGAGGAGAACCGAACAATCACTGCCCCCTGCCCAGCCCTGAAAACGCTGCTGATATCTTGCTGCCGGTTGAGCTGAGCGCCGAGTCGGAGGACCCGTCCATCACCTCAAGACCAGTGGGTGAGTGTATGCATGCAAGGGAGTTGGCAGGTATAAAGAGGTATTGAGATTGGCTGCCGCATCCACATTCAAGTGTGCAGACAGTATATCGACAGCCACAACGCAACTTTGCTTTATTCAAACATGTCAGACCAAGCGCTGCGGGAGAGGGAAGCTGCCGCCGACGTGTTATTTGACAACCTTCCTACACTGGACAACCAACAACGAGCACCCACGCCCGTGGGGGCTCCAAGCGGCGACATCAAAACCAAGCTCAAAAACCTGGAAAAAATAATGCGCAATGAACTTACCAAATGGTGGGAATGCAAATCTTTGCAAAAATACTGGGACGTGGGACGCATCCCACGAGGCCTAAGAATAATGCCGGCACCCAGTTTTGACCACCCCAACCCACTCATGCTCAAAGAGTGGGGGGAGAGTAACCTGGAGTCCTCAATGCGCCTCGTTGTAATCCTCATCAAATATGCGGACAGCGATCGCTGTGAACTACAAACCAAAATTGACAAAATCAACGAGGAACTTGACAGCTCAGACCAAAAAGATGTAGTCAACAAGGGCTGTGAGGAAATAATGACCAAATTAAAAAAACACGAGGAAACAAAAACACGTAAAGCCTTCAAATTTGCCCGAAATAAGGCTGACTACGAGTGCGGACAAATTTTCACTTTTGCCAGGAAATTTGACTCAATGAAAAGGCAGAAACTCAACAAATCCACAACACTACAAGAAATAGCAACCACGACGCCAACGCCACATGAGGAATCCAACTCCGCCTCAACATCAGATCTGAGCACAGCCGGCGACACTGGCACAGATTCAGAAAGTGGCAGCATCAGGAGCTCTAATGACCCCAGACCAAGAAACAACTTCAGTCTTACGGAGGAACTGGGTTTTTTAGTCGAGGACAGGCGCCAAACATTGCGCCCACGAGCACCAAGGAAACTAAACACAGGCGCAACTGCAAAAGGCACGAGCGCAGAAAACGCAGGAAATCAAAGAGGAAACAACAACAAGCAAAGAGGCAACTGGAGGCGAAAATAAAAACTAATACCAACACAGTCATCAATCTGTCTAACCTCACACTATCTGAAGCAGAAACACAACTCCTTCCTTTAGGTTTAACCTACTGCCCAGAAAGTAGCTTTGACTACACCACCACCCGGATTGATATCTATAACTTCATCAGAAAACTCAAACTCATCAAATTCTTCCATCAAAAACAAGGCAGCAAACCGCCAACCAGTGGCAGCAACCAAGAGGCACTTACCCAAGGCACCCTGGCAGTCTCAGACATTGGCATAATTAGAACCATGACAGAGCTTGAATCGCCAACGAACATTGCCCCAACACAACAACTCTTGCAGAATGCTGGCATAGACATCTCTACCAAAATCAAGAGTCCATTCAAGCCTCCGTCCACGTTCACGCCAACCATGCCCAGAGACGCCATTGACATTTACAACGATGTTATTGTGGAAGAAGTTAAAAAGCTACCCAAAAGAAAATCCCGGGCCAAACACAAGAAATCATTCAAACACAAAGAATACACGGACCTCATGACCAAACTAAAAGGAAGGACTGATATAATTATCAACAAATCGGACAAAGGAGGCAATATCGTCCTATGGCCTAGAGACTTGTACATGAAAGAAGCACACCGACATCTGGATGATGCCACTTGCTACAAACCTACCACAATGAAGGAAATAGCAACCTGTGGGAAAGAACTCAAAATAAGCCTCAACTATCATAGGACGCAAGGCACCATCAGCAAAGAGGAGTTTAGTTTTCTCAACAATTAATTTCCCGTACTTCCGATCTTGTACTTTCTTCTAAAGGTACACAAAGGCACATCTCCAATTCCAGGAAGACCGATAATCTCAGCACGCAAAAGCCTCTGCGAAAACATATCCAAATATGTTGATTTCTTTCTACAAGAGCATGTCATCAACCTCCCGACCTACCTAAGAGACACTAGCGACTTCCTCTCAAAAATCAGCAACATCTCATGGTCCCCGGACTGTGTCCTGATGTCTCTTGACATCACTTCACTATACACCAGCATACGGCATTCTGATGGACTCAATGCATGACATGAATTCTTGGCCAAGAGACCTATTCACTGTTACAAACATAACAAACTCATTATGCATCTCATAGATTGGTGCCTGGAACATAACTTCTTTATGTTTAACAACAAGACATACCAGCAACTGAGGGGCGTGGCAATGGGGGCTTGCTTCTCCCCCAGCTATGCCTGCCTTCATGTTGGCTGGTGGGAGGAGCGGATCCCTCAGGGTCACTCACTCGGAAGCTTGGTCTAACCATATCCTTTGTTGGCTGCGATATATTGATGACATTTTTGTGGTCAGGAAAGGCTCCATTGACAGTGAAAAAACGTTTATTGATGACATCAATTGTAATGATTTGAATTTAGAATTTAATGCCACCATAAGCACAGAATCAGTGGAATTCCTTGATGTCAAAGTATATGTCACCAACAGCACACTTCACACCACTCTCCACAGAAAAACCACTGCAGGAAACTCCACCCTACACGCCAGCAGTTTTCACCCAAAACACCTGATAGCAAGCATTCCTTACGGGGAAATGCTGCGCCTGCGCAGAATATGCAGCAACAGCACAGCCCTGGCCAAATGCCAATTGGAGTCTCACATGAGATTCAGGGCCAGAGGCTACACAGATAAGATGATCACAGCAGCGACCACCAAAGCCAACTCATTTCCCAGAGAACATCTCCTACTAGGCACACACACTGACACCAGCAACAGTATTGACACTGCCCCAGAGCTGACCACAGACAGCAAGGTAACCACGCGCCTTATCACCCACAACACCAAGGCACGGGTATTAAAATCCATTTTTAATAAACACTGGGGCATTATCAAAACTGACTCCACACTAGGACCAATGGTGGCCCCCAGGCCGGAGATCACCTACAGGAGAGCTGTCTCCATGCATGATGCTGTAGTCAGAAACAGCCCCGAAATAACCATCACCAAGAACTGGCTATCAGGGGTCAAAGGGTTTTTAAATGCAGTAGCTGTAGGGCATACAAGTTTGGAGTTAACACCACCCAAATCACGGCAGAGTTCAGGAACAAACCGATAGTGATCCAACAAAAACTCACCTGTAGAACAGAATACGCAGTCTACATTCTCACCTGTAGTTGTGGGCTCAGATACGTGGGGAGCACTAAGCTCCAAGTGCACCTTCGCATTCTGCAACATATCAGGGCTATTGTTAACAGTGACCCGGCATACCCAGTTGCCAGACACTTCAAAGCAACACATCACAACAACCTGGATCACTTGAAATATTGTGTAGTTGACTGCATCCCACCACTCAAACGTGGGGGTAATAGAGATAAATTGTTAAGACAACTGGAGTCCAAATATATTATTGAGCTCAACACCAAGGCACCGACAGGACTAAATCTTAGTGAGGATCTTTACCACTTCCTTTAAAGGAGTCACTCCAATTGCTTTCAGAAATTTTCGCCCATTTGACTTCCGAAAGTCGGCTGACTTTCAGTTGGGTGTCCAGTATTTTAACCCACTGCACCACATGATCTTACACCTCTAGACATGGTTTGTATCCACTGCTCTAGTTTCGGCTGAACACATAGCGAGCCCAGGGTTATCTGGAGCACATAACATGACACTATCACAGCTTTCCCTTCCCCACTTCACTTTTTTCTAATTTTTTCACGTCAGTGACTTGTTCACACTGAGAAACACCGTTTTTATTCCGCATTTTGAGGCCTCACAGTGACGCACAGACACCTTTGGCAGACCACGACATGGAACATAGGTCCAACATGACACCTTGGCCCATTCTCGAGTACCCGCACTTAGCGTACATCATTACAGGACTCCACAAGCGCGCTCGCTCTTACAGGGGATTGGTTCAGGCATCAACACAGTTAGACTTCAAGCACTACCACGTTTGAGTCTATTTCACATGCAACAGAGTTATCACATTCTATATTTGAAACTGCTTTTTGCATACAGATGTTAGGATATCTAGGTTGCTTACAGATTGTTAGTATGAGCCACGACACATTGGCTTAGTACTCCTCCCAGCCATAACACACCTTACCTCATAAGCACACCGCGCAGGAATGGAGTTATAGACTGCAATTGTCAGCCGTCAGGCTTCTTGCACCCTTTCCCTGCCTAATAACAATCCAGGCACTACAATTCCCAGGATACACTGCGATGGCTATCACGTTGTATGCTTTCCCATGCTGCACTAGGATAGGTCAGGTGACCTTTTCCAGCATATAGACAGCCAGCTCCCATTACCAGGTGCTTGGCTTTCCTCCTTGCTAGGACCACGCCTTTTACTTGCCTGTTCGAGTTTGGAAAACTCTCCTGAGTGGAACTGCTGCTGGACTGCTTCCTGTGTAATATCGTGGTTTCATCTCTGAAGTTCCCCAGCAATTCTATTCTACCCCTCCCCTTGTGTGGATTTTGGCAAGCAGCCGTGAAACGCTGATTTTATTTCTGCCCTTAGCGCTGATAACGGTTGTTTTTTTTTTTTTATTTCTTTTTCCTTACTTTGCCGCGCTGTCAAACGCTGAGGATTTCCCTGGTGCGCGGAGTCGCGCTAATCCCTATCCCGGTCACAGACCCGTTTTTCACGCATGGTTGAGTGCGGTTGGTGAAACAAGCGCTGCCAGCTTTCAGAAGCACACAGATAACAGCGCAGGATAAGTCGCTGTTTAAACTTGGACTTTCTTCTTGGTGTTTGATTATCTGCATCTTTTCGGATTCAGGCCCCCCTTCCCTTCATTTTCGAAGACTGGACAAACATCAGCTTAATCTGCTTAAGACTTTGAAGTCAGGTTCGCTGGAGTCAAGTTTGCTTTTTTTTGGACTCTACTTGGAACTTTACACACTGTGTGCAAGAAAGGAACACTACTTACGTTTCACCTTTTTATTTATTGTTATTTGGAGAGACCCTTTAAAGTGTCACACTGACAATGAGCAGGTGAGTATGGGCAAGCATACAAAGTGACTCTTTACACTAGTAGTCTTATATTTCTGTATGGGCATTTATCCCTCTATAACCTTTTTCTCTTCTGTTTCTCTGTTATCTGCAGGACTCCCGATCTACAGATATTCCTTCTTGAAAGAAGCCCAGGTGGTCCTTTGTGGTCTCTCCACTCCCTAGGGGGCATCAGTCTACCTTTGGTGTGCTCACTTGACTAGAGGTGACTATACCCTTTGGGAGTGAAGGGGCATTATCTTCGCTCCCGCGGATCTTGGTTCATCTGGTTGTGGGACTGGAAACCCCGACAGAAAGCCAAGCCCACGAACTTAAAAATCCCCTGAGCGAAGATGAGTAAAGGCGCTTCTTATGACGCGCTCATGACGGATCCCATGTCCCTTGATAAACCTGAAATTACCATGACTGAGTTAGCCACTACTGTGGTTAATCTGCAAACTGAGCTTAGACTATTACGTGGGGAGAATCAGCGTCTTGTAACGGAACTAGATATCCTAAAAACCCAAAAACAATTGGAGGCCACAGGGACTGAAACCCACCCTAAGTTCAAACGCAGTTACATTCAACCAGGTCAGTTTCAAAGTCCTCCTACAGTCACAAGTGTTCCTTCTACTCCTACTACCGCCCCAGTTAATGTGACTGTAGTTACACCACCCCACACACCCTTGGCCATGCCGGAGAGATTCAATGGGGATAGCAACAAGTACGCTGTATTTATGAATCAATGCCACCTTCAATTTCTATGTCGTGCGGCCTCCTTTCCAGATGATGCGGCTAAGGTAGCCTTTATCATATCTTATTTAAGTGGGAATGCAGCCCTCTGGGCAGTACCTCTTGTAGAAAATGACGATGCCATTCTGTACAACTTGCCTCAGTTCAAAGAACGAATGAGAAGTCTTTTTGCTCGTCACTCTTACATGCAGGCAAGCGACAATGAATTGCTTAATCTCAAACAGGGCTCGAAAGACCTGTTAACCTATATTACCACCTTTAACCGGTTAGTCACGGAGACTCAGTGGCCTGAGGAGAAGAGAACTTCTCTGTTCTATAGGGGTTTAAAAGATGAGCTTAAAGACATCCTGTCCCAGATAGTGGATCCCCCAGAGGAGTGTTCATTATTTATGGACCTAGTGGTCAAGCTAGACCATCGCTTGACAGAAAGAAAAGGAGAAAAGAACAAGGGAGAATACCCTCGTTTTGTCTTTTCTCGAAGTGAAAAGAAAGATACTAAGGACTCTAGCGAGCCTATGCAAATAGGAGGGGTAAGAGGCCCTTTGTCCACAGAGGAACGAGAGAAAAGAAGAAAACTAAAACTCTGTCTCTACTGTGGGAAGGGTGGACATTTTGCCAGGGAATGTCCCGTCAAACCCAATGCTGCTCTGAGGAGTACTGTGGTTAGTTCAGGGGCTGCTGTGTCGTTGGAAAACTAATTGACTTGGAGAGTCCAGAGATCGCTCCTCCAAGTCCGTCTTTGTTACAGATCTCACGGCCATTGGCCAACACCCTGTCTCCTGTGCCTAAACACTTCACTATCACTGTTGTCTTTGTTTTACCCACCCAACATAGAAAATCCATGTCTATATTGATAGACTCAGGGGCTACAGGAATTTTCTAGATATCACAGTAGCCAAGGCACTTGGTTTGCAATTTATTCCTAAGACACAACCTGAAAGAGTAAGAGCGGTAGATGGGACTGAGTTATCCTCTGGATTGGTAGAGTACCACACTCCGGAACTTATCATGGTATGTGATAATGGACATTCCGAGTTATCTCATTCGATCTGATTGACACCCCTAACTTTGGAGCCATACTAGGAGTGCCCTGGTTACAACTGCACAATCCGCATATAGATTGGGTCTCCAGAAAAGTAACGCTACGGTCCTCCTATTGCATGACACACTGCTATCAAGAAACCACCTTATGGCAAGCCCTTTTGTGTTGCGCCCTTTCCGATTCCAAATCCCCAATCCTGCCTTCTGAGTATCTCGAATTCGCTGGTGTCTTTGATGAAGAGAAGGCTGTTGCACTTCCCCGCACAGAACCTATGATTGCAGGATAGATTTGATTCCTGGCGCTGAGCTGCCGGTTAGCAGAGTATATGCTTTAACTGAACCCGAGACTAAATATCTCTATGAGTATCTTCAGGACATGTTAAAGAAGGGCTTTATCCGTCATTCAACCTCCCCCGTGTCCTCTCCTATTTTTTTTATTCCTAAGAGAGAAGGGGATTGAGAGCGTGCCTGGACTACCGTGCACTGAACAAAGTGACGGTAAAAACAAATACCCTCTTCCACTCATCTCCAATCTCTTGGATCAGGTGCGCAAGGCCAAGATCTTTACCAAGCTTGATTTGAGAGGGGCATATCATCTGATACGAGTCAGGGAAGGAGATGAGTGGAAGACGGCCTTCCGTACTAAGTTTGGATTATATGAATATTGTGTAATGCCTTTTGGCTTATGCAATGCCCCTGCGGCTTTTCAATTTTTTGTGAATGAGATCCTCCGAGAATACCTAGACATATTTGTTATAGTCTATATAGACGACATTCTAATCTACTCTCAGACCGAACAAGAGCATTTGGAGCACGTGAGGTTAATACTACAACGACTCCAGGATAATCATTTGTTCGCTAAATTGGACAAGTGTCTTTTTCATACCCAGAAAGTGGACTTCTTAGGTTTTGTTATTTCCCCTGATGGTATTCATATGGATACTACCAAAGTGTCTGCTATCACCAGTTGGGCTAGCCCCAAAACCGTCAGGGAAGTGCAATCCTTTTTAGGATTCGCTAATTTTTATAGAAGATTTATACATCACTTCTCTGAACTAGTTGCTCCCATAACCAGATTATTAAAAAAGGGAGTTTCGTTTGAATGGGACAACGCTGCGGAGGCAGCCTTTCGTGCCCTGAAGAACAGATTCACCTCGGCACCCATTATCAGACATGCAGATGAGACGCAGCCCTATTTTGTGGAAGCTGATGCTTCCCAGTATGCAGTGGGTGGAGTGTTATCACAGCGGGACGTAAAGTCAGGCACCCTCCATTCAGTAGCCTACTTCTCGAAAACCCTATCACAAGCTGAACAGAATTATACAATAGGAGAAAGAGAACTCTTGGCTATAAAGATGGCGTTCCAGGAGTGGCGGCATTATTTGTTAGGGTCCCCTCATACCATAACTATCTATTCTGACCATAGAAATCTCCAATTCTTCCGGTCTGCCAAAGCCCTTACCCCCAGACAGATGAGATGGGTATCCTTTTTCTGTGAATATGATTTTGTTATTACATTTCGTCCAGGAACCAAGCACGGAAAAGCAGATGCCCTATCACGGTTGGGAAAGGATCATAGGTACATAGAGGAGACCCCTGTACCCATCATACCAGAGAATAAAATCATTGCACTGGGTGAACGGCAAGAGGTTGATTCCGACTCTTTTTTCTTGCTGTTAGAACAGGAGTTTACTAAGCTGGATCGAGGGAAATGGTTGGCAGACCCTTTGAATAAAATAGCGAAAGGTTTGTTTTACCACAATGACCGTCTGTTTCTCCCTCAGAAGAAACACGACATATGATTATGAACTGGTGTCACACCCTACCCATGGCCGCACATCCCGGTGGAGAAAAGACCCTGCAAACCTGTCAGAGATGGTTCTGGTGGAAGGGTATGTCCCAGGACATTTCTAATTTTGTCAAAGCCTGTCCTACATGTGCCCGACAGAAACCTCTGCATTGTGCTCCTGCAGGGCTTTACAGCCTTTACCAGTCCCTGACTGCCCTTGGTCCTGTATCAGCATGGATTTTATCACAGATCTACCAGGGAGCAGAGGGTTTACTGTCATACTGGTAGTAGTGGATATGTTATCCAAGATGGCCCATTTCATTCCTCTCAAGAAACTTCCGAAGGCTAAAGACCTCATAGAGGTATTCATAGCAAACATAGTGAAACTGCATGGGTTACCCACTGTGATTGTATCAGATAGAGATCCGCAGTTCGTATCTAAATTCTGGCAAGGACTGTGCAACGTGCTTCACATAGACCACAGACTCTCTTCGGCTTACCATCCGCAAACGGATGGACAGACAGAAAGAACCAATCAAACCCTTGAGCAGTTTCTTCGATGTTTGATTAGCACCACTACCAGTGATTGGGTCCAAGCCCTCCCCTTAGCTGAGTTTGCCTATAATAATTCTATGCACTCCGCTTCCAAGATCTCTCCCTTTTATTTTGTTACTGGTTGCCATCCAAAATTCCTCCCGCTACACCTTCCGCCCGAATTGTTAAACGTGCCAGCAGTCACTGAACACCACAAACTCCTTATGTCCATATGGGAACAGGCCAAACTAGAGTTACTTGAAGCCAAACAACAGATGAAAAAACACGCTGACACACACAGACGCCCTGCACCTGATTATGCGGTGGGAGACCGGGTATGGCTATCCACAAAAACCTTAGGCTACCTGGACCACGCAAACTCCAGCCCCGATATATGGGTCCATTTTCTATAATACAGGTAGTTAACCCTGTAGCTATGAAATTAGAGCTTCCATCAGACATGCATATACATCCTGTCTTTCATACTTCTTTGCTCAAACCTTTCGCCACTCCTTCCTGTTCTGAACCTCCACCCCTCCCATCACCATTGAAGGGGAACTAGAGTACGAAGTCCGTTGTATTGTAGATTCCCGAAGATACAGAGGAAAGCTACAATATCTTGTAGATTGGGTGGGATATGCCCCTGAAGATAGAACCTGGGAGCCTGCGGAGAACATTCATGCTCCAGTATTAGTGAGAAGATTCCATGCATTACACCCTTCTAAACCTAGACCTGTGATTAGGCCGTTAGGGGGAGAACTGTCAGCCGTCAGGCTTCTTGCACCCTTTCCCTGCCTAATAACAATCCAGGCACTACAATTCCCAGGATACACTGCGATGGCTATCACGTTGTATGCTTTCCCATGCTGCACTAGGATAGGTCAGGTGACCTTTTCCAGCATATAGACAGCCAGCTCCCATTACCAGGTGCTTGGCTTTCCTCCCTTGCTAGGACCACGCCTTTTCCTTGCCTGTTCGAGTTTGGAAAACTCTCCTGAGTGGAACTGCTGCTGGACTGCTTCCTGTGTAATATCGTGGTTTCATCTCTGAAGTTCCCCAGCAATTCTATTCTACCCCTCCCCTTGTGTGGATTTTGGCAAGCAGCCGTGAAACGCTGATTTTATTTCTGCCCTTAGCGCGAGGACGCGCTGATAACGGTTGTTTTTTTTTTTTTATTTCTTTTTCCTTACTTTGCCGCGCTGTCAAACGCTGAGGATTTCCCTGGTGCGCGGAGTCGCGCTAATCCCCATCCCGGTCACAGACCCGTTTTTCACGCATGGTTGAGTGCGGTTGGTGAAACAAGCGCTGCCAGCTTTCAGAAGCACACAGATAACAGCGCAGGCTAAGTCGCTGTTTAAACTTGGACTTTCTTCTTGGTGTTTGATTATCTGCATCTTTTCGGATTCAGGCCCCCCTTCCCTTCATTTCGAAGACTGGACAAACATCAGCTTAATCTGCTTAAGACTTTGAAGTCAGGTTCGCTGGAGTCAAGTTTGCTTTTTTTTGGACTCTACTTGGAACTTTACACACTGTGTGCAAGAAAGGAACACTACTTACGTTTCACCTTTTTTATTTATTGTTATTTGGAGAGACCCTTTTAAAGTGTCACACTGACAATGAGCAGGTGAGTATGGGCAAGCATACAAAGTGACTCTTTACACTAGTAGTCTTATATTTCTGTATGGGCATTTATCCCTCTATAACCTTTTTCTCTTCTGTTTCTCTGTTATCTGCAGGACTCCCCGATCTACAGATATTCCTTCTTGAAAGAAGCCCAGGTGGTCCTTTGTGGTCTCTCCACTCCCTAGGGGGGCATCAGTCTACCTTTGGTGTGCTCACTTGACTAGAGGTGACTATACCCTTTGGGAGTGAAGGGGCATTATCTTCGCTCCCGCGGATCTTGGTTCATCTGGTTGTGGGACTGGAAACCCCGACAGCAATGTCATGAACCATGTTTTATAGCAGAAGAGTCTGTTGTCTATGTTTGCCACCACATTATGTTGGTCATTACCCCTAGTCATCAGCTGATGACTAGTAGATTTTACTGCTTGCTGTAAAAGGGCCTCGTTTTTGCCATGTCACAATGAACATAGTAAAGTCACTTACAGTCACTATAAATACTCTGCACATTTCCTTAGCGTGCCATGTGATCAACACCACAGGCTTGTGGTCGAAATGCGTCATCCTGACTTGTTAAGCAATAAATGGATTTATTTCATCTCCAACTGGTGTCTGTTCCCTTGTTTGGCCCACGGCGGTCGTGCATTGGGATCCTGGTTTCATATATATATATATATATATATAGAGAGAGAGAGAGAGAGAGAGAGACTTTGTAATATTTCTTTAAATACATATAAATATATATATTTAAAGACATATTCCAAATATTATATATATATATTTATATATATATATTACCCTATTGACCCATAACCCCTGAACCCTAAAAAATTCCTTGTCTCCCTAAAATTACCCTTACCACCCAAAAAACCCATACCCACCCCGAAACCTAAAGCACAAGTTACTAACTTGTGTAACGATATATCTGTAAGAGACAGTAGTTAGTGACAGATTCCTTACCTTAGAATATCCCCAGGCGTCAGGCTGGATCCGGAAAGTTTTGCGTAGCAGTACCCCTGCGCGTCGGTAGGCGGCGTCGTGAGGCTCCGCGTCCGTCGTCGGCGTCGTGATCGCCGGGATGACGTCGCGGCCAATACTTAGACGCCGCCCATGTGCGCTGGCGGCCAGTTCTGTACACGACTTTCCGCGCCAGAAACGCAGAGCCATGCAAGAAACTGACACTGGTGTCTGAAAACTAGGGCCCTGAAAGGGATGACCTTAACCCTAGAAATCAGTTCGCAGAACGGGGAGGATGGGTGGGGCGGTAGGAATCTGTCACTAACTACTGTCTCTTACAGATATATCGTTACACAAGTTAGTAACTTGTGCATCTGAAAGAGACACGTTAGTGACAGATTCCTTACCTTAGAATAGATACCCCAGCAATACCAACCCCGATGGTGGGTCTGCGAACAAAGATCAGATGAGGAAGTCTCGGAGAACAGAACGGCCAAAGAAGCCGTCTCTCCGGACTTGGCTGTCAAGGCAGTAATGCTTGGTAAACGTGTGCAGCGAGGCCCACGTAGCTGCCTGACAAATGTCCTGCAATGGGACACCACGTCCCAAAGCCGTGGTGGCGGCTGTCGCCCTGGTGGAATGGGCACGTAGCCCAACAGGGGGCTCCTTCTTAGCCAAAGAATAGCAGGCTTTGATACACAAGACAACCCAGCGGGAGATGGTCCGCTTGTGTACCGCCCGACCTTTTTTGGCGCCCACGTAGCCAACAAAGAGCTGGTCATCCACCCGGAACTGTTGTGTGCGGTTCAGATAGAAAGAAATCGCAAGTTTTGGGTCCAGACGGTGGAGCCTCTCTTCCTCTCTGGAAGGATGCGGAGGCGGAAAGAAGGTGGGCAAAGTGATGGTCTGCCCAATGTGGAAGGCAGTAACCACCTTTGGCAAGAAGGACGGACGCGTCCTAAGAACAACCTTGTCTGGATGAACAGACAGAAAGGGGGGCTTGCAAGAAAGAGCCTGGAGCTCACTCACCCGCCGAGCGGAGGTGATAGCCACCAGAAAGGCTGTCTTCAGAGTGAGAAGACGAAGAGGACAGTTATGGAGAGGCTCAAAGGGAGCGCACATTAAAAGGTAAGAACCAAGTTCAAGTCCCACTGAGGCATCACAAACGGAACAGGAGGAAGAGGTGTGTAATGCCTTTAAGAAACCTGTTAACAACAGGGGACTTGAAAAGGGAAAGCTGATCAGGAAGCCTGAGAAAGGCCGAGATTGCACAAAGGTAGCCCTTGATGGTACCCAGGGCAGAACCCTGTTGGGCCAGAGAAAGAAGGAACAGAAGAACCTCAGAAAGAGGGGCAGAAAGGGGATTCACAGCCTTTGCTGTGCACCATGCCACAAACTTGTTCCACCTGCAGGCGTATACCACCTTAGTGGAGGGACGCCTGGCTGCCAGAATCACATCACAAACTTCGGGAGGCAAGTCGAAGGAATCAACTGCCGCCGCTCAATCTCCATGCAAGGAGGTGGAGACTGGACAGGTTCGGGTGGAGGACCGTCCCCTGCTGCTGCGACAGAAGATCCTCCCGAAGAGGCAGACGGATCGGGGATCGATGCTCATACTGAGTAGCTCGGGATACCAAACTCTTCGAGCCCAGTCCGGAGCCACAAGAATGACTTGGGCCCGGTCGCGCCGAATCTTCTTCAACACTCTGGGTAGAAGTGGTATAGGCGGAAAGGCGTACAACAGACCGCAACTCCACTTGCGACGAAAAGCGTCGTCGAGCGGGTGCCACCTTGGAAATTCCAACGCGCAGAACTGATGACATTGCGCGTTCTCTTCGGTGGCGAATAGATCTAACCAAAGCTCTCCCCACTGTAGAAAGAGTCCTTGCGCCACCTCCGAGTGAAGACGCCATTCGTGATCCATCATGCACCTGCGGCTGAGTTCGTCCGCCCTGGCGTTCAGGGAACCTGCCAGGTGTTGAACCATCAGGAAAATGCCCTGATGTTCCAGCCATGTCCAGAGACGCAGAGCCTCCTGACATAGGGTCCACGACCCCACCCCGCCTTGTTTGTTGCAGTACCACATGGCGTTGGTGTTGTCTGTGAACACCTGCACTACCTTACCCTTGACAGAGGGAAGGAATGCCTTTAGTGCAAGTCGGATCACCCGGAGCTCCAGAAGGTTGATATGGAGCCGGGACTCCGCCGGAGACCAGAGGCCTCTGATCTCCGCCTCTCCCATGTGACCGCCCCATCCCAGAAGGGACGCATCCATCACAACTGTGTGCTCCGGCTGGGGAAGGGAGAGGGATCTGCCCGTGACCCATTGCCGGTTCGAAAGCCACCACTGCAACTGTCGTGCAGTCCCCTCCGAGATCTGGACGTAATCGGACATGTTCCCCTGATGCTGCGCCCACTGGAACTTCAGGTCCCACTGCAGAGCCCGCATATGCCACCTGGCATGTTGCACTAGCAGAATGCAGGAGGCCATCAGACCCAGGAGCCGGAGGGTCAGCCTGACTGAAACCCGGGATAGAGGCTGAAAGATGGGAATCATAGCCTAAATATCTCGGACTCGCCGCTCGGGAGGATAAACCTGAAACTGCGTCGAGTCCAGAACCGCTCCGATGAAGGGGAGCTTTTGAGAAGGACTCAGGTGCGACTTTGGCACGTTAATGGAGAACCCCAGTAACTGCAGGAGGTCGGCCGTAGCCTGAAGGTGGGTGACGACTGCCTGGGGCGAGCCCGCCTTCAACAACCAGTCGTCGAGGTAGGGGAAGACTGATACCCCTGACCTGCGCAGATGAGCTGCGACCACCGCCATCACTTTTGTGAACACCCGAGGGGCGCTGGTAAGGCCGAAAGGGAGCACGGTAAACTGAAAATGCTCCTGGCCTACCGTGAATCGCAGGTAACGCCGATGGGCCGGCAGGACGGGAATGTGAAAATATGCGTCCTGCAAGTCCAACGCTACCATCCAGTCTCTGGGGTCGAGGGCAGCCAAGACCTGAGCCAGAGTCAACATCTTGAACTTCTCCTTCCAGAGGAAGCGATTGACGTTCCGGAGGTCCAAGATGGGGCGCAAGCCCCCCTTGTCCTTCTTGGGGAAAAGAAAGTAGTGGGAATAACATCCATGTCCTACTTCTGGCCCAGGAACGCGCTCGATGGCCCCCTTGGCCAAGAGGGCCGTGACTTCCTGTTGGAGAAGCGCTAAGTGATCCCCCGAAATGCAGTGGAACTGAGGTGGCATGGACGGGGGGCAGACTCGAAGGGGAAGGAATAGCCCCTTCGGATAATTTGGAGCACCCAGCTGTCCGAAGTGACAGAGCGCCAGTGGGGGAGGTGATGTTGAATCCTGCCGCCCACCGGCGTGGGGTGCACCCCAAAGCGCGGACTAGGAAGGCTTTGAGGCAGATGCTGCAGGAGCGGAGGTGGGCTGACCCACACGCTGGCCCCCTGTGCCAGCATGGCGGCCACCACGCCCGCGGCCACGCTTAGGCTGGTTCTGTGCAGGCCTTTGGAACGGACGTATAGAGGCGCCCCTGCCGCGGCCACGAAAGGAACGAAAAGTAGACGTGGCTGGGCGGGAGGTGGAGAGACCCAAGGACTTGGATGTAGCCCGAGAGTCCTTAAAACGCTCCAGCGCACTGCCAAAAAGGCGAGTACCATCAAAAGGCATGTCCATGAGGGAACTCTGGACATCCCCCGAAAACCCCGTGGACCGCAGCCAGGCATGTCGCCGCAAGGCCACTGTGGTGGAAATTGTTCTTCCCAAGGAGTCCGCTGTGTCCAACCCACACCGAATGGCGAACTTCGCGGCATCCTTCCCTTCTGCAACAGCTTGGGAAAGCACAGCCCGAACCTCTTCGGGGCACTGGGGCAGAGTTTGCGCCACCGTGTCCCACACAGCGTGAGAATAGCTGCCCAAGAGGCATGTGGTGTTGACTGACCGCAGCCCCAGGCTGGCAGAGGAAAACAACCTTTTGCCAAGCTGCTCCAGCTTTTTGGATTCCTTATCCGGCGGAGCGGTAGGTAATGCTGTTTGGGAAGTGGAAGCCTGAATGACCAGGCTCTCCGGTGTCGGATGAGTTGTCAGAAAGGCAGGGTCACCCGGTGCCGGACGATGACGTCTGGCCACATTTTTATCCACAGGGGCCCCTGTGGCTGGCCTAGACCAGGTACCCAGCAAAACATCCGTTAAGGCCTCATTCAACGGGAGTAGAGGTTCCACAGAACCTGCTGTAGGCTGAAGCACCTCAGTAAGGAGGTTAGTTTGGAGGGCAACAGTATGCAGCTCAAGGCCAAGAGTTTCAGCTTCTCTACGGAGCACCACAGTGTAGGTGGCGCCTTCCTCCATGAGAGTGGGAGGAGACACAAACCCAGGCTCAGAGGAGAGGTCAAGGCCACTGGCATCCTCTGAGTCTTCTGCCCATTCCTGTTCGGACTCACACTGCCGTGCAAGAGGGTCCTCCGACCCCTCCCAGTCCTCCTCTTCCCCAACAGCCCGAGGCACAGGCTGCAACGGCGAGGGAGGCACAGGGGAAAAGAAATGCTCCACCGGTGCCGGGAACGGCGCCGAGAACGGCGCCGATCGGCGCCGGGAACGGCTCCAAGGCCCAATCCGGGTTCCAAGCTGGAAACGCGGGCAAGGGCGGAGGTGGGCCGAACGGCACCCAGGGCGGTGCCGGGAAGGGAGCCGCAGGGGGCGCCGGGGCCGGAGCCGCCGGCGGAGGACCCTGCGGCACCGGAGCTGCCGGCGAAGGACCCTGCGGCGCCGGGGCCAGAGCCGCTGGTGTAGGACCTTGGGGTGCCTGGGCCGGAGCCGCCGGCCGCGCCGACGCCGGAGCCGCCGGCCGCGCCGACGGCGGAGCCGGCGGCAACCAAGGGCCCCCAAAAGGGACCGCGGGGCCCAAAGGCGCACCGGCGGGAGCCCTAGGCCCGAAAAGGCGGTCCATGGCAGCAAGAAACTCTTGCACCTGGGCCGGAGTCGCCGACGGACCCGGGTATGGCGGGCGGTGCAGGCCGCGGGGGAAAAGCCCCGGGTCCCCTCATCCGCGTCAGAAGACCGACGAGGGAGGTCGGAGAGCGTACGCGCTTCTTCGACTTCTTTTTATGACGTCGCTTACCGGAATCCGATGGCGACGACTTGGACCCCGAGGAGCGATGATGGCGACTCCGCAGTCGGTCCCTTGAGCGACCCCTGGATCTGGAACGGCGTGGAGACAACTGCCGGGTCTCTAGCAGCTTTCGGGACCGCTCCCGCAAAGCCTTCGGAGCCATGGCCAGACAGTCGGAACATGACCGGGAGTCATGGTCGCGCTCTAGACAGTAGAGACAGACGCCATGGGGTCGGCCACCGACATCGTACGGCGGCAGGCCCCGCAGGTTTTAAAACCAGGCATCCCTACGTGGCACCAGGAGTCAATATAGAAATTAGAGACAAAAGTCCCAAAAAACAACTAGTCAAAAAGTGACTAAGGTACGTGCTCTAACCGGATCTGCGCTTGCTGGCGCGGAAAAGAAAGAACTGACGCCAGCGCGCATGGGTGGCGCCTAAGTAGTCTCCGTCACGTCATCTCGGCGCCTACGACACCAGCGACGAACGCGGAGCCGCACGACGCCACCTACCGACGCGCAGGGGTACTGCTGACGAAAAACTTTCTGGATCCAGTCTGACGCCTGGGGATATTCTAAGGTAAGGAATCTATCACTAACGTGTCTCTTTCAGATCCGAAGGTATCAGAGCGCTTTACATGAGCACCAGTTGCATTACAGATGGACACATTATATATATATATATTCACTGAAAAAACCCAAAGGTTACAGGGACGTTATAGTTAAAAAATAGAATTAAAAAATCCCTTAGAAATTCACTGAAAAAAACAAAGGTTACAGGGATGTTATAGTTAGGCTCAGATTTCACTTGTACAAAACCAGTGAAATTCAGCAGTTATAGTTACCTGACCTAACTATAACTTATGCCCCCACAATGCACTGCTTATGACCTCTGATATTATATCCCTCATGAAATGGTCAGTGTTTTTACTGTTGACATCACTGATGAAAGTTTTTGTGTGATAAACGTATATACTAAGATACCAAAAAAGTTACATTAGTATACTTTGTGTTCTACTAATGAGTGATTCCTTTTTTTAACAGAGTTTATGTGAGTCACTGTGTGTATTTTTGTGTGAGTGGGTGTCTGAGTGGCTGTACAGGTGTGTGAGTGGCTGTATGGGTGTATAGGTGGGTGTGTGAGTAGCTGTGTGGGTGACTGAGTGGCTGTGTGAGTGGCTGTATTGGTGAGTGAGTAGGTGTGTCAGTGGCTGTATGGGTGGGTGAGTGTGTGGCTGTGTGAGTGGATGTATGGGAGGGTAAGTGGGTGTGCCACTGAATGTATGGGTGAGTGAGTGGGTGGGTGGGTGTCCAAATGGCTGTATGAGTGAGTGATTGGGTGTGTAAGTAGCTGTATGGGTGAGTGAGTAGCTGTTTGAGTGAGCATTTGGTTAAGTGAGTTGGTGTGAGAGTAGCTGTATGGTAGAGTGAGAGTCTGTGGGATTGGCTGTATGGATGTGTGAATGGGTATGTAAGTGGTTGTGTGAATGAGTGTGTGAGTGAGTGGTTATATGGGTGAGTGAGTGGCTCAGTTGAAAGCCTGTAAGGGTGAGTGAGGGGGTGTGTGAGTGGCTGCATAGGTAAATAACTAGGTGTGTCAGTAGCTGTATGGGTGAGTGTGTGGCTGTGTGAGTGGCTGTATGGGTGAGTGACTGGTTGTATGATCAGGCTCTATGAGTGAGTGGGTGTATGAGTGGCTCTATGGATAAGAGAGTGGTTGTGTAAATACCTGTATGGGTCTGTGAATGGGTATATGAGTGGTTGTGTGGGTATGTGAGTCGGCATTTGGGAGGTTGTATGGGGTGTCAGTGGGTGTGTGAGTGGTTCTGTGGATGATGTCATCAGTGGTGTCATTTGAGATATCATCAGTGATGCCACTGACCATGTCCTGAGCGATGTAATATGTGAGGTCATAAGCAGTGCATAGCGGGGGTGTGAGTTATAGTTAGCTCAGGTAACTATAACTGCTGAATTTCACTGGTTTTGTACGAGTGAAATCTGAGCCTAAATATAACATCCCTATAACCTTTGTTTTTTTCAGTAAATTTCTACGTTTTTTAATTGTATTTCCTAACTATAATGTCCCTGTAACCTTTGTTTTTTTCAGTGAATTTCTATGGTTTTAAAATTCTATTTCCTAACTATAACGTCCCTGTAACCTTTGTTTTTTTTAAGTGAATTTGTAAGGTTCTTTTAATTTTATTTCCTAACTGTAACCACTAACCTTTGACACAGAGTGTGAGTGAGTGTATGAGAGTCTCAGTAGGTGTATGAATAGGTTTGTAAGTAGGTTTGTAAGTGGGTGTGAAAGAGTATGAGTGGGGCTGTAAGTTGGTATATGAGTGTCAGAGTAGGTGTATGAGTGGGTGTGTGAGTCTCTGAGAGGATCTATGAGTTGGTACGTGAGCCTGTCTGAATAGATCTGTGAGTGGGTGAGAGAGAATATGAGTGATTCTGTAACTGGAAACCTGAGTGTCTGACTGCGTCTCTAAGTGGGTATATGTGTCTGAGCTCATTTGTGAGTGGGTGCATAAGTGAATGGGTCTGTGAGTGGCTGTGAGATTATCTGAGTTGTTCTGTGAGTGGGTGCATGAGTACCTGAGTGGGTTCTGCTTGTTTTCTGCCTTTTATCTGCTCACTTCTAAACTTTATTTTGCCTTTCTGCTCGTTGCTGACCTTTATGTTTCCTCTTTCTGCTCCTTTCTGACCTGTATTTTGCCTCTTTCTGCTCGTTTCTGATATTTATTTTGCCTCTTTCTGCTCGTTTCTGACATTTATTTTGCCTCTTTCTGCTGGTTTATAGCGTTTATTTAACCTCTTTCTGCTTGTTTCTGACCTTTATTTTGCTTGTTTCTGATCATTTCTGATCTCCATTTTTCCTCTTTCTGCTCGTTTCTGATCTCTATTTTGCCTATTTCTGCTCGGTTCTGACCTTTATTTTCACTCTTTCTGCTCATTTCTGGTCTATATTTTGCCTCATTCTGCTCATTTCTGACCTGTATTTTGCCTCTTTCTGCTCGTTTCTGACATTTATTTTGCCTCTTTCTGCTCGTTTCTTACCCAGGGAGGTGGTGGTCCCCGGAGCCGTATATGGCCCGGGAGGGGGGCTGCGTGGGCCTCCTCACAGTTTTTTAAGTGATTTGGCCCTGGCGAGATGGTGGTCCCCGGGGGGGAGAGGTCCACGCGGCCCCAAATTCCTTTTATATTTAGCCCCGGGTGGGGAGGTAGCAGACCCCGGGGCTCCAAGGAAACGGGCCCCCCTCCATTATGTAAATAAAGCCCCGGGGCCTGGCCCACCCCGGGGCTCATTTTGAAATAAGCATGTGAGACCGCACTTGTTTTTTTTCTCAATTTCACCACAAATTGGCAGATCCACCCGCGATTTTGCAGCAAAATTGGACCCACTGGGGGCGGAATGTATTTAATTGCAAACAGGTGTCAGCTTTGTTTTCCATTGCCTCACAAGAGCTGTGTAAGCTTGAAACGCGTAAGGCCTGACTCTTTAAATCTGAAGTTCTTTGCTGACTCTGTTGGAAAAAAGAGGAAATAAACCTGTCTTGGGAGTGCATACTCGTCGAGGGCAACTTTTTCTGAAAAAAAATATATATATATCTATCTATCTATCTTATCTATCTTATCTATCTTATCTATCTTATCTATCTTATCTATCTTATCTATCTTATCTATCTATCCTACTGGCGGTTGCCAGTAGGTAGTTATAGTTAGGACCTAGTTTCCATAGGAAAAGCATTTTTTGACTTGCCTATAACTTTGGAGTCGTTTGATCAATCTTCATGAAATTTTCCCAAAAAAGTAGGTTGTGTGTGTCATGGTAAGTTTGGGGGTGATCCATGCAGTGGGGACCGAGAAATAGGGGCGCGAAAAAGGGTGCGTTTGTAATCTTAATTCCTATAGGAACGGATTTTCGAACCTACAGCCCGAACCGCTGGACAAAATTACACCAAATTTGGCAGAAAGGTAGATGGTGTTATGCAGATTGAGATTTTTGTTATTTGGTGAAAATCTGTCCATTCATTTTTTGGAAATGTAAGCCGAAAATTATAGATATATTTCAGGCTGCGAATATTTCACGGTGGTTTTGCAATTATTTGCGGATGCGCTTGCCATCGGCAGGAATGCTGTGATTGCCTAGACACAACCTGAACAGAAAGTTGCGGCCACCATTTTATCGTTCAGAAATGGTTCCCGGGGCTTAAAATTTGTGTGCAAGCTAACATAAGGGGTCAGGGTGGAGATACTGTGACCCCATGTTTGAGAAATGGGTGTGTTAGTGACGCTAGTTATGTGTCCAAAATTGACCACCATGACAGCCAGCATGGCCCCCGTGTACCGTCGCAGGGACGTTGTGAGTATTGCAAAGACACCGTGAATATTGGTGGGAATATTAAAAAAATCAGTGAATCATTAATACACATTGTATTATATTGAGATTCTGATAAATGTTTTTATAGAATTATTTAGTGATTTATCTAGTGTGATGGTTAGAATTAGCTATATAGTTATAATTTTTGAGTGTGGTGGTGGCTATTGAATTCCTGCTTTTGCTTTCCACTTTCACACTGTATTTGCGGGGATCGCGATTACCGACCTCATTGCGATCTCCGGCCTCACATCGAAAAAGGAAAATAGGTTTCAGACATTGTTGTTCTAGAAATACACTAGAAAAACATGAGTTTGAAGTGTACGGTAATAAACTCCTAGCTTGTAAAATACTGTAAAAAGTGTGCAAATATATGTTTTTCACTTTATGGAAAAGGCGGGATCGTCCCAGTTAACGGCGTCATTGTGACTCCCCAAATAAGCGCAAAAATGGAAAATAGGTCTTAAAGATGGATTGTAAAGAAACTTTGTATCACAATATGAGTTTAAACATGTTTTTAAACAAGTATGTATATAGAAATATGTGTAGCGCAATGTTTAGAATGGATTTTATTTACTTATTATTCTTTTTTTTTTATAAATGTTTTTATTAGTACAGATTTGGAAAACACAATTCCCATTTGGCTCTAAGGGCCTTCAACTTATCAGGGATGTTGTTTATTAGGGTTTTGTATGTCAACGAAACAGCTTTGTCTGGTATTTCCCCCTGAAGTAACCTTCCTTCTAGGGGCGCGAACTCGGGGATGTCGGAGGAGTCTAGCCTCTCTACCCTCCATGATTGCTGTAGTTGCATATATTTTTATCTTTGAGTGTCACTCAACTGATACTCATGTTGGAGTGAGCTAAAGGAAATCAGTATGCCCTCCTCCAGAAGGTGGCCCAGCCTGGACATCTAAACAATGTCCCAAGGTCCGAAGCCCTGCAGCTTGCCCAGTTCTGGTAGTCGCGTCCCCTCCCATAGTGGGGTTTCCCTCGTGTGTCTCTTGTCCCACCGCATTTCTCCTTCTGCCCCCTTCCAAGCATCTATCGTTCTTTGAGTTGCCGGCAGTAATTGCCGAACTACCCTGCCTCCATAGATGTGGAGATAAGTACGGGTCTGGGATTGGAGCCTTTCCAGGCCATATTTTGGGTGGTCTCCTGGCAGGTGTCCCCATTTGTTAATAATAACTAGGTGTACTGCCCGGTTGTATGACCGTATATCTGGGAGGGCAATCCCCCCATTGTACTGGTTGCGCTGGAGCATCTGGAGTGCCACCCTTGGGTGACCCCCATTACATAGAAGCGTTCGTAGCTCCTCATCAATTTTCTTAAAGATTGCCTCAGGTAGCTTACTGTATGTGTTTTGGAGGATGTAGAGCAGCTTCGGGAGTGTGACCATTTTGTAAACGGCAGCCCTGCCTAACAATGTCAAGGGAAGTCGTCTACACCTTTCCAAGTCTTTGTGAAAGTCTATTGAAACCCTTTTAATATTCTGATTCAGGCTCACCGTGTCATTAGCGGTTATATAAAGTCCTAAGTATCGTAACCCCTCTTCGTCGATACGGCGTTGTCCAGGATGACATCGTGGGTCTAGGACCTTCCCATTTGGATAGAGGCTAGATTTGCTCCAATTTAAGTTGTATCCAGCATGTCTTCCATATTTCTCGAATATCTGCAGTATAACAGGGAGGGTTGCATTGGAATTGGTGACATACAGAAGGATGTCGTCAGCGTAGAGTAAGATCTGTTTATCTCTAAGTATCTCCAGGTTGTCCCGGAAGCCCCGCATGTCCGGGTGAGTTCAGACCAGACATACCAATGGTTCCATTATTAGGGCAAATAGCAACGGGGACAATGGGCACCCCTGCCTAGTGCGCCGGCACACTGACAAGTCTGCAGACACGCTCTGTTTACCCGTACTCGAACTCTCAGGTTGGTGTACAATAGATCAACCCATGCTAAGAAGACGGGTCCAAACCCAAACCTCAGTAAAGCTCGCCTCATGAATGGCCAGTGGACGGCATCAAATGCCTTCTCGGCATCCAGTGATAGAACACGTGAGGGTGGGGTCTATTTTTCACTGTGTCCAGCCAGTTGGCCAATCAACGGAGGTTAAACCTCGTCGCCCTCTTTGGCATGAATCCGGATTGATCACAATGAATGAGAGACGTGATCACCGGCAGTAGACGTGTGGCCAAAATGGTGGCCAATATCTTTGTTTCCGCGTTTAATAGCGAGATGGGTCAGTAACACACTCCATGGCGGGCTTCCCTGGCTTGTAAATCACAACTATTGTGCTACGGAGGTCTGGTGAAAGCGTTCCCTCTGCCTGTGCCGCCATGTACATCTTCAGTAGATGTAGACCCAGTAGGCCAACATTTGCCTTCAAGAATTCTGCCGGCAATCCATTGGGGCCGGGGGTCTTCCCCATTTTTGCGTACCAATGGCACTCGTGACCTCATCTAGGTTAAGCTCTTTTTCGAGGGCTGTGCGGTCGTCTAAGGAGAGGGTGGAAGTATCAATTGTGCTTAAGTACGTTTAAATTTGGGGATCCTCTGCTAGTGGTCTGGCTTTATAAAATTCTGCATAATACTGTGCAAAGACGTCTGCAATGCTTTGGGCTGCGGTGTGTGTTACGCCGTCTTCTTGAATGGAACTACCCACCTCGTTTCCCTCTCTTTCTGACCCAGCCATGCTAACAGTCTTCCATCTCTTGTCTCGCATAGGCGATGTTGTGTGGCCAAGAGCTGAGCTTTCGCTTCTTGGCGAGCCAATGCCGGATATTCCCTGCGAGTTACTGCGATCTGGCTAAGTATGAGAGGGTCAACGTCTGGGCCTAAATGCCCTTCCAAATCTAGAAGCCTATGTTCCAGTGCCTCGATCTCACGGGTCTCTTTCCTCTTCTTATGGACTATAATGTTTTGCACACTATCTCGAAGCACAGCCTTGTAGGCCTCCCACACGACAACCACAGAGGACACTGAGCCCTCGTTTTTGTGGAAGTACAGCTCCGAATCTATCCGAATTTCGCGGGCTACTACCCTGTCTCGTAAGTCCCATGCGTTTAGTCTCCACCCTGGCCGCTGTCCGCGTAGTCTCCCTCCCACTGTGCTGTCCGCGTAGTCTCCCCCCCACTGTTAGCCAAAGAGGTGAAGGATCTGAGAGTCCCCTCGCCAGGTATTCTGCCCTGTCAACTGTCTCCTCCTCACCCGCCGGAGCAAGGAGGTAATCTAGCCTAAAGAATACCCTATGTGCACCAGAAAAGTATGAGTATGTTCGATCGGTAGAGTGGTGTTGGCACCAGAGGTCAACCAGACCTAGTGTGTGTAGGAACCCGGCCAGGAGTGTTGTCCCTCGCTGACCCTGTGTTGCACATGTACGATCTATGTGTGGGTCTATCATTGAAATACCCTCCCGCTATGTGCACCAAGGATTTGGACTCCAATATTACCCCAGCAACCTTATCCAGTGTTTGTTTTTGCACCCTGGGGGGTGCGTAGACACTAACCAGTGTGAGTTCCCTCCGGCCCCATCTCCCCTGGACCGTGACGGAGGTACCGTTTGGGTCCGACCAAATTTTATTGGTGCGGAAGGGGGGCTTTTTTTTATTAGTATAGCGACTTCCCAGGATCCCAATGAGAATCCAGCATGGGCAAGTGTGATGTATGCACCTCTCCCCGGAAAAGCACGGTGTGTGCCTCTGAGGTGTGTCTCTTGGAGAAGGATTATGTCGGGTTTTAATCTTTTAAAGTATCTGGCCACCAGTCCCCTCTTAATTTTGTTTCCAAGTCCATTGACATTCCATGTCATTACAGTATATACCCCCTCAGCCAGTGAACAAAATAAATCCCTCTGTGGTGGCACGAGGCTGACTATCACTTGATCTGTAACCACGCCTAACTGCCCCTGATTCCAATACCTCTTCATCTAAGCTTTGATGATAAACAACCCCCCTTCGGTGAACTCTACAACCCTGTTCCCCCAACATGCCCCCACCCCACTCTCTACCACTACCCATGCATGTATCCCAAATGGTCAACATGACAACTGTGTTGTAGGTAAAGTCTGAGAGGTCTGTGCCCCTCCCCTCCCCTAAGTCAACCCTTTAGAAAAACCCCTCCCTCCAGAAACAAAGGAAACTGAGTGTTTCCCTAACATTGAACATGATATCCACTAGATGTAACTTATAGGTGCTGGGGGGCACTCAGTGCCGTCTCACTGTCCTCCGGCCGGTCCGCATATCTCAGCCCTCTTCATCTCTCTTGTGTTCTTGTTGTTGTGGGAGCTCCTAGACGGCATCGTCAGGATTTGGCTCCTCCATGTTGGTGATTTTTTGGAGAAGTGGATGATCACTGTCCATCTCTGCCGATAGTTCCTGTGCCGATGGGCCTGAGGTAGTTCATCATCGGATCTTGAGATGTTTCCTCCTATTTGTCTTTTGCAGCAGTACTTCTTCTGAATCTGAGGTGTGGACCATCCCCTCGGCATGTGACGCAGGTTGAAAAGGTGTCCTAGAATGTTTCCTCCTTGTCTGATCGAGGCGGTGTTATCTCTTCTCCCTGTGACACCAGTGTTATGTTTCACCAACCCCAATATAGGCTTGAGTAGTCACCTAACCCTTCACCTACATTTACCATACCATTGCACTACATAACAGGTTGTGGTATTGACCTTTAACCTAGTTAAGCACTGCATAAATGTCGTGTGGTTTTCCCCGAAAACTAGCCTCATTAATTATGGATGAGGAGTCTCAGAATCACAGCAGGATTACCATCTTCTGCATAATAACTATGTATAAGGGTCATCCCTATCGTCATCCTCGGCCGACATGACACAGCAAGGTAGAATCCCCTGAGGGTACCTTTTGGGTATATATACACCATATCTTTGCCAGGGCAGAGAGGAGAAAGACTTCCATGCTGACATTGACGCGAGACGCTGAGGTTCCTGCACGCAGACACTCCAGCTCGCAGTGGTCTGACATCCCTCATGGGGTGTCCATCTCGAGACCAAGACGGGGTCCCACAGTCTCTCACTTCAGGTAATGGGGTTGGCTTCATCCTAGGGGGATTCTTGGCTCTACACCTACATACATGCTAGGTACACTTAGGTACATCTAGTTAGGGTTGCATCGTAGGAGTATGCATTATTACTGTCATGTATTTATATGCTTGCATATATTCATTGTTTTTAGCACTATGGTAGAAATCTACCATCCATTTACTCTGCTGTTGCTTATAATCATTTATATCTGTTTCTGTCTCATGGTTGTTTCAGCACACCTATTTTACACTAGAATGACGCTGGTTCAATAAATGCTATTGAAAACGTCCCCACTGTTTATTCTGTGTATCTCTCTGAGACAAAGTGAGCACGAGTGACTGAGCGAAAAGTACTGTACTGTTTCCACGATCCCTGATGGGACAGGGTTGTCATGTTTGAGAGTTGCCTAGCACTATTCTCTCCTTGGTAAGAGGAGTTCATAGTGGCACTGTGAGCTAGCTGGTACACAGGCGAACATACCCAGTGGGGGTGTCTGGAATCAGTCTGGACACCAATCCCACAGTTTATGTTGTCTAAACGTGCAGATCCTATATAGAGTTATAGAAACTACACGACACCAGGTGCCCTCAGGGTGTGTCTCCTTTCGTTGCAAGGACTTTCGGGACCAATGTTCCACCAGTCAGAGCCACCCAGAGGGCTTCCTCATCATTCAGGGCACGTCTACATCCACCTAACAGACCCTCACGTCTGCCCGTCAGGAGGGGGGCCTACACCCACACCCCGATGGCCGTCACTTTACTGTGCACCAAGTTGTGTGATTCAATATATACATCACATATGTCCCAGCACAGCTGTACTGAAATATTTAAGGGGGGGGGACTCCCCCACCTCCGTAACCATGACACAAGTCTGAGTCGCCGCTGCCGCTTCCTGTGCCTCCTCACTGCAGGGTCGATCAGGCCTCCCCCCACTGTGAATCCACTCCCACCTCGCCACCAGGTCTCTATGGGGGAAGCCTTGGGACTCACTGACTCTTGAGATGCCCCACGTGCCCTGGGGTCAAAGAACCAGCACCAGCCAGTCGCTCTCCAAGGTCAGGCAACTGTCGGGGGGCCTCTCAGTGGCCCACAGTCTACCAGGCCCAGGCAGGCCCTTGTCCCTTCTTTCTCCGGGGCCGACTCCTCCAATGAGGCCCCTCCCAGCCAGATGTCGGGCCTCCTCTATCACGACGGCACTCTGCGATTCTTCACCGGGCACCAAACTGCCCGCACTGCCTCTGCAGCAGCTCCGCCCCAGCCACTGACAATGCCCCGGCAGGGGCATCGGGAGTAAGTCATTCCCCCCCCCCCGAGGCACCCACGGCTGCGCAGCCCCTCTTACCTGCCTGGCCATGGAAAAGTTCACCAACTCCCCCAGGGCTGCCTGCAGAGCGGCACTGGGGGCCGACAAGCCATGAGCCAGCCAGACAGAGGACCCGAACCTCGGCCCTCTGATGGTGGGATCGGGCAGGGGGGGAACACTCAGGTGTCTGCCCCATCCGTTCACCTCTCCACTACGGGCGCCGCTAACCCCCGGGCACCGCCATCTTAAACGTCCAAGCTTCGTTGCAGCCTCTCTTCGCTGCAGGAAGTTTCACGCATTTGGACCAGCGCTCCGCTATTCTCTCTGTCTCCGGTAAGTTCTCCGCAACCGAAGGTGTGGATTGCCGGACTGGATGGCAAGATAGAGGCAGGATAAAATACAGGATTACTTTCGGGCTGCCAGAGCCTCTGGCAAACATGGCTACCTGGCCATGTTGCTGGCCACGCCCCTCTTTAATTATTATTTTTGGATGTGCTGATGGCCGTTGAATGTCTGTCTATAACATTGAGTTATAATTTTATTTTTCCTTTATTTCACTGCTGCAAAGCAGTGGGGCGACGCTCGTCCGCCTTGGCGGACGAGCCGCCACTGAATGGAGTGCAAACAAACAAAGTAGAACGAAGGAGGAAGAGAACAATGGAAAGAATGTCACAAAACGAGAAACAGGAACCTGCAAGAGTGAGATAAAGGGAAGGTGGTGTCTGGTGAACAGCCGTTCTTAATCTTTTGACTTTGGTGGACCCCACCCGAATCATTACTGGAATCTGAGGAACCCCAGTGAGTTGTCATTGGAAGTCGGGAGGCCCCAGCCTAAGCAATTTCTATGATTTGTACAGTAAACGAAAATACATAAACAATTATACACTAAAAAAATGCTCAAATACTGAAAAATGTTGTTTAATTCACAATCAAATATAGAAAAAGTTTTAACATTTCTAATTTTGCCTCTTTATTTGTATATACTTCATTCATTTTAATGTACTAATTTTAATATTTAATTTTGTAAAACAATTGCGGACCCCCAGGGGTCCTTGGACCACAGGTTAAGAACCACTGTGGTAAAGGATTAAAGAGGCCTGAGGTGGCTTTCAGCGTGCTGACATTTAATGCAGAGCTTTGGACACAGGCATTCATTATTCTACAAATCCAAGAGCTGAAAGCATTGGCAGTAGCCAGAGGTTGGTAACCTCAGAGAGAGAGCTGTGCGGCTTAAGAAAGGATGCGCACCTTTTATACTCACCAACACATTTATACGTACAGCTTGTATACACCAGTCAACGTTATTGCTGTGTGTTCTTAAGACTCCAATAATCCATACGAGATCTTCAGTGACTCTGTATTCATTTAGCATGAATCTCAGTCAGGAACAACACAGTGCTGTACATCTATCGGGAGCTGGGATACGACATAAGAGTGTGCACATCCAGTGGGGATTTACATCTTGGAATTATACAGTTACATGATGGTTCACGCATTTATAATTAAATGTATTACATGGTACATATTTACAATTTTAGGCACGAGTGAAGCTTAGATCAGATGGCCGTCTTGTACTAGTGCTGCGTAAAGAGGAACTTAAACTGCTGCCAAATGCTCCACATTGTGTGTGTGTGCGTGTGTGTGTGTGTGTGTTTGCACATATGCTTGGACTGCTGCTGCAGATGCTGTCCATGTCCAGGGCATGTAAGGGAAGCTTGCATTGTTTCTGACAAGATCGTTATGTGTTCTATGGTTGTGGGGGAAGTGTGTACTTCTAGCTGTTTTGTGTGTAGAATTTTGGCAGCTGGTGACTTCTGAAAGTGGTGAGGCATGAAAGTTCTTTCCAACTTTCACACTGTGACTGAGAGAAGTTAGTGAGACAGACAGCCACAAGGACCCAAGGTCTGAATTGCACGATATGAAAGCTAATCCCGGCTTCCCCCTTGATGAACAACATGTGTGATCCTAGGGAAATCTTTTGCTTCACCAAGCCTCCTTTTTCGTCATTATCACATTTTTGAGCACACTGAAATACAGGCGTTCACAATGTGCATTGCAAAAAACCTTTTTGCGTTTGATTTAATAGAATATTCTATTGCTTCATGTATAATAATAATCTATGGCACATATAGGGTGGACATGACAACGGACTTGCCACTTAACTAACTTGGGGAGAGGATGTGGTCTGATGGCTAGATTGCCGACTTTGGAGCTGGAAACCAAGGTTCGAGCCTCGGGGTCGCGTCCACATCCTGTGATTCTGGGCAAATCACTTTGTTGTGTCTTGTGACAAAAGTAGACGCTGGTAGCCGCGTAGAGTTCATAAGTACCTTTATTCAGTAGCTGGTCCAAGTACATCAGATAGGTAGTCCAGGTAGACAGGTGATGGTGATGAAGGTGAGCCTGGTAGTCAGCCCTTAGTCCCATGCAACAACAGCCTCACCAGGAGCAGCCTGCCTGCTGCTCAGCCCATTTCTAACTCTAACTGTCATTCCTCACTCACATAGACACCCAACATTCCATGCATCACTGCATTCCCAACATTCTACAGTAAACATGCACATTGGCTGAGCAGCAGGAAGAAAGGGTGAAGTGTGGAACATAGAATAACTATGCAGGGCATAACACATCCCTTTCCTTTTAAAAGAAAACAAAAAGTAACAATACTGCAATAGAAGAACTATACACAGAAATGTACAAATGCAAGAAATAGTTCAAAACCCAGGGATGTGAAATAAAGTAAACACCACGAGAGGGTCAGAGCTATTTTTAACAGAGAGAATGGATGCCTTACGAACATCAATGGAGTAAAATAACCCATCCTCTCCCAATAAATATAATGAACAAAGTTCTTTGTAAATTGCAGAGGGGAAAAATAAACCCGCAACTACAATCCCTTCTGAAAGGGAACAAATCAATAGTCAAGATTCCTCACGTAAGGAAACTTACATTTGCTGTGAAAGAGGAGCTAAAAACCAAACTTCCACCCCTCATACGAGGTACTAACACTAGGGACTGTGACCCATAAAGTCCAGTAAGACTTTATACATGAATATGGGACCATAAACTATGTAAATACACCCTGTGTAGGGGAACCGTACCCATAAACCCAAAACCCACCCCGTGTAAGGGTTACATGAAATGTTGATTGGAGAAATCCCCAAAACATACCCCGCGTAGGGGTTACCAAACAAAGAACTGTAAATGGGAATCGTACCCATGACTAAAACCAACCCAGCGTAAGGGTTACCTGTTATGTTAATCGGCGGAGACCCGATAAACATACCCCGTGTCAGGGTTACTAAACAAACAACTGTACCTGTGAAACACACTCATGAACTCACCCCTGTGTAGAGGCTGCGTGTAACGCTTAAAGAGAAAAGAAGAACTCACAATACCCACCCCTGCGTAGGGGCCATGTGTAACATGTACCTAAACCCATGACCATCCCTCATGTAAGGGAAAACTTACCCCGTTTAAGGGTTCACCTCTCTGTAACTCTTTATGGGAAAAGGAACATGTGCCTAAACCATCTCTGATTTAAGGAGAATAAAGTGCAGCTAATCACTGTAAAGAAGACTAAAACGTCCCCAACTTAAGGGAAACTAAACTGTGAAATGTGGAAGTCCAAACACTGTAAACTTTAATATAAATAAGACATTCAAAATTGTCACATTAATACTGAACAGTGAGGCATTGAACATGGAGCTTACAGATACAGATTTGCCAACATTGAACTCCATGTACAAAACAGACAAGCAGTACAAGCAGTTGGAATAAATTCAATTCAATTTTCCAGCTTGTCACTAGATGGCAGCGTAACACAGGGCAGTGAATACAGAAAAAAAAAAAACTAACTGCATTAATTCACGATCTCACAATTTTGAACAATACCACCACGAACAAAAATGAGACACTGTATACAGTCCTGCCAAGTGTCACACATCAGGCGTGACGCTAACGCATTTCAGTGTGGTGTTCCGCATCACCGCACTGAAATGCATTGTCACGCATTTGCCCCTGACTCTCTGCTGACGCGCGGCGGCGCTGAAACTGGCTAAATTAAAGCCAGGGTGCTGCTAGCGTGCGCTGCCTGGCTGGTGGTGGTGCCTCTCTGACCTGGGGGGGGGTGCATGGGCGGCTGCTCTGTGACAGTAATTGACATCGGATCCTGCTGCTCTGAGAGCCCGTGCGTGCGCGCACTAAGCTACAATGTTGCAAAACTGCTCCCGCCGCGGCGCTGACCACATCGCGAGACTCACCCCTGCCCAATTAAAATTACCAGGACCCCGGGGCCTCCCCTCTCAGACATACAAGTTGTGCGTTAACTGGCTGCCGCTGTGGCTGGCAGTGCGGCGCCTGGCGCGATTATCTCATGTCCTCCTGGTTTAACAGGAAGCAGCCGCAGGAAGTGTGAGGCTCGGAGGCTGAGAAGAAGCGGTCGGCGGCGGGACTCTGAGTGGCAGTCTCACACCATGGCAGCGCCGCATGAGATGCCGCTGCGCAGCGTGTGCGGGGAGACTGGCGCCCGCTGCAGTGTGCACACTGCTGCTGCAGGCTGGCATGTGCTGCGCCGGCCGCCGTCCACGAGAGGCAGGCGCACATCTCACCCCCGCCGTCCGGCTCAGTCCTGGGCTCACCGCCGTGCCACGGGCAGCAGAGAGAGAACAAGTTGCACTACTCTCAGTAAGCATTCTTTTCGTCTATTTCTAACGCGGCTCGTCATGACATTCTTCATGTCTGCAGCCAGCAGACTCTCATGCAGGTGGACTTACAGCAGCCGTGAGACGGGCTCTCTGCACAAGCCCCACTGACACGTCACCAGTGAAGCGCTCCGATGGGCAGACACACTCCCCCAGGCATTGTGAACTGGCAGCCTGGGGAAGTCGCGCACTAAGTCTCTGACTGTACTGAAGTTCATTCTGACTGCTGCTGGCATATGCTTTAACAGTAATAGGCCGTAATTCCAATTAGTTTACACCAAAATGGGTCGGAGTCATAGTTTTCTTAATTTATATTTCACTCATTTGAAACGCACAAAAATGTCATGCGTGTAGGTAACTTGTTACATCCACAAAGAGTGAATGAATGCCTGAAATAATTTGAGATGAATGTTGTGTCTTCAGGGACTTTTTAGAATTTCTTGTTGATCAAATGGGTGTAATTTCTGATACGTATGTTTCCCTATATGTTTCGTTTTGCTCACAAAAAAATGTCACTCATATTCATTGAAATGTCACTCATAATTACACTGAAATTATGAAAATGTCACACATAGCAATCTGAAACCTTGGCAGCTATGTGTATATGCCGTTAAGACACTGTCGTTCCGACAAACCTCTCGGCCATCTTCTGTCAGTATCAACCAGGATACTACATACCTCTTCCCTTGTGTGAACTGGAGAGCGTCCAACAAAGAAAGGCACACCGAGGATTCCTCATAATGTTCGCCAAATCCCGCAGCAGAATGAAAACGTGGTTGGCATGGTTTGCAGAAGAGCAACTAGTTCCAAGTATCGGAGGATATCCAAAAAGACTCCGAAGTTGACGATTCTGGACAATGTTCAAGTCGTGAAGACACTGCGTTGTCCCCGGCCCTCATGTCGGCTTTCACAAAACTTTATTGGATAAAACACGAACACCGTGGTTGGCAGGAAGAACAGAGAACACCATGACATGCTATGTGACTATGTGCTACCACCAACCCTAAGATGGCGGCACGCTTGCGGCGTTGCACCGGGTGGTTCCCAGCGCGTAAATGCACCAAATACGTCTATAGGCATCACCAGAGCAGAAACAAGCGTCACGGAGGATCGCATCGAGCTGGACACGTCACAAAACAGGTAAGTGTGCGCGCACTGCTTGGCTCGTGGAGATGAATTTTCAAATTTAACAGAGGTGGTTGAACTGCCAAAATGTTAAGTGGACGCATGGGGCCCAAAAATAAATTTAATTAAACTTACCCCCACACGTCCAAACCAGCAAAAGTAAGGTGCAAAGCCGGGAAAGGAATCTCTGCCAAAGCGGCTTCCACACGCTGTCAACTACATTATAAGAACCGACACACAAAATGTTCACAGCATTTCTCGAACTCTTCTTGTGGAGATTCATAGAATAAAACATCCACGGCTGTCTGTATATTGAAGAGAGTCCTAATTGTTGTGCAAGATCAAGAGCAGCAATCTCTGCACACGTTGTATGAACACGCAGCACATGAAGACACTGATCAGGCACCTCCAAAGTAACGCCCACAACTGGCAATAAACAGTTTAAGAGTAGGACAGCTTACTGTGCTTGTAGACTCACACTGCGCAGCATACATGAGGTGCCAAGTTGTAGAAGCGTCTTGAGCCAGGGTACAGCACGCTTGTGTGGGGGCTGCCCGATGTAATGGGCACCGGTGGGGCTGTACTGCGTGCTGTTGCTGTACCTGTTTCATATTTTGTCTTTGTAGTTTAATGTCTTTAGAGTGACACTGTTGTGTGTCTTCTTGTAACTCTTGTCTTTTCCGTCTTGTGTTGCTTGTTGTGTTGCCTCTGGTATGCTTGAAGTAGCTTTGTTTCTTACTTGTCTGCGCTAGTAAGGCTTGTGGCTCCTTCTCACCCTCTGGACTGGTTAAAGATGTCATCTTCTGCTAGTGGGAAAGTCTCCAACTCTCGCTCGTCGCCAAAAAAATGTTGTGTCCTGTGACACAAGTAGACGCTGGTAGCCGCGTAGAGTTCATAAGTACCTTTATTCAGTAGCTGGTCCAAGTACATCAGATAGGTAGTCCAGGTAGACAGGTGATGGTGATGAAGGTGAGCCTGGTAGTCAGCCCTTAGTCCCATGCAACAACAGCCTCACCAGGAGCAGCCTGCCTGCTGCTCAGCCCATTTCGAACTCTAACTGTCATTCCTCACTCACACAGACACCCAACATTCCATGCATCACTGCATTCCCAACATTCTACAGTAAACATGCACATTGGCTGAGCAGCAGGAAGAAAGGGTGAAGTGTGGAACATAGAATAACTATGCAGGGCATAACACACTTAATCTCCCGTGCCCACCAAAAACATGAATGTGTCCTTGTGTAACGTAACCGGTGCTCATGTGAAGCGCTCCAATACCTTCGAGTAACTAACAAATGGCATTGTCACCAAAATGGGAGCAGGAATGTTTCTAAGTTCATTAACGCTTTTGCAAGTTATTTTTTTTCTCTCTAATTTTGAAGAGAGTTTATAATAATTTAACATTATGTCTGAAGCATGATTTTTTTTTGTGCAAAACATTTTCATGCCACAGATCGGGCATGGGGCTCTAAGAGCTAAGGCGGACCCTTGCCTCACCTCTCCCTAGTAATTTCTCGGGTCTATGGCTATTACTAGAGCTACTTCTCTAGGGCCCCTCTCCATCTCTCAAACACAACCATCTGCACCCATACACAGAAGGAGCAGGTGCACACTCTCACTAACGAACAAGTTACTTACCTTCGGTAATGATATATCTGTAAGAAACATTAGTTAGTGATAGATTCCTTACCTTAGAATATCCCCAGGCGTCAGACTGGATCCGGAAAGTTTTCGTCAGCAGTATCCCTGCGCGTCGGAAGGTGGCGTCGTGCGGCTCCGCGTCCGTCGTTGGCGTCGTGGTCGCCGAGATGACATCGCGGCAGCTACTTAAACGCCGCCCTCGCACGCTGACGTCAGTTCTGTACACGACTTTCCGCGCCAGAAACGCAGAGCCATGCAAGATACTGACCACTGGTGCATTGAAACAAGTGCCCTGAAAGGGATGACCTTAACCTTAGAAATCAGTTCGCAGAACGGGGAGGATGGGTGGGGCGGTAAGGATTCTATCACTAACTAATGTTTCTTACAGATATATCGTTACCAAAGGTAAGTAACTTGTTCATCTGAAAGAAACACGTTAGTGATAGATTCCTTACCTTAGAATAGATACCCCAGCAATACCAACCCCGGTGGTGGGTCTGCGAACCAAGATCACACCAGAAAGTCCCGGAGAACAGAACAGCCAAAGAAGCCGCCTCTCCGGACTTGGCTGTCCAGGCAATAGTGTTTAGTGAAAGTGTGCAGCGAGGCCCACGTAGCTGCCTGACAGATGTCTTGTAAGGGGACACCACGTCCCAATGCCGTAGTGGCAGCCGTCGCCCTGGTAGAATGGGCGCGCAGCCCTGACGGAGGCTCCTTCTTTGCCAGAGAATAACAGGCTTTTATACACAAGACGACCCATCGGGAGATAGTCCGCTTGTGTACGGCCCGACCTTTCTTGGCGCCAACGTAGCCAACAAAGAGCTGGTCATCCACCCGGAACTGTTGCGTGCGACTCAGGTAAAAAGAGAGTGCACGTTTTGGGTCCAGACGGTGGAGCCTCTCTTCCTCTCTGGAAGGATGTGGAGGCGGAAAGAAGGTGGGCAAAGTGATGGTCTGCCCGATGTGAAAGGCCGTGACAACCTTTGGCAGAAAGGATGGACGTGTCCTGAGGACAACTTTGTCCGGATGGACGGACAGAAAAGGAGGTTTACAAGAAAGAGCCTGGAGCTCACTCACTCTCCTAGCAGAGATGATGGCAACCAGGAAAGCAGTCTTCAGAGTTAATAAACGAAGAGGACAGTTGTGAAGAGGCTCAAAGGGAGCGCACATTAAGTATGTGAGAACCAGGTTCAAGTCCCACTGTGGCATCTCAAAGGGAACAGGAGGAAAAAGGTGGGTAATGCCTTTAAAGAATCTGTTAACAACAGGGGACTTGAAAAGAGAGGGCTGATCAGGGAGCCTGAGAAAGGCCGAAATAGCAGAAAGGTAGCCCTTGATAGTGCCCAGAGCAGAGCCCTGCTGGGCCAAAGAAAGAAGTAACAGTAGGACCTCAGAAAGAGGGGCAGAAAGGGGATCCACAGCCTTTGCTGTGCACCATGCCACAAACTTGTTCCACCTACAGGCGTATACCAACTTAGTGGGGGGACGCCTGGCTGCCAGAATGACATCACAGACTTCAGGAGGCAAGTCGAAAGGAATCAACTGCCGCCGCTCAATCTCCACGCAAGGAGGTGGAGACTGGACAGGTTCGGGTGGAGGACCGTCCCCTGCTGCTGCGACAGAAGATCCTCCCGAAGAGGCAGGCGGATCGGGGGATTGATGATCATACTGAGTAGCTCGGGATACCAAACTCTTCGAGCCCAGTCCGGGGCCACAAGAATGACTTGGGCCCGGTCGCACCTGATCTTCTTCAACACTCTGGGCAGAAGTGGTATAGGCGGAAAGGCGTACAACAGACCGCAACTCCACTAGCAACGAAAAGCATCGCCGAGCGAGTGCCGCCTTGAAAATTCCAACGCGCAGAACTGCTGACATTGCGCGTTCTCTTCGGTGGCATATAGATCTAACCAAGGCTCTCCCCACTGTCGAAAGAGACCTTGTGCCACGTCCGAGTGAAGACGCCATTCGTGATCCATCATGCACCTGCGGCTCAGTTCGTCCGCCCTGGCGTTCAGTGAACCTGTCAGGTGTTGAACCACCAGGGAAATGCCCTGATGTTCCAGCCACGTCCAGAGGCGCAGAGCCTCCTGACATAGGGTCCACGACCCCACCCCGCCCTGTTTGTTGCAGTACCACATGGCGGTGGTGTTGTCTGTGAATACCTGCACTACTCTCCCCTTGACAGAGGGAAGGAATGCCTTCAGTGCAAGTCGGATCGCCCGTAGCTCCAGAAGGTTGATATGGAGCCTGGCCTCCGCTGGAGACCAGAGGCCTCTGATCTCCGCCTCTCCCATGTGGCCGCCCCATCCTAGGAGGGACGCGTCCGTCACCACTGTGTGCTCCGGTTGGGGAAGGGAGAGGGATCTGCCATTGACCCAATGCCGGTTTGTGAGCCACCAATGCAGCTGTTGAGCAGTGCCCTCCGAGATCTGTACGTAATCGGACAGGTTCCCCTGATGCTGCGCCCATTGGAACTTCAGGTCCCACTGCAGAGCCCGCATATGCCATCTGGCATGATCGACCAGCAGGATGCAGGAGGCCATGAGGGCCAGCAGCCTCAGGGTCATCCTGACCGAAACCCAGGATAGAGGCTGAAAGATCGGAATCATAGACTGAATATCCTGGACTCGCCGTTCGGGAGGATAGACCGGAAAGTGCGTCGTATCCAGAACTGCTCAAATGAAGAGGAGCTTCTGAGAGGGAATCAGGTGCGACTTCGGCACGTTGATGGAGAACCCCAGCAAATGCAGGAGGTCGGCCGTAGTCTGGAGGTGGGAGACGACAGTCTGGGGCGAGCCCGCCTTCAACAGCCAGTCGTCGAGATAGGGGAAGACTGGAACCCCTGATCTGCGCAGATGAACTGCGACCACCGCCATCACTTTCGTGAACACCCGAGGGGCGCTGGTAAGGCCAAAGGGGAGCACGGTAAACTGAAAGTGCTCGTGGCCTACCGTAAACCGCAGGTAGCAGTGGTGGCTCGGCAGGGCGGGAATGTGGAAATATGCGTCCTGCAGGTCCAACGCTACCATCCAGTCTCCAGGGTCGAGGGCAGACAGGACCTGAGCCAGAGTTAACATCTTGAACTTCTCCTTCCGGAGGAAGCGATTGACGTCCCTGAGGTCCAAGATAGGACGCAGGCCCTTGTCCTTCTTGGGCACCAGAAAGTAGTGGGAATAACAACCACGTCCTACTTCTGGTGCAGGAACGCGTTCGATGGCCCCCTTGGCCAAGAGGGCCACGACTTCCTGTTGAAGAAGTGCCAAGTGATCCCCCGACATGCGGTGGTACTGGGGTGGCATGGCTGGAGGGGTAGTCTCGAAGGGGAGGGAGTAGCCCCTTCGGACTATTTGTAAAACCCACCTGTCCGAAGTGATGGTGCGCCAGTGGGGGAGGAGATGGCGAATCCTGCCGCCCACTGGCGTTTGATGGGCCTGAAAACTCGGAAGGTTTGGAAGCAGTGGTGGCCGGGGTGGAGGTGGACTGACCCGCCCGCTGGCCCCCTGACCCGCCTCGGCGGGTCCCACGTCCGCGGCCGCGCTGAGACTGTTGCTACGTAGGCCTGTGGCTCTGAAATGAATGTGTCGGGGCGCCCCTTCCGTGGACACGAAAGGAGCGAAAAGCAGAAGGCGGAGGAGGGCGCGTGGCGCAAAGGCCCAGGGACTTGGCCGTAGCCCGCGAGTCCTTAAAGCACTCCAACGCACTACCTGCCTTGTTGCCAAAAAGGCGAATGCCATCAAAGGGCATGTCCATCAAGGTGTTCTGGACATCCCCTGAGAAACCAGTAGTCCTCAGCCAGGCGTTGCGACGGAGCGCCACTGTCGTGGAAATCGCCCTGCCCAGCGAGTCGGCGGTGTCAAGGCCACATCGAATTGTGAACTTTGCTGCATCTCTCCCTTCAGCAATAGCCTGAGAGAGCACTATCCAGGCCTCCTCCGGACACTGAGGCAGCACTTGCACCACCGTATCCCACAGAGAGTGGGAATAACGGCCCAAGAGGCATGCAGTGTTCACAGACTGCAGCCCGGAACTGGCGGAAGACAAAATCGTCTTCCCAAATTGTTCCAGTTTCTTGGATTCCCTATCCGGAGGTGCGGTAGGGAAGGTGCTCGGGGACGCAGAGGCTTGGACAACCAAGCTCTCAGGGGTGGGGTGTTGGGAGAGGAAAAGGGGGTCGCCCGGGGCCGGGCGATGGCGTCAGGCCACGTTCCTATCCACAGGAGCCCCTGTGGTGGGCCTGGACCAGGTGCCCAAAAGAACGTCAGAAAGTGCATCATTAAAAGGCAGCAGAGGCTCCGCAGAGGTAGCTGCCGGCTGAAGCACTTCTGTCAGGAGGTTAGTCCTGACGGCCACTGTAGGGAGCTCGAGGTGGAGGGCCTCGGCCGCCCTACGCAACACCACGGCGTAACTTGCACCCTCCTCTGTAGCCACGGTAGGAGTGAGCATGCCAAGGTCAGGAGAGGTGTGAAGACCACTGTCATCCCCCAGTTCCTCTGCCCAGTTCGGGTCTAACTCACACTGTGCGGTGAGAGGGTCCTCAGACCCCTCCCAGTCCTCCCCTTCCTCCGAAGGCTGATGAACAGGCCGAAAATAAGGAGGATGGACATAGGGAAAGAAGGGTTCCATCGGCGTCGGAATCGGCGTCGTGCAACGCCGTTCCGGCGCCGTGTCCACTTCGGGGCTGAAACCGGGGACGACGTCGTCCGTCGGGACGGGCGACGTCGGAGGTGGTGGTGCCGGAGGGGTCAACGTCGGTGGAGGTGTTACGAGGTCAACCGCCGTCGACCAGGATCCAGGCCTGGATCCATGGGTGTCCTGCGGCGCCGGGTCCGGAGCCAACAGCGATGCCGGAGCCGTCAGCAGTGGAAGGCAAGGACCACCAGTCAGGCCCGCGGGGCCCGAAAGAGCACCGGAGGGACCCGACGGCCCAAAGAGGCGAGCCATGGCTGACAGAAAGTCCTGCAGCTGTGCCAGAATCGCCGACGAACCCGGGAAGGGCGGGTAGGCCGACGGCGACTGCGTAGGCTCCGCCGGAGCCGCGGGGGTGGCACCACCCGCGTTGCGCGAGGGGAAGTCTGAGAGCGACGGCGCTTCTTCGACTTCTTAGAGTGCTTCGTCTTATCTGACCCCGAGTGCGAAGACTTCGATCCTGACGAACGATGGTGGTGGCTCCGCGACCGGTCCCTCGACCTCCCACGGGACCGGGACCTTGAGTGGCGCGGAGCCGACTGCCGGACTTCAAGCAACTTTCGGGACCGCTCCCGCAAAGTCTTCGGCGCCATGGCTCGGCAGTCGGGGCACGACTTGGGGTCGTGGTCGCACCCCAGGCAGTAGAGACACACGTGGTGCGGGTCAATCACCGACATCATGCGATGACATTCCTCCCAGGACTTGAAGCCGGTCATCCCTACGGCACCAGGAGTCGATCGACTCGAAAAAGATAGACACAAAAAGCCTCAAAAACTCAGTCAAAAAATGACTGGGGGTACCGCTCTCTCCGGTTCTGCGCTTGCTGGCGCAAAAAAAGAAAGAACTGACGTCAGCGCGCGAGGGCGGCGTCTAAGTAGCTGCCGCGACGTCATCTCGGCGACCACGACGCCAACGGCGGACGCGGAGCCGCTCGACGCCACCTTCCGACGCGCAGGGGTACTGCTGACAAAAACTTTCCGGATCCAGTCTGACGCCTGGGGATACTCTAAGGTAAGGAATCTATCACTAACGTGTTTATTTCAGATGCACGTTTTAGACACAGTCATGCAGATCAGTGCCATACACGAGTGCAAAGGCCACGGGTGACACTGCTCTGTTAAACTCTTAGAATCACAGAGCGGGGCCACCCTTGACATCGCACTCCGTGCAGCAGTCAGAGGGACAAGGGCCTGCCTTTCAATAGAATAATCGAGGAGTAACTGGAGCACCATCAAACGGCCAGTTCAATCATAGCGCCGCTACCTTGTTGAAAATGCCCAGAGAACTCTGCACCAAGGACTGAAAAAAACAGCTGACACTTTAAAAGACATAAAACACTCACCAGCAGCGCACGAGCCTTCGCCAGTCTAAAGAACAATGTATCCCACCACAAGTGGTCCACATCAATTCCAGAACTACAGGGTGGAAGTGACTCCTCCCAGGCCCCTTGAAGATCCAACCAGTTTCAAAGACATAATAATGGGAGGCTGTAACCAATGCCATTCCCTCCTACTTTGTCTCTGCTGGACTGCCCTGCCCCCAGCTATCCATACTCTCAAACGTTCTGTGTAAATGCAGAGGGCCACCGGAATAAACACCCAAGGACAGACAAAATTAATAGCACTTAAAACTAGACCACGCCCTCCACCTGACGTAACAGCCCTACCTTGTATATCACGGGCAAGGGGACAATAAGCCTGTGCATGCACAGTTGCAGCATCACCAAGACAATTATCTGGAGTCTGTCTATGGACCAGCATGCCTTTATTGAGCTGATCATTTGTTCCCAACTCTATTGCCAATCATACTCACATACACCAGTTGCCCCGGTGTAGAAATGTTGCTATGTGTGTGAGTCAAGCGTCCACTCATACACCCCAGTGCTGCCCCTTACAATTGTACAAAATCAGAAATGCTGCTTGTTCATTCTATTTAAGGGAGGTGCTAAATGGTGCTGCCTGGTGCCACAGTTGTTTTATGTCTTTGAAGGAAGTTTGCAGTAGCCCTGCCATACCAAACTTGTTCCATTTATTTGAAGGAAGATTGCACAGGCTGGCTCTGCAGTACCACTCTTGTTCTATGTCTCTGAAGTAAGCTTGCACTGGCCCTGAGTAACACACTGTAACACACTTTTTCCATTTCTTTGAGATAAGCTTGCACTAGCCCTGCAATGCCACACTTGCTCCTTGTCTTTGAACAAAGCTTGACTTGCCCTGCAGTACCACATTTTTTCTATGTCTTTGAAGGAAGCTTGCACTGACTGGCCCGCAGTAGCATACTTGTTCTATGTCTTTGAAAGAAGCTTACACTGTCTGGCACTGCAGTACCACACCTATTCCATGTCTTTAAAGGAAACTTGCACTGGACCTGTGGTACCACACTTATTCCATGTCTTTCAGGGAAGACTGTAATTCTCTTGACCAGAGCGGTATGTCTTCTGTGTGCTACTCTTCACTCCTGCTCTCTGTGCTCTATCTATTTCTGTGTGTTTTAGGTCTGACCACAAGACTGCTTTAGCTCTCTCACCAGCCTTATATTTTCTCAAAAATAATACATAATCTTGCTTAGAGAATATGGGCTTTAGGTAGGCCCACTTCAGTTATTCATCAGACAAGGTTGACATTCACATATTCATTTAGCCCTTCAGCACAACATACATACAATTGGGCAGTGGATCCGCCTTCTTCAATCATTCGCTTAGTTGCCAATGTTTGGCTCTGCCTAGTAGACAACCGCTGGTCTTTAGGATATCAAGTAGTGTGAGTAATAGTATTTTGCCTACTTACTCTGTATTTCTCTGCATCTAGAGAAGTGTGACCTCAGGAGATATTTCCTTTAGTTCATCCCCCAGCAGCTCACCTCCAAATGCAGACTGGTGCTAATTGAGTAATGAGAGTACCAGCAGTTCTGCTGCCATTACGATTGGACCACACCTTTCTTACGCAAAGCGCCGGACATCACTGTTGCAAGCTTCAAAGCAATGCAACCATCATGAACTGGTATTCTGCATACTCTATCATTTTTACTGTTCCAAGATGGCAGACCAGTGCAAAGCTTTACTTTTTAATTTTTTTTACTGAAGCACCCTGCCTCCAAATTTAGTTGGCATATTTTTTATTTTGTCTTTATTTCTTTCTTTCTTCATATGCTTGCACTACAAAAAAAACCACCACATTGTATTTTAGAAGGCAAGTGGGACTTTTTTTATGCTGCTGGAGTGGAAGGTGAATAACCTCTCAAAAGCTGCAAAACCTAAAGAGTTAAGTTCCCACCTCGTTCAAGAGTGTTGATGCAGAAGATCGTATGTTTCACTTCATGAGGAAACAAGTCTTGATGGATAATCAAGAGGGTGCTTTGGAGGTGCGTCCAGTCTGACAGTCTCCACCAGAGCACTATAAGCAAGACACTTGGAACTATGACTGCTATATTTGGACAGGGGCCCTCATCTCATTCAAACTGCAACCAGGCTATAAAATGTATGTTCTGAGAATGCAAGATCCTTGTTTTTCCTAATTTTAGCTCAGCCATTCAGTAGACAAGGGTGGAACTCCAGATCAGCAAGTGGGAAACAACCTCAAGTTGTTGATATGATTCCAAGCCAACCTCTGACTGACCCATCAGGGCTTGTGCGAAGCTGGCTTAATATATGGTGCAAACTTATGTAAGTGGGCACCCTGCACTAATCCAGACAACCCATATGGTTATTTTAGTGGTCTTAGACAACCTTAGAAATCGCTCCAAGTGGTAGCTGTGGAGAGCAGCCTTCAGGCTTAGTCCAGAATGAGTGTAAAGCAGCTTGTTTTAAGTGAACGCAATCTTATTGGTATAGATTAAGTGAAAAAGAACCACACAGTGTATTTATAAAAAATATGTATTTATTATAAGACACTCACTAATACATACAGATATCTCCTACCCGGAGATATACACAATGTACACAGTACTTTGCAATAAAAACAGGTAAGTTGCACAAATACACAGTGGTCGCCAGGGGGATACCAAACCATATACTAAAATAGTGGTATGCGAACCACAACTCAAGTCAAGACTATACCCAGAAGACATAGAAGTGTCGGGGACCCAAGGAACCACCCGAGGTAAGTAACCAGGAACCCCACGGAGGCCGTGTGCAGAGTGGGAACACGACCGCGGGCTCAATACAAGTCAATGGGTAAGTTGTGGTTGCAATTTTAAAGAAGAAGGACCCTTCCCTGTGGACCCTGAAGAAACCCCGTGGAAGACAGAAGGTTGGAGAGCCACCCCACCTGTGGATACCCTAGGAACCAGGATACCTGCACCAGGGAAGCAGTGTGCATAGGTGTGAAGTGGTGTCAGAAACTGCAGTCGAACTCAATGGAGGACTTCAGGAAGATGCCGCTGCTGGAGAAGGTGAAATTGTCTGGTGGAACCCAAAGGTAGATTCAAGGTGAGAAGTACCTGCAAGCAGAGGGGACAGAGTCTATGCCACTCAGGAGTGACCAGGATGCGCGAAAGACGAATGCCCACCGATGTCGGGTGTTGCAGGAAAGCTGACGGTGACCTTGGAGCTGCAGCTGTGTGGACCAGGCGACACTGTCGAAGACCAGGAGCCGATCACAAGCTGTCCCACGTCAGATGTCGAGAGTTGAGGGGTCGGTGTCCGTCGGGAGCACCAACAAGCCTTGGTAACTGCAACCAACATGGAAAGCGAAAAAGGTGCAGTGTCGGGACCAGCAAGGTCCCAGTGACTCGCCACAAGCAGAGGAATCAGAGCAGGCCCGAGCAATCAGGGGAGCCCGCTGAAATCAAAGAAGACCATCAAGAGGACCCTCAGGCTGGAGGCACTGGAGTCGCAAGGGGACCTCGAGCAGCTCACCAAAGATGCAGGCCCACGATGAAAGCGATGCGGTAAGGACGAAGATCTTGGTTGCAGGAGATGGTTGGGGCTATTTGGAGCCTGAAGATCTTGGAGGAAGGAAGCCAACAAGCCTTTGCAACGGCAAGTCGATGTGGTGCACAGGTGTTCGGTTCCTGCAGCTCAGACGAGGGATACTGGCCTCAAACTTGGTGAGAGGGCAGGCCTCGAGGGATGTGAAGAACCACCAACTGTGTTGCTGAGCCTTTTGGAGTCCGTGGAGCCCAGGATCAGCAGGCCGGTCAGCTTCGTTGCGGTGCCTGCAGATGCAGGGAAGTGACTCCCTCACTTCAAGGGAGATTCCTTCAGGTGTCTTGGATGTCCACAGGCCTTGGATGGTTACTGTATGGAGCACAGGCACAGACATTGCAGCAGACTTGCAGGACGACGAAACCAGGAGCAGCAGGAGTCTTCCCAGTTGCAGTCTCGGAGTCCAGAGCGAAGTCCAGCACCAGCGAAGTCCAGAGTGTCCAGACGGTTGGAGAAGAAGTGGTGTCTTGATATGAATCTTGTCCCATGACGAATCTAGGGACCCACCTACAGGTAAGCCCTTAAGTACCCTAAGGAAAGGGTTGGGACGATTCAGGGTCCCTCCCAGGGGAGGGGTTGGACAGCGGGGAGGATACTCCCATGTCCTTTGTCCAGTTTCGCACCAGAGCGGGAGCTAATGGCTCCCTGAGCTGGTTTGAACTGGAGTATGCAAGGAGAGCACCAAATGTGCCCTTCAAGCAGTCTCCGTGGAGCTGACAAGTGCCCCCACCCTGCTCCAATACACTAAACCCTGTCTGGGAGGTGATCAGACCTCCCTGTGACAGGATATCTATTGTTCTGCCTTCCCCTGCTCGAGCTTGGCTCAGCAGCAGGAGGGTAGAAAATGTCTCTGGTCGGCAGCAGCCCTAGCTTGCTGTCCAGTTCTGGAAGACTGGTACCGGGAGCACTGAGAGCCTCCCGGAGGAGCTTTACAGTGCATGGAATCATACCTCACACACCGTTTACGGTGTGGGGGTATGATTTGTTTACGGTGTGGGTGTATGATTCCAACATGTTTGATACCAAACATGACAGGGTTAGTTACAGCCAGTTTAGAGATGGTCATCGCGTAATGACGCATGGCCACTATATGTATCATAATGGCTGACGCACTTACAACCCGGGCGCATAGACTCCGAAGGTGGTAGGGGTGTCCTGCTCAAGCAGGGGCACCCTCACACTTAGAACCGAGCACCCTGGCTTCAGGATTGAAAGGCCTGCTTTAGGAGTGACTTATAGGTTTTAAGTGCAGTGACCTTAGATATAGGGAAACCTATATCTGTCGTAAGTGGTGCTAGCACCAGCTCACACAAGCTGCAATGGCAGGCTTGTAGTTACAGTTTGAGTGGTCTCCCATGGGTGGCATAATACATGCTTCAGCCCATGGGGGACCCCTGATGCACCTATGCCCTGGGTACCTCAGGACCATATACTAGGGACTTATAAGGGTACACCAGTACCCAATCTGGGATGTACCAAAGTACTTACCATAACCAATGTAGGGGGGAAAGCACAGAGACTGGGGTCCTGATTAGCAGGATCTCAGTCAGACTAGTCAGAAACAGCATAGCACCAGGCAAAAAGTGGGGGTAACCATAAAAGCAGATCCTACTTTCCTACAGGACTGTACATTTTCTTTTACACAATCCTGATCAGTTCTGGACTTCTTGATAGCAGCAAATCAGAGAAGTCTTGGGGAGCTTCATAAGTTTTGCAGTCATGTGATGAAATCCCCGTCAAAAGATAATTTGATTGGAGTGATCCAGGTACTTTGATTTGAGTTTCTTATCTCACTTCTCATTCCTAACTCCCTGCTCCTGTTGTCTCATTTACTCTGCGCCCCTGGGCATCGAGTCTTGCACATAAGATGTGAAGTTACTCTTGGCCAGTGGTGGTCCAATAAGGAATGTTGAGCAGCTTAACATTTTTGTGGTTCTGACGTGTGTTTATTTATTTAGATGCTCCTCAATAGAACATATTGGTAAAACAAAATGTCATTTTGTCCCCAGCCCTATGAAGCAGAACTTAATAGAATGAATTTACTTGGATGAGGTAGCTCTACTCATGTCTATAATGTTAGTGAGCAATGCTGTTGTAAATCACAAACTCAATTTCATGCCAAATTTTATTTCTGAAGGGTTGCATCACATTGGCAAAAACAACATGAGAAGCTTTATAGAATTGGCACTTCATACCTTTTCATGAAACTTAACAGTCTTAATGTTGTCAAACACATTCAATAAATGAGCCTGGATTGTGTGGGAATCCGATGCCTGGCCAAGGATCTCAAGCAGGGCGGGATCAGATACAAAGAAGAAGCGAGGAAACAGCAGGCGTTTCTTCTCCAGGTATCTAAGAGTTTAGAAAATAAAAATAGGGCAACAGTGAAAGAAAGCAAATGTAAAAACCACAAGACTTGGACATGTGGAACGAGACTGGAAACAGAAAAGAGAGCAAGGTTTTAGTCATATTAATGCAAATGCACATTATTGACCTATTTAATTTGGTGATCGACCGTTTTTACAGCACTCACCATCAATAGCATTATACATATCCTTTACAATATAATCGAGAGATTTACGTTTCAACATATTGTTATAAACACCTTAACACAGTTTTGCTGCTGTAAAGCGGGACTTGTTGATCTTAGTGGCAAGGTATCAGCCGTGAGAGCTTAAATGTAGCATTACACTCCATCGTTGAACTTTAAAGCAAAGAAGAAAACTTTATTTGACTATTGGGAACGTTGCCGAAATAAAAGAGGGCAGTTAAATTTGTCATAAAAGCAATGGAAATGAAAAATTACTTTTATTTGATTTAGTTTAAATCATAAAAGAGCAGCACAACCGCTAATACACATACAATTCGCGAGCAAATGTACCGATTTGTTGGTTGATTTAACTTTTATTAAAATTTATAATAAAAAACAAGTTAAAAACAGTGTGCAATTGATTCCTACAGTTTTGTTAGTTGCCCCCCGTGCTATAAAAAACGTACTTCTTGAGAGGTTATACTTGGGCTATGCACGGCCAAGCTAGGTGCACGGTCTCTTCGAGTAGCCCTAGGGCAATTGGCAAATATAGTAACAATGTTCATTAAAAAAAGAGAAATATATGATTCTAAGAGACTGTATCTTTGTGTTTATGTTTCCTTTATGAACTCTTTTAAGTTCAACTTAGTGGTCTAAGATAAGGTGCTGATACCGTTGATGATTTCCTGTTATTTCTCCGAGGTAAAGTGCATCATGCTTATTAACAAGTAGACTGCGGAGTGATCAATTGCGCTTTATCACCTTGCATGCCCAACCGGTTCGAGTTGTCTGTCGCTCTTTTCTAACTCATTTGCCGCAAGGCTCAGAAACTTTATTGCCTTACATGCCAGTTGTACTGTCGAGCCTCCTAAGCATTTTATTACGGCAGATCTACAAGTCCTTATTTGTTCTCTTTTCATTGTTGGCCGTAAAAGTTCTTTCCGTGTGGATGATAGTGCCGGACAAATGCATAGTAGGTGGAGCAATGATTCATCTCCTTGTCCACAAAGGCGGCAATCCATTGAGGGCCAGGTCTGTTTCCATTTTGGGACAAGATCTTTCGATGGATAAACTCCCAGTCTCAATAAAATCAGTTTCCGCTTTTTATGACTTGCAAAATGTTCCGACAGGTATGGTTGAGGATTTCGCGTTTTATATGTTGGCAACACCATCCATGCGTTGGTTTTTAAGGTCAATGAGGCTTTCTCTTTTTCCTGAGATTGTTGCTTGATGGTTTTATTGACTATTCGTTTAAACTCTGGATAGGATTATATTGTGTGCCAAGCTGCCTCTAACTTTAGATCTTCAATAGATTTCTTCAGGAATGAATAGACTGAGTTACTCAGTCTGGATTGCCTTTCAACCTCCAGCCAGCAGTAATGGGCCAGAGACTCTTCATCCGCGGCCCTCATTCTCCAATAGTATTTTGCAAGAGCTCCTAGTCTTGTCGGGATCTGGTTTTTTAAGCCGAATTCCAATCTGATCCAGGCTTGTGGGATGTGGCGCGGAATTGTAAATAGTTTTTTGAAGAGACTAGTTTGAGCGGTATTTAGAATTATTGAGTCCTTTGTGTTTAGGAGTTCCGATCCATACGTGATTGATGGCAAGAATTTTGCAGCCACGACCTTTAATAAGTGAGTCGTCGAACTGTCACTAAGTTTTTTTTGCAAGCTTTTAAATGCAAATAGTAGCTGTTTTGCTTTGGCTTTCAGCAGTTCTAGATATTGCTTATAGTTAAGATGGCGATCTAATGTTACTCCCAGGTATTTGTATGTTCCCACCTGGTCCAGGCGGTTACTGTTGATCGTCCAGGTAAATTTCGGTATTTTTCTGTGAGGGCTAGAGAAACACATGACCATAGTTTTTTTAAAGTTTATATCTAGTTGAGCTGTGGCTGTGTATTCTGCTAGTTGATTTATCAATCGCTGGAGGCCGCGGGGCGTTTAGGATAGCAACATGATATCGTCGGCATATTGCAAACTTGATATTCACACTTTTCCCAATTTTGGAGAGTTCCCTAATGTTAGACGTAGGTTATTGTCTAAGTCGGCTGTGTAGATATTGAATAGACAGGGGGCTAGAACGCACCCCTGTTTTAAGCCATTGGTGGTGATGATTTTATTTGTTAGACTTTGACCGTCCCCCATTTTTATTTGGACCCATGTTTTTGAGTAGAGGTTAATGTACGAGTTACTTACCTTCGGTAACGATGTATCTGGTAGAGACGTTGTCTAGCCGCAGATTCCTTAACTTAGAATATCCCCAGGCGTCAGACTGGATCCGGAATTTTTTTTGCAGCAGCACTTCTGCGCGCCGGGGGACGGCGCCACACGACCCCGCCCTGACGTCGTCCACGTACGTGCCGTCAGCGAGGTCATATAAGTCCCTCCCGGCGCGCTGATGTCAGTTTTCTTCGGAGAAACTTTTCCGCGGCACAACGCGGAGCCACCAATAAAAAACTGTGAAAGTATGGGAACAGTGTGCGAGGGATGAAAATCCATGAATAAAGAAGGAGGATGGTGCAAGACGCCATCGTAAAAGACAGAATTAGATACTGCGTACATATAAATGAAAAGCTGTGATAAAGGACCCCGCAAGCAATGCGAAGACCCTTCCTAAGTGCAACAAGGGAAGAACATCTGAACAGAGAGAAATAGTCTGTTATTACCACGTAGAACAGCAGACAGAACTAGACTGTTATTATTAGTAGAACTGTGTTGTCTAGCAAGAACAGAGCACAGAGAGAACAACAGTCCACCACAGGAAGGTATGAAAAATGAAAAGACTGGCACTACCCCTATAGTAATGGAGGTCTGAAACAGAGGTTAACAGATCCCCAAAGAAGATGACTGTAGAGGAGACCAGAACCCTGAGCCAATAGAGAAGGCGGGAGGGAGGGAAGGCAGCAGGAGAAGAAAAGAAAATGAAGATGAATCTCCTGGTGAAGGTTAATCAAAAAAGGCATCATTTTAGATGTAAGAAACCCCTGAGAGGGAGTTAATTGTATATGGCAACTCTCAAAGGAAAGCAACAACTTGAGCACCCGTGAGCGAAAAACCAATGGCAACAGAGAGGCCAGCAGAGAACCCCACTTGGCAAGATTTTCGCAGAACGGGGAGGCTGGGTGGGCGTTAAGGAATCTGCGGCTAGACAACGTCTCTACCAGATACATCGTTACCGAAGGTAAGTAACTCGTACATCTGATAGAGACATCTAGCCGCAGATTCCTTAACTTAGAATAGATACCACAGCCATACCCCAAAGGGGAGGTGGGTCTGCGACAGAACAGAAAGCGCCAAGCATCCGATCCGGCAACAGAGTGAGGGATAAAGGGGGGGGGAGGCTGTGGCGGAACAGCCAGACAGCAACCCAAGCAGCTCGGCAGAAATAACGGGATGGTAGATATCCTAAAAATGCCAGAATGGCGCTACACCATACCCGTATAGAAATGACAGGTAGAACGGCATGAGCCATATACCAGAGCAAAGAAAGAGAGAGAGAAAGAAGGGCCACTCTCCGCTTAATGGCGCACGATGAGGACACCGACCCACGCTCGAAAAGAACCTGAAGAGATGCAACCAGAGCCTAACAGACTAACCTATAGAAGGAAGGCTGAAGAAGCAGGTGCCAAGAGCCCAAAGGCAAGAGCAGTGCGTTGGGAATAGCCGGCGGGACAAGAAACACACCAAGTGCACACCCAATTCCAAAAAGGGAAAATAGGGGCAAATAGCATCAACTTTAAACCCGCTGAAGCAGGTAGAAACATGCAGCAGGCAAACGGCAACAGAGACCTTAAAGTGGCTTACTAAAGAAGCATAAGAGTGCCCTACCGGGCAGTATGAAGCCAAAGTGAGAAACAATCCACAATATAGACCTGCAGGCAGTAGTGAAAGACCACTGCCATCAGAAGAGCTGTCCAGCAGGCGTAGGTTTAACAATAGCAGTTGACAATTTTGAAAAAAGGCATATCCGAAGGAAGTGGCCAAGAACACCAAGGTAACGAATGGTGGGAAGAGCCTCAGAATCCGAGACCAAACACTCCAGAAAAGACACGTACAGTGTCGAACACCAAAAAGGGAGCATTTGTCAAATTGGGACATCACCCCAGTAAGCGGAAGCAAGGAAGAACCTATGGGCAACTTGCAACCACTCAGAAAAGCTCCCCCACACATGGAGATTTGATCCAGACCTTGCAGCCTCGAAAAGAGGTGGCGTCGTAGGAAGAGGAATACCAAGGCAACTGGCATGTATACATAAATGTATAAACATATAAATATGTAGAGACAGAACAAGCCAGGAGCATGAACATGTCCATACCGGAGCATACCTAGTACAGTAAGGGCAGGTAGGAGCCACTTTTGAAGAGGAGAGTAAGAAACCTCCCAAGGAGGTGGAACAGGCACAGGCAGGATGACCATGGCGTAAGAAGATGGCACCAGGGAAAAACACAGAACACCGTACAGCGGACCACCAAGCGACGCATGGAGCCCACAGGATCTCCAAGCCCAGGTGAGATAACAGAGCTATATAATAGCATACAAGTACCCCACATGGAGTATGCACACCCCAAACAACGGGGAACACCTCTTATGGCAAGAAGCCAAGCCAAAAGAGTGCAGTAACGAGCCGAACCCGTGAACATGAGTTCCGAGCCGTATGACATTACCGAGGTGAACCACCGGCTCAACACCACAGTCAGAGGACCAGACACAGCAACCTGTGGAACACAGCCAAGGCAGGCCCACAGTCAGCTCAAAGCAAAACGCATCCAAGGGATGCCAAAAAAAGGGGAATCACCCTTGACCACAGAAAAAGAAGACGTAAGGCTCACTGCCCATGTTAAACACAGAGCGCATCAAAAGGATGCGAAATGAGAAAGTACCACCATGGAAGACAGGCCTAAGAAGACCTAAGCGGGAGGACGAAAGCCCGCAAGGAGCCGGTGAACCGCCGATTCGGCGTGAGCATCAAACAGTAAAACCCCATCAAAGGGTAAGTCAACCAGTCGCTCCCGGATATTTTCAGGGAAGACGCTATCTCGCAGCCAAGCGTGACGCCTTAAGGCAACAGAACCCGCCATAGCTCGGCCCAAAGAATCCGCAATATCTAAGGCTGAGCGGATTGTGAATTCGGCAAGGTCGCGGCCATCCCGGAGGAGGTGAAGGAGATCAACGCGAGCACCTTCAGAGGTGGCAGAAAGCAAAGACTCTGCAGAGTCCCACAGGGCAGAGGTAGCCCAAGCCAGAACACACAGTGTATTTAAGGACCGTAGGGCCACACTATTGGATGCAAAGATGTTCCTACCCCATGACTCAAGCCATCTGGACTCCCGAGAGGGAGGAAGTGTTAGTGGGGGCAAGGAAGGAAAGGCAGTCTGCAACACAAACCCCTGCGCATCAGGGTGCACAAAAAAACAAACAGGATCATGTGGAGCTGGACGGTGGTGGTGTAAAACTGAACGAGCCACCGGTTCACCTGAAGCAGGCCGAACCCAGGTACCCAAAAGGGCATCATAAAGGGAAGCCTCAAAGGGCAGAAGCGGCTCCACATTCCCGGACCCACGGTGAAGGACCTCGAGCAAGGGGTCCACAGACAAGGGGGCAGAAGGGGGTTGCATGTTTAAAATGCGAGTGGCCAATGAGACCACTCTCAAAAAAGCCGCACCAGCCTCGGTAGCCCTCCGCGGAGGGGACAACAACTCATCAGTGGGGGAGGGTTGTAAGCTGACCCTCCCAAGACACTGAGGGTGCGACCAATGCCCCACAGAAGGGAGCCCCATAGAAGAATGAAGATCCTGATGGGGCTCCTGGGGAGGCGAAGAGCCTGCCGGATCTGGGAGCTCCTGAGGAGGCTCCACAAATTCCAAGGGGGGCACTGGCAACAACACCTCCGGCGGCGCCGGGCGTGAGGGAGGCGCCGAACTCTCTCCAGAGGCCGCTAGAGAAGAGTCCACAATCGGGCGTCGACGCGGCGCCAAAACGACGCGTGCCGGCGCCGATCGTGCCTCATCAGGCGCCGACTCGGCTGCATCCGGCGTCGAGTCGGCGCCGTCCGGCGCCGAAACTATGACAAGCTCCCCTTCCGAAGAAGGAGAAGGCGCCGGAGCCGGGGAGGCAAGCCTTCGGCGCCGCACCGGCGCCGACTCTGCCTCATCCATGACAGGCTCCGACTTCGAAGCCCGGGGTGTGCTCAAGGCAGGGCTATGAGCACCGGCAACCACCTGCGACGCCACAGGTAGGCCAGCAGGGCTATGCGGCGCGGCAGAGGTGCCGTGGGTCGTAGAGGGGGACCAAGCTGGGCCACGCCCTGACGACTCCATGTGGACCGTAGAGGGGGACCCAACTGGGCCGCGCCTTAACGACACCACATCTCCGGCGTTCCCGGGGGGCAAAGGCTCAATTGGCGCCGGGGGCGAACCCGCCGGCGAGTCCGTCGGAGACCCCACAAGAAGCGGAGGCCCTGAGGACGCCCCAGGAACAGGAGAGGACCGAAGGGAGGCCTGCAAAGCCGCGGCATATGCCTCCATTTGGGCCCGAGTCACCCCCACACCCGGAAAGGGCGGATAGAGGGGGGGTGACTGCCGGGAGCGCACGTCCGGAAAGTTCCGGGAACCAGTGCCCCGGACAACAGGAGAAAGGGAGGTCGAAGACCTCGGCGACAAGCGCCTCAACTTACCCAGTGCCGAACGACGGCGGAACCGGATAGTAGAGGGACCTGCCGGCGATGAAGAGGCCGGGGGACGAGACGACTCCGACCGGGACAGCCGTGCCGAGAGAAGCTTCATACGGCGCTCCCGCCGAGACTTTGGCTTCAGGTGTTGGCAGGCGTCGCAGTCCGTGGAGTCATGGTGCTCGCCCAGACACCACATACAAATAAGATGAGGGTCCGTCGCGGACATCTGCCGAGAACAGGAATTACAAGTTTTAAAGCCCGAAGGCATCGACACACTGTTCCGGACGCGAAGCGTCGAAAAGGAGGCCTGAAAACAGGTCAGAGGAACCGCTCACTCCGGATCCGCGTTGCACGCGGAAAAGAAGGAAACTGACGTCAGCGCGCCGGGAGGGACTTATATGACCTTGCTGACATCACGTACGTGGACGACGTCAGGGCGGGGTCGTGTGGCGCTGTCCCCCGGCGCGCAGAGGTGCTGCTGCAAAAAAAATTCCGGATCCAGTCTGACGCCTGGGGATATTCTAAGTTAAGGAATCTGCGGCTAGATGTCTCTTCTATCAGATTATTGCATCCAATAATTTTGTGGTGGCTCCACAGGATTTCATTTTTGCCCACAGGGTGGATCTGGGGACCTTGTCGAAGGCTGCTTTGATGTCTACAAAACAGGCTTACAAAACTTTTGAGTTGGCAATAGCTTGGTTGGCCAGGTGCGTGACAGCAGATATGTTCGTTAGGGTACCCATCCCGGCTCGAAAACCCGTTTGTGTATTGGGGATCAGTTTTATGCTGTCAACCCAGTCCTCTAGATCTTTCAACAGGTTTGCAGCGTAGATTTTTGCCTCAACATCAATGAGGGCTATTAACCTATAGTTGGATTGATCTGAACGTGCCCCTGATTTGAATATTGGGTGCAGGATGCTTCCTCGCCAGGAGTCAGGGATGGTGTGGGTCTCCAAAGTGTGAGCAAACAGCGATGTTAAATGATTGGACCAGAAAGCTGGATCTTTTTTGAATAAGGCGTTGGGCAGGCTATTTGGTACCGGGGCCCCATCGGACCTTTGTTTTTTTATGGCAACCAATACCTGTTTTTGTGTGATCTGTAGATGGGGGACTAGTGGGTCTGACCCTGATGTTTCAAGTGGACCTGGCTGGCGTTTGCCTTTTTGTTGTTTGTCTTGGGGGTTGCCGTGGTTTATCGGTTTCGATGTGCAGGTTGTAAAATCTAGGGCCTGGGAGGTCAGTCACTGCCATCCGGGACTCTTTGGTTGGAGTGTCCCTAAAAGTAATAGTGGCAGACCGTATCGCCTTCGATGTATCGTTATTAACGGGTGCGCCAGGGGGTATCTGGGTGTTAAATGTAGCTTCTATATGAGCTCTCCATGCATGTTCGGTTATATCAGAATTAAAATGCAGTTTTTTTCCGTTTAATAGGAGATTGATATGAGCCCAAAACTCTTTTGAGTTTCGTTGCTGGCTAACGTAAAGCATTTTCGTCCAGAACTGCTCGTTGTGTGAGCACTTTGCTGCGCGAATCTCTTTTTTTTGGTCTCTTTTCATTTGTTCAATTAGTCAGGGCCTGCCTGGAAGGTTGTAGGCCATGAGTTTGTATTCGTCTGAGGGCTTTATTTAGTTGTCTTTTTTTTTTATCCTTAGGGTATGAGTGTACCAGGCTGATCCTAGCAGGTTTTTGGCTTTTTGAGCCGATTGAAAACTTTCTGTTTAGGCTGTTGACGAAAGAATCCCAGGCCTCTATCCCTAATGGTTTTGCATCAGTAGGGATCAATGGGGCGAAGCAGAACTCCATGATTGCGTCTACGTTGTTATTGTTCCATACTAATCGTTTTAAATTGTAAAGTTGAGTGGGATGTGTGAGGGCGCTGGTTGGCCGGACCTTTCTTGGATGTTGGTTAGTATAAAGGATTGAGGATAATGATCACTGTCTACTCTTTCTATTATTTGAAAGTTCGTTATGAAGGGAAATAGCTCGGGATCTGCTAAGGTGAAGTCGATGCTTGCTCCTGATTTTGCCGTCACTCTTGTAAAAGCTGCCGCGCTGTCTTGTGGACCTCGACCGTTTAAGGTGTACAGTGAAAGGTTGTCCAGTAATGCGGCGCATTTCTTACCCCAAGTGTCACATCTGGTTGTATTGCCGTTCCTGGCCTTCATGTGTATTGGTAGATTTTTTTCCTGGGCTTGCATCAGGTTCATAAAAGCAATGGAATGATTGAATGTAAGTACTAGGGTTAGAGAACTGGCAAAGCCGATTAGCAATATAAAATGTAGAAAAACACGTGGTAATCTAGATGAACACTGTCATGCAAGAAAGAGCCCCCCCAAAAATGAATTCAGGCCCAGGAAAAATCAGAAGCATACAGCATGCAGGAGATTCATGGCAGCAGAGGCATGTGGATGGTTTCGATATGAGTCTCTAACGAGTGGTGAGCAGACCTATACCTCATAGGGGGCCGGGGGCTGGGTGGGGTGGGGGGTGTAATGGGTTGGAATGAGAGCTCCCTTAGCCCATGTCTATGGTGTCCAAACGACGCCCAGCCAGCTGCGTGGCTCAACAAAGCACAGTTTTATTAGTTAATTAGAATAATAAGCTAACAGGACATTGTGCTTCTTTCACTAAAACACATGTAGATGCACAAAAGTGCCAAACCACGCTTAGTCCCGTCCTTTACACAAACCCACGTGGTGTGTGATTCACTGCACTGCATCTGTATTTATTCAACAGTTTTATATAGTAATAATGCTTTACAGCAGTTTAAACAAACAGCTATAGAACACAAGTAACAGAAAAGCAGTATTTTGAAAGAAATTGTAAATATGAATCAGGAAACAAGTTATTTTGAAATGTGATGGGAAGTGAACAGCAGAGCATTAAAGCAAGGTGTAAACTGTGGTTGTCGTGGATTTGGAAGCTTAATGTAGTTAAGGGAGACAATCATAAAAGGCGAGTTTTTTAAAATATTCTGAAAGACAGAACAGTAAGTTGAGGTCTTAGACTGTAGTGCTGGAACAATTTTCAAAGTGGGGGTGCTAGATAGTCAATCACTTCACTGGCCAACAATCAGAGATGTTTAAGCATTCAGGGTGTTACTGGGAAAAAAAGGTCTAGAAATAGATAAAATATTTCAGTGGCGGAATGGCAAATACCCTTATCACCATCCAACCCTACTTTTTTTAAAGATTGTAATGCAGTAGTAAATTTAAAGGTAATTTCCCCCAAAAATGTGTATAAATGTAGTATAGAATGCTCATTTATAGAAATCGAAATATGTATTAAAATGGCCCTTTGGTGCTGCTAAATGTACAGAAGTAACTACTAGAAATGATACTCGATGTTACTAGATTAAGAAAAATCCTATCGTAATCACTTAGCCCAATTTCCAAAGGTATATGGGTGGGCGGAAATTTCTGCACACCTAGATTTGTTTATGCATGGGCGTAAACATCCACCTGACCTAAATGCAGTTTAGCAACTTCGGGCAAAGAGTTACACCTACAATTAGGAGTATATATGCCTACCCTCTTACAAAAGTGGGATGGGACACATGCAACTCAAAATACAACCGTAAAGATAGTATTTGTGACTTCATGGACATATTTTAGGCATAAATGAGTGTGTCCGTCTGTAACACAACTGGTGCTCATGTAAAGTGCTCTGATACCTTCCGGTCTAGTTCACACTATATAAAACTCAAAAAATAAAACAATAAAAATAATAAATCAACCAAATGCCGTTCTACATAGCATAGGCAGAGATCTCCACCTACATTATTCAGATCTACAAATTAGAAATAATAGCAACACAGACATAACTGACAACGATTACCACCAAGAGCACATAAATGAAGGCTACATGCTGGGATCTGCCCTCTTTCCTAAGTGCTGCATGACGATGTGGAGCCAGACATCAGGTACAGTGGTGTTGTGTCACTGTGTGTGTTTATTTGGGGCATTCGGCGTGTTACGATGTGTGGGTGTGGATGCGTATAGAGTGGTAGTATGTTTATATTTTAAAAATGTGTTGTAAAGGCGTCTGCAATGTATACAATGATATGACCATTACTTTTTAGGTCGAGCTAGACAGTGCATGCACTGTCTCTTCGAGACCTGCTGTAATCTGTCTCTGTACTTCTAGTCCATCCCCTTTCTTGGCATTTCTGTTAATTTGTCCATGTCAGTGTCCTTTAAAAATCCTTGCTTGCTAGTTGTCAGTCCTGCCTCTTTGTCCCTCCTTTCTCTCTTCTGTTCCACCCACAGAGCAGGGACTTAGTACTGTCTCATTCCGCCATGGTTCTATATCTGTTCTTAGGGAGACTCTTTTTTAGGTCTCGCCTGAGCCAGCGCATGCGCTGCCCTGCGAGACATTTAGTAAGTGTGCTTTTCAAAGTGCTGCCAGAGGCTTTTGCTGGCTACCAGCTTGCGTTCACGCGAGCGTGCACACGCGCAGCCACCAGCTTTCAGCGCCCGATCAGGCGCCATCTGGTTTTCCTCTCACTTGATTGCTTTCTCAACGCTCCTCCGCCCCTCCCCCGCCGCGTCTTGCGTTAATTGCAAACATATGTGCAAACGCGCTGCTTTCACTTTCGCTCGCGCACCACTTTTGAAGCCGGGCTTGTTTTTCCAGTCATCCCGACTGCCACAAATAAACCCTCGTTTGTTTTGCTTGCAAGCTGCCTGTTAAAAATGCATCTTAAATCTGAGCCCCAGTGCTTCTTTTGAAGTCTAATGAATCCCAGCCCTTCTGTCCCGCTGCAACCCCTGACGCCTACATTCAACCCCCCAGTAACCCGACACATCCCGCAGGCTGCGTATCCGACTACCACAAGAAACTCTGAGGAGAGGACAGACCAGAAACTCTGAGGCGAGGAGAGAGACCCTGTGAGGAGGGGGTCGACGCACGTCTGTCTGTCAGGGTCTGGCACCAGCCCACTGCGCACTTTACATACCATGGAGGTACAGTAAAGTGCATCCTGGCCACCTGAACCTCGCCCCTGCCGACCCTTCTCACACCCCACCCCGGAGCCTCCGCGTGACGCTGTCCTGAGCGCCAACATGAAAGGTACGTGTCCCCAGGATGCTCTGTGCGTGGTGACCGCGCGCGCTGGCTGCGGTGAGCTGTACCCGTGCCATCCCACCTGCGCCTGGGTGCAAAACTTCATTCACAGCGCGGGCTGTGAGGATTCTGCGCACAACTTCCATCCTGGAAACAACTAGACTGCACGAACACATCAGAGAGACACATGTGCCCGATGAAAGAGAGAAAGTGTACCCTGCTTTTGTATAACAAATAGCCAGCCTCTTAGCACTGTGCATGTTGGTGTTTCTGGTGTGCAATCTCTATAGCGCTTAACTGTCAGGTGCCCAGGCGCTTGTCTGCGCATTATCCAGGGTGTCATATTTAAGATGTGCTGATTGTGGGGCTGCTGGCCTGTGTTTATTTTTGTTCTTTCTTATGTATGTAATTGTATAATATATGCTGATTTTGGGACTGGCTTTGTTTATTTTTGTATTGCCTTAAGTGTGTAACTGTTTAAGATGTGCTGATTGTGGAGCTCGTTGGCGTTTATTTTTGTTAGGGTCTCTTGTGATTTCCCGAAGATGTGCATTTTTAGTCCTTTTCTTTAAAACCTGTGACTCTTGAGGGACGCGTGTGATAAGTCCCTTGTGCAGGACCACTCTGTACGTCTCTGAATCACTGTAACTTTAGTATAGGCACGCATTCAGCTTCACGCAGCAAACGGCTGCTGAACAGAACAAAGCCATCATTTCGCATTTTGACCTCCTGCGGCACACATTTCCCCTCGACCACCTATAAGCTTTCTTTGTTTGGTTTTCTTTTCTCTCTCTCTTTTCCTTTGCTGTTTTTGAAAACAGCCTCTTCCGCCAAGGTTTTCTGATGTCCTCAGCTCTGCTCCTCAACATCTGGCAACCATTAGGTGCCAATGGAGGCTTAACTGGCTTGTGAAATTTGTTTGGCATCCTTCTCTCCTCGAGATCCACTGGCTGGAAAATATTTATTCTTTACATCTGCTGCAGCTGAAAAGAAGGGGAAAAAACCGTAAAGTTCCATTTGAAACATGCTGCTTTCAGTTTAGGAAACCCGGACTCTGGTAGCACAGACGAGGGAAGAAAGCGGCCCAGGGTTTGTTGGGGGGGGGGGGAAGGGGCTGTACACAGGCTGTGAAGAGGGTGCTGGTCACCTATAGATCAGAACCCCAAGTGACTGTGTAAAATGTTAAAGCTGTTTGGTGAAGGCTGTGAAGAGGGTGCTGGCCACCTAGATCAGAACCCCAAGTGACTGTGTAAAATGTTAAAGCTCTTTGGTGAAGGCCTAGTGCTGGTTTACATATATCATAAACATGCCGGCGCAATTTTGCTCCACCCTTTCTGTGTTACATGGACAGCCTTGGGATGGGTGCAATTTTACACCAATATTAATCAACTCACGTAGATTGTGTTAGTATCTAAAGTGTTAACATTCTTTGGTGAAGGTCTCGTGTTGGATTACGTAGTTTACACACATACCAGTGCAATTTTGCACCAATATTTCTGGGTGGCATCTATAGCATCAGAACGGGTGGAGTTTGGCGTTAACATCTCCTGGTTACTTAGATTGCCTCAGTACGTGTGCAGTTTTGCTTCAACGTTGCTTCAACTACCCCTCTACCCCTCTTCTACCCCTCTACCCCTCTTCTACCCCTTTTCTACCCTTCTACCCCTCTTCTACCCCTCTACTACCACTCTACCCCTCTACTCTACTACCCCTCTACTACCCCTCTTCTACCCCTCTACTACCCCTCTACCCCTCCACCCCTCTACCCCTCTTCTACCACTCTACCCCTCTTATTTATTTATTTATTTATAAAGTTTTATATAGCGCGAACATGACCGACGAGGGTATCAGAGCGCTTTACAATATACAGTTATTAAACATTAGATGGTTGAGGTAGTATACATACATTCGGTATTCGCCATTCAGTACAAAAGAGGTAGATAGTAGTATATGGGTAGCATAGGTGACTAGTAGTCATCATTTGAAAGGTTTTATAAAGCGCGGGCTAGACCCGGAGGTATCAGAGCGCTTTACATGAGAATCAGACCATAGTTGCAGGTTACATCGTTACAAAGTTTACACAGTTATTAGAGCATAGCTACATAATTACGAGACAAACAATAAGGACATATACGTAAGGGAAAAAGCAGACAAGGGGAGAGATTCAAGGGGAGAGGGGGTAGGAGCAGGGGAAGTAGACATAGATTGAAGGGGAAAGAGGAGGGGGAGGGTGAAAGACACAGCAAGAAAGAAGAGGGGAGAGTGACGGGGGCACAAACCGGTAAACGCGTAATAGCTGCGTCCAAAGTCCAGTAAACTGTGATCCCAGGGGAAGTGGCATCATTCCCCCATCTCCGTTGCGAGAGGCTCCCTATTATGCAATGGACTCTCTCAGAGGGGTCTCTGAGACTCCAAGGCCTACCTACTGGATCCTTCCCCAAAAAGGGGAGAGGGAGTGCTTTGGCAAGGGGCGCCATACCAAACCTCAACTGTGAGTGGCTCCCTTAGCGCAGTGGACTCTCTCAGAGGGAACACTGAGACTCCAGAGTATAAATATTGGATCTTTCCCCAACAAGGGGAGAAGGAGTGCTTAGTCAAAGGGCACAAGGGACAGGGGGCTAGGCGGCGTAGCAGATAGGGGGAGAGATTCAGGGGAGAGGGGATAGGAGCAGAGGAGGTAGTCAAAGAATGAAAGAGGGAAAAGCGGTGGGGGAGGGTGAGAGACAGAGCATGAAAGAGGAGGGGGAGGGTGAAGGGGGTACAAACCGGTAGACGAGTAAAAGCCGCGTCCAAGGTCCGGTAAGCTGTGCTCCCAGGGGAAGTGGTATCATTCCCACATCTCCGCTGCGAGGCTCCCTTTACGCAGTTGACTCTCTCAGAGGGGTCTCGGAGACTCCAAGGCCTACCTCTTCTACCCCTCTTCTACCCTACTACCCCCTCTACTACCCCTCTTCTACCCCTCCCCTCTACCCCACTACTACCCCTCTACTACCCCTCAACCCCTCTTCTACCACTCTACCCCTCTTCTAACCCCATTCTACCCCTATTCTATCCTTCTACCCCTCTACCCCACTTCTACCCCTTTTCTATCCCTCTTCTACCCTGCGGTGGACTAAGTGGCAGCCGGAGCCTGATAGCACTGCTTGTCCTTTAAGAGAAAAAAAAGCATTGGCATAGCCAATAGGTCTCGCCTTTGGGACCTTATAAGTGTTTAGTTATGCAGCACAACATCCTTGGTACAACAACATCAACTATTGCATGGCTAAGCACTTATAAGGTCCCAAAAGCGAGACCTATTGGCTATGCCAATGCTTGTTTTCTTGGTTTCCTGCTCTGTTACTGTTTGTCTGTGTTCAGCTTCAGCGCCCTACCTGCTTACATATAAATATAGCATTCTTCCTCCCACTGCCTCTTAATGCCACAGTTGTGTAACTGTGGCCTCCTGCCCCATTGTTGTATAATTTTTAGCATTTTTTTAAAATTTTGGATGTCGATCGGCAATAGGGCTTCTTTTGGTAAGATATTTGGTTGTTTTGGGGCTTTCTTTTAAGGGGGATTGGGCTTGTTTCTATGTGTTTAATTTCGTTAAACTACGGCCCCTTGAATAACCCAGCCTGTGAAAGCAGCCGATCCGCCCACCAAGCACCCTCTTCAGACTTGTGTAAATTAGTGACGCAGACTCCATTTCATGCCTACTGTTGTCAGGCAGGCATTATCGCTTATTGCCTCTGCCTGCTTCCTTCCCTGCGTCCGCATTTGAGCAAGAACAAGGCATCCCCTGCAGTGCCAAGTCGGCCAAAGAGCTGGCTTTCTTGCCCATACGCACGTACAGGTCCCAGTTCGCACGAGTCTTTGTGCTGTTTCATGATGCTGGGCTTCTAATAGCGCGATGATGACAACACAAATTGTTTGGAGCAGCTGCAGAATTAAATGGCGAGAGGTAGCGCGTTTGAGAAGTCGCACACCTTTGAAGGAAAATAAACAGCTTATCACGAAGAATGTGTTGAGGCTGAAATTACAAGTATTCAGATAGAGATAGGCTGGCTATTTGAGGCAAGCAAATTCTTTGGATTAGCAAAATAATACTATCGCGTTATAGTGAAGAATGTGTATAGTACCAGAACTCTAATTTTCACTGCCTTACGTTTTTTCACTCGTTCATACTTGAAACACGCGCGATGCCTCGATGCTACTAAAATCAGTTTCACTATATGCGCACAAATATAAGACAGACATTTCAATGGGGAGAAATGCAATCAGGGTCTGTTATTTTGTTTTTCAATCACCGCTCTCAGTACTGTATTGGGCGCACGGCGGGGAAACGGACAGCACTGGAAAGGACGGTAGACCTTTGGTGATTGTCTCCGTTGTGCTTGCACATTACTCGGAAATAACATGCACCGGGGGTCATACTTCCATTTACAAATATCATATGCACATGCATGCATTGATTTCTACAACAACAGGGTTTCTGCGTCGTCTTTCAACGAAGAAGCCAGCATGGGGTAAAAAAAGAATTGCGCGCCAGAGGATGGTTGCCAGCTGATCACCGCTACATTATTATATCCAACAGGAGCCATTTTCCTCCTCCTCGTTGCTTGCTGAGGCTTTTGTGTTTTCTACTTTCAAAATCGAATCATCGTAGTCAATGATATCCAATGGTGCTCTTTCTTTCTAAACATCATTTCACTCCTATTCCTTTAAACTCCGAGTCGGGTGTGCTTTCGTGCCCCTGGTACATGAACGGAACTCACAGAAAAATAAACGTAAACAAATATTCCTGCTGAGTTTTAAGGAATTCCACGATAAAGTTACTTATGTCATGCCACTCGTATTAATTCAAAAAGCCTAGTTTATCTGAAACGTGTTTTTTTTCCTGTTTCTAAAAAACCTTGTGGCCTAAGCTGAATCAAGTTCCATTATAAATAGGAATCATTATTATTTCTCCTCTTCAAACCCCGGTCAGCCTTTCCCAAGTTTCCTTCCTCTGAAGAGACACTTCATTCGTCATTAAATCCCTTTGTTTATTTCCAAGGTACGGGGGCCCTCCACAAAGGTTTCAGTATGGGGCACCATCACAGGTTGGCAGCGCCAAAGCTCCTGCAGGCTGCCCGGGGTCCACGAAGGAGACCCGCTAAGAGGGCGGCCGCCTTAGTGCCACAGGAGGGCACAGGAGGCAGCCTTCCAGTGTTTGGGACCCTCGGGTCCAGTGTGCCGCGTCACTTCCGGGGAGGGGGCGAGGTACATATACCTCTCCCCGCCCCCTGGGTGCCCTCTTGGCCCATTCCCCTGACGCCGTTTGTCGCGCTGCTGGTATGGTGGACACGCTGTCCTGAGGTCGCGCCGTGCGAGGTGAGTGCAGGCAATGCCCCCCACCCCGGTACCACTTCGTGGCTACCCCTGGTGGGACACCGTCCCTGCTTCAAATCCTTCTGTCTGGCTCCAGCATTTGGCCTGCCGGTGGTGGGGCCGGTCCTTGCAGGAGGGGTTTGGGGGACGGGGGCAGGACATTGGGGATTTGGTCATCCCAGCCCCTCACCGCACTGGCAACCCGACACATACCGTGCAGCCCGATTACTATGAGCGGCAAGCTCATTAACCATAGGCTCCGCATGCGATCTCGCCCCCCGCACCTTTGGGAGGCCTCGGTGGAGTGGCAGCTAGGAGCGGCCAGCAGCGGGCACAAACTGGTCTTAGCCGTACTGGGCGAGTCAGCAGGGAGCGGTGTAGCTGTTCACCGCATCAGCTGCTTGGTGCCACGGGGTCAGTGTCAGGCGGGCCTCGGCGCCTCTGGTGCTCTGATCAGGGGGGCGTTCTCCTTCCCCTCCGCCGGTTTCAGATATCGAGCCCCTGCTGCTGCTGCGCTTCTGATCGCGGGAGTGCAATTAGCCCCTCCCCGATCTCCCTATCAGGGTAGTATCCAGGGCAGGGCGGCCAGGCCTTTCTGGCGGTCCGTCCTGGGGAGGGGGGGGGGGGGGGTAGAACAGCGCTCACACTGTGTGTTCCTGGATGGAACCGGGTAGTGGCAAGAGGTACTCTTCCCCCCTTCTCTGGGGGGGGGGCGAGGCACAGAAGGCCGCGCCAGCTGGGAGCCTACGTGGTTGCGGGTGCCCTCGGTCCGCGTGGGTTTGTGGCGTGGGGGAGCTTATTGGCCCGTAGTGGTATCTGGGGGCTGCAGCGGGTGCTGCGGAGGCTCTCCCTTCTGGGAGCTATGTTCCGGCGGTGGTCACGCAGTCCGGACGTGGCCGTCGTGCCGGGCCCTGAGCCGCTTCTATTTTTGCCCCTGTACTGGACATCTCGACCCCCTACCGGCCACGTTTCGGCCGCCCCGTCCTGGCACAGGGAGCTGCTCACAACACGTGACTGGCATCACATGGGGGAGGCCTTGCCCGGTCACTGGTCGGGCCTGCCTATGCCCCGGCTGCTTGGTACACACCAGGCTGCCGCACAGGTGGAGGTCTGCTCGATGGTTGAGGCCGAGGGCCCGCTGCTCTTCGCTGGGAGCGTGGGGCTGTGCCCGGGCCCCACAATGGGATATGTCGGGGTTTGGTTCCTGCATCTCCGCATCGTGTCAACGGTACGGAGTGCCTGAGGGGCCGGGAAGGGGTTGCAGGCTGCCAGGGGTATCTTCACCGTATGGGGAAGGGGGGAACAAGTTTGATTATGGTCCGTCGGTTTAGGGATGGGAAATGGTGAATACTGCCATACCGGAGATAGGGGAGCCGGGGCTCACCTGGTGCTCTGGGGCACAGTTGGTGGTCTGCTTTGCGGTTCTGTTTGTGTATGAAAAGGTTCCGGTCATTAAAAGTGCCCTGCTTAACTAAATGGCTGTATTTCATGCTCCCTGCCATCATTGTAAAGTGTGCTCCGGGTGGACCTTAGGCCATTGAGGCCGACGCGGTATCTGCAGTGACGGATGACTTTACCCATTCAGATATAAGGCACCTTTCCCCCGTCTAGCTAGATTTCCGGTCGGTGGGGAGGACAGCAGCGCAATTTGATATGCATGCTCCTGATCACATGTACTGCGATTGATTAAAATCATTTTGCTGGCCCGGTCTTCCGCCTCATGCGGTGTGGCGTCGGGCAGAGCTGCCAGCTCCTGGCTACGGTGGGTGCCAGGGTTGGAGGGAGGGGGAGCCAGCTGAGCGCGAGCTCCTTCCGTTCACTTGTCCAGGGTAGCGGCATTAGAGGCGCTTCCCGCTCCTCTCGTTTCCGGCACAGGCAGCAGAAGGGTTTTGTGCTGCTTGTTGCGGGTCGTGCCGGGGCCAGCAGCCTGAAGTCAGTTACGTCGCCTCGTGACAGTGTATTGGTTTTATGGGGAAGTTAAGTTTATTGTCTGAACAACTTGCTCGTTGTCTTACTCGCAGCACCTTCGCGGGTTGGGGGTTCACACGACTGTGCCGATCGGGGGCGGCCTGGCACCGGATGGCGGACCGCAGGCTTGTCCAGCGCAGACCCCGGGGTCGACAATGTTGAGACGATAGGGAAGTATGTACGAAGGGTGGAACCACGCTCGCCCAAATGCCAACTTACAGTTGAGTCTCTTCCTTGTTGCTCGATAAATCAGGACGGCACAATGAATGTGTGCACGTTGATTTCAGTGTTGCGGCCTATACATGAGGGTTATGCAGGTGTTTTAGGAGTACAGTTATTTACACCTCACTCGGCCATCTGCGAATGTACTACTCATCGTCGGGGCAATGCTGTGTGTTTTCTGATTGCTGTTTGATTTATGCAAGGAGTTGTGAAACACTGGGACAAGGATGGAGGCCAGTCACGTGCAGGCGGGTCATGACAAACGGTGAGCTGCTCGAACGTTACAGGTGGCACCCTCCACGGTTTCTTGATATATGGAGTGCACAAGGTATATTGTGTGTTGTTTTCAGGTTGCAGTCTACAGATTCTGCATCATCAGAGCAATGCAATTTCGTTACGATGGAACAGTATTTTATTTAACGGACGCTGACGGCCAGTTAAACCAGTCTACATTGTTTGGTTTGGCGCACGAGTCCGTCAGGGCGCTTTCTGGGGCCGGCACCTGCACTTAAATGTGGGCACCGGCACTTACGATAGCTGCTCAATCAAAAAAGAGCAGAAAATTATTTGTTTTACAATCCCACTCATGTTAAAAACAACTAATACTTGCCAGCCAAACAATTCTTAAAGCTTGGGGGGGCTCCACCAGTCTGAATGGTCACACTTATGCAGTGGGATGGTTAGTAGTTGGGAAAGGTCAGGCGCTGGCAGGGGCAAGGTGTGGCACAAATTGGGGTGGCCTCATCTCTAGGACAAAGCCCCAGTCCGGACTTGTATCGCGAGTACTGCTTACTTACATCATGCAACTAGCGACCATTGTCAAAGCAATTAGTCATGCTATGCTGGCTGTGGGCATCTTACTTGTTATATCATATATCCGGATGCAATGAAGGAAACAGACACTGGCAAGTCGGGCGGCTCACTAGTCTAGGCACAAATTCTTATGTACGTGTGTTGGGGTCTGTTGTGTCCCCGGTAGCGTCTCTTTACAGCGAGGTCACTACATGGTCCCTAGACTCAGCGCGGGCGGATGGTTGTTCACTGGGGACTTGTATCCCTAGACAGACAGTGCGATCCTTTTCCTCGGCGTGGCGCACCAACACCTCTGGGACCAGTTACATTATACTAGGCTACGGAAGGTATGGCTTGGGCGGACCTCCATGTGGAGGGAAGGAGGTTCTCGGACCATCTGGCCAACAAGTATTCTCCTGTATATCGAGGCGGGTGGGAAAAGTTTCCCTGTGCTAAATTGGACCAGGTGGTTCCCGGTGCTCGCACCGTCACTTAATTCGACACCGGCGATGGTGACAGCTCGCCACTATGGGCGCTGTCTCTCTATTTTACAGATGACCACAACAACGGGCAATTATTAATCCAATACATTATAATTCCATTGCCTGCTGAACATGCCATTCTCATAGCACTTGGGGCTGGAATAGTCGGAAGTGTCACACTTGCACAAATGCTTGGTTTGTAGTTGTGATGTTACTAGGATTTGCAGCAGGGCAGGAGACATGTTTGGCGCAAACTGAAGTGACCTCTGAAGTGAGGAGGGCCAACTTGTGCGGGGGGTGAATTTGCAGACATAGGACAAGGCATACATCCTTGGTGCCGTTTGACTAAGGGGACAACGCAGTAAGAGTAGGGTTTGTATTTAGTGCATTGAGCGGATCCTCGCGGCTCTGCCAACAAGGTCCTTGGGCCACTGGGAGTGAGGGATGGTGCCCTCTCTCTGTCTTAGTGGATGCATGCTGCTACTGCTGGCTAGTAGAGGCGGGCAGGAACTGGCTAGCCACTGATCCCACTAGGGAACATGACTGACTTTTGTGGGCTGCTGTTGAATGTAAGGGATACCCAATTTCACGATATATGTGAGCTCACCTGGGGAATTACTTGGTTGGTCATTTAAGGTCAGCTTCTAGCAAGTTTTTAGGCCACAGATTCAATGGGACGTTGCACATTCCTTTTGCCTTCTAAATAGGTAGACCTACATTGGCAGAGTCCGCTATCCGCGCTTGAAAAGTTTATATTCAATCTCCCTTGGGCACAGGCTGCGGTTCTGGTGGCAAAAGTCTGATTAATGTGCCTGGATACAAAGTTCGTTATGGTCGTACTGCTTTACCATAACTGCTGTGAGGAAGGTTTATATCAGCACAGTACGCATCAGTTTCGTGTAGAAGGAATGCGGTGCCACGGGGTGGCTCAGAACAGGCAACGTCACATGATGTATGTTGGTGGGGCGTGTGCGGTTAGGAACACGCTTAGGCGGCCGGATCATTGGTCGCAGAGCCCTTATTTGGATGTACTGGGAGCATTCTGTTTACAGGACATGTGCTCACTTGCCAACGGCTATTCACGTGTCAGTTGTATGTGTTCCCCCATGCGGATGGAATTTAACTGCCCTTGACTGGCCAGTGAGTCTTCTTGCGCTCAGGTCAGGTGAGCAATAACTTTGGGTGTTATGGTGTCTGTGGTAAGTTCTGGGCAGGGAGACTCAGGCCAGATCCCACCCTTTGGTCGACCAGGACATCCTGTGCATACCCCTTCTGCGGGGATAATTTCAGGGATGGGTCATAAGATTCAGAACTTGTTAGCAGGGACTCAGCAACCCCTAGGCGCACCCTGGCAGGGTGCGACTAGCCACATGTAAGCCTCGGTGGCGGGGCGAGTAAGGGATGCTTGGTCTGCACGCAGGGGCAGGCGATTTCTTTTGGGGTTAGCTCTGCAGGCTACACTGCGCCCTGGTTTTAACAGACTAGGATATGCAGTGAATTTTGTGGCAGGCATGCGCCAAGAGATGGGTCTTTCGATACATCTATACCTGGTTTAGTTCCTGGCCACGGAGTGGCTGCGGGACACTCTGGTGTTGGAGGTGGTCAGCCGGTTGGCAGGCCTTCTAGATGGGGGTTCTAGCTCAGGCGTGTCCTGGTAAGGTTTCAGGAGCCAGAAGTCGGCCCTGGGATACAATTTCACTGGCCGGTGGAGTGGCTGAAATGAAAGGGGCTTGTGTTTGACCTCTCGGTCACAGGTTCAGATCATGGTAGGCCCACTTAGAATTTTATCCTTATGAGGTCGATATAACGAGTACCATCGAGTAGAGTAACAATAAACATGTTATGCAGCGCCAAGACATCATGGGGTGATCGGATTCCCAATTACAGTCAGAAACGGAAATTGGAAAGGATTTTGTGAAGGTACCGGGCTCACTCAGCAGTGTAGAAAGCGGGAGACTTTGCGGTAATTTCTCCCGCCCTATAGCCTTGGCAGCCAGCCAGGTTGTGGAAGTTGTCATCCAACAAGTGTGCTGCGGTTAAAAAATTGGGGGAACTCTGGGTTAAAGCACTAAGGGGCTACAAAGTACTAAAGAACAGGTGGCATTACAGGTATTCAAGAAAGGGCAGATATTTATACACATGGTTCCCCTCCTGTTCCCACTGTCTGTCTGCTCCCTGGTATACTAGCAGAAGTTTGGGAGGGCAAGACGTCACCTAGGGTGGGGACTGGCGTAATTCGAGGGGCATGCTCCACAAGCGCTATACACAAAACTGGGTGAGGGGAAGTAAGGCGGGCTTGATGCTCTAACTTCTACCTGCATTGGCACATCTGGGCAAGGCGAGTGCCCCGGATACGGGGTCCCCCTTAGTGTTTCAGACTCAGCAGGACATGCTTGCAGGTGGGGCGATGGGAATCCCAAGGGCTATAGGGTACAGCCGGCCGTAAGCCACCCTGGGGAGGGGCCGGAAGACAGGTTAAGAGATCACGTACAGGTGAATTTTGAGCTTGCCGAAGGTACCCCTGTGATGCACCTGATGCTTGGTGTGGTGTGGTCTTATGGTGCCGAATTAAGTGCCAGCTTGAGTAGTTATATAGAATGGCTTCCTGGCATTGCTTTAATTTTCCGGGGCCAAAGGTATGGGTGATTGGCCATTCATGCGTTCTGAGAGTGGCACGAGGGGCGGAAAGCATGAAATGGAGGCATGGGCAAACGATTATGCAGCCACTCATTCCGCATAGGAGCAGCCACCACAGCGTTTAGGGCAGGCCTGCCAGCTGAACGCATCAAACAGGTGGGGCGCTGGGAGTCTCAGTGTTACAAGAGATACATACGGTCTTGAAGGCCACTGAAATGAGCCTACGGACTGAGGGGAAGGGAAGGTACGGACACTCTTGGGGACGGCCAGAATGTTTGCAGCACTTTATTGCCGGTGGCTTGCAGGTGTAATAAGTGCTTTTGTTTATTAAGAGATGTGCAGGGAGGCAACAATAACTTCTGGCAAGGACAACTTTAGGGACGTCCAGAACATTCTGCGGCACTAGATGCTGGTGGCTTGCACGGAAGTGTAATGTGTACATGTTAATTTTGGAGATGTGCAGTAAGTCAAAAAAAGAAATAAAAAAAAAAAAAGAAAGAAACTTTGCAAACTTTCATCTCTTTAATTGCCAGGAACAATGGTCTGGGTGATTGGCCATTCAGGCATCTTACGAGTATCACGGTGGGCCGAGAGCAGGAACTGGAGGCACGGCCTAACGGCCACAGACACTATCTGGCTAGGATACCCAGGCATGCGCTGGACCTGCTTGCTAAAGAAGCTGCAGCAGAATGTGGGGGGGGGATTCCTCCTCCTAATGTGTTGGTCATACACCTGGGAGGGAATGACCTGGCAGCCCTCGGGAGAAGGGCACTGCTTCAGGACATGACTGGCACCATGTGTAAATTGAGCAATCAGCTGGGGGCATGTGAAATATGGTGGTCGGAGATAACGCCCCGGTGGGTGTGGCAGGGCGCACGATCTAAGGAAGCCATGGAGGTCTCTCGCAGGAAGGTTAACAATGCCATGAGAGAATTCACGGAGCAAAGGGGTTTTGGTTTCATCCGGCATTGGTTACTGCACTCTAAGGTCACAGGGTGTTGGAAGAGGACAGGGTTCACCTATCCAGAGTGGGGATGGACCTGTTCCTGCTTGATCTGGGGGAAGCGTTGAAGACAGCGGGGTGTAAGTAAGGGAGTCTACCTTGGTGGGGAGCTCTGGGGTGACGGTGGCCACACCCAGAGCTGTGGCGGAGTTACAGGGCGATCCAGAGGCTGTAGGTACATACGGGTACCATGTACAGAAGCACAACAAGGGTGCAAAGGCCAAATATCCACAGGGAGGTCCTCGCGTTGGACCCTGGAGGAGCGACGGCGCCCCGTTAGTCCTACGGGCGGTTGTGGACCTGAGCAACCGGGGGTTGCCTGGCAGGCTCCGCCCCGTATGGGGCGTGAGCAGGGGCGTGGGCTGTTGGTCCACTGGTGGGAGGGGTCTTCCCTCCCCCAAAATATGGCAAACGCCGTTGGGGAGGCCACGGTGTAATTTGGCTCATCAGGTGGCAGGCGGCGAGGGGCTGCCTGCCTTGGGATCGCCCGTAAGATAACCCACCATGTTGGCATATTTGTAATGCTAATAAACCTGCAGCAGTTTTCTCCACAAAAGGTGTCTTGTCTGGTTATTTCTATAGGAGATTGCTGTATGGTGGGGTGGCGAGTGTTGCCGATATTGGCACTATGCAGGCTGCCCGGGGTCCACGAAGGAGACCCGCTAAGAGGGCGGCCGCCTTGGCACAGGAGGCACAGGAGGCAGCCTTCCAGTGTTTGGGACCCTCGGGTCCAGTGTGCCGCGTCACTTCCGGGGAGGGGCGAGGTACATATACCTCTCCCCGCCCCCTGGGTGCCCTCTTGGCCCATTCCCCTGACGCCGTTTCCTCCCTACCGCATACCCGGCGTTCAGGCAGTGGGTGTAGGGGGGGTTTTTTTGTCTAATGTATTATTTTGTGTTGCAGGCGGAGTTACAGGGCGATCCAGAGGCTGTAGGTACATACGGGTACCATGTACAGAAGCACAACAAGGGTGCAAAGGCCAAATATCCACAGGGAGGTCCTCGCGTTGGACCCTGGAGGAGCGACGGCGCCCCGTTAGTCCTACGGGCGGTTGTGGACCTGAGCAACCGGGGGTTGCCTGGCAGGCTCCGCCCCCGTATGGGGCGTGAGCAGGGGCGTGGGCTGTTGGTCCACTGGTGGGAGGGGTCTTCCCTCCCCCAAAATATGGCAAACGCCGTTGGGGAGGCCACGGTGTAATTTGGCTCATCAGGTGGCAGGCGGCGAGGGGCTGCCTGCCTTGGGATCGCCCGCAAGATAACCCACCATGTTGGCATATTTGTAATGCTAATAAACCTGCAGCAGTTTTCTCCACAAAGGTGTCTTGTCTGGTTATTTCTATAGGAGATTGCTGTATGGTGGGGTGGCGAGTGTTGCCGATATTGGCACTATATCTTAGCCACCCCTTCAAAACGTGAGATGACTTCTTAGTAAAGTAACCAATTAAGAATCAGAATATGTTTTTCCTCTATTAGCTCTATTGTTCCCTCAGACCATGGTGGTGTCCCTGTGATGCCTTTGAGACCTAAATAAGACAGCATATACACACCGTCTGCTCTCACCTGCCCCTGTTCGCAGGCTCATTCTCCTATCTCTCAAAACGTCCGAGTGGGACGCACTGGAGCAAAACAGAAACTCTGCCATGACGCCAGCTTTTCTCTTAAGACTTAAGAGGTGTCAGTCTATGTAGTTTATGTGCCTAGACACCACAGGATAAAGCATTTCATGGTGGTGGCAGTTACCCGGGGCCTTTATCTCCGCTCTTAGTCACAACTGGACAAAGTTGTTCCATGAGAAGTCAAGGGTGTCATTTTTAGGTGTGGGGAAGCAGTGTTTACCTACAGTTACAACTTGTGGGGTGACAGATAAATTGTTGCAGCGTGGGGGGCATTTGTAGCTATTCGTAATGTTTCCTTTACTACGCTCCTTTCTAGTTCCATGCTAACCTCAGAAAAGGTCGGGGTTTCCCTGACGCTGCAATGACCACCCCTTGGGACATGGTCACTCCCCTGGTTTAAACCGGAAATCGTAGGACTTTTGGATGTCTGTTTCAGTTTTTATTTTGTGCATGTTGCCTCATGTTTCCAGTTCAAACGTCTGGGTTTTATTCGGGTTAGCTTTTTCCACGGAGACGAGGACTTACTTGGCCTTTGCAGCATTACATCAACTTTATCCTTGCTTGTGCAGCTGGTGCTTCTTTTATGAGTTTTATGATATCTCTGTAATGGGAATTCATTTGTTTTTAGTGGGGGCGTTTGACTGAAGGGCTGGGTTTTACAATAAATACAATCTGGTGTTCCACATGGGGTATAACAATTTACCAGATAGGTGAACTTAATGTGCCTTAAAATTACTGTTACTACTAAAAATAGGTTGTGTTGGTAGCATAGAATTACAATGCTATGCTACTAACACAACCTACTTTTATTAGTAACAGTAACTATAAGGCACATTAAGTTCACAGTTCACCTTCTATATGGTAAATTGCTATATCCTACGTGTAACACCAGATTGTAATTATTGTGGTAACCATGCTCCCCCTGACCTCCACCCCCCCCCGAATGAAACTTCTAAATAAAGCCTACTTGGATTCCGATCAGCTGGTACAAACAAGTGCCCAAAACTCCAGCTGATTGTGCATGCGGCTGCACCGTCCATTCAGATGTTTATCTTACACGCACAATTACTTTAATTCACTTTAAAAAGGATCTTCTGTAAGAAAACAAAAAAAGTGTAGTTTCCCATGTCCGTATTTACATTGCGCCAATGACTTCAGCTCGGGTTTGAGCTATATACAACTGCCCCAAAAAATGCTGTTCAAGCCCCTAACAGCAAGTAATTTCACTGCACACCATACCCCATAATTCCTCTACACACGACCTACATCCACTCCAATCCAAAACACATACATAAAACACATTTACAACGCCAGTAGCTCTAAATCTCGCAAATGCGAGACCTATTGCATTGAAAATTCTTGTTCATTTTTTTGTCATTTATGCAATAGGATGTATGTATGTAAGTGACTGCAATGCCTACAGTGATATGACAATTTTTCATTTCACGTATTTTAATTTTATTTTAGGCATTATGCTTTGTGGTAGTAGTGTTATTCTCTACCTTCACTAACTTCTAAGTGATTCACTTGCAGTAGTACCTTTGAGTGGCCATGTAAGGTGTGACTTACTCCAAAGCCAGGCTGGAAAAGATTTGATCCTGTTTGGGCTGTAGTACTCTAGTACTACTGGTTATTGTAGCTTTAGTGAATGACAATTACCTTACCCTTTTGTTGGTGTGTGTTTGCATTTTATTAAACTTCCCTGTGCACCTCCATAATTTTCTCTTTGCTCCTCCCTCTTTTTAGTAGATATTCCCTATTGTAGCTTTCCCTATTTTCCAGCCACTCTCCGGTGCCACTCCCACATATACACCTCAAATGTAGACCTACGTGTGCATGGTTCTCCGTACTTGTGGGGGAGTGTCCGCACATAAGAGATATGACCACCATACATGGAAATCCTTGTCTGTACCTCTATGCATTGCACTTATGAGTACGTTAATTAGTATTACAGGAGTATTACTATACATACTTGTAATGTATTCGTGAACTGAGTTTTTATTTTTTTACAACTTAGCATGGTGGTCTCAACCAATCAACATATGGTGTATCCCATGAAAATATGGATGAACACCACTGACGACTCGGACCTCTGCTCCTGCTTTCTAGATTTGCTTACAGCTCTGTTCTCAAAAACAAAGACTAACTCAGAGCTCATCACCTGATAATAGCCAGTCTATGTTAACGTTCAGCTGTTAATAATAAAGCACCAGAAACTCCTGGTAATATCCAAAACAAACACATTAAACTCTTGATAAACCTATACATTTCCTCCTGATAACATCCAAAACACACCCCTCATCCATTCACCAATGGTTTTGTTCTTCATAATCCATAGACACAATCACTAAGACATCTGCATTTGATAACATGCACATTTTGACCTCATAATGAACTGGTCTACTATTTCCCAGAGTCTAGAAGGTACAGCTCCAAAACTCTATTTCTCTGTCAGAGATCAATCAATCAATAATTATTTATTCAATTATTAGTGTGAGAAGTTGGCCTGGTATATGCTGTCCACTAATTAAAGTGGGCACCCTGTACCAGTCCAAACAACCCTTATGGTGATTTAAGAGGTCAAAGATAACCTTAGAAAGCTATCCAAGTGGTAGCTGTGGAGAGCAGCCTTCAGGCTTAGTCTTGAAGGAGTGTTAAGCAGCTTGTTTTACCAGAATGCAACCTTATAGTATTGGTTAAATGAAAGGAGAACCACACAGTAGTTATAAAAATATGTATTTGTTAATATAACACTCTCTAAGTACGACACAGTATCTTCTACACGAAGATACTCACAAAGCACACAATACTGTAGCACAGAAACAATAGTAAATAGCACTAATACCACGACTCGAGTCAAGACGGTGTCTAGAGTATGTAGAATCGCTGGGACCCCAAGGAACCACCCAAGGTGAGTAAGTAGGGACCCCACAGAGGACGGGTGCAGTGTGGGAACACGACCGCGTGCGCAGTACAATTCTATGGGAGAGTCACGGTTTAAGTTTTAAAGTTTAAGGACCCTTCCCAGTGGACTTTGAAGAAACCCTGTGGAACTTAGGAGGTTGGAGAGCCACCCCACCCGTGGATACCGTAGTACCAGAGTTACCTATCCCAGGGAAGCCGGGTGCATAGGTCTGAAGTGGCGTCGGAAACCGCCGTCAAACTCAATGGAGGACTTTGAAGAAGAGCCACTGCTGGAAGGAAGAAAAGTGTCCATTTGGAATCCAAAGGTGGATCCTTGTTGAAGAGTACCTGAAAGCAGAGGGGACAGAGTCTGGGTCACTCAGGAGTGACCAGGGGCTCGGTAGACGAATGCCCACCGATGTCAGGTACTTCAGGTGCGTTGAGGGGGTTCTTGACTCTGCAGCTACAGGTACCAGGAGACGTTGAGGACGACCAGAAGCTGGATGCGAGCTGTCCCATGAAGGTTGTCAAGTGCTGAGGGGTCGGTGTCCGGTGGGAGCACTAACAAGCCTTGGCAGGAGCAACCCACACAGGTCAAAGAAGGTTACGGTTCGAACCAGCAAGGTCCAGGAGACTCACCAAACACAGGGGAGCCAGGGCAGACCTGGAGCAATCAGGGGAGCCCAAAAAAAGCAAAGTTGACCCACAGGCCGGAGGCACAGGAGTCGCGAGGGGACCTCGAGCAGTTTCACAAAGCAGCAGCCCACAGAGCACTCGGTGCGAGGAGGCCGGAGTTCTTTGTAGGAAAGGGTGCCAGAGGTTGGGGCTACTTGGAGCCCAGTGCACTTGTTCGGGAAACACCAACAAGCATATGCTCTTGCAAATGAACGCAGTGCATAGGGGTATGGGTATTGCAGCCCCCACGAGGGATTCTGACCTCAAACTTGGTGAGAGGGTAGCTCGGACCTCGAGGGACTTAGAAACCCACCTCCTGTGTTGCTGGAGCCTTCGCAGTCCGTAGGAGCTCAGGAGCAGCAGGCCGGTCAATCATGATGTGGTGATTGTGGTTGCAGGGGAGTGACTCCTTCACTCCAAGGGAGATATCTTCAGTTGTCCTTGATGCTCCACAGGTCCTGCACGAAGCCTGTATGGTGCATGGGCACAGACGATGCTTCAGACTGAGTGGGAGACTAAGTCGGGCCCAAACGAAGTCCAGAGTGTCCAGACGGTCGAAGTTCAGTGGTTTCTGGTTTAGAATCTTGTCCATGTCGAATCTAGGGTCCTACAGCCAGGTAAGCCCTTTTGTACCCACAAGAGAGGGTTGGACAGATTTAGGGGACCATCCCAGGGGAGGGTCTGGACAGTGGGGAGGTTACTCCCATGTCCTTTGTCCAGTTTCGTGCCAGAGCAGGAGCCAACGGCTCCCAGGACTGGTTTGAACTGGACTATGCACAGGGACACCAAATGTGCCCCTCATGCAGACTTTCAGTCACTGGCAAGTGCACCCACCCAGCCCTAATACACTAAATCCTGTCTGGGAGGTGGTTACACCTCCCTGTAACAGGATGCCTATTGTTCCACCTTCCTCTGCTCGAGCTTGGCTCAACAGCAGGAGGGTAGAAACGTGTCTCTGGTCGGCAGCAACCATTTTGGGCTGCCCGAGACTAGAAGGCTGGTCCCGGGAACACCAGGGACCTCACAAAGCTAGTTTCTGAGGGGTGGAATCATACCTCCCACAATGTTTGACACCAAACACGATAGGGTTACGTTCAGCCGTTTTAGAGTTGGTCATCATGCGGTCGCATAATGCCACTCTATATGTCGTAAATGGCTGCAGCACTAACAACCCGGGAGAATAGACTCCGTAGGCTGCAGGGGTGTCCTGCTCATGCTGTGGCACCCTCTCACTTAGAACCAAGCACCCTGCCTTCAGGATTGTTAAGGGCTTCTATAGGGGTGACTTATAGGTTTTAAGTGTAGTGACCCTTAGATATAGTAAGCCTATATCTTAAGTAAGTGGTGCATGCACCAACTTACACACGCTGCAATGGCAGGCCTGTAGTTCCATTTTGCATGGCCTCTAATGGGTGGCATAATACATGCTTCAGCCCATGGGAGGCCTATGGGGTACCTATGCCCTGGGTACATGGGTACCATATACTAGGGACTGACAAGGGTACTATGTACAAGACTGTGGGAGGAGCACCTTCCCACTGGCGGGAGCACAGCTTCAAAAAAGCAATAGTCAGTTGCTTTCCTCCAGATAATCTGCACTTGTGTGCTAAATAAATCAAATTCAATGAGAATGCGTATTCATAGATCTCAAAGGATTTTTATTCTTGTTCTTCTTTCCTTGTTCATAGAAAATGAAGCAATAACCATTCCATCAACATTAATTCATGTTATGGTCTACAACCCAATGCATTTCGGGTCGATACAGCGACCCTTCGTCAGGGGTCCTGATTGAATTCGTTTGCTAGATTGCCATCGGTCTTACTCTCGATCCGTGGTGAAACTGACTTGCATATTGCTGGGTCTGAACTGGGGTGGGAAAGTGAGCTAAAGAACGATGATGGATTCAAACCAGATCTGTGACTGGGGGTGAGTGTCCGAAAAGTTTCAGCGCTCTATCCATCATCTCCTTGTGTTTGCTTTGTGCGCCCTGAGTTGGAAGGGTATGCCCAGACGTGGGTCCCTTGCTCACTTTGCCACTGGATTCGAGCTAGCCTGGCTGATGAGGGGTGTTACCCCGAAACCAGTCCCAGGATGCTTGTTTCCGGTCCAGGGAAGATCTGGCTTGGCAGTTCGGTCTGGACTGTTCCCATGAGACACAGGGTCAAAACTGATTTGCATATGGCTGGGTCTGAACTGAGGTGGGGAAGTGAGCTAAAGAACGATGATGGATTCAACCCAGATCTGTGACTTGGGTGAGTGTCTTAAAAGTTTCAGCGCTCCATCCATCATCTCCTTGTGTTTGCTTTGTGCGCCCTGAGTTGGCAGGGTATGCTCAGACGTGGGTCCCTTGCTCACTTTGCCACTGGATTCAAGCTAGCCTGGCTGATGAGGGGTGTTACCCCGAAACCAGTCCCAGGATGCTTGTTTCCGGTCCAGGGAACATCTGGCTTGGCAGTTCGGTCTGGACTGTTCCCATAAGACACAGGGTCAAGACTGATTTGCATATGGCTGGGTCTGAACTGGGTTGGGGAAGTGAGCTAAAGAACGATGATGGATTCAACCCAGATCTGTGTCTGGGGTGAGTGTCTGAAAAGTTTCAGCTCTACGTCCATCATCTCCTTGTGTTTGCTTTGTTTGCCCTGAGTTGGCAGCGTATGCCCAGACGTGGGTCCCTTGCTCACTTTGCCACTGGATTCAAGTTAGCCTGGCTGATGAGGGGTGTTACCCCGAAACCGGTCCCAGGATGCTTGTTTCCGGTCCAGGGAAGACTTGGCCCGGCAGTTCGGTCTGGGCTGTTCCCATGAGGCACAGGGTCAAGACTGATTTGCATATGGCTGGGTCTCAACTGGGGTGGCGAAGTGAGCTAAAGAACGTTGATGGATTCAACCCAGATCTGTGACTGGGGGTGAGTGTCTGAAAAGTTTCAGCGCTCCGTCCATCATCTCCTTGTGTTTGCTCCAGTTTAATTGCCAAGTTCTTGATATAAGCCAACCTCTGTATCTTATGCCCCAGATTACAATCAAGGCAATCCTGGATTACTGCCCTTTGAAAGCTGTGTGGTCCCCACACCAAACAGAGATCCATAAAAGTAGTGGGGCTAATTTTACAAAATCTTCTACAAACCCAAGACCCAGTTCATCATGGATAAAGGTACTTGGGCTTGTGGGACCAACCCCAAGCAGTTTTCGACAGAACCGGTTCTCTTCCCTCTGTTTTTTATAGAATTTTGATAGTCCCAAATGGCTGCACCATATGCAAGTACTAGCAGGCATTTCATCCTGTAGATTTGGAGAAGAGGAACTATGGGTTTGTTTCCTATTGTTGATGAAAACTTGAAGAGGGCACCACAAGCTTGATTAAACCGAAGAAATAGTGGCAGCTAGGTAGGCTCAATCACTGCACCACCCAATTTAGTCACAAATATGTTTCTTTAAACCAATATTGCCCTCCTCAAATGGCCAGCTGCCAAATGGTCATAAATCATATATAACGGAACACAAGCGATGAGAGGCAACACATAAGCAGAAAAGATCAATTTAACATCAGGTCAACTGTCAAAATCATTTTCAAAACTATTTATAGATTCCAATGTTGCTTGAATGTTCTTTTTTATTTTCTTCTTTTTCAGTCGGGAAAGTATTACCAACAGATGCAACCAACATGTTTCGCCGCAGACATGGGCTTTTTAAGGGCTGAAAACAAATTTAAAAAAGACAAACACAAATACATTGACTAAGACAGGTTCCATGTGAAAAAGACATAAGAACATAAATATAATTTAGTACAGTACTGGTCCATATATCATAAAAAGAGAAAAGGCTTGGCTTAAAGCCGTGTATACATCAAACCCACAATGAACCCAACAGTGACATCCAATCACTAAAAACATCCTTCCAGTAACTCTTTAACAGGAAACCATGGTACACAACATGCCTTAAAATACAAGTATTTTGTAAAACACCCAAGTGTGTCAACCATGGTCTATCCACTACTCATTGTTCCTGTATGAGCAGAGCCCAAGGAATAATATAAAGGCAGTGAAGAAGAGGCATAGACAAAGAAAAACAGATATAAACGACTAAAAGAGCACAGAACATATCTCGCATCCACAACTAAAAAATAATTCTTCTTTATCCATTTATTCACACCAATCTCCTCGAGCACGCTTATACATGCTGCAGAGCAAATTGTACTCACAAACCCTTCAAGAGCGCATACCAAAAAAAGTCTTGTTCTGGTAGCAATATAGGTAGTAGGGAGCAAACGTCCTACCAGAGTCACAAATCCTTCACTACCCACTACAAAAAGACAACAGGAAAATATCGGCCAATAAATCGTAATTCAATCCGCAGCTTAAACTAAATATAAAGTAAAAGTTGAAAAACCAAAACACAAAAAGAGAATACTGTATAGTGTAAAAATCCCATACATTCCTTAGCCAGTGATAAGTGACTTATAACCAAAAGGATCACATACAAAAAATCCAGTGACAGTATGACAGAGCGGTGCACGTAGGAGTATTTAGGGTTTTCCAATATGCATGCATCCACATCCAACTTTCGAAAATCCCAAAGTGAAAACCAAGATAGTGTCAACCCATATCCATGCACCAGAACATCCAAAAAAAGTAAACGAAGTACCTGCATGTATTCAAACCAATAACTTAGAGAGTCTGCAGCATCGACCGAGCCATGTGTTTCTCGGTTCACACATACGAATATTAGATACAGGAAACTGTGATCCCAGCGAAAAGAGTACTTCGAAAAAGAAAAAGAAGCAAGACCGTAAACGAACCAAGTACACTTCAAGCAGTCGAAGAGCACTACTACAAAGAATTGATATACACATGAACTCGTATCATTCTACATTAGTTGCATTAACAATACGCATAGCGAAACTGACTATCCTGCGAGACTCTGGTGCACATGTTATTAATTCAGTAACAATGTCAATCGTTTGCTCCAAGGCACGAATAATTGGTTCATCATCAATGTCCGTTGTGTGCTACATGACATGGCAGTTGCCATTAAAACCGCAAACTAGAGAAGTAGAGGAGTAGGAAATAAGGTGCAGAGAAAATATAGTAGTGTGGCGACGCCAGCCGGCTCACCACATCTGTGTGCAGAGTCAGTCATATACTGCAAGGCACAGCCATTACAAGCCCAGCAGCTGTTTAAAAAAGGCAGGGAGAGCACTGAATAATGCCGACCTGGTTAGAACGCAAGGAAACATACCATTATATTGCAACAGCACCCATGTGCCGCTCTACATGGTATTACAAAATACAACAAAAAGCTATAAGGAAAGGAACACAGAGTGACACCGTCCAAGTTTGAGTACTGAAAAATATACCTTTGTTCGGCAATGCCGTCCGGCCCGCCGTGTCTATATCTACACCAGACAACCTTTTCGAATCCTTGAAGTCACCTAAATAGGGAGCGGCCATGCCCGTAATGCAACACTGGATCGCAACCCTACCAATTATACCCGTATAAGGTTCCCTACTTGTACGTATATTGATAATATGTTCAACAGTCTCGGCCACCAAAACTCGATTATCTCATGGGCGTGCACAGAGCCGTAACTCAACCCTATTTGTAGACCCGTCTCGAACGCACCCTTGTCAACACCAGTAAGAAACACATGTCTGGTAACATTTCATATTCAAAGATGAAAGCCATAATCCATGATTAAGCAAAAATAGATTATCCTAAGCGGCAACTCACGTCAAACTAAAATAATGAAAAACAATTTGACACGCAGACAATATATACTCATAACACCAAATTGTCCTCAATGTTGATAACGACGGTTCAATTCTGAGGCAAATCACGTCAATCAAAGAGAGCGGTAAGTAGTTTGTCACGCAGACAAAATGTCCATAACACCTTATTGTCCTCAATGATGTTTATGACAATTAAAATGCAACCCAATATAGTGGAAAGGCAGGAGCAGAGTAAGAGCAGGCCATAAAATAGATAGGGCTCCGCATCTTATTTCCTACTCCGTTACTTCTCTAGATCGCGGATTTAATGGCAACTGTCATGTCATGTAGCACACGACGGACATTGATATTGAACAAATTATTCATGCCCTGGAGCACATGATTGACATTGTTACTGAATTAATAACATGTGCCCCAGAGTCTCACAGGAAAGTCTGTTTTGCTATGCGCATGATTAATGCAACTAATGCAGAATGATTTGAGTTCATGTGCATATCAGTTCTTTATAGTAGTGCTCTTCGACTGTTTAAAATGTACTTGGTTCGTTACGGTCTTGCTTCTTTTTCAAAGTACTCTTTTCGCTGGGATCACTGTTTTCTGTATCTAATATTCGTATGTGCGAACCGAGAAACGCATGGCTCGGTCGATGAAGCAGACCATCTAATTATTGGTTTGAATACATACAGGTACTTCGTTTACGTTTTTTGGATGTTCTGGTGCATGGATATGGGTTGACACTATCTTGGTTTTGACTTTGGGATTTTCCAAAGTTGGATGTGGATACAATCAGATTGGAAAACCCTTAATACTTCTATGTGCTCTGTCATACTGTCACAGGATTTTTTGTATGTGATACTTCGGGTTATAAGTCACTTATAAACTTATCACTAGCTAAGGAATGTATGGGATGTTTACACTATATGGTATTCCTTTTTTGTGTATTGATTTTTCAACTTTTACTTTATATCTAGTTTAAGCTGCGGATTGAATTACGATTTATTGGCCCATTTTTGCTTGTCGTATTTTTGTAGTGGGTAGTGAAGGATTTGGGACACAAGTAGGACTTTTGCTGCCTACTACCTATATAGCATCCAGAACAAGATTTGTTTTGGTAAGCGCTCTTGGAGGCTTTGTGAGTACAATTTGCTCTGCAGCATGTATAAGCGTGCTCGAGGAGAGGGGTGTGAATAAATGGATGCAAGATATTATGTCTGTGCTCTTGTAGTCGTTTATATCTGTTTTTCTTTGTCTGTGCCTCTTCTTAACTGCCATGCTGTGTCTTTATGATATTATTCTTTGGGCTCTGCTCATACAGGAACCATGAGTAGTGGATAGACCATGGTTAACACATTTGGGTGTTTTACAAAATACTTGTATTTTAAGGCATGTTGTGTACCATGGTTTCCTGTTAAGGAGTTACTAGAAGGATGTTTTTAATGATTGGAAGTCACTGTTGGGTTCATTGTGGGTTTGATGTATTCACAGTTTTAAGCCAAGTCTTTTTCTCTTTTTATGATATATGGACCAGTACTGTACTAAACTGTATTTATGTTTTTATGTCTTTTTCATATGGAACTTGGCTTAGTCAATGTATTTGTGTTTGTCTTTTTTTTTTACTTGTTTGCAGCCCTGAAGAAGCCCTTGTCTGGGGCAAAACGCGTTGGTTGCGTCTGTTTGTAATACTTTCAAGATTGAAAAAGAAGAAAATAAAAAAGAACATTCAAGCAACATTGGAATCTTTAAATAGATTTGAAAATGATTTTGACAGTTGACCTGATGTTAAATTGATCTTTTCTGCTTATGTGTTGCCTCTCATCGCTTGTGTTCAGCTTGCTTAAACCGTTGGCCTCTAGCAGCCATACATGGGCTCCAGTTGCGATGTTGATTAAAAGGGACTCACAAGTATGGAAAAGAGCTAACACGCGAGATTTCTCTGCCCTAAATAGTTAAAGGCCTGACTTTGGAGTTAATCTTCCAGCAAATCTTTAAATGAATTTTAGGGATATTGGGTTGGTGTCCAGGTCAATATCATTCATAAAATTTACAAATAGATCCACTAATCCCCTAAGACCATTAGCTGTGCGATATAACAAAACTGTGTCATCTGCGTATAGCAGAGATGGTACAAAATCAGAGTTAACCCTAGGCATATCCTTTGCATTGGCTATTCAAAACATATTCAATCCACTAATATACAATAAAAATAAGAGGGGTGCCAAAACACACCCCTGCCTAACACCTCTCGGATGTTAAGGGGATCAGTGCACTCCCCATCCTGGCCAAACCTAACAGTAGCAGCTATCTCGGAATGCATAGCCTGTAAAAAATCCAACATGGTTTTAGGCAATCCCATATCCGCTAATAAAGACCACATCTTTGACCTGTTGACTCGGTCAAAGGCGCTGATTAGATCCATAAATGCTACGTGGATGCTGCTTATCTTTGCCACCACATATTTCCCGATCTGCAGCTCTAGGTTTAGGCATTGTTCCCTTGCCCTCCCTAAAACCATATTGAACAGGACTTAAAATATTGTTGGTTTGGGCCTATTCCTCCAATCTCCCCAAAATAACTGTTCCAGCCACCTTTAAAATGTAATTTAACAAACAAATCGGCCTATAGCAGCTAGGGTTCTGGCTGTCCAATTTTTTGAAGACCGGTACAATTGTGGCACACTTCCACCCCTTTGGGATACATCTGGCTGCATTGAGATGTTAGTCAATGGCGGGCCCAAAATGGAGTATTTAGCTTATATAAGTTCATTGGGGTCCCATCAGGGCCAGGAGCCTTGTTGGCAGGGCTGATCCTGATGGCTTCCCATACTTCCTCCAGTTCAAATATTATAGCTAGGGGGAACTCAATTAGATCATCTTCCCTTTCATTATACCTGCTTGGGTCCTCTTGAATAGATATCAGAAAAGTGGTTCTGGTGAAAGGTTTATCCCTATGTCATCTTGGGCATCTAGAGACAAATCCTGACCCTTGGCTATCTTCCAGGAGGCCCTTGGCACATGCATTCATTAATCTATCCCATGTTTCTTCCTTTAGTGTTTGCTTCCTATGCTTTATGGCCAACATATAGCTTGCTCTGACCCGAATAATATCTGCTTTAATTTTTGGTCTATTGTTAAGAGTTTCTCGAAGCCGCTTATTTCCTAATCTACAGTGTGGTCAAACCACCCAGTTTTCTTATGCTTCCCTGGGGCAGAAAGACTCTTCATAATCTCATTAGCAGTTTTGTTAAGAGACTAAAAAGCATCCAAATCCTCATCAGGAGAAGGATCAATCCTAAGCAATGGATCCATGAGCAAATCCAGGTTGGCGCTAACTAGGGACTTAAATAACTCAGGAATTAGTATGTTTCGCCACCTAATTCTGCGCCCCTTATCTATGGTATTAAGGCCAATCAAAACTGGGTTGCTAGCTCTTACTTCTCCCAGTGGTATTAGTAGTTAAAACACTATGGGGATATGATCACTATAGCTAGTAGGTAGGACATTGCCTGATTTGACCCACTCTCCCATTAAACTTGATAAGAATATAAATAGTTGTTCCCTTTCCCCACCCTATAAAAGTTGGCTTACTACTAAAACCTTGCCCTACTAAAGAGCCTAAATCTATTAGATCAGTCTGGCCTAGGGCTCTTATCAACTGCCGTCCTCTTTCATCAGCCCCAGCTGAGTGATTATATTGCACTTCCCTCCCAAAAGGATTCTCGTCAAGGCAAAGTTGGCCTATCTTAGCAATGAAATCGCCCCCAAGTACTAAGTTGAAATTCTGCAACCATTAATGAGCCCTAATTTCTAGTCTATACAGAACCTTAAATAGTGCAGAGATTTGACAGCCCATATTTACCACTGAGTTATAAAAATTAATCAAAAAGAAATACAAATTTCGAGTTACCACCACCCATAACACCTGGGTCATCTTATGTTTGACAGGAACAACTGTGATTTTAAACAGGTTTGTTACACAGATCAAGATAGATAATCCACCTTGGGCTTTCCGTCCATCACCACTGATTGCAGAAATGTGGAAACACTCATACCCAGCCACACAAAAAAGGTATACATGCCCAGGTTTCCTGAAGTAAAATTACATCATATGGATTGATCAGATTTAACCATTCTGGATCCGTCACCTTTGAAACAACTCCTGCAACATTCCAACAAGCAGACTTAAAGGCTGAGTGCCTAATTGCCAATGATTCCAAACTGTTATTAATTCCCATTAAAATTGGTAACTTTGACAGTTCCCCCTTGTTGCTTTCATTTAGAGGGGCGGATGTTTCACCTAGTCAGTCACTGCTATCAAGGCTTGCTAATGGAAGATATCTGTTGGCAGTAGGAATAGAAGGATTGTACTTGGTGCTAAATGAGTGGTTCTGATTGTACCTACTTATGAGTCTCAGGTGACTGTAAAAAAGGCCCAGTGATTCAAGGCCAATACCCTCGACTGTCGGACGTAGGGAGTGACAACTATGTATTAACCGCTTCATCAATAAAGGATCTCTACAGTTAACCACAATGCAGTCCCATTCTCACTGTTTTCTTCCCGGCCCCACCCACCCTACCCTTCTGGCAAAAAGAATATCCCTATGCTCCATAACATTAAATTGGGCGTATTTACAGAACCAGTGACAAACTTAATTTTATAGCTGTGAGGTAGATTCCTTAGAAATTAAGGGTAACTCAGGGACCCCTGTCATTAAAGCTACATATGGGCCACATTCAGGGAGTAGGTTTAGTGTAGGCAGAATAACCTTCTTATGTATACAAGTGCCCGAACCTTCCCTTTCCCCCCTACTAATCCTTGTTGCGTCTCCTATTCCCCTTTCTGCCGGCACTCGATCATTACGTATCATCCGGACAGGAAAGAGAGCTGGCTCAAGATCATACTTTGTCCCTGCACTCTGCTCAAAAGGTTTTATTTTAGTATTTGGGCAGGGGTATGCCTCAACACTTAAAGCCCTTGAATAAGTAGCCTCAGACCCCCTCTGGGAATTGTTGCCATTTCGGAAACCAGGTATATTATCTATTTTCAAGGTTAGAACATTAAACATTAATTCTAACTTGTGCAACTTCTCATGCAAAGGAGCAATACATTTTTCTATTAGTTGTTTAAGTTTATCCTCTTTCAAATCTCAGTTGCTGGGGTCCAAACCCCTAACAGTTTCTATACCAGTGTACTTCGGCTGTTCCTTTTTCCTAGCGTTCTGTGTGCTTGTTATCACTGTTGTTGGTTGTTTATTTTAGCATTTCCTTTTGGCCACAGGTGCACACTCGCTGTCATTTAGGCATTCTTCCCCACTGATTACCAATGGGTCTGCTTCAGGTACTGAAGGGGAAATTGTTAACACCGCTGTAGACACACAGTTGTTACTCTGACTGTTGTTAGGCTGTATAGTCTCTTCAAGTGGGAGGCCCCCTCCCTTACCCAAACTCAGGCGTCGGTTGGCTAGGTCTATTTCCTTAAATATCCCCCACCACATGCGCCAAATTGTTATCCAATGTAGTCACAGTACGGGGTTTAACAGGGCTACCCTTGCCCTTTCCCTGATCTAATTTTAGCTTACCCATTTTGTTGTCTTCTTAGGTTGGAAAACCACAAGGGGTTGCCCAGCCCAGCCTCCTCCGGGCTCTGAATGGCGCAGACGGGCCTGCTCTTGGGCCGGTCTTTGCCTGGGCGCGCCCCGCTCCAGTCCCACGCAGCGGCACTCCTGTAACAGTTTTATGGCGCTCCAGAGCCTCCCATCACCGCTGCAGCCTCCTGGCCGGAAATGCAAGGGATGCTGGGGGTGTAGTTCCCTCCCCCCAGCAGGCGATCAAGGTCCGTGTTACAGTGGGCAGCAAACAAAGTTTCCAAAGAGGGTCACGAGCAGCGGGACTCCTCTAACAGTTTTATGGCACTCCGGTTCCTCACGTCACTGCCGCAGCCTCTGGGCTGGAAATAAAAGGGGTGCTGGGGGGGTGTAGTTCCCTCCATCCCAGCAAGCAATCAAGGTCCGTGGCTGCAGTGGGCAGCAAACAAAGTTTCTAAAGAGGGTCCGTCACAGACATTGTGCGACCCATTGAAAGTTTGAATATATCACAAGAAGTTTTTAGTAAAAACAGAAAATGTACTGAAAAATTTAGAAAAAGCAAATATTATACCCTTCATACATAATTAGCAACAAAAATACAAGCCAGAAGGAATACTGTACACAATTCCACATAGTAAGGTCCCTAAGGATATTTTTGCAGGGAAGAATGACCCTCAGGATACTGGATTCAGACCATGCTCTATGAATATTGTTCTACAGAATTTGACATATGCCATATTTTTCACTAGAAAATACTTATCATTGCTTTTTGCTAAAATGCCAATATTATTTGAATTATTGCATCATAAATTACACCAGGGGCCATATCACACTGCCCCAGGGGAGCAATGTGTGTGTTCACACTTTCTGTCCTCCGAGACAATTTGGTATTACTGCCATTGATATTACTGGGAACTGTGGTATTACAGAAGCAGCCTCAGACTCCTGCATGGTTCCTTTTGTAATACAGATTGTGCCAGTGCACGTAGCATCGTGTAGGTGTAGAGCCAAGAATCCCGCCAAGGGACGATCCAACCCCATTATCTGATGGGATAGAGTGAAGGACCCCGTCTTGGTCATGAACTGGACACCCCTCACGAGATGTCAGACCACTGTCTGGTGATTTGTCAGCATGCAAGGGCCTTGGTGTCAGCGGAAGTGCCTTCTCTGCTTATCTATCGGGATGCTCATCTTTTTTAATAGAAAGCAGCCTTGCGATGTGCGCATAGATTAGTGATGTTATGGCTATGTAGATAGTCCTGTCGCCCCGTGGATGAAGCTAGGGATGACATTTGTACGTAGTACGAAACAGGGCCTTGTACCTGATGTTCAGGGCGTTGTGATAATGTTGTTCAAAGCTAGATGTAAAAACAAGTTTCGTTTCACAGAACCTAATCCAACATTGTTGTGCATGCAACTATGTGCAAAAGGTCATAGCTGGAAATGTTATTTGTGAGGACAATGTAAGAAATAAGCTGCTTCCTTACATGGGCCTAACTCTGGAATATAACACAAACTCCTCTTACAAAGGGTCGATGTCTATAAAAAAAATTATTTTAAAAACAGGCCAAATTGTTCCCACATGGAAAAGGCCCAATTGTTTATGTGTTCCGAGTGGTAGATGCAACATTGCTGCTGCCCACAACCGCAGACGTTCCCAGAGGCGCACCTTGAAGCATGTTTATGGAGCAAAGGTGATTCCACAGCTGCCACTGAGGGAGGCGTCATATCCCACAAGTTCTCCGCACAGCCGTTGTTCACATCACTAGGAGCTGAAGCATCCCAGGGTGGCTATAAGAATGCATTCATCATCAATGGAATACGCTGGGGACAGCAATACGCATGGGCCTCTGAGGAGTCAATCAGTACTTAAATGTCCGGTGGCAAAACAAATTATGATCTGAGACATATATCCAGGACACATTTGTGGCTGCAAAGCAGGCAGCGGAAGACAGGCTGTATGCAGTCAAGCCAGACCGGCCTGAATGACAAGAATCAATGCTCATTTAGTTCTTGAAGCGGAGGTGTGCCGAAGCAGTGTATCATGCGCTCACGGCAACGCAGCACTAGCAGAGCTGTCTCCATTCCGAGTTGAACTGGGGCGTCCATTGTGGAGCAGATAGAATAAAATCAGTATTCCCGCCACAAGTAGCAAGAGTGTATAAAAGATGGTATAACTCCGAAAATCGGCTCAAATGTGCTAACCAAACCAGAGCCAATACATTTAGAAAAGTGCACTATTCCATTCATATCAGACATGTTAAAGATACGATGGACCAGCTCCCCAAAATACAGTGGGAAGTAAGTATGGAGTAGTATCTGTATCTCAGACGAGGACCTTGCAACCTGAAGATCAAACGCCTCTTTGGCTGAAGTTAAGGCCACATCTTTTTGCAAAAGATTGGCTTTGAGTTTGCTTAGGGAATCAAATTTTATGTTGGAAACATTTATTAAAGGTCATAGCGCTGCCTCCCTAACTGTGTGGGCAGGTGGAAACAGTACTTGTGTACAACAAGTGACTATGGAATTAACCGTCACCAGATAAGCGATGCCCAGTTCCATTTCACAGCAACCTTGATCATTCAGCATCAAATAGCTCCCATTCGAAAGCAGCCTCAATACAGGATGAATCACGGCAGCTGGGGAACCCTTCAGATAACAAGACAAGTTCACCATTGAAGCATTGCATGCCCAGTGGAGAGAAATGTACTGGCAAACCAGTCGGAGCCACTAAGGGAAAACTTCTGTGTCCCCATTCCTGAATTTAAACCTGAACGGTAAATCCCAAGACTCGTGCACATATCCTTCCCCTGGCACTTCATATCTGCCTACCTGTTGGTATCGGAGACAATATTGTAATTGAAAGGTCGTGACCGGTAGGGTGATGTAACCATGGATTATCTAGTCAGTGGATGGTGTCTCAGCCACGGTGAAAGGTATTTGGTCTAATTTTTCAATGTGCAGCATGGAATATTTCGCATCTCTACGTACCATTGTTATTTTGACTGTCCATGTTGAAATATAGACATGTCTTGCTGTATTATGTCAATTGCAGAAGACACTATGCTGCCCAGTGAATAAATTCTGGATGATAATGTGGTCATACAGTTGTTAACCACAGCCAAAACCTTTTCTAGATTAACCCTATCAGTCTTGTGCAATCTCTCAGCAGCTTCCTGTTGAGAAATCTTCCACTGCTCGTTGTATATTCTGTACAAAAAGCACTTTTGACATGGATTACAGGGTCCTAATAAAAAATCCCTGAGATCCACGTCATCAGAAAGAAGGGACAAGTGTTGTTTCACCTGGGAGAGTGTTGAGGTTTTTAGACAATCTAGGCATAACTTCCCAACACTATATGACGTCACCACCCCAAGTGTTCTGTTTGTACATATCGCTGATCAGGCCTATTGATCCTAAACCCTTCGGTGTTACCCAGGAATCTAAATTGACACCCGTTTGTGTCCACAGGCCAAACTAACCAACCCTTCCAATTGGGGTCTGATGAATTGAAAGAACAATTTTGTAGCATGGTATCTAGTGTATCCTCACTAAAGTGTGTAAAGTGCTGCCAATTCTCGAAACATGAGAATGCGGGAATACGTGGTACATTCAACTACTTTGTTTTTACTATACCCAGAAAAGAAGTTTGTTGCACAGTCTTTTTCAGGAAAATCATTTGATGTGGTATGAGGCATGTCTAAATAAGGCTTCCATCCCCTGAACCCGTCAATCTTTTGTCCCCCAGATAGACTTCGTGTCTATTGTGTCTTTCCAAAAGTCAAAACCCAGTATAGACAGTTGGGAAATAAAGGAAGCAGAGTATATCAGCTTGGTGTTTGTTAGCATATTTTTCTTTGCAGCTGTAGGTGTAAGCCAATAGTAATACGAGGCTGGGTCTGATGTTTCAAAACCTGAAAAATAAGCAAACTTCTGTGCAAAAGTCTTTGAACTTCCTTTCGGCGGTGTTATGCAGTGTTCCCATTGTGTGTAATTATAAACAGCACATGGGATACTAGCTTTATGTAAAAAATGGTGACCATATTGCTGGTAACAGAACATGTCTCCAAAATTACTTGTACCATCATACAATTCATCATTAGAAAATGCAGCTGATTGCTCTGAATCTGAAAGCAAATTCTGCATTATGTCAATGTCCCAATCATCAGAGAAAGTATTAGAGGTGATGATGTCATTTTAAGAAATCTTAAACAAATATTGAATTTTAAAAAGTTCAGTAGGACCATAAACATCATAGGATACACTGTCCCATAGAATTACTTCAGGAACTGGAACCGCTGTAATGTTCACCAGGGACAAGTCTCTTTGTCACGGTGTGATGATGCATGTGGTTTAAGAACCAAGTTCTCGAGTTGTACTGCGGAGCGTTCTGGGAGAAAGTGTCCATTCAGAAGTAGGAAAAAGACAGTTACTATACCAATCCAAAGTACTAGGAAAAGTAATCCAAAAGTGATCCAGAGATGTATCCAGGGAACAATGAAGTAAGTCTTTTTCAGCCAAAGATAGAAAGCATAAACTCGTTGCTTGAAAGGCAAAGAAGGTGTCAGAATCTCAGGTTCACTTGGATCTGATGAGAAATTGTAATAATGCACGAAGTAGCCAGACGACATCCGCTCTATTCTTGGCAGCTCAGCAGGTTCTGTAGAACTGGTAGATGACTCGATCTGTGGCATGTTTACATAGACGTCATCAATTTTTCGGAATGAAATTTCTGTATTTGTTGACTGTACAGTTGTAATTGTTTCAACAGGGAAAAGCATCATTTCATTGTCGTTCACAGCTTCTCTCTGTAAAGTGGAGTCTTCAGTTGTTATTAAAGCTTCCATCTTGGGGGGGCGGGGTTACGGCGCGCTGCAAGATGGCCGCCTGTTGGAGGGGCTCTGCAGGCCAGGCTCTGTAATCCTGCAAATACCATAGTGTAAACCGGCTCCCGTCCGCTGAAAACCTTGGTGCCATCAGCCGAACCTGTCTGGACTGTGCGGCTGCGGTCCGCATTGTATTAAACTGCGGAACCAAGGTGTAATCGGCAGCGGAGGACCATGGTGGAGACTGAGGCGGAAAATGCCCGCCATGCTCCGGGCGACTTCTACGCAGCTCTGACCTGCTACGATCGACATCGGAGGCCACTGAACCTGTGAACTTAAAAGGGTGCCGTGGCTGCTGGCCTGAGACTGCGGCAACGCGCTGCACTTTTCTGCTCGGCATTGCGACTAGCTGCGGACCTTGACACGCGCCGCATACCTGCGCACCTGGGAGTCGTTGGCGGTACTCGGCGATCGTCCCTGCGGCGGCTGTTGGACCCGGTGACTGCGGTGGATCGCTTTGCTACCGGAACGGGGAGACGACTTCAATCGGAGGTATTGCCCGTGAGGTACTGCATAGAGACGGGATGAGTAAGGTGGGGCCTGCTTTCCGGCCTGGGCCGCTTCCGCTGCGTGACCTTGGCTCCGTCTGGTTTTCTTTGCCTTGCGGGGCCGCGGTGCAGTGGCGTGGGTCGGCTGGCCCTTGTCGTGTAGCTGGGCTTCTGCCTGCTCCCTCCGTCTGGGGTGCCTTGCACTATGCTGGTCGGTGCGTAGGGGAGGAGTGCTGGGACGTGCCAGGGTCGACACCCGGCTTCCCCCATGTAAGAATCGGAGCTCCGACAGCTGTGCGTGTTTCACTCGTTGTGGTTGCAGCGCGAGTGTCTCATGTGAAGCTCTTCATGGTGGGACCGAGTCCAGCTTCTTAGCGATTTCTAGGTGGATAATGCCTGACCCTAATATGGCGGCCTAATGAAGAAGAGGAGTGCATTACTTTTCCCGGTGGTGCCCAGAGATGCAGTTGTGGCGTCCCCGGGCATCGCCACAAGGAAGGTGCGTGTACTGCCATGAGGGTAGTGTGCAGATGCCGAGACTGACCAGCATTCCTGACTCAAGTAACCCGGTGAGTGAGACGCGCCCGATCCTTCTTTACTAACGGCCCGGATTAGCTGATGGCTGGGGGGCGCGTCTCTAATGAGGTGTTATCCTCGCGGACAGTAGCGAAGCTGATCTCCTTCCTGTGGGAGCTTGGACCTCTTGTTTAACCCCTTGACCGCGATCGGAATTCCGCTCGTGTGCTGGACATTCCGATCGCGGGTGCGGTCATGACGAGCTCAGCTCGTCATGCGCACAGCGCTACCGCACAGCATGACGAGCTGAGCTCGTCACGCGCATCGAAGGGGTTAAAATCATTGGGACTGCCTGACCCCAAGATGGCTGCCACAGTGTTCCCCACTACGTCGTACTACTCCTCTGAGAAAAAACCGGACTTCGTCCAGATCTCGAACACATCCCCCATCCGGCCTACCCTTCAGAATACCGAATCTGTGAACCTGCCCCTGACCGTGGAGACCTAGCTTTCTGGCCGATGCCCGGTGGAGCTACTTGATAGCTATAGAGGAGATGGGCTGTGGACTACCCCCTTCGGCCGTCACCTACCCAGCCGGACATTGGGCAGACCTTACTTCGTCTCTCCGTCGTACTCTCCCTCATACCTCTTTACTCCACCCACTTTCTCCTTTAGGCTTCATTTTACCCTCCTCTTTGCTCTCTAATTGTTTTCTCATTGAGACCTAGCCGCTTGACTGATGCCCGGTGGAGCTACCTGATAGCTATAGAGGAGATGGGCTGTGGGCTTCCCCCTCGGCCGTCACCTACCCAGCCGGACTTTGGGCAGACTCTCCTTCATCTCTCCATCCATCCTATCTCCATCCTTTCTCCCTCCTACACCTTACCTTACCCTTCTAAGCTCCATTTATTTCATCTTCCGACTCTCTTGAAATGTTTTCTTGTAACTGATGTAACTTGTAACTGTTGTAATTTTGTGGAACCTTATGTAAAGCGCTCTGATACCCCCGGGTCTAGCCAGCGCTATATAAAACTCAAATAAATAAGTAAGACGGGGGGTTGCTTTGGTGGTGTGCGGGCCCGCCCAGTCTCCCTTCCCCCGCTCCGCTGCTAAGACTGGGCCTCCCTCTCCCCCATCAAGAGTAAGAAGCGACAACTCGGGTAACTGGCTGTGCCTCAATCCAACTACTGCTCTTACGGCGGGCGTACACACGGACACTGTGTGACCGCCCCCGCATCTGTTTCCTGCTCTGGCGAACTGGCCCTGCATGCCTGGAGGCGGCTATTAGTCTGTATGTGAAACCCTGCATCGCCCACCATTTGCGGCGGCCCCCATGCTGTGTGGATCTGGGGGTGCGGTCGCACATTGACGCAGCCCTTGGTTGGCGGGCCCCTGGCCCTTCTGTGCCCTTTTACTGCTAGCCCCTCACAATACAGTAAAACTGCCTTGAAGGTATTGGCAATAGAGCTACGCCGGTTGCTGCGTTACCTGATCACCAGGAGAGGTCGAAGAGGCGATAAACACTGATCTGACTACTGCCAGTCTCCCTCTGCATTTAAGGGGCTATTGGCCGGAACTGTGTTTGTGGACGCACAAGATGCCACAATCGTGGTGGTGTGTGATATAAGTTTGGAGGGTGCTGCAGTCTACGACACCACTGTTTCAGGAACATGGGTAAGACAGACCCCAAGCAACCCAAGATTCCATTCGAAAGCAAGCGCCAAACGCGTACTATGGCATCACAAGCGGAGCTTGGCGCTGCTCACGGTCCTGTTGACGCTGCAGACAGCTCAGAGGAGGACATGCGCTCTATCTTGCTAGAGGTGCGCTCCAGTCTTAAAACTATTGATGGCAAGATAGATGCCTTAACTTCCAGCCTTGATGCTGTCAAGAAGAAGGTGGACGCCCACGAAACCCGCCTTGACGTTCTGGAAAATAGACTGTCCGACACCCAAGACTCTCAGGCTGAATCTAGAACACAAATCCTTAGTATGGAGAAGGTACTTGAGGTAATCAGGGCAAAAAATGAGGACTTGGAAGCGCGCTCCCGAAGGAACAACCTTAGAATTCTTGGCCTTCCGGAATCGACAGCTATTTCAAAAATGGAACCCTTTATTGACAACCTACTACGCGAGCTGTTTGGTTTGGTACTCTCTCCGGTCATGATCGTGGAGCGAGCTCACCGCTCACTCTGTCCCAGACCAGTGCCGGGTGCGCCACCGCGCCCGATCATTGCACGCCTTCTCAATTATGCGGACAGAGACGCTATCCTCAGGGAGGCAAGGGCTAAGAGCCCCATCATACATCTGGGCAACACCCTGTCCTTCTTTCCGGACTACACCCCGGCTGTGCAAGCCGCTCGCAGGGAGTTTATGCCAGCGAAAAGGCTCTTACAGTCTGCATCCGTGTCATACGCCATGTTATACCCTGCTAAGTTGAAAATTACTCATGAAGGTCAGGCACATTTTTTCACAGACGCCAAGACGGCCTTGAAATTCACGAAGCACATCTGCCCGCGCAAAACTTCTCAGGACCCTTCTCAAAGTTCCACCCTGTCAACGAACCTTAGCGATAATGACTGACAGTTATCTATGTTAATGTACTCTGCTGTCTCTAATCCATATGTGCAGCCCAATTGGTCAAAATAGCTTGGATCACTGAATGTGAGGCCGCAGCCTCGTTTTACCTGGAAAAAGATAGGATCAACTTGATAGTATACTAGATACGAGCTAATGTTGGGCTTTTGGTTCACCTTAATTTTTAACTCTTGCAGAGCAGGTTTCGGTTTACTGTTATATATGCCTGGCCACCCTGCCACTCGGCAGGTGTTCGCCGTCGTTCCTTGCCCCCACAGGGAGATCTCCCATGTGTTCAAATTCTAAGTTGGGTTTCGGGGTAACTCTAGGGAGGGTGGGAGGTTTATATTCTCGACCTGATTGGGAGGTTGCAGTGGGAGGGGGGTGGATTAAGGGGTTCAACGCACTTGAAGACAGCCAGTATTTGTTTGTGCTATTGTCGTATAGAGATCATGACATTTGTTGTTTATGCACTGGTGAGACATTTCTAGTTTACAAAATGGTGATATTGCTATTACAGTCTTTGAATGACCTTTATTTTCAGGATTTCGCATGGAGTCCCTCTTTTAGTGCTATTCTTCATGGTGCCCCTCTTATTGTGTCATTATGACAGAAACCAGGTTCCTTACGTGGAATGTGAGGGGACTAAACGATTTTAAGAAGGCAAGGTTGGTCACTGCATATTTACGTAGGCACCGCACAGATATATGCTTCCTGTAGGAAACCCATTTGCAAAACAGCACTGATCCCAAACTGACGCACAGATTCTGGGGAGAGGTATACTCAGCAACCTTTTCCAATTATGCCAGAGGCGTTTCTATACTGATCAAGAGGGGTCTGGGCTGGGTCACAACCCACACATTGGTGGACCCTGAGGGGCGCTATGTCATCGTCCCCGGTTGCCTAATGTCCACACAGGTTACTTTGGTGGCCATTTATGGCCCTAACACTGATGACCCGCAATTTTTCCTTAACATATGGGCCAAGATTGTAGCAATTGGGGGTGACACAGTGATCTGGGGTGGGGATTTTAACGCAGTTTTAGACAACGATCTGGATAGGGAGGGCACCCCTCGTAACCCGCATCTTAAGGCTGCGCAACAACTGAACAATATACTCCTGGAACATGGGCTATTAGATGTTTGGCGCAAATTTCACCCTGTCACAAGGGAGGGTACTTGCATCACCTCCTATCATCACGCCTGGTCCAGACTGGATTATTGGTTAGTCTCGGGTGACGTTGTGTCCTGGACCTCAGATGTAATGCATTTACCACGCACTCTCTCTGACCATGCCCCTGTGATGCTACAGTGGAAAATTCCCAGCACTTTACCGCGTGCGTTTAGCTGGCGGCTTCCCCCTCATGCTCTCCTTGATGCCGTGTTTAAAGAGGAAATAAACCTAGAAATCCAAAACTACTTTGCTACCAATGAGGGTTCGGTGGACTCCCCTTCTATGCTTTGGGAGGCCTTTAATGTAGTAATACGAGGAGCCTGCATCTCTAAACAGTCAGGTGTTCTCGGCTCCATACGCACCACACTAACTCAGCTCGAGCAAGCTATTAAAGCTCTGGAGTCACAATATTTCATCACTAATGACCCTACAACACTGGCATCCATACGCAGCACTATGTCCAAGTTCGAGGAGGAAGCGGAGAGAGAAACTAGATTCCTTGGTAAAAATGCAAAGGCACGCAGCTACGGCGAGGGCGATAGACCGGGGAAAACCCTGGCTAATTTACTGAAACACACCACAGCGCCCACTTTTATTGTGGAACTCACTGACGGCCACTCTCCCCCTGTTGGAGGTCAGGTGGCCACTGACGGGCATCTAACTAAATTTTACTCCTCTCTTTATACTGCCACGCAGCGGGCTGCTGCTCCTGCTTTGGGGGAATACTTGGACTCTCTGGAGCTCCTTTGGCTGAGACCCGACCACAGAGAATATCTGGACATCCCATTCACCATAGATGACATTACACAGGTGATTAAGGGCCTCCCCACAGGGAAGGCCCCCGGGCTCGATGGGCTAACGACACTATTTTACAAGACATATGCAGACATTCTTACGCCTCATCTTCTGGATGTATATCAAGAATCACTTGAGGGTGGGGAACTCCCCCCGTCTATCAGAGAGGCCGTAATCATTACCCTCTTTAAACCCGATAAGACAGCGACACTCTGTGATTCCTACAGACCCCTATCCCTAATAAATGTGGATGCTAAAATATTAGCCAAATTAATAGCAAATAGACTGCAGCCACTGATGCCCCTCGTTGCCCGACCAGACCAGTCCGGATTTATACCGGGCAGGTCGACGGCCCACAATTTGCGCACCTTCTTCTCTATACTCCACCAACTCGACCCCAAACTCCCAGCTGTCGCAGTCTTCCTTGACGCCACTAAGGCGTTCGATTCTCTGGAATGGCCCTTCCTGTTCACCATACTTCCCAGATTGGGGTTTAGTCCCAATTTTATTAAATTGATACAATTGCTTTATACCAAACCCACCGCCCGTCTTCAGGCCAATGGTTTGATGTCGGATGCCTTCCCCATCTCTCGTGGAACCAGGCAGGGATGTCCCTTGTCACCACTCTTATTTGTGGTGGCTATGGAGCCACTGGCTGCTAGAATTCGCCAGCATCACTCCACCCGCGGCTTGGTTTTTACGGATAGAAATCTCACCATTTCCATGTACGCAGACGATATCACATTGTATGTTAGACATCCAGATGAAAATCTAAACCCGGTCTTGAGGGAGGTGCTCCGCTTTGGTGGCATGTCCGGTATTAACGTAAACTGGACTAAGTCTTCTATACTGCCCCTCACCGACGCCCCATTAGATACCACATTGGACTTTCAGCTGTCGTGGGCGGATGACGCTGTTAAATATTTGAGCATTTGGCTCAGCAGAGACCTCCAGCACATCTGGCGCTTAAACTTTGGACGATTACAAACCTGGTTCGAAGATAAAATCTAATTCTGGACTGCGCTGCCCCTGTCATTGGCGGGTAGGATTGCCATACTGAAAATGATTGTCCTCCCTAAGTTGTATCTATTCGTAAATATACCCATACCACTCACCCAAGCCTTCTTTAAATCTTTGCGTTCTATTGCGATCTCTATGGTTTGGGCTGGAGGCCAACCCAGAATCAGCTGGGATTTGCTGACTCGTCCACTATCAAGGGGCGGTCTGGGCGCACCTGATTTCGAACTATACGCTCTGAGTGCGCAAGCTCAATTTTTACATTACTGGATCTATCCTGTCCCTTTTCAACCCCACGTGGCCACTGAGAAAGACATAGCGGACCCCACTCCTCTGCACATGGCTGTGTATCAGCCTTATCGTAGAACTCCTAACGAAATTAACACTGTTGAAACTGTGAGATGGGCATGGGATGGCTTACGAAAGCGGACACAGACCCCACTACTTTATGCTCCCTCCATACCAATTGCATTCCACGCACATTTTCTTTTTTTACATGACAAGGGCGCCATTGATCGGGCACACAAAATGGGCCTTGCGAAATTAGGAGATCTATACCCACAAGGTACATTTTTGGAACAACCGGGGGGTCAGACCGGGGAACGGACACCAGTTCTGGAATGGTTATTATACCACCAACTCAAGGCCACCTGTAAAGCGTTACATCCTGCTTTTCCAATTTCCCCAGACCCCTTGCACCCGCTAGAACACCTATTAGTTACACCATCCCCCCAAAAATTAGTCACCAGGCTATATGTTCATACGCAAGCACACACTCCATGGGTAGACCCGAAGGCGTTGGAACAGTGGAGATCGGAGCTTTCAGACCAGCCCACAGACGAACAGTGGGCGTTTTGTTGCTCACAAATGAAGCACTTATCCCCCAACTACAAGTTGCGGCTCATACACTTTAAATTCCTTCATCGCTACTATCGTACCCCTTTACAATTATTTAAATTAAAGTTGAGAGCTGACTCTAATTGTTGGAAGTGCAAACGAGAGGGAGCTGCCTTCTTACACATTGCATGGGAGTGCCCCGTTGTCTCTCGTTACTGGGAGAGGTGTGTGACATTATACAGGCCATCACAGGTCAGACTCTTGAGTGCTCCCCGCTAGTGATGCTGCTGAGTTATGTGGAGCAGTCCCCACCTGAGATACGCCGTCTAACTGCAATGTTGCTGGTACTCGCACGGCGAAGATTAGCTATACACTGGGGTGCCCCTAGTTGTCCACGTGTTAGGACATGGATTCAAGATATTGCTTATTGCCAGGAACAGCTGGCGAACTACTGGGACCTCATGCCTACGGCATCTCGCCCTAAAGATATCTGGGAGCCTTTCACGGTCTGGCTTAGGATGAGGGACACCTCCCTGGATAGTGCTGTTCGACCGACGCCATCTGCTGGCTCACAGGCTGCTGCCCCGTAGGGGTTTGGTTTACATTTAACATTGGTTGGTCACTCATGAATAGATTATATGGAGCCATTTTGCCGAGTCTTTGCTTTAGATTTTGCTATAAGGTCCTCAGACGAAGTGCCCTGCATAGGTTTGCATGTATGATCTTTTGCCTTTCAGATTTTAGCGCTCTGTAACTTGCCGTAATGTCTCATTATGTATTATGTCTCTACATCGTCTGTGGACACTGCGATTATCTCATGTACCGATATGTTTGTTTTACGGCAAAAAAAAAGTGCATGTAACTATTTATTATTTTTTCACTGTTGTCTCTTTAAAATCTTAAAGCACAAGTTACTAACTTGTGTAACGATATATCTGTAAGAGACAGTAGTTAGTGATAGATTCCTTACCTTAGAATATCCCCAGGCGTCAGGCTGGATCCGGAAAGTTTTGCGTAGCAGTACCCTTGCGCGTCGGTAGGCGGCGTCGTGCGGCTCCGCGTCCGTCGTCGGCGTCGTGATCGCCGGGATGACGTCGCGGGCAGTACTTAGACGCCGCCCCTGCGCGCTGACGTCAGTTCTGTACACGACTTTCCGCGCCAGGAACGCAGAGCCATGCAAGAAGCTGACACAGGTGTCTGAAAAATACTAGGGCCCTGAAAGGGATGTCCTTAACCCTAGAAATCAGTTCGCAGAACGGGGAGGATGGGTGGGGCGGTAAGGAATCTATCACTAACTACTGTCTCTTACAGATATATCGTTACACAAGTTAGTAACTTGTGCATCTGAAAGAGACACGTTAGTGATAGATTCCTTACCTTAGAATAGATACCCCAGCAATACCAACCCCGGTGGTGGGTCTGCGAACAAAGATCAGACAAGGAAGTCCTGGAGGACAGAACGGCCAAAGAAGCCGTCCCTCCGGACCTGACTGTCAAGGCAGTAATGCTTAGTAAACGTGTGCAGCGAGGCCCACGTAGCTGCCTGACAGATAACCGGCAGCGGAACACCGCGGCCCAAGGCCGTGGTAGCAGCCGTTGCCCTGGTGGAATGGGCACGCAGCCCAACAGGAGGCTCCTTCTTGGCCAAAGAATAGCAGGTCTTGATGCACAAGGTAACCCAGCGGGAGATGGTCCTCTTGTGCACCGCCCGACCTTTTTGGCGCCCACGTAGCCAACAAAGAGCTGGTCATCCACCCGGAAGTGTTTTGTGCGGTCGATATAGAAGGAGAGCGCACGTTTGGGGTCCAGACGGTGGAGCCTCTCTTCCTCTCTGGAAGGATGCGGAGGCGGAAAGAAGGTGGGCAAAGTGATGGTCTGCCCAATGTGGAAAGCAGTAACCACCTTTGGCAAGAAGGACGGACGCGTCCGAAGAACAACCTTGTCTGGATGAACAGACAGAAAGGGAGGCTTGCAAGATAGAGCCTGGAGCTCACTCACCCGCCGAGCGGAGGTGATGGCCACCAGAAAGGCTGTCTTCAGAGTCAGAAGACGAAGAGGACAGTTATGCAGAGGCTCAAAGGGAGCGCACATTAAAAGGTAAGAACCAAGTTCAAGTCCCACTGAGGCATTACAAACGGAACAGGAGGGAAGAGGTGAGTAATGCCTTTTAAGAACCTGTTAACAACAGGGGACTTGAACAGGGAGGGCTGATCAGGGAGCCTGAGGAAGGCCGAGATAGCACAAAGATAACCCTTGATGGTACCCAGGGCAGAACCCTGTTGGGCCAGAGAGAGAAGGAACAGAAGGACCTCCGAAAGAGGGGCAGAAAGGGGATCCACAGCCTTTGCTGTGCACCATGCCACAAATTTGTTCCACCTGCAGGCGTATACCACCTTAGTGGAGGGACGCCTGGCTGCCAGAATCACATCACAAATTTCGGGAGGCAAGTCGAAAGGAATCAACTGCCGCCGCTCAATCTCCACGCAAGCAGGTGTAGACTGGACAGGTTCGGGTGGAGGACCGTCCCCTGCTGCTGCGACAGAAGATCCTCCCGAAGAGGCAGACGGATCGGGGGATCTATGCTCATATTGAGTAGCTCGGGATACCAAACTCTTCGAGCCCAGTCCGGAGCCACAAGAATGACTTGGGCCCGGTCGTGCCGAATCTTCTTCAACACTCTGGGTAGAAGTGGTATAGGCGGAAAGGCGTACAACAGACCGCAACTCCACTCGCGACGAAAAGCGTCGCCGAGCGAGTGCCGCCTTGGAAATTCCAACGCGCAGAACTGATGACATTGCGCGTTCTCTTCGGTGGCGAATAGATCTAACCAAGGCTCTCCCCACTGTAGAAAGAGTCCTTGCGCCACTTCCGAGTGAAGACGCCATTCGTGATCCATCATGCACCTGCGGCTGAGGTTCGTCCGCCCTGGCGTTCAGAGAACCTGCCAGGTGTTGAACCATCAGGAACATGCCCTGATGTTCCAGCCATGTCCAGAGGCGCAGAGCCTCCTGACAAAGGGTCCAAGACCCCACCCCGCCCTGTTTGTTGCAGTACCACATGGCGGTGGTGTTGTCTGTGAACACCTGCACTACCTTCCCTTTGACAGAGGGAAGGAATGCCTTGAGTGCAAGCCGGATCGCCCGGAGCTCCAGAAGGTTGATATGGAGCCGGGACTCCGCCGGAGACCAGAGGCCTCTGATCTCCGCCTCTCCCATGTGACCGCCCCATCCCAGAAGGGACGCGTCCGTCACAACTGTATGCTCTGGCTGGGGAAGGGAGAGGGATCTGCCCATGACCCATTGCCGGTTCGAGAGCCACCACTGCAACTGTTTTGCAGTCCCCTCCGAGATCTGGACGTGATCGGACAGGTTGCCCCGGTGCTGCGTCCACTGGAACTTCAGGTCCCACTGCAGAGCCCGCATATGCCATCTGGCATGAGTGACCAGCAGGATGCAGGAGGCCATGAGGCCCAGCAGCCTCAGGGTCATCCGTACCGAAACCCAGGATAAAGGCTGAAAGATTGGAATCATAGCCTGAATATCCCGGACTCGCCGTTCGGGAGGATAGGCCCGAAACTGCGTCGTGTCCAGAACTGCTCCGATGAAAAGGAGCTGTGGAGAAGGAATTAGATGCGACTTCGGCACATTGATGGAGAACCCCAGCGAGTGCAGGAGTTCGGCCGTAGTCTGGAGGTGGGAGACGACTGCCTGGGACGAGCCCGCCTTCAGCAGCCAGTCGTCGAGGTAGGGGAAGACTGAAACCCCGGCCCGGCGCAGATGAGCTGCGACCACCGCCATCACTTTCGTGAACACCCGAGGGGCACTGGTAAGGCCAAAGGGGAGCACGGTGAACTGAAAATGCTCGGGGCCTACCGTGAACCGAAGGTAACGCCGGTGGGCCGGCAGGACGGGGATGTGGAAATATGCGTCCTGCAAGTCCAACGCTACCAGCCAGTCTCCAGGGTCGAGGGCAGTCAAGACCTGAGCTAGGGTGAGCATCTTGAACTTCTCCTTCCGGAGGAAGCGATTGACGTTCCGGAGGTCCAAGATAGGACGCATGTCCTCCTTGTCCTTTTTGGGCACCAGAAAGTAGTGGGAGTAGCAACCACGCCCTACTTCTGGGGTCGGAACATGCTCGATGGCCCTCTTGGTCAAGAGGGCCGTGACTTCCTTCTGTAGAAGCACCAAGTGATCCCCTGACATGCGGTGGAATTGAGGTGGCATGGCTGGGGGTGGTCTCGAAGGGGAGGGAGTAGCCCCTTCGGACAATGTCCAAGACCCACCTGTCCGAGGTGATGGTGCGCCAGTGGGGAAGGTGATGGCGGACCCTGCCCCTACTGGCGTGCCGCGCACCTGAAAGGAGGGACTAGGAGGGCTTGGAGGCCGCGGACGGGTTGGAGGTGGTGGCCTGACCCGCACGCTGGTTGCCCGATCCGCCACGGCGGAATCCACGTCCTCGGCCACGCGAAGACGCCTGCTGCGCGGGCCGGTGGCTGGGCTGCTGACGTGAAGGGCGCCCCTACCGTGGCCACGATAGGGGCGAAAAGCAGAAGGCAGCGGAGGGCGTGTAGCAGAAAGGCCCAGGGACTTGGCAGTAGCCCGTGAGTCCTTAAAGCGCTCCAACGCATGGTCTGCTTTGGACCCAAAAAGACCGACTCCATCAAAGGGCATGTCCATGAGAGTATTCTGGACATCCCCTGAAAAACCAGTGGTTCTCAGCCAGGCGTGGCGTCGGAGCGCCACCGTCGTTGCAATCGACCTGCCCAGCGAGTCGGCGGTGTCAAGGCCACAACGGATAGTGTATTTGGCCGCATCCCTTCCTTCCGCAATGGCGCGGGAAAGCAGTGCCTGGACCTCCTCAGGGCACTGGGGCAAAACATCCGCCACCGAATCCCACAGAGAGTGGGTATATCGGCCCAAAAGACAAGCGGTGTTAACGGACCGCAAGCCAGCACTGGAGGAAGAAAAACCTTTCTTCCCAAACTGATCCAGGCGTTTGGATTCCCTATCCGGAGGAGCGGTAGGGAAGGCGGTTTGGGAAGCGGAGGCTTGGACAACCAAGCTCTCAGGAGTGGGGTGGACAGAAAGAAACAGGGGGTCGCCCGGAGCGGGGCGATGGCGTCGTGACACGTTCCGATCCACAGGAGCCCCTGTGTTGGGCTTGGACCAGGCGCCCAAAAGAACGTCCGTGAGGGCGTCGTTAAACGGCAGCACAGTCTCCGCAGAGGAGGCTGCCGGCTGAAGCACCTCTGTCAAGATGTTAGTCTTGACCGTCAAAGTAGGGAGCTGGAGACGTAAGGCCCCAGCAGCCCTACGCAACACCGTACCAAAATTGGCCCCCTCCTCCGTAGCCACGGGAGGAGACAGCATGCCAGTGTCAGGAGAAGTATCCAGACCACTGGCCTCCCCTAGACTCTCTGTCCAGTCCTCATCATACTGACAGTTGCGTGTCAGAGGGTCATCAGACCCCTCCCAGTCCTCCTGGTCCTCCTCTGGTTCAAAATAAGGAGGAGGAGGGACATTTGGGACCCAAGGTCCCATCGGCGCCGGAGCCGGCGTCGAGCGACGTCGCTCCGGGTCCATGTCCGGAGCCGGAAGGAACTGGGGACGACGCCGCCCGGAGCCCAGGGCGGCGTCGAGAACGGCACCGGAGACATCGGCGCCGGCGGAGGTGTCGTGAGGTCGACCGGCGTCGATGGGAGTTGTGGAGCCGGGATCGAGGCCGGGGCCGGAGCCGGGATCGAGGCTGGAGGCTCGGGCGACGCCGGGGCCGGAGCCGCCGGCGACGCCGGATCAACCCCATCAGGGCCCGCGGGGCCCGAAGGCGCACCGGAGGGGCCTGAAGGCCCGAAGAGGCGGGCCATGGCCGACAGGAACTCCTGTACCTTGGCCGGATCCGCCCCCGAACCCGGGAAGGGCGGGTATGGACGGGGCGACTCCACAGGCAAGTCCGGGGCCGCGGGGGCGGGGACGGTGCCGGGAGGGGCCTCAGCCGAGTCGCGAGACCGGCGAGGCGAAGTCCGAGAGCGACGATGCTTCTTGGACTTCTTGTGTCGAGACTTACCGGACGAAGAAGACTTCGACGCCGACGACCGGTGTGCACTCCGCGAGCGACCCCTGGACCTCTCACGCGACCGGGGCTTCCGCGGAGCCGAATGCCGGGCCTCGAGGAGCTTTCGAGACCGCTCTCGCAAAGCCTTCGGGTTGAGGGCCTGGCATTCGGGACAAGACTCGGTGTCGTGGCCTCGGCCGAGGCAGAAGAGACACTCCCAATGCGGGTCGGTGACGGACATCATCCGCGCACAGGCGCCGCATCGCTTGAAGCCGGGCATCCCTACGACACCTGAATGGTGGAAAAAGACAGTGAAAAAATCACCAAAAAGTATGGTCAAAAATTGACCAGGGCACTGCTCTTCCCGGATCTGCGCTTACTGGCGCGGAAAAAGAAGAACTGACGTCAGCGCGCAGGGGCGGCGTCTAAGTACTGCCCGCGACGTCATCCCGGCGATCACGACGCCGACGACGGACGCGGAGCCGCACGACGCCGCCTACCGACGCGCAAGGGTACTGCTACGCAAAACTTTCCGGATCCAGCCTGACGCCTGGGGATATTCTAAGGTAAGGAATCTATCACTAACGTGTCTCTTTCAGATTAAAATATTTAAAAAAAAAAAAAAAAGCTTGCATCTTAACTTCCTGTACGGTAGTGAGAAGAGTGCGGCCTACTGTTAAGAATCGACCACATAGTGTGGTTTGATCAGATCAATTGAGACAAACCTATTGTCTCGGCGGCCAGAAAGGGGCAGAAGAAGTACAGTTCTAGTAACTTTGACAGCCAGGACAAGTATAGGGGCCCTGTAAGATGGCCCAAATTCTTTCTTGTCCACAATTTTCTCTCTGACCAGGTCCCCAATCTCCGGGACCCAGGCAGGCCTCGTCTTTACTGTTTTCATTTCCCCAGTGGTGGTGCGTTTTACTTGGATGTTGCTTTGTAAAGCTCTGTATTCTTTAAGCTCCTGTAAAACATCCAAACTATCATTGATGTTATATGGGGTTTCAGACGCCACCTTGCTGACACTATCGAGGTTTGGGACCCACATCCTTACCCCAAAATGAGGTAATAAAGTGTACGACCCCCTAGGGATTTTCTTGGTATGTTGTTAAGTGCGCTCTAGACCCCATATAGGTGATTGACCCAAATGCCACCGAGCCTAATACCCTTGCTGTTAAGGATTGCTTTAAATCATAGTTCTTCCTCTCGACTACTGAATTTCCCTCAGGATGATAGGAGGAGGAGTACGGCAAGGCCTCACCGAAACTTTCCATGGCTTCTTTGTAAGCCAGAGAGCTAAACGCCGGACGCTGGTCGGAATGTAGTGTGCCAATTGCATATGTGCCGATAAAGACTCACATATCCTTTAAACAGTTCAAGCGTCAGCCGAGCGCTAGAGCCAAACCCACAGAAATCTAGAGCATGAATCTACTGCCAACAAGATGTACTTGTAAGCCCCGTCAGAGTATAAGGGGCTGCAGTGATCCAAATATACACACGCGAGAGGTTTGTCTGAGATCAATAAAGGTGTTTGTGGTGGACGTGCTACGGTGGTGCCCTTCATCTGCTGGCAGATGTCGCATCTGAGGACAACGTCCTTGGTCTGCTTAGTAAGACCTGCCCACCAATAGTGCAGCTTTAGTAGTGAAACTGTAGCAGTGATCCCTGCATGTGGTGAACCCAGACCCTCGTGTGCAGCCAGTATCAATCCCAATCTGCGACCAGTGTTTGGTATTACTCTATCCCCCACACCTGGAATCTGAGCATACGGAATGTTTTGTGCATCTAACTTGTAGGAGTACTTGAGTGGAAAGCCTTTCAGCAGCGCCGAGCTGTTGGGCGTGGCATTGACAGCTATCATAGTTGTTCCGTCTAGCCTCGTACTGGAGTCAGTTATTGCAGCAACGGCAGCAGTGCGTACTGTTGCCTTGGCAGCTTCATCCGCCATTGAATTCCCTTCAACGTGAACGCCAACACGTTGAGGACTCAATGTATGCATAACATGAGCCTGTGGCAGGCCTTTTTTTTTAGCTTTGCCACCTGTTCCCAAAGCATCTTGTGCTTTACTGTGCAACCTTTGGAATCCCTAATAGTGTAAATATTCGTTGTAGGACTGGACACAGTAAAATGAATCACACACTATGAGTGTGGGGAATTCACGATCCATATTTTGTAGTGCCAGTATCAGGGCTTTCAGTTCCGCCAGTTGTGCTGTACAGTCTCCAAGAGAATGAGTGTGTGTTTTCCCAGGAAGAAACTTTCCATTCTGCATGCACCCTTTTACAATTGCGCATGCCACGGAATATTGTTATTTCGTTCCTACGGCCAGCTGGGCAGATTCATCAGTATAAATGATACATTCATATCGATCTATAATCATTATTTAATTTGGCAGAGGATATGCTTGTTCGTACTGCAGGAATGCTTGTGTTTGTAATGTAGAATCAAATCTGTAATCTACATCTGTTGCAGTGAGAGAGTTAGCCCAGTTAATCCATTGTGGATGCAATGCTTTAGCATTCGGGATGCTTGCCTTCGTAACGGCCTCTAGGGTCGGTACCAGGGTCACGACAATATTGCATTTCCCTGTGCCAGTGTTCTCTCTCTCACTACAGCAGTCTGTACTGCTGTGAGTATTTTTTCTGTTGGTGCAAAACGCATTTGTGCGCAAATGCACAAGTTACTAACTTGTGTAACGATATATCTGTAAGAGATAGTAGTTAGTGACAGATTCCTTACCTTAGAATATCCCCAGGCGTCAGGCTGGATCCGGAAAGTTTTGCGTAGCAGTACCCTTGCGCGTCGGTAGGCGGCGTCGTGCGGCTCCGCGTCCGTCATCGGCGTCGGGATCGCCGGGATGACGTCGCGGGCAGTACTTAGACGCCGCCCCTGCGCGCTGACGTCAGTTCTGTACACGACTGTCCGCGGCAGGAACGCAGAGCCATGCAAGAAGCTGACATTGGTGTCTGAAAAATACTAGGGCCCTGAAAGGGATGTCCTTAACCCTAGAAATCAGTTCACAGAACGGGGAGGATGGGTGGGGCGGTAAGGAATCTGTCACTAACTACTGTCTCTTACAGATATATCGTTACACAAGTTAGTAACTTGTGCATCTGAAAGAGACACGTTAGTGACAGATTCCTTACCTTAGAATAGATACCCCAGCAATACCAACCCCAGTGGTGGGTCTGCGAACAAAGATCAGACAAGGAAGTCTCGGAGAACAGAACGGCCAAAGAAGCCGTCTCTCCGGACTTGGCTGTCAAGGCAGTAATGCTTGGTAAACGTGTGCAACGAGGCCCACATAGCTGCCTGACAAATGTCCTGTAAAGGGACACCACGTCCTAAAGCCGTGGTGGCGGCTGTCGCCCTGGTGGAATGGGCACGCAACCCAACAGGGGGCTCCTTTTTAGCCAAAGAATAACAGGCCTTGATACACAAGACGACCCAGCGGGAGATGGTCCGCTTGTGTACCGCCCGACCTTTTTTGGCGCCCACGTAGCCAACAAAGAGCTGGTCGTCCACCCGGAACTGTTGTGTGCAATTTAGATAAAAAGAAATCGCACGTTTTGGGTCCAGACGGTGGAGCCTCTCTTCCTCTCTAGAAGGATGCGGAGGCGGAAAGAAGGTGGGCAAAGTGATGGTCTGCCCAATGTGGAAAGCAGTAACCACCTTTGGCAAGAAGGACGGACGCGTCCTAAGAACAACCTTGTCTGGATGGACAGACAGAAAGGAGGGCTTGCAAGAAAGAGCCTGGAGCTCACTCACCCGCCGAGCGGAGGTGATAGCCACCAGAAAGGCTGTCTTCAGAGTCAGAAGACGAAGAGGACAGTTATGCAGAGGCTCAAAGGGAGCGCACATGAGAAAGGTAAGAACCAGGTTCAAGTCCCACTGAGGCATCACAAACGGAACAGGAGGGAAGAAGAGTGTAATGCCTTTTAGGAATCTGTTAACAACAGGGGACTTGAAAAGGGAGGGCTGGTCAGGAAGCCTGAGGAAGGCCGAGATTGCACAAAGATAGCCCTTGATGGTACCCAGGGCAGAACCCTGCTGGGCCAGAGAAAGAAGGAACAGAAGAACCTCAGAAAGAGGGGCAGAAAGGGGATTCATAGCCTTTGCTGTGCACCATGCCACAAATTTGTTCCACCTGCAGGCGTATACCACCTTAGTGGAGGGACGCCTGGCTGCCAGAATCACATCACAAACTTCGGGAGGCAAGTCGAAAGGAATCAACTGCCGCCGCTCAATCTCCACGCAAGCAGGTGGAGGCTGGACAGGTTCGCGTGGAGGACCGTCCCCTGCTGCTGCGACAGAAGATCCTCCCGAAGAGGCAGACGGATCGGGGGATCGACGCTCATACTGTGAGTAGCTCGGGATACCAAACTCTTCGAGCCCAGTCCGGAGCCACAAGAATGACTTGGGCCCGATCGCGCCGAATCTTCTTCAACACTCTGGGTAGAAGTGGTATAGGCGGAAAGGCGTACAACAGACCGCAGCTCCACTCGCGACGAAAAGCGTCGCCGAGCGAGTGCCGCCTTGGAAATTCCAATGCGCAGAACTGATAACATTGCGCGTTCTCTTCGGTGGCGAATAGATCTAACCAAGGCTCTCCCCACTGCAGAAAGAGTCCGTGCGCCACTTCTGAGTGAAGACGCCATTCGTGATCCATCATGCACCTGCGGCTGAGTTCGTCCGCCCTGGCATTCAGGGAACCTGCCAGGTGTTGAACCATCAGGAATATGCCCTGATGTTCCAGCCATGTCCAGAGGCGCAGAGCCTCCTGACACAGGGTCCACGACCCCACCCCGCCATGTTTGTTGCAGTACCACATGGCGGTGGTGTTGTCTGTGAACACCTGCACTACCTTCCCTTTGACAGAGGGAAGGAATGCCTTGAGTGCAAGTCGGATCGCCCGGAGCTCCAGAAGGTTGATATGGAGCCGGGACTCCGCCGGAGACCAGAGGCCTCTGATCTCCGCCTCTCCCATGTGACCGCCCCATCCCAGAAGGGACGCGTCCGTCACAACTGTGTGCTCTGGCTGGGGAAGGGAGAGGGATCTGCCCATGACCCATTGCCGGTTCGAGAGCCACCACTGCAACTGTCTTGCAGTCCCCTCCGAGATCTGGACGTGATCGGACAGGTTGCCCTGATGCTGCGCCCACTGGAACTTCAGGTCCCACTGCAGAGCCCGCATATGCCATCTGGCATGATCGACCAGCAGGATGCAGGAGGCCATGAGGCCCAGCAACCTCAGGGTCATCCGTACCGAAACCCAGGATAGAGGCCGAAAGATCGGAATCATAGCCTGAATATCCCGGACTCGCCGCTCGGGAGGATAGACCCGAAACTGCGTCGTGTCCAGAACTGCTCCGATGAAAAGGAGCTGTGGAGAAGGAATCAGGTGCGACTTCGGCACGTTGATGGAGAACCCCAGCAAGTGCAGGAGTCCGGCCGTAGTCTGGAGGTGGGAGACGACTGCCTGGGACGACCAGGTGCCCAAAAGAACGTCAGAAAGTGCCTCGTTGAAAGGCAGCAGTGGCTCCGAGGAGGTAGCCACCGGCTGAAGCACTTCCGTCAGGATGTTAGTCCTGACAGCCACTGTAGGTAACTGGAGGTGTAAAGCCTCAGCTGCCCTACGCAACACCGTTGCAAAGTTTGCTCCCTCCTCCTTTGCCACGGAAGGAGGAGATAGCATGCCAGAGTCAGGGGAAGTGTCCAGACCACTGGCATCCCCAAGTTCCTCAGCCCAGTCCTGATCGAACTCACATTGGGCAGTGAGAGGGTCCTCAGACCCCTCCCAGTCCTCTTCGTCCTCCAAAACAGGCTCAAAGTAATAAGGAGGGACATGCGGAACCCAAGGCCGCATCAGCGCCGCAGCCGGCGTCGATCGACGCCGGTCCGGCTCCGGATCCGGAGAGAACCGGGGTACCGGGAACGGCACCGGTGAAATCGGCGCCGGTGGAGGTGTCGTCAGGTCAACCGGCGTTGATGGGGGTTGCGGCAACACCGGAGCCAGAGCCGGGGCCGGGACCGAGGCTGGCGGCGCCGGGACTGGAGTCGCTGGCGGCGCCGTAGGAACCCCAGAAGGGCCCGCGGGGCCCGAAGGCGCACCGGGGGGACCTTGAGGCCCGAAGAGGCGGGCCATGGCCGACAGGAATTCCTGTATTTCGGCCGGAGTCGCCGCCGAACCCGGATAGGGCGGGTAATGCGGCGGCGGCGACTCCACAGGCACTCCCGGAGCCGCGGGGACGGTGCCGACAGGACCCTCAGCCGAGTCGCGAGACCGGCGAGGGGAAGCGTCGAGCGATGACGCTTCTTCGACTTCTTTTGCTTCGACTTACCGGAGGAGTGCGAAGACTTGGACCCCGACGACCGATGAGGACTCCGCGACCGGCCCCTCGACCTCTCACGTGACCGGGGCTTGGATTGGCGCGGAGCCGACTGCCGGACCTCGAGGAGCTTTCGAAACCGCTCTCGCAAAGCCTTCGGATGCAAGGCCCGGCAGTCGGGGCACGACTTGGAGTCGTGGTCGCGTCCGAGGCAGTAGAGACAGTCTCGATGCGGGTCCGTGATCGACATCATCCGACCACAGGCGTCGCATGGCTTGAAGCCGGGCATCCTTACTGACACCGTCGGAGTCGAACGACTCGAGAAAAAACAGTGATAAAAAAATCACAAAAACTTAGTCAAAAAATGACTAGGGCACTGCTCTTCCCGGATCTGCGCTTACTGGCGCGGAAAAAGAAAGAACTGACGTCAGCGCGCAGGGGCGGCGTCTAAGTACTGCCCGCGACGTCATGCCGACGACGGACGCGGAGCCGCACGACGCCGCCTACCGACGCGCAAGGGTACTGCTACGCAAAACTTTCCGGATCCAGCCTGACGCCTGGGGATATTCTAAGGTAAGGAATCTGTCACTAACGTGTCTCTTTCAGATATGATTTGTATGCAATAGGTACTGTATCGCCTTCATTGAAGGTGATGTAGGTATACCCAGTTGGTCCAGCGATCATGCGGATCACCAGGTTAGTTGTGTTGATACATGTATGTAAATGTTTAGAAGCTATCATGTCAGCTTGTATGGAACATAGGATATCAGTATGTTCCTGTGTCCAATGGTGCACTGAAAAATCAGGTCTAATTAAGTCGTAGAAAGGTTTCACACTTTCTGCGTAATCCAAAATGTATGTCCTGCCAAAATTCAAGAATCTTAGAATGGATTGTAGTATTTTCAGAGTCGTTGGAGGTTGGAGCAGTGCACATTTTTCAAAAAATTGTGCCGCCAGTCTTTTGCCTTCACTTGACAATTCGTACCCTAAAAATAGGACACTGAGGTGGGCAATTTTTGATTTCTTTCAAATTAAATTTGCTTTTGCCCTCACTTGACAATTCGTACCCTAAAAATAAGACACTGAGGTGGGATATTTTGGATTTTCTTTAAATTAAATTTCTATCCCAAGTGGGCGAACCCAAGAATTATGTGGTTCACCCTAGACAAGTGTTCCATTAATTCATCGTCTGTCAGATAGATGTCATCTACATAGGCAATGCCTCCTCATCAAAATTTTGAAGTAACTCTGTTACCCTGACTGAAAACAGCATGGGGCTATTCTTATACCCCTGGGGTAATCGACAAAATTGGCGCTGAGAGTCTAGCGCCAAGAAGGCTGTGAAATATCTGCTCCCAGGTGCTATATTGTGGCAGAAAAATCCATTTGAGATGTCTAGTGTTGTTTTATATTTTTTTCCGCACAATGTTATTCATTAGTGCGCCACTATGTGCATTCTATACTGCAGATGTGCGTGTGGATGTGTTTAAAAGTCTATAATCAAAAACAAGACGATATGATTCCCCTGAGGCTATGCCCACTGGAACTTCAGGCCCCACTGCAGAGCCCGCATATGCCACCTGGCGTGATCCACCAGCAGGATGCAGGAGGCCATGAGGCCCAGCAGCCTCAGAGTCATTCTCACCAAAATCTGGGACAGAGGCTGAAACATCGGTATCATGGCCCGAATATCCCAGACTCGCTGTTAAGGGAGGACAGGCCCAAAACTGCACTGTGTCCAGAACAGCTCTGATGAAAGGAAGCATCTGAGAGGGAGTCAGGTGTGACTCCAGCACGTTTATAGTGAACCCCAGCAAATGCAGGAGGTCCGCTGTCGTCTGGAGGTGGGAGACGACAGCCTGGGGCGAACCCGCCTTCAACAGCCAGTCGTCGAGATAGGGAAAGACTGGAACCCCTGATCTGCACAGATGAACTGCGACCACCTCCATCACCTTTGTGAACACCCGAGGGGCACTGGTAAGGCCAAAAGGGAGCACGGTGAACTGAAAGTGCTCGTGGCCCACTGTGAACCGTTGATAGCATCTGTGGGCTGGCAGGATGGGAATGTGGAAATAAACTTGCTGCAAGTCCAATGCCACCATCCAGTCTCCGGGTTCGAGGGCAGACAGGACTTGAGCGAACGTGAACATCTTGAACGTCTCCTTCCGGAGGAAGCGGTTGAGGGACAATAGGTCTAGAATAGGACGCAGGCCTTTGACCTTCGGCAATGAAAGTAGCGGGAATTGCAACCACAACCTACTTCTGGCGCAGGGACCCTCTCTATAGCTCCCTTGGCCAAAAGAGCTGAGACTTTCTGATGGATAATTGCCAGATGATCCTCCGACATGCGATCGTAAGACGGTGGCATGGAGGGAGCAGTAGTGTTGAAGGGGAAGGAGTAGCCCCTTCGAACGATTTGAAGAACCCACCTGTCCAAAGTGATGGATTGCCAGTGGAGGAGATGATGGCGAATCCTGCCTTCAACTGGCTGAAGATGGGCCCGGAACTTCGGACTAGGAAGATTTGGAGGCAGTGGCAGGGGGGGAGATGGTGGACTGGCCCGCCCGCTGGCTCCCAGACCAGCGAGGACGCTGGGTCCCACGTCCGTGGCCACACAGAGGCTGGGAAGCTTGCATGAGCCAGTGGCTAGACAGTACCAGACATGGTTGGGCGCCCATTCCATAGCCACAAAAGGGAAAAAAAGCAGACTGGAGTGGACGGGAAGGCGCAGTGAGGCCCAAAGACCTGGCCGTAGCTCAAGAGTCTTTAAAGCGCTCAAGCGCCGAATCAGCTTTGTCGCCAAAAAGACGATGGCCATCACAGGGCATGTCCATCAAGGTTGACTGGACATCTCTCGAAAAGCCAGATGTCCTCAACCAGGCATAGCGTCTAAGGGCTACCGATGTGGCAATCGTTCTGCCCAATGAGTCGGTGGTATCCAGTCCACACCGAATAGCAAATTTGGCTGCGTCTCTCCCATCCGCAACTGCCTGGGAGAGGATGGCCCGGGCCTCCTCTGGGCACTGAGGAAGCACCTCCGACCGTATCCCAGATGGTATGGGAGTAGTGGCCCAAAAGGCACGCTGTATTCACCGTCCGCAGTGCCAAGCTGGAGGAAGAGAACAGTCGCTTCCCAAGATGGTCTAGCTTCTTGGATTCCCTATCTGGAGGAGCAGAAGGGAATTCGCCATTAGAACAGGCTTGGACCACCAAGCTCTCAGGGGAAGGGTGTTGGGTCAGGAACACTGGGTCGCCTGGGGCCCGGCTGTGGCAGCGAGTAATTGTCCTCTCCACAGGAGCCCATGTGCTGGGCTTGGACCAAGTGCCCAGGAGGATATCAGTAAGGGGTTCATTGAATGGCAATAGGGGTTCAGAGGAAGAAGCTGTCAGCTGAAGCACCTCTGTCAGGAGGTTATTCCTGACTGCCACCGAAGGGAGCTCAAGGCCAAGGACCTCGGCCGCCCTTCTCACCACCACAGCATAGGACGCTACCTCCTCCATAGCCACGGTAGGGGGAGAAAGCAAACCAGTGTCTGGAGAGGTGTCCAGACCACTGGCATCACCCATGTCCTCTTGCCAGTCCAGTTCTTCCAGCTGGTCGGTTAAAGTGTCCAGCGACCCCTTACAGTTCTCATCACCACACTCTGGTGTCAATAGGGAACACCAGGGATGAACAGGGGAACAAAAGTAGCCTCCGATGTCGGTTCCAATGTCAGCCGACGTCGGTCCAGCTTCGTGTCCAGCTCAGGGATGGGGATGGGGAACGCGTCGGCCGGGGGCATTGCCGGTGCCAGGGGCGACGTTGTTGAGATCGGCGCCTGGGAAGGTCGAGTGAGATCGACCAGTGTCGATCCGGATCCAGGCCTGGATCCATGGGGGCCATCTGGTGCAAGAGCCACCGGCATCGAAGGCCCAGGACCCCGATTGGCTCCGCGGGGCCCGAAGAGGCACCGGCGGAGTAGGGCTGCCCAAAGACACGGTGTAAGGCCTCGTAAAGCTGTCTGAGTTGGGCAGGGATGCTCCAGCTCCCGAAAAGGGTGGGAGGCGCGGAGTCGTCCTTGAAGCAGGCACCGGAGATGGAGCCTTTGAGCGACAACACTCCAAGTCCCGCGTTGCGTCAGCCAACCGACGGGGAGACGGTGAAGAGTGTTTGTGCTTCTTCACCGTCTTCTTGTGCTTTGACTTACCCAAGGACCACGATGGCTTGGAGTGCGACGAGGAGTGGGGGCTCCGCCAACGGCCTCGTGACCTTCCTCTCAAACGAGACCGGGAGCGACATTGAGCCGACCGCCGGGCCTCCAACAACTTTCAGGACCGCTCCTGCAAAGACTTCGAGTGTATGGCCCGGCAGTCGGAGCACGACTACGGGTCGTGGTCGCGCTCCAGACACCACAAGTACGCGAGGTGCAGATCCGTCACAGACATCATCTTCTGAAAGGAGTCGCAGGGCTTGAAGCCGGTCTGACGTTGGGACATCCCTCGTGCACCAGGAGTCCAAGACTCAAAAAAAACATTGACAAAAGTCACAAAAGCTAGCCAAAAAACAGGTAAGGGGTAGCTCTCTCCGGATCTGCGCTAGACTGGTGCAAAAAAAGAAAGAACTGACGTCAGCGTGCAGGGGCGGCATCTAAGTAAGCACTGCAATGCCATCCCGGCGACCACAATACGGACGCGGAGTGGACCCAAGCCACCTACCGATGCGCAGGGGTATTGCTGAAGAAGAAACCTTTGGATACAGACTGACACCTGGGGGAAATTCGAAGGTAAGGAATCTACAACTAACAGTCTCTATCAAATGCCTTTTGTTTTTCTTCCTTTTTAATGATGTAGTCCGAAGTGCAATGTGTCTCCCTTTTTGGTTTGACTAGCTCTTCCGATCCGTACTCTGACCGTCTGTCTCTCTCCAAAAGCTTTTTGGATGTCTACTGAAAGGATCAAGATGAACGTGTATCAGTATCATGATACCTGTCAGGTTTTCTAATATTGTCACGGTTTCTCAGATTGTATTTTCTTTCGGTGTGTTCCTGTTGAGGAGACCCACCCGGTGAATGTGTTTTGTTTAGTTTATTTTTTTGTTAATGATCCCATTTCTTCTTTGAAGAATTGGGTGCTTGCTTAGAGTTATCCTTTTCAGAATTGCTCTTAACTATTGGTTTCCCTGGTCTAGCTCCCAGATTATCTCTACCAAGGAAAGCATATGTATCTTCAGTAATCTTAGGCAATTCTCGCTCCTGTTGTGCAGGAGTGAATTTTCTCAGGCTTTAGCGTATAACCACTGCTGCTGCCTCCCCTTTTATGTTACTCAACATAATGGCTAATACCTGGGCAAAGCTGCCCATCAGTTTCATCCCCAGATCTAAAGCAGGTTCTGCCCCGTACTCGTTCTGTATTTGCTTCAGTACATCTGGTATGACCAATATCGAAGGGGTGCCATGTGTTCTGGTATATACGACAGCAAAGATTGTACCCCAAGTGACACAATCTTCTATCGGGGGAGCCATCCACATTGGCAAGCACATTGTCAGTATTCTGTGTTTTTTCTGCAGGCCCGTATGGGAAAAAACTGCTTCAAGCTGTGCTGTTTTTTGTGCTATCCAGAACGGGATTTGCTTCCGGCTGGTGGGAACCTTCCCCATTATGGCATAATACCTGTAGTAGCCATATGTGGTTGCGTAGCCTGAGCAGCTCCTGCAGGTTGAAATGTAAATGTTTTCATTACATATTGAGTAAGATTTCTGTAAATTTTGACCAGATCTTTTAAATTGTGCGCATTCCTGCTGCTGATAAAGTAAAAATGTCGGGATGCGGTGTGTATGATGCTAAGACCGGCCAAGTCGCTCCTTCTCTGCTGAGCAGACCGAGTCTTACATGTTCCGTGGTATGCGGTAGGGCACCTTTAAACCAATTAATGTGCTCTTGGTAAGTTAACGTGATCTCAAAGTCCACGTATGGGAAATACTCATCAGGTGGTTCTACTTCAATGTATTCATAAAAATAACCGTGTGTGTGCATCTGCAGGGGGGAACCTAACCCAATAATAGAATACCTCTGTTCTGAATGCTTCCTGTGCCTCAACCACGAAGGAAACTTCTCCACCCATTACCAGGAGGCCATGTTGTAGTAATTTCATGGCATCTACCTGTCTACAATTTTCTGAAATATTTATCCAACTATCTGTCCTTCGACGTCCCCTGCTTGTTCGGTCATTGTCACAGCAGTAGTATTTAGCTAAAATCTTACAGAGATATGGTATGCACAAATGTGGGAACTATTAATCCTCTAAGCTTGATTAACCTACAGCCAATACATAGGGTATACCTACTAAGCTGAGGCGGATTTGTTTCCCTTCCCACTACGGACGTCTCTGGTTAAAATGTGAGTAGGGGTCTCTGAGAAAGCACGACTGAGTACTCAGATTTGACCGTTAAATAAGAGCCTAACCAACGTTGGCAGCGCCATGTCATGTAGTTCCTACTAATACGTAGGATCTGCACATTGTTTGGACAACATAAACTAGGGGCTTGGTGTCAAGATTGTTTCCGGACACCCCCGCAAGATATGTTGGACTATTAGACCAGCTAGCTCACAGTGCCACTGTAAGCCCCCCTAACCTACTGAGGAGCGAATGGTTTTCTGGCAACCACTGAACATGACAAACCTGACCCCTCAGGGATCGTGGAAACAGTACATAAACCTTTCGCTCAGTCACTCGTGCTTACTTATTCTCAGAGAAATACACAGAGAATACACTGTGGGACGTTCTCAATAGTATTTATTGAACCAACATTATTCTTGCATAAAATAAGTGCGCTGCAATGATTAGGAGACAGAAGCAGATATACGTGATTACAAGCACCAAAAGCGTAAATAGTCGATATAGTTCTACCATGGTGCTAAACAATGTATATAGACAGGCATATAAAACAAGGCAGTAATCTAGCGTACTCCTACTATGCAAATCCTACTCTAAGTGAACCTAGAGTGTGTGTAGGAGTAGAGCCAAGAATCCCTCCAAGGGATGATCCAAGCCCATTACCTTATGGGAGAGAATGAAGGACCCCGTCTTGATCACGAACTGGACACCCCTCACGACATGTCAGACTGCTACGTGGTGATTTCTCAGCATGCAAGGAACCTCGGTCTCAGCTGAAGTGCCTCCTCTACCAATCTATCAGGATGCTCATCTTTCATAATAGAAAGCGGCCTTGCGATGTGAACATAGATTAGTGATGTTATGGATATGTAGATAGCCATGCCGCCCCGTGATGAAGATAGTGATGACATTTGTACATAGTGCGAAACAAGACCTTGTACATGATGTTCAGGGCGTTGTGATAATGTTGTGCGAAGCTAGATGTAAAAACAAGTTTAGTTTCAACATTGTTGTGCATGCAAATATGTGCAAAAGGTCACAGCTGAAAATGTTATATATTTACAGAGAAATCATATAGGAAGTGGCTTTCCTGACGAAGGCAGTTTTCTGCCGAAACGCGCGTAGATGAATATGGCCACAACCTCGATTGATGCAAATTTTGTTTTGGATTTATAAATTACATAATCATGTTATCATACTGAGATCGCATTATGGTCTGTTCACAATCATTGTATATCAAATGTACAGAATATACGAAAACAAGTCTAATATGCATGTGATTGGTATGATTGGATATTTTGAATGAATGTGGAATGGTTGCAGTTCGTTGTTTTTTCCTTTTCTCTGTCTAACATATCAATCATGTTTGTATAGATTTAAATAAACTACATTTTTGTACTTTTCTAATAATGAGTGATGGTCTCTTCTCTTGATATGAATATCATGATGTATTTTTAAACATGTTTTGAAGTTGCCCTAGGAACTTTTACAGTGTGTATTTCCCTGCCTAGGTGAACTTCTCATCAGTAGCAGGGGGCCTCTAATCTTTACAGTTACATAACAATATGAGGCCATTCTACTCAGAGAAAGTGCGCCACATATATGCCACTACCATAACATAAGATGGCTTACCTTTGTTTACTATTAAACAAGTACTGTTGTTTGAAGCATAGTCATCACAATGGGGAGCACAATAAATGTGTTCAAAGTTCATACATTTATCAAGTAAGGCTATGTCTGATAAGTGAAAGATGCCTTGCTACCTCTAATTCCACAATTTTGAACTGATAAACGAAGTATGTTTGTGGTGTCTGCTAGGAATAGACCTGGTGGCCCTGTATGGATTTTCTGCAGGTCAGACAGCTTTTCTTTGGAGAGAAGACAACAGGGACCTTTTGCATTTCAACACAGCTAAAGTGACAACACTTAACAGGAAACAGGATGTAATCAATCATCAATGTAGATTTGCAGTCAATTTTAGTTGATTCCCATTGGATACGTAAGGCATTCAAATGCCACTCAAATTCCATTTAGAGTGTCATGTTATGGAGCCTTAAGCTTGACATTTTCTAAAGTAGCTACCATTCTGACAGCAAAAATCTTCCTTTCCAGGCGTCTAGACTATATGGATAAACATTTCAGGACAGAATCACTGTAAATCGTCACCTGGTGTAACAGAATTGTCCACCAGCCCAGAGAAGCAGTACTTTGCAGCCTTATACCTCTCTTATCATTTGAAATGAAATTGTGCCTGCTTAGCCCAACAAGGTAGCAACACGTCAGCAACATTTAAATTGGCGTTAGTTGAAGTACTATCTGGAGCTTTATGATTTAGATTTATGCATAGATGCATCGTCAAATGAAAGGTTTGAGGCACAAAATGTATACTGTATGATTGTAAGCACCAGTGAAGAAAAGCACACCTTCATCCAGTGCCCTCTTCAGTTGTTTCACCATGAAAATTCTCACAGCACCCACAAGCAAACAGACAAGGAGGGCTGTTGTATGTATTCAGGGTCCTCTCATCTTGTGGTGACCTGAAGAAGTACCAATTCACGTCTGGAGTATTTTCTTTATTAATAAAGTCTTAACCACAGGCAAGACCATCAGCTGGACTAGTCCTACTTCACATGCTGCTTGTGACCTGCTCCCACGAGACAAATTTACTACAGAAATCAGTGTGAGAAACCTGTCATGTTGGTCTGAAGGCCGTAAATATTACTATGACAAATACAACTTCTTACTCATTGACCCTATTCCTTCATAACTTAAATGCACGATAACTGCAAGCAGATGACAGGCATTGAAGTAAAACCCCACGCCAGACACTATTTACAAAATACTCCCTCTCAGATTTGTCTTTCTTTGTATGTGTAAAGATCTGTTTTTTTCTGTGGCTGCTGATCAGGTCTGCTTGTGGCCTGGCCGATCCATCGATCGCCAGGTAAAAAGACACAAAGAAAATAAATAAAATATGTTTAACCGGTATAGATTATATTGAGCTCATCCAGTAACGATTTCTTATATGAACTGAATAATCACTTGTAGTTCATTTCAAACAGGATTGTTTTTAACAGGGATCAACTGAAGTTGTAAGGCATTTAGAACATAAGTATGTTTAAAATTCCCAGTAAGCCAATGATTGAAATGTAACACATCTAGCATCCTTTGAGGAAAGGCATGAGAATTTACCCAGACTCCTCTGCAGTAATATTTTAAAAATATAAGGTTTGGCCTCTGGCGCTTTCAAGAGCAACGTGACTTCATGGATCAAAATGAGGTGTCACCTAGGAGTCTTTAGAGGACTACAAAATGGTGTTTATCTTTCTAAGAATACCATTCTGTTGATAGGGTGAGCGGATGTAAGTATGTCAGAAGGGGTACAGTAATGCTGATGGCAATAAATTATCAATTAAATATTTTTTTCTTTTCATTGCTGTCCCTTCCCTTTATCATAATGAGAAATATATTCAAGAGCAAGTCATAATTACTCACATGTTTTATTTATTAGAGTTGCTCTTACCCAGTGAGTGATTTCTGACAAATTTCTAGTTGTTCCAGCAGATGAGGCAACAGCTGACCCATGGTTTCATCTCCAACACAGCATTGCACCACATTTGGCATCTCATGGGCCCGTGTCATAATCCTGACCCAGGACTTATCAATGTTTGAAAAGCGTTTGGCTTCCTGTGGCATCAAAAATAAACAGAAAACTAGTAAAAAAAAACATAACAGTTTCGAGAACATGTTCTTGGGTCAGAAAACCAAGACATTATTAATTTATCGAAAGAATATGATTGGTGGTAATTTGCTTCACTTCTTTCTTGTCCTCTTTACTTAATCTTTTCCCAATCTCCGTCTATTTCTTGCTGACTCATTTTTTAATAACATTTCGATCTATACTATAAACTCAAGTTTCAGGTTAGATACAGCCGAAGTAGGTGATCAACATGTGTTCTCACTGATTACTGGCACCTCATGCTTGGGCCTCTTCTCAGTAACTAGGGCTGAAAGTATTCAGGATAGTCCAAGAATTTGCTGTTTGAATCATATGAAAATGATACGCGTCCACTTGCAGCTAGAGACATGCATCAGGTTACTGGTAAGAGGCCCTAGTAAGATCACAAATTGTACCTGGTATGTATCTGGCCAAGCTGTTTGGTTGGCATAATGTATTACATAGTTATTTGGCACCATATGTGAATCATTATGGAATTTGCAGCATCCTACCGGAATTTTATTACATGGCAAAATAATTTAGTCCCTGAGAAGGGCAAGTATACGTGGGTTCATGTTATACTATGAGAACAATAAATGGAAAGTGTAAGCAAAGGTTATTGTAGAACTGCTACTCATTTTCCCCATACCTTTGTCACTAGGCTTAGTCTGCCGTTTTTTTCTCTACCTGAACTCAATCCAGAAATACAGAACAATACGGAATCTATTACATTTGTCAAGAGTGGGAAATGTATTAATCGTAAAGCGGAGCAATACCATTTTTAATTGGAATGTATATAGTCAATAAGAAGCGCTAGGAGATTACATAATCCTCACAAGCAGCTGTAAGGACGTTGGTCTACCTTTTGATGACACCAGATGAAGCCACAACATAAAAGCCGCTGCCTTCATGTGACGTGAGGTTTGACCTTTATTTTTTGGGAGTGTCTCAAAGTTTAGGATGCACCAGACTGAGCATCTTCTGAACTCAGGTTGGACAACACGAATACACCTCACAACTGCTCTCACTATTTGTATCCTGAAGACTTGTGTGAACCAGTACTGTCATCCGAAAGTTAGAATTTTTTGTTATGTAGGATATGATGTTGCCTGCTAAAACGTGTGAATTCGACAATGAATGTTACAAGGTAAGTGCAGGGGCGGTTCCTGCATGATGGTGTAGAGGCCAGAGAACCACCGGTCTCAGAGGAAGGAGACTGAAGAGCAATTTACTTAGCTTTCGGTACCGCATTAGCTGGTAGAGACAATATCTAGCTGCAGATTCCTTACCTTTGAATTTCCCAGGCGTCAGGTTGAATCTGGAAACGTTTGCGTGAGCAGTACCCCTTGCGCATGCCATTGGGTGGCTTCATTCGGCTCCGTGTGACGTCGTCGGCATCATTCTTGTTGGTTATGACATCGCAGTCACCTATACACGCGCCACCAAGGCGCACGGACATCAGTACTTATCACTTTTCCATGCCAGAAGCGCAGAGCCATGAAGTGACTGACTTGAATGTGTGTCATAACTAGGGCCCTGAAGAAGTGAACAACCCTAGACCTAATAAATTAGTCCGCAGAGCGGGGAGGCATGGGTGGGTCTGTAAGGAATCTGCAGCTAGATATTGTCTCCACCAGATAATGTGTTACCGAAGGTAAGTAACATGTTAATCTGATAGAGTCTTCTAGCTGCAGATTCCTTACCTTTGAATAGATACCAAAGCCATACCATCCTGGCGGTAGGCTGTGTACAGATTTCTTACACTAAGAAGTTCTGCAGGACTGAACAGGCAAAATGCCCTCCTTGCGGACCTGACTGTCCAGGCAGTAGTGCTTGGCAAACGTGTGCAAAGACACCCACGTTGGTGCCTGGCAGATGTCCAAGACTGGGATGCCCTTAGCCAACGCCGTGGTCGCAGCGTTTCCCCCTGATAGAATGAGCTCATAAGGGCTGCTTCTTAGCCAGGGCATAGCAGATCTTAATGCAGAGAATGACCCAGTGAGAAATGGTCAGTTTCTGCACTGCCTGACCTTTTTTAGCTCCCATGTACCCCACAAAGAGTTGGTCGTCCACCCGAGACTCTGTTGTGTGGTCAAGGTAAAACGGCAATGCTCTTTTTGGGTCCAGACGGTGGAGACGCTCCTCTTAGTTAAAGGGATGCGGGGAGCAAAAAAGTCGGGCAACGTGACTGATTGACCCTGACAAAATGGGGTCACCACCTTCGGCAAAAATGAAGCCCAGTTGCAAGGAACCCCTTTATCTCCAAAGATCATCATATATGGAAGCTTGGGTGACAACCCCTGCAACTCACTCACCCACCGGACCGATGTTATTGCCACCAGAAAGGCTGTTTTGATGGTAAGTAGCCAGAAGGAACAATTATGCAAAGGCTCTAAAGGAGTGCACATAAGAAAAATGAGAACCAAATTAAGGTCCCACTGTGGCATGACAAAGGACGTTGGTGGAAACATATGTACAAGCCCTTTTAAGAATCTATTTACAACAGGAGATTTAAACAAAGAGGGTTGGTCCGGCAGCCACACGAAAGCACACAGGGCAGAAAGATAACCCTTGAGAGTGCACAACACAGAGCCCTGCTAGGCAAGGGTAAAAATGAAAAGGAGAATAGTAGAAAGAAAAGCAGAGAGGGGGTTAATAGACCTTTCTGTACAATATTTTACAAACGTTTGCCAATGGTGTCTTAGTGGAGGGCCGCCTGGCCACCAAAATATACTCACATAATTCAGGAGGAAGGTTGAAAGCTATCAACTGTCGCCGCTCAATCTCTACGCATGGTGGTGGACAGTTGACAGGTTCGGGTGGAGGACCCTCTCCTGCTGCTGCGACAAAAGATCCTCCTGAAAGGGCAGCCTCATTGGAGGATCGATGCCCATTTTCAGAAGCACTGGATACCAGACTCTCCTTGCCCAGTTCGGGGCCACAAGAATGACTTGGGCCCGCTCATTCTTGATCTTATTGAGAACCCTGGGCAAATTTGGTATGGGCGGAAAGGCATACAGTAGGCCTGAGCTTCACTTGCGTCGCAAAGTGTCGCCGAGCGATAGCCGCCTTGGAAACTCCAGCACGCAAAACTGCTGACATTGTGTGTTCTCTTCAGAGGCGAACAGACCAAACCAAGGCTGTCCCCACTGCTGAAAGAGACCTTGAGCCACCTCCAATTGGAGAGGCCATTCGTGATTTGCTAGACATCTGCGGCTAAGTTCATCCGCCCTGGCATTCAGAGAACCTGCCAGGTGTTGAACCACCAGGGTTACGCCCTGCTGTTCTAGCTATGTCCAGCAATGCAGGGCCTCTTGACAAAGGGTCCATAACCCCACCCCGCCCTGCTTGTTTCAGTACCACATGGCAGTGGTGTTGTCCACGAACACCTGCACCAACTTCCCCTTGACAGAGGGAAGAAATGCTTTCAATGGCAATCGAATCACGCAAAGCTCCAAGAAATTGATGTGGAGCCCCGACTCTGCCGGAGACCAGTGTCCCCTGATCTCCACCTCTCCCAGATGGCCTACCCATCCCAGGAGTGATGCAACTGTCACCACTGTGTGATCTGGTTGGGGAAGGGAGGTGTGTCTGCTTTTGACCCAATCGCGGTTCGTCAACCACCACTGCAGATAGGTCGCTCTTTCGAGATCTGGACCATGTCAGTGAGATTTCCCCGATGCTGTGCCCACTGGAACTTCAGGTCCCACTGCAGAGCCTGCATGCGCCACCTGGCATGCTTTACCAACAGGATGTAGAAGGCCATGAGGCCCAACTGCCTCAGATTCAATCTCACTGAAATCCAGAATAGAGGCTGAAACATCAGTATCATAACCTGAATATCCTGGACTCGCTGCTCGGGAGTATAGGCCCGAAACTGCACTGTGTCCAGAATAGCTCAGATGAAAGGGAGCATCTGAGAAGGAGTCAGGTGTGACTTTGGCACGTTTACAGAGAACCCCAGCAAATGCAGGAGGTTTGCTGTAGTCTGAAGGTGGGAGACGACAGCCTGGGGCGAGGACGCCTTCAGCAGCCAGTCGTCGAGATAGGGGAAGACTGGAATCCCTAACGTGTGCAGATGAGCTGCCACTACCGCCATTACCTTGGTGAACACCCGAGGGGCGCTGGTAAGGCCAAAGGGGAGCACAGTAACCTGAAAGTGCTCATGGCCTACATTGAACCGCAAGTAACGTCTCTGGCCCTGCAGAATGTGGATGTGAAAATCCCATTTAGTCTTCCTGGTCTAGGGCAGACAAGATCTGAGCTAAAGAAAGCATCATGAACTTCTCCTTCTTGAGGAAGAGATTGACGGTCTGAAAATCTAAAATGGGCTGTAACCCTTTGTTCTTCTTCGGAATCAAAAAGTAGCCAGAATAACAGCCACTGCCTACTTCTGAAACCGGGACCCTCTCTATAGCTCCCTTGGGCAGGAGAGCTGTAACTTCCTCTTGGAGTAATTTTAAATGATCCTCCGCCAGACGATCTTGAAGTGGCGGAATAGGTGGAGGAAAAGAAAGGAAAGGCAGAGAATAGCCCTCCTGAATGATCTGCAAGACCCACTTGTTTGATGTTATGGACCTCCAGTGGGGGAGATGATGATGGATGTTCACTCCCACTGGAGTAGCATGGTCTTGCCGAGTCAGACTAGAAGTGCTTGGAGGCTGCGGCTGCCGAGGGCAGGGTGGCTGATGACAACTGGCTCCCATTCCTAGTATGGAATAAGCCTCATCCACGTCCACATACAAGTTGGGAAGTCTGCACAGGACGGTGGCTGGGATAGGGCTGGCATGGCTGAAACCCCCTTCCATTGCCACGAAAGGGGAGAAAGCTAGACTGGTTACAAGGTGTAGGAGAAGGGCCCAAGGATCTGGCCATAGCATGAGAATCCTTGAACCGCTCTAGGGCCAAGTCTGTCTTCTCTCCAAACAGACGGTATCCATCAAAGGGCATGTCTATCAAATTAGCCTGAACATTGCCCGAAAGCCAGATGTTCCGAGCCAGGCATGGCACCGTAACACCACCGTCGATTAAATTGCTCTGCCCAGCGAATCGGTTGTGTCAAGTCCACACCTGATGGTGAATTTTGCTGCATCTCTCCCATTCTTGACTGCCTGGGAGAGCACAGTCCGGACCGCCTCCGGGGCTTGTGGCAGCACTTGCGCAACCGTCTTCCAGAGGGAATTGGAGAAACGGCCCAATAAGCATGCGGTATTCACCGACCGCAAAAGCCAGGCTGGACGAAGAAACATCTTCCCAATTGATTTCAACCTCTTGGATTCCCTGTCATGGGGGGGAAGCGCCCTGGGAAGTTGAAGCCTGCACCACTAAGCTTTCATGGGTGGGGTGTTGGCTGATGAACTTGGGTCGCCCAGAGCCAGGCGATGGTGGCGTGCCACTGTCCTATTCACAGGAGCCCCTCTGCTAGGCTTGGACCACGTGCCTAGTAGGACATCTGTCAGTGCTTCATTAAAGGGCAGAAGGGGTTCAGAGGTGGAAGCCCCAGGCTGAAGCACTTCGGTCAGGAGATTAGTCCTGACCTGCACAGAGGGCAACTCCAGTCCAAGGACCTCAACTGCCCTCCTTACCACAATGGCATAAGATGCCCCCTTCTCCGTAGCCACAGTTGGTGGAGAGAGCATGCCAGTATCTGGGGATGTGCCCAGTCATCTGGCTTCCCCAAGTTAGTCATACCAGTCCATCTGCTCTGCAGACACATCCTGGTCTTCTAAAGGTTCATAGACCCCTCCCAGTCCTCTCCCGTGCCTGAAATGTCATGAGAATGCACAGGCGACAACATAGAACCCCTGGGTTCAACCGGCACTGGAATTGGCATCGAGCAACGCCATTCCTTCTCCGTGTCATCGGGGATGAGGATGGGGTTGGAACTGCTGGTGGTTGCCGGCAGCTCCGAAGGCACAGATATCGGGTCCAACGCCAGGGAAGGTCACGTAGGCACGACTGGCGCCGTCCCGGATCCAGAATTGGATCCCCGAGGCCCCACCGGCGCCCCAGCCCGAGCCGATGGGAGCCCCATCAGCCCGAGCTGATGGGGCCCCTTCTGACCTCACGGGGCCCATAGGGTCACCAGAGGGGTCAGCCCGCTCAAATGCGCAGCGCATGGTCTCGTAGAACTCTTTGATCCGAGCGGGGTTCGCTCCAGCTCCCAGAAAAGGAAGCCGACCCTGGCTCATGCTCCGCAGAATCATGCCTGGAGCGTCGGTGCTCCTTACGTCTCTCATCGACAGACGACAGCCGAGGTGAAGACTTCTTCTTCTTCTCGTGCCACTTCCGCGAGTGTCCCGAGGACCTCGAGTGGGAGGAAGAGGACTTGAGGGTCCCGGAGCGGTCCTGTAACCTCCTGTTCTTCAATAGGGCCCGGGATCTACACTGAGTCTCGCTGGCCGTTGTCGACTGCCGGGCCGCAAAGAGCTTCAAAGCTCGCTCCCGCAAGACCTTCGGAGCCATGGCCTGACAGTCCGAGCACAACTTTGAGTCGTGGTCAAGCTCGAGACACCAAAGGCAGACGAGGTGCGGATCGGTAACCGACATGGCGCGGTGACAAGAGCCACACGGTTTAAACCCTGTCTTCCTCAAAGACATCCTCGCACACGATGGAAAAAAATGTCCGAAGTCGACAAAAGTCAAAAAGTCGAAAAAGGCCTGTCAAAAAGCAACAGAGGGGTAGCTCTTCCCGGATCGGCGCTTAAATGGCGTGGAAAGAAAAGAACTGACCGCCACGTGCCTGGGTGACTCCTATATAGGTGATTGCGACATCATAACGGACGCCAACGACCCGACGATGTCACGTGGAGCCGAATGGAGCCACCCGGCAGTGCGCGCAAGGGGTTCTGCTCATGCAAAAGTTTCCGGATCCAGCCTGACGCCTGGGAAATCCTAAGGTAAGGAATCTGCTGCTAGAAGTCTCTATTAGATCGTAGTCTTCGAAATAGTTTTTAAGAAATGTGTAATTGAAATAGTAGTATACGTGTGAGACACTTGAAATATCTAACAACATGCAGCAGATCTTGACTAAAAATTATGATTCTTAAATATGGGCCGAAAATACTTTTACGTTGATCTACAAACAAAGAACAGTCTAGTAGAAGCTGTGACATATCAAATTTCACATACAGTTTACACATGCACAATGCATTTTTAGGTCTCGCCTGCGACAGCGCATGCACTAGTGCATACGGTCTCGCTTGAGAGAGACATTGTTTCTACAACGGGTTCGGAGCTCTCCCAGTGCTTACCATATGTGGGCTTCATTGTCACTCTCATTTGCTGCCTAATAGTTGGACAGTTCTTTCGTATGGAGCATGGACCAAGTACTGATTGCTTCATCTTGATTAGGATCCATCCGCTGCTGGCGCTGTGACTGAGGTACTATTTTTCTTCATCCCTTCTTAATGCTTCTGCTATATATTTCTTCCCGTTATGTTAATTCTTGTTGCTTCATCCCTCCCCCTTCTTGTCCGTGTTGCTTCCTCCCTCCCACCCCAGACCCTTGTCTGTGTTGCTTCTTCTGGCTCACCCCCCACCCTCCTGTTGTCCGTGTTGCTTATTACCTCCCACTCCACCCTCCCGTTGTCCTTGTTGCTTCTTTCCATGCACCACCCACCCTCGTTGTCCATGTTGCCCCTTCCTCCCCCATTATCCATGTTGCCTCTTCCATCTCACTCCCCACCCTCCTGTCTGCATTGCCTTTTCCCTTTCATCCTCCCGTTGTCTATGTTGTACCCCACCTACCTGCCATAAGCGCTTTCATTGCGTCACAGTCATTTTTTAAACAACTTTTACAGCACTTTTTGAAAATATTTAGCCATGTTGCACAGCAGTCAAGCTTCTCCGCAATATGGCTAAAAGACATTGGCAAAGCAAATAGCTCTCACATAAGGGAGACCTATTGGCTTTGCTAATGCTTGTTTACAAATATAACAGAAACAGTCTTGCAATCTTCTATATCTAAAACAGTTAAAGCCCGCTGCAAGTCATTTCAAATACAGCAGACTTCCCTAATTCTTGCATTTAGCAGCACAGAACATGTAGGATTGCCATTGGCTCTGGACTGGTGTAACCATTCAGCCAATGCCTTTTTTCAGATACACCTCTAACTTTGCACCACATAGACAAACAAAAACATTTTTTTTTTTTACAACAAACAAACTCTTTATGCCATTGAGATTCTTGTTGTCCCTGTAAATCCACAACAACCAATATTAAATCCAAAGCACATGGTACAATAAACAACCCCCTGATAGCAAAAGACATGAGAAGTTCGCAAAAATTCTGTCTAGGAATCTGTAGATAAATGAAAACGTTCCCAATTTTTTCCGACTTTTTCTATGTGCTTTGTGAAAGAGGCCATTTATTAGATATCCCAAGTAACTTTACTGAGTAGTCTCCCAGTGCCATCGTGAAAGGCAGTAATTTACTTCACAGTAGCTTTATTTGTTTGCCTTGGTTGGTATGATTTGTTTGCCTTGGTTGGTATGTTAACATATGTGGCTGGAATAATCTAAATCGTCCACACATTAGTGAGAATCAAACCGCTAACTAACCTTTGATGAAATGATCACAAATGTACATAAAGGCACTGTCGTTATTATAGCCGTGAGAACAGTGGTCGAAGTAGGGGAAAAAAAGTAGGGGGACTGTAGGCGAAGAATCAGAGGGCGGGAATAACCCAAGGATTGGATCAGTGGTCGGAGTCAGAGGCATGGCCAGAATGCGCAAAACATCCCAATTTTTAGTATTTGTTTGGAATTTCACTGCCCAGTTACAGCTTATTATGTTATTTAATTCAACCAATCGATACACATGATTAGTTAAGGTTTAATATGAGTTATTGACATTAAAATACATTCACAAAGTGGGATATGTTTCCAATCACAGAATGTCCCAAATATGCTTAAAAGTGGAAGCACAAGCCATTTGTCTCTGAGCCATGGAGTTTCTGTCATCAGCACTTCTCCTCCCTTTTTCCACACAAGCAGTTCAAACATGAATGGCAAAATAGCCTAGTTTGCAAATGTTTTCTACATAATTACGGCTCTGCCATATTTGCCACATAATACAAGATCTGCTGCATAATCTGACAATGTTAATTAATAAATTGTTTGAAGCTCAAACGGATCAAAAGTTACTAAAAAATGTGGCTTGTGTTGCTGCGAAGTGGATGGGCCTTTGCAAGGGTTGACTGATCACCTTTCTTACTGCTGCATTTGTATGTTATATTGGTACTAATAAGGCAAAATCTTTCCAGAGACTGTTAGCATGTGTACAAATGTCAAAATAATAAAATATCAGAAAATATACTGCATTACGCTGCAGCCTTTTCTTTGCTGCATAATTTAGTTAACACTGGGGCATAATTTTGTCCTCCTTTGCTGCATAATTTCAGTGCCCCCAAAGCAGGCGGAACATGTTAAAAGTGCTTGTGAATGAAGCAGAGAGACTGTGAAGTTTGCGAACTTAGTTTGGTGTGCGTGCAAATCCTGCATTGCTGATCCCATGTGAGCTGCAGCTACTACTGCTGAAACAAAGCCAATGAAGGTACCAATGGGTGAGGTGGACTGGCCTCAAGGGCAGGGCCGGCGTTAGTGCTGGTGGCGCTCTGTGCAACAATGTTTGTTAGTGCCCCCCAATGACCACCTTTGCCATGGATTCCCTCACTACCACCCTTCAACAGTGCCCCTCAAGTCTCCATACCACACTCTCTCTCAGATGCATTTAATTTGATTTACAGCGCCACTGATACCAATGTAGGGTGTCAGAGCACTTTACATCACACACATTACACAGAGACAATCAATTATACGTGTGTAAATCATTGTATAGAAAATGTTACATCAGACTAAGGACTACAGGGTGTAGGAGTCACATGACAACCATACTAGTAGGCCGTACAGTTTAATAGCGATTGATCTGGAGAAACACAAACTCAGAATTTAAAACGAAATACCTTGGTTGGGGGTTCTCTTTAATAATCAGAATTGATTTCTATTCAAAAGATCACTATTTGCAAAAATAGAATAATCAAAGACTGGGGGAAAACACATAATGCTCTAATTTATACCTTGGAGTTTGTATGCAGCTCTGAGATGACAGTTAATAGCTCACTGTTCTATGTTAGGATTTTAACTTATAAACTGCATGTAACAAAAGGATGTCTCTGACAAAAGCAGTAACCCACTGACCTATTTACATTATGTGCACTTTGTGATCTGCATGGTACATGTTCTTTGCAGCAGGCACATTAACCCTCTGTGCTACCTTTCCACGAGTCAAAACTTCCACTAGACAAAACTCAGATCTCTCTCAAGGAAGAACATTATTCACCAGTTATCATGGCATTTTTATTGTTGTCGATAATTGCTGGAGTCCAGGAAGGAGGCAGCAAGCGCTTTTAAAGCACAAGTTACTAACTTGTGTAACGATATATCTGTAAGAGACAGTAGTTAGTGACAGATTCCTTACCTTAGAATATCCCCAGGCGTCAGGCTGGATCCGGAAAGTTTTTTGCGTAGCAGTACCCTTGCGCGTCGGTAGGCGGCGTCGTGCGGCTCCGCGTCCGTCGTCGGCGTCGTGATCGCCGGGATGACGTCGCGGGCAGTACTTAGGCGCCGCCCCTGCGCGCTGACGTCAGTTCTGTACACGACTTTCCGCGCCAGGAACGCAGAGCCATGCAAGAAGCTGACATAGGTGTCTGAAAAATACTAGGGCCCTGAAAGGGATGTCCTTAACCCTAGAAATCTGTTCGCAGAACGGGGAGGATGGGTGGGCGGTAGGAATCTGTCACTAACTACTGTCTCTTACAGATATATCGTTACACAAGTTAGTAACTTGTGCATCTGAAAGAGACACGTTAGTGACAGATTCCTTACCTTAGAATAGATACCCCAGCAATACCAACCCCGGTGGTGGGTCTGCGAACAAAGATCAGACAAGGAAGTCCTGGAGGACAGAACGGCCAAAGAAGCCGTCCCTCCGGACCTGACTGTCAAGGCAGTAATGCTTCGTAAACGTGTGCAGCGAGGCCCACGTAGCTGCCTGACAGATAACCGGCAGCGGAACACCGCGGCCCAAGGCCGTGGTAGCAGCCGTTGCCCTGGTGGAATGGGCACGCAGCCCAACAGGAGGCTCCTTCTTAGCCAAAGAATAGCAGGTCTTGATGCACAAGGTAACCCAGCGGGAGATGGTCCTCTTGTGCACCGCCCGACCTTTTGGCGCCCACGTAGCCAACAAAGAGCTGGTCATCCACCCGGAAGTGTTTTGTGCGGTCAATATAGAAGGAGAGCGCACGTTTTGGGTCCAGACGGTGGAGCCTCTCTTCCTCTCTGGAAGGATGCGGAGGCGGAAAGAAGGTGGGCAAAGTGATGGTCTGCCCAATGTGGAAAGCAGTAACCACCTTTGGCAAGAAGGACGGACGCGTCCGAAGAACAACCTTGTCTGGATGAACAGACAGAAAGGGAGGTTTGCAAGATAGAGCTTGGAGCTCACTCACCCGCCGAGCGGAGGTGATGGCCACCAGAAAGGCTGTCTTCAGAGTCAGAAGACGAAGAGGACAGTTATTTAGAGGCTCAAAGGGAGCGCACATTAAAAAGGTAAGAACCAAGTTCAAGTCCCACTGAGGCATCACAAACGGAACAGGAGGGAAGAGGTGTGTAATGCCTTTTAAGAACCTGTTAACAACAGGGGACTTGAAAAGGGAGGGCTGATCAGGGAGCCTGAGGAAGGCCGAGATAGCACAAAGATAACCCTTGATGGTACCCAGGGCAGAACCCTGTTGGGCCAGAGAGAGAAGGAACAGAAGGACCTCAGAAAGAGGGGCAGAAAGGGATTCACAGCCTTTGCTGTGCACCATGCCACAAATTTGTTCCACCTGCAGGCGTATACCACCTTAGTGGAGGGACGCCTGGCTGCCAGAATCACATCACAAACTTCGGGAGGCAAGTCAAAGGAATCAACTGCCGCCGCTCAATCTCCACGCAAGCAGGTGTAGACTGGACAGGTTCGGGTGGAGGACCGTCCCCTGCTGCTGCGACAGAAGATCCTCCCGAAGAGGCAGACGGATCGGGGGATCTACGCTCATATTGAGTAGCTCGGGATACCAAACTCTTCGAGCCCAGTCCGGAGCCACAAGAATGACTTGGGCCCGGTCGTGCCGAATCTTCTTCAACACTCTGGGTAGAAGTGGTATAGGCGGAAAGGCGTACAACAGACCGCAACTCCACTCGTGACGAAAAGCGTCGCCGAGCGAGTGCCGCCTTGGAAATTCCAACGCGCAGATCTGATGACATTGCGCGTTCTCTTCGGTGGCGAATAGATCTAACCAAGGCTCTCCCCACTGTAGAAAGAGACCTTGCGCCACCTCCGAGTGAAGACGCCATTCGTGATCCATCATGCACCTGTGGCTGAGTTCGTCCGCCCTGGCGTTCAGCGAACCTGCCAGGTGTTGAACCATCAGGAACATGCCCTGATGTTCCAGCCATGTCCAGAGGCGCAGAGCCTCCTGACAAAGGGTCCACGACCCCACCCCGCCTTGTTTGTTGCAGTACCACATGGCGGTGGTGTTGTCTGTGAACACCTGCACTACCTTCCCTTTGACAGAGGGAAGGAATGCCTTGAGTGCAAGTCGGATCGCCCGGAGCTCCAGAATGTTGATATGGAGCCGGGACTCCGCCCGGAGACCAGAGGCCTCTGATCTCCGCCTCTCCCATGTGACCGCCCCATCCCAGAAGGGACGCGTCCGTCACAACTGTGTGCTCTGGCTGGGGAAGGGAGAGGGATCTGCCCATGACCCATTGCCGGTTCGAGAGCCACCACTGCAACTGTTTTGCAGTCCCCTCCGAGATCTGGACGTGATCGGACAGGTTGCCCTGGTGCTGCGCCCACTGGAACTTCAGGTCCCACTGCAGAGCCCGCATATGCCATCTGGCATGATTGACCAGCAGGATGCAGGAGGCCATGAGGCCCAGCAGCCTCAGGGTCATCCGTACCGAAACCCAGGATAAAGGCCGAAAGATCGGAATCATAGCCTGAATATCCCCGGACTCGCCGTTCGGGAGGATAGGCCCGAAACTGCGTCGTGTCCAGAACTGCTCCGATGAAAAGGAGCTGTGGAGAAGGAATCAGATGCGACTCGGCACATTGATGGAGAACCCCAGCGAGTGCAGGAGTTCGGCCGTAGTCTGGAGGTGGGAGACGGCTGCCTGGGACGAGCCCGCCTTCAGCAGCCAGTCGTCGAGGTAGGGGAAGACTGAAACCCCTGCCCGGCGCAGATGAGCTGCGACCACCGCCAACACTTTCGTGAACACCCGAGGGGCACTAGTAAGGCCAAAGGGGAGCACGGTGAACTGAAAATGCTCGGGGCCTACCGTGAACCGAAGGTAACGCCGGTGGGCCGGCAGGACGGGGATGTGGAAATATGCGTCCTGCAAGTCCAACGCTACCAACCAGTCTCCAGGGTCGAGGGCAGTCAAGACCTGAGCTAGGGTGAGCATCTTGAACTTCTCCTTCCGGAGGAAGCGATTGACGATCCGGAGGTCCAAGATAGGACGCATGTCCTCCTTGTCCCTTTTGGGCACCAGGAAGTAGTGGGAGTAGCAACCACGCCCTACTTCTGGGGTCGGAACATGCTCGATGGCCCTCTTGGCCAAGAGGGCCGTGACTTCCTTCTGCAGAAGTACCAAGTGATCCCCTGACATGCGGTGGAATTGAGGTGGCATGGCTGGGGGGTGGACTCGAAGGGGAGGGAGTAGCCCCTTCGGACAATGTCCAAGACCCACCTGTCCGAGGTGATGGTACGCCAGTGGGGAAGGTGATGGCGGACCCTGCCCCCTACCGGCGTGCTGTGCACCTGAAAGGAGGGACTAGGAGGGTTTGGAGGCCGCGGACGGGTTGGAGGTGGTGGCCTGACCCGCACGCTGGTTGCCCGATCCGCCACGGCGGAATCCACGTCCTCGGCCACGCGAAGACGCCTGCTGCGCGGGCCGGTGGCTGGGCTGCTGACGTGAAGGGGCGCCCTACCGTGGCCACGATAGGGGCGAAAAGCAGAAGTCAGCGGAGGGCGTGTAGCAGAAAGGCCCAGGGACTTTGCAGTAGCCCGTGAGTCCTTAAAGCGCTCCAACGCATGGTCTGCTTTGGACCCAAAAAGACCGACTCCATCAAAGGGCATGTCCATGAGAGTATTCTGGACATCCCCTGAAAAACCAGTGGTTCTCAGCCAGGCGTGGCGTCGTAGCGCCACCGTCGTTGCAATAGACCTGCCCAGCGAGTCGGCGGTATCAAGGCCACATCGAATTGTATATTTGGCCGCATCCCTTCCTTCCGCAATGGCGCGGGAAAGCAGTGTCTGGACCTCCTCAGAACACTGGGGCAAAACATCCGCCACCGAATCCCACAAGGAGTGGGTATATCGGCCCAAAAGGCAAGCGGTGTTGACGGACCGCAAGCCAGCACTGGAGGAAGAAAAACCCTTCTTCCCAAATTGATCCAGGCGTTTGGATTCCCTATCCGGAGGGGCGGTAGGGAAGGCGGTTTGGGAAGCGGAGGCTTGGACAACCAAGCTCTCAGGGGTGGGTGGACAGAGAGAAACAGGGGGTCGCCCGGAGCTGGGCGATGGCGTCGGGACACGTTCCTATCCACAGGAGCCCCTGTGTTGGGCTTGGACCAGGCGCCCAAAAGAACGTCAGTGAGGGCGTCGTTAAACGGCAGCACAGTCTCCGAAGAGGAGGCTGCCGGCTGAAGCACCTCTGTCAAGAGATTAACCTTGACCGCCACAGCAGGGAGTTGGAGATGTAAGGCTCCAGCTGCCCTACGCAACACCGTTGCAAAATTTGCTCCCTCCTCCGTAGCCACGGGAGCAGACAGCATGCCAGTGTCAGGGGAAGTATCTAGACCACTAGCATCCCCTAGACCCTCTGTCCAGTCCTTATCGTACTGACACTGCTGTGTCAGAGGGTCATCAGACCCCTCCCAGTCCTCCTGGTCCTCCTCAGGTTCAAAATAAGGGGAGGAGGGACATTTGGGACCCAAGGTCTCATCGGCGCCGGAACCGGCGTCGAGCGACGTCGGTCCGGGTCCATGTCCGGAGCCGGAAGGAACTGGGGAACGACGCCGCTCGGAGCCCCAGGCGGCGTCGAGAACGGCACCGGAGACATCGGCGCCGGCGGAGGTGTCGTTAGGTCGACCGGCGTCGATGGGGGTTGTGGAGCCGGGATCGAGGCCGGGGCCGAAGCCGGAGCCGGGATCGAGGCTGGAGGCACGGGCGACGCCGGGGCCGGAGCCGTCAGCGACGCCGGAGCAACCCCATCAGGGCCCGCGGGGCCCGAAGGCGCACCGGAGGGGCCTGGAGGCCCGAAGAGGCGGGCCATGGCCGACAGGAATTCCTGCACCTTGGCCGGATCTGCCCCCGAACCCGGGAAGGGCGGGTATGGCGGGGGCGACTCCACAGGCATGTCCGGGGCCGCGGGGACGGTGCCGGGAGGGGCCTCAGCCGAGTCGCGAGACCGGCGAGGCGAAGTCCTAGAGCGATGATGCTTTTTGGACTTTTTGTGTTTCGACTTACCGGACGAAGAAGACTTCGATGCCGACGACCGGTGTGGACTCCGCGATCGACCCCTGGACCTCTCACGCGACCGGGGCTTCCGCGGAGCCGAATGCCGGGCCTCGAGGAGCTTTCGAGACCGCTCTCGCAAAGCTTTCGGATTGAGGGCCTGGCAGTCGGTACAAGACTCCGTGTCGTGGCCTCGGCCGAGGCAGAAGAGACACTCCCAATGCGGGTCGGTGACGGACATCATCCGAGCACAGGCGCCGCAACGTTTGAAACCGGGCATCCCTACGACACCTTGATAGAAAAAACAGTGAAAAAATTCACCAAAAAGTATGGTCAAAAAATGACCAGGGCACTGCTCTTCCCGGATCTGCGCTTGCTGGCGCGGAAAAAGAAGAACTGACGTCAGCGCGCAGGGGCGGCGCCTAAGTACTGCCCGCGACGTCAACCCGGCGATCACGACGCCGACGACGGACGCGGAGCCGCACGACGCCGCCTACTGACGCGCAAGGGTACTGCTACGCAAAAAACTTTCCGGATCCAGCCTGACGCCTGGGGATATTCTAAGGTAAGGAATCTGTCACTAACGTGTCTCTTTCAGATACCATAATATACTTGCAAGCACGATGCCCCCACCCAAAGTCAGCCCCCGGTGCGGTCACACCAGTCGCACCGCCCTTGAGCTTGCCCTTCTCAAGGGTCCTGTGACCTCAGTGACAGAGTCACTGTTGCTCTAGGGTGTGCTGCTTAATAGGCCTGCTCGCACGACTGGTGGTGAACATCAGTATGTATTGTGGTCGACAAGCCTTGAAGATTAACCCACACTTGCCACCGCTAGGATTCACCTGCTGGTGCTAAGACACCAGGGCTTCTAAGGTCTTGCGGGGCCTTCTAAGGTCAAGCATGAGAATGTGCTCCCTCAGGAGTGTGGTCTGGTGGACTGGCCATGAAGGCTGAACCTGGTTCCCCAGTTCCAAATTCGGCAGCTCTGACCATAGTGCCACATCCTCTCCCCTACTGAACACCATACTGCCCCACTGAGAGAAACTCTCACTGCCTTCAACTATAACCCAATTGTGCCCCGCTATAAACACCTGGATGTGGCTCAATTTAAATTACGCACTAGACAAGAGCAATATGCTGCCTACAAAAAAAAAGTAACAACATCCTGGAAAAAGCAAACACTTATAGGGAATGCAAAATTAAGTTAAGCATGTGGAATGTAACCAGGAACAACATGGTTACCTTAATGCTTTTACACTCACTATTCAGAAATCAGTGAGTGCTTTTGCCTTAAAACTTAAGGACATGACTACAGGGCCCGGAATGGACCCATTTCAATGTCAATTGCTTATATCCTTACAAAACGTAAGCAGTATGGTAAAAAGACTACATCCCTGAACACAGTGCCGCAGTACACATTTTGTTTTCCAATCCACGCTTTGCAGTATCTCCAGGATTGGTGCACTAGTTCCCCGCCCAGGGAAAACAATGCTGTTCAAAGAAAGAGAAGAAAACAAAAGTAGCGCTTCACTGGCAAACTCTGTAAAGTGGCGCTAATGTGTTTGGGTGTGAATAAAATCAATCTGGCCACTTTGCTACCACTCTGTCTTGCTTTTTTTAGTTATTTATTTCGTTTTCATATTTTTAACCTTTTATTCCAGAGGCTGCACTTTGGAATAGAAAAATGTCAGAAAAAGACGACATTTCTAGCAAAAGTGTTTATCTTTTGTGGATCCATTTCACAGGGGAACAAATAAACGAAAGGAGGAAATAGAGGGTGAGAACCGTTTCTTGAAGTCACGGTTTTCAGTAAGTGAGGAGCTGCTAGACAGAAAGAAAGGGAATAAGAGGAAGAAAGATAGGGGGGGGGCAGCTGCCACCGGCAGAGCAGAAGTGGACACTTGTTGTATTCTCTGGGCAAGAATGAAAAGACAGAGTCCTTTTCTGCCCGCCCCGCCCGTCCCCGAACGGCCATGAACGCTGAGCCTTATCTATAGGCCTTGGCTATTTCTGCCGTCCTGGGACGCATGTTCAAAATAAAAAAGTAGGGGAACAGAATCTATGGAATTAAAGAAGTAGGGGCACGCCGTGCCCTGCCAATCCCACCCACTTCGACCTCTGCATGAGAATGGTGCCACAATGTCGCTCTCTAGACAGGTCTATTTGAGGAAAAGCTATGAAATTAAGGAGAATCAACCAGGAATCATCCAGAACTGCAGACACAATACACAGGACGAGAAAGCAAAAGACACACAGATGATGGACGGAATGCAGAGCAAATCAAACATTCACCCCCAGTCAAGAGATCTGGGTTAAATCACAGGAAGCTGTCAGGTAGGCCTGCAAGGCTGCACACCAGCATTTGGAAATCTGAGCAAGAGATGCTTGTATTAACCTTAGGAAGCTGCTTTGCAATGTCCCCGCCCACAAAGACCGCCTCCAAGTAAATCCACAGGTTTTGGACAGTCATCCAATTTTCAATGATATCTGTAGTGTTGGAAAGAGACTGCACCCAGTTTTGGATCTTGGCCTTAAATGGTGTGTTGTATCTGAAATAAATAAAAAAAAAATCATTGGCACGTGAAAACTGAATTCCTTATTCAGTTTAAAATTCAAAAGAGGTAAATGCAATTAATACAAAGCAAATCGTACAAGTAATTGAAATTTAAACGCCCTTTCTACTTGATTCAAAACTTGCAAAGCATTGGTAATACGGTTTCCATTTATGAAGAAATAATGTTGTTCCACACATCTGAAATATAGTGCAGATTGGAAATCCTCAATAGTAGCTTGAGGACGTATTTCAGAGCTGTCCAAAGAAAGTCCAGGAGGGCCGTATCCAGGCAAATTGGTTAGGCTATACAAATGAGATACGTTTACCAAGAAAGCATCCTATGGGAACTCATTTATGTGGACAAATAATATCATAAATCTGCATAGATCCAGCTGTCCTCAGTCTACGATGGAGGCTGCTAATCTATTGCAACTCATCAAGTCAAGTGGTCAGAACTCCTCATTTAGGGCAATCCTGCGATTGCTGTGGTTGTTAGAGACCTTCAAATGAAAAAACATATTTTTACACCTAATAGGCTAATGAAAGTCTTGACAGTCGCCTTTTTACTTAGATCTGCCTCACAGGAATTTCACCACTGAAAAGATCAACATCAAAAGCTAAACATATTTTATTCTGGTTTCAAACTGGATACTTTCATGCAGGAATCAGAGAGGCAGCATTTGCACCTACCTAGGTAAGACTGACACTACGCTCTATAGGTAAACTCAGTTAATCAATGTTAATATTTTTGACTGCCTAGCCTCTTGGTTTCAAACAAAATTTGAGAAGAGAAAGGACCTTTCCTAATTAAAAGGGAGTCAAATGCATAAGGTCAAAATATACAAGCGTTTCTTGCATCTGCTCAAGTCATGTGGGTCAAGGGCAAATATATTCCAAGCCTAAATGACAGGCAAGGGAAATCCTTAAGGAAAAGGGGCTTCACACTTATCCACACAGTCTGGCTAAGACCAGATTGGGATAAAAATACCAATCAAAGGTGAGAGAATCCACTTATTATTCAAGTATCTCAACCCAACTTCACCACAAGGATAATCCCTTTAGGTTATGAAAGGACTCTCACCCACTAGAACTTGGTAATGGCATGCTTCATCATCGAGTCCTCACCAAGGCACCTAATAAGTCCAGGTGAGCTCAACCTTCAGATGAAGGGAGGTCTTATCGAGGTTGTGGGATCAGTGACTAAGAATTTAAAAAAACACCTTAGGAGGGCTAAAAATACACCAGATAAAAAATAATCCTCCCTGGCTTTGCCTAGTGAACAGCGATGATTCTGGTAGCCCACCCTGTCTAAAATCATCAATGTTGACTTTCCCAATAGTGGAAACCTTTGACTTTGGCTAGGAATGGATTTATCTATGCCCTCCACTATACCCAAGGGCGGAGAAGCCATTTTATTTAAACCCAAAAGGCTAAGCCCCCCATGCCATGTAACCATTTAGCCCTTCCCGCCTTGGACAAAGGTGAGGGTTTTTTTTTTAAAACACCCGCAGCCCATAAAGACAGGCGAGTACATACTGTCTCCTGCCTCCTCACAGGAAATGGTAGTGCCTAGTGGCATAATACAAAATTATGCCCCCCCACTGCAGAATGTGAAGAGGAGCCATTAATCACCCATATCTCACCAATATCCATTGAACGTGGGCTGACTGGAGGCCCTCTGAAGGGGTTGGAGGCTCCTGAAGGGTAGCCCCCCCCCTGCGCCGCAGGGGCCCTCGTTACACCCCATGTAGTGCCCAAGGGTGTAGTGGAAGTTTAAGCGATTATGTAGTGCCCAAGGGTGCAGTGGAATTTTAAGTGGCCCCATTGATAGCTCCGTGGCCATGTCTACAGGCAGGATTTTTTAGTTGCCACGCCCAGTTGCCATAATTCCAAAGAACACGGGAGTGTTGCAGCATAAAAAAGTGCCTAGTACCGTTATAACAATTGTAAACAAGTACCAGGGCAGCGGGAAGCTGCCACAGTCCTGCTTGGCCTGCAATATGGTGTGACTCACGGAAGACGAGGGCAGCTGCTCACATCCCTAGTTGCAATTGCAAAGAGAGCATTAGGGCAGCTCTCTGCAAAACCAGGCATTATTTATAGTGTGGTTAAAGAAAGCCCTGGGCTGTGCTTTGTTCACAATTACTTGCCCGATTTTTCTGGCCCTTTTTTTCTCTTCTCTGTTTTCATTTTACTTCACCTTTGAGCAAAGAGGATGGGGGGTGGGGGGGGACAACTATTACCCTCACTCTTGTAGCTCGCCACAACTGCCGAATTTCAGCGCATTTTGCATTTGTTCAAATTACCTTTTCCATGAGAATTGAGCAGTTATTGATTTTTGTTTTTGCAAATGTATTTTTATTATTTTCAAAAACAAAAATAGAGGAGAACAAAAAGCAATACATGCAAAGAATGAGACACATGCAAGAGGCGTAAAGGCATTAACATACATGGCAGGTGTAACAAACATTTCAAAACACAATACATATCAAAGGGTGCGCATAACAGGCCCATATAGCTACCAGCAGTCATAACAGCAACTTCATGCGCCGTAGAATGTGATGTAAGCGGTGACTATGAACAAGGCAATTATAACATGACTAGGAGGGTACAAGAAGATGGCAATCTTCTCATCAACAATAATAGCAAAACTAACGTTTATAGAGTGATAAGTTTCGCTAAGGGCAGTTTATCTTCAGACTTAAGAGTTCATTTGAAGAAGGATAGTGTCTCATTCCATTAGCTCTAGAGGCTTCCGCTGGCATTAGGGCAGCAGAGTATCGAGGTTTCCCCTGCTTGTGCCCACCTTGGAGAGCTCAAATTTCCATTTAAATATAACATGTGCTTGTGAGGGCTTCCAGTTAACTGGTATTGCACAACTGGCTATGATCAATGCCAGATCCAAAAATGTACAAACCTTTTTGGCGTGTTTAAGACGTGGCATTAAGCCCAAAAGGGTCTATCAAATGACCTTTATTCGTCCAGGTCGAAAGTAAGTCTGTTACTATGGCCCAATTCCGACCAATGATTGTGCAATACCACACCATGTTTATGAATGTAGCGCCTGGGCTAGAACATCTCGGGCAAACGTAAGAGATAATAATGTAAGATGAAGATAGCTGAATTGCAAGAACTACAGTCAGAATTCTTAGAGACCCCTCCCACATAGTACTTTCATCCATTCTCCACCTGTGAGTGTCATTGCAAGGTCAGAATCCCAGCCAGCCGTAAGATCAGATAGTGAAACCAGCGAGCAAATCTGAGGGCTTTGTAAAGGTGGGAAATTATATGTTGTGCCCTGTTCCAGGTTAAAAGAATCTGTAGTGTGTGGTTAGTGTCGGGTTCTTCTTCAGAAGGCCCCCAAATTAATCTTATAACTCGGGTCAGGGAGGTATGAGTTAAAAATTGGCCGGTGGGTACTAGTATCTCAAAGTTGTAGTTCTCTGAAGGTCATCAAATGACGGGAGTCACATAGCTGACCAATTTGAGTGACATCTGCATTGCCCCACATCGTGACATTGATTCCTTGGGTCATCGCACTGCACCCATATAGGCAGTGCTGGTGCGTAGGGATGAAGTACCCTGACTCTCTGAAGTTATCCGCATTAATAGTGTTTGGCAGAGACCAACAAGCAGGATGTGCCACTGGGATGCAAGCACTTTTCCAAATAAGCGTTCAGCAATCGTGGTGTTCCCCAGGGAAGGGTTAACTCAGGGGAGTGGAGGGAGGCCCTAATGGCGTCATGTGACTTGGCAATTTAATAAAGACTCTGGTTGATTCAATTGAAATTTCTGCATGTTAGCTATTTTACGCCACTTAGACTGTGGAAGGCAAGCCAAAGCCCTACTCCTGCTTGCTCCCGATCTGCAGAGGAGAGCGTGGATTTCTTAGATGTGGTTTGGACTTGTCCTGTGATTCCAAAGTACTGGGATGTTGTCTTGCGATCCCTCATTTGAATCCTGGAGAGGTCCATCGACCCTTTACCATCTTGGGACTGCTGGAGGATGTAGGAGGGAGCAGTGGGGCGGAGCGGGCAATGTTTGGATTGGGTACTCCCATTGCCAAAAGGGATACTGCCTGGGCCTGGAACTCTGCCAGCCCACCCTCGTTGATGGCTTGGCATAGACTGGTGCGCGAAACTTGAGGAGCCAATCTATGTGGCACGAGGATGTCCTCACAAAACAAGAAAATCTGGGGCAAATCTATGGATTATAAGGATTTGTATCCTACCATGAAATGTGTACTTCTCACTAATGCTGTACTTGACCCCTAGCACTGTATGATATGTTGTTTTTCTTCAAAAATCAATAAAAATTTGGTTTATCAAAAAGGAAGTTATAATTCAGAAGAAAAAGGTGGACTCAACCATGGGATCGTCCATTACAATTGTGCGGCTAGTTAGTAGAACCCAAATCCAGCTGCCCCAAGACCGCCTTCCTATATTTGCAGCAAAGTTTTGATAAAGCTACCCTATGTCTGCTAGTAACCCGAATCAACTCTCCTAGATGGTCGTAAAGTAGTATAGAATGTGATTGCAGTGATTATGGTACAACTGCACTTTCCACTGAAAAGGACATTATTGATTTGTCTATCACGTTTGACCCTGTGGACATATTTTCACAAAATTTGGGAACTCACTAGCTTAGCCAGCTATGATCTGGCATGCCACGTTTTGTGCAGATACTTGCAAGAAGGGAAAAAATTAAGAAGGGATCAAAAACAGAAAAGGTTTCACAATTTAGCTCCCATAGTAAATGCTGCTCATGCCTGCTGACGGAACCACTGAACGGATTTACACCAAACATGGAATGAAGCTGGAACTTTGTTGAGAAAGTGTGCTTTTGTTTGGGTTGGTGTAAATCGGTTCTGTCGTTTTGAGATATTAATATTCAAAACAGCTGCAGAGCAGTTTTAAATTAGTCACTCTTTTGTATACTTCTGTCGTTTTAACTCGAGTCATGATGTGCAATTCCTGACAATCAGTATTTCATTTTTTTTACGATGTGTGATTGGCTGGATAAGGGCTCTGAAAATATTTTCATTCATCTTGCAAATCTCGCGTTGGTTGTGACTCGAGAGTTTCACACTGAGGAAAAATAATCGGTACAGCCATGGGGGCCAACCTCAGAGGTCCCTGACGTCAGGACAGTGCTAAGGACTACCCAGAGGTGCGGAGAACTCATGTCTCAGACCAAGAAAAGCACCAAAATTGGCGTTTGACTCATGCTATATTGTGGTTGACTCTTGAATCACTTCTTACTCGGGAGTTTCATGACTCTCCAATCACTTCTCGCTCGAAAGTTTCATGATCATACAAAAAACAAGGGCAAATACTTTACCAAGTGTCTGACCACAAGCAAAGACCAAGCCTTTGTCCCTAACCTCTCCTGCACACGCTCGAAGTCTGTGCACTGTGGGTGTAGTCTACAGCAAGGGCACACACAGGCCAGGCCCTACACCCAAATGAGGCTGTGCACAGCCAAAGGCAATTTGCAGTTTGGGTTAACTGATGTCATGGTTAGAGCACAAAGCCTGGTTGAAGGCCAGGCTCTGTGCCGAACCCTCACTATGCACTGCTGAAGGGTACAATCGTACTGGTCTTTCTGGACCTGGGAGAGTCAGTCACATAAAGGTTTTCTAATTTTTTTTCCAGATATCTGGTTGCACATTGATGCCCTTCAGATTGACATTAATAGCCGCTACATTCTTCATATATGCTCACAAATGCCTTGGGTAGTTACTGCCTAAGTTCATACATCTTAATCTACTGCCTCTTCTAATCTGCATATTTTCTCTGCCAAATAGCATGTTTGCAAGACTTTCTTAGATACCTAACAAGCGTTGCTTGAACGTTGGGACTCCAGATTTAATTTCCTCCGTGCTCTGTTTAAGGCTCTTTTTTTTATTTATTTGGATGATGTTTAGCAGTTTTCGTTACCTGAGGCCAAAGTACAACTGCACTTGTCCTATGTTTTAATACCAAGAGGCAGGGTGCGCAATGAATTACCAAGCTGACATTCAAAATCGTGGGTAAATGATACATTTAAAATGCAGAGAAAAGAGGACATATTCTTACTTCAAAATGGCTCTCTACAGTTATCCAATTCCTTTCTTTTCGCAGCAACAGTCCAAGTAGACTGAAAATTCCAAAAGAGAAGCATGCCAACATGCACTTACAGTAGATTACATCTTCCTCTTTTTAAAATAGTTAAGAAAGGAAAATGGAAAATAAAATAAAAAGGAAAAAGATAAAAGATAAAAGGAAGATTTAAATGACAACTGCAAAATTGTCTCATCTGTTGAATCAAATGACATACTCTCGGAACCAGGGGTCTCCATCCTTTTCTATAATAAGAGCTACTTATGATCAATGAAAATATCATCCAGAGCTACTAATATTATAAATGTAATAGGTACAACGTGAAACAAGATTACATTAGTGGCCACCATTTTCAAGATAACTAGCAGTGATCACCTCAGTTCTTAGGCATGGCTGAAAGTAGTAATATATAGAAGACTATGTTAATGTGGAATGCCTCTTGGTGAGTAAAACATACCAGCCATAGCTGCAATATCCCCGGCACAAAGGTAACAACATTATGAATAAGTCTCCCCAGCACCTTATGATTTAGCACTGAAATATCAGCTTTAAATATATTTTGGAAATTCGGTCATTTTTCTCCACTAATGAGTTTCTGAAAATGCAAACATTCTTGCCTTGATTTTTTGGTTTACATTTATTATGCAAACCATGCAATACCTTCTTATTTAGTAGACTGGGTTGCACACAGAAGAGCTACTTACAAGTAGTTGGAGAGCTACCAATAGCTCTACAAGCTACTCGTTGGAGGAGCCTGTCTGAACAGTCCTTATAGTTCTGCACAACGATATTCAACAATTCTCAGATTTGCACATAGGCATTCTGATCACATTCCCTTCACATCTATGACTGCACGAACTACCAAAAACTCCATCAGGGGCGGCTCCTCCGCTATGGCGGAGGAGCGTCGCCCCACTGCTTTTAAGCAGTGAGAAACATAAAACGACAATAACTTAAAAGTTATTGTCATTTTATGTTTCGTGTCCTGCTGCTTTGCGGCGGGCGGGTGGGATGGGCTGCTCTGCTTTCTGAGCAGGGTAGGGGAGGAGTGGTTTGCCCACTCGTAAAGTGACTGTTTGGTCGGCCCTCTCGGGCCGCCCAAAAGAGTCATGCACACTTCCTTGTTCTCCATGCAGGCTGCATTACAGCCTGCATAGAGAACATGCCCACCCCACCAGCCCCTGGCTGAGCACGTGTCACAGTGCTCAGACCAATCACAACACTGCATTGCAGCGTTGTGATTGGCTTAGGGGAGGGAGCCTGGCTGCCTGCCTCCTGTTCCTGTCAGAGGCAGGAGAGCAGGAGCAGAGAAGACGCAGGACCTGGCATTGAGGTACGTTTTTTTTTTTATTTCCGATCCCCCCCCCCCTGCCCAGCCAGACACCCGGGCCCCCCGTCAACCCCCCCACCAACCTCCCCCCGACAGCCAGGCCCCTCCCAACCCCCCCACACCCTCCCCACCAACCGCGAGCCATGCCGGCTGCAAATGAACTCCATGACCTCTTGCAGATTATGTTTCTTGGCAACTTCTTGCATTTCGGATTTCTATAAATGGTGAGGAGTGCTTGATGGTCTGTGATGATTGTGAATGGTTTACCAAACATGAACAGATGATGGTACTCACACATGCAGAAGGTTACCACTAGGCTTTCCTTTTCAGCTAGAGCATAAATGTAAAATGTAAATCCAGTACTTGTATAGCGCACGAATCACCCCCGAAGGGGTATCTCGGCGCTGGGGGCCGTTGGGAAGATTAAGCGAGCTATTGCCCAGAGTCGCATGGTGCTTGGCAGACCCCTGCTGCCGGAGCCAGGGATCGAACCGTGATCCCCAGCGTCCAGCGGCAGTCGCCCTGGCCGCGGCGCAACACCACTCCCCCATACGCTTGACAATTTTCTGCTTCTACTTGTATATGCAACTATGCATCTTGATTTACCTTTACAGTGCTTATGCTGAGCATGCATTCCACTGAAAATTGCTGGGCTTGTTTATCCCGTTAATTCTGTGTGAAGTTTTCGATCAAGTATCACCCAATGCAATGTTTCCTCTGTTTTATTAAATGACTCCTTTCTTTCAGTCCTTGTGCATCTAAAGGTATATCCTTTTTTCATTAACTTCTCATTGACACACTCATTGTGAAAAACCGTGGTACATATCTAGCACAATAACGCGCCACTCATAGAAATTAACAAATATCAGACACATCCTGGGTATTTCCATTTTTCGCATGCTAATGACGTTTGAAGGATTTTGTTTCATTCCTTTACAAGACGGACCAAAATGCCAATTCTTTTTGTCAAATTCACATTTATTTTCATCCAATGTGAAACCAGCTTCAGCTGGTCATGTACATACTTCTAGTCGAGCAGTATCATGTCCTCCCTGGGTTTAATTAAAGACAAGAATATTGTCACTGTAGATTAAATTGTTTTTGACTGGCCTGATTATTTTCTTAATTTTCTCTTGAAAAAAATCTGTGGCAGAAGAGTTTCAAAAACTGAGCCTTTTGTATCGAAAAGGGCCTACATGTGTTGAGAATACCGTGATGTACCTACACTGTTCATCTAGTTCAAGTTAGTACTATAAATCTAGCTTTGAAAATATTCACTGTGCCAGTGAGACAACTTAAGTGTGCTAGAAATGGTTATGGATATCGGTCTCCATCACTGGCTATCGCATGTCTACAAAAATGCAAATCCTATAAGGTCCTGTTTTTAGCACTGTGACAATCTTGATATCTATGGTGTCGGTCCGGGAAACAGCCTTTAGATCGCATGCTTTATATCGCATGCTATTACAACGCAGTTGTTACAACGACCGTGTTGTTACAACGCGAACCATTACATCGCAAGTCATTACAACGACTTGCTGTAGGGAGCAGAAGGCGTTGGATTGTAAATCCAACACCTTCCCTGCTGTTGCACAAACTGGAGTAGGAATAGTAAATTATACTATTCCTAAGTCCAGCGCGCCCCCTACAGCAAGTCGTTGAAATGACTTGCAATGTAATGGTTTGCGTTGTAATAGCATGCGATGTAAAGCATGCATAGTAAACGTATATATTCGTCGGTCCTGATACTTCTTCTATTAAGTTCTTTTGTAATAAGATTGGAGCTCTTCTTTTACTTTTTTTGTAGATGTATGGGAACCGTCTTATGATTCTTCTCTACAAGACGAACTGCTTCCTTAATATACAACGCTATTTATGATTCTTTTCTGTTTTGCAAGACCTTCAAATAATTGGGGAACTCGTTTTTGTAGTGTTTGTTAACTTACACGACATGGCTACTAGCGCCATGTCGTGCATAATACTCAGAAGACGGTAATGATATTTCTCCTATCAGCATGTGTCTTTATTTGTACTAATTTATTTTCATATATTCTCCTGAAATTCTTTCAGTCTGACAACTGGACTGTAAGCTCCATATTGAAAGAAATTCACTGAGGACCCTGATATGTTGGTTTGTTCTGCATTTTATTCATACTCTGATACACACATTATGTTGGAAGTAGCACCACTGTCAAGTACAAATGTGATACTATGTTGTCCTATTTTCAGTTCTGCAGATGTGGTCTCCTTTATTTTACTTCTGTCAACAAAAATAGGTGTTCAGTTTCATTTGATCGCTGACACGCCTTTTAGCCATTTATCATGTAAAAGCACTCGGTATCGCTTCTTTCCTGGTGACACTTTTATTAATTCTTGTTGAGCTTCCGTTGCCTTGAATACTGTGCGTTTATTCCTTTTCTCTTTTCCCAGTTTCAGATTTTTTTTCTTACATACCTCATAGTGACTCTGCATACAGTGGCACACATTATTTTGATCAGACATGCAACATTTTTGTCCTACAGCTGGACAAGTTCCTGGGTGTGGAAATGATAAGCCACATATCTAGCACAACTAGCTTTCAAGTTGCAACATTTTCCTTGTAAAATCTGGATTTTTCCTTTAAGTGGTATTAATCTGGCGTACCTGTTCTATTGCTCTTTTTTCCTGCTTCCATGCATATTGCATGAGCCTCAGCTCTTGCTTCTGTTCTCAGCATCTGCAAATGTTTTCTATATACGGTGGCTCCCATAATAGTTTCCTCCTCCTGAGTGGTATGATTTTGATTTACAATTTGTATCGTGCTCGAATGCCCTGCGGCATCTTGGCGCTGCTTCTTGCAAATGAATGATCCTGGGTACTAAGCGTTCTGCTACTAATTGTTAAAAAGCCAGGTTTTTAAAGATTTTCTAAAAGACCAAAGATTGAGGCTGTTTTTTAGATTTAAGGGGAGCATGTTCCAGAGTTTAGCTGTTCCTACAGTGAAGGTGTCCCCAGCCCCCCGTGTGCTCTCTTAGTTCTGGGGACCACCAAGAGCTTGCCAGCAGAGGATCATACACTTCTTGCTGGAGTGTACCAGACAAATCGATTTCTCAGATAGTCCGGGCCAATATTATGCAATGCTTTAAAGGCTAAATATAACAATTTAAATTTGATCCTTTTGTTGATTGGGAGCCAATGCAGTTTGTTCAGGCCCTGGGACACAGATTGGTACTTGGGGATTCCCAGAAGAAGTAGAAACTAAAGTTTCTGCAAGAGTCTTTTTTTAATATATAGGAATAGCGCATTTCCATAGTCCAATTTGGACAAGGCTAATAAAGTCAGGACTATCTTCTGGAGGTCTAGTGGAATGAAGGGGTGTATCTTCCTAATCCTTTAAAATGAAGAAGACTGCTGAGGTCAGGGCATTAATCTGATCTTTGAAGGTTAGTCTATCATCAAAGAAAATTCCTAAACTCTTCTCCTTTCTCACAGGCAGCGGAAGGGAGCCCAGTTTGATCAGCCACCAGCTAAATTACCAAAAGGAGGTGTCATTGCCCAGGAGGCAAACCTCTGTTTTACCAGAGTTTAGTTTTAGGCAATTGAGCTTCTTCCATTCATTTATCTGGGCTATACAGGAACTAAAACGTTCTGCTGTTTATTTTAAGTTGCTGGATACCGAGACAAATAGCTGATAAGCTTAGCCAGTGGCATGACATAGAGATTAAAAAGGGTAGGGCTCAGCGACGAGCCCTGAGCACACCACACGGCAGCCTGAATTGATCTGAGGAGTATGCTCCCATCTCCACGTATTGCACATTATCTGATCGGAAGGATTCAAGTAGTTTGAGAGCTATGCCTTTTATTCCTAATTCGGGAGTCGCTTAATAAGGATATTATGGTTGACCGTATCGAATGCCGCCAAAAGATCCAATGGGATCAGGGTGGCCTTACCTCCTGTGTCCAAGATGGATCTTAACTCTTCAGAGGCCATGATCAAGGCAGTCTCTGTGCTATGTGCTTCTCAAAAACTGGATTGGGTTGAGTCCAAAAGTTTATTGGCATTTATAAAGGATGTTAATTCTAACTTTAACACCTTTTCTAATACCTTTGAGGAAAGTGGCAGTCTGGAAACAGGCCCATATCCGCTAGGCTCCAGCAGATCCAAATTATGTTTTTTTTGTAATGGTAGAATAGAGGCCATCTTCCATTTGTCTGGAAAATGTCTTGTTTTGATAATTTCATTGAATGTGTTGGTCAAATGGTCACTTATAATTACTGGTGCGAGGTGCATTATTCTAGGGGGGCAGGCATCTACAGGGGAACCTGAGTTAGTTGTAGTTACTAATTTTTGAACCTGCTCTATATTCAGAGGAGAAAAGGTCTCCAATACTTTGTCAGAGGGAGGCACTTCAGTAACTAATGAGTAAGTTACTTACCTTCGGTAACACATTATCTGGTAGTGACAGGATCTAGCCGCAGATTCCTTACTTTAGAATCCTCCCCAGGCACGAGACTGGATCTGGAAACATTTTTCCCACAGCACGTCCGCCCACCGGTAGATGAGTCACATGGCTCCGCACCGACGTCGTCCACCAGATGTGACGTCGACGGAGTCGAGTCCATATAACTCTCTCACCAACTTGCTGACGTCAGTTTCTTCTGTGAGCATTTTCAACACTCGAAACGCAGAACCACCTATAAAAGCTGTGGGTTTAACAGTGTGCCAAAAACAAACAAAAGGCACCAAAGTGTCAAATAACTATTAAAGTCGTAACCATAATTCAGTATATGAATATCCTATGAACAACATTGAGATGAAAGAGAACCCATATATGTAATAAAACCGGGTTCTTCCTCACCTTCTCTTTTGTTTTTTTAAAGAAAAGACCAAAATAATTGAGACTCAAAAGGACTCAGTTCACAGAGTGAGGAGGATGGGCGGGTCTTTAAGGAATCTGCAGCTAGATCTTGTCTCTACCAGATAATGCGTTACTGAAGGTGAGTAACTTGCTCATCTGATAGAGGCATCTAGCTGCAGATTCCTTACTTTAGAATAAAATGCCAAAGCCATACCATCCCGGAGGAGCGTCTGCGAACAATAATCATGAAAAGTCTCTTACTAAGAGCAACCCGGCCCATATTGAAAGAGAGGGAGAGGACCGGAAATGTATACTAACGCAGGTGCGCAAAGACATACCCTACCCTATAGAGTCCCCTAGAAGGGGCCATAGGTAAATAAAGTCGCGAGACTCAAACCACGGGAATAACATACCCATGTCAAAAAGAGAAGATTGAAATAAGATCTCTTTTCACAATAACTGTGGACAGAACCGCAGTAACAAAAGCTATAAGGCAATAAACACAAGGGAAAGATATCACCCATGCCAATAAGACTTTGGCATAAACCACATGGTTATATATTCAAATCCGGACTGCATGTTGAAACCTATGAACCCAGAACAGCCAGTCGTGCCACTGACACCCACCTGTAAACTACCTATGGACAGAACTGCTCTGTAAAGAACATAGAGAAAATCCATCCTCTATGGAGAAAAAAAATGTTCCTATAATAGAAAAGTCAAAGACAACCTTAGCCCCCTATTCACATAGAAGCAATCCTTTCATACAGGAAAGAACTAGAGATGTATAAGGACATCTAGAACATCCCATATATACAAAAATACAGATATAAATAGAGACATAGGAGCAAAATATTCAAATGCCTATGTTTCAACAAAAGAAAATGTATTTTAAAAGATAGCTGAAAGAAAAATAAACCGCAGTCAACAGTGACATAACAGTATGTGACCACAGCAGAATCATACCCTTAGAAACACAACAGGATCCAACCCATCAGAGTAATGCAAGTTGCCTAAAAGACGACCATTAAACCATGGCAGCATAAAATCGAATAAGATATCGAGAAGTAAAAGAAATCTTGATAGCCTAACCAACACGAAGTTCTGCACAAGACCTTGCCTTATAAATAGAGACCATCCTCGATGGACTGGTAAAAGATGAAAAAGATGAATATCAATTTGCCTAACCCTCCAGGAGCCACAATTCGCCAAGTGAGAACCCAACCTGCAGCCCCTAAAGGCCGAAAATAAGGCAACATTTTCTACCAGCAACTATAGACAGGTAGATTATGAAAGGAATCACTCTGTAAGAGAGCAATAATCCTGAATATCAGTCAGTCAGAAAAACTTTATTTCGATCACTTTAGATCAAAAAAGTACTCCACAAAAACAGTACACTTACAGACAACAAATAACACAACGTAACTCTTTAGACGAAATAAGACTAGATACATAAAACAAATAAAACTTTAAATACTCGTTTGTCAGTCCGTTTCAGTGGCAGCAGAAAAGAGAAAATTTCATTTAAAAGGACCATAAAAGTTCATCATTAAAATACTTGTTAGAATAACAGATTATAAAAATAGAATTTCTTCTATAAATACTAAAACATGTTTATCAGCAGTATGGCATCCAAATTGCAGCATAAGAGAAAGGGATAACCAAAGAGAGGTGGCTTTTAACGAATATCTGGAATAACTGTCATCTACCAAAGATAGAACCAAGAGGCCCATACCTCTCCCTTCAAGGATCAACCTACATAACTTCTAGGTAGAGGAGAAATGGTACACCATAGAGGGATATGTTCTCAAACAACCTTTTCCAATAGAAGGAATGGAATCACTTAAGGTACTATATCTGCCTGAAGTCCTACAATAACCTGATATCACACCAGGAAGGACAGCAACCAATAATGCTGAGAGAAAATGAACACGCTCAACAATCCTGGCCATAAGACAGAACTTGAACAGCAACATATTCCATAAAACTTCACAAGCCAAGTGTTTGCTAATAATGTTCTACCTCCAACAGACATAGAGAACCTCATCTATCGCGCAAACACAAGGCCCGTACCAGGGTAAAAGCTGAAGCCACATAATAACAATGTAGGCTATAGGGTACCTTCTGTGAAAATACCAGAACGAATCTTAGGATAGACACCCTAGTGCCGTACCCTACAAAACATATTAGGCCAAGCCTATCAAGAGGGTCTTTGCACCTAAGCCTGTTAAAGGGTCAAATTGTATACCCCATGACTCCATGGGATACAAATTCTAAAATACCACTGAGAAATACCCTATACATAGAGTAGAACTCAAAGCACTCAAACATGAGAAAAACAGTGCACGAGTTGAGCAGACCCATTTCAGCCCATATATAAACATGTATAAATATATATATGTAAATAAATGCCCATTTGAAAATGCTCACAAAAGCATACAAAAAATACCCCACATAGAGTATAGTATATACCATAAGGGTATCACTCTTGAGCCTAAACTCTTCTCCAGAGTAATTCAAATTGTAAGACCTGTATAGCAGGGCTTAAAAAAACCATATAGCATAAATTAAACACTGAAAAACTGTCATTGACAGAGTCCAGCACTTCTGCAGCTAGGAGAATAAGCAAGAAAACCACTTATCGTGGAACATAACCTCTGTAATCCCAACTGCCCGGGATTCAAAAACACTAGGTATCAAAACCTGTGTATCAAGCAAAACACTAACTTGGACGTACCAGTTGAAATACATCATATTACTCAGTTGCGTAGATACATCTCTACACAAGATCAACACCAAAATCAAGTTTACAAAATAACTCAAGTGGACTTGTCATATTGGCTAGTTCTGAATCGTCTTAAGGGCGAATCAGCCCATTCACCAAATAAGTGGGCACCATCAAATGGCATATCTTTAAGGCTCTCCTGCACAGGCTCTGAAAACCCAGAATGATGCAGCCACGCATGCCTGCGCAGAGCAACCAACTGTGCCTCGGCTCTTCCCACAGAATCCGTGGTGTCCATACTACATTTAATAGTGAATCTTGCTGCCTCCCGGCCATCTTGTACGACCTGCAACAACTCATTCCTGGCTTCCTCTGATAGAGAAGGCAGCCTCTGCACCACGGAATACCATAAGGCATGCGAAAACCTACCTATAAAACATGTAGTGCTCAGCGATCTCAAAGCCGAGCTTATAGAAGAAAATATATTCCTCCTACAACTTTCTAATCATATGGATTCTTTGCCTGATGGAACTAAAGGGAGGGTATTAGGGTCCGAAGAAGCTGCAGCAGCTTGAACCACCAGCCCTTTTGTAGTGGGATGTTGCAGGAGACAATGAGGGTCTCCGGGGCAGGACGATGCCTATGGCCCACAGCTCGGTCAACTGGAGCTCCTGACACAGGCTTTGTCCAAGCACCCAAAAGAAGATCAAAAAGAGACTCATTAAAAGGGAGCACGGGTTCCACTCCTGTCTCGCCTTGATGAAGAATATTCACCAAGGGATCCATGGATAATTCCACTAAGGGAAATTGAAAATCCAACACCACATCTGTCCTCTTCAATACTTTAGCCAACGAGGCACTTTCCTACATTGCTAGGTGGGAAAAGTAAATCTGAAACTGGGGAGGCCTCTGAAGCACTAGCCTCCCCGGCGTCAGACTTACGTTTTGACCATTGGGTTCTCGGAGCCTTCCCTGACGTCGACGGAGGCAACCCCTCACCTGACCGACTCCTCGACCGCTCCCTGGACTACAGTGGGGAGTGACGACGTCACGGTTTCTCAAAAAAGCGCGCCAACAGGAGTTCCATACGGTGCTCTTTCAATGGCTTCGGACTAAGACGCTTGCAGGAACCGCATTCCTAGGAGTCGTGGTGTGCTCCGAGGCACAATTAACAAGCAGTAAGCAGATCCATGATTGACATCTGTCTATCACAAGTTCCGCAGGGTTTAAACCCAGACAACATAATCTGACAACAGCACAGTATTCTCTCGACAAGACATTGAGATGGGCCTGAAAAAACATCCCTTAACCAACCAGGATCCCCGTTGCAAGAGCGGAAAAGAAGGAACTGACGTCAGCGCGTCGGCAAGGAAGTTATATGGACTTCGTCGACATCACATCCAGTGGACGACGTTGATGCTGAGTCGTACAACGCCCTCTGCCGGCACGCAGACGTGCTGTGGGAAAAAAGTTTACGGATCCAGTCTCGCGCCTGGACAGGATTCTAAAGTATGGAATCTACAGCTAGATGTCTTTATCAGATTGAACTGCTAAGGTATTATGATTGTTATTGGTAAAAGTGTTGAAAGCATCTTCACTCTGCTCTGGAAGAATTTTGCTAATATGTTACAATAGTCCTGACACCACTTGCTGTTAGTAGGTTCAGGTACTTTAGCTAAGCTTTTACTGTACAAAATAATTCTTTGTTGGAGTTTTTGGAGTGTAACATTTTTTGTGGAAAGTATTTGCTTTTCTCTTCCATAATTAAATTTTTTTTTTTAAAGATTTTTTTATTAACCTTAACAGTTCCACAGTTACATTTATTAACATACGATTATCAGCTATATTTTCCTTTATGAATCATGTACAGTTGATGCATTCATGTAAACCCATATTCCTGATCAGAAATGTCTATTTCTTTGTTGTTCTCGCATCTCCATCTCCACAGTGGGAGAGATACATAACTCCCCCCTATAAATGTTCCATTTGGCCCATTTTTTATCCCACTTCTTGGGGCAGCCTCTAGATTTAAATACTTTCTTTTCGGCTATCATATATTTATCCATTTCTTTTGCCCACCTCCCTGTAGTTGGTACGTCTGTTGCCCCCCCCATAATTAATTTTTGATAGTCTATTATAGATTGTGAATAAATCTTCCATCTTGTGGGTCATATTTGGAGTTCCACTGTCATTCTTTCCTTCTGCAGAGCTGTTTTTGCATTATGAGCTTTTCCGTGAACCACCGCTCCATGGAAGTTTGTTGCTGATAGGAGACCGATTTTGTAGGGGCTAATAAATCAACTGCTGTATTGATCCATGAAGAGTATGTAAGGGCAGCTGAGTCTACATCCAAGTTGGTGTTAGGTTTAGACTCAGATAGTAGTGATTGAAATTCAAGAGGATCAATGCTATTTCAGGCATCACCTTTAGTGATAGAAGAGGGATTGGTTTGTCTCATCTGAGACTGTGGAATGCTAATTCTAAACATTACCGCTTTTATGGTCTGACCACAATATTGGCATCACTTCTGTCACCTTCGGAGTGGCATTATTAGTAAAGATACCATCTAGTATATTACCTGCTATATGAGTAGGATGCTCAGCCAACTGTCTTAACTCGAAGTTGGCCATAATGTCAAACAAAGACACTGTTTCGCAATCATCCAGTTTTCTTAAATGAAAATATAAATCTGCCAACAACGAAAAATCGGATGATTCAGTGCTGGATTCAATGAAAGGGCTTATGTTATTTATAAACAAAGTTCTGGAGCCCGGAGGTCAATAGACCAATAGACCTCGGAAGGTATAATTTCTGTCAAGTTCAATTTGAAATGCAAGCACTTCGCAATCAGAGCAGTTGTCAGCTGATGAACTTGATACAGACAGGTTATCTCTGTACACAATGGCCAATCTCCCCCGCTTACCAATTCTGTCTGCCCTGTCAATTAGGTAACCAACAGGAATCCATTGGACCAGCTCCGGCTCGGATGACTGGTATCTTCCATTGATTCCTAATCCAATTATTTATGCATTACTGAATTTGTGAAAATCGCAATACGCCACGAGTATCTGTAGCCTTGTTGTGAAATTGGCACTTGACTCTTCTTCACCTGGGCATGCTGTCTGAAGTTATTTTTTTCATTGTGCATGATTCTTCGTGAGCCAAAATGTTAATTTAGCCATTTGATAATGCCTTCATGACTTTATATTTCATCAGAAGGATAAAGAATGCTTGTCAGATAGTCTTACTATTTTTATTTCAACTCATCTAGATTAAATAGCAACTTCTGTAAACAGAGAATACGACTACACACGTCTTAGATATTCAACTTATGATGTCAGAATCAAATGTAAATTTTATATTTTATAATATATATACAACCCTACTGATAAACCATGAAAAGAACTAACTCAAAAACACTACTGAAAAATATTAACTATCAACTAACTAAAAAACAAAACACCAACCTTCTACTCACAGGGGACTGAAATTATGCAATGGTACATAGGTTAACATTACTAGCATCAGTCAAGGAACTTAAAGATATATAGGGTATTCCCAATATGATCTCTACATTTAAGAGGAGAAATAGAGGTGTGCTTTTGGTCCAAACTTACTGCCCACAATATGACGACTTTAAATGGAAGGATTATTCTAGATGTCCCAGCAAAAGTAAGCCATTATTTAGGGAACAGCAGAAATGTACTCGTTTATACCCAAGAAACTCCATCCATTTTCTAACAGTCAATCTTCTACAGAACTATTGACTGCAAGGAGAGCAATCATCTTCCACAAGCTGCCTTTTTCAGCAGGAATATCAAGCAGCTCGTCATTTATAGAATGTTGGCGGAAATTGAAGGAACCATAGCTTTGAAACAGTTTAACTGGTCACAGCACAAAGTAGGTTGCATTGAAGGGAAACGCAGGCAAGGTGGTTCATAATGCCAATCTCTCTGCATCTCTTTTACCAGGGAATGCAATTATGATAACTTAGCAGGAGGGAGCAGGGTGCTTCACGGGCCGGCCCACGAAGCGACGTGTCCCACGGAATCCTGTGGAACACATGAGGGATCTCCCAGAGGAAACCCAGTCATGCTTGCCTCTCTTCAGCAGAGGGTCTTAAGTTCAGGGCCCCCTCAGGGACAGGGCAGGAGGGAGCTTGGTGAGTTAGGCACCAGATGCGTAGGGTAGAGCAGTGTACGGTCGCGGAAATGGCCAGCATAGAGGCCGGTGTGACTTGTGCCTGCTCCCCTCCCCCATCCTCCCCGGTGTCCTGGGGCTCCAGTCACGCCCTTGGACCCCAGTGGCCATCTTCATATTCGTATCTACATCCTGCGGGTCTGCATCAAGAGAGAGGCTAGTCACTGGTGAACTTACCTGCGCCTTGCTGTGCCACCCACACAGAGCGGAGCAGGAAAGCAGGAGGCCGGAGTCCCTGCTGTGGTTGCAGTGGCTGTAATCGCGGGCCGGTCTCGTTACAGGAGTAGAGTGGGGAAGCGGGGATGTTGACACTGCCTCTTGGCTGGACTGTGCTGGTCTCCAGCTTTCCGCAATGCCCCCTACACGCACTGACTTCATTAACACTGCAGCTGTCTCTCGAGCCACGCATAGCCGATCTGTTGTCCTCCTAGTGCACTGCTGGCTCCAGGAGCCCCTGTTGGATAAAGGCACAAAGGCGAGAATGAGCCCGTGCCTCCAGACGCAAGTCCGCTGGGGGGTGAATGGTACTATTATGCAGGGGAGGACCCAGATTTATGGCTAAACAATCTCCCCTTATGGTAATGGCACAGTAGGCATGGCAGCACTAGCTCTTTAGTACATGAAGAAACGTTAGTGTCTTTGCCATAGCTTAGAAGTGGTACAGAAGAAGGAAGTGCTCTCGGCACGCAAAGCTCCCCAGGTAAACGAAAGCGACCGGCTTTAGGTCGGTGCGACTCGTGTCACGGCATCTGTTTTTTGCTGTCTATCACTTATTCCTTTAGTCAGTAGTCCCTACGATAAGGAAGTGGTGCCTAAAGTAGGGGCCTTGTGAGGACGAATCAAGGCCAACTGGGAGACGCAGCGATTGAGGATCGTTTCAGCAACATAGCTGTGGAACGAGTTGACTTTTAGTAGTTCTTAATCCTTGGGCATCATGACTATAAGGAAAGTGCGTTCTGGCAAAGTGATTGCTTACAGGCCATGTAACAAACCAAATCAAATCTGTTACGAAACAAATCCTGTCATGTGGGAACATTAAAGGGTTTGGCACCCATTTCATTTCATTTTGTTTTAGCGGATACATTAGTTGGTTCCCTACCAGAAACATCTTGTCTTTGTGTATCTAGTCAGCAAAACAACAAAGCTAAACTTAAAAATACTTTGTGAGAGGATACAAGGATAAAATCTGCCTGTAGGAAATTGGGTTATTAGTTGTGTGGCCTGCACAAGTATTAGGTCCACAATTGTATATACTGGGAACGAAGCACCCCATTGTGGCGCTTGACTCTCTCAGGGTAGCAAGGCAGAGCAGTCCAAGGCCTACTCAGGGGAGGTGGTGTGGGCTAGTAATCCCCATTCATTGGCACGCAATAACACTCAATAAATGATTGTCCAGTCAGTATATTTTCTTTAGAAAAATTAGAAGTACATTTATTACACACACACTACTAAATACTACGCAATAATTTACAAATATGTACATTGGCAGATGGAAAATACCATATATGACATTGTACCATAAAACACAGAAGGCCTCATTTACCATATTTTGACGCATGGCAGTGCAGCAAGCCTTCCTGCTGTGCTGCCATGCGTCAAATTAAAAGGACAGGAATGCCCTGTATCTAAAAGATATGTAGCATTTCTCTCCTTTTCCCCTTCAGTGGCGCACAATTGGCTGCCATGCCCCAACGCAGGCACCCTTGCGACATGGTGCAAGGTTGTGTCTACATTGTAGGGGTGATTGTTTTTGTGCCGAAGGGGCATATTCCTGCACAAAAGGATCAATGGAGGTGTTTTCCTCTTATTATGTGTGCTGCTGAATGCAGCACACATAGGAAAAGAAAAAATGAGGAGAAATAAAGGTATTTTTCCTCGTTGAGCCTTCTCTTACGCCTCCCCTGGGAGGCGTAGTAATCTGATGCATTTCCAGATTTACAAAACCTTGTAAATTTGGGAATGCGTCAGGTTCCATAGATGTTGCGTGGAAACACCAACAGAAACACGTATATTTTTGTGTTTTCAGCCCTGAAGAAGCAGCATTGTTATACGAGAAACACATGTTGGCAACTTCAGTATATGTATTAATTTTCAAGAATTATAACAATAGGAGCACAAGAATGTAGTATATTTATCACTATGACTGTAATTATAATGAACCTATGAATCATCTGTTAATAATGCCTAATACAATTACTTGATACCAAAATCATTTCTGTGGTTGGTGAATGTGTACAAAAATTCTTGACTCCCCACTACTTTGTGTTTTATGGTTCAATTTATGTGTTGGAAGGATAAAGTGATACAGTGGGTGAGTGTGCAGGCCTTTGAATTCGGTTAATCAAGTTCTGTTTCTAAGTATATATGACATTTTGCAACCACCTGTAACCCCCTAACGGGGTCACACAAACATATCAAGCGAGTCTGTTGGTTTTGTCAATGTTTAAGAGCAACAAATCACTTGTTAAAATTATCATTGTGTACCTAGATGCAATTATCAAAAATAATAATGAATGCACTTATCCACGATAATAAAACATATATACTGTGAGCAGTAATCATTGACATCATTATAGGAACCAATAAAGCATTTTAAATCCTTACAGTGAACCAATAAAGCATTTGAATTGAGTAAAAGTTGAGTTTTTGTGTATTTTTTAAACATTTTTCACCACCAACTTACACTTATAAAAGCAGCCCCTAGTGGACATCACATTGTATTGATATTGCCTTGTAACCATACACTTGGCCCCCAGAGGGCGCTTCAATACCTCTACTTTCTTTACCTACATTTGGACCTTTCAGACAGTAATGCATGCAACAATACACACAAACTCTAGAGAACTCAACACTCCCAACTGTAGAAAAAAGATATTGCCTTGTAACCATACACTTGGCCCCTAGAGGGCGCTTCAATACCTCTACTTTCTTTACCTACATTTGGGCCTTACAGGCAGTAATGCATGCAACAATACACACAAACTCTAGAGAACCGAACACTGCCAACTGTAGGGAAAAAAAAGTTCCAACCTTGAGAGTGCTTGAGAATGCAAAGAAAATCCAGGGGTGGTGAATGTTTTGGGGTCCCCCCCAACTTAGGGTGGGGGCTCCTCAAAGCTGTCCTGTAGAAAGGCTCTACCTTCCTGAACTCGTTGGTGGTGACCCCATCATCCTTGGGCCACCACAAGAGAAGACATAGCCAAAAATGTGGGCAAAACAATGCAACCCCGCTAGGCATTATGGGGCGCTCCTCTGGGAGTGCATTGAATAACATAGTTTTGGCTCTCTCGCTAAGCCGGGAGAGCCGTGATGCTTTTTCCCTTTTGGTTTTAACTTGTGTCCTTGCGCTGTGCTATTTATCTTGGGGTGCTCAGTCCTACCCGAGCACCAGACATGCAAAATCTCCAAGCTGGTGGGTGACTCGGGGGGCCCACCCGGGCTGTCCCCACTGGCTCCCCGCACCGCCAGCACTCCAGTATGCTGCAGCGGGAGCCAGCAGCAGTCTGCTGGCCTGCCCATGTGTCGTTGGTGGTTGGTCTTCCCTGACATTGGGCTGCTCTCTGCTTCTTGTAGGGGAGCCCGATGGCACTCCCTTGCTGTCACGACCCCCTCCTGCATCCTCTGCATAGTGGTCTAGCGCACAGGGCTCATGTTGCTTTATGCAGTGGTCTAGTGCGCGGGGCTCATGTTGCTTTACCCCTCTGGCGCCCTATGCACTTTAGGATTTCCTGACTGGTGCTTCTCCAGCATCCTCATTACCCATGTTGATCCCAACACCCCACATGAAGGATGATTCCCCAGCATCTCTCATAACTGATGTTCCCCCAGCTCCCTCATGAATGATGCTCCCCAGCATCCCTCATTACTGATGACCCCCCCAGCACACTCATGACCAATGCGCCCCCAGCATTCCTCTTGGCTAGTGTTCCCCCAGCTACCTCATGACTGATGCACTCCAGCATCCCTCATGGCTAGTGTTCCCCCAGCACCCTCATGACTGATGCTTCCCCAGCGCCCTCATGACCGATGTTTTCCTAGCACCTGTTATTTTCATTATGCTCAAACCCCTGCAAGCGCTCCTCACATCCAGTGAACCAATGGATTATCCACTCTTGCTGTTCCTAGGGCTTGGCGTGGTTTTCCATTAAAACCCTGCAAGCTTCCCCCAGAATCCCATAAGCCAATGGCAAGCCTTGCTCTCGCTGTTAATGGGGCCTTGGTGGTGTTTCCACTATGCAAGTTTGAGCGAAAACAATACATTTGCTTCCTGTTATTTGGGTCCCATAAACAAGTTACACCTACCCATTATGTAAGGTCATAGAGTGTACTAACTAGTGCTTTTCCGCAAAGTTCGAGAACCTTCCAGACAGTCATGTGTGCTACGTGCCAACACACGATCGAGCTACATCCTTTGAGCCTTCGAGAGGGTGTATAAACCCCACCCAGACCCAAAGCGTGGGTTGACCTGGCTCCCTGCAGAACAAGCTTCACCCTTCCCACTCACCTGAAGAATCCTGCCAGAACCAAGAAGCTTTCCAGTCTCCTTCAAGTCCATTCGAACCGGTGGTTCCTGTGGCTTATGCGCCCCTTGACGACTTCCTCCTCGCTCCCTCCTGCACTGCTACTCCGGACCCCTCGTGTCCCCTGAGTCAAGGCTTTGAGATCTTCTTCGGACAAGTTGAAGAACTAGGCTAAGTACTTGATATCAAGTTAGCACAAACTAAACCTCATACAGTAGGAAACAGGAGCGAGTACACTCTTTAAACACTATAGACTTTTCTCCAATTCCTTTCTGTGAATTACTCCAACACTTCTTGTGTGTTTATACTCCAAACTCTCCCTACCCTCTTGATGCTAAAACTGTCACAAGATTAAATACCTTCGTCCTGTGTTTCTCTGATGAATAGTAGTGCCAAAAGAAAGCTCTTCAGACTCTTGATATCTGCATCAACCTTGTACCCCACTCTGTGTTTCAAGTGTATCCCTATGAGTGCAAGTCACTCCCACCTTTGCTCCAAGGGTATCCTTAGGAGTGCAAGTCACTCCAACCTATGCTATGAGTGTACCTTGAGGAGTGCCAATAACTCCAATCTGTATTTCAAGTTTATTTCTAGGAGTGTCACACTCCAAACCATGATTTTGGTATATCTGCTCTCTTGTCGAGTGTAGGAAGCTGGCTCTGTATATACTATACCAAAGTAAGGTATAGTGTGCACAGAGTCCAGGAGATCCCCAGAAGTATAGCAGAGGCTAAATTAGATAATCACTAACAGCTCTCTTTATGGTAGTATGGGCGAGCAGTTAGGCTTATCAGTTATGGTTGAAATTGCAATTGTTACGGGTTTGTATTTGCTTTTAAAACAGTTTAAAATACATAGAAATTACTTTGGAATACTTTTAGATTACTTTTGGATGATATCGACTACTCAGGGTGATATGCCTAGATATCACACAGCGGATCCTACAATACAAAGGTAAGTAAGGCACTTTTTGGTTTAAAGCACAGTTACTTCTCTTTCATACAAAACACAATTCAACACAGACATTTTTAGGAACAAAAACTCATAACATTGGTTCCTATGGGGAAAAGAGTGTTAATGGTTTACAGGCAAGTAAACAACCTGCAAGTATGGCTTTTGGGGGTTAGGACCAAGGTTCCCCAAGGTCCAGTTAGGCACTCAAATTGCACCACCAGCAGCACTGGGGCGACCGGGTGCAGAGTGCAGGGACCCAATGTTAGCCAAAGGGGCCAAGGGGGCCTTCGGTCAGGGGCTGATTATGAGCAAGCCACTCAGGTGTAGGAGCAAAGATCCTGGGGTTAAGATCAGCATTGCAGGGGCTAACAATCAGAACAGGAGCTGCACCACCAGCAGCATGGAGGTGGCCGGATGCAGAGTGTCAAGAAGACGTTGGGGACACTGTAGTTTGCAATTGAGATCTCCAGTTAGAGGAAAAGGCTGCAGGTTCAGGCAAGGAGGTTTCCTGAAGGCGATCATCAGCAGGAGAGGTAAGTTGGGATCTTGGGGGATGCCTGGACACCATCAGTTGGGCCATCCAAGGCCGTGGGGCGTCGGGTGCAGGGGTGTATTTTGGCAACGGATCTTCTTACCAGCTCTGGTCACGGTCGGGGGAACCCTTAGATTGAGGCTGGAAGCACGAGGAAGGTCGGGGATCACCAGATCCATTGTCAGGATCGCTGGGGAGACCTCCTCGTGGGGTTGGGCCACTTGAACTCGGGCCATGGGCGTCGGGTGCAGAATCGCGGAGCCACCTGGATCCAGGTTCTGTGTTTGAAGTCCTTGCTAAGCAGATTCAGTGCTCACAGGAGGAAGAGTCTTTGATATGAGTGCAGGGCAGGTCTTCCGGGCTCTGGGGGGTTGCTGTACATGCCGGGGTTTCCGCTGTAGGCAGGTCTAAGTCGGGACAGGCCGGTAGGACTGAGGCCAAAGCAGTTGGCGTTCTATTCTTCCCGGGTCAGCATGGCTCTTCAGTTCTTCTTCTTTTTTCTTTGAATCTGAGGAGGTAAGGTTCAGGGTCGCCCCTGAATACTAAATTTAGGGGCGTTAAAGGGGTATGCAGGTCGGGACCAATAGGTCCCTCCTTTGGGGTGAGTACATCCCCTATTATGCCACCCTCCAGTGGGAGGGTGGCATGACCCTCTCTCTAATTGGCTGGGTCCCCTCATCTTCAAGATGGAGGGCACTGAAACGTGTGCTTCACCTTGCCTCCACCATCTGAGGGATGGGGTTGGCTAAGGTGGGCACACCTCTCCTCCTAACTTGGTTTTCCAGCAGATTCTCCCCCACCAAAGTGTGGGTCAGAACCGGTGAAAGCCAGTTGCTGGGGGCAGATAAAGGCAGGTACAGCTTACAAAGGCAGCAGGCCTTTGAAGCTTTCCCTTCGTGGACCCAGCTCATCCTGGGGGAGGAGGCATGACACCTCTGATCAAAAACAAAAGTGGGCCCCTGGAATATAAATATGGAGAAGTAACCCAGGGAAGGTAACTCACAAGAGAAACAAAGCGCTAACTTCTCCAAATGATTCAGAGCAAAAACACATACTTACATTAGAAACCATACATCAGACCAATTCAGTTTAAAATTGATAAATTCATAACCTATTGCTTCAAAGCACTCAAACCCACTCATACTGCCACAAACCTGTTCTGATACATTCTGTGTTCTAATCAAGAAAAAGGACAGAAAAAGATCTGTATGCTTGGTCATAGTATGAGTGGGTTTAAATGCTCTCTTTTTCTTCGTGTTTTTGTTTTCAACTTGTGTTGAGCTCACAAAATATGTATATATATCTTTGACAAATCATTTATTGCAAATTATATATATGTTTATACTGAAGAAAATAAATTATAAACTGAATTGGTCTGATGTATGGTTTCTAACGTTGTAAGCATGTGTTTTTGCTCTGAATCATTTGGAGAAGTTAGCGCTTTGTTTCTCTTGTGGGCATGACACCTCTGCCCAGGATGGGCTTTGTTTTTGGACCCAGAGAGTGGAGGCCCTCTACCCAGTGGTCCAGAAATCTGTTTGGTGGTGGCAAACGGCGGGCAGCCATTCATGAACCACACCATGGCTGGTCGTTTTTCAGGGGGCATATCTGAGATGCCCTCTGAGTACATTTTACATTAAATCCCACACTGGCATCAGTGTGGGTTTAATGTGCTGAGAAGTTTGCTACCAAACTTCCCAGGTTTCAGTAAAGCCATTATGGAGCTCTGGAGTTCGTAATGACCAACTCCCACACCATATACTCTTTATGGCTTTACTGCACTTACAATGTCTAAGAATGGACTTAGACACTGTGGGTACGGTGCTCATGCAACTGTACCCTCACCTGGGGGCTAATGCACCCTGCTAGAGTGGTGACTTAATTAGGCCCCAGGTATGGCACACAGGGAAGTGTACCCTGAACAAAAAGGTGCGTGACAAAAGCACCTAATCCAACTGCAGAACTTGTAGTGTGTATTAAATTTGAACCAGGTAATTCATTGTAATCAATTCTATTCCACTTTTGTCAAACATTTCAAAATTCATGCAGAGACAATATGATTCCAATCTTAAATGCTGTAGAAATGCCCATCCAAGCTTTGTTTCTGCAGGATGACGCAAATAACATTACATCCTGGGTGACCATGAAGGTGAATACCCAATGCATTTCAGGCTGCTGGCTCTTCGTCAGGGGTAACTACAATGTAGAAAAAGAGTCAACCAGTGACCCTAGATATTATCATGAATGTACTCAAAACGTTGGACTCTGAGTGCCATGCATAATATTTAAATAAATATTCAGAACCACCCCCAAAAAGAAGAAAAAACTCAACCGCATGTGGCCCATATAACAACTTAAATCCAACTGTGTTCCCCGAGATAAACATGCTATCAGGTAACAACCTGAAGACTCACCTACCACCCCACTTGCGATGTACTAAAAAAACAGAATCTATCATTGACACCGCTTGCTGGTTACACTCTCGCTACTTCAAGTCCCGGAGAAATGTATATCTCCCCAGTGCAAGCTGGTGCTCATCAATCCCTTTAAAAATGCTACAGGTGGGGTTCATCCTTATTTAAACCTCCCGTGATTCCAGGCATTATGCAAGCTTGGTGAAACTAGAAATGAAAAAAATAAAATGAAAAAATATATCCAACCCACCACTTGCAAACATGCCGCGCCCATCCAACAACCCAAACAGCACTAATTAGCAAATGTAAGATCCACTGCTTTCAACGATCAATGTTCTCTAAAAAATGAGCTGTAAACTTAAATCCCACTGCTTTTTGTTCATGATATATTCTTATGTGCTTAGGGACAGAGCACAAGCCAAGCCCAGCACACCAAAACATTGCCTTTGAGCACCTTAAAAACATTGATAACGCAGAAAATCTGGAGTGCATCGGACCACACCTTAAAGACTTTCTATATCTGTCTTGTTCGGTCAAGCTGCACCCTGAGGCAAGTTTTATTAACCATCACATCGGAAACCACCTGGGAACTTTGAAAGGCATTATGTCAACCAGCGGGAGTCATCGTTACATTCTAGCATATAGCGAACAATTATTTATGATGAATGTTATTTGTGGAGGATTATGGGTTATTTTGAATGAGAATGTTTAAATTGATATCTGTGTTTGGAATGCATTATTCCTTATTTTCATTGTTCACGTATTTTTGCTGTTTTAGTCATTTCAAAATCCTTTTATTTAGGTCGAGCCTTGGCAGCGCGCATGCACTGTCTGGAAGACCTGAAGTAATCTGTATACGGAGTATAATCAAGCCTGCTGCTTGCGATTGGGTCACTCCGGTGTTGCTCTGTTTTTCCGACTCCTTATTGGCTTGCGCTCCCGAGATGTCACTTCCTTTTCTGGCAGGCAGCATCGACCAACTACAGTTTAGTTGCGCTGCAGGGCTGTATCTGTTTCATGTAGGAACTACTTTGTGTTTTTTTTTATCGCCATGGCGCCCGCTTCATGGGTTGCCATGCACAAATATGTTTAATATGCATGGGCGTTTTCACCATTAATACTTTTGTATTACCATGGCAGCCATGTGCTTAACGTATATGTGCACGGGAGCCACGCTTTGTTTAAGCACAGCGCTCGAGCAGATATTTCTACTTTCGCTGTCTTTCTCCTTGTGGCCTGTTTCTTTGCACACACTGGACGTCCCTGATGTGTTGGCGCTTCGGTGAGCTCGAGAACATCTCCCTACATTCCGAAGCCACCCCGCAATTTCATTTTCTTAGGATCACACGGAAAATGGTAAGAGTTTTTTCTTTGTATCATTTGTCGGGCTTCACGTTGCGCTGTGTGTTTTTTACTTTGTCACTTTTCATTATTCCTCTCTTTTTGTTATTTGTTGGGCTTTACGTTGTGCAATTAAACAAGTGAATTTATTTATGATTGAAGGGTTCACGATGAGTCGGTAAGAAGAAGGTTAACAGTGAGTTGAATGGCACCGAGTTAGTCTTTTTCCGCATTTCAGTCATTTTTTCAAGCTTTAGGTTGACCATGTGACAAACCACGGGGTCATTTAAACAGGAAGTACGGGTACTGGATAGGAAGTTTGACCGCACTTGTCGCAGACTTTGCCTTTTTATTGCTATAATAAAATTACTGCAGGGACGCAAAGTGATTGTGCTTTCACTTTCATTACTACGCATATCCTTCTTCAGCAGTGACCCACCTGATGTAGGGTTGTGTGGGTCCACTGACTCCCACGTGGGCAGGTGTGAGAGGAGGTACTGTGTGCACAATTTGGCCGGCAATTAAAGTGCGCTTTTATGGCGACTCTGATTAAGGCCGCGTGAAAACAGAGCAATCACTAAGAGAGGGTGCACATTCAGCAGTCGCTGTGTAGGATTGTGATGTGACATGGCACGGATCTATGCTCTCGGGTAGGGGGAACGGTGCGAAGAGCTTTGAAAATGCATCTATGCCGAACCCACTCTACACAGGCTTGGACACTGTATTTAGTAGCTGATGCAGTGGCCAATTCCCTCCCTCTGCACTTACTGCATTTCTTGAAAAAGCTGCCATGTTAATGTGTGAGCATGTAAGGCATGTCCAGCCTACCACCAGAGGTCATGCCTGGGGCATGCCCAGTCTTTGTAAGGTTCGTGCACCCGACTCATGTAATGCTGCGAAGCCGCAATCTGTTTAGGGCTGAACAAGCATTGCCTTTCTCTTTTAATAATCAATGCTCGAACCACCTGGAGAGATTTTTAGCCATGGAATCAGCATTGGTTATTATTTGTTTTAACTCCTCGTGCCCATGTTGAACGTTTTTAGCTCCAGTAATTAAAAAGCAGAGTCTTTAGCCGTGATTTCACAATAGTGGCAAGATTTAATCTCGGAATACACAATGGAGCGTTTTTGTCTCGTTTATTAACAAACGGGGAGATTTTAGCACAGTTAATGGTTTTGTTATATACGGTGCTTTATATGGGTGGGCACTGAGTACCTGAACCACTTCGGTTTGAAAGGGAGACTACACTGCTGCAGTATTTTTAGTGGGAGAGAACTAAAACTTCTCAGTTGCAAACAGGTGTTCCAGGATAACTGAATACCCGCACTTCTAAATTTCCATTTCAAGCGCTAATTATATCAGAAGAGTAGTTAGCCCTTGTATAAAAGTTTTTTAGGTCTCGCCTACGCAGCGCGCATGCGCTGCATAGAGGAGACCTTTAGCCATCGGTTCCCTTTTTTCCCCCAAAACGTGCACGCGTTCCATTGCCTTCAATGGCAACGCGTGCACGTGTGGCGATTGCCTTGCGGGAGCGCCATATGGTGTCAATTATCGCCGCTGGCTCCCGCAAGGGAATCGGCAGGCCCCCCTCCACCCTGCTGCCGCGCGAGGCGCGCTTTTGCTTGTTTAAACATTTCTTCTGTCAGCAAGTTTATTCTCAAATGCATGGTGTCGAGGGGCAAATAATATTCTTCCCGTTTCTTTTGTAAACCATAACTCAGCCATTGGGGAGGTGGAGTAGGCGGGAGCAGAGGCGGGAGCGGCGCTGTGAGTATGGCCGGCGTCATTCTCCTTCAATACGATGGGTTGCCACCTACTTTTTAGGTGTTTATTTCTGTGCCTTTCCATTTTGTTGTTTTTCTTTTTTTAAGTAATACATTTATTTAGGTATGTTATTATGTATTTTTGGTGGCTTGCACACTCGTAATAGCCGCAGTAGGCCCTCTAATTCAGGAATTTTGACTGACGCGTGTGCAGTATTTTTACGAGCGTACGTCATTGGCTTGTATTATGATCAGGTAGGTTAGAAAGCGTTCTGAGCAAATAGAGAACAGTTCCGCACTCTCACTGTTGATAAAATAAAGTGGACTTTGATGATTCTGTCCTTGTAAAGCATGTGCGCGCTCACAGGTCCACATCTCAGTGTACTGCAATAAGCTCCAGTGTGTATTGGTTTGTGCCGCATTGAGTGATAATAGAGCAATACAATGGCGAAGTCCCAGCCACAATAAGAATGCATGGTAGCGAGCGCTGGGTGATCTGTGTGCAGAAGGTTTACAAATGCACTCATTCAGCTGCAGCGTGCACACCCGTGCAGTAGAAGAGGAGTGCTACTGTGTGTTCAGTGGGTCCTGCGGAAAGACACCGCACAGTAGTGGCCGTTGGATACATCGGCCCGCCACTCCACATGTGCATGTTACGAGCAGCCACTCCACGCTGATCTCTGTCGCATTCTGCGAGGGGTGCAGTGCACACTCTTCTGGCTCTTTCAGTGGGAATGGAAGGATGCTGTTTGAAAGTGCATGCAATAAATGTATAGTTTGGCACATGCTTGCGTTCTGTCAAATCAGCTCTAAAGTGTGTCACGTTGTGCGAGGGGAGCAGCGCGCCGCTGTTACTATTGAGGCTTGCATAAAGAAAACAGGCCACACGGAAATACTTTGTGGGGGGGGCTGTATGCGTTTGTTGCACAGGTTAGGGAGGCTGCCGTAAACACGTGTACAACATTGCTCCATGGTTTTGCAATAATAAAGACACTTTAAAATAACTTGGCTATTGTACACTTAAGACATGGCTGCTGGGTTTATTATTTCACTCTCGAGCCATGCTCGTTTTCATTGTTGTCATAAGGGGTGTGCAGCTTGCTATTATAGGCTCGTAAAAAAAAAACAGTTTGAGAATTTCTGTCTGATGCTGATGTGCTGTAGGATTATCATCCCATGTATGCAAAGAACTCTAGGCAGCTTGGGTGACTGGGTCGAGGGCTTTCCGCCATCTTTTAAAAACAGTTGATTGTTTAACGCTGCATACATGGATAAAAGACATTGTCATTTACAACGCCAATAGCTCTAACTTAAGCAAATGCGAGACCTATTGCATTTCCAATTGCATTTAGTGAATGCTGCATTTTAGTGAATAAAAGATGCACATTTTGTTTTCCCCGGCTGAAAGGATTGCTTTAATCAGTTATTTTTTCTTGTTTGAAGCAGCCCTATGTTGTTTTTTTTCTTATCTAAACAGAACAATACTTCATTATAAGGCTGTGCTCATTTTAACATGTCTGACATGCACATTGTTAACCCCTTAATGTCTGAGGCAAGTTATCACGTTAAAATTGTGACAAGTTATTTTATGTGCTGTCTTTATTGATACTTATCTGGTGTTGCTGTTAGATTTCTAGTACTTTGACAGACTGACATCAACTGTGCGCCAATGACAAAAACAAAAATAATTACACAGTTGACAAATGGTTGTTTAGCCTTTAAACAGCGGGGTCACCACTGCTCTTAGTTGTTCTTTCGTTCCAGTTTTATCATACAGCATGTAAGGGTACTTTAGATCTTACTAGGTCAGTGCAAAACTCGGATATGAGGTGGCAGTGAGTTCCAAATATGGGTCCTAGTAGTCAGAGTGATCGGAATCTGAACAATGCACGGACAGTGTGAGTGTGTAATACATTTTCTGGTTCTCGTTGTAATAAGATGTGAACCAGTGTATAACTATTCCATCAGAACTAAATCTTGTGGAGAGTGCTTGAAAGGATTTCATAATATAGAATGCGAAACCCACCTCTGAGATCCATAAGAAACTGGGATAATGTCTCTTTTGTGTTAAGTGCCTGGTAAGCATCTTTCACAATATTGTCCATTACAGTATTGGGATTGTGTCCATCGTGGAAAGCGTCGTAGAAACCTGACTGGAAGTTATTAAGTAGTTAAATGTTTTTACTACATTACCCCTATGTCCCTTCCTTGCTTGAATTCACTACAGTTTTGGTTTTCCCGGCCTCCACCTGACACCATCAATTCCAAGTTTTCCCCTCCAATAAAAGGCCCTCGCCTGCCACCTCCTGTTTTTATTCCATCTTCTCTGCGGATACCTGATTTTGTCCATGGTGGCGCAGCCTCGTGGGCTACCGTTCCTTTCATTGTCGATGGCTGTGAGTTTCTGTGGGGAGTGGAGCTTCGCTCATGGAAGCTGAGGCCGGGTTTCTCTGAGTTGGTCGGCTTTGGTGCTTCCCACATCAGAGCAGCCAAGGACGCTGTGATGAAGTCTGGCAGTTGCGGCTGTACTTCCATGTTGGAGTCCACGGGTCGCGCTGTGTGGGGCATGCTGTGCGGAGAGCAGGGCTCTCATGCAGAAGGACCTTAAAAGGGTGATTGGCATACATTTATTGTTTTTGCTATTGTTCCTTAGCCTGCTTTTTATAGGGAGACAAGTTATTTCTGCATGTTGGTGAGGTTACCCTGAGTCCTGTGTGGTTTGTGCGAGAAGTTAACACCATTACATTGCTTGATTTTGCTCACGAGAAAGTGTCACTCATAGTTGTTGAAATGTCACTCATAATTACACTGAAATTATGAAAATGTCACACATGGCAATCTGAAACCTTGGCAGCTATGCACACGCATCATGGAGAAGTCGAAAAGTGTTTGCGCAGCTACATGTGAAATCCGCGCCTTCAGACAGAGTTCGTGTGAGGGGAAACGCTGGACTCTGTGTTTCGGATTTACAAGCTGATATAACCTGACAGACCCGCAGTACGGTGTGATTGCTTAGGTTGTGCGTTTTTGGATGTTCCGAGTTGGATTTTGAACGTCCTGAGTTTTTTTGCGCAGTTTGTTTCGTCAAGATCCCGATGGCACTAATGACTGACGAGATTTCGGATTTCCAAAGAGCTTACTTTTCACGCAGGGGCACACTTGATGTTTTCAAGCGCTCCCTTCCCTAAAGGGCTTAGGGCTTGATTTAGCATACCGTCATCCCATTACCGCAGGGAGCGGCCGTGGCGGCTGAGTGACAGGAACCGGGTCACCGAGCCGTCCTTGTCAGTCAGGCCCGCGCCAAAGCTTGGGTTTCTTAGCTGATGCCTACATTCTGTTCAAGTGCAAGTGCTTCACATGTTGCTGCCTTATACTAGTCTTAATCCTTCTGTATTTCTTCGTGGAGTTTATTACAACCGCGAAAATAAACTTTAGGGCGTTAAAACCCTACGCCCCAGCTCGTTTGTTGTGGTCTGGCTGGATGTATGTGTATCTTGCCGCCGTACAACCCGTATTTTTGATTGGTGCATTGCCACAAAAACTCCTGTTAACAGTGCACTTGACTTAATAAATAGTTATTGCCTACAGCAATCTACGTTTTTGGTGTCGAATTAATATGTAAAAATGCCCAATTTTCAGAGATAGTTGCTTAGAAATAATTGCTGTTATATTAACGTTTCGATTTTCTTTCTACGTGGCCTTTATGTTCACATCTAAGGTGACAGACGTGAATACATCCAGTTAACTAGATGACGTTAACTCTTCTCCCGTGTGGACGTGGTGACACTATTGAAAAAGGTAAATATTTTATGATATACTCGTAGAATCAAATTCTTGTTCTACCTTGTAGCTGCCGGTCTGCGAAATAAGTAATAACTGTAACACCCAACGTATGATGTTAACAAGCATTGGCATAGCCAATAGGTCTCGCTTTTGGGACCTTCTAAGTGTTTACCCATGCAACAGTTGATGTTGTTGCACCAAGGATATTGTGCTGCATAATTAAATACTTATAAGGTCCCAAAAGCGAGACCTATTGGCTATGCCAATGCTTGTTTTATTTGGTATGCTCCAAACCAAAGTTTTAGCTCCTGATTGAAACTTTCAAGCCGCCCTTAATGTTCCAGTTTTTAAGTGTTTAATGGCGGTATTTCCAATGCACAATTTTTAGTTCCCCGTATTCATGAAGCAGACTTATTAGTTATGGTGTGCCCAAGTACAGAGGCTTTGTTGTGTTTACGCCTGGTATCCCAAATGCAGAATTTGCAGTCTCGGTACCCGTGGTGCAGTGTTTAATCGTGGTATCCCCAGTGATGAATGCCTAGTCCCTATATCCGAGAGGCAGAGTTTTATTGTGAACCTTAAATTCAGCTGTTCCAGATGTAAAGTGTTTAGCCCCATTACCAACAATACTGTATTTACTCCTTTTAACTGTAATGCAGAATTCGTTTTTATGCTTTAAGTTTTACTGCACCCTATTTGTTGTTCTGGTTACCCCTGTGACCAATTTTATTGTCTCACCCTTCCCCCAATAAAGTTTAAAAAAAATTATTATTAGTTTTATTAATGTTTTTGGCCCTGATCTCTCAACTCTCAACCTCTCAACCTTCCCCTCTGTATTTCCTCCTCACTTTCTCCACTCCACTCCACTCCAAACAAAAACACATACATTAAACACATTTTCATTTACAATGCCAATAGCTTTAACTCTCGCAAATACAAGACCAATTGCATTGCAAATGCTTGTTTTTGGTTGGGAGCAGTGGGATTTATGTTTACAGCGCATTTTAAAGGGAACAGTGATTGTTAAAAACAGTGGATTTCACATTTGCTAATTAGTGCCGTTGGGGTTTTTGGATGGGCGCGGCATGTTGGTGGGTTGGGTATTTTTTTCATTTTTCATTTTATAGGTCGAGCCTAGTGGCAGCGCGCATTCGATGCTCGCTCTGCGAGACTGCTATAGTAGAGTATGGGAGACAAGCCGCGCCCACTCTCGGCCAATATTTTTCATTGGCTTGTGTCATTGTCTTTCGTAAATGCTGCCTTTGGATTCATTAATATGCTGTTAGTCCCTCCTTAGTACGGCCCTGTCTTCATTTGTAAGCTCCCATGGCTACTGGCCCCTTTACTTTGGTTGTTACACGGGACCTGTTATTTAGTCTGTAAGCACTATTTACTTTATTGAGTTTCTCTTACAGCAGGCCGGACATGCGCTGCTTCAGCTGAAACCACTTGTGTTTTTTTAAGCAGCACGGCCGCCCCCCATAAACAGGGCGCCCGCTGTCAATCACTTTAACCTGGCATTATCTCGTGTCTGTTTGAACCCACCCCAAGTAAAATGGATTTAGAAATGATTAGCGAATTAAGTCATGTGAAATCCAGGTAGCACATAATCGTGTGCTAATGGGCTGAAGCTGACAACAGCACATCTGTGTTACATGTCATCTGTACTAAAGCCACCAATCCCACCACCAATACCACCACCACCACCAACATAGCCACCTCCACCACCACCAATACTACCACCAATACCACCACCACCAATACCACCACCACCAATACCACCTCCACCACCACCAATACCACCACTAATACCACCAATACCAGCACCACCAATACCACCATCACAAATACCACCACCAATACCACCACCACCAATGCCAATACCACTGCCAATACCAATACCACCAATACCAATACTACGACAACCAATACCGCCACCACCAATGTCACCATCACCAATGTCAGCACCAATACCACCACCAATACCACCACCAATAGCACCACCAAAATATCACCACCACCACCAATACCACCACCACCACCAATATTACCACCACCAATACCACCGTGACCAATACCACCACCAATACTACCACCACCAATCCAATACCACCACCAATACCACCGCCAATACCAATACCACCACCACCAATACCACCATCAATACCAGCACCAATACCACCACCACCGATACCACCACTAATACCACCACTAATACCACCACCACCAATACCACCACCATCACCACCAAAACCAACACCACCAATACCACCATCAATACCACCACCACCACTAATACCAACACCACCAATACCACCCCCACCACCAATACCACCACCAACAATACCACCACCAATAGCACCACCATCACCAATACCACCACCACCAATACCAACACCACCACCAATATCACCACCAACAATACCACCACCACCAATACCACCACCAATACCACCACCATCAATGCCACCACCACCAATACCACCACCACCAATACCACCACCAATACCAACACCACCAATACCCCCACCACCAATACCACCACCACCAATACCACCACCACCAATACCACCACCCCCACCAATACCACCACCACCACCAATACCCCACTACCAATACCACCACCACCTCCAATACTACCAATACCACTACCAGTATCACTACCAACGCCAATACCACCACCACCAATACTACCAATACCACAATACCACCACCAATACCACCACTAATACCAATAACACCACCAATAACACCACCACCACCAATACCACCACCACCGATACCACCCCCACCAATACCACCACCGCCAATATCACCAATACCACCACCACCAAAACCACTACTAATACCACCACCAAAACCACCACAAAAACTGCCACCAATACCACCATCAATACCAATACCAGCACCAATACCACCACCACCAATACCACCACCGATACCACCACTAATACCACCACCAATACCATCACCACCAAAACCACCACCACCAATACCACCACCACCAATACCACCATCAATACCACCACCACTAATACCAACACCACCAATACCACCCCCACCACCAATACCACCATCAACAATACCACCACCAATAGCACTACCGCCACCAATACCACCACCACTACCAATACCACCACCAATACCAACACCACAACCAATACCACCAACAATACCACCACCAATGCCACCACCAATACCACCACCACCAATACCACCACCAACAATACCACCACCACCAATACCAACACCACCAATACCCCCACCACCAATACCCCCACCACCAATACCACCACCACCAATACCACCAATACCAATACCACCACCACCAATACCACCACCCCCACCAATACCACCACCACCAATACCACCACCACCACCAATACCCCCACTACCAATACCACCACCACCTCCAATACCACCACCACTACCAGTATCACTACCACCGCCAATACCACCACCACCAATACTACCAATACCACAATACCACCACCAATACCACCACCACCAATACCACCACCAATACCACCACCACTAATACCAATAACACCACCAATACCACCACCACCACCAATACCACCACCACCAATACCACCAATAACAATACCACCAATACCAATACCACCACCAATACCAATACCACCACCACCTCAGCGCCTCTCGCTCACTAGTAATAGCAGGGGCACTGTATGAGGCTGGAGCTGCAGCCGAGATCGTCCCTCCCTCCCTCCCTCCCTCCATGCCTGCCATAAAGCACAGCCTGCCCTGCACCAGGAGTTGAAGCCAGGGCCCTACTACAGCTGGAGTGTTTTTATTAGGCCAAAGATAGCAATGACATTACGCAATGCCGCACTGCACACTCAAATCACGGAGAGGGCAGGAAATAGCTCCCTCGCTCTTCCTCCTGAGCTGTGACAGTGTAATCACAGAGCGAAAGGTGTTGGAGCGCTTTGTTAGTGTTTATAGCTCGGATCATATGTAACTCTCACTTCACACTTTGTGTCTGTGTAATTTACAACACTTACACATCTTCTTCACTGCACTATTTATCACTACTTTGAAGACGTCGCAGGCCGGTCTCTTCCTCAGATATTTACAATCTAGCAAGCGGTCGAGAAGGCCCTTTATTGCAATGCAAAAGGTCTTGCATTTGCGAGAGTTTAAGCTATTAGTATTGTAAATGACAATGCCTTTTATTTATGTTTTAAAACCCAAAACATAAATAAAAGGCATTGTCATTTACAATGCCAATAGCTCAAACTCGTGTGAATGCGAGACCTATTGCAGTGCAAATGCTTGTTTCATTTCTGGTTTCACCAAGCGATCACGTGCATTATGCCTGGAATCACGGGAGGTTTAAATAAGGATGAACCACACCTGTAGCATTTTTAAAGGGATTGACGAGGATGATGGATTACCTGGTTCAAATGTAATACACACTACAGGTTGTGCAGTTGGATTAGGTGCGTTTGTCACACATCTTTTTGTTCATGGTATATTCACATGTGCTTAGGGACAGAGCACAAGCCGAGCCCAGCACACCAAAACATTGCATTTGAGCACCTTAAAAACAGAGATAACACAGAAAATCTGGAGTGCATCAGACCACACCTTAAACACAGGGATGTGTGCCATATCAACTCTTCACTTTTCTCAGCACCAAAACACGCAACCTGCAATGGCAGTGTGTGGGTGTGAAGGTCCAGGGCCCCTAAGGGTGGCACAATAGGTGCTGTAGCCTTGGTACCCATGGTACCTTTTACAAGGGGCTTACCTGTGACCAGAGATGTGCCAATTGTTGGTACAAAGGTACAGGTTTGGGAAAGAACACAGGCCCTGGGAACCTGATTGGCAGGGACCCAGGGCAAATCAAGTCAAGTTGCACCACAGGTCAGGTAAAAAGTGGGGGGTAACCATGCAAAAAGGGGCACTCTCCTACATCGAGCTGCTGACGAAGCTTGTAAGTTTGTGTCACTAAAGTTAATGCATGTTCATTGTATGTTAAGACTTGTTAGTGTACTGGTGGTAACTGCCTTCTCTTGTTATTTCCAATGCATTGCGTCATTGCAAAGCCAGAGGTTCTGGTCCAGTGCACATCTACCCCGCAAACATAGACGGTCTCAGAAGAGACAAATCCTGTTATGCAGTTTCGCACAGCCGCTGAGCAAATCTAGTATCGCAAGTCTCTCTTTTCTTATTTTATCCACAAAACCCCAGGAGGATAGAGTGAGTTCTAATTTTTCGGTTCCTTGACTTGCATTGTCTTCGGATGGGATAGGAGGTCCAGCATTGGCTCCAGTGTTGTCTCCGTGTTTGGGACCAGGTGAGTGCATGACAGAAGACCAAGCCTTGCATGCTTCCACCGCCTGGACAACATGGATCGCCCTACACGTTCAGGGTGTGGCCCAGGCCCTGCCCGAAGCAACCCCAAATGTTTTAGAGTTAATAAGTGTTTAGGGGATGTACAGCATGTAGTTCAGTCCTTGTGACAGGAAAATCAGTTGCTTAAGGACAAGCAGGTCAGGTGTCGCCCTCACCCTTCACCATGGTAATTTGAGGTGTGGACTGGGGCGGTTTCCAAGAGCACAAGTTTCGTTCCACAACACCCACACTTCATCGATTTGGGAACTCTAACAAGCACCTCCGCTATTGGAAACGCTAATCCTGTTAATGTCACAGTTACCACTCCCATCCCAGTGCCCTTGGCCCCACCCGAACCCATTTTTGGGGATAGTCACAATTTTGATGCATTTTGGAATCAGTGCCAGGTACAGTTTCTTTGTAAACCAGGAGCCTTTCCCTCGAATACTGCTAAAATAGACTTGATCATATCCTATCTCTTGGGTAGAGCTTCTGGTTGGGAAATTCCCCTCATTGAAAGTAATGACCTAGTTTTACATAATATTAGAAAGTTTAAGGAGGCAACGCGTCACCTCTTTGCTATGAACACTTTTGTCCAGGACAGTGAAAAGGAGATGCTAAAACTCTGTCAGGACCAGTGGCGGCTCACCGAGGGAGTGCTGCAGGGCGGTGAGGCGGGGCGGGGGAGGGGCAGGGTGGGGGGGTAGTGGGGTCCGACATACGACGGCCGAGGAAAAAGAACGAACAATGAAATTAAATCTGTGTTTGTATTGCGGTGAAGCAGGGCGTTTTGCACGAGAATGTCAGCCAAACTAAAAGGGAATTTGAAAGGCTGTTGCCTTGACTTCTGACACAATGCTAAAAAAGTTAGGGTGACCAGTTGACATAGGGGTCACTCAGTCGGATGTGGTTCTTGAACCTATCCCCATTTACCTGGCTAATATCGAACATAAAGTTCCACTACATTTAACAATACTAGTTACCTGTTATCATTGCACACCTACAGAGGCAGGTTTTACCCATCCTTGTATATGCTATAATAACGATCTCTCTGAGCCTGAGACAGAACAGTCTCATTTTATCCAATTGGATAGAAAGCAGGCACCTTTTGAATGGTCCAGAAGGCCAATGATGCCTTACACTTAGTTAAGGATAGATGCACCACAGCCCCAGCACTCAGACAACTAGACCCCACGCAGTCTTCTCTCGAGGAGGTGGATGCCTCCCAGGTAGCTGTGAGTGATATATTGTCACAACGTGATAGCACAACAGAACACATGCACCCAGTTCCCCATTTTGTCAAAAGATTATTGCAGACCGAGCAGAATTACTTAGCTGCCAAACGAGAGTTATTATCCATTAAATTAAGCATTCAAGATTGAGAACACTACCTTCGGCCAGACGCACAACCGATTAAGACCGATCTCCTATCCAGATGGGATACACTAATAAGGACACTCTAGGGCAGACACCACAGAACACTGTGAACTCAAAGCATATCATAGGTCTCTGCGACCCGGAGTTCTTCTTAGATAGCGTTAGGCAGAGTATAAGTCAGGAAGAAATGGACTCTTGAGTGTCTAGAGACGATAATCATGTGCACAAAGAGCTTCCTTACCGTGGTACAACTTTATATGTCCCCACGAAATAATTAAGACAGGAAGTCTTAACTTGGTGTTATGACACTTCATTAGCAGGTCATCCAGAGATCCAAAAGACTTTGCCCACATTGTCTAAGGATGTGCATGACTATGTTCAGACCTGCCCAATATGTTCTAAAAACAAGACTTCCCGATCTGCCCCATCAGGCTGCATATGAGCCTATCCAGTACCTCCTCATCCTTGGCACCCTATAAGCATGAACCTTATTACTGACCTCCTCAACTTCAGTTGGCTATAGTATCATTTGGATTATAGTAGACCTTTTTACCAAAATGGTGCATTTTATTGCCCTAAAAGAAATACCAACCGGCAAGACCCTTGCAATTCTGTGTATGCAACAAATCATGCGATTGCACGTCCTCCCCTCGACCATCATTTCCTATGGGGGCCCGCAATCCATTTCACAATTTTGTCGGAGTCTTTGTACATCATTGGACATTGTTGCTCTACTCTTAGTTTCCTATCACGCACAAACCGATGGGTAGATGGAGTGGGTACACCAGGTTTTGAAACAGACACTGCAATGTCTATTCACCTCTACTCCAAAGGGTTGGGAAATCTGTTACCTTTCTATGAATTTGTTTACAATTACTCACAGCATTCAGCCACTGGGAATTCCCCCTTTTATTGTTTAACTATTATGCATTCTCGTATGTTGCCTGAAAACATTGTAAGGCACTCTGAACATGTACTTGTACTTGACACACAAGACTTTGTAAACCACCTGGCTGATCCACAACAGCAGGTGTTATCACATTTACATCAGGCTAAGTTGTGTATGAAAAAATATGTTAACAGACATCATCAACAACAACTAGACTATAATGTTGGAGATCAAGTTTGGGTGTCCACTATACACCTGCGATTGCAAGGGCCACGTAAGCTACCACCCAGACATGTGGATCCCTTTTCTAAGAACAAGTCAGTAACCCAGTAGATGTGAAATTACAGTTGCAAGAAGATTTACCCATTCATTCAGTGTTTCCTGTGTACCTACTGAAGCTCTTTTGTGGCCAGACCAACCCTATTCCCCCTCTTTCACCTCCTACACCGGATGATCATTTGGAATTCAATATACAGAGAATCATTGATTCTGAGCGTAAGAAAGAACAATTGTTTTACTTGATTGTTTGGAAAGCTACTCCAGACCTCAACGTCTCCCTGAGTCAAGGCTTCGAGGTCTTACTCGAACTTTGGACAAGTTGAAGAACTAGGCTAAGTACTTGGTATCAGGTTAGTGCGAACTAAACCTCCTACAGTAGCAAACAGGACTGAGTATTCCAGGCTTCAAAGACTATTTTCCTCCAATTCCTTTCTGTGAATTACTCCAGTGCTTCTTGTGTGTTTATACTCCAGACCCTCCCTACAACCTTTTTTTGTGCTGTCATTCTTTATTGAAAGCAGAACTATGGCTCAATTGTACAGTTCAGTACAATGGACATATTGTAGTAGAAGGGAAGGACGTGGGGGATGGGGGTAGTCGCACATTGCTTACAATGCTAACAATAACCATAAATAGTATATATTCTACATCTAGGAGCAGCTAGCCTGGTTACCCTCCCTACAACCTTGATGCTAGAACTGTCACCGCTACAGGATTAAAGACCTTAGTCCTGTGTTTCTCTGATGAACAGTAGTGCCAAGAGAAAGCACTTCAGAGTCTTTTGATATCTGCATCAACATTGTACCCTACTGTGTGTTTTGAGTGTATCCCTATGAGTGCAAGTCACTCCCACCTTTTCTCCAAGGGTATCCGTAGGAGTGCAAGTCACTCCAACCTATGCTCCGAGTGTATCTTGAGGAATGCCGATAACTCCAATCTGTATTTCAAGTTTAAATCTAGGGTTGTCAAACTCCACTCTGTGATTTTGGTATTTCTGCTGTCATGTTGAGCTGCTGACAAAGCTTGTAGGTTTGTGTCACTAAAGTTAATGCATGTTCATTGTATGTAAAGATTTGTTAGTGTACTGATGGTAACTGCCTCCTCTTGTTATTTTCAGTGCATTTTGTCATCGCAAAGCCAGAGGTTCTGATACAGTGCAAATCTGCCTCGCAAACGTAGACAGTCTCAGAAGTGACAAATCCTGTTACACAGCTATGCACAGATGCTGAGCAGATCCAGTACCTCGAGTCTCTCCTTTCTTATTTTATACCAACCTCTCTTCCCCCCCAGGAGGACAGTGTGAGTTCTAAGGTTTTGGTTACTTGATTTGCATTGTCTTCAGGTGGGATAGGAGGTCCAGCATTGACTCCAGTGTCATCTCTGCGGTGGGGCCAGGTGAGTGCCTGACACTTGCCATCCTTGTTTGTTCTCCTGTCTCGGGAGGCATCAGTGGTCGGGGATGGGGACCCAGCCTCCTAAGATAGAAATACGCCTGGGGGATGGGGTCCCGGGCAAAGAGAGGAAATGGGAGAGGGGGCACCATTCACTCCCTCTCCCCGAGAATAAAAGTGCAGTTGCTTTGCGCCGACCCCTGGTCCCTGGCCCACCCCGGGGGAATTTACAGCCCGGATAGCGGAGCCTCACACGCTCCGAGGCAGGTGAAGGTCAAAGGTTGCCAAACTTTAAAATGTGATAACTCTGGCCTGTTGGGCTGATTTAGACAATCCTGGGCTCATTTTACTCCTGGTGGCGAGATCCATCCATCACGGGCAGCTGCAGTAACCTCATTCACCTCCAAAGTGGTGCAGTACTCAAAAGAGCTGTTTTTCCTGGTTCCCTGCGCCAGCTCTCCTTCTGTTCTTGGTTTCTAGGCACAGAAAAGTCCAGGGTTTTCCCCAAACTGCTCCTTAGGGGATGTAAGGGAGCCAGCCTCACTAGCCCTTGGGTAGACCCACTGGTCCTGGGGTCAACTGGGCAGAGTCCTTAGTCCTGAGTGGGGTTCAGGGGGTTCCTTCTTCCAGTTCTCCATGGCGGTCCCAGGAGCCAGCATCAAAGTGTAAAAAAATCTACAGGCAAGAGAGAGTCTCCCCCTTGTAAAGGAGTTTTTAAAGGGAAAAGGAAGGTTCCAGAAGTCAGGCACCCCTGCCCAATCCTAGGATTCCACGTCACCTCTCTACCCCTATCCCAACCCTCCTGCACAGCATGCTGGGACACACCAAAATGACATCATCCAAGAGTCACTGGTCACATCAGCTCCTGGGGTTTCAGCTCCACCCCTCGCTGACATCAATGCCAGGGATTTGCACACTAGAAGTGCAAAGCGAGCCCCCCCTCCTGGGTTGGCTCCAGTTGTCTGGGCACTCTTCTTTGTTCAGTGGGCCTGGGCAGGCCCATCCTTGGCACAGTGTGATAGCTGAGTGATTGATGTAGTTTATTTTGCCCCAGCTTTTTCTTCCTCAGGAGTTGGGAGAAGTACTGTTTGCTGCTCCTTTTGTGTGGGGTGGCCTTTGTTCCTGCTGCTGGAGAGAAATGTAATTAACTGGGCACGCCAGGGAGACAAAAGGCCTGGGCTCTAATCCTGAGCTGAGCAAGAGAAATATGACAACTCTGGATGACCAATAAAGTGTACAGATACCATTTTGGAAGTTACATAGTTGTTTTTCCCACACAGGTTACACCCCAATTCAAGACGTCAATGGTCTCTGTAGAAAAAAGGGGAGCAAAAATGCACTCTAATGCAGTTCTCTCCCTATGTGTATAATAGTGTCAATATAGACAAAACAGTAAATCACACTGACTTTCCCTATTAGTGTACACTAACATTACAATGCCTATTCTAGGTAAATATCTACTCCTGCAGAGTCCCCATTGCGCTAGGCTACCTGTACGCAGTTACCGCGCCATGCACTCCAGTAGTCTCCCTAGTGCAGCCCGCACACGTGGGCACATGCGTGTGCACACATGTTTATGTGTAACCGGCCAGGTGTCCCTTGATGCGTCACAGAGGCCATATCTTAAAAGGTGGACACTGGCAGCAAACACGTGCAGTCCATTTGCCATATGATTATTGTGGATGAGACGCATGTCGTGAGACTCACCCAAAGAAAAAAGTCCATAACTGGGTGATCTAAAAAGCAAAAAATCCGGGCCTACTGATTGGGCAGAACCCAATTGCAAAACTGCCACATCTCAGCATTTGGCAGGCAACAAAACAGTTGAAGCGTCTCGGCCACCGGAAGAACAGGCTTTTTTTGTGCATAACCCTTCAATTGAAGCTGTGGAAGAAGGGCCAATAGCATAGGGATTTCAGTTATATAACGATCTCACCCTTCCAGCACCCTTCCAGATTTAAACTTGGATCATCTCGAAGTTTCCAGGACACAGATAGGCAGAACACCCTGCAGCAAATCTGTCAACGAAGTTCCTTCAATTAAAGCTGTGATTAAAGCTGATAAAATTGTGTTTAATCTTTTTAGTAGTGTTCCCTGTTCATCTTCCTACTCGTTGCTGGAAAAAGGTCCTGAATTAGACTTGTGTGGTTAAGCCTCATGTAACCTACCTGGAGATTATGTTCAGGTTTCTGAATCCCTGCAGTGCCTGGAGAGGATCCTTAACTCAATATTATCATTGCTGAAAAAATCTACGGCAAACTCTGACCACGTCCTTGAGACTCTGTCCTCAATTCTTCAATGTCTACCACCAAAGAAAATTGAGACTACAACTGGCAGTATAAACAATCTTCATGACAGTAGAGGAGTAGCAAAGATTGTCTCTACTGAATGTAAAAGTACCTACAGTAGTGAGCATAGTCCTATTCAGACTGTTAGTAAGCCTTCATCTTCTATTAGTACATCAATGTCTCTCAATGAGCGGTCTCTCGGAGAGAGAGGGGCACTTGCAGATGCACTGATACCCGCACCACTGTATGTGACCTGCTTTTAACTCTTGTTCTTAAGGAAAACAAAGTTTCGTTTTATAAAAATTTTAAAATTCACTGCTATCTGTTTTAAACAGCACACAGTGTGCTTACTTGTTTTCTGAGGTCCTGCTGTGCTTCGACCGGCCCCCTACGCTGCTGCATGTTGCAGGGTGTAGGTGAGGCCTTTTCACGGTCGGACGCCACACGGCCGCCATCTTGGGGAGGTTGGCGGGCTAGTTGCTGGTGGAGGGACGATACAAAATGAGAGCCCTGTCGCGGACGCGCAGCGGTCTCTCGGAGAGAGAGGGGCACTTGCAGATGCACTGATACCCGCACCACTGTATGTGACCTGCTTTTAACTCTTGTTCTTAAGGAAAACAAAGTTTCATTTTATAATAATTTTTAAAATTCACTGCTATCTGTTTTAAACAGCACACAGTGTGCTTACTTGTTTTCTGAGGTCCTGCTGTGCTTCGACCGGCCCCCTACGCTGCTGCGTGTTGCAGGGTGTAGGTGAGGCCTTTTCATGGTCGGACGCCACACGGCCGCCATCTTGGGGAGGTTGGCGGGCTAGTTGCTGGTGGAGGGACGATACAAAACGAGAACCCTGTCGCGGACGCGCAGCGGACGCGCACAGCGGGCGCCAAAGGCAAGCCCGTCTGCGCCCGTCCGTGCCCGACCGGGCCCAGGGGCCAGAACCCCTGTCAGATCAAAGTCCCAAAATAGGATTACCTACACAGCAGAAGAGCTACTCAAACTATCAAAGCCTATCGCTGAGCCGTGTAAACATAGGATCAACATAGAGAACAAGTTACTTAAATGCGATCACTGTGACAAGAATCTAACACACACTATAAACGCCGTGAATAATGGGGGCAAACTGCGAATGGCTTTACTAAACTGTAGGTCACTGATTAAACATAAATATGAGATTCATGACCTACTGAGGGAAAAATCACTTGACGCTCTATTCTTGACTGAGACTTGGCTTAGTGAGAGTTCCACCCCAGACGTCCTAGATGTACTTCCTGATGACTATATGATAGTAAGGCAGGATCGAGAGGGTCAAATAGGAGGCGGAATCGCAATAATCTATAAGACCACAATAAAGTGCAACGTCAAGGAGGCTAATTTAGAAAGTTGTGAGGCGTTCTTATTTACATTGTCAGTGGCAGAAGACAATACCATAGCGGACTTTCTAATATACCGCCCACCAGGACCAGTAGCTCAATTCATGACAAGTTTGGAGGAGAAAGTAGTTCACCCAGCTCTTAGGCATAAAAAGTTCCTTATCCTAGGTGACATGAACATACACTTTGACAACAAACAGAACCGGGAAGCACAATCCATATGCAAGGACCTAAGGACTCTGAACCTAGAGCTAAAAGTAGAAACACCAAGGGGGACATATCCTAGATGCTATCTTCTCAAACTTTAGGGAGACGGAGGTGGAAACACCATGGCCAATCCCTTGGTCAGACCACTTCTTAGTCCCTTTCACTATGCCATCTAATAGGCAGAGGACAGAGAAAACGATACAGAAAGTTACTAACAGGAAATGGAATAAATTCAATCCCAACGCTTTTACCCAGGCACTAATGAAAAACAATATTATACTTGATAAAGAGGTTAATTTAGCCAATAGCCAACTCGAAACATGGATAACAACGGCTCTAGATGAGATAGCACCATGGAACACACAAGCCCCAAGAGACATAAAGCATCAGCACCATGGTTCAATGAGACACTGTTGAAAGCAAAAAAAGAATGCAAGCAACAAGAACGAGTTTGGCGCAAAGATTATGGTAATAAGGCCAAAGAGAACTATAAAAAGGAATTAAAAAAATACCATGCACTAATTAAGAAAACACGAGGCGATTTCTACACAGAAAAAATTGAAAGGGCCAGTAACTCCTCGAAAGAAATGTTCGCCATACTAAAGTCTCTTAAAAAGCGCGAAAACACTAACGATGATGCAGCAGCCTCCATTGAGAGCTGCAACAAAGTGGCAGAATTCTTGGCCGACAAAGTGACTAAAATCTATGATACCTTCCCTATGGAAGCACGGCTAGGGATGAATACAATTAGCAGGCAAGGTACCACTTTTTTAGGGGAGACTCTTGATGAATTCAAAATTCAGGAGCTAGAAGATCTCAGATCTACAGCCAAGGGGATCAAGTCAGGCTCCCCATTAGATCCCGCGCGCCCGGAGATACTAATGCAGGGAGAGAACCTCATTATGCCACAAATTTCAGAACTCATCAAATGCTCTTTTCAAGCAGGAGAGGTTCCAACTAAATGGAAGCAAGCGATAGTCCGGCCACTAAAAAAAAAGCTGTCAGTCGACCAGGCAGTACTAGAAAATCTGCGCCCTATTTCATTGCTACCGTTCGTGGCAAAGATTGCAGAGAAGGTAACAAATAAACAATTAGTAGACCATATCAATAAGAATGACCTGCTGCACCCCTCTCAATCGGGTTTTAGAGCAGCACACTCGACTGAGGCAGCACTACTCATGGCAACAGAAACTATGAGAAAATATGCCGACGAGGGGCAGACGGTCGCGCTGATCCTGCTGGACCTCAGCGCGGCGTTTGACACCGTTTCCCATAAGATACTTCACCAAAGATTAGAGGAATGCGGCATCAGGGGAAATGCACTGCGATGGATGACATCCTTTCAATATGCACGTAGCTTCCAAGTCGCTCAACAATCCTATCGATCAAAGAGCATCCCCCTATCCCAGGGCGTCCCACAGGGATCGATTTTGAGTCCGACCCTATTTAACTTGTATGTGGGACCACTGGCTGAGCGAGTGGATGAGCACAAGGTGTCTATTGTGTCATATGCTGATGACACACAGCTAATTGTGATGCTGTCTCAAGACAGGGAACAAGCAGCAACTCGCTTCTCTAAGTGTCTAGAAGAGGTAGCTGCATGGATGTCAAACCATTGCCTAAGGCTCAATGGGAATAAAACGGAGGTAATGATCGTGGGTAAAACCCCCACCATCTGGTCATCAGCCTGGTGGCCGGGGACACTGGGCCAAATACCCACCACAAAAGCGGAAGTTAAAAACCTTGGAGTTTGGTTTGACTCCAATTTAACATTCAACAGCCAAATTCGTAAAGTAGCAGGCAAATGCTACGGGACCATGAAAATCCTAAGAAAGATCCTTGACCTCCTACCACCGAATGCGAGGAAAACCATAGTTCATGCCGTGGTAACCTCGCAAATGGACTATGGCAATGTATTATACCTAGGGGCTTCAAAAAAAGGGCTGTCCAAATTACAAACAGTACAAAATGCGGCGGCCCGCCTGGTACTACGCCTCCCGAGAAGAGCCTCTGCTAAGAAAGCTCTGGCCAAACTACATTGGTTGCCAGTGGAAAAAAGAATTGTTTTTAAGGCAATGTGCCACTGCCACCGCATCCTATCAAGGAAAGACCCACGGTACCTGCAACCACTGTTAACACAGTATACACCAGGCCGGTTTCTAAGATCCCAGGGTAGGGCATTGGTGACAGTACCTAGAATCTTTAAAGCTAGAATGGGCGCACGCTCCTTCAGATATCTCGCGGCAAAAGCGTGGAACACTCTACCTATGAAACTAAGAACGGAACAATGCGAAACTAGATTTCGCAAACAACTGAAGACATGGCTTTTCACAACTACACACTAAAAGACAGTTGCCGGGTAAGATATGTAATTGTCGCCTGAATCCTTTATGAGGAACCGTTTTAGCGCGGGGACACACCGGTGGTGTAACCATGCACTCTACAAATGGCAAACTAACTAACTAATGTGTGCTCATGCCAGCAAGCAAACTGCTGTATTATGCTCACAGGAGGAGGTGGTGCCAAAGAGAATAAATAGAGTGAAAAATAAGACCGACAGCAGAGTCTTCTTGTTAAGATCTCTGTTTAAAGAGCCAGTGTGTAGTAGTAACAACCAACACAGTGAACCAATCATACCGACTCCTATATATTCTATCTTCCAGAAGAAACAGTTTCTTGAACCTACAAAAGATGAGCTCAATGGAGAAATTCCCATTTGTACATCAGAACCACCCAGTAAGGTTACACTAGCTACAACAAAGATCAGAAAATCTCAACCCTGGAAAAGGAGTAGGAAAATTCAACGAACAAATAAAAGGTGTTCTACAAAAATTCACCTTGCTGCTATCCCTACTGATGCAGACAAGGGAATAGCTAAAATTAGTAGATCCTGTGGGTTTTCTGCCCACATTACGAGCTCTCCCTCTCAAGCAGAGTCAGCTGTCAAAAGCGGCCCCTTCCAAACATCCACTCAACCTCTGGACTCTATTCCCACTAACTCTGGAGAAGTTGAGGAGGATTTGGGAGCAAGGAGGGATGCCTTTTCAGGAGGATTGAATCCTAATTCAACTCTGTTTAACCCTCATTTACCAAAGTGTCTATCTAGTTCAAAAAACCTTCTTCATTTGAAAACCAACCCTCGAAGTATTGTCTCAAATTGTAATGGCTCCTTGATTAATACCTTCTCTAATTTACATTTATGCCATTGTTTGATGAGAGTGGGTGGGCAGTGAAGGACAAGTTACTTACCTTCGGTAACGCCTTATCTGGTAGTGACAGGATCTAGCTGCAGATTTCTTATGTTCAGTTAGTAGAGGGCATCGAACGACTCTGCAGCGACGTCGTCTCCCGAATGTGATGTCAACGAAGTCCATAAAAGCCCTCCCCTGATGTGCTGATGTCAGTTTCTCTGGTGATCATATCTGCGCCAACGTCGCAGAGCCACTTAGAGAAATAGTCTCGGGAAACAGTGTGCCAAAAAGGGAAAAATCTTGTATCAAAAAGTACAGATTGAAAGAATTACAATAGAAAGCAAAGAGGGGATCTACAAGACCACAGGGTCCTCAGTTCGCAGCATGGGGAGCATGGGTGGGTCGATAGGGAATCAGCGGCTAGATCCTGTGTCTACCAGATAAGGCGTTACCAAAGGTATGTAACTTGTCCATTTGATAGAGACATCTAGACGCAGATTCCTTATCTTAGAATCAGAAACCTAGGCAATGCCATCCTTGGGGGAGGGGCTGCGGACTGACCTCACCAAAGATCCCCAAATAGGAGAAGCTGTTCCAAAAGATAGAAAGAGACCAGACTAATCGAAAAATGATAGGTGAAGCAGATGCTCACCAAAGGACTGATTTCCAAGGACTATGGGAAGCCCGTAGGGAGTAGAAAGATGCAAGACTGTGAGAAACATGGTATAGAATCAGTAAAAGGGGCAGTCCCAAAAAGGGATTCAACCTGCGATCGGGGAAAGCAAAGGCCCCAATGACAATAGTCCATAGAGTCCTGGCTCAAAACCAATGGAAGGAGCATACACAGCGTGCTCAGCCGCAGCAAACACATACAACAAATAAAGAGCACCCACCGATCAAGAAGGAAACTATCCTGAGAAACAGATTTCGAAAAAAGGGACCTCCAATCATGGATTGATTGAGAAGGGAAAAAGAGAGAACAATGAATGCTGAAGAGCATCGCTAGAAAAACAAGAATGGTAAAAAGAAACCGCTCCTACACTGAGAACCTTGATAGATATACAAGGCATCCTCCGTAATAACGTAACATAGATGCTTAGAGAAGGCAGTAAACAGACAAGCACAACCGAGAAGGCTGAACCAGGTCACCAAGAAGGGTGTAGGTAAAATGCTGCAATGACACCGTATAGAAGGACAGACAACCATATGTGCAAAACACACAGATCTATATACCTGAAGTAAAAGAAATCTACAAGAGATTCATTCAAGAGATGGGTATATACATGCAGAGACAACCAAGGATAAATGTATATCAGGATAAATATGCATATAAAAAACAAACATAGAAAGTCCCGTAGACACACAAGTCATACAGCGTACAGCAAATGTATATCCAATCCTCCAAAGGTAACTCATGTCCTCCGCCAGTGAGCGGGAGGATGAAAAGTGGAGGAGCGAGGGACACTCCAAGAACAGAGGTAACCAAGGAAGGACAGAGATAATACATCCTATCGTCATAAAAGAAGAGGTTACGACAGTAACTGAAGTGGAGACAGAAAAACAAGGCTGGGAAACCGCAACACAATGCCACATAAGAGCAGGAAGTGGAAGGCATCGCCCACTACAGGAAAACTAGGGCAACCATCCAAGAGCCAACGCCACGGACTGAGGAAGGATGCCAGCAGGTAGTAGCAGGGGAAACGAGGAATAAACAGCATGTGGAAAGTCCAATAAAAAAAAGAAAAGAATAAGAAGACCGCCAGGAGAAACGAAGGGCTTACGGAAACTTAGGGCAACAGATAGCCGATTATGACAATCACACATTGCCCAACTTATGGAAGCAGGAGAAACAGATAAGAAACCTGATCAACTCTTCATGGAAACTTGACGAAAGATGGGATATACCCTAAAAAAAGTAATGAGATACCCGGACCAAAGAAGGGAGGGAAATGGAACCTCTCCCATAGAAAAAGGGACACCACGAAGGTTGGAGTGGAGGGAGGAAAGATATAGGAAAGAAAGGGAAACCTAGCCTCTTGTGAAATAAGGATACCAGACAAAGATCCAAACAATCAAGGGGACTGATGTCCCAGGTGAAGAGAACTGAAAGAACAGCAGACACAACAGCTACCCCACAGGTGTGATGGCAGATATATATATAAAAAACCTGCAGGAGGCAACAGCGGCAGCCGTAACCCAAGTAGGTAGGTAGAACACCGAAAGGGTAAAAACATATACAAGAACACCAGACTGCTGAAGATAAACAGCATCAGAAGCATGATAAAGTAGAAAAGGGCCTACAGAAGAAAGCAGTGCCCAGGCGCACTTCGAAATAATACGCCAAAAAGATGGCGATACCACAAGGGCATTAGGCAGGTGGAGTTGTGAAACCCAGGCCCGAACCAAGAGGAACACAAATATGAGTAGAAGAAAATCCAAGTGTCCCACAGAGGAAAACAAAGAGAAGGGCCACACCGAAGAGAGTCGAAGACCGAAATGAAAGCTAACCAGGCCAAGCAGTGTGTGTTTTGTATTTCGCCCTATGTGGGAAGGGTATGCCCAGACGTGGGTCCCGTGCTCACTACGCCACTGGAGTCAAGCTATCCTGGCTGATGAAGGCTGATAGCCTGAAACCGGTCCTAGGATGCTTGATTCCGGTCCAGGGAAGACATGGCTTGGCAGTTCGGTCTGGACTGTTCCCATGAGGCACAGGGTCAAGACTGATTTGCATATGGCTATGTCTGAACTGGGATGGCGTGGTGAAGCAAAATAACAATGGATTAAACCCAGATCTGTGATTGGGGGTGAATGTTTGCCAATGTGCAGCATTCCATCCATCATCTTGTGTGTTTTGCATTTCGCCCTATGTGGGAAGGGTATGCCCAGACGTGGGTCCCGTGCTCACTACGCCACTGGAGTCAAGCTATCCTGGCTGATGAAGGCTGATAGCCTGAAACCGGTCCTAGGATGCTTGATTCCGGTCCAGGGAAGACATGGCTTGGCAGTTCGGTCTGGACTGTTCCCATGAGGCACAGGGTCAAGACTGATTTGCATATGGCTATGTCTGAACTGGGGTGGCGTGGTGAAGCAAAATAACGATGGATTAAACCCAGATCTGTGACTGGGGGTGAATGTTTGCCAATGTGCAGCATTCCGTCCATCATCTTGTGTGTTTTGCATTTCGCCCTATGTGGGAAGGGTATGCCCAGACGTGGGTCCCGTGCTCACTACGCCACTGGAGTCAAGCTATCCTGGCTGATGAAGGCTGATAGCCTGAAACCGGTCCTAGGATGCTTGATTCCGGTCCAGGGAAGACATGGCTTGGCAGTTCGGTCTGGACTGTTCCCATGAGGCACAGGGTCAAGACTGATTTGCATATGGCTATGTCTGAACTGGGGTGGCGTGGTGAAGCAAAATAACGATGGATTAAACCCAGATCTGTGGGGGTGAATGTTTGCCAATGTGCAGCATTCCGTCCATCATCTTGTGTGTTTTGCAGGCCAAGGAGTGTGCCTGCCTGTGGTACCAGTGTCGCCCATATGAACCTAAGGGACAGACAAAAGATGAAGTCGAAGTCCCTATAAGGGATACTAAGTGCATATAACTCCCAAAAAGCCTCTACGGCATACAAAATAAGTTCCCCGAAACGGGGAACAAGGCTATAGTGCATCGGCACAACAGAAACAGAATACCTGCCACAGAGTAAGTACTTGGTTAGGAAAAATGAAGCAGCAAAAAGAAGCTGTAAGAACTGACTCCTACGAGACCACAAAGCAAAATATGTTCCAGATGGCTGGAAACAAAATCAGTCACTGAAAGCATAAATGAGAAGAAAAGTACCTGCAGAAAGCAGGAACACCACACCAAGTGTAACCCTGGAAGTTCGAGAAGTGTTCTGCCCTATGAAGGCAGATAAGAGTCAAAACAAGGGGAAACAAACTGTCCCAAACAACCCTAGTACAACAACAGAGTTAAGCCTCTGTACCACTATGACTATCTCTGAAACAGCATAAAGTCAGCATGCGCATCAAAAAGGGAGACACCATCAACAGGCATGTCAATTAAAGTAGTTTGCACGGACTCTGAAAACCTGGAAGTATGCAACCATGCATGCTGACGTAGAGCTATGGAAGAGGCCATGGCCCGACCAACAAAATCGGTGGTATCCATACCACATCGGATGCTAGGAGTGGCAGTTTGTTACCTATCTTGTACCAGGGGAACAAGAGCATTGCGGGCTTCTTCCGGAAGGGAGGGCAAGAAGCGTTCCACTGAGTCCCACAAGGCCTGGGAGAAGCGGGCGAGGACACAAGAAGTGTTCAGAGAGCGCAGGGCAGAGCTAGAAGAAGAGAAAATACGTCTACCACAAGCATCAAATTTCCTGGCCTCTCTTTCCGGAGAAGAAGGAGGGAGGAAATCAATATTTTGTGTAGCTAGAGCAGCTTGAAGCACAAAGCTCTTAGTAGAAGGGTTTCGAAGAAGACAGGAGGGATCCCCTGGGGCCAGGCATTGCCTGTGAGAAGTAGAGCGATCCACAGGGAGCCCTCTTTCAGGTTTAGCCCAAGAACCTAACAGGATATCGAAAAAACAGTCACTATAAGGAAGTACGGGCTCAACATTCGACTGGTCAGGATGTAGAAAACCAATTAAGGGGTTTGTTGACAAAACAACAGAAGGAAGTTGTAAATCCAGAGCAACTGTAACTTAATCGAGCATGTCCGCCAGAGCGGAACTCGCCTCCATAGCCAAACCAGGAGGAGACAGGAGGCTGGAGAGATTCTAAGCCACTGGCGTCATCCAAGTCAAGTAACCAGCTAGACTGCATAGGAAGTGGAACTGTGTCTGAAATGGGAGGGGGACATACCACACCCTCTGCAGTACTTTAACAACCATGGTCCTCAGAAGGAAAAACCAGAGGAAGGGAGTCTGAGACGGTTGGCTCCATTGGCGCCGCATCCAACACCGTAACCAAAGCCAGCCGACACCGAGAAGGCGACGCCTCAACATCGGAAGGAGCATTGATCGGCGTCGACGGCACCACTATGGGAGCCGGAAGACAAGAGCCCGACGCTGTCATTGGAGTCGGCACATCAGAAGCAGGAGCCGAAGGTGGAAGCCTCGACGGGCTGTGCTCATACCTAATCCTTTTAGTTACATTGCACATTGATATGCGGGTTTATCAGAAGTGGCAGATGTACCTGTTGGCTATCTCAATGCTCCGGGGACTGTGACATGTAATACAAATAGACTTTGATACCTATATAACAATGAGGCAGCAAGGGTGGGTTTCATTTAATTCTGTATGATACCTTTATCCAATGGGTGGTGTTGGGGGGTGGGTCTCGGGCCCGGAGGCCCCTCAACATAGGATACATCCTAAGGCCACACGAGATGATGCAGCTGGTCACTTCATCCACTACGGCCTCATGGGTGAACGCACTTAGCTCACTACAGTTGTTGAATTACAAAGTTTTTTGTTCGGGTGAACACAGTTTACGAGTTGGACTGTGTTTTTGGCGATTTGGTGTTAATTCTTTGGGAAAGCAAAACGGGTGTGCCTTCAGAATTTACATCCACACAGGTGTTTCGATTGTTGCCACATACGTGCACTGTTTGCATGGTAGGTGGTTCCAATGGCTACGTTACATCACTATAATTTCCCAACCTGGAATGTAAGGGGATAGGTTCCGTCCATAAACGCAATCAAATGTAAGCCCAACTGTGCAGATGCAAGTCCCAGAGACACATATGACATCCTTAGAGGCCCACAAGCTCTGAAAAAAATGGCGGGGCAAATATTTCATACCTCATACTCTACATTTGCAAGGGGGGCAGCAGTGTGGATCAGGGCGGGAGATCCCTTTAAGGCACTAGATACACACATCGACACGAACGCTAGATATACATTAATCCGGGGCAAGCTGGATGATACTCCGATAGTGCTGGGCAGCCTGTATAGCCCAAATGCCGAACACAACACTTTCTTGACTCAAGTCAGCGCAGCGCTAGTTGACTGGACAATGTACCCATGGATACTTGGTGGTGACTACAATGCAGTACTAGACATACACCTGGACCGCTCACACCCCCCACTGCCAAGGGCTGCAACTCAGACAGGCTAAGGCCCTCTCATCATGGGTGCAGGTTTGGTCACTGGCAGAGGCATGGCGTAGCAGAAATGTGTGAATGCGGGAATAATCATTTTACTCAGCAACACATACACTGCATACACGCATAGATCATACTATGCTCCCCTGCATTGCTGACTCAAATTACTCACACTACCTATCTGGGTAAGACTCTGTCCAATCACAACTCCTTAGAACTCACAGGGACGTGTACCCATCCCCGGTCCCGAATTGGAAACTCAACCCCCTCCTATTGGAAGATGGGGACTTTCATGCACACATGGCCGCCACTATTGATTCATATTTCACGATCAATACAAATACAGCCTGCACACTCCTAGTGGAGTGGGAGGCCTTCAAGGTGGTGGCAAGGGGGGGGGGCGACGATTAGTTCGGTGGTTGGGGCACGACAGACTGTACTTCGTGACCTAAAGAGGGTGGAAGCGAGCATGGGCACTTTGGGACGGGAATCGGTGACTAACGCGGACCTTCAGAATGTACGCGCCAAGTACGCGGAGCTGCTGGAGCGGCTTCGGGTGGTGGATTGGTGTGCATATACTCAGAAAATACCTACATAGGCAGACAGAGCAGGCTTGTTGCTGGCTCGCCTGATTAGAGACACCCCCTCTCTTACTGCCCATACTCGGAATTAATACTCCACTGTGTACTCATGCGGTCACACAAAACGGAGTGAATGAGACCTCTCAAGAATATTATGAACACCTGTACACGGCTCCCCAGGCAGCAGAACCACAAGCGATCAATGCTTTTTTGAAGGCTGTCAAATTGCCGCAAGTGACAGCAACAGATGGGAAAACACTTGAGGCACCAATCACTGCAACAGAGATTAAGGAGGCCTTCCCATGAAACAAAACCCGGGGATTGGATGGCCTACCCGTAGAATTTTATGCCGCCTTTGCCACGCAGTTGATGCCCCAGCTGGAGCGCCTTTACCCCGCCTCACTAGGAGAGGGTGCCTTATACCCGACTACAGCACAGGCCCTAGTGACATCTCTGCCGAAACCGGGCAGGGATCGCGCAGATATCACGACATACAGGCCCTTTCCCTATTAAACACACGAAATACTAATCAAAGTACTGGGCGGCCGGCCGTCTTCCATCTTCTCTCCTTTCTCCCAGAACTCATACACCCGGATCAATGCGTCTTTGTACCCGACAAGATTACATCGTTGAACATGCGGCGACGTTACCAATTAATGTGGGCAACACCTGACAATCTCCCCCTCTCATTGGATCTCCGCCAAGCTTCTGACACTTTTAGCTGGGAGTATATGCTACTAGCAGCACTTAAGCGATATGGGATCCCTCGAGAGTTTATTTGGTGGGTCAAATTATTGTACACCTCCCCAACTGCAAAGGCTCGCACGGGAGCCCGTGTATCAGGCCCATACAAGATACAGCATGGTACAAAATAGAGATCCCTGTTATCCTCTATACTCTTTGTGTTGGTCCTGGAGCCTCTAGCCCATATGTTACATCGAGAAGCAGCAACCTGGGGGATCCCAATAGGTCACGCAACACACGCACTATCCCTGTATGCTTATGATATTATACTATACACCAGGGACCTTTGCTGTAATTTACTAACCGTGGATCAGATCTTTTCGCAATTACAGTCGATTTCGTGGCTTGACATCAACTTTGAAAAATCACACGCATTTTTGTTTAGGGAGGGGTTCTAGCAGCTTGTGATGGTCGTAGCCCCTGACACATTCAAGTACCTGGGAATCCATGTGTATAGAACAAAATGGGACCTACTAGATGGGAACCTACAATGGGCGATCACCTCTTTACGGTCCCAGGTCACTTTTTGGACATCGCTCCCCCTCTCAGTGGCGGGGTGCTTAGCTAAAGCTAAAATGGTAGTGCTCCTGCAAATCTTATACTTCTTCACTAACCTACCGGTGGTTATCCTAACTATTGTGTTCAAAACGCTAAATACACTACTGACCGACTTAATATGGGGTGCGGGCAGACGCAGGGTCAGTCTAACGAAACTGCAAATGCCGTCGGAGGCTGGAGGCATGGGGGCTCCCGATTTCAGGGCTTACTGTCTGGCAAGCCAGTTACAATCGCTCTCTTACTGGCTAGCAGACTGTAACCTGCAAGAGACAGCATACACTCCTAATATGATTGCACAAGGAATGCTATATACACTGCTGTGCCCTGGGGTGGACACCCAGGCTACGGCCCACTATTACTGAAAGTGGCACCTGCATATTGGAGACTGGTTCTAAAATACATGGGCACACTACACCCCCAACATTCCACTACTGGGACTTCCCACCCCTGCCGGGACACTAACACATCACAGATTCTCCAGGTGGGAACAAGCTGGAGTAACTATTATAGGCACACTATTTGGAAATGGCTCCCTACTTAACCATGCCGATTTTATACATGAACAGGGGCTCACAGACACATTGATTCGTCTACACGCTAGCCTGACACGCTATGTCAAGTGATGTTGGGCTCCCGATGGGACCAAACCACCAACACATGAGCTAGTGCACTCGATATATCTAACGGGAACTGGTAGACACCTGACACGATGGGTATACCGGGCAAACGGGCGCATTCACCCTCACCTTTACTGCTGTTACGGGCTAGGTGGGACACGGACCTGGAGAGGATTGTGTCAGACAAAAAATGGGCCTCCCTGCTTGCCTACCAGAGGGGAGTTTTCTGCAATTCCTGACTCAAATTTGTACAATATATGATACTTCAAAGAGCGTATCTCACCCCATAACCGGCTGCACACCATGTTTTCTGCAGTGGCAGCGAATTGTCCAAGATGTCATGAGCAAGACGCTGACCTACTGTACATATTATGGTCCTGTACTGCCCTCTCCACATACTGGACACAGATTGTAGCCACACTAAGGGAGGTGGTTGGTGGGCGCACATGGCACACAATGGAGAGTTGTCTTCTGGGCCTGTGCACTCGCTCGAAAGGCTACAGGGTGCAAGCGAAATTTGCTGACTTAGCGCTCATACTTGCGAAACGCCTTATAACTAGACGCTGGAAGTCGGCGGTCCCGCCCACCTTGCTTGCCTGGAGGGAGGAGATGGAGAGGTGGGGATGGGCTGAAAGTGGGGCACTGCACAGGGAGGAACACAGCGGACTGCGGAAAAAGCCCATCGACAGGACCTGGGACCTCCTAGTTGATCTTATAAAGCACTAGAGACGGCTACAACCTAATCAAATGGAGGTGCACCACAGGGAGATGCTTCTGGGCTCCTATACAAATCCTAGCCCCACACTGGGCTGAGGCACAGACGACTTTGCATACTCAAATTAGGATGGTGATGGAGGTACTTGTTCTGTCCTATCCATTCCCCAGCAACACATTCTAATGGCCTTACGCATGTACATTTAATACTGGCATTTAGAGCAGACTGGATAACTTACCCTATTACTCTCTTCTTTCTTTTATTTATTTTTAACGTTTCAATATATTAGGCGCTCCAGTTGGTTTGATAGGGGGGGTGGCGGGGGTTTGAAATGCAACTACGTAGTACATAACACTGTCTCTTTATTAGTGCTTTGTTGTTAGGAAATGCAATGTTAGATCCTCAAATACGATATCCCAACATATACATGAATAGAAATGTGCATTTGTGTACTTTACAACTGAGTAACTTGCCATCTAATTGCATAACTAAAATGTATTGGGCGCATTGCTGTATAAGAGCATTCATCTACTAAACCTAATAAAATGTGTTTAAAAAAAAAAGTAACTGTCACAAGGCAAAATCATCATTAATCTAGCCATTAAACTGCACAACCGAGTAGTTATCAGAAATGCCAGGCATTCATACAAAAGCATTCTTGAAATAAGCATGAAGAACTGGGGCAAGTATAACTGGCAGGACATCCTGGATGAGACAAAAATTATATATAATACTGCATTTTGACAAACTATCACCCATGGCAGCTCAGTAGGAATCACTCCATACAACCGCAACTCTGGGTGAAGTATTTTGCATACTTATATTTTGACTATAGTCCTGAGTAAGCCAATATATTGTCTTGAGTCCAGGCTGTACCAGAGAAATATCTGACACTGAGCCTATAGTTTTTTTTATTGCTAGATACCATAAGTGTCATAGAGACACTTCAACCCACTAAAGCCACCTCGCCCAGACATGATTAAATGGGACCTTTATTGAAATTAGATCTCAGTTGGGGGCTCCTTACATTAAGTTATAGTCCAATGCAATATTGGTGGGTGCAGAGCTCCTCGATACTTGGTCTAGTGCTGATATCATTCCTATTTTTAAAAAGGGAGCTAGGGATCACAGACCAATCAGTCTATTAGACAATTTCCAAAAGATTTTTCGTTAATGTCTTCTAGATAAACTACACGATTGTATGGCCAACACCAAGATGCTGTCTGAACTTCAAGCTGGTTTTAGAGCGAAGGTCAGTACCACTGACAAAGTTTTTCACTACACTCTATTACTATGGAAATATATTACATTCAACAAGGGCCACCTACATGTGGCAATAATCATAAGTGTCGCATTTTATTTATTACCCAGACATTACCATGTTCTCCTAGTATATTAATGATGTATTATGTTACCTTAAAGATGGCCCCTTATAGAAAAGGTTTACTAGAGCTCATGAGTCGAGACACTAGTTTTACTTTACTTCTATGGCATGTGAAATCATGGCTTCATTTCTTAGGTCTAGACGTCCTGTGGTTTGATCCATTATCTATCAAAAGTTCCACAAGAGAGAAACTTAAATCAGTATTTTGGAACCAAATCCTGGAAAAGTGGCGCCAGTGTACGGGGAGCGGATCCTACTAATACAAATTTTGGGATTTTAAGTCTGTCCAAAATTTTGAATTTTACAATGACAACATTTTTCTACCTTATGACAAAAGTTTGTATATTAAGTGTAGATTTGGTATTTTACCTGTAAATACTTTAATCTTTAAATGGTATTTTTTTTCCAGTGGAGTATGGATCCTGTAGTAGCCATAATAATGCTCTAGATAATGATGAACATGTTTTATTTTTTTGATTGGTTTACCATTCAACAGGGAGAAAATGGGCTCAACCATTATGTCTCAAGATGTCCCAGAAGCTTTTTTGCCGCATTTTGCTGAATAGACCACAAGATTGGATAGAGGACATAGGTGTGCTGATGCCACTGCAAGCTGGGTTCAAGACAGGGACTAGTACTACTGACCAACTACTCAAACTGAAATTAATCTATTGGAAATATGTGGGGTGCTGTCGTCTCAATGTAATTTGTGTTGACCTTCGCTCGGCATTTGATCTGGTAACAAGGGAGACTTTATGGAAAGTTCTGACCAACTTGGGTGTCCTGAAGTATTTAGTAGATGTCATCAGCAGACTCCACTTGAGTACCAATGCACAGGTCAGGTGTGGGCCACAATGGGAGCTGGCAGATCCTATTCAAGTGACCCGGGTGTAAGACAAGTGTGCGTTTTAGTTCCGACTGTTCTAGTTATTTATAAAGAATTTGGTAGCTCAATTGGAGCAATTTAAGCACAATGCCCCAAATCTGGCTAATAGCAAGGTCCCAGTGCTCCTCTTTATGGACAACACCTTGCTGGTCTCAAAATCCCCCATGGGCATCCAAATCCTGTTGGACCAGTTTGGTGTCTTCTGCAGACAAAGAGGGCTGGAGATCAACCTCAACAAAACCAAGTGCATGGTCCTAAATCCCTGCCATTCGACACAATCACACCCAGTACTCAATGGCAGTCCCTTGGAGAGGGTCCATACCTTAGAATATCTAGGCTACACTGTCAATGAGCACTTTGGCTGGTCTCCCCATATTTAGAAGTGCAAACGTTGGCTGGAGCACTACACAGGAGGTATCTTGAGGACTCTGCAGGGTTCCATGTAGTGAAGCAGCTTATTTCTTACATTGACCTCACAATAACATTTCAGCAGAGAACGTCTGCACATATTTGCATGCACGACAATGTTGGATTAGTTTCCTGAAACTAAACTTGTTTACACATCTAGCTTCGCACAACATTATCACAATGCCCTGAACATCATGTACAAGGTCTCTTCTTGCACTATGTACAAATGCCATCTCTATCTTCATCCATGGGGCAACAGGACTATCTACATAGCCATAACATCACTAATCTATACGCACATCACAAGGCTGCTTTCTATTTTAAAAGATGAGCATCCCGATAGATTGGTAGCTGAGGCACTTCAGCTGACACCGAAGGTCCCTGCATGCTGAGACTTCACCACACAGCAGTCTGACATCTCATGAGGGGTGTCCAGTTTGTGACCAAGACAGGGTCTTTCATTCTCTCCCATCAGGTAATGGGGTTGGATCGTCCATTGGGGGGATTCTTGGCTCCACACCTACACACACTCTAGGTACACTTACAATAGGGTTACAGATTACTGTCTCATTATATGCCTGCATTTATACATTATTTTTGCACCATGGTAGAACTATACCTACTATTTACTCTTTTGGTGCTCGTAATCACTTTTATCTGCTTCTGTCTATTAATCATTGCAGCACACATATTTTATACAAGAATAATGTTGGTTCAATAAACTTATTGAAAACTTCCCACTGTATATTATCTGTATACTTCTCTGAGAATAAGTGACCACGAGTGACTAAGCGAAACGTTCTGAACTGTTTCCACAATCCTTGAGAGGTCAGGGTTGTCATGTTCAGTGGTTGCAGGAAACCATCTGCTCCCTGATAGGGTTAGGAGGGCTTATAGTGGCAATGTGAGCTAGCTGGTCTATAGGCCAACCAATCCTACGGGGAGTCCGGAATCAGTCTAGGCACCAAGCCCCTAGTTTATGTTGTCCAACAAACATACAGATCCTCTGGATTAGTAGGAACTACATGACATGGTGCCACCAATGTTAGTTGGGTTCTTATTTAACAGTAAATCTGAGTAGTTCAGTTGTGCTTTCTCAGAGACCCCTACTCACATTTAAACCGGAGAAGTCATCAGTGGGAAGGGAAATCCGCTTCAGCTGAGTAGGTATACCTTATGTATTGGCTGCAGGTTATTCAAGCTTGGAGGATTAAAAAGTTCTCCCGCATTGTGCATACCATATCTCAATAAATTCATTTAATTAATTACCTTTTTCTTTAACAATGCCCGAACAAGGTGAGGGCATTGAGGAGCAGGAAATTGTTCTAAACATAACAGAAAATTGCAGACAGGCTATTACTATGAAATTACTACAACATGGCCTCCCGGCAACGGGTAGGAAAGTTACCTTCATGGTTGAGGCACACAAAGCATTCAGAACAGAGGTATTCTACTCTTATTCCTGCCTGCAGATGCACGCACACTGTTGTTTCACACTTACATTGAAGATGAACCACTTGAAGAATACTTTTCATATGTGGACATAGAAATTCTGTTAACTTACCAAGAGCATATTAATTGGTTTAAAGGCGCCCTACCCCATACCACAGAAAAGGTGAGACTCGGTCAGCTCAGGAAGAAGGAGTGACATGGCCGGTCTTAGCTTCTTATACACCGCATCCAGACATTGCTACTTTAATAGCAGCAGGAATGCATACACTTTATAAAGATTTAGTATTAATTTACAGAAATCTTACACAGTTCATAATGCGAGCATTGACAGCTCAACCTGCGAGGACTGCGAGGGCTACACAAACTCAAATGGCTACCATGGGTATCAGCCCCCAAATGCTGAAAGCCATTATGGGACTGATTCCCACCAGTCAGGAGCAAATCCCAACCTGGATAGCGCAGAAAACAGCTCAGCTCGAAGCAATTTTTCCCCATACGGGCCCGCAGGAAAAACACAGAATATTAACGATTTGCTTGCCAATGGGGATGACTCCCCCAATAGAAGATTGTGCCACTTTGGGAACAATCTTTGCTGCCGTTTACACCAGATCTCATGATACCCCTTCAATAGCAGTTTTACCCAATGTACTGAAACAAATACAGAAGGAGTACGGAGCAGAGCCTGCCTGGACCTGGGGATGAAACTAATGGGCAATTTTGCACAAGTATCTGCAATTATGTTAAGTAACATAAAAGGGGAGGCTGCAGCAATGGCTATACACCAACGCCTGAAGGAATTCACCACTGCACAGCAGGAGCAAGAATTGCCTAAGAAACCAATAGTTAAGAGCAATTCTTAAAAGGATAACTCTAAGCAAGCACCCGATTCTTCCAAGAAGAAATGGCAAAACAAAATAAAAAATAAACAAACCAAAACACAGTCACGGGGTCGGTCTCCTCAACAGGAACACAGCGAGAGAAAAATACAATTTGAGAAACATTGACAATATTAGGAAGCCTGACGTATCAGGATACTGATACAAGTTTCTGTCGTTCCTTTCAGGAGTCATCCGAAAACGTTCGGAGAGAGACGGACAGTCAGAGTACTGATCGGAAGAGCGAGTCAAGTCGAAAAGGGAGACACATCACACTTCTGACTACATCATTAAACAGGAAGAGAAACAAATGCTTACCAAACCTCAATTTAAAAAGAAGAAGGTAGCAGGGATAAAAATTAGAAATGCCTTGGCTACTGAGGACTCTATTTCTGAACGGGGAATGGGCAGTGACAATGCTGGACAGCGCGGCAGAAGTCACAATAGCTCGCCGGAACTTGATGGATTATCTGGCGGCAGTAGCACTGAGTGAGCATATCACGGTGGAAACACCTAATACAAGGGTAAATGTCCCTCGTCGTCTATACGAAATAACGCTCCAAATGGAGGGGGACATACCCAGACAAGTAAAGGGTCTCTTTTTGGGGTACCTGACATATGGTTACGACATTCTTTTGGCTGAAAAAGATTGGACACCTGAATTCATAATGGAGTGTCCAATGGGGGAAGACGTAATTTTACCCACTTTCTTCAACCTCATAACAGATTCAGTTAAAAATTCATATGCGCAGGAGTGGGCGTTAGCGCTGGCTTCTGCACTTTATCGCAATCATGCTGGATGGGACGATGAGTCACCTCATCACAAAATCCCATTAAAATCCATTCCTCAACCACAGAGGCAGTATCCAATTAAACATGAAGCAAAGAAACAAGTCAGGGAGATCCTAGATTAACTTGAGTACCAGGGTGTAATAGAGAATTGCACCTCATGCATGAATAATCCTTTGTTTCTTGTAATGAAACCCAATAATTCATACCGTCTAGACTTAGACTACGGACATTTAAACGCTTCCACACACACATTTGCAGTATAAAATGCACATAGTGCCGCACTAATGAATAACATCATGTGGAAAAAATACAAAACAACACTAGATATCTCAAATGGATTTTTCTGCCAAAAATTGATGCCTAGAAGCAGATATTTGACAGCATTCTCAACACTCGGTTCTCAATGCCAAATTAGTCGATTACCACAAGGGTATAAGAATAGCCCCAGGCTGTTTTCAGCCAAAGTGACAGAGTTACTTCAAAATTTTGATGAGGAGGCGCTGTCCTATGTAGACGATATTTATCTGATGGACAATGAATTAATAGAACACTTGGCTAGAGTGAACCACATAATTCTAGGATTTGCTCATCTGAGTTACAAATTCAATTAAAAAATCAACAATTGCCCACCTGAGAGTTCTATTTCTAGGATATGAGTTGTCGAGTGAAGGCAAGAGCCTGGCAGCACATTTTTTAGAAAAATGTGCACTGCTCCAACCAAGGACGACTCTGAAAAGACCACAATCCATTTTAAGATTTTTACATTTTGGTACGACGTACATTTTAGATTACTCAGAAAGGGTAAACCCCTTCTACGACTTAAATAGACCTGATTTTTCAGTACATCATTGGACACAGGAAAATACAAATATTTTACGTTCCATACAAGCTGACATGAAAGCTTCTAAACATTTGCACATGCGTGTTAACACAACTAACCTGGTGATCTGTGTAGTCGCTGGACCAACCGGATACACCTACATCACTTTCAACTAACGTGATACAGTACGTATTGCATACAAATCACATTTGTACACAAACGCTCAAATGCGTTTTGCATCCACTGAGAAAATACTCAGAGCGGTACAGAGCGGTACAGACTGCTGTAGTGAGAGAGAGATCACTAGCGCAGGAGAAACGCATAAATGTCATGGCCCCCAGTACCGACCTTAGAAGCCGTCACCAAAGCGAGCGCTCTGAATGCTAAAGCTTTACATCCATGATGGATTCAATGGGCGAACTCTCTCACTGAAACAAATGTGGATTACAGATTTGACTCTACATTACAAACACAATCATTCTTGCAGTACGAACAAGAATATCCTCTGCCAAATGAAATTATGCCTCTAGATCGATATGAATGCATCATTTATACCGAGGGTTGTGCCAGCCTGCCGTAGGAATGAAACAGCAATATTCCATGGCATGCGCAATTGTTAAAGGGCGCATGCATGATGGAAAGTTCCGTCCTGGAAAAACACACACTCAGTCCTTAGGGGACTGTACAGCACAGCTGGTGGAACTCAAAGCCCTGATACTGGCAGTACAAAATACGGATAGTGAATTCCTCACACTTATTGTGTGTGATTCATTTTAAGGTGTCCTGTCCTATAATGAATATTTACACTATTGGGGCCAGAATGGATTTAGAGATTCTAAAGGTTGCACAGTAAACACAAGATGCTTTGGAAACAGGTGGCGAAGCTGAAAGAAGGCCTGCCACGGGCTCATGTTATTCATACATTGACTCATCAACATGTTGGCGTTCATGCTCAAGGGAATTCGATTGCGGATGAAGCTGCCAAGGCAACAGTTCATACTGCTGCCATTGCTGCAATAACTCGCTCAAGTACGAGTACAGATGGAACAATTATGGTGGCAGTTAATTAGGGCTGGGCAGAGTGCATGGAATTTCACTACGCGTAATTCCACAGAGTTGCCGAAAAACGTAGTGATTCCGAGGAGTGAGCTCCACTTGTGGGCGGAATGAGCCGACTCCCGCCTAGTCATGTTCTAATTGATTTCTTGAGGCCAATGCATATGAGACAGGCAGGGTGATTTACTTTTATCTAACTTCACTGCAGCAATGCGGAACAAAGGCGCAAAGGAAGGAGGCCACTCACAGCTCAGTGATACCTCCTAGTACTATTATAGTAGCAAAGAGATGTAAACAAAGTAACTGCCAAGCACTGCTATAGTATTTGCTGCTAATCTACGACACTCCATCGGGCGCTCCTCGGGTGCACTAGCTGTTTTTAAAAAAATAGTCCCACATCTGAATTTGCACCTCTTACAGGAGAAAGGGAGGGATGTGTTTTATTGCCCCTTCTTCCTCCTTGAGCAACAATGGCCCCATCACACCCACATTCCCAGGCCGTTCCCGCTCCCCTCTTCACTGCAAGCACCTGGAGTCCGTCAAAGCGATCCCGCGCCAGCAGCATCAGCTGCTTCTTTTCCCCCCGAACTGCAGGCGACCGTCGGGGCCAGAAGGAATGCTTCCCAGGCTGGCTACGTGCAGTTCTGTGGTTTCCTTCATGGCGCACTGCAGGGTCCACGCTGCGGGCGCAACTGCACGATCCCAGAATCCTCCTACTGAGAATTCTGGGATTGCCAAGGCAGCCTCGCTTTCACATTCATGATTACACTGCCTTCAGCAGTCTGGGAAATGTAGTCTTCCCACATCTGCTTCCTCATTTAACCACAGTTAAGTGCTCAGGGTGTCGGGTTTGCTGTACTCCGCGTTCCAAGCAGAGCGCGGAGTAACAAAAACTCTGCAAACTCCGCCGGCAGAGCAGAGTTCACCGCCCAGCATTACAGTTAATGCCACGCGCAACAGAACAGCACTTCCAAAAGTCTTTCCACTCAAGTACTCCTACAAGTTAGATGCACAAAACATTCTGTATGCTTAGATTCCAGGAGTTGGGGATAAAGTAATACAAAACATTGATCGCAGATTAGGTCTGATACTAGCTGCACATGAGTGTCTAGGTTCCGCTCACGCAGGGATTACTGCTTCAGTTTCCTTACTGAAGCACCGCTATTTGTGGCCAGGTCTATCAAAACAGACCAAGGACTTTGTCCTTAAATGTGACATCTGCCAGCAGATGAAAGGCTCCACCCTGGAACGTCCAGCACAGACACCTCTATTGATTTCAGACAAGCCCTTGGCTTGTGTGTATTTGGATCACTGCGGCCCCTTACAATCAGACGGGGCTTACAAGTACATCTTGGTGGCAGTGGATTCATGCTCCACATTCCTGTGGATTTTGCCACAGCGCTAAGCTGACGCTCGAACTCTAATAAAGGATTTGAGAGCCTTCGTAGGGACATACGCAACTGGCACACTACATTCGACCAGGGTTCGGCGTTTAGCTCTCGGGTTTGCAAAGAAGCCATAGGAAGTTTGGGTATAGCCTTGCGGTACTCCTTCCCCTACCATTCCAAGGGAAATTCAGTGGTTGAGAGGAAAAACCGTGACTTAAAGCAGTCTTAGACAGCAAGGGTATTGGGCTGGGGTGGCAGTTGGGTCAATCACCTATATGGGGTCCAGAGGGCACTTAACAACATGCCAAGAAAATCTCTAGGGGGTCATACTCCTTATGAACTCCTGTTTGTTGTGAGAATGTGGGTACCAGACCTCGATAGTGTCAGCACAGTGGCAGCTGAAACACCATTTGACATCAATGAACGTTTGGCTGTTTTACAGGAACTCAATGAATTCCGGGCTTTACAAAGCAATGTCCAAGTAAAACGCACCGCCACTGGGGAAGTGAAGGTTGTGCTCGCAAGACGTCCCTGGGTCCTGAAGATTGGGGACCTGGTCAGAGAAAAAATAGTGGACAAGAAAGAATTTGGGCGCCTGTACCTGTCCTGGCTGTTGAAGGTACCAGAACTATACTTCTTCCGCCCCTTGCCGGTTGCAGAGACAAGAATTTAGTCTCTATTGATCTGATCAAACCACACTATGTGGCCGATTCTCAACAGTAGGTCGCGTGGGCTCCTGAGTAGCCGCCAAACTCCTCTCGCTACAGTACAGGAAGTTCAGATGGAAGCTTTATAACGTCAGAAGATTACTCTCTCCAAAGAGAAGCTGTAAATGACAATGAAATGATACTTCTCCCTGTTGAAAAAACTACAACTGTACAGTCAACAAGTACAGAAATCTCAAATGGAAAATTGATGATGATTTATGTGAACATGCCACAGATCGAGTCATCTCCCAGTTCTACAAAACCTGCTGAGCTGCCAAAAATAGACCGGACGGCGCCTGGCTAGTTCGTGCATTATGACAACTTCTCATTGGACTCAAGTGAACCTGAACTGTCAACACCGCCTCTCCATTTCAAGATACGAGCGTATGCTCTGTATCTTTGGCTGAAAAAGACATACTTTGTTGTTCCTTGGATAAATCCCTAGATTACAATTGTATTACTTTTCCTGGTTCTCTGGATTGGTTTGGTAACTGTCGTTTTCCTACTTCTGAATGGACATTATCTCCCAAAATGCTCCGCAGTACATCTTGTGAACTTGGTTCTTTTTTTTGTGTGTAATATTTCTTTATTGGCAATTTTGGCATGTTAAATCACAGTGGTCATAGCGTCATTGGTTACACATATCATCAGCATAAGAAAACAACATTGTAACTTCCCATGTGTCGTGTGATTCACACCAGTGTTAAACATGGGGCATATATGAAACATATATGGATGGAGGGATGGGGGAACATAAGGTGAGAGAGGGACATATAAGGGGGGTTGGTTCTTAAACCACATGCATTATCACACAGTGAACTAAGGGACCTGTCCCTGGTGAACATTACAGCAGTTCCAGTTCCTAAAGGAATAGTTTGGGACAGGGTATCGTATGATGTGTATGGTCCTACTGAACTTTTGCAAATTCCTTATTTGTTTAAAATTTCCTTAAATGATATCATCACCTCTAGTACTTTCTCTGATGATTGGGACATTGAAACAGTACACAATATGCTTGCAGATCTAGAGCAATCAGCTGCATTTTCTAATGATGAATTGTATGATGGTACATCAAATTATGGAGACATGTTCAGTTATCAACATTTTGGTCCCCCTTTTTTACACAAAGCCAGTATCCCACGTGCTGTTTATAATTACACTCAATGAGAACACTGCCCAACCACCGCCAAAAGGTAGTTCAAAAACATTTGCACAAAAGCTTGCTTATTTTTCTGGTTTTGATATATCTGACACAGCCTCTTATTATTATGGGCTTGCTCCCACACCATCACAGAAAAATATGCTAACAAACACCAAGCTTATATACTCTGCTTCCTTTATTTCCCAACTGTCTATACAGGGTTTCGACTTTTGGAAAGACACTGTAGACACAAAATCTGTCTGGGGGACTATAGATTGGCAGGTTAAGGGAAATGGGGCCTTGATTGGAGCATGCCTCATACCACATCAAATGATTTTCCTGAATAAAACAGTGCAGAAAACTTTTTGTCTTGGTATAGCCAAAATGAAGGATTTGAACACACCGCGTATTCCTGCATTCTCACGCTTCGGGAACTGGCAGCACTTTACACACTTCAGTGAGGACAGACTAGATACCATGATATGTAATGGTTCTTTCAATTCATCAGACCCCAATTGGAAGATATGGTTGGTTTGGCCGACAAACACAAACAGGTGTCAATCTAGATTCCTGAATAACACCGAAGGGTTTAAGATCAATAGGCCTGATCAGCGATATGTACAAACAGAACACTCGGGGTGGTGACGTCATATAGTTTTAGTAAGTTGTGCCTAGATTGGCTGAAAACCTCAACACTTTCCCATGTGAAGCAGCACTTGTCCCTTCTTTCTGATGATATGGATCTCAGAGATATTTTTTTAGGTCCCCAGAACCCACGTCAAAAGCGCTTCTTGTACGGAATATACAACAAGCTATGGAAGATCTCTCAACAGGAGGCTGCTGGTGATTTTGTGAGATCAACAGGATTAATTTCGAAAAGGGTTTGGCTGTGGTTGACAAGGGTAAAACCACATTATCACCCAGGATTTATTCATAGTGTCTTCTGCAATTGACAAAATAGTGTAAGATATGTCTATTTTACAACATGGACAGTCACAATTACGGTCCATCGTAATACTGAGCTGGACATTACGAACATTACTTTCTGCCCATGTGCCATGGTGTTATATAAACAGTACTAGTCTGTTTTCTGAATATGATCTAACGGATAGACAGATAGTAATGGCACGCAGAGATGCAAAATATACTATGTTGCACATTGAAAAATTAGAACAATTACTTTTCACTGTGGCTGAGACACCATCCACAGACTGGATAATCCATGATTACATCACCCTACTGGTCACGACTTCCCAGTTCCAATATTATCTCCAATACCAACAGGTAGGCAGATATGAAGCACTAGGGGAAGGTTATGTGCATGAATATTGGGAATTATCATTCAGGTTTAGATGCAGGAATGGGGACACTGAAGCTTTTATTAGTGGCTCCGACTGTGAAGATGCTTTAAGCAGATCCCTAGTTTGCAAGGACATTTCTCTCCACTGGGCATGCAATGCTTCGGTAGCGAACTTGTCTTGTTATCTGAAGTGTTCTCCAGCTGCCGTGATTTATCCGGTGTTCAAGCTGCTCTCAAATGGGAGCTACTTGATGCTGAAAGATCAAGGTTGCTGTGGAATGGAACCAGGCATTGCTTATCTGGTGGCGGTTAATTCCAAAGTCAATTGTTGCACACAAGTACTGTTTCCACCTGCCCGCACAGTTACGGAGGCAACGCTATGGCCTTCGATAAATGTTTCCAACATACAGTTTGATTCTCTGAGCAAACTGAAAGCCATGCTTTTTCAAAAGGATGTGGCCTTAACGTGAGCCAGAGAGACATTTGATCTCCAGGTTGCAAGGTCCTCGCCTGAGATATAGACACTACTCCATACTAACTTAACATTGCATTTTGGGGAGCTGGTCCACCATATCTTTAACATGTCTCATACAAAAGGAATAGTGCACTTTTTTAAATGTATCAGTTCTGGTCTGGTTAGCACCTTTCAGAATCAATCGTATTTATTTCGTGGCTACCAAGGAACAAATACACAGCTTTACTGCCTACATCAAAACGCCGGCAGAGCGAAAACCAACGAGAATGACACAGCGTTCAGGTCTACATCCCTGAGGGCGACCTCGCGTAGAGTTCAGGTCTTAATTGAGTCAGTAAGGCATCTGATGAGTATACCACTTTTCAAAACATTAACACAAATAAACAACCCCTCCCTCCCAGTCCACCCTCCACCCTCCCTCCGCATCAGTTCACTCTATCTAAGCTAGGGCAATCCTGCTACATCATGAGCCAGCACCTTCGTAGTCAGTCTTGAGATGCACCAGGTGGTTCTAGGGGAATGAGCCGCAGGATTTGTAGATATTTCGGACAAGTTACTGCCCTCATATCTTTAGTTAGAATCTGTAAAAAGGGGGCCCACAATTCCTGAAAGTCCTTGCCCTTCCCATCCACACTAAGCGACAGACGTTCCATCGCTAAGAGTTAACAAAGGTTCTGAATCCAATCACGAGGGTCTGGAATAGTCAGGGAGCCCCATTGCGCCAAAAGTACCCGTCGCGCTGCAAGTAAAGCCATGGCTATCTGCTTACCCTTCAGGGCTTTCAGTGGGAAGAACTTAGGATGGGGAAGGCCCAACAGCGTATACTCGGGCTTACGAGGCAGTGTGATCTGAAAGGCTGCATCTACGTCATCAAGGACTGCCTCCCAGTAACGCACCAGTTTCGGGCAATGCCACAGCAAATGGACCAACGTGCCTGTAAGACCACACCCCCGCCAGCAGAGGCCTGACTTGGACCTGCCCCAGCTCCTAATGCGCGCCGGTGTATAATACCAGTGAGTAACTACTTTGTATACAGACTCCGCCCCCGCCGTATTCGCGGCCGTGTGATGTGCTCTGTAAAAAATGTGTTCCCACTCCTTGTGCGTGAGAGGCCTCCCTAGTTCCATTTCCCATCTGAGTTGTGCTTTCGTGCGGTGTTTCTTTGGTTGTGTAGTGATCATGGCATATAGTTCAGAGATAAGTTTGCGGTCATCCTTTTTGTACACCAGCCATTTCTCAAAAGATGTCAAGGGGCGGGACATGCGTGCGACGTTCTCTGCTCTCGTGACCCAGTGTGCTACCTGCGAGTAGTGGAAGGCATCGGTCAGCGGCAAATCATAATCCCTACGCAACTGCTGGAAGGGGATCAAGCCCTCTAGGTCAAACAGGAGCCCCACTCTCTTGCACCCCTCCTCCCTCCAACGCTGGAAGATCGGGGAAGCGCATCCCGGCTGGAAGTCGGGGTTATCTACAATAGGGGACATAGGGGAGGGGAAGGAGGTCCACCCTCTTGGGGCGGCTAACTGGTCCCAGACCTTGAGTGTCGGGGAGGTGACCGGAGATGAGTAGAGTCCCCACGCTCTATGTCTACGCGGGAGCCACAGCTCTCGCCATATGTTCCGACCGGCGACCGTTTGGTCCATGAAATTCCAGTGTTTGCTAGACAGCGGCCTATTCCATTCCGTGGTGTAACGGAGACATGCAGCTTGGTAGTAGGCACTCACTATCGGAAAGCCCAGCCCCCCCTGCGCCCTTGAGGCGGCCACATGCGCAAACGCAAGACGCGGTTTCTTGTTGTCCCACAAGAACTTATTCACCAGACCCTGCAATTTCCGCAGGACTCCTGGCGGTGGACTCAGGGAAAGCATTTGGAAAAGGTATAAAATGCGCGGTAACTCCGTCATCTTTACCGCCGCGATCCTGCCATACCATGCCAGCTTAAGCCGTGACCAGGCGGCCAGCGCCTTGGCCGTCTGTTCCAGCAGCAGCGCATAATTAAGAGCCGCCGTCCTAACGATAGACGAGGTCAGTCGGATGCCCAAATACGTGATATCCGTGGACACCCAGTGGAATGCAAAGTCCTGTTGTAGATCTTGTATTTCTGTCTCCGGGATAGAGATATTGAGGATTTGCGACTTCGTAAAATTGACCTTAAACCCTGCTACGGTACCGAAAGTGGTAAGTTCCCGTGTCAGGCACCGCAATGAAGACTGGGGTTGTGTAAGGGAAAGTATGACATCATCGGCATACATACTGATTTTATGAGTATCCGCCCCAAACTTAAGGCCCACAATGCCAGGGTTTGCGCGAATGCGCTGGGCAAATGGCTCCATGTAGAGCGCAAATAAAAGAGGGGACAAGGGACAACCCTGCCGCGTGCCCCTAGCAATAGAGAAGGGGGCCGACTTGCATCCATTGACCCGCACCGCCGCCGTAGGGGAGGCATAGAGACACCGGACCCAGCGAATAAAAGTGTCCCCGAATCCGAAAGCATGCAACACCGCGAACAAGTACTCCCAATCCACGCGGTCAAAGCCTTCTCCGCGTCGATCGAGAGTAGGAAGGCCTGAGTGCGCGATCGGTGAACAGAGTCAATAAGGTGCAGTAGTCTCTTAGTATTATCCCTGCCTTGCCACGTCGGTATAAAGCCGGATTGGTCCGGATCTATAATATTGTCCATGAGGGGACTGAGGCGGGAGGCTAAGACACCCGCAAACAGCTTTGCATCCACATTAAGGAGCGAGATCGGGCGGTAGGAGCCACACTCTGCCGGATCTTTCCCCGGTTTAGGGATGACGGTAATTGCTGCCTCAGACATAGTAGGAGTCACTTCCCCAGTGTCCAGAAAGGAGTTAAAGAGCCGCGTCAAAAGTGGGGCCAGTTCCGCACAAAAGGTCTTATAAAACAGCGGGGGGAATCCATCCAGGCCCGGTGACTTAGCCACCTTGAGCCGCGCGATCGCCGATATCACTTCTTCCACGCGAATAGGGGAATCCAGGGGATCCGCCGTCGATTGGGGAAAGGGAGTGATATCGCACGAAGCCAGATACACCCCAGGATAGTGCAGGGGGGCAGCCTCCTTTGAATAGAGGCGTCGATAAAACTGGCGAAAGGTATCGGCAATGAGGCTATCCTCCGTTTGCTCAGCAGCCTGCTGGTCTTGTACGGAGGAGATCGCGGACGCCTGCGCCCGCAGTCTATGCGCAAGCATCCTCCCACATTTATCCCCACTGAGATAAAATTTGTGCCGGAGTCGCAGAAGCGCATGTTCAACCCTGTCAAGGTCCAGGTGCTTCAGCATGCGGCGCCGCGTCTCCAGTTCCCTCCAAATTCTCGGTGCCCCCGTGCGCTTGTGCACCGCCTCTAATTCTCCTACCTCTTTTTCCAGTTCCGCCCGCTTTTCTTTGCGGAGGCGCGAGGACGCCGCGACCGCAATAAAGTCCCCTCGCACCACGAGTTTCAAAGCCTCCCAGACCGACGTAAGAGAGGCGCCCCCCTGATCATTCTCAGAGATATAATATTTTATAGTGTCCCGAATGCGTTGAGTAACTTCGTCGGAGTGAAGAAGGGAATCGCGAAGTCGCCAGCCAGGAGGGTTGGAGCGTCCGCAGCGCGCTGGGAGCAGGACTGAGATAAGGGCATGGTCCGAGAGGGAGAGCGGGGTGATATCCGCATCGTGCAAGAGAGGGAGGAGGGGTGAGGAAGCTAAGAAGTGATCTAGACGCGCATATGTCTTGTGTGCTGCTGAGTAGTATGTATAGTCACGTTCTGTGGGATGCTGTATGCGCCACACATCTCCCAGCCCGCAGTCCGCCAGCCACTGTTTCCCTGCTTGTGATAGTGTCCCTGCCTGGGTAGCCCTCTGACCAGACCTATCCAACTCCGGATCCATTACTACATTCAAGTCCCCCCCAATCAGAAGCGCAGAGTCAGGAGAAGCAAGGACCTCCGCCAGCGCGAGGCGCAGAAAGGGCTCCTGTCGCTCATTCGGGGCATATAAGGACCCAAGTGTTAAGTGTGTATCTCCCCACTGGACCCGGACCGCCAATAACCGGCCCTTCACTTCTGCCACCGTAGAGACCACTCTGCATTGTGAGCTCGCACTAAAGAGGATTGCTACTCCATTTTGTTTAGACAGACCCGAGGACCAGAACTGGTGCGGAAAGCGCCTATCTCTCATTCGCTTGGTATCTTTGGTTAGCAGATGGGTTTCTTGGAGTAAACAGACATCCCCCCCAGAATTTTCTAGAAGGGAGAGTATCGCAGAGCGCTTAACGGGATTATTTAACCCACGCACATTCAAGCTAACAATTTTCAGGTCCCTACCCATCCCAACAGAGGGGGAGAGGAACGCTATGCAACTGCCCACGGCCCTCGGGCTGAAAGCCAAGGAGGATCACTTCCCAGCAACGGGCCGACTGCCTAACTCGCCCGAGAACTGATGCGGAGCCCCCAAATAACCCCAAAATAATTCCCAAAACAAAATCAGAAAGAACCCCAAAAAACAACAAAGCAAAGGAGAGACATGGCACCAGGACAAAAGTTCGTCTCGATGAACTGTGTTTAGGGAGACGCGGCCAAGGCCCACCACACTTCGGGGATAGTGTGGCCATCATCCGGATGTCCAGGGTGTAGAACCAGGTGAAGGGTCTCCCCCCTCCGGCGCCTGCCAAAGCGCCCCACCAGACGCCATGCTAAGTGCAGCCAGATGTCTCGGGTTGTCAGTTACATGGGAGACTGATGAGAGGGCTGCCTCCCTCTCCAGCTTGCTAGCAGCCGTGTCAGGCGCGGGGCTAGGCTTTGCACTCCCCACGCGTTGCCATTCGGAGGAACAACGCCGCCTGCGAGGAAGGGGTGTAGTGCCTTGTGTCTCGTCAGGAGACCGCTCAATGCCCAACCGGTCATATGCTTCCTCCAGGGACCGGATCTGGTGCAATTTGCCCTGAAACTTGAAAATGAGGCGGAACGGATGGCACCATGAGTAAGGGATCTTCTGGTCCCGGAGATGATTGGTGATGGGCTTGAAAGTCTTACGTTTAGTTAGAGTAGATGCCGCTAAGTCCTGGTAGAGCACGGGCTGATGACCACGGAATTGCACGGAGTTGAGATCCCGAGCCCTGCGGAGGATACGTTCTTTTAGTTGAAAATCGTGCACGCAGACGAGAATGTCAGGAGGGGGGGCCTTAACACCACGCGGAAGGCCCACCCTGTGCACCCGATCCATTTGTATCTCTCGTACATCGTCGTCCCCCAGGATCTGGAGGAACAGGTCGCTTACGTATGCTCGGAGGTCGTCGCCTTCACCCTTCCACGGAACCGCCCGAATCCGGATGTTGTTACGTCGGGAACGGTTCTCCAAGTCCTCCGCGTGGGCTAGTAGGTCCAGATTTTGATCGCGAAGGCGTAGCATCTCCTGCTGCAATTGGTGTGAATTGTCTTCCCTACTTAGGTCGTGCTCCTCCAACGTCGCCACTCGGTCTCCGATGCCATCGACATCCCGTCGCACCTCCCGCAGGTCCGCGGAAAGTTGCGAGCATAGATCTTGTATGTCTTCTTTGATGGCGGAAAAGAGCTCAACCTTGAAGGCCTTGGTCGCTGGCGCGTCGTCCCCGTCCATCAGTGTCGTGCCAGCTCCAGATTGTGTTGCTGTGTGCCCCGTCGTCTTCTGCAGCAGGTCCTTCAAGGATTTGACTCGTTTCCCCCTTGTTGACGACATACTGAGACCGGGCAACCTTTTGCAGGCCCACCACCCTCTCCTCCCACTGCGAGGGGTAGCTGTCCAACGCTCACACTCTCACCGGGCCCACTCCAGCAGGATCGTCCCCTTGCTTCAAAAGTCCCTTAGCACCTTTTAGGGGCATCCACCGGCTCTCATGCTCAGGTTGCGTCGCTAGATCACTCGCTGTACATCCCGCCGGACCTCCAACCAGGAGGGGCCCCCAGACAAGGAGCGGCCCGAGGAAGAAGGCAGCCCCTGGGGTAGTTGGATTCGCAGCGAGGGCAATGTCCAGGGGGGGAGGGGTTCCGTGCCTCTTGGTGTTCACACCGCCACCGGTGCCCACCTGTAGAGCATCGCCGATATAGGCCAAGGTCACACCGTCTGCCACATAGCCCCCACCAGGAAGGGGCGCCTGCACCATTGCAGCTCCGCGGCACCTTCACACGCACTCAGTGACAGGGCGCACCGTCTCTGCCAGGCCCGCTAAGTACCACTGGGTCAGCTCCGCAGCCGGGCAGCACTATATTGCCCTGTGCGAAATCCCCGCTCACAGGTCCGGTCAGGCACCACACCGTCTGCCGACCTGCAGACCGAGCCCCGCACCCGCCGAAGTCAGCACACCTCCCCGGACCGCTTCTCCTTACCAGCAGGGCGCTCGGGGGATCACCGCTGTCCTGGCGCCAACACTCCACGAGGTTGGTGTTTGGGTCCCGCTCCGCCGCCAGAGACCCGGGTCGGGTGCAAGCTGCAGGTCCCTGTGCAGGGCGGACGCAGACCGGAGGCCGCCAGGCAGGTCTCCGCCGTCCCTCGATCGCGTGGGCAGTCCACTCGCCAGGCCGCAGGCACCGCTCACAGGGCCGCAGCAGAGCCCTCAAGATGGCGCTGCCATCCGACCTTCAGTTGCGTCGGGCCAACTAGCAGCCGCTTCAATCTTGCTAGGCCCCCGGTCAGCACAGGCCCAGCGGACAGGGGGCACACTCCCTCTGGAACAGGGGCACTCAGTCAGGATACCTTCTGAATCAGGGGCGCCGGCGCCGCTGGACGGCTTCCGGCCCGGCCGCACAACTCCCACCGGGCCGCTGCAAGGCCGGGGCCGGGAGGGATCGCCCGGCGGAGCAGGTCGCAGTCGCCCCGAGGCAGAGCTCTTTCCTAGCTCCCTGGCAGTTCCGCAAGGCAGATCACCCGTCTGCAAGCTCGGATGGGCGCCAGGAAGGGCGATATTACAATGCTAAAAGGCGATGGCGCCGGAGGGATAGGAACACACGTCCTATCTCGCCGCTATCTTGGCCACGCCCCGGTTAGCACCTTTCAGACGACTTATGCCATCTTTCTTACACTCTGTGTTGGGAAGTGTTTTTGGAGGGCTCCCGCTTGTTCTGCTACTTGTGGCGGGAATGTTAATGTTAATTGTGATTTGTAAAGCGCCTAATACCGACAGGTCTCTAAGTGCTGGAATCCTGATTTTAATCTTTCTTCTCCGCAATGGGCATCCCAGTTCAACCCGGAATGGAGACAGCACTGCTTGTGCTGCGTTGCTGTGAGCGCATGGTACACTGCTTCAGCACACACCAGAATGGAGACAGCACTGCTTGTGCTGCGTTGCTGTGAGCGCATGGTACACTGCTTCGGCACGCCTCGGCTTCAAGAACTGAACGAGCATTGGTTATTATCCTTCAGGCCTGTCTTGCTTGACTGCATACAACCTGTCTTCCGCTGTCTGCTTTGCAGCCACGAATGCATCCTTGATATGTGTCTCAGATCACAATTGGTTGAGCCACCGGACACTGAAGTACTAATGGACCCCTTAAAGGCCCAAGTGTATTGTTGTCCCCAGCGTACTCAATTGATGAAGAATGCATTCTTAGAGCCACCCTGGGATGCTTCAGCTCCTAGTGATGTGAACAGTGGCTCTGCGGAAAACTTATGTGCTACAATGCCTCCCTCAGCGGCTGCTCTGGGAATTGGATGGAATCACCTTTGCTTCATAAACCTGCTTTGTGGTGTGCCTCTGGGAACGTCGTCTGAGATTGTGGGCAACAGTAATGTTGCATCTATCACTCAGAACACAAACAATTGGCTTTTTACGTGTGGAACAATTTGGCCTATTTTTTAAATAAAATGAACCATACCAGCTTTTTGCTTTCTTTTTCTAGGCACCATGGCTTTCTGAGTGTTTGGGATCTCAAATGGTATAATGACTTAAAGGCTTTTAAATGAATATTTTAAAGGTAAGCCCGCTTTTATATACTTTTAAGAGTAGTTTTTTTTAAACATTTTTAAAATGGTCTGCTGGCTTGTTGGATAGCTTCTAGATATCGACCCTTAGTATAAGGAGTGGGTGTTATACTTCCGGGTTGCCCATGTAGCGAAGCAGCTTATTTCTTACATTGTCTTCACAATAACATTTCAGCCGTGAACTTTTGCACGTATTTGCGTGCAAGACAATGTTGGATTAATTTCCCTGAAACTAAACTTGCTTACACATCACGCTTCGCACAACATTATTACAATGCCCTGAACATCATGTATAAAGTCTCTTTTCGCACTATGTACAAATGTCATCTCTATCTTCATCCAAGGGGCAACAGGGCTATCTACATATCCATAACATCACTAATCTATACGCACATCGCAAGGCTGCTTTTATAAAAGATGAGCATCCCGATAGATTGGTAGAGGAGGCACTTCAGCTGACACCAAGGGTCCCTGCATGCTGAGACTTCACCACACAGCGGTCTGACATCTTGTGAGGGGTATCCAGTTCGTGGCCAAGACAGGGTTTTTTATTCTCTCCCATCAGGTAATGGGGTTGGATCGTCCCTTGGGGGGGATTCTTGGCTCCACACCTACACCCACTCTAGGTACACTTAGAATAGGGTTTGCATAGTAGGAGTATGCCAGATTACTACCTCGTTATATGCCTCCATATATACATTGTTTTAGCACCATGGTAGAACTATATCTACTAGTTACGCTTTTAGTGCTCATAATCACTTTTATCTGCTTCTGTCTATTAATCATTGCAGCACACGTATTTTATACAAGAATAATGTTGGTTCAATTAATGTATTGAAAACATCCCACTGTGTATTCTCTGAATACTTTTCTGAGAATAAGTGAGCACGCCAAGCAACAGCAGAGCCAGTGCCTCTTCACGGAGCATTTGCCATCATTGCCAGCCAGCATTAGGAGGAGCGGGAGAGGCGCAAGGAGCAGGACTCCAACTTCCAGACTCCCCGGTGCCTCGTAATTACCGTTGCGCCTGGAGGCGCATAAATCTCAGCTGTCACTCCCGCGGCGCGGAAGGCCAAGCCACAGCACAGCCAGTGCCTCTTCACAGAGCGTTTGCCGTCATTGCCAGCCATCATTAGGAGGAGCGGGAGAGGCGCAAGGAGCAGGACTCCAACTCCCAGACTCCCCTGTGCCTCGTAATTACAGCTTCGCCTGGAGGCGCATAAATCTCAGCTGCTGCTCCCGCGGCGCAGGACGCGCGCTGGCCGCGCCCAGGCGAAGCCCGGGCCAAGGGCGGGCCCGTCCGCTCCGGTCAGAGCCCGGAGGAGGCTGGGCCGGGTCCCCCCTCTTGGTCTTCACGTTGTTTTGTTCTATTACTCTTGACCTGGATTAAGTCAACGAGCCTGAATTTATTGCCCCAGGTCTGTGGAGACTTCTGATGCTTTTGGATGGAACACGAGTCGCATTCTTAGGTAAGAGTGAATTCTCCTGCTCTCCCTGTTTGTTACTTATGAGTTCTGTGCTGTTCTGTTGGATTTGGCGGACCAACCGCTCCGCTCCTTTTACTCTCAACTCAGCCCAGTATTCCTGCTCGTCTCCGTGGGACTGCGCGACACCCAATATTCTCATAGTCCTCATTAAGTTATTTTGTTTTGTAGAGGACCACCCCGGTGGTTGGCTAGGGCATTCTCGTACCCAAGTGAATAAGCATTTTGACAGTGGGAAAATATAGGGGGGGTGGCTGGAACCACAAGTAAAGAACCCTCGAACACGGTGAGCACCATGGACGCTTTCTTGCAGCGTGCTGTTGGAGTTTTGGACAAGGAGATCAAATTGGCTGCCAGGCGACTATCTCGCTCCCCTACCCACCCGCCCCTACTGGTTTCTTCTGTTGCCCCACAAGCAGGCTCTCAAACCCAGCTACACTCTCCTCAAGTAGGTTTGGGGGACATGTCACAAGACCAGGCTGGGGGTATCGTTCCCCTCTCACCAGTTGTTGCTATACGGGTCGGTGCCCAGTTGCCGGCCTTATCTGCAGATTCTGGCGCTACCCCTGGCATTGGGGCGGGAGTAGGAGGCACCAAGAGGAAGCGCCCCTCAGTGGGGGGCCCCTGTAAATGCAGAAAGAACACTGGACCACAGTCATCCACAGCAGTACATCCAGCGGTGCCTAACCCGGATACTATCTCGTGAGATATGCTCAAAGCAGCAATGCTGTCAGCACTTGATATCAAACTGGATCCCATCCTACTGTGACTTTCTGCGTTGGAAAATAACCTTGCAGCATTGACTGCATCTTTGCAAACGACCGCGCTCCTCTCGTCACAAGCCCACCATTCCCAAAGCCTACTACCTCGACCACGATCACTCCAGCCCCAGTGGCAGTGGCATGGGGGCTGGAGTCAGAGCAGCGTCTACCACGCAGCAGCTTAGTCATGCGGCAGCAGTAGTGCTACCTGACACAACAGAACCACCCATGAACAGGATTGACTCTCCGGCTCGACCAGACAATTACAGAGGGGGGGAGTATCCTGAACCCAGTTTCTTCACAATTTCGCCAACCCCAGTGTTCCAAAGTGGGCGGATCGTTCAATACTGATTATAGGTGGGAAGGGAGGGAAGACACGCTCTCCTGGGGACTGTATAACCATCCTCCCAGTCTGGGCTTTGTTCACCTCCCACCTGAGTCTACTCCACTTGTAGTGGTGTTAGCCAATGTACCGTGCCTTGATCCCGGGACCAAGGAAGACTTTTCTCAGCTGAAGAATAAGGTGGTGCACTGGCTCAACTCTAACATCGCCCCAGGGTCTAGGGTGGAAGATCAAATACTCATGGTGCGTCGAACACAGTGGGTGGGTAGTGCTAAGAAAACCTGGTCAGGGGATTGTGTTATCATCAATTTTAACAATTCTGTTACGGTAAATCAAATTTTAAGTAAGGTTGTGGAAACTAACTATAGGTGTTAGAATTCAGTAATCTTGGCACTCCCGCTGGGATACTTCTACAGACCCAGTCACTACCAATTAGGGCCCCAGCGGAAGCAGCTTGAAGAGGTGGGCCAGGCTGAACGGAGGGGGCCGTAGGGGTAAGTTTAGCAAACAGGTTTACTCCCCTGAGCACACTGCAAGGCTGTGACTGACGGTGCGCGGGTTCTTCGGACCCTGCGGCACCTTTACCACTGGGAAGGGCACAGCCCCCAGAACAGGTATCCAGGGTGAATGGAGGGGTAAATTTCTTTCCTGGAACTTCGCGGGGTTGGCGAGTAAGATTGAGGACCCTGAATGGTTGTTCCTTGTTAAGAGCTTCGACGTGATATGCCTTCAGGAAACTTGGGCTGTAGAGAACAGCTATCACCTGGATGGCTATAAAACCCTCTTTGTGCCAGCAACCCCGTCCAGGCTAGGGAGAGCTAAGGGGGGGCTTGTCACTTTTGTCTCATTAGCAGTCCTTGGCATCTCCGTTACCTTACTACATGTCTCCCCCAACTTACAGGTGATGTTATTATCTAGTGGAAAGAGCAAGCTCCTCTTGGTAAATTTTTATAATGCAGGAGTTGCACACCTGGAGGAAGGCAATATTGCCCAGTTGGGGTCTGTACTTTGGGATACTAATTTGAAAGGCCAGAGTCACTATCACATCTTTTTAACAGGGGACTTTAATATTCATATGTGTGGAGACATCAGGCAAGGAGGAGTGGAAGCTATGGGCATCTTGAATGAATTTGATTTACCATCTGTCATGAATAAGCTGCCCCGGGGAAAACTGACATTACTCCCACCTTTAATTGGGAGAGGGTGCGAGACTTTTGACTTCACCTTTGTTTCTACCCCGTCTTATTCCTTGATTACTGATTTTTTTGTCTAGGCGAGTACATATAGGGACCATAATCCCGTCTGTGTTTTAACTAGTTGGTCACGAGTACATGGTTATATCATGGGGGGCGGGATCTCATCTAAAAGTGGTGGAAGTGGGAAGGAGTATAAAGTGGGGGTATATAGTCCCAGAGCTACTCTATGAGTCCCTCTAAACTCAGTGTCGCAGAGAGTTTGACATCTGTATCGATGGTGAGGCAAGTGCTTCGGATATCATGGAAGCATTCGGGAAAATGTCTACTGCCATAGGGAAGTTACTACGGGCCCCAGATGGGGGCCGTAAGCAACTAGGCCCAAGATGGTTTGACTCGGCGTGTTCCCAGGCTTCCAGAAACTTGAGACAGGCTCTGGGTGTTGAGCCCCGAGATCGGGTGGCAGTCAAAGGCCTACGAAGACCATACAAGGCTGCTCTAGCAACCTGTAAGTCCGCCCTGAAGGAGGAGGCATTGTCTGGTTTAGTGGAGGCTAGCACATTGTGCAACAGCTCAAAGTTTTGGAGCATTATTAATAGTCCCTTTCTATCCGGAGACAATGGCAATTCACTGGATGCCCACATTACAGAGGACGATTGGGTACATCACTTTGAGGGCATTTTCCGGTCGGAGATCCCGCAAACTGAGAGGCCGGAAGGGGTGGTAGGCAAGGCGGAACTTGTTTTTACTACTCAAGAAGTGAGAGCCGGTATTCTGGGCTTGTTTAAAAACAAGGCCCCTGGGCCAGATGGGATCCCGCCAGATCTCTACATCGCCCATGTGAACACCTGGGTACTGGTTCTCACAGCTGTTATTAATGCTGCAGTCCAGGTTGGCCGCCCAGATTATTGGGCCTTATTGATTATAGTCCCGATATTTAAAAAGGGGGATCGGGACAGTACCCATTGCTACAGGCCCATCTCTCTTTTGGACTCTGTGGTGAAGGTGGTGGGTTGCATGTTCTGGATAGACTTGTATCCTGGGCTGATGAAACAACTTCTTAGCCGAGATTCAATATGGCTTCCGCCCAGGTCGCTCCACCGTGGAACAATGTTTAAATCTGTACATGGTTCTGAACAAGTATACTGTGGCACGTTCCAGCACCATACACCTAGCCTTCATGGACCTGTCCCAAGCATTCGACTGTGTCAACAGATCTAAGCTGTGGCAGTTGATGTCCTCCATTGGCATTGACAGTAACATTATTTTATTCCTTAGGGATCTCCATCGAGATTCAAGGGCGGTTGTCCGCTACACAAAAGACCTGAAAGCGACCCGTCAGTTGAATATTAAGAGAGGGGTGCATCAGGGGTGCATTCTAGTCCCCTTTCTTTTTAACTTATATATTAATTCTCTAGAGAAGGCCGTTTTGGCCACACAAGCTGATTGTCTCCAGGTAGGCAAGCGTTGCCTGCCGGTCCTCTTATACGCGGATGACGCAGTTCTCGTGGCGAGGACAGCCAGGGGTCTACAACTTTTAATGAATTCTTTCGCTCTCTTTATGGAGGACCTGGACTTGATGGTTAATCATTCTAAATCATTCATCATGCAGGTGGGACCACGTAAAGCTAAGCAGTTTACTTTTAAGCTCGGACAGTCGCCAATACCTAAGACCAACGTCTTCTCCTACGTGGGAGTAGTGTTTGACGACTCCTTGAGTTGGTGGCCCTTGCTTACTCAGAAGAAAGGGGACCTAGTGAAAGCCTCTACAGCTGTTTTTAACTTTGCCACCAGAGTGGGAGGGAAACCAATAGGGGCTCTTTTGAAGATTTACCAAGCCAAATGCATTTCAAAGGCTTGTTACGGGAGCGAGATATGGGGCCACACTGGGGTAGGGGCCCTGCAAATCGCTGAACACTCTTTCCTATGACGGGCCCTTTCTGTACCACTAAGCATCCCATCCTATGTTGTGCACGAAGAGCTGGGGATGCCCTTCCTCTCAGATGAATTGGCTTTCCGTCCCTTGGCATTGTGGTTTAAGATTTGGGCTAAGCAAGAAAATACACTCAGCAAAGATGTCTTAAAGGATTGTCTTTCTCTTGACCATCTCTTGCGCATCCGATGGCTCCAGTACATAAGAGTAGGCCTTTCCAGGTTAGGTAGAGCAGAACTATTTACTAACCCTGAGCGTATATGTAAGAGGGACTTTGCCTGGGCCAAAGAGTGTTTTTTAAGAAGGAGCCGCTGTGAAAGAGAGGAAAGCTGTGCAAGCCCAGTGTGCGTAGGTACATTGTGTTAAAAACGGTGCCATCCACCGAACCATATCTTTTAGGGCTTAAAAGCATTCATGATAGTTTTTTATTGACAAAGGTTTCGGCTCGACCTTTTCCACTACCTCCTGGCACAAACTCGTGGCTCCCACAGAGGTCAGTGCCTCATGCCCTGTGGCTGCGACGGCGAGTCTCCTCAGGACATGATGCACTTTTTAATGTTCTGCAGTTTTTATGCTTTTCTAGAAAAATATTTATTATTCCTATCCTTAAAAAAGCTGGTTTTAGAAGGGCAAGACCAACTCTTATTTTTTTACAACTCCTCTCTAATGACTCTATTTTGTATACGCTTAATTTTTTACGGGTTGCTGTCAGACTCATGTCAAGTTGCGATTAATTTCTGTATTGTAATTCATGTATTTTTACCTTGAATCCAGATTTATCTGGATGCACCACATTTGTTAATTTGTATTTTGGAATGTGTTTTATTGATGTTTGTATGACTTTTATGGTTTTACTCATAAACCGAATAAAGTTTTGTTGATGATGATGATGATGACTGAACGAAAGGTTCTGTACTGTTTCCACAATCCCTGAGGGGTCACGGTTTTCATGTTCAGTGGTTTCCGGAAACCATATGCTCCCTGATAGGGTTAGGGGGGCTTACGGTGGCACTGTGAGCTAGTTGGTCTACAGGACAACAAATCCTGCGGGGGTGTCAGGAATCAGTCTAGGCACCAAGCCCCTAGTTTATGTTGTCCAACAAACGCGCAGATCCTACGGATTAGTAGCAACTACACAACAGGGTCATTATATGGTGGGGAGCTCTGGGGCCATGAGAATGCAAGCAACATTGAGCTGGTGGAGAATAGCTTCAAACGACTTCTCACTAAACTCCTCGTTAGTACCACGCTTGTCCCCTCCAGCTAGATCTAGGTCTCGGACCCCTCGTTCACAGAGCAAGGCTGAGACCCCTTTTATACTGGAGGAGGATCTGGTACTCTATAGATCTAGCACCTTATCAGATGGGTTTAGGCAAGATGGGGCCGTTAGGATCCCATGGGTGGGGTATATTAAACGTTGCCTAGCGGAGATTGGGTGTGAGAACCTTTGGATGAACCCAGATACTGCGCATAGTGTAACACAGCCCACACTTAAGGGGATGTATTGGAGACATGTCGATGGAGGACTTCATAGGACCAGCAAAATGGGCTCTCTGACCCCAGCCATTTTGGAGCTAAAAGATGATTACTCTTTGGAAGAGTACATGGATGTGATTGAGCCCCCGCTAGCTAGAACCCTGTGCATTCACATTTCAAATTGGGACACTACTGATTCGAACACTTGCTGCGAAATGGCATTGTCCCTCCTCCGATTTAGACATGAGTTGCCACTTCTGCTCCGAGGCAAAGAAATGCCTAGGCCATGTATTTTTTGTGCACATATTTCCATGATTATAGGAGGAAATGGATCTTGCCGTTGTGTCGTAACCTGGGTGCCAGGGGCTTCCGAATTGCATTAGGCAGCCTTAGATCAAATACAGCACAACCAATTGTGTTTGCTGTTTCCCGTTTCCTGCTACATATATGGAGATGAAGACAGAAAAGGGCTACTCTGTTGGGAATAGACCAGGCTGGGGGGACTTCAATGCATTCCATGTCTGTATAATTTATTGCTTTTACATTAATTTTATGTCGTCCCTTTTGCTATGGACTTACACTTTTAGCAAATAATATGAATTTTGTGTATTTAGTTTTCTTTCCTTGTACTATCAATGATTGTTTCCTGTCTGCTGCTATTTCTTGTTCTTTCCTGGATTTTCTTTTATACTATTTATTGAGATGCCTTTAAATGGTTTTATTGTATTGCTGTATCATATTTTATGTGCTTTTATGGCAATTTGCCGAAATAAAGGATTGCTTGCTTGCTTGCTTGAAAATCTGTTAACAGCAGTTTCACAGGCACACAAAGGCAGACTAGAAGAGCTATGGTTGACATATTTTTTACAAAAGACCCAAGCCAACACATTATGATTTAATGGAAGCCAAACAAATAAATGAAGAATGATCAACAGGGATTTGAAAATATTTTGGATTAAATAATATGAGAGATCAATAGTGCAAGGATTAAATGACAAACAAGACTGTTATTGAAAAGGTAGACAATCATGGTAAAGTCTGCAAATGAAGCATATCGATCCAGAGCACTTGAGTGCCAAGGAAAGAACCAACAATAATTACAGAGGTGTAAATGATTATTTAACTCCATATGCTCTATGCGCCATAACTATTCATTTGGTAATAAAAATTATTACCTCCTCTTCTCCTTCTTCGTCCCTTTCCTCAGTTATTGAATAAATGCCCCTATTTACTCTATCAGTCATCATTTCCTTAAGGCATCTTTTATTTCTATAATAACCCTGGAAGTTCCTTCCATAAACCCCGTCCCTCCCAAAACTTCTTCTGCTTCAGCTTTTTATCTGCTGTGCAGGTGGCCTGCAGAGAATTATATACTCTATTTTAAAATGTGTGTTGCAGCTCCCATTTCAGCTCTCGTCTCTGCGCTGCAGGGGGCCTCACTTCTAGAAATAAACCCTAAGGGTATCCCGCCAATGATTCTCTACATTACCGGAGAGGGAGTTCTTCTACGCTTCACTTTCCTCGTGCCTGCCTCTGGTTTTTAGGAGATCTCTATTTAAACTTAAAAAAAGGAAAGTAGAAGAGGAGTGCTGAGTAAGCCTGGGCGTTAAAATCCGCTCCGCTCACGGAGTTTGCGGATTTTCAGCAACTCCGCGTTCCGCGTAGAACGCGGAGTTACCGAAAACTCCGCGATCCGCGGCGTAGCAGAGTTGTTTTCTTGTTCGCGCTTTCAAAATGCATTTTCATGCGTGCGGTAGCGACTTACCGGGATCCCTGCGTTCGCTGACGAGATTTCCTATCCGTTCGCGTTCGCCACAAGATTTTGGTAGCGGGCTGCACGATCCCGCAAGAGTGTGCGATCGCGAACACGTCATTCGGACGCGCCATCGGACATCCGGCTGAAGTTCGGTGAAGCTCGCGATGCCGAACATGCAGCAATTGCAATCTTGAGAAGAATATCTCTCGAGCAGCATAAAACCTTCTCGAAAATGATGATTTGGATGAAAAAAACTCCTCAGATTGACATTTGGCTGTACTTTTTTGTGCAAGGAGTCCATTTTCTTATTTTATTTATTTTTTTAAGGGGAAGGAAGTCCCCCAGAGTCTCCAACTTCCTGTTCCTGTCCAGCAGGCTCCTCCCAGTGCTTTGTCCATGTCCTGTTCACTTTTCATTTGGATTTGGAGCTGGAAGGATCACTCTTTGTGTCTGCTGCATCATATATCATTGGATTTGAGGACTTTTGGATTAGAGATTTTACAAGTAAGTTGGAGAATTGGTGTTGTTTGTTTGATTGGGGCATTGCAAGTTGCAACTACAATTTTTTTTACTTTTCATCCGTTTTAAAAAATTTATAGTGGGTAGCCAGTAGGCCCAGAGCTACTCATGGGTGCATGAAACAACTGTCTCTGTGGTGTCTCTTGAATATAAACATTATTTAGGGAATTGATGGCATTGGATTGAATTGCAAAATGTGTTTTTTTGGGGTATTTCACTTTTTTGGTGTGTGTTAAATAAATGCCTTTGTTGGTTGTGACCATGTGGCTGGTGGCCATTTTGTGGTGGTAGTTTAGTAGAGTGCTGCTTTTGCCATGTAGGCCTGCATGTCTTTCCTTTGTTCCTCTTGGCCTATGCTTTTTGTTGTTGTGGCCTGGCCATGTGACTGGCGGCCATTTTGTGAAGCCAGGCAGTGTGCTTTTGCCATAGGCCTGCATTGTCTGTCTTCCCTTTCTTGTTGTGGGTGGCCTGGCCATGTGGCTGGCAGCCATTTTGTGGAGCCAGCCAGTGTGCTTTTGCCATAGGCCTGCAAGCTTGTGGCCTAGTCTGCCAATATAGGCCTTTCAGCCAGTAGGCCCAGAGCTACTCATGGGTGCATGAAACAACTGTCTCTGTGGTGTCTGTTGAATTTAAACATCATTTAGGGCATGGATGGCATTGGATTGAATTGCAAAATGTGTTTTTGGGGGGTATTTCACTTTTTTGGTGTGTGTTAAATAAATGCCTTTGTTGGATGTGTGTGGTGTGGTTGTTGTGTAACTTGCAAACCTTGTTTAGCCCTGTGGATTTTCGTTTTTGCATTTTTGCATTAAAGCTGTGTTGTTTAGCATGCCTCCTTTGCCTGCCCATTATAAGCCTGCTTGAGTTCATTGTTTTCCAGGCCTCCTACTTGTTGTGACTGTGACTGACCATGTGGCTGGTGGCCATTTTGTGGTGGTAGTTTAGTAGTGTGCTGCTTTTGCTATATAGGCCTGCATGTCTTTTCTTTGTTCCTCTTGGTCTATGCTTTTTGTTGTTGTGGCCTGGCCATTTGGCTGGTGGCCATTTTGTGAAGCCAGGCAGTGTGCTTTTGCCATAGGCCTGCATTGTCTGTCTTCCCTTTCTTGTTGTTGTGGGTGGCCTGGCCATGTGGCTGGCGGCCATTTTGTGGAGCCAGCCAGTGTGCTTTTGCCATAGGCCTGCAAGCTTGTGGCCTAGTCTGCCAATATAGGCCTTTCAGCCAGTAGGCCCAGAGCTACTCATGGGTGCATGAAACAACTGTCTCTGTGGTGTCTGTTGAATGTAGACCTCATTTAGGGCATGGATGGCATTGGATTGAATTGCAAAATATTTTTTTAGGGGGGTATTTCACTTTTTTGGTGTGTGTTAAATAAATGCCTTTGTTGGATGTGTGTGTGTGGTGTGGTTGTTGTTGTGTAACTTGCAAACCTTGTTTAGCCCTGTGGATCTTTGTTTTTGCATTTTTGCATTAAAGCTGTGTTGTTTAGCACTCCTCCTTTGCCTGGCCATTATAGGCCTGCTTGAGTTCATTGTTTTCCAGGCCTCCTGCTTGTTGTGACTGTGACTGACCATGTGTACACAGTATACCATGAAAGCCCTTGTTGTCAAAGTCTCACAAATGGCTACACTGTTGTTTTGTTTTTTGTAATAACTGAGTTAATACAATTTAATAATATAAGTTATAACACTAACAAGTGTGACCACCACACACTAAGTTATATATTATATTTGTTTGTTTGTACTAGTAGTAATTGAACCACAACAACAAATGCAACATTTCACTGATGTTCTTCTGGCTTTTTTGCTTTTAGGTGCACAAAAGACTGAGGAGGAGGTGTCATCATCATCACCCGTTGTACTGCCAGACAGAAGTCCTGCTGCGCACGACGTCACATCATGTGACGTGTGACCACAGACATCTCTGCAACTTGTGCAACTGCGTCCTGCTGCTGACATCTGACAAAGATGGCCCTAAAGAAAGGTACCAGGTCCTACAGTACCAAGAAAGTTGCCAGTGAGAAGAAGGAACAGAAGAAGGAAGAAGTGGCACTTACCAAGACTGGTGTGCCGCCCATGTTGGTTTTTCGGAAAAACAAAATTAAGCCTGCAGCAGCGGTGTCCGGGGAGCAAGCTGGGAGCAGCATCTCCGCATCAGTGGGCCCACCCCACCAACCTAGGCCCAAGCCCATGAGTGTCGCAGATGTAGCCAGTCTAATTGTGCAAACGCCAACGAGCAGTGATGTTGAAATTGACTTATCGTTATCGCAAAGTAGTACCCAATCAACGCAGGAGGAAACTCAGCAGATAAGTGGGCAACAACAGCCGCAACAACAGCCGCAACAACAGCCTCAACAACAGCCGCAACAACAGCCGCAACCACCGCTCACAATAGTAGTTGTTCCTCCCGAAGTTCAGTTCAGGAAATCGAGCTCCATGCAGAGGAAGAAGAAGAGCAAGCCACTCTTTCAGAAGATCCATTGTCTTCCAGATCCCCAGCAAGGAAAAGGAGGGTTAGTCCATCAACTTCTTCTTCAAGCCCCCCTTCTGATGATCTAGATGTCACTTGGAAGCCACCAGCTCAGTCTGAAAAGGAAGGTTCCAGAAAGCCTTAGAGTTATGGAGGTAGATGCAGAAGAGGAGGATGATGACGAGCCAGTCATCATGAACATCATTCCCGCCCCAGTGGAGATGGAGACCGACATTATTACCCCATCCCATGTTGCTGTGAGGGATGTGGCACGGATACCACCAACACAGGTAACACCAACACCACCTCCAGCTTCCATATTTGCATTTGCAAAGGCCCGGCAGGGACCTACATCCAGCACAATCACCACCTCAGTAGGTAGTGGTACTGAACAGAGTCAAATTCCAGGCATACCCTCCAGTTCATCCGGCATTGCAAGTGGCACCTCCAGCAGTAAGGAGGAGAACGTTGCTATATGCTCAATTTGTTGACAAAGTGTTAGTCGGGGTAAGCTTGGTACAAACTATGGTACCGGAGGCCAAACAACCCATCTGAAAAAACACCACATGATCCAGTGGGAGGCGCACCTTAGCGGCCAAAAAAGTAAAACTGCACCCATTGCTGTTGGTGGTGATGAAGAAGTAGAAGAAGATATGATCGCAGTGGAAGGTGAACAAGAGGGAGACATTTTCTCTGGTACACAAAGTAGCCCTGATCCCAGCAGTGCAGTGGTACCGCCCACATCCTCATCAGCCTCAGCAACATCTCAGTGGCACCGTAGTAAGAGTCAGGCTGAGACACCAAGGCAACAGAGTACCGCAATGAAAAAAAGTGCGTTGTTGAGCCTAACTGGGTTCAAGAAGTCACCTGCATCAGCGGCACCAGAAGAAAAAAAAAAATCCAGCCTACCATTGTCAGCATCTTTAGGTCGGAGGGGCAGTACGAACGCAACCACACAAGGGCACGTTTGTACAATGCGAAGCTGGCGAAAATGTTAGCGCTGGACCTTCTCCCTTTTTCTTTTGTGGAAGGGGTGGGTTTTCTGGAATTTGTGACAGCCATCTGCCCAAAATGGAAGGTTCCCAGCTGGTCCTATTTCGCCAGAGTTGCTGTTCCAGCACTACATCACGATGTGCTGGAATTGCTTGGACGAGCTTTGGAGCAGAGTGCTGTTCACAATATCCACCTGACAACAGACATGTGGACCAGTTGCCAAGCCACTGATTACATGTGCATCACTGCACACTGGATCTCTTTTAAGGGGGTTAGAGAAAAGATATCTGCAGGTGTTGACACTGCTGAGATTTTTAATGCCACTCAGAAACATGCAACTGTAGCCATGTTAGCCATGGAGAAATCTCATAATGCTGCAAACATTTTGGAAGAGTTTAACAGCAAGGTCTTTGAATGGCTGCACCCAAGAGGGCTTAACATTGGTTTTGGTGCCACGGACAATGGCAGTAATATAGTTAAGGCCATGCACACTGGTGGCTATTTCAGGGTCCTGTGTTTGGCTCACTGCATTAACATCATTGTTCAAGACTTTCTGAAAAAAGAAGACCGAGTCAGCAACTTACTGACCACCTGCAGAAGAATATGCACACATTTCAGCCATTCTTTTAAAGCCCGGAAGCAGCTGAGGATCATTCATCCTGAGCATAGAATGCCAGTCAAAGTACTCATCCAGGAGGTGCCAACACGTTGGAACTCAACTTATTACATGCTTGATCGTCTGTTTGATCAGTACAGACCAATCAATGACTATGTCATGCAAAGACTAGGGGATGCTACTGTGAAAGGCATGACCGTTCAGATGGACCAATGGGGCCTAGTTAAATGCCTGACAGAGATGCTACTTCCTTTCGAGCTCTTCACACGTGAAGTCAGCAAGGAGGACTGTACTATGGGCCAAGCTATCCCATTGTTGCACATGCTAGAGCAACAGCTGAATGAGGTGTCTGATTTGTACGCAGGTGTGGAGGAAAAACAAGAAGCATATGAGTTGGTGCAGAGCTTAGCCTTTCACTTAGCTGAAAATACAAGGGTGCAAACTAGCATTGTGTCAGACAAACGTTACATTTGTGCCACAATTCTGGATCCACGGTACAAAACAGCACTGAACACTAAGACATTAATTCCTTTTTCAGAAGTGGATGTTGCCCAGTACAAAACTTGGATAGCTGAGGCAGCCAGTGACTTGGAAAAGGATCAGCTGGTAATTAAAGGGAAAGGCCCGCTACTCCAACCCACAACAAGTACTGCAGCAGGGCATCGGGCGTCAAGTTCAACTTCAGAGCCTGAGGGCAGTGCGTTTGGCTCACAGCAGTCACCAACACTATCAACAACACCAAGAACCGGATCATCAGCCCCAGTAAAATCGGCACAGGATTGGTATCTACAGCAAGGGCTTGTTAGGTCCAGTGCTGATGCAAAGGCAAAAGAGGCCCAGCAAAGTGGGGCACCCCTGAGCATTGAGCGGATGGTCCAGGCCTATCTGGATGACCCAACAGAGGTCTACATTGATCAAAACCCATTGGTGTATTGGTATGGGAAAATGTGCCACTGGCCAGTGCTCAGCAGGCTGGCGATAAACTATCTGGCTTGCCCTGTCGCAAGTGTCTCTTCTGAGCGTGTTTTCAGTGCTGCTGGTGCCATTGTAACAGTGAAAAGGACCAGTCTCTCGCCCAAAAACGTGGAGAGGTTAACCATGATCAAAATGAATCAGCACTTTATACCACCGAATTACAAAATATGTGAATCACAGCAGGAAGATGAGGACAGCGACTTAGGTGACGGAAGTAGTGTGTTAGATGATTACCTACTTCTGGTTGAACCACCAGAGTTTGAGGACGAGCTATACTTCCCTGACAACTAGGCTTTGAACTTGTTACTTTAATTCTTCCTTATTTACTTTGATTATTTGTGTGTGTCTCTGTCTTTCTGGTTCGAATCACAACAAATCCATCACCACCGTCTTCTCTTATTATTGCCATACAGGAGTTGCAGCTGTGTGCATTTAAGTCCACTCCTCCGAGTCCTACTCCATCCTCCTGACTCGCCCTAAATCCATTTCCCTCAAGCCAGATGATTGGATGGAGAATAGTACAAGAAATGTTGCCTCATCGAGTCCCTCCAAAAGAAGTGGAACATGAGGACTATAGCTATCCTCCTTTCCGAGCCGAGAGAGACTGCCCCTTAACTTAAGATGAGAAGGAACAGGTAATAATGATGGCATGCATTGGGCGTGCTGACTCTGAGTGTTTGGTGTTTGTGTTATTGTTGTTTGTTGTGCATGAAGTGAAGTCAAAGTGTACTAGTATTTAATCTACACACTAAAAGTGACTCAAGTCAATGTTTCCCTTCAAATTGTTTAATAACACAATTGTACTACTATTGCAGGCCGATCCATTGAATTTTTGAATATGGAATCTAGACTCACTCGGTACACTGCAGACTGAGTTGGACAACACCATGATGATGATGACCACAGTGACATAGTATCTTCGCAGTCAGTCAGTAGGATCGGAGATGATTGATGGAATAACTCAGGGCGTTTTTCATGAGTGGCATAAAAGGTAAACAAGTCAACAACAACCACAGTAGACCTACATGTCTGTGTGGTGGTGGAGTCGAGTCACGACTCACAAGTGTAGTAGTGGTATGACTGACAGCTGTGCATTGATTTAGTTACTTACTTTGGAAAATGCTATGTTGCTGTATATGTGTGCTCTGTCTGGCTCAGTCAAAATCTAAGCTAAGTGGAGGTTGGGTGGGCACCGTGGGCCTGCTCTGTCCTGTTGCTGTTGTAGGTTAATGCTGGAAACAGACAACAGAGTAGACATGATTTAGCCATGCCGCCCTCTGAAAGTGTTTGCACTCCTCCGTAATTTATGCTTTTTTTTTCTCCTTGATTTTTCAATATCCCTTTTGTTTTTCCATCTACACTTACAGGCCGGCCTTTACCCTGTGCTAAACAGAGAAAAACAACTCACACTCACCTACGAATCCGCATCCGCCAGGCAGGTAGTGGCACCGTAGATTGACGGACGCAGCGTCCATGGACAGGAGGACCAAGAGGAATGCCGAGATGCAACTCCCCAATTTGACCAGGATAACATACAGTAACTTTAGTATCGTCATCTTTTAAATAATTTGATTCATTTTTTCTCTTCAATCATTACGACTGTGTGTTGTTGTTATTGAACTTATTGTTGCTCTTTGCTTATAATTGATCACTACAGCTATTTTTTAATTTTCTTTGCTAGCATTAAAAGGAAGCCCGGTACAAGAGAACATAAAATGTATGTAATTTGGGTCTCTCTGACAGGCAAGGCAAATTGCATAATAATAATTAATAATATACTGCTGCCCTGTACTGTCTACTAGTCTAGTTAGTAAGTACTACTTATCATTAACCATCAAGTCATCCTCATACATGCATTTCCTTTTTCTCCCTTAACAGATTTATGAATATGATGGTCATCTGCAAAGATTGTGTGTTGTTGTTGTCCATGTGTAGTGTCTGTCTTTGTCAAACATATCCCTCAAATACCCCTTCCCAACCATTCATCAAACCCTAACCCTCTTCCCCCGGGCTGTGTGATTTATATTGAGGTGTGACTAAATTAAATTTACACCAATAATTGATCACACACTTGCTGGGGCGGATGTGGTGAGAGCAACACTAATTCAATTTGAAGGCAGGGCGAGGATCTTCTTCTGCTTGCCCACCCATGCTCAGTATATTTGCAAGTCAATTTTTATTCCAAAGGAACATAATCCATCATTAATTGCCGTCAACGATTGGATTCATCATCCTCCTTTTACAGCACTAAAGGTTACGCTTGTGTCGAGTGACTCGACACAACTACAGTTTGTAACTTGTTGTACTAGGCTAACCCCGCCACCATTATGTTTTATTTTACTTTAGCATTGCTAATCAGCATTATTATGGTTTATTGTTTGGCAGTCTTCTTGTGTACTGTTACTATACTGTACTTCGTTCTACTACTGCTTCCAGAGTCTCTCTCAGGTGACTGACTGTCTCATTTTCTTTTTTTGCAAATGCTACTGCCAGTGTCTACTACTACCACCACAACCATGCCATCTTGGGAAACCAAACCATCATCACCATGCAGCCATCGCTGTGCCTAAGTTTAAACATCAATCACAGGTAAGAGAAGCTTGGGGGAGGCATAATTATTAATGGAAATTAATTGATTCATTAATTCACACACCCACGCCCTTGAGTCCAGTTGCAGACTGCATAGACTAGGAGGAGAGACTGACAGTATTAGTAGGACAAGTCACTCAGTGAGGGTACCGCATCTATCTGTTCGTGTCGTGTGTTACAAAATTGGCAGATTATTTAAATCAAAAACTGGCTGCGGCCCTGCAGCAGCAAAGGAAGGAAACCGTGTGATGTCAAAGAGTAACTCCCCACAAAACATTTACATTGTATGTAAAGTTTAAGTATAAATATAATGTAATCCCCTAACAAAATAAACTATTGTAAAAAATCCCACCACACCTGACCCACCCCTCTCCCTAACCCCAACTAATGTCCAAAAAGATAGTCCAAACAATGTCCGTTGAATTCAAAAATTGTCCATAATAAATAATAAATATAAACCCCAACTTTTCCCCAACGTAGCCCAATGCCCACCCACCAAAAAAAAGAATAAAAAAGGGGCAATCCAACGTGATCTCAGTCTATCGGCGGGCTCGCTGTCTCTTAAGGACCTCCTTTACCTACTTCTCTAGGCGCGCCATTCGGAGGAGCACGCAGCACTTAAAAGCTCGGCAATTGCATCCACAGGGGGGGGCAGTAGTGCTGGTTGTAGTGCGGTGGGCGGCTGCCAGACCGCGGCGCCGTACCACTCGAGGGGCCTGGCTGGGGCCCGGGGCATTGGAGGAGGCTGCAGCTGCTGCCGCCTCCTCCTCCTCCTCCGCCAGAGCCACCGATATTCATTTCGGATGGCCTCAAGGTTCCGGCGCCGGGCCATGGTTGCCAACTCCTTCCTGTCTGGTCTTGCTTTTCGTTGGGAAGGAGTAGCTATATCAAAAAAGAAAAAAGACTATTGTAATACTGTTAGCAAAACAGTAACACAAAATTAATTCTACACATAGTGGCACAGTAGCACTAGCAAGCACATGACATAACATTTGTGGTAGTATGGACTCGAGTACAACAGTTTTCTTCTTCTCTCTTGTTTAGCTAAATTAAATAACCTTGTTGCAGCCGGCATGCCAGCTCAGTCAGCTTGCGTCCAAGACAAACATACTCGTGACGCAGACTCACATTATTTTTATTTACTACTGTCTGCAGGTGGGGAAGCTGACTACACAATCATCTTATTTTTTTCTATTATGGGTGGCACTGGCCATACTCTCTGTTACATCAAGGCCAGGGCAACTGCTCAATTTCACTTTCACCCTGCCTACTACAACAAGGCAGATGATATCTTATCCAAATGATCATTGCTTATATATATGTATGGGACGACATGAGGTACTTTGTTTTGATTGATTGTGTAACCGGTTAGTAACTAACAATCCATGCAGCCGATAGGCCACCCATGGCAGGCTGAAACAGTCGAAAATAAATTCACATCGGTAGTGAGTGGGCATCGGAGTCGGAGGGAGGCGCTTGATAACATACATTACATACACAAAATATGCTGTGCTTGCAAAATACTGTGAGTCAAGGGAGTATTCTGAACATACAAATTCTATTCTCCTTGGCTTTGCTTGCTACTCTGGCGCGGTTCCTTTTACATTCTCTTCAAAGACTCGTCTTCATCCAGTGACAGTCTCCACCTATGCTATGATGAATACCATCCAGCCATCCATCCATTCAAAGTAAACATGTCTATCATTCTTCTTAACCTCCAACAAACCTTAGTTTGTTTTAACAACAACAAACATTTATTATTTTTTTTGTAAAGCACCACCCATGCGTCCTTCCTTCCTTGCCTTTGAGTTTGACCCATGAAACACCCCGGAGGATTCTTGCTATCATCCATACAGTTTCATCCACCCAGGCAGGCATCTTTTCTTCTTTCACCTTCCACCCACCCTTCAACCACCCATGCATCAGATTCCTTCCTATCAGCCACCTATGCATGCATCCCACGTGGCACGTATCCTTCTCTGCCAGTCATATATATTTACATCTCGCCCGTCCTTCCTCCTTCCATCCTTCTTTCCCTTTTCGTTCAACCCATCCATCAAGGTCGTCTGACTCTTAGTCTTCTCCATAAAACTTTCCGAGCTGAGTTGAAGTCAGATTGAAGAGGCCATTAGTTACTCAACTACTCCCACAGCTAATGCTATTGCTCTAATGCTAAGTAAAGGGTGTCTTCTTCTTCAACCGTTGTTCACAACAACTTAGTCTCTCTCAACATATAGTGTACACCCTTGCAGCGAGTGTGTAACTATTGTCAATAAGTAAGGAATATAAGTATAACTTACCACCGCCCGCAACTGTTGCTGCCTCACCCACCCCTGTGGCAGCTGCTGCATCCGCTGCTCCCTCCTGGCTGGCGTCGCCTGCCCCGCCGCTGGCCCCGGCACTGGTGGTCGGTACGCCTAGAAAAAACATTACACATTTTTTAGATGCCATATACGCCTTCCCCTATTTATTCTTTTTCACTAGCAAGATTGAAAAAATTGCTAAAATACATACATATTCCACATACATCACTAGTACAAACTGGGTACTAGAGTAGAGTAGACACTAGTAGGAGTATGTCCTATCCTAACAAAAATAGTAAAATATCTGGTTGGGCATTTTGTTGGTGGGAATTGTCAAAGCCTATCAAGATTAAGAAGACTGGAAGAGGACAACCCAAAGGACTGGACTCAGTGGCTAGAGCTATTGGTGAATCTGAGCTTTAAAACCTTTTAAATAAAAATTAAGAGTGGCCAAATGGGCAAGCTTAGCTACAGACAGACTAATGTAGTAGTACAGAGAGTCAGAGCAGAGGCAGGGATAACAAGAATTTAGAAACAGATAGTCTAGATCGAAGAAGATTTGGTAAAATAGAATTAGGAAACGGAAATAATAGTTCGAAAAAAATAAGGTGCAGTAAAAGTTAGGGGAATATAATTATTAATATTAACAGGAGGAAGACTTACTGGGGACAGCAGCAGAGCCCTCGGTAGAGGAGCGGTCCTGGTCCTGGCCCTGACGTTCTCCATCTGCTCCCGCCGACTCCGACCCCGTCTTCTTGCCCCTGGGTGCTGATCATGTAAGATATAATAACGAAAGAGACAAACATTGATGATCGGTGTGAAACAAATAAAATATTTTTTAAAACGCTCCAAAAAACATTTTTGGAAACAATTGCAATAAAATTGACCTTTCTAATCTGATCGACTGGTAGTATCGCGGGATTCGCGGACCGTCTAGTTATAATTTATGAACACTAATCCAGTGTTCCATTCTGATGCCATAATACTACGCCTAAGTACCACATGGCCTAGCCCACCTATTCAGATGGGCCAATTGTTCACTAAGTCTGCATTTCCATTTATTTTAGTCCTCAAAAATGCATAGATGGAGGACACATGCATAAATTTTTGCATACACCAAATTGTTGGTTGGTTGCTGCTGATGTTCTGCTAAGCCTATTACTCACTCACTAAACAAACTACAAAAGGTTCTGCTAAGGACTGGAGTAAGCAGCACTCAGCAGCACGTGACGTGAGTCACGTGACAGAGGATGCGTCACGCAGACCACTTAAAAATTACCAACTAATACTAAGTTACTAAGTAACTAAACTACCAATCCACCACTATCTTAGTGACAGGAGGACAAAGGAAGGACTAGAGTCTCTCTAGCATTACCTAACTTAAGTTCTCTAAAGTAAACTCTTACATAATCAGCCCAAGCGAGCGCAAAGTTACAAACAAGTGAGATTAGTAGTGCCGAGCACCTGTGTCTAGAAGAATAACAATCACTAAAGATTTTTAAACTTAATTTACCTGCAATGTAAGCAGCAGCATTCTTGCTATTCGGGAAAAAAATTATATTCGCAATAACAGTAACACAGTCTAGAGAACACACAATAGTATTAGCTACTCACCAAGCCCCACGACCTCGACACCTAGCAGGTCCAGCAGGTCCTGCTCCCGGTCCAAGATGTCTGACCACCGGTGGGTCAGCTGGTTATGGGTGCGCCGGACCCCAGAGCAGCGAAACACTGCCCGGCGCACCCTCTCCAACCGGCGGTGACGCTCCTGGGTAGTGTACCCAGAGCCAGGCCTGCCGCCTGCTGCCAAGGTCAAGGGGAGGTGGCGCTGCACAAAAAAAACAAGGGCGGCCACCTCCGCCTCGCTGAATAGGGACCGGGCCTGCACCCCTGCAGGGCGCAGTCTGCCGCAAGGCAGGCGGCACTTGGGCGCAGGCGCCTTGCCCTTGGAGCCGGTTTCCTTTCCCTTAGCCATGGTCTGGGGTGGGCGGGGGGGCAGAAAAGAAAATTTAGCAGGAAAAAATAAAGTTAGGGGAAGAAGTAGAAGAGTAAAGAAGGAAGTAATATAAAACAGTAGAAAAGTACAAAAAAACGCAGTAAAACTAGAAATAAAATGCTAAATATAGACTTAGGGACAGAGAGGGATAGATAATAAATAAAAAAGATCAGAAAAACAGTGTAAAAAACAAAGGATTGAAAAGATTGGAGAGGGATTGAAAAACAGGCCCCAGAACCATGCAAAAGATAGGAAAACAAGATGGCCGCGCCCATTGGCGACCGCGTCAAGTTCGCACGATATTTCCCCCGAACACGTCATCCGCGTTGCCGAACTTCAAATACATCTCGCGAGCATGCGGAAACAAGCAACTCCGCATGCTCGCGTAGCGCTGCAGAGATTTTGTGCTTCTTCGCGTAGCCTCGCGTAGCCTCGCGTAGCATGGCTACGCAAACTTCGCCCAGGGTTAGTGCTGAGGCAACTGCCTCACAGCCTTTTTCTATTTTTATATTTTCCAGTAATTACACATATAAATAAAGGAAAAATGTGTGTATTATAGAACACAATTAAAAATAAATACATTTTCTTTGGAGGATTGAAAACATCCTAATATATTAAAAGTCATTCCTCCCTGGCATCTTTGTGGTTTTCCTGTGTTCAAGGACCCGGGGTATAGATTTTTTTTCCCTTCTGCTTTCCTTTATTGTGTGTGCATCCTTTAGTGTGACCAACACAATGAAGCACTTGCAGTAGAGACCTCTGACCTCTCCCTCTTCCTCGGAGGAGAGATATCGTCATGGAGGAAGAAGTAATGGCCTGAAATGAAAATCTCCTGCAATTTCCGTCCAAGAAAAATCTTCAGGAGATGGTCAGATCTTTATCCAAGGCCTATAATCACCAATATAACAAGGACTCTCCCGCTAGTCATTCTCCACTTTCTTTAGAAAAATCTTATGCTTCTTTCTACTCTCCTTTCTCATGTTTCTCATGGGCCTCTCCTAATTATGAGGAGGAAGAGACTGGTTTTCCAGAACTCTTCAACTCACAGGGAACAGTATTTTTTTAAGTAATATCTGATGCTGATAATTTCTTACCTCTCTTCTAAACTGCAACTTCTGGTACAAGATGATCAACCTGGCACAAGTGGGGAATGGTTCAGACAGTCCCAAAGGCCTTTCCTCCCTACACTTCTTATTATTCCTGCCATTAAGGGTCTTCTTAAGAGAGAATGGAAGGATCCAGATAGAGTGTTTCTACTCAGATTCATGGGCAAACTGTATCCTCTAGCAGAGGGTGAGACTGAGCAGCCACAGTCATTAGATGCTGATCCTCATTTGGCAAATCTTGTGGGTAAACCAGGTGTCTCCAACCAGTCGATTGTGAGCTACTAGTAGCTCCTAGGCACCTTCGGAGTAGCTTGCAGCCTTGAGTTCATTTGCTACTAAGCACAGGTTCACATTTTCCTTTTAAAGTTGAGGCAAGGCTGTGTTTATTTTACATTATTATCATCAGGCTGCAGATAGCAGGGCCTGATAATGAGCAGTGCTCTGTCAGATTTATGACCCAGGCTGTGGCTGGGGCACAGAGGTGAAGAACTGAAGCACTGAGGTATTTAACTCTTGAATAAAAGACCTTGTCAACTCAATATTGAAGTGTGAGATGTTTCTGAATGCTTTTAAATTGGAGGAATTGAAAATGAAAAGTTACCTTAATGATTGAGTTAACGCTTCATTTTAATTTTCTCCCATTTCAAAGTGTCACACTTACAAACAGCAGGCCTCTTACTTTTAATATACAGTAAATACTGTGGCATATGTAGAACTGAAAATACATTCATTTTGTAAATGGGAGAAAGTTAAAGTGCAGAAAAATGTTCCATATTTTGAACATTTCTGCAGAACATTTTTCTGCACTTTAAATTTCTCCCATTTAATAAAGAATTGTTCTATGTTTGTGTTATACATAAAACTGGGCATGGGGGTGTCTGGTAACAGTGTGTGAGTTGTTTAGCCTACAGTAGCTCACGATGATTTTCACTGATCAGAAGTAGCTCTCACTACAGAAAATGTTGGAGACTCTTGGGGTAAAGCATCTCTTCTGACAGAGGATATTGTGATGTCAGACCCTGTTGATAAAAAGGTGGAGAATTTCCTGAAGAAAGCCCATGATGGTCTTACTCTGGCAATGACATCCAAAATATTAGCTGTTTAAACCTCCCAGTCCTTAGTTCAAGACTTTCAAACCTTATCTTCCAACATTCAGAAGAGAGAGGATTGCCCTCAGTTACGAAGGCATATGGAATCCAAACAAAATTCTTGTTGGATGTGGTGTTTGTTAACTTAAGAGCTTCCGCCATGGCTTCAGCAAGTGCAGTTGCTGTATGACATCATCTGCATTTGAGTCGGAAAGTAGATGCTGTTCCGAAGAATTGTCTTTAAAAAATACCTTATTCTGGTAATAGACATTTTGGTGAAGAATTGGAGGTTGTGCTTTGCAAGGCTTTCTAGAGCCAGAAGCACACCCAGCCTTTCTGTCACAGACCAAGATCTTGGGAGGGTGGTAGAAGAAAGTCTGATCACTACGAGAAGAGAAGAAGTGATTTCTTTCACAACAGATCCAATTTTCATCCTAAACAGGTTCAATCATAACCCTTCCTTCTGTCAGTCCTCAGGTGAGAAGAGAAATACCAAGCAGAATTCCTGACTAGTCCAAGATGCTGTCAGCTCCAGTAGGGGATTGTTTGGTCCACTTCTAGCAACAATGGGGAGCATGGATTTCAGACTAGTTTGTCCTCCAAATCATTTTCCACTGCTATTTCATGGATATTTCCCAACATTGACCCCTTGGCCAATGTAGAAAAAAGGAACACTCTTAAGGAAAGCATATCTTTGCTGATAAATAAGGGCAGTATTCTTCCTGTTCCTTTTCAAGAGAAAGGGTTAGGATGTTTTTCCATAGTGTTCTTCAGTCATCAGACAAATTCAAAATGATGATAGACCTAATATTTCCCAACAAGTTCATTCCCATAATTCATTTTTTGTTAGTTATTTTTGCAGTTTTATATAGCGTGAACTTGACCCAAAGGTATGCGAGCGCTTTACATGAGCACCAGTTACATTACACAAGGGCACATTCATTCTTTGTAGGCACAGAGAGATGAAGTGATTTGCCCAAAATCACAGGATGTTAAGCCGATGCCGAGACTCGAACCCAGTTCCCCAGTTTCAAAGTCTCAGCTCTGGCCATTATGCCACATCCTCTCCCCAGATTTTTAGATAGGTTATTCAAGATGAATAACCTTCAGCAGGCCATTCCCCTTATTTCCAGGGGAGAATTCTTAACCAAAATTTATTTACAGGATGCATACCTACATATATCAATTGCTCACTCTCCATAGCGGTTTCTCAGGTTCACAACTGGGAACCAACATTGGCAGTTTTGAGTTTTTGCCTTACGGGTAAAATGTCATCCCAGGGTCTTCACCAAGGTCTTATCTCCTGCACTGTATCTCCTTCACAGTCAGGGAGTGATGATCCATTTTTACTTCGACAACCTTTTCATTCATTCTCCTTCTCGGGAACAGACTGTAAGGGACACCACCTTTGCTGTTCAGACTCTCCAGAGATTTGGGTTCTTAATTAACTGGACAACATCACCGCTCACTCCATCCTAGAACTTACAATACATAGGAGCATTGTTCGACACAACCTTGGGGATGGTATCTCTACCAGGCAATCCAGGAATTCAAGCAAAATCAGAAGCTTTGACAAGAGAATAGCATCAGGTCCAGGGAGATGTGGTATTTATTTTATAATAAATCCTATTATTTACCATGGCATGTCGTCTCGTAGAGGTTCAACAATCTAAGTTCCCTCTATGTTCCTCTCTATCTCTCCCTCTACAGGCTGCATTTCTTTTTAGTGTGACATGAGCCAGTTTCCATCTATGACAGGTGGTACTTCATATCCTGTGTCATTGGGTTGCCCCCCACAAGAAATAAGAGTATCCAATTCCAGCGATTCCATCAATTCAAGACAACCTTCCTTGGTGGATGATGCTCTCAACCCTGGACCAAGGAATTATGTTTGCCTATCTGAAACCAGTAATCATGACCTCCAATGCCAGCAGCATGGGCTAGTCCTGGACACCCAGATAACACAGGCATTTTAGGAAAGGTCAGAGACGCTGCAGGACATCCAACTGTAAGGAGTGTTTGTCAGTCTGGAAGGTAATACAATTCTTTGCAGACCACCTCAAGGGATAAAAGCTTTGTTGATCCGCACCAATAATGTGGTGACTGTGTCTTACCTAATTCATACAGGTTCCAAAACCCTCAACCAATTAATACATCAGATTTGTTTTTGGGCCAAACACAATCTTTTATGCCTGAAATCTGTTCATATCTGGGGAGTTTTGGATTCTCACACAGCTTGCAGCTCTCCTCAGCAGTCTGTCCCCTCTCACAGGACTTTGTTCTCATTTTTTTTATTTTTAAGAGGTGGTTGTCTCTCAGGTAGATCTTTTTGCAACTCATCAGAATTCCAGCTTCCGGGATTCATCTCAAGGCAAAAGGATCAGGAGGTATTGGGAGAAGATGCTTTGACCTGTCTCAAGCCAAGAGGCCTTCTCTACACCTTCCCTCCTGTTCTTCTGATTCTGATCTGAGACTTCAGAGGGAATCAGTGGAAATACTTATAGCATTACCCATTTGGACAAGGACACCATGGTTTCCTCTTCTGCTGCATTTGCCTGTAGATCACTAATGTATTCTTCCCTTGACTTTATCTCCTCTGAGTCACCCTCTTTTATCACTGAACACCACAGCCTGCTTAAGACTATCGGTATGGAGACTGAGAGAGAGGGTTTGCTGAACAAAGGTCTTTACAGTTCTGTCTTTGACACTTTCCAGGCCTCTAGAAGAAGTTCCAATAATAGGGCTCAGAGTCATGACTGGACCTCTTTCGATAATTGGTATTGGAAAGCTTTGTCTTAAGTTCAAACTTCAGCAGCAGATATCCTTTAATTCCATCAAGACTGTTTTGACAATAGATTATCTTTGTGTACACTTATGTTACAATGGCCTGAAGACATTCAGATCTCCTTGGGGTGATGTCTCATGTATAGATCCTCTGCTTTCAAAGCTTTTTAAGGGTTTTGACCATTTAAGACCGAGGGTTACAGATTCTTACCCTACTTGGGATTAACACCTGGTTTTAGCATTTTAACAGAAGGCTCCCTTGGAACCATGTGAGAAGGTGTCTGACAAATTCCTTATCCTCAAGGTCTTTTTCTAGTAGCTGTCACTCCTGCAAGAAGGCTGGGAGAACTGGGTGCTGTTGACACCCTTATCTAAGAATTTTTGAGGGTCAGGGTATTCTTTCTTTAGGCCTTAAGTTCCTCCCCAAAATAAATTTAGCCCTCCACAGAGACCGCAAGATTATCCTTCCTTCTCTTCTGTCCGATTCCTTTCACTCAAATCCTTTTATTCATCATCTGGATGTTTTGAGAGCTGTAAAGATTTATCTGGAAAGCTGAAATCAGAAAACCTGACAGTCTGTTTGTTAGTTTTAGCCCTACAAAAGAGCTAAGAAATCATCTATTTCCACATTAGGGAGATGGGTAAAATATCCTTGGCATATAAGGACTGCTGTAAAGAACTCCCAGGTGCATTTAGGGCTAATTTCCCCAGGAAAATGGCAGCTTCCTGGGAAGAGGTTTCCATTGTGGATATCTGCTGAGCTGCCTACTTGGGCCTCCCCTTCAACTTTTAACTCACACTATAGGTTGCATGTGGCTCAGGGTTCTGAGTTAGCTACAGGATAAGAGCTCACTAAGAAATTCACGTCAACCTAAGTAGTCAGTTTTTCCCTGTTGTTAAATATGTGGTTTTTTTGTGTTGACTGACTGTCACACTTTTTAGCAGCAAAATATATACTAATAATTTTTGGGGTATTGTGCGCTTTATTTGTGATAGATTCTCTTTCTTCTATTGGCTGATGAAGCCTTCTCAGCTTGGGTAATCCTCAATAAGAAAGGAATGCGGCAAGGGAGGAAAAGAGGAGGAATGCCTGGATTACTTAATGGTTCTCTTCATTACTCAAATTTTTCCTTATGTGTGCTAGTACTTATGACCCTCTGCCCCACCCTACGTCCTTCATCAGTACAAGAAATTGGGTTATTAGTTGAGTGGGGTAGGTATTCACCTCAAGTAATAATCACAATCCTTGTCAGGGTGAAACCACTAAATTAATCTGAACTCAACCTCCTGGTAGCAATGGCACAGAGCTGACAGGCTTAAATTAAAGGCAATGTGTAAAGTATTGATACAGTAATAAAACATTGATTAAGTTGAAATGCAAAATAATAAAAATTCCAAAAGAAATGAGAAAAATAGAGTAAAATGTAATAAATAAAATTACAAGGATCCGATAAGGGAAACCGGAGATATGAGTTTTTAAAGTTTTATGTAGAAATAGCACCAAGAAGCAAAGTGTGCCGATGACAGTCAGTGATCCCTGTAGAACAGGACCTAGTCACAATTTGATACTGACCATGATGAGGCGCAGGTCAGACACACTAACCAGTTTCCTCCTGGTCAAAGATTTTACCTTCTGACTTTAGTTCTTTAAACCCCAATCTACCACAGGAATACACTTCGAAAGCCACTCCAGGACTTAAGTGGTGGCACTTAGAAACTCACAGGGTAGCAGGCAGATGACAACAGGAGAGTCCAGTCTAGGTGCCCTTGGTCAGATGGGCAGTTGCAGGAAAATGCCTCTTGTAGCTTGTTGTGTCCCTGTAGCTTAACAGGTCAGCCTTGTGACCCTCCGAGTCTACTTCTTTGCTTTGGGTACAAGAGAGAGAGAAAGCAGGTTTAGCCCTCCAGAGCTCTCTCAGGTTGCAGACAGCAGGTCCAGTCCTCTTCTTATTTGCCTCTGTTCCAGGAGTGCTCTAAAGTTGATGCCTGGAGGTGCTACATTTATGCCTTGCACAAACTAGTGGATGAGAATGACCTCTGGGAACGCTCTAACCAATAGGATAAAGGTTCCCTGGGCATTCTCAAGATTACCAAAGTTTTCAGCCACATTAATCTTGGGCTGGGAATGTGTCTGGAGAGTATACAATGGTAATCCTGGTGTCCTCCCACATATGACACTAAAATCCAGTTTTAGGAAGCCCCTGTAGCCCCATCAAACTCAGAGACAGAAATCTGGTAAATCAAAGCTGAGCCTTCAGCTACCAGACAGTGGATACACAGAAAATGCTTTGGCATTCTGTTTCCTTCCTTTGAAGTGTGCCCCAAAGGTTATATTTAAACCTGGAAGACTGTCAAAGCTGCTGTGACACTATAATGCCAAAAGAGGCCGACTGTGATTGGAGCCTGTGTGGCTGGGAAGACAACAAAAGGACCCTGCCAAAGTGTCAGCTAACATTTGCCTGTGACAAGGGAGGCCTCTTTGAAGTGTGCACAAAGTGTCATATGGAAAGCCCCAGCAGACCTGTCAAGCAGTATGTGACATTCAAGCAGGACTTGACTCCTCCCACCCTCTCCTTGCTTAGTATATCAGGTTCAGATGGGTCATCTCTACCCATTCAGCCTATTGTTTGCTCTTGTGAGCAGTTAACACCTCACTACAGACGAGCCATCAAGCTGCCAGCTGACAGTTGAATACTTACAGAAAGGTCTCTAGAGGCTTTAGGCAGGCAACAGGTATATTTTCTAAAGTACCTTTTCTGTAAAAGTTAGACAAAATTTGACATTAACCTTTACATGTCCTACTTTTTTACATCACACCTTTTTATTAACTAATTTTTCAATCAGAATACAATGATATGTACAAATTTATTGGTTTCGATCAACCAAATATGTATCAAAAGAAGTCCATAGAGCAGACTCTGTTTTCATAGGGGTTACTCTAGGCAGATCATATCTAAGGCAAAGCATAGGATTCATCAAGTTAAACGCAAAGATCTCTTACGGAACAGGCACAACCCGGGAAGGAACAGCAAGGTAAACAGAAAAACAAAACCTGCGCTTGTTGTTCCTTTCAGTGCGGCTAGTCCTGACTTACATAGGATCCTACACAGGCATTGGCACATCTTAAGAATGGATGAGACATTAAAGAAGACCATCACGGAAAAGCCAAACATTGTACACAGTCGAGGGAAGACACTTAGACAGACCCTTTGCCATAGTTATCTGAAACCCAAACTAGCAACTACATGGCTTCCAGCTTTACCAAATGGTTTTTATAAGTGCGGTCAATGCAATATGTGCTGCCTTGCTAAGAATAAACTGACAGAGTTTCAGTACAACACACAAAAAAATACACCATCAAAAATTTCATTAATTGCAACTCGAAACATGTGGTTTATTGTATCGTATGCTTTTGCGGTTTGATCTATGTGGGCAGCACCATCCGACCCTTAAAGGAACGGATCCAGGAACATGTACGGGCCATTAAAAATAAGAACACAGAATACCCCTTGGCAGTACATTATAACAGCATGCACACAGAAGAGGGCCAAATGAAAATCTCATTTCATGGGATTGAAACACTAACAAATGTCGGAAGAGGTGGGGACAGAACCCTACACCTAAGACAACTTGAGAGTAGGTGGCTTAGAAGACTTAGGGCTGTGGACATGGGCCTCAATTTAGATAGGGAATTACATACTTTCCTATAAAGAAGAGCTTGACTGATATTTTGATAAAAGCTGTTTATACGTCAATGTTTTGCTGTTTTGCAGTATGATCCCAATGCCCAAATCATCATCTATGTCTATAATGCAAATATAGCAAACCCATTATATGTATAACGATCAGATAGCAATGTTCATGGGCTAAAATGTTATGTGAATGTGCTTTTAAATCTATGCTATTCAGGACAATTAAGAATAACATCTTGCGATCCTTCTTGGTAATGCTCTTCCTCTCCCCACTGTTTTGATCTTTTATTTGTTTTTCTCAAATACATCTTTGTCGAAATGTGTAGAGACCTATGCACTTATAACAACATGGAGCTATTGTTTTTCCTCGCTATACCAATCCTACTGATTATGACTGTTGTACTAATAAGGTTTTTCGGGACTGTTAGACAATATTGTGCTTTTGTCTACACTATAAGAAAAATTGTGTGTCCATGCAGTTAGTTTCTAGGAAGGTCAAAATGAAAAATGAAAAAATCCCCACAAAAGTGGGTCTCCCTCACACTGGGTGTCTCGTACTCTATTCTCTTTGTCTTTTCTCTTTTACGTAATATACATATTAGATGTTTTACATATTTAGCCTCTCAGTTCTTTCCCCACCACTCAGTAATGGCGACTGTGCTGAATAATAGGAACGTTTACATTCTCCTCGTTTCATTTTTTGGGTCTTAAATGTTGGGTGTTTTTGACATCATATTGTCGGGAAGGATTTTCTGTCTTTTCGTCCTTGTTGTTTTTTTTTTTTCGTTAGGCATGTATGTATTTAGTTATGACGCATTTTTAGCCCCCTATCTTTTTACCACTTAGAAATGACGACCGTGCCAATTAGTAGAAGTGTTCTCATCCTCCTCTTTTTATTTCTACTATCTCGTGTCTTGGATTTAAACGCGGGTTTCCGGACAGTGTTTGACTATTGTCGGGACTCTTTTACTCTGCAGACTGGCCTTGAACGCAGGTAATTTTTGGGATTGTGTATGGAATATACTTATTTACTTTTGGTGATGTAAGAGTTAGATGGATTCGTAATTGTATTTCTAAATCTTTCTGTTTTCTATGCAGGTGTATCAAGACCTGCTTGAACAGATAAGATATGTAGCGGTAGTGATGTCCATTTTTTCTCCCTGCTACAGGTAACTGTTAGCTACGACTTGTGTTGATGTATTTCTTGAATGTTGGATTGTAAGTTGTTACAGGGATTGGGTTCCCTAGCTTGCAGACGAATAAGGTCTATATCTTATATTAGCGGATCGTTAATAACTTAGGGTGATAGCTTCTATATAGTAAGCTTGGCCATGCACGGAGGGTGTTTTACGTGATTGCAAAATGCAGTGGTAGCTATTTTTAGAATTTGGGTGTGTATATATTGGTTTAGTCACACCCAATTTGTTTTCATGTCCAGTGGTGTGGTGGCCCATAAACATAGGATTCAGAGGGTTAGCAGTTTTATATATATTATATTTATCTTACATAGATCCTTTTTCATGTTATTTTCAATAGGCATCTTGCTCTTTATACCCATTAGGTGATACACCGTTAATACGGGTTGGTACCCTTCATATGGAAGAATACGTTTTATATACTGAAATCCCTTTTTTATTGAACTTAGGTAAGACACAGCTTATGTTTTTGCGTTCATAAGGCTGCGGTCAGTAGGTTGTCTATATCTTTACTTATTCATCTATCGATCTTTTATTTGGTAGTGGATTCCATCTCTTACTATTTCTTTTTGGCATACACATTTTCATCTGGTTCGCCATATGATTTGCCGTTTACTAGTATGCCGTGTATGTACTTTATTTTAATTCTCCAATCTGGAAATGAGGATCTCTATCCTCGGAGTATGGTTGCTCTTCCACTCTACACACGGATGGATAAAGTGAAGTTTCTACCACTTTGTCTATCTGTTTCTGCAACACATCACGTGGTGCTCTGTCTTTGTATGGTGCTAGTTGCGGGTGCTCTTCCTTTTGTTTGTTTCACTATCTTCGGAGTCAAATGTTTATACGGTTAACAGTGTCACTGTCACCTTCTTCACATTCGGATTTTAACCTAGTTTTTATTGTGTATATAGTGATATTGATTTTTGATACACTGTTTTTAACTGTAGAATTAACATTGTTTGCAGCCTTGAGAAAGTCCTTTTGGACAAAACACGTGTCGGCTGCCCTTTTCGGAAATCGGTTTTGATATGAAATAAAGGATTTACCAAGGAAAACAGAGTCTGCTCTATGGACTTCTTTTGATACATATTTGGTTGATCGAAACCAGTCGTACAATATCTGGACTTCTTGGTGTGCCTCGGCATTTTGTGCATTGTGTACTTCAACTCCAGGTGGGCGGCTGCTTCACCTTGAGAGTTGATTTTGCCTCCTGTCGGCAGAGGGAGGTTTTTTTGCCTGGAGAGCACCACAACTTACTAAAATCCGGTGAAGCTATTATCCGACGAACAAAGGGTATAGATGTGCATGTGAAAAATGGCATTTCTGCTGTGTTTTTTTGTGTAATGAGTATATGTACAAATTTATTGTTATGGAGAGGCTATAGAGTGATAGTTGAGAGTGAGGAGGAGAGCATAATGATTATTGTTCATGTTATTCTACAGCAGGTGTCTCCAACCAGTCGATTGTGAGCTACTAGTAGCGCCTAGGCACCTTTAGAGTAGCTCGCAGCCTTGAGTAAATTTTTAACTAAGCACAGTTTCACATTTTCCTTTTAAAGTTGAGGCAAGGCTGTGTTTATTTTACATTATTATCATCAGGCTGCAGATAGCAGGGCCGATAATAAGCAGTGTTCTGTCCGATTTATGACTCAGGCTGTGGCTGGGGCACAGAGGTGAAGAACTGAAGCACTGAGGGATTTAAATCTTAAATAAAAGACCTTGTCAACTCAATATTGAAGTGTGAGAACAAAATGATGTTTCTTGATGCTTTTAAATAAGAGAAATTTAAAATAAAAAGTTACCTTAATGATTGAGTTAACTCTTCATTTTAATTTTCTCCTGTTTCAAAGTGCCACACTTACAAACAACAAGCCTCTTACTTCTAATACCTAGTAAACACTGTGCCATATGTAGAACTGAAAATACAAACTGTAAATCACGGGGTGTGCTGTTCCTAACAGAAGGAAGGGAGAGGGGTTTTTGGGGGTTGGAGACCCAAACGGGAAGGGGACTATAAGGAGCAAGGGCCCTCACACACACCGGGGTTGTCATGCTTCATCATTGGACAGCTCTTCGTTGGGCTGGCGCTGCAATGCCCAATGGGCCACGATGGGGGGCTCTTTGCCAAAGATCTTTTCCCTCTGATCTTAGGCGTTGATGAAGGGGGTGGGTGTGGGAAATGTGGTGTATATACAAGAGTGAGAAGAGTGTGGGGTGAATACATTTAAAAATAACTATGGGAACTAGCTACACTAACTTTAATTAGCAAGTTCCATGTCATGATTAAAACCTGTAATACTTGCACAAAGAGATTATAATAGTCTCGTCAAGCGTTTTGAGTAAGGATAATGGTCAACATGTGTCATGCCCTGTTGTGTCATAAAGATTGTGGCATTTCTTCAGGACCTAGATACCCTACTTGCTACTCATAGAGGGGTGGTTCGTATATATGTGTGAAAATGTAATAATCCATGCCCTCACCAAAATACATGAACTGCAACAAGGTTTCTCCTGAGTAGGGACCTAAACAAAGAAGGGGGACAAAAAGAGGGGTGGGGAGGAAGGGGGAAGGGGAGGGGGAAGAGGGGACGGAAGGGGAAGAGGGGACGGAAGGGGAGGGGGGAGAGAAGGGGCAGGGGGAAAGAAGGGAAAGGAGGGGGAGGGGGCGGTACAATCAAGTAGGGGATATTAAAATACCTCCAATGATCCCTGTCGGCGGTGAAGGGTTGAGCTCACAATCCTATCACTTAAACTGTCTGTATAGTACAAGGGTGTCAAACATCCAGATACTAAGGGGAGATAAAGAATATGATAGAAAAGAAATGAAATCCCCAGATCGAACTGTGCATGTTAGTCGATCCTACCTCATGAGGGGTCTGTGGGTCACAGGTCTATCAACATCAAGTCACCCCCAAGTGGGGTATAATAGACAAATGGAAGCAAAAGATTCGACCTGGTGTCCTAACAGCAACTCGTCCCTCAATACAGGCTGTTCTCACAACTCATGGTGTGAGATAACTAGGGTGGATATGTCCTAATTCCGGTCCGGGGGACTGCCAGACATTATGTGCTAAGAGTCAGGCATTCTTGTGGGGGTTAGGTGCTACGAGAGCCTGACAACCCACTTGCACCCCCACTGGGGAACGTTCCTGCCCTGCATGGTGCTCTAGGGTGAGTGTAAAAGAGGGGTTGGGTGTACCTCTAATGTACTCCCTCGGTGCCAAGTGGATATCACCATTAAAAGGTAGCCTACCGTGGCTGCAGGGGAAGGGGCCAGAAGCTCCGGAGTCAGGGACGCTCACTGGCGTCATGACCGACTCCTGCAGGTAAACAGGAGAGCACGCTGTGAAGGAGCTGCGCGGTAGGGGATGAAGAAAGGAGCAGGAAAAATACCAGAGTATACTTACATCCGTCGGGGTCGTACTGTGCAACTGACCTACCCTCCATGGATCTGGGGAGGTGTAGGTCCCAGGAACGTATGTGGCTAAAAGGGCATGGCGAGGAAAAGGTGCCGGGTTAAAGGGCAACGTGGCCCAGGGTGAAGCTGGAATGCATGTCTGCATAGGCTGAATGTGGCGTAATGTGGGCGCCATGATGGAGGAGGAGAAACCCAGAAAGGAGTGCCTAGTAATTGGCAACTTGACCCGGTGGAATAATAGAACGCATGTTTTTAAAAGCGCTAGCTGGAGGAACGTAGAACAGGCGCCATGATGGGGAGAAAGAAAATTAAGATAGGTAATGAGCACCAACACGTTAATGGAACCACGGTGACGTAGGGGGCCCTAGAATTATGGGGGCCGTGAGAAATGGTATACTAGACGATCAGCTCATAGTACTAAAATGGGGGGTGGGGGAGAAGGGGTTTGGGGGGGTGGGGCTGGTGTAGCGTGGGGGGGATCAGAAAGAAAAGGAATATGACCCTGATGAAAGTGGAAAATAAATAGTACGGAAAGGTGGTGGTACCCTGGGTTTCGAAATGAGGCACAGGCTTGGCAGAAGACACCACTCTATTGTTGAGGTGGCAATAAAGTGAGACCTAGCTCTACAACCTAAAGTTTGATATTCTGACTGATAGGAAACCTGCTGATCATATTGAAAAAGAGGAGGAGAGTGTGCGGTTGTTACTGTTGCCATCGTACTGTTTTGCCCCAATGTGGGGCCGCGCCTCAAGGAGGATGGCGGGCGCTTCTACGGTGTCATGATGGTGGGGAGTCACAGTTTGACGAATTTATGTCGGGGGGCCCACTCCCTATTTTGTGTATTTCAATTTAATCACGTGTTCTCAACTGTTTATCAGTTCATGGCGTGCTACATTGGCCTAGGGGACTGCCTGTTTTCCCTGTAGACTAAGCAATTGAAAAAAAGTTCGGGGACCATTAAGCCTGAAACTGCCTCAGTGCACTGCCCTTTTTGTTTTTAACATACAAGACTTTCTTCAATTACATCAACAAATAATTCAATCATATAATGCCAGTACTCTTGTGTTTTTACGTTTTCTTATTTTATGATTGCTTCATCATCATATTCATCTTTACAGTGTTTCAACATTCCATTGCACTGATGACTAATACAATATCTGTAACATTTGATCTGTTTACATTACAATACTTATTAACACTCCTTCATTTTTTTACAGCATAATCATTTTCCATGAATTCAAATGTCAATTTTTTCGACGACTGTCATTGCCTGCCCTATGCATTTGGGGACCCAACGTCCCTTCATCAGGGGCCACTATAAAATAAATTAAGTAAATCAATAAACCAAGTCTTAATCAAAAAATTGAAATATTAAATCGATAGTTAACTCTCAGTGTTCAAAGGGAAACCTACTACACATGCCATAACCTCTTTCCCAGTTAATCATGCAATGTGTTCCAAAAACAATTCAATACTTTCCATGAGATGCATTAACTATAGAAACCCGATATGTTTAAGAACCATTCAATTAATTTCATAAGGTGCACCAACTTTGGAAACCCGATTAGTCAGCCGACCAGTTCGTGTCACAAACGTATGAGCGACCCTCTCCGTGATTGCTTAATATTATGCCATCTCCTTGACAACATGCAAAACATATTGACCCGTTACTCACGTCGTAGTGTATTTGACCAACGAACTCCTATTAGCAGCCTTTTGTCTGTGGGGTCTACCAGACCGTAATTTTATGCACCAGTATCTCACTAGAAAAACAAAATAGCCTTATTTTAAATGGTTACTTGAATCCCCAATTTTTTCAAATATTCTGGGCTGATTCCCTGTAGTTTACCTTTGTTGCATCAAATTGGCATACCCTGACGTTTTTGGTTGCGTTCCTCCCTATGAATGTAACAAATTGCCGTTTATCCAAGTCTTAGTGTGGTCTATTAAGGAGAAAACAACCCGTCTCTGTTCGTCCCAATTTCCCTGGTAACTCCTTTTCACCGACGCCGTACTTCCACCATATTCACAACTGCTTTTACCCCGTACCGATATGCCCCCCTTTTTAAATCAATAGCGGCGAAGGACTACCGACTCGTCATCTCCCAGTTTTTACGATCAATGGCGGCCATATTTAACGTGCTCTTGTCGTGCTCTATGACGGTTGATACTACGATTACTGAATATTACTGGATATGGTTATCATGATTCACATAATTTAAACCGATTTCTCTTGATACAGTCAGATACTCGATGTGCTCAATAGTGGTAATTACGTAATTAGACCTAACAACAATGACCTAGTTTGCATCAACAGCGGCGACGGACTCACCCCGCCTCGTATCCCCAATGTATACGATAAGCGGTGGCCATTTTAAGCATGCTCTTTACGTGGTCTATGATGGTTAGTGCAACATTTCTTGAATACTGCTGAATATAGTTACCATGGGTAACATAACTTTAACCGATTGCCCTTAGTGTAACATGATGTTCAATGTGCTCAACAACAGCGATGACCATTTATGAAGTCACAACCTCTAACCTTCGATGGTCCTCTAAGCATTAATTTAGTTATACATAGCATATGAACATTTCCATGTTGTTGTCTGTTTGAAAAAATTACAATATTTTCTGCTGTTACCATACCCCAATATACATCAATTAATGAATAACAAACTGATTTTGCAATATGTTCCACAACGATATTCCAACATGTACATGTAATTATTTATTTTCACTAGCCACCTTATCGTATTGCTGTCTGTGTATTATAATGTTTACTGCCTGCCATAATTTGGTTTGTGAAAAAGGAAAACTAAATCTAACTTCTGATGGTGATGTATGAGTTTACAGAAAGGTCACGGCTACAGAAAACAACTCATATTAAGTTTGTCATTTAGCCCCTGTGGAGTCATTGTTCTGAATTTTTTGATCCAGACAAATCTCTCTTTGTAATAAAGTTTTGTTCGGATAGCCTCCTGCTTTGGCAGTTACTTTTTCTAGAACTAAAAATCGCAATTGTGCTATGTTATGATGATGTTCAAGCCATTGGATAGCCAAATTGGGATTTTTATTTTCAGTTCATATTGTGCTTTTGTGCTCTGTGATTCTTGGTTTTACTTTCCTTTCGGTTTTGCCTATGCATAAAAAAGACAGCAGGGGCATTTAATGCAGTAGATGACGTTGGTATTGTTACAGTCCGCTGAGTGTTTAAGTGTCACAATTTCACCAGTCCTTGGATGAGTGATATTCTTGCTCACTTTTACATTGTTGCAATGGATGTAATTTTGGCATGCCCACTTGTTTGTTCAAATCATGTTGCATGTTTGTTTTCAATAATTCCTTAAGGTTTTGTGATCTGTCGTATGCAAAGATCGGACGATGGCTAAAAATATTTCGAAAGTCAGGTTCCGTTTGCAAAAGATCCCATCTTCGTAAAATTATTTGCTTGGTTTTCCTGGATTTGGTGGATAATTTGGAGACAAACACCATTTGTTCCTTTTTGGTTTCAGATTTTTTGTCAATAATTCTTGTCTGGTTTTTTTGAGAATCCGTTCTTCCGCTTTTTCTATTATAGGTTGAGGATAGTCACTCTGTGTATACTTGAGTTTGACCTGTTGGATGGCTGCTTTACATGACTCTGGTTGAGATGATATTCTCTTGGCCCTTATCATTTGTGAATATGGTAAGTTTTCACGCAATTGGGGTGGATGGAAACTGGAAAAATGCAAAGCATTATTTCGATTTGTCGGTTTAATATGCATGCTGGTGAACAGTTCATGTTGGATTTTTATCATTCCTTAAATCCTAAAACACTATACTGGTCTTACTAATAGTATGAGTGAATTTGATTCTTTCATTTCTGGTGTTGAGTTCCATTATGTTCTGCTTCAACTTGTCTTCTGTGCTTTTCCAAATTAAAAACAAATCATCTATGGATCTGCAAGAGAAGACTAGATGTTCATTCCATTCCTTCTTGTCAAAGATGTTTTCTTGCTCAAACTTGGCCATGAAGATGTTGGCATAAACTGGGGCACCCCCAAAACCCATTGAAGTGCTGCTAATTTGTAAATAAAAATCATTTTGCCATTTGAAATAGCTATGTCTCAAGCAAAATTGCAGGATTTCCATCAAAAACACTTTGTCAGCCTTCACATTTTCCTGACTCAACAAAGCCCAATCAACTGCCGCATACCTTCATTGAATGGAATCGACGTCTATAACGAACTTACATCAATGGTGCAGAGAATCCAACTCTCATCGTAGGGAATATCCAAATTGTCCAATCGTTTTAGAAAATCAGTTGTGTCCTGTATGTACGATTTCCATGTTTGGACGAATGATTGTAGAAAGTGGTCCAAATACTTGCCCAATGGCACAAACACAGATCCACAGCCAAACACAATTGGTCTAAAGAGTGGGTCAACGTGGTTCTTGTGGATTTTAGGTAGCATATATAACGTGGGGCGTCTTGGGAATGTTATTAACAAATACTGTTTGGTCTTATCATTGATCTATTCCATATCTCTATCAGTATTTGAAATCGGGTCCAAAGTTTTTTTGATTTCCAGGGTTGGGTCACCATTGAGATTTAAATACGTGGATTCATCATTGATGTGTTCATTCACCTTTCTTTCGTAATATGTAGTGTCCATTACTACTAATGCATCCCCTTTGTCCGCCTTCTGGAATGTCAAATTTCTATTGTTTGCCATGGTTTGTAATGTATTCCTCTCTGATTTAGTCAGGTTGGATGTTTTGCCTGCTTTAAAGTTAATTCCTTTCAAATCTTTTTTTATTAAAATTTCAAAAGTGTCCAACATCTTATGTGAAGAAGGTGGCATAAAGGTGCTTCTGTTTTTAAATTCTAGGTATTCAGTCTCTTCTGTGATGTTTTGTTCCTGAATGATGTAATCTTAATGTCCTCATGAATTTAAACAATGAAATTTCTGTTTCAAACAAATTTGATTTGTATGTAGGTACAAACGATGTACCTTTGTTCAGAAGATCAAGTTGTTTAGATGTGAGAACATGTGATGAAATGATAATGACTAAGTTCTCTGGCTCCTTAAATTTTTCCGCATTTTTTCTTTCTCTTTTTCTTTTTCCCGATCCTCTCCGGGTTCTAGATTTTTTGAAGTTGTTCCAACCGGTGGATGTTTGCCATCCAGGCCTTTGGATAAAAAAGATGTTGCCTGTGTTGGAGTACCAATGTCGACAATGGCTGTGCTTGTCTCATTCGATGATGTCCTATCGGTTGATTCGATGTTAATGTTTATTGGTGTTCTCGAAGCATCTATTTCCCGATCCGATACTATGCTTTCCTCAGAAGATGTGTTAGGCTTTCTGGGTTGTCTTCTCTGCGCATATACTTTAGCCCACATGTATACCTTGTTCAATTTATAGCCGATGGTATCCCTCTTAAATTTTCTGAGTTTTCGTTCTTGTAATTTTTTGCAACAGTCACAGTTTGACCTCACTCCAAGGTATGTCATCTTCAAGGCCTGTCAGGTTTGTCGAAAGACGGAAGAACCAGTGTTGTACCATGCGGAACAAGTCATCTTTGTTTATCTGTATGTGTGCTTCTAAGATCGTCCAGTTCAGATCATCGGGTGAATGGTTCTTCTCTCTATAATGGGAGCTCATCTTGGTGGTGTCCTTCCTACATCTGACGTTACTGTGGTGTTCAGTTATCTTGTCTTGACCTGTCTGGTGGTCATGCCTATGTAGTGTTTAGGGCATGGGCATGTTATCTATATGCAGTTCTTCGTGTTGCAGTTTGTGTGTGATGATTGGGACCATGTACTGGTGGACCTCAACTGAATATCTTTAGAAGGTTTTGTTATCTGACACACACTGCATGACCCACATCGAAAGTGTCCTTTTACCAGAGGGAGGCCCCAGAGCGTTTTGTGTGCTGTCTTATTAAGGTTTTTCGGCCTAGTATGTACAATGTTGTCTCTAAGGTTAGTAGTGCATTTGAAGGCAAAGCGTGGTATTCTGGGGCCAGATACCCTGTGTGTAGTATGGCCAGTGTTTTTTTATGATTTTTTTAAATCTGGGTCGAGTTGGGAGTGAAGGATGTTACACATGTCAGTACGTTATTTTCTGATATGTTTCTTCTTTCAAGGAGAGTCTCCCTGTTATTGTGGCTGGCTCTTTTGCACGCCTGCTCAACCACCTTGGTAGCATATCTCCGATTGATCAGATTGGTGGTTAGGGTGGTTGCCTGTTCTTTGTAGTCTAGGATTGTGCTGCAGTCACGGCGAAGCCGTAAAAACTCTCCAAAAGGTAGGTTGTGCCTGAGATGTTTCAGGTGATGACTATCGTATCTTAGACGGCTGTTACACTCAGTCGGTTTCCTGTAGGTGGTGGTCTGTGGTCTGCCTTCCTTGGTGGATATCAGTATGTCTAGGAACGGAATATAGGACTCTGAGATACTGCTAGTGAATCTAAAGAACGGATTCAATGTATTCACCCAGTCGCAGAATCTCTTGCAGGTGTCCAAATCACCTCACCATAAGACGAGGATATTGTTGATATAACGTTGCCAAATGATCATGTTGGGAAAAAAGGGGTACTCATCTGTGAGGATGTACAGTGTCTCAAAATGTGCCATATATAAACAGGCAAGACTCGGGGCGAAGGTGCTGTCCATCAATGTCCCCTTTTTTTGATGGTACATTTGTTCTTGGAATTGGAAGAAATTCTCTTTTAATGGTAGCGTAGCACATTCCATAACAAAGCTCATAGGAGTAGGGGATGTCCAAGTCTCAGTAAGCAGGATTTGTTCAATAACATTCAGAGTTGAATCCTGAGGGATGTTGGTATAGAGGGCTTCTACATCTAAAGTGACTAATAGATCGATCGATACCTCCTCCTCAAGGTTCTCTAGTAGGTTTAGTACGTCCTTGGTGTCTTGCAGGAATGAGGGAATTTTGGATACTAGTGGTCACAGGAAGTGGTCACAAAACTGTGAGAGTATGCCTGATACTATTGGTCTCCCTGGTGGAGGTGAAGTGCCTTTATGTATTTTGGGCAAGGTGTAAAAGTATGGGATCTTAGGGGGATCTTTAATCAAGAACTCAGACTTCTTCTTGCTGATCCACCCCTGAGTCTCGGCGAAGAAGACCAATGACCCAATCCGGGTCTTAAGCCTTTTGGTGGGGTCAACTTTGATGGGTGTATAGTATGAGGTATTAGCTAGTTGACATATGCATTCTGTCACACAGTCGTCAGTATTCATGATGACGATGGCTCCTCCCGTATCTGCTGGTTTTATGGTGATGAAGGTGTCATTACCCAGGGTTTTCTTGGCTGTGGATTCCAATTTTGACAGGTTGTTGAAATATGTTCTTGTTGGGAGACGGTTGATCTCCTTAAGGACAGCTTGCTCAAATGTCGCCACGTCATGGGGAACCATCCCTGAGGTTGGGGTAAATGTGGACGGGTTGTGTAAACCTGAGTCAGTTGTCTCCATGGCTGGTGTGTCTTGGAAAAACGTGTGTAACCGTATCTTTCTAAAAAAGCCATGCAATTCTTGTGTGGTGCGAAATCAATCATCAATGGGAGTAGGGACAAATCCAAGACCTTTCTCTAGGACTGCGATTTCTGTTGAAGTTAATATTCTCTGTGAGATTAACTACTAGTTTTTCTTTGTCTGACTCTGTGTTTGTCGTTATGTTTCTGCTGGTGTCTCCTGCCACTGAACATATTTGTTTGTATGACCTCTTCTTCTTCCTCTCCCTCTGCCCCAACCTCTGCCTAAAAAAGGGGTGTAGAATGGTTGTGAGAATGCTTGTGGTGGTCCTTGTTGGAACATCTGGTAAGGGGGGTGACATCCCATCGGGGGGCCTTGGTACGGAGGTAATACATAGTCCATTAGAGGGGGCGGTAGTTGCAATGGGTGGTTCTGGCGAGAATCGCCGCTACCCCTACTTACCTGGCTGGAACTAATGCTGAATGAGGAGTTCCATCTACGTGAGGAGTGGATCTCATCGGAGGACAGGGATTCTTCCCCTCCTACAAAGTTTTCTCGTAGATATGGGTAGAATTTTTTTCTTTCTCAAACTTTTTGATGTTCTTCTGTAATTTGTTGACTTTCTGTTTCAACAAATGTTCTTTGTTTTTATTGATCTTGCTATTCATTTCTGCTAGTTTTGTCTTAAAGCTCGAAATTTGGATGCTGGTTTTTAGCGCACCTTCCGCCATACTGATTTTATTGGTTAGGTCATCAGCCAGTCTTTTGGATGTGTTTATTATCAGTATCAGCCAGTCCCTGGTGCATTTCCATGCTACCAGGGACCTGTCTTTCTTAAAAATTGGGTCCTCAATAAAGATACGTGGAATGTTGGTAACTATCAGGCCACTGGGGGCTATATTAGCCCGTAAATACTCTGTCATAAGTATCCCTTGCAGGGTTACTTTGACTAGTTGTCTTTTGAGAGATAGTAGGGATGACCAATCATCGTTCTGGCTGCCAATAGAGGCAGCTCCGTCTGCTCCGAGGAGGGACGGTGCCTTCAAGATCTTGTTGACCATTGCATCAGCAAAAGCAAGGCTTGGGTGTTCGTCCATGTCAAAACGGAGTCTGGGGCGGAGGAAGGTGGGCAACCAACCGAAGGGAGTGAAGGTAGGGAAGAATGGGGAGGGCAACAAGAGGAATGGGACCAGAAGGCCAAGGTCCTAGTGATCCGGAGGGAGCTAACAAGCTGCTTGTAAACAACGTCCCACGGCTGTGCAGCCGTACTAAATATAACACATTAACAAGGGGGGGGACCAGGGGCAATAAAGGCCTGGCACACGAGCCCCAAGTTATGAACTGTAAATCACGAGGTGTGCTGTTCTTCTCTTTACCTGCAGGAGTCAGTCGTGATGCCAGTGAGCGTCCTGTGACTCCGGAGCTTCTGGCCCCTTCCCCCTTCAGCCACGTTAAGTTACCTTTTAATGGTGATATCCACTTGGCACCCAGGGAGTACATTAGACGTACACCCGACCCCTCTTTTACACTCACCTTAGAGGACCATGCAGGGCAGGATCGTTCTCCAGTGGGGCGGGCAGTGTGTTGTCAGGCTCTCGTAGCACCTAACCCCCATGAGAATGCCTGACCTTTAGCAAATAATGCCTGGCAGTCTTCCAGACCGGAATTAGGATATATCCACCCTAGTTATTTCACACCATGAGTTGTGAGAACAGCCTGTATTGAGGGTCCAGTTGCTGTTAGGACCCCAGTTGGAATTTTTTGCTTCCATCTGTCAATCATACCCCACTTGGGGGTGACTTGATGTTGATAGACCGGTGACCCACAGACCCCTCATGAGGTAGGATCGACTAGCATGCACAGTTCGATCTGGGGATTTCATTTCTTTTCTATAATTTTTTCTTTATCTCCCCTTAGTATCTGGATGTTTGACACCCTTGTACTTTATAGACAGTTTAAGTGATAGGATTGTGAGCTCAACCCTTCACCGCCGACAGGGATCGTTGGAGGTATTTAAGATCCCCTACTTGATTGTACCTGCCCCTCCCCTTTTTCACCCTTCCCCTTCTCTCCCACCTCTCCTTCCATCCCCTCTTTCCCCTCCCCTTCCCCCATCCTCCTTCCTCCCCACCCCTCTTTTTGTCCCCCCTGTTTAGGTCCCTACTCAGGAGGAACCTTGCTGCAGTTGGTGTATTATGGTGAGGGCATGGTTATTACATTTTCACACATACATACAAACCACCCCTCTATGAGTAGCAAGTAGGGTTTCTAGGTCCTGAAGAAATGCCACAATCTTTATGACACAACAGGGCATGACACATGTTGACCATTATCCTTACTCAAAACGCTTGACGAGACTATTATAATCTCTTTGTGCAAGTATTACAGGTTTTAATCATGACATGGAACCGCTAATTAAAGTTAGTGTAGCTAGTTCCCATAGTTATTTTTAAATTTATTCACCCCACACTCTATTCACTCTTGTATATACACATTTCCCACACACACCCACTTAATCAACGCCTAAGATCACAGGGAAAAGATCTCCGGCAAACAGCCCCCCTGCGTGGCTCGTTGGGCATTGCTGCGCAGGCACAACGAGGAGCTGCCCTATGATGAAGCATGACACCCCCGGGGTGTGTGAGGGCCCTTGCTCCTTATAGGAGCTATTCCCCTTGCTGTTTGGATCTCCAACCTCCTAAAATCTCTCTTCTTTCCTTCTGTTAGGAACAGCACACCTCATGATTTACAGTTCATATCTTTGGGCTCGTGTGTCGGACCTTTATTACCCCGTGTCCCCCCTTTGTTAACATACTGAAAATACAGTCATTTTTTAAATGGGAGAAATTTAATGTGCAGAAAATGTTCCATATTTTGAACATTTCTGCAGAACATTTTTCTGCACTTAAATTTCTCCCATTTAATAAAGAATTGTTCTATGTTTGCGTTATACATGAAGCTGGGCATGGGGTTGTCTGGTAACAGTGTGTGAGTTGTTTAGCCTTCAGTAGCTCACGATGATTTTCACTGATCAGAAGTAGGTCTCACTACAGAAAAGGTTGGAGACTCCTGTTCTACAGCTTTCAAGCCTCTATGCCCCATATTGCAATTGGTAAGAGAGAAGATCAAAAGAAATAACAAAGAGAAAAAACAACAACATTAAGTAAACAACAGCCCTATTCCTTCACCCCCACTCCCCCATACTCTAACAGTGAGAGCAAGAGAAGAGACAACGGGGAAAGATACAAGGGTTGAGGAATGGATCAATAGTGGGACTCCGGGTCTATAATAGCAAGACACGCAGGCCCACAAATAGTGGATTAAGGGAAGAACCTTTATCTGTTGACGACAATCTCCCCATCCAAGGAATAGTGGTTGTAAGAGAGATAAGTGGTATTGCCACTTCGAATATCTGCTCTGGGGATTACAGAGGAAGGCCAATTTGATTAGGCAGGGGGGTTGCTGTCCTTGGTGTAGGTGTCTCTGATTTTTAGTCAAAGAGCTGGTATGCTCTCAGCCTTGTCGGTGTGAAGCATTGAAATGTAGTCAAAAAGCGGTTGCCAACACACTGCAAATGTTTTGCCAGTGAGTGGAAGCTTATGAGATATTTACTCCATTGTTAATGTATATCAGAGTCTATTAAACCCCAATGATATGGCAGGGCTTCTTTCTTTTTCCAGAAAAGAGGAATAAGTTGTTTGGCTGCCTAAACATATGGCATACGAGTCTCCAGTCTGCATGTGTCATGCCCTCCAGAGGTGATGGTTGAAGCCCTAAGATGAGAGTGCCCATGTCAGGTGGAATGGGATAGCCCAGGGTCCCTTTTATGTGTCCCAGGATCTCTTTCCAAAAGATCTGGATAACTATTCATGACCATGAGATTTGGAGGAAATCACCAGTTGATTATTCAAAGAGCCAGCACACTGTGGGCGTTGTGAGGAATATTTTGTTCAGTCTGACCACCGATACATTACCTTAAGGTGGATTCTCTATGGGTAATGCCTCTGTGTAGTTAATGGAAATAGCGCCAAATGCGCTCCCCAAAATCAAGCATAAGCTGCACCCCCAAGTCTGTCTCTCAGCGCATTTGATATGGATGTTTGGAGAGTGGTTTTGAATCTTGGACAGTGAAGTAAGTTTTAGATTCAAGCCCTCTCATGCCGTCAAACCTGCAGGTCAGTTTCTCAAAGGGCATGAGGGGCCTCGTAGCCCAAAAAATGTTAGAGTAATGCAGTCGTCAGAGTGTAAGTTGGCAGTACTGAAGGCGGGTCTTTTCGTAGATTTCAAAGTCTTTTTTTGCATTAGTCAAATGTTTTAATTTGTTCCCCCTGGAATAGGTCACTTAATGTTCTACAGTCCACCTGTTACCATTATGGGAATGAGGCGGGGGCATTGTAAGAGTGAATTCAGGACTTCTCACTATGGGTGTGCTGCGGGAGGGAAAAGATGTAGGGCCATATTTACAGTGAAGTAATGCAGTGCGGTGCTGCAAGCCATTTGGCTGCGCCGGATGCGGGTTATTTTCGGAGCAGAGGGGTAAGTCATATTTACAACAATATGACGTATCCCTGAGCTCTTCCCTGCGCTGGAGCACAATTGGCTGCCATGCGCCAACGCTAGCCCCCTTGCACCATGGTGAAAGGGTGCCTGTGTTGCAGGGATGATTGTTTTTGTGCAGGAAGGGACACACCCCATATTTCAAGCACTGTCCTGGTGGGTGTGGTATATGCGCTCTTAGGCCGAGCTTGGTGGGGGAGCCATAGTAGATCCCACAGCAGACGGCATAATACTGCACGGTCCAGTTGGAACCAGAGCTTTTCACTTTCTTGAACCACCCACTCCAATAGGTAACGTAAGTGTGCTGCTTAAAATTATGAAATTAAATTAAATGAAAGGAAAAATACATTTATAAAGCGCACTAGAACCTGAGGGTGTCTAAGCGCTAAGCCAAGAAGAGACAGTTCCCAAGAGAAGTCTAAGAAGCCCAGGCCAGAATTTAAGATGAAAAGAGCCAGGTTTTAAGGGTTTTCTTAAAAAATTAGAAAGAATCTAACTTTGAAATGTGGGTGGGTAGCATGCTCCACAACTTAGCAGCAGCAACAGAGAGGAAACGGCCACACCATCTGACTTTATGAAAACTAGGAATAATCACCTTTCTGCCTGAGAAAGATCTGAGATTTCTAACTGGCAAATACCAGTAGAAAAGAGCGGTGAGATGTCTAAATCCTTTATGATGAAGTACTTGGAAAACCAAGCAGAGTGCTTTAAAGGAGATATGCTTTTTAATAGGAAGCCAGTGGAGGGCACGAATACCCTCTCTGACTGAAAGACATTTATGAATGTTCCGAATGAGGGGAGCAGCTGCATTCTGAACCACTTGAAGTTTGTTCAGGTATGAACTGGTAATGTTCAGGTATAATGCATTACAGTAGTTAAGGCGTGAAGTAATCAAAAAAATGACAACCAAATGTCTCATTTCTAACGGAATGAATGGGAAAATCTTCCTGAGACCTCTGAGGATATAAAAACATGCACTCGTAATATGGTTAAACTGTGACTCAAAGTTAAGAGTTGTGTCAAAGGTAACACCAAGATTTAGTTTACAGGAATCGGGAGGAGGCCACAGGCCTCTAGCCACCAGGTATTGCTCAAAATATACTCCTGTGCCCCAAACATCAGCACCTCAGTTTTTTCTGCATAAGTTTTAGAAAGGTGTCTTTCATCCAAGTGCTAATGCTGGTCATGTAGTGTTTAAACTTATTAGCTACCAGAGGCAGATTGTGCTAAAGATACACAATAATTTGTGTGTCGTCCACATACAAAAGGACTTGGAAACCAAACAAGCAAGCCAGTTCTGCAAGAGGAGCAACATATAGATTAAAGAGGGTCGGGCTTATGATGAGCCCTGTGGAACCCCGCACGTGAGACTGAATGCCTCGGCTTTAAAGCCACCACAGCTAACTCTATCCATAAGAGTGCAGCCCACTCCAGCTTGCTGAAGACATTGTACCAGGCGCAGCGGTGGGACGTAGTCTAATTCTGCGGACAAATCCAGAAGTACTAAGACAGCTGCCCCGCCCATATCAACCTGGCGCCTGATACTGTCAGTAGCTGCAGTGAGTGCTGTCTCCGTACTGTGGCCACTCCTAAACTCATTCTGTGAAGAGTCAAGAATGCCACAGGTGTCGATCAGTTTCACCAATTCCTGATATAGGTCCTGATTTAGATTTCGGTGGGTGCGTTACTCCGTCACAACGGTAATGGATATCCCATCTTCCGAAAACTGAATGACATTATTTCCTATGGGATTTAGATTTTGGCATACGGAATATCCGTCACCGTTGTGACGGAGTAACATGTCCACCAAAATCTAAATCAGGCCCTAAGATTCTTTTCTAATATTTTCACAGGCGTGGGGAGCAGAGAGGTTGGGCAAAAAGGATTATGTTGCTTACCCTGTAAGCATCTGTTCTTTTTAGCACTACCTGCCCTACATTAGCTTGATGACGTGCTAATACATCCACACAATAATGTTTGGTAAATGTGTGTGGTGTGGACCATGTAGCTGCCTTACATTTGTCAGCTATGGGATTACCTAAAAAGGCCATAGATGGAACTATTTTGTGAGTTGAATGTGCTCTAGGAGGTAGGGTTAAAGTTCTTTTCGCTTTAACATAGATAGTTTGAATACATTTAACAATCAATCTTGAAATACTAGATTTAGAGATAGGTTTTCCTTTATGAGGTGGAGCAAAGGCTACAAAAAGTTTTTTGCTTTGCGAAAATCTTTTGTCCTATGAATATATTACAATAGTGCTATTTTGACATCAAGTGTATGTAGAGCCCTTTCTGCTACTGAATCATGTTAAGGGGAAAAAAAGGTAACTCAACTGATTGGCTAATATGAAAAGCAGATACAACTTTTGGAAGGAATTTTGTGTTTATACGAAGAACCACTCTATCTCTATGAAGTTGAATGATAGGTTCTTCTAAGGTTAATGCCTGTAGCTCACCAACACATTTTAGTGTATTGATAGCAATTTGAAAGGCAACCTTCCACAAAAGAAAATGTAATGGACAATTGTGTAATGGTTCAAAAGGTGGACCCATAAGCCTTGTGAGAACAATGTTAAGGTTCCAGGCAGGTGGTACCCTGGGTGGTATTATTCTTGTAAGGCCTTCCATAAAAGTTTTAATTACTGGAACTTTGAATAAGGATAATTGTTGTCTGTTTTGAAGATATGCAGCTACTGCTGCAAGATGTAGTCGAATGGATGTGTAGGCTAATCCTGCTCGTTGTAGATGCAAAAGATAACAAATAATATGTTGTATGGATGCATCTAGTGGATCAATTGTGTTTTTATTACAATATATCACAAACCTTTTACACGTTGCTGCATAACATGCCCTAGTGGTAGGTTTTCTTCCTTCCTTAAGAATTGTCATACAATTTGGTGGTAAGTTTAGGTATCCAAATTCTATGACTTCAGGAGCCAAATCGCTAAGTTGAGCTCATTGGGGTTTGGATGTTTGATTTCTCCATGGTTCTGTGTGAGAAGGTTGAATTGAGGTAAAGCTTCTGATGTGGAACTACTGACAGTTCTAGTAGTTTGGTGAACCATGGTTGACGAGCCCACGTGGGAGCCACTTGAATTAGCATGAGAGATGTCTGCCTGAGCTTCTGAACCGGAAACAGAAGAAGAGGGAGAGGTGGAAAAGCATAAGCAAATATCCCTGACCAGTTCATCCATAGGCCATTGCCTTTGGATAGAGGGTGTGGGAAGCTGGCGGCAAATTCTGGTCATTTTGAGTTCTCTGCTGTCGCAAAGAGATCTATTAGTGGAAACCCCCATTGTTTGAAGTAAGGAAGGAGAACTTGTGGGTGGAGTTCCCACTCGTGGACTTGTTGCCGCATTCTGCGGAGGAGATCGGCAAGGGTTGTAAAGAGTGTGTCCTCCCCTGTTGTTATACATAGTACATTGTTGTCATATTGTCCGTCCGGACTAGGATAACTTTCCCTATCAGGTGAGGTAGAAATGCTTTCAACGCCCATTGAACTGCCTGTAGCTCTAGGTAGTTGATGTGAAGGTTCTGTTGTTTGGTGGTCCAGAGACCATGAACTGTTAGATGTTGTAAATGTGCACCCCATCCTGTGAGAGATGCGTCCATTGTGAGCACGTTCTGTGGAATAGGATTGATTAAGGGCCGCCCTTTTGATAGATTTTGTGTGTTCCACCACTGCAAAGAGCGATGAGTGCAGCTGTCTACCAACACTAGATCTTTTAGCTGACCCTTTGATTGATTCCACTGACGTGCTAAGAATTCTTGTAGAGGACGCATATTTAGTATTGCATGAGGCACTATTGCAATGCAGGATGCCATCATCCCTAGTAATTGCATGAAGGTCCTGACTGGGAGATACTGATTGATTTGAAACTGTAGTAGCAGTGTTTGAAAATTGTGTATTCTGGCTTTATTGAGATATGCCAGAGCTATTTGAGTGTTTAAAATACCTCTTAGATAGGGTTTCAGTTGTGAGGGTTGAAGATGGGATTTTTGTACATTGATTGTAAATCCCAACTGATGTAGAAGGCCGATTGTAGTCTGAGTGTGTTGTAAACACTTGAGATTTGTGTTGACTTTTATGAGCCAATTATCTAGGTATGGGAAGATATGAATTTGCTGCCTTCGCAGATGAGCTTTGACTACTGCTAGGCATTTGGTGAACACTCTGGGTGCAGTTGTTACTCTGGAAGGGAGTATTTTGAACCAGTGGAGCTTTTGCCCTATCACAAATCTGAGGTATTTGCGATGTGAATAGGAATGTGAAAGTATGCATCCTTTAGGTCCAGTATTGACATAAAGTCGCCTTGTTGTAGAAGCGGAAGCACCTGTTGAAGTGTGACCATATGGAAATGTTCTGATATGTAGTTTAGGTTTAATGGCCTGAGATCTAAGATTGGCCTTAACGAACCGTCCTTTTTGGGAATTAGGAAGTAGAGTGAATACACCCCTGATCCTTGATGTTGTATTGGAGCTGGTTCTATAGCTCCTTTTTTTAGAAGAGCTTGTACCTCTTGTTTGAGCAGATGTTGCTGCTGTAACAAGAGTTTGTGAGTATGAGGTGGAATATTGAAAGGGTTGGTTGTGAGCTCCAGGCAATAATATTGTTGGATAATGTCCAATACACATTTGTCTGATGTTATTGATTACCAAATGGGAAGAAACTGTTACAGTCTTCCCCCCACTGGTGATGAATTATCGGGGGGAAGTGATATGAAGTCACTGCTTGTTGGGGGATGGAGAGGTACGTGTTGCTCTATTTCTTCCTTTAAAATTGTTTCCTCTGTATCCATCCCTGTAGAATCCTATAGAGGGGGAGGATTGTGTTTGGGTTTTATATGAAGAGGCGGCTGCATCTGTAGTATTAGTTTTAGAGCCTCCTCTATAAAATGAGCGGTGAAAGGAGCCTCTGTTAGAAGGAGACTGTAGCGTCCCATAGATTTTGCCACTTCTGTGTCCTTTTTCATTATTTCAAGTGATTGATCCACTTGAGGCCCAAAGAGGTGTGCTTTGCCAAAAGGGGCATTAAGTATAGTTTGTTGAAGGGGGCGTAGTCTCGCCAGCGGCAAGATGGCTGCGCGGTAAGCGAGCTCCGCTGGGCCGAGCCATCCCATCCGTAAAAATCCGTCATCTGAGGGCACCATCTGGGCCTCTTTGCAGCCGCCTGATACCACTTACCTGCACTGCTGTCTGAGGGGCCCTGAAGCGTCTGATTCCGGGTACTTTTCCGCCTCAACCCTGCCGGCCGCCCTGGTCGGCTGATGGGCCTGGCATGACCGGAGGGGCCTTCCCTGTCACTGCTGCGGGCGCCTTCTGGTGCGTTCCTGGGCCCGGTCCGGCACTCCGGTGGGTCTTCTCTGTGCTCTGGACTGGGTGCGGCCCCTCCAACGTCCCGGGCCTGGTGCAGGCGCGTTGGTTGCGGCCTGGGGGCGTGGCGGGGGCTCCCGCTGCTTCGGCACCCGGTCGGGCCTTGGCTGGTCTGTGGTCCCAGTCCAGTGGCTGCGCGGGGCCCGGCTGTGGGTGGCCCCCCTGGACCCGGTGTCTGCGGCGGTGACGGGCCTCGCTCTTGGAGCAGAAGGAATTGAAGTGGCTGTGCTCCCGTAGAGGCCTTCCGCGGACCTGCTGATCTGCTCCCCCCGCCTAATACCGGTGAGTGCTGGGCGATTGCTTCCTCTGGACATCTGCGACCCATCCCCCCGTGACTGACGCTCAGGGTCTGGGTCTGTGAGCTGTGGGGCCACGGCGATATTTTCCTGCCTGCTTGATGGTGCCTGGTAGAGGCCTGACCTGACTGCCTGCATTCCCCTGCTGCCTGCTCCCCTAAATCACGCTTAATTTGGCCTGCATCCGAGGGGTCCCGCTCCTGGGACTTTCTTCTCCCCCCGCCTCACCTCATGCCTGGTGCAGGGCCGCTCCGGTCGGCCGGCCTCCCTGGTGACTCGGATCTGCATGCGCAATTGTGGCCTGGCTGGGGTGCGGCCTGTGTTTGGCCTGTGGGAGTGCGGTGGGGTTAGCTCTGCCCAGATTTTGGACATTCCCTCTGCTTGCCAGTGACTACTCTCTGCCCTTTGGCTGCTGGTCTCGGTCTCGCTAGCGGTGCTCTCTGAGGCTCACCTGGGCAATTGTTAAGTTCCACAGAGCATTGCTGCCTTTCAGACCTATCTGCTTTCCTGGACTGGTTCTCCCCCGGGCTGGGGGCCCCCTCCACTAGCGGCAGCCCTTGGACTCTTCAGCCCTCTCTTCGTCTTGGGTGTCACTATGGGGAAAACCGACACCAGGCAGCCCAAGATCACCTTCACCGGGCGTGGGGCAGGCAGAGGTGGCGAGGCCCCCCCCGACGCCGGTGAGCAGTCCACACAGACCGAGCCCCCTAGCGACCAGGATGACAGTCTACGTGCCATCCTTCTGAACGTGCAATCAAGCTTGAAGTCAATAGATGCAAAAATCGACCACCTGACTTCCCGCCTGGACCAGGTCAAGCAGAGGGTGGACTCCCATGACACCCGCATAGTCCGGCTCGAGACTAGGGTCTCGGATGCCGAGGACACCGGAGTCGAGGGTGCGCAGAAACTCCTAAAGATGGACAAAATACTTGAAGTCATCCGGGCTAAGAACGAGGACCTAGAAGCGCGCTCCCGAAGGAACAACATCCAGATCGTTGGCCTGCCAGAGTCCACTGCAACTGGTAAGATGGAGGACTATCTGGAGACACTGCTCCGCGACCTTTTTGGCCCGGCCCATTCCACTCATTTTATCGTGGAGCGTGCACACAGGTAACTTGGTCCCCGCCCCCCTCCGGGGTCCCGAGCGAGGCCTGTCATTGCCCGTTTGCTGAACTATGGGGACCGTGACTCTATACTGCGCAGGGTCCGGGAGATGGGGGAGATTAATCATCAAGGCAATGTCCTATCCTTTTACCCTGACTTTACCCTGTCTGTCCAGGCTGCTCGCAGGGAATTCCTCCCCGTCAAAAGTATCCTGCAGCAGCTTCATATTACGTATGCCATGCTCTACCCTTCCAAGCTTCGTATCGACTTTGGGGAAAAGCCAAGATTCTTCACTGATCCGAAAGCGGCCCTCACCTTTGCCAAGCAACTACAGAAATCGCCCACACGTTACCGCCGTACCATCTCCGAGGACAGCCGCCTGAGCAACAACGATTGACTCCTACTTGATTCAACTTCTCCCCGTAGCTATGCATGACTCTTGGCACTCACTTCATGTACACCGCTAGACGTAGTGTTACTTGTATCCTATCTCATGTACATACTCGCAGACTGCATTGTGTTTGCAAGGTGTCTAGTGATTTGTAATTTTTGCTGGGGTAACATTGTCTGCGGGAGCACTGGTCCCTCTTGGTACACGTCACTCGCCCTGCCTTAACAGTGCGGCATGCACTCGGACACATGTACTGTTTCTAAGTTATTTCCCTCTGTGCCATCCAACGCTCGGCCCCCCTGCCCACGCGGCATGGGGCAATGGCTAAGCCCATGCACCCCAAAGGGATGATTCCCACATCTGTACCACTTCCTCCAAGTTTGGGGTTCCTGGGTGGGGGTGGACTTGATACTCAACCTATTTGGGAGGTTGGAGTGGGTGGGGGGGGTGGGTCTGGGTTTGTTATTTTGGGGTTCGCATCAGACAACCTTTTCATGTAGTCTGCTGCTTTGTTTTTCTTGTATTGTTTATGGCATGTCATCACATGCACGCACTTCATGACAGCTCACACTGTAAGGCACTGGTTTTTCTTGGTCTGACTTTAGACCGCTGGCGCTGTCTCATCATTTCCCCCATGACTGTTCTATGACTGATACCACCTTTGTGACATGGAATATTAGGGGCCTGAATGATTATCGCAAAGCACGTCTCACGCACGCACATCTCAACAGACACAAGGTGGACGTTTGCTTTCTTCAGGAGACGCATCTCCTTCCTGCCACCTCATCCAGGCTGCACTCTTGCCACTGGGGGGAATCCTATAACGTTTTCTACTCATCACCATCCTCTTCAGGAGGGGCCTCCCCTGGCATGGCACCCACTCCTTCATAGACACTGCGGGCCGTTTATGTAATCCTTGCCGGTACCCTCTATTACCAGCCATTGATACTTGCGGCGCTCTATGGCCCCAATACTGATGACCCCAGCTTTCTCACTCAGGTCTGGCAAATCATATCTTCTCTGGGGCCCCATTCCCTGATTTTGGGGGGGGGGTGATTTTAACATTGCACCTTTGCCGGCACTAGACCGCTCGGGGGATCGCACACATCACCCGCAAGCCACTGCTACCCTCCATTCAATCCTAGAGGACAACTCCCTGCTAGATGCCTGGAGGCATGCGCACCCAGGTGTGCGCCAAGGCTCCTGCATCTCCGGCTCACGCGGAACATGGTCCCGCATCGACCTATGGCTTACCACCCGAGATGTCGCCTCCTGGACCACTTCAGTAGATCACCAGGCCCGCACATTGTCCGATCACGCCCTGGTGCGACTGTGCCTGCGCTTCCCGCTCACCCTGCGTTGCATGTTCGCATGGCGCCTGCCCCCCAACTCGCTCCATGATGCCGCTTTCCGGGGAGATATCTGGGGTGCCATTATCGAATACTTCGAGCGCAACACTGGCTCCGTTGAGTCACCTTCAACGCTCTGGGAGGCCTTCAAGGTCGTAATCAGGGGGCATCGCAAAACAATCCGGGGTGTTGAAATCCATTAGGGGCACCCTTGAGCGTCTGGAAAAGGGCATCAAAACCCTAGACCTCCAGCATTCCCATGATCCCAACCCGGCCACTCTGGCCTCCATTCGGTCCAAGCTCACTGAGTTTCATGAGGAGGCGGACAGGGAGGTGGTGTTCTTTGGTAGGGAGGCCAGCACTCGCCGTTATGGGGAGGGCGATCGGCCTGGCAGTACCCTAGCAAATCTTCTCACGCAGCCACATGCATCTTCCTACATTCCTCCTACATTACAGCACTCTGCGACGTGTCCGCTGGGCGAACTACCTCCCCCTCGGACTATATTGAGAGGATCTCTGCTTTCTACTCACAATTGTACACTGCGGGGGAGGCCGCATCTAGGGAATCCCTTGATCAATATTTTGACTCCATTGAGCTGTTATGGCTCGGCAACGGTCACCGGGAATATTTGGATGAACCATTCACACATGAGGAAATCTCAAAGGTCATCTCAGGTCTCCTGGGCGACAAGACCCCGGGCTCAGATGGGCTCACCCCCGCATTTTATAAAGAATACACGCCCTTCCTTGTCCCACACATGGCTGAGATGTATAATAAGTCCCTGGACCTGGGTAGGTTTTCCCCATCTCTCCGCGAAGCCATGATCACTCTTTTATTAAAGCCAGGTAAACCCCCCCGAGAGCTGTGATTCCTATCGTCCTTTATCTTTAATTAATACAGACAATAACATTTATGCTAAACTTCTGGCCAATCGCCTCCTCCCGCTGATGCCCTTAATAGCTCGCCCTGATGAATCGGGGTTCATCCCGGGTCGCGCCACCTCACATAATTTGCGCACCATTTTTTCGGTCTTTCACAAGATCAATCCCTCTTTGCCTGCGGTGGCTGCCCTCCTGGACGCCACCAAGGCTTTCGACACTCGAGTGGCCTTTCCTTTTCTACCTCCTGCCTCGCCTGGGCTTTAGTCTCGGTTTCGTGCGGAAAATTCAGCTCCTCCATACACTCCAGACGGCACGTATTAGGGTCAATGGGCAGGTGACTGATCCCATAGCAATCACGAGGGGCACCAGACAGGGTTGTCCTCTGTCCCCCATGTTATTTGCTATTGCAATGGAACCTCTGGCGGCGCGCCTACGCCAGCACCACACTCAGCGAGGCATTGGCTTCACGTCCCGCGCTCTGATCACATCCATGTATGCCGACAACGTCACGATATATATCCGCGAGCCACAAGAGAATCTGGCTCCCATGACTAGGGAGGTTATCTGTTTCGGCTGCCTGTCCGGGGTCCAGATCAATTGGGGCAAGTCCGTCCTGTTACCACTTACAGATGCCACGCAACCGTTCCCCACCGACTATCCATTTATTTGGGCTACTGGTCCTACCAGATACCTGGGCGTCTGGCTGACAAGAGATATGGATGAGTTGTGGAGATCCAACTTCAGTAAAGCAATGGAGTGGCAAAAACTTCCTCTCTCGTTGGCGGGGCGCATTGCCATCGCAAAAATGATCGTGCTTGCCAAATTCCTCTACTTGTTTATAAACATTCCTATCCCACTCAAATCGCAATTTTTTTAAAAACTGAAATCCAACATTATTACCTCAATCTGGGCGGGACGACAGTCCCGTATCGCCTATGACGTCCTAACACTACCCCTAGTGAGGGGTGGAATGGGTGCCCCCGATCTCCGACTTTACGCGCTATGCGCCCAAGCTAGTTTTCTCAATTTTTGGATTCACCCAACACCTTTTCAGCCGCATGTCGCAGTCGAGGCGGATCTGGAATCCCCTTGACCACTGCAAACAGCACTATTTCTGCAGCATAAAATCCCCCGGGGCGAGATAGACACAGTGGAGTGCGTATGCTGGGCTTAGGACAGGCTACGCAAAATACACTGGCTCAAAAACACTTTTCGCACCCTCAATGCAGCTCGCAAGCAACCCTGCATTCCCCCCGCTGCAGACAGCGTGCATGGCCCGCCGAGCAGCAGGCCTGGTGGACAACGACAAATGTGTGCGGTGCTCTGCTCCCGGCGCGGACTTCGCGCACCTGGCCTGGACGTGTCCCAAGGTTTCAGAGTTTTGGTTAGAGATATGCTCCATAGTTCGCGATATCACTCAGGAGCGCATCGTACTTGACACCCTGCTGTGCCTCCTAGGACATGCCAGAGACATTTCAGACGCTAATCGTAAGCTTGTCGCAATGCTACTGGTGCTCGCCAAGAGACGGGTGGCAATTCATTGGGGCCGGAGTCCGGCGCCACATGTTAAACACTGGTTAACCGATGCAGCTCGTTGCCAGACACTCCTGGGTGAATTTTTTGGACCTAATGCCTGCTGCAAACAGACCACCAGACATATGGCGCCCCCTCATATCCTATCTTCACAGACTAGCCAACCCTGACGTACCTCCTGAGGGTCCTAACCTCACTGACGCCCACGCCACTGAGGCGGATTCCGACACAATTGTGTCCGGTCGCCATGTAGACCACCCGCAGCCCACCTAGTCACGTACATTCTTATTGTGCCATCCTCTTTTCCACTTGAGATGTTGCACCATGATGAGTATTATGTGGTATCCCTATTACAGTGTCAATTATTTCATGACTGCAATATGTGCCGCAGTTCCTAACAAAATGATGTATGTAACATGCCAAATGTTTAATAAAGGTTTTTGAATTAAAAACAAAACAAAAAAACAATAGTATAGTTTGTTGAACTTTCTTAGCCATGTGTGTCTTCTGAGGAGAATACTGGTGTTGATTCCTCTGGCTGCAGTATACGCAGCATCTAATGTGCACCTAACAGAAGAATTGGAAATGAGTTTCCCTTCTTGTACCAGTTGCTGCCCTCTTTTCTTGTGCTCCTCTGGGAGATATTGTAATAAATCTTCCATTTCGTCCCAGTGGGCCCTATTGTATCTAGCCAACAGACCTTGTGTATTGGCTATACGCAAATGGTTGGCTGATTGAGCAGCTACTCTTTTACCTGAGGCATCGATTGATTTTGATTCTTTATCTAGAGGTGGTGCCTTCCCTGAGCTTTGTAAATTTGCTTTTTTACGAGCATTAGAGACTACTAAAAAATCCAAAGGCAGCTGGCCCTTAATAAAAACTGGGTCAGATGGTGGGGGTTTATATTTTTTGTCCATCCTAGGTGTTATTATACGTGTCCTCACTGGATCTTTACAAATGTCTTCAGCATGCCTCATCTCACCTTTTAACATTGGCAATGATTGTGATGTTCTATGTGTGTTTCCTAAAGTTTCAAAGAGGAAATCGTCTTCTCGGGATTACTTATGAAAAGTCACGCCATGGTACGTGGCTGCCCTAGCAATTAACTCCTGATATGAAGTATTATCATCAGGAGGGGAATGTTTAGCAGGGTATAGATCTGCATCTGTGTCAGTAGGTGGATCTATATTATAATCATCCCATGGATCTGGTGATGGCTGATCATAAGTGTCATCCCCTTTCCCTACATCAGGATCTGTACTTGGAGAGCCCGGTGGTGTTATGTTATGTTAATCAAATTTGTAAAGCGCGCTGTTACCCTAGGGTGTCCTGGCGCTATGCACTGCCTGCTAAAAAGGTGGCCAGAAGGTTTATTGGTTAAAAAGCCAGGTTTTGAGCCCCTTCCTGAAGGAGAGGTGGTCTGTAGCGTTCCTCAGTTGGAAAGGAAGCTCATTCCAGGATTTGGACGCGCTGTTAATAAAGCTTCTGCCTCCCCAGCCTGCTTTTTTTAAAACGCTGATTGTGACTTTCTTCGCCCCTATTGATCGTAACGCTCTCCTTGGGATGTACCACTGAATTTTTCGTTGCATGTAATCCGGGCCTTTGCCATTAAGGGCTTTAAAAACAGTGCACAGCGCTTTGAAGCGTATTCTGTGTCTGACAGGGAGCCAGTGCAGCTGTTTGATCTCTTCCTTTACAGAGGCAAACTTTGAGGTCCCTGACAGCAGTCTGGCTGCCGCATTCTGAACCATCTGAAGCTTGTTAATATATTGTTTTTGAGCATTCATGTAGAATCCGTTGCAGTAATCCAGCCGAGACATGATGAGTGCCGAGATTACTGTTTTGAGGCCATTGTCGTTGAGATAGAACGTAATCTTTTTTATGATCTTTAATACATAAAAACAGGCCGAGGTAACTGAACTTATTTGGTCACCTAGTGCCAACTTATTGTCCATTAACACTCCCAGATTCCTGGCTTTCTCAGTGGGTATGGGGCATGAGCCCAGGTCAGCCGGCCACCAGTCTGGAGTCCACACTAGCGGATTCTTCCCAAATTTTATGACCTCAGTTTTATTAGAGTTGAGTTTTAAGCAGTTTGCAGACATCCATCTGGAGATAGCAGCCATGCAGTCATGGAATCGAGCCCCCATTTCCTTTTCAGAGCCCTCCCTTAGTGACAGCACTATTTGGGTGTCGTCAGCATAAGAGGTCAACTGGAAGCCAAAAGACCTAATCACACCAGCCAGGGGAGCCACGTACACGTTAAAAAGTGTCGGGCTGAGGGAAGAGCCCTGTGGGACCCCACAAGGAAGGGTGAAAGGTTTAGACTGGCAGTTGTCCATATCCACAGTTTGTACTCTGTCAGAGAGAAATTACTGCAGAAGCTTCCAGGCAGACCCCTTTATCCCGGCCCTAGACAGACGGTCCATCAAAACTTTGTGATGGACCATGTCAAAGGCCGCGGACAGGTCTAACAAGATCAATACAGCAATGGTGTGATGTGTAGAGGGTCTGAAGCTGATAATATGGGTACTGATGAAGAAGGTGGAGGGGTTTGAGGAATATGGCGAATAGGGCTATTAGCCATGTCCTTCTTCTTTTTAAGAAGGATTTTATACCCAGTGTCTATTCTACTTTTGGAAGATGGTATTACTGGCTAAGTTGTAATATGTCAAGTGTCAAGGTTTATATGGACTTTCTTTTGTTTTGGATCCAGCTCTTGTTTCATGGTTTCCAGGATTGGCTCCGGAGGCTTTAGAGGAGCATCTTTGTGTTTCAGTGCCGAAATTTTCAGTTCTGAGCTGGATTTGTCATTTTTATCTGTGGGAACCAAAGGGATGTCATCTCGGCTCGAGCCTGAGCCGGAAGGCTTGTCTTGCTGTTTCGGTGCCGAGTCAGAGGGCAGGGCTTTGGAATCAGAGTCTTGGTGCCTATCATGGCCTAATGGCAGTGGTGGCCCAGAAGCCTTTTGTATGGTGGAAGCGGTTTTGTGGGCTAAGGGGCTTTGGTACTCATGGCACCCTGTCCACCTGGAACGTCGTGGGATTCTAGTTCGAGCTCCAACTCAGAATGTGAGTCCTGGACGGAGAAGGCTCCTTACTCTTCTGCTGCCGAGGCTTCCATTTCTTCTTGTTCGATATCTTCTCCGAAGATATCAGAGGCGTCCTCTATATTCTGATGCTGCATGTCTCTTCGTCGAGCCCGACGGTCCCGCAGAGTCTATTTGGATCGGGATGACCGACTCGCAGTTTTCTTCTTTATGCTCCGGAGAGAGACAGAAGTTACAAACCATATGAAGGTCGGTGCACGGGTATTTGGAATGGCACCGAGGACAGAATTGAAACAGAGTCCGTTCCATCGGCAGAAGACTCAATGATGGATTTTCGAGTGGAAGTAGTTAGATGAAATGGGCTAGGTCCGAAGGCCGCGGTTAGAGTTTCTCGACTGGGTAATAAAAGTTTTCCGAATTTCGACACGCGGATGGTAGAAGATGCGATCAAAACAATACCGAAGAGGGTAGAGTGAATTGCGCACCGAAGGGATCCCGATTAACGGTTTTGAATCGGAGTGCTGAATACAAGTCCGAACCCAATAGCGGAAAAAAAAACCAATCTAACAGTGGAGTCGATGCCCATGCGCACTATCGCCGAAAGGAGGAGTCCCCTTACCTCGTGACTGGAAAAGACTTCTTAAAAGAAAAACAACTTGCAAACATACGGACCCAACACTAGATGGCAGGAGTATGCAAAGCATGTGTATCTACAGCACACATGCCTCGAACAATTTCTTATCATCCGGATCCGCGTTAGGTTTTTCCTGTAGGGGGATAACTGTGGCCCCCTTCCAAGAATTAGGGAAAAAAGGCGGTGTCAAAAGTGTTATTGAACGCTCCCTGCACAGTATCAGCAATGCGATCTGGGGCCAGCTGCTGTAGTTAGACTCTGACTTGAGACTCAAAAGGAGTTCCTAGGTTTTCTGCACCGAGATAGAGGGAAAAACAGAAAGCCATGAAGAATTGGCTGAGATTACAGACACTTCAGTACACAAATTATATCCCGCAAAGGGGTTAAATTTCGAATATAAATTGAGGATTTTTTCTCTAAAATAGAGGGTGAGTTTATCGCAAAACTCTTGCCAGGGGTCCATAAGGCCTTGAATGGGAGGCTGAGATAACTCTTTAACCACTTTAAAGAGTTCTTTGGTGGAATTGCCTGCCAATCTGATTTTTTCAATGTAGAAAGCTGATTTAGCTAGACTAATAGCTTGTTTATATCGAGGTATAAAGGCTTTATGTTTCACCTTATCTAAAGAGTCGCGATACGTATGCCATCTTTGCTCCTGTCTGAAAAGAAAGCTGATGAAGATTTTAAGATCTTCTGGGAACCAGGGTGTTAAAGGTTTAGCTCTGGTGCAGCGTTTCACTTTCAGCGATGTCAAGGGCTGCTTTAATCAAGTCCATATAACCTTCAGCTGTAGGATCAAGCGGATCATTCACATTGGTATTGGAGATATTAAGTGCCTGCTCCAGGCCTAGGGAGGTGATTTTACTCCCATTCCTGCAGGGTACCGCTTTTGATTTAGATGGCACCAGGCCCACCTTAGGCACAGATAGAGGGCAATGGATGTTAAAAGTACCCGCCTGGTGATCCACCCAACTCAGGGGGATAACTTTATCAAATGGAAGGGAATTAGAATTGGTAAAAATGCCATCCAGGGTATGTCCATCTATATGGGTGGAAACCTTTACCACTTAAGTGAATCCAAAATTGTTCCTAGATTCAAGCAAAGAAGTGGAATCCCTATAGGAAAAATCTACATGAAAGTCAAAATCCCCAAGAATGGTGATGTTTTGGAGAACCAAAAACTGCTCCAAACTTGACACAAGGCTTCTAAAAAATGAGTGTGGGGGCCTGGCGGGCGATACACCAAAAGTCCCAAAAGAACTGGGTTAGTAGAATGTTTCAGACTAAAGAAAGCCACTTCAGCAGCCTGTAATGAATACATCATGACCAGTTAAAGCGTACAATTAAAAGAATCTTCAAATATAAATGCCAGTCCGCCTCCTCTTCCACTGAGGCAATCAAGTCGATTAAGGCATGCTAGTCCATCCTTATCTCATGGCACTATGAGAAGCATGTTTGAGATACAGGGTTTTTTTCCCTGCCCAGATAAATGCCTGCAACTACTTGTGAAGGAGTTTGGTATCTACTGCAGGGAAAGGAGTAGGGAGGGATTGAAAGAGATATAGCACTCTAGAACATTCATGTTACAACATTAATGGAACCCAGCCAGGAGAAATAAAGAGGGCACCATCATCTGAGGTCCTCAAGGATACTTTCACAATATTCAGGCCAATTGGCCTAGGTCCAGCCTTCAAGACAGCTGGTGATATTGAGACGTGTGAGGCCTGGGAAATCACAATGAGACAAAGGATTTTAAGTGTGGAAGATCATGAGAGGGGATAGACAAAGTTAGGACCTGTGATTTATCTTTCTTTATTTTGAAACTGAAACTAGCTCAAAGTCATCTATGACCTTTATTAGTTCAGGTAAGGATTCGGATTGGATTGGTTAATGTGACGAATATGTTGTTCACGAATAGATTAAGTTTAAGAATCATACCTCCAAGGGGAATCCCAGTTACCTTATGTGAATGTCTAATCTTTATGGCTAGGGGTTCGACTACTAGGGCAAATAGGAGAGATGAAAGAGGACATCTCTGCTTGGTTTCTTTTGCAAGTGAGATGGCTTTTGTGCAATGGCCCCCGATTCTAATGGTTGCTGTGGGGGAGGCGTAAGCTGCCATAATTTTATTTATCATTGTTTGACCAAATTGCAGTTTGTCCAAGACAGCTCTATGAAACGCCCAACTAACCCAGTCAAACACTTTCTCTGTGTCTAAAGAGAGGAGCAGTGCCAGTATGTCGCGCCTATATGCTTTTATAACCAAATGGGCAAGGTGTCTGATATTACCTCCATCCTAGCGATGGCGTATGAAACCAACCTGGTCTGGTTCTTTTAAGCTGGCTAATAGCGGAACAAGGTGTTGTGCCAATATTTTAGTATAAAGTTTCACATATGTATTTAAAAATGCAATTAGGTGGTATCCTGAGCATACAGTTAGACCCTTTCCAGGTTTAGGGATAAGGGTTAACGCAGTCTCGTCAATCGTGGGGGTAAGGCCTGTATCATATGTAAGGGAATTGAAGAGAGTAATAGGTGGTCTTATAGCAGGGGTGTGAACAGTCTGTAAAAGTCTATCCAGCCCCAGTGTTTTCCCCAGTGGTTTGGATTTGAGGGCCCTGTGAAGTTCTGTGGCATCTATACGCATTTAAAGCATGTCCCTATGATTGGATGACATCGGTGTACATTTGAAGAAAGGCCTTAATGTCAGAAGGACTTTCAGGTCCCTGGATTTAAAGTGCTTGAAAGAACGCCTGAAAGGTTTCCCTTTTCACTTATTGCCTGGGTGGCTGTGGCAATTTTTAGCCACTGAATATGCGATTTGCAATATGAAATTTAATTTTGTGTGCTAGGAGCTTACCCACCTTGTTTTCCTTATATAATATTGTTGCTTCAAAGCAAGAAGAGCACGTTCAGCACAATTTGTTCTAACCACCCGTAGGTGCCTTTGAGTGAGTCTCGAGGGAGTTTATCCGTTTGCTCAAGAGCTTGAATTTCAGATCATGTCCTACTTTTAAATACCATTCACCCTGCTTTAAATTGCAGCAACACGTAGGTAGAAGTGACCTATAAATATTTAAAAGGAGGGTTTTAGGCGTGTCAAAGGGGGTTATTTTTACAGGTCATATCTGCAGTTAAAGCCTGAACCACTGTGCTGGATATGGCAGGCCTGCAACCATGCTTGTACTGTCACTGAAGAACAAGTTACTTACCTTCGGTAACGATATATCTGTAAGAAACATCAGTAGTGATAGATTCCTTACCTTAGAATATCCCCAGGCGTCAGACTGGATCCGGAAAGTTTTCGTCAGCAGTACCCCTGCGCGTCGGTAGGGGCGTCGTGCGGCTCCGCGTCCGTCGTTGGAGTCGTGGTCGCCGAGATGACGTCGCAGGCGCTACTTAGACGCCGCCCACGCGCGCTGACATCAGTTCTTTCTTTTTCCGCGCCAGCAAGCGCAGATCCGGAGAGAGCGGTACCCCTAGTCTTTTTTTACTACGTTTTTTTAGATCTTTTTCTCACCCTTTTCGAGTCGATACGACTCCTGGTGCAGTTAGGGATGCCCGGGTTTAAGTCTTGCGAATACTGTCATCGGATGATGTCGGAGACGGACCCGCACCGCGTGTGTCTCTTCTGCCTGGGGCGCGACCACGACCCCAAGTCGTGCCCCGACTGCCGGTCCATGGCGCTGAAGTCTTTGCGGGAGCGGTCCCGAAAGCTGCTTGAAGCCCGGCAGTCGGCTCCACGCCGTGAGAGGTCCCGGTCCAGAGGGAGGTCGAGGGACCGTGCGCGGAGTCCTCATCGGCGATCGTCGGGATCGAAGTCTTCGCACTCGGGGTCAGGCAAGGCGAAGCACAAGAAGTCGAAGAAACGTCATTGTGCTCCGACTTCCCCTCGCCGGTTGCGCGACGCGGCTGAGGGTACGGGTGGTGCCACCCCCGCGGCTCCGGCGGAGTCCATGGAGTCGCTGCCCGACTACCCGCCCTTCCCGGGGTCGTCGGCGACTCCGGCCCAGATACAGGACTTCCTGTCGGCCATGGCTCGCGTCTTTGGGCCGTCGGGTCCCGCCGTTGCGCCTTCGGGCCCCGCGGTCCCGCATGGGTGTCCTCGCCGGCGGCTCCGGCCCCGGCGTCGCTCTCGGCTCCGGCCCCAGCGCCGCAGGACACCCTTGGATCCAGGCCTGGATCCCGGTCGACGCCGGTTGACCTTGTTCCGCCTCCACCGGCACCGATCCTGACGCCGCCCGCTCCTCGGGACGACGTCGACCTCAGATTCAGCCTCGAAGTGGACGCGGCGTCGGAACGGTGTCGATCGATGCCGTTCTCGACGCCGTTTGGGGATTTCTATCCCCATGTCCCTACTCCTTATTTTAGGCCTGTTGAACAGCCTGAGGAGCAAGGGGAGGACTGGGAGGGGTCGGACGACCCTTTCGCTGCAGCCTGCGAGTCTGAATAGGACTGGGCTGAGGAATTGGGGGACGCCAGTGGTCTGGATACCTCACCAGACCTTGGCATGCTGTCTCCTCCTACCGTGGCTACGGAGGAGGGAGCCAGTTATGCAGTGGTGTTGCGTAGGGCGGCGGAGGCCCTACACCACCAGCTCCCTACTGTGGCCGTCAGGGCTAACCTCCTGACAGAGGTGCTTCAGCCAGCAGCTACTTCTGCGGAGCCGCTGCTGCCCTTCAATGAAGCCCTTTCGGACGTTCTTTTGGGCACTTGGTCCAGGCCCACCACAGGGGCTCCTGTGGATAGGAACGTGGCCCGACGCCATTGCCCGGCTCCGGGTGACCCCATTTTCCTCTCCCAACATCCCACCCCCGACAGCTTGGTTGTGCAAGCCTCTGCTTCCCCAACCGCCTTCCCTTCCGCCCCACCAGATAGGCAATGCAAGAAGCTGGATCAGTTTGGGAAGAAGATTTTCTCTTCCACCAGCTCTCCGCTGCGGTCCGTGAACACCGCATGCCTCTTGGGCCGTTATTCCCACTCTCTGTGGGATACGGTGGCGAACGTGCTGCCCCAGTGTCCGGAGGAGGCCCGGCCTGCTCTCGCCCAGGCTGTTGCAGAGGGGAGAGACGCAGCAAAGTTCATGATCCGTTGTGGTCTAGACACCGCCGACTCACTGGGCAGATCCATTGCTACGACGGTGGCGGTTCGCCGTTACGCCTGGTTGAGAACCACTGGATTTTCGGGGGATGTCCAAAACACCCTTATGGACATGCCCTTTGATGGCCGTCGCCTCTTCGGCGACAAAGCGGACAGCGCGTTGGAGAGGTTTAAGGACTCACGGGCTACGGCCAAGTCCTTGGGACTCTCGGCAGTCCGCCTTCCTCCGCCTTCCGCTTTTCGCTCCTTTCGTGGCACAGGAAGGGGCGCCCCACAGCGTTCGCAACAGAGCCACAGGCCGGCGCAGCAGTACCCCTGCGCGTCGGTAGGGGCGTCGTGTGGCTCCGTGTCCGTCGTTGGCGTCGTGGTCGCCGAGATGACGTCGCGGGCGCTACTTAGACGCCGCCCACGCGCGCTGACGTCAGTTCTGTACACCACTTTCCGCGCCAGGAACGCAGAGCCATGCAAGATACTGACCACTGGTGCATTGAAACTAGGGCCCTGAAAGGGATGACCTTAACCCTAGAAATCAGTTCGCAGAACGGGGAGGATGGGTGGGGCGGTAAGGAATCAATCACTACTAATGTTTCTTACAGATATATCGTTACCGAAGGTAAGTAACTTGTTCATCTGAAAGAAACACATAGTGATAGATTCCTTACCTTAGAATAGATACCCCAGCAATACCAACCCCGGTGGTAGGTCTGCGAACTAAGATCACACCAGAAAGTCACGGAGAACAGAACGGCCAAAGAAGCCGTCTCTCCGGACTTGGCTGTCCAGGCAATAATGTTTGGTAAACGTGTGCAGCGAGGCCCACGTGGCTGCCTGACACATGTCTTGCAGGGGGACACCACGTCCCAATGCAGTAGTGGCTGCAGTAGCTCTGGTGGAATGAGCACACAGCCCCACCGGAGGTTCTTTTTTAGCCAAAGAGTAACAGGCTTTGATACATAAGACAACCCAACCGGGAGATGGTTCTCTTATGGACCGCCCGACCTTTCTTGGTGCCAACGTAGCCAACAAAAAGCTGGTCATCCACCCGGAACTGCTGTGTGCGGTTCAGATAAAAAGAAAGCGCACGTTTTGGGTCCAGACGGTGGAGCCTCTCTTCCTCTCTGGAAGGATGCGGAGGCGGAAAAAAGGTGGGCAAGGTAATAGTCTGCCCAATGTGAAAGGCCGTAACCACTTTTGGCAAAAAGGAAGGATGGGGCCTGAGCACAACCTTGTCCGGATGGACTGAAAGGAAAGGAGGCTTACAGAAAAGAGCCTGGAGCTCACTCACTCGCCTGGCGGAAGTGATGGCCACCAGGAAGGCAGTCTTTAACGTCAAAAGACGAAGAGGACAGTTGTGAAGGGGCTCAAAAGGAGCGCACATCAAGTACGTCAGAACCAGATTCAAGTCCCACTGAGGCATCACGAAAGGAATAGGAGGAAAAAGGTGTGTAATGCCTTTAAGAAACCTATTTACAACAGGGGACTTGAAAAGAGAGGGCTGATCAGGGAGCCTGAGAAAGGCCGAAATAGCAGAAAGGTAGCCCTTGATAGTGCCCAGAGCAGAGCCCTGCTGGGCCAAAGAAAGAAGGAACAGTAGAACTTCAGAAATAGGGGCAGAAAGGGGATCTACAGCCTTTGCTGTGCACCATGCCACAAATGTGTTCCACCTGCAGGCGTATACCACTTTAGTAGAGGGACGCCTGGCTGCCAGAATAACGTCACAAACTTCAGGAGGCAAGTCGAAGAGAATCAACTGCCGCCGCTCAATCTCCACGCAAAGAGGTGGAGGCTGGACAGGTTCGGGTGGATGACCGTCCCCTGCTGCTGCGACAGAAGATCCTCCCGAAGAGGCAGTCGGATCGGGGGATCGATGCTCATACTGAGTAGCTCGGGATACCATACTCTTAGAGCCCAGTCTGGAGCCACAAGAATGACTTGGGCCCGGTCGCGCCTGATCTTCTTCAGCACTCTGGGCAGAAGTGGTATAGGCGGAAAGGCGTACAACAGACCGCAACTCCACTCGCGTTGAAAAGCGTCACCGAGCGAGTGCCGCCTTGGAAATTCAAACGCGCAGAACTGATGACATTGCGCGTTCTCTTCGGTGGCGAATAGATCTAACCAAGGCTCTCCCCACTGCTGAAAGAGACCTTGCGCCACCTCCGAGTGAAGACGCCATTCGTGATCGAGCATGCACACGCGGCTGAGTTCGTCCGCCCTGGCGTTCAGAGAACCTGCCAGGTGTTGAACCACCAGGGACATGCCCTGATGTTCCAGCCATGTCCAGAGACGCAGAGCCTCCTGGACAGAGGGTCCACGACCCCACCCCGCCTTGTTTGTTGCAGTACCACATGGCGGTGGTGTTGTCTGTGAACACCTGCACTACTCTCCCCTTGACAGAGGGAAGGAATGCCGTTAGTGCAAGCCTGATCGCCCGCAGCTCCAAAAGGTTGATATGGAGCCGGGACTCCGCCGGAGAACAGAGGCCTCTGATCTCCACCTCTCCCATGTGCCCGCCCCATCCCAGGAGGGACGCATCCGTCACCACTGTGAACTCCGGTTGGGGAAGGGAGAGGGATCTGCCATCGACCCAATGCCGGTTCGTGAGCCACCACTGCAATTGTCGTGCAGTGCCCTCCGAGATCTGGACGTGATCGGACAGGTTTCCCTGATGCTGCGCCCACTGGAACTTCAGGTCCCAGTGCAGAGCCCGCATATGCCACCTGGCATGATTGACCAGCAGGATGCAGGAGGCCATGAGGCCCAGCAGCCTCAGAGTCACTCTGACCGAAACCCGGGACAAGGGCTGAAAGATGGGAATCAGAGCCCGAATATCCTGGATTCGCCGTTCGGGAGGATAGACCCGAAACTGCGCCTTGTCCAGAACCGCTCCGATAAAGAGGAGCTTCTGGGAGGGAATCAGGTGCGACTTCGGCACATTGATGGAGAACCCCAGCAAGTGCAGGAGGTCAGCCGTAGTCTGGAGGTGGGAGACGACTGCCTGGGGTGAGCCCGCCTTCAACAACCAATCGTCGAGATAGGGGAAGACTGAGACCCCTGATCTGCGCAGATGAGCTGCGACCACCGCCATCACCTTGGTGAACACCCGAGGGGCGCTGGTAAGGCCAAAGGCGAGCACGGTAAACTGAAAGTGCTCGTGGCCTACCGTGAACCGTAGGTAACGCCGGTGGGCTGGCAGGACGGGGATGTGGAAATAGGCGTCCTGCAAGTCCAGTGCTACCATCCAGTCTTGTGGGTCGAGAGCAGACAAGACCTGAGCTAGAGTGAGCATCTTGAACTTCTCTTTGCGGAGGAAGCGATTGACGTTCCGGAGGTCTAAGATAGGACGCAGGCCTTTGTCCTTCTTGGGCACCACAAAGTAGTGGGAATAACAACCACGACCTACTTCGTGCGTCGGAACCCGCTCAATGGCCCCCTTGGCCAAGAGGGCCGCAACTTCCTGCTGAAGAAGCACCAAGTGATCCCGTGACATGCGGTGGTATTGAGGTGGCATGGCTGGGGGGTAGTCTCGAAGGGTAGGGAGTAGCCCCTCCGGACTATCTCTAAAACCCACCTGTCCGAAGTGATGGTGCGCCAGTGGGGGAGGTGATGGCGGAGCCTGCCGCCCACTGGCGTTTGATGGGCCTGAAAGTTCAGACTAGGAAGGTTTGGAGGCAGTGGTGGCTGGGGTGGTGGTGGACTGACCCGCCCGCTGGCCCCTTTCTCCGCCACGGCGGAACCCGCGTCCGCGCTGGGATGACTGCTGCGCCGGCCTGTGGCTCTGTTGCGAACGCTGTGGGGCGCCCCTTCCTGTGCCACAAAAGGAGCGAAAAGCGGAAGGCGGAGGAGGGCGGACTGCCGAGAGTCCCAAGGACTTGGCCGTAGCCCGTGAGTCCTTAAACCTCTCCAACGCGCTGTCCGCTTTGTCGCCGAAGAGGCGACGGCCATCAAAGGGCATGTCCATAAGGGTGTTTTGGACATCCCCCGAAAATCCAGTGGTTTTCAACCAGGCGTAACGGCGAACCGCCACCGTCGTAGCAATGGATCTGCCCAGTGAGTTGGCGGTGTCTAGACCACAACGGATCATGAACTTTGCTGCGTCTCTCCCCTCTGCAACAGCCTGGGCGAGAGCAGGCCGGGCCTCCTCCGGACACTGGGGCAGCACGTTCGCCACCGTATCCCACAGAGAGTGGGAATAACGGCCCAAGAGGCATGCGGTGTTCACGGACCGCAGCGCAGAGCTGGTGGAAGAGAAAATCTTCTTTCCAAACTGATCCAGCTTCTTGGATTGCCTATCTGGTGGGGCGGAAGGGAAGGCGGTTGGGGAAGCAGAGGCTTGCACAACCAAGCTGTCGGGGGTGGGATGTTGGGAGAGGAAAATGGGGTCACCCGGAGCCGGGCGATGGCGTCGGGCCACGTTCCTATCCACAGGAGCCCCTGTGGTGGGCCTGGACCAAGAGCCCAAAAGAACGTCCGAAAGGGCTTCATTGAAGGGCAGCAGCGGCTCCGCAGAAGTAGCTGCTGGCTGAAGCACCTCTGTCAGGAGGTTAGTCCTGACGGCCACAGTAGGGAGCTGGAGGTGTAGGGCCTCCGCCGCCCTACGCAACACCACTGCATAACTGGCTCCCTCCTCCGTAGCCACGGTAGGAGGAGACAGCATGCCAAGGTCTGGTGAGGTATCCAGACCACTGGCGTCACCCAATTCCTCAGCCCAGTCCTATTCAGACTCGCAGGCTGCAGCGAAAGGGTCGTCCGACCCCTCCCAGTCCTCCCCTTGCTCCTCAGGCTGTTCAACAGGCCTAAAATAAGGAGTAGGGACATGGGGATAGAAATCCCCAAACGGCGTCGAGAACGGCATCGATCGACACCGGTCCGACGCCGCGTCCACTTCGAGGCTGAATCTGAGGTCGACGTCGTCCCGAGGAGCGGGCGGCGTCAGGATCGGTGCCGGTGGAGTCGACGTCGGTGGAGGCGGAACAAGGTCAACCGGCGTCGACCGGGATCCAGGCCTGGATCCAAGGGTGTCCTGCGGCGCTGGGGCCGGACCGAGAGCGACGCCGGGGCCGGAGCCGCCGGCGAGGACACCCATGCGGGACCGCGGGGCCCGAAGGCGCAACGGCGGGACCCGACGGCCCAAAGACGCGAGCCATGGCCGACAGGAAGTCCTGTATCTGGGCCGGAGTCGCCGACGACCCCGGGAAGGGCGGGTAGTCGGGCGGCGACTCCATGGACTCCGCCGGAGCCGCGGGGGTGGCACCACCCGTACCCTCAGCCGCGTCGCGCAACCGGCGAGGGGAAGTCGGAGCACAATGACGTTTCTTCGACTTCTTGTGCTTCGCCTTGCCTGACCCCGAGTGCGAAGACTTCGATCCCGACGATCGCCGATGAGGACTCCGCGCACGGTCCCTCGACCTCCCTCTGGACCGGGACCTCTCACGGCGTGGAGCCGACTGCCGGGCTTCAAGCAGCTTTCCGGACCGCTCCCGCAAAGACTTCGGCGCCATGGACCGGCAGTCGGGGCACGACTTGGGGTCGTGGTCGCGCCCCAGGCAGAAGAGACACACGCGGTGCGGGTCCGTCACCGACATCATCCGATGACAGTCCTCGCAAGACTTAAACCCGGGCATCCCTAACTGCACCAGGAGTCGTATCGACTCGAAAAGGGGAGAAAAAGATCTAAAAACTTAGTAAAAAAGACTAGGGGTACCGCTCTCTCCGGATCTGCGTTGCTGGCGCGGAAAAAGAAAGAACTGATGTCAGCGCGCGTGGGCAGCGTCTAAGTAGCACCTGCGACGTCATCTCGGCGACCACGACTCCAATGACGGACGCGGAGCCGCACGACGCCCCTACCGACGCGCAGGGGTACTGCTGACGAAAACTTTCCGGATCCAGTCTGACGCCTGGGGATATTCTAAGGTAAGGAATCTATCACTATGTGTTTCTTTCAGATTTGGGTGGCACAAAATGTGCTGCAGCCCACTGGTGACATTAAACTCATAGGCCCTGGGTACACTTTCGGTACCATATACTAGGGACCTAAAGGTAAGTTAAATATGCCAATTAGGAGTATGCCAATTTTTTCATGTTGAAAGGGGGCGCACAGTCACTTTACCTCTGGTTAGAAGAGGTAAAGTGCACAGCCAACAAAAATAGTCAAGGCAAAAATTGTGGGGAAATACCATGCAAAGAAGGGACAATTTTTTAACAATCAGTCTTTTTGATAGAAGGGATTAGTAACAACAGGAACAGGTTTCAGGACAGACAAGGTTTATAGAGGGAAGGTCTTGGGTTATTTGTAAAATAAAAGACAGCTTAAGGAAAGGGTGACTGATGGAGTAAATGGGTGCATTTACTCAATTAGTTTAAATACTGAGCCGAGAAAGGAGGAATCGAATTAATGAAGATTATCTGTATGAAATCTAGATTATACAGAATATATAAGGGCAGTACATAGCATTTAAATAAGTATTCTGACAGAAACAGCAGTAAGCCAGTGCACATTAAAGGAGAAATCTGCAAAGATGTGTATGAAAGCAAAGCATCTTGCAGGTTATTCAAATCTACATTTCACCAAGAGAACTTAAAGCCAAGAACAGGCTTAGGGACAGCTTCACTGCTTCTTCAGGAAGAACGTACATACAGAGAGATTTATGCTAGAATTCATGTAAGTCTTGAAAAATCTTATAGGATAAGAGCAACCCTTTTAGGGACCCACCGGTGTATGAATAAAATACTCCCAAGACTGAAGGCTCACTTTGCAATCTATTTGCAATATCTTTGGGTTGCTCCGCTGTGAATTAAACATTCTTTCTTTACATAGATACCAGTGTTAGAGGGAAGGATTTGGTAGCTGTTAGAGAAGCACTGCCTTCAGGAGCAGAATCGACTTTTGAATCATTATAACCTGAGGCACAATTCCTGGTTAAGAACTTGTCATAATGCAAAGTTCTGGAACATATGCAATCATTGGAACATTCCAAAATGGTGGATATACACTCAAACTCTCAAACTAAAGATTCTTTGTGACAAAAAACAACAGTTACTCTTTCCTAAAAAGTACGAGGGTACCAAAGTATCCATATATGCTAAGTTGGTCTGACTTCAGAAGGATTTTATGCTGTTAAAAGTAAAAAGCTGGTTAGTTAGTAAGTTAAGATAAACAAGAATGTTCCTAAAAGGTATATGCATTTTGACAGATATCTTGTTTTGCAAAAGGAAACCTTGGAATCACCTATTTTCTTGTACATCTTAAATTCAGATATATACAGAAGAATAGCATTGGACAACTACACAACAATTGGAAAATTCCTATTTGCTGTTGACCAATTCTGCTGCCCGATTACTCTGGCCAGCTTGCACATGAGCTATCTCTTTCCAGTCACAGTGCAGTGCTGCAAGTATGTATCGCAGTAAGAGAAACTCAACAAGGCACTAAAGGACAATACTCATTTTCTTGATTTTGCTGAGTAATCACACATAGTTCTGTTGTAATGCACAGTTCTTTCCTAACTGGATGCACGCAACCCAATGACTTTAAAGCAGTCTCAAATTGTACCTGTTACTCATGAGAGATCCTAGGATCATCAAGCTATCTTCCATGCTTGTAATAATTTCTGATGTGCTGTCCCCTCTCAACAGCAGCTCTCCTCGGGTTTTAAAATTTGCAAATGTAAATGTTTTATTGTCCCACTCTGCAATGACCAGTTTTAGCTTCTGTTCGATATCTCTCTCCTTCACCGCGCTGATGCAGATATCCTATAATGGGAAAAGACAGCAGTAAAACCGTACAGTATACATGGCTGCAGAAATGATACTGGAAAAGTATAATGATTGAGTTTATCAATTATTCAATTATATACAGTATTTAATGTTTTGGCCCTTTTGAAAGTCCACCTTCAGAACGTCACATTTGTGTTCATATGTAAGGAATTGCTAATGCAGCATTTGTTTCTTAATTCTGAATCCGATATTTGCTTAGACAAGTACAAAACTGTTGGTGCAGCCCTATGTTATTAATGCTAGCAACTGCCCTAGCACAAATGGCTAAGAGGATGTGGCATAACGGCTAGAGCGATCGACCTCGAAGCTGGGGAACCAGGTTCGAGTCTCAGCAAGGACGCTCAACATGACGCTCAACATCCTGTGATTCTGGGCAAATCACTTAATCTCCCCGTGCCTAACATAAAAAAAAAAAAAAAAAACAATGAATGTGTACATCTGTAACGCAACTGGTGCTCTGTAAAGCACTCTGATACCTTCGAGTCTAGTTTGCGCTATATAAAACTCCCAAAAACATAAAAAATAATATGAAGACTCCATATGAAAAAAGTGTGCTTAATAGAGACACTAGATAAGTCCTGATGAAGACTCAGCCAAAATAATAGGGAATGGAGTCAAAACATAGCATTAACATCAGAACGAATATAAATACCAAATATCAGAAGTAATTCAGCTGAAATAAAGCCCAAAATCTGAGGTTAGGGTAAAAACAACAGTAGTATGTAGCCTTCAGATCTACACCTGATCTCACAAAGGTGATGAAAGTTGACATTGTTAGCCAGGTCTCTCCAGACAATTGACATGAACTTGATATGATGTCCCTACCCAGTGGACCTACAACTTACTTTGCTTATTTAATTTAAAGCTTACAGATGCCAAATGCGAAAATGAAGCAGATATAATGTTTAAATTAGCAATCACAACAATGTTTATCACATTACAAATGTCAGATGACGGTTATGAAATAATATTTATAAATATAACTTATTGAAACAATTGTGATTCATGGGCAGAGATGACTATGAAAATAAACAATTAAACTAAGAGTAAATGGAAAGGAACAGCAACGATTCAAATCATTACAATCATTATAATGTGAGTGACAATATACAAAAGCAGAGAAGCAGAATGGGACCTAGACAAAGCAAAGGTGATTAGAAAAGAATGATTGATGGTGCAGAAGGCCATTGAGAGTGTGGCATAAAGAGGGCACCAATGCTGCCAACATACAATGAGACACTTGGGTGATCCATGATAGCAGTAAAACCCCATTCTGTGGCACTAGAAGGTTGAAATGAGTCTGCAATGCCAAGACATCCTCCTCCAAGAAAGCATGAATATGCTTGGTAACCACCGTTTCAATCAGGTTGGCCAGGGTGTGTAGGAAAGAAATGGCTAGATAGATGAGAATTCAAAGGGGGATTAATAACTACCCTTTCATAAATACCCTCTTGAATTTCAATGGACCAAGGCCAGTGGCTAGCTGAGTTCTGCCATACCTACATGTGTAAAAGTGTTAGAAAGGAAATGTGAAGTTGGTTACCAACTATATGAGATTCTTCTTAAGCAGGGAAACAAAAGCATCAATATCTGATAAAGGGGGTTTGCACAGAATTAATAACACAGGCACCTGATTTTATAAAAAGATTCAGAAAGAAAATAGGGCAAAGAATTAACATACCCAGTGACTTGCACCAAACTATATGCTGAAGAGATGACCACCAAGAAAAGGCATTGCTGAAGACAGTTCAGGGGAATCTCGGGCAAAGACCATAATGCAGGGTGGGAAACCAAAAGCAGAATCAGGGATTGATCCCACTTAAGAACAGTGATCTCTGTGGGAAGATACAACCTACAAATATAAAGATCATCTCTGAATCATTGGACTTTTCTTCACCACTGCTCAAGCAGCATCTAATTACCTGTTTACTAGATATGAAGAATAGCTACTCGGAGCACTGATTAAGATCTTTGCTAGAAACATTAAAAATCCAAGTCAGCCTTCCTAGTTAAAAGGCAAATACTTTGAAACACATTGTGCCAAAAAAAAGATAATATGGGTCAATAATTTGAGAATCGACAAGTGGCTTGATTACCAGGTCATAGAAAACCTCCTGCTAAAAGCCTTCCCCTCATATTTTCAAACACATGGACAGAGACGAGACACATATGGAATGAGACACAGGGAATCCAGAGGAAAATTGGAAAAACAAATTTGAGGAGCCTTTACAGAGTTAACAATATCTCACATAAACACAATGATTCAAAGACTCAAGAAGGGATGAAAGCCTTCACCATATGATGCAACGCGATCAAATCAAGCCTCAGAACGGATTACTGTTAAAAACATCTAAGGAAATGACAAAAGACCTAAAGTAGTAAGCTAAGCATAAGTGGGTGAAAACATAAAAAGAATGCCTATCAGACTAAACCTTATTTGTATGGTGCTTAAAGATAACACTCGAGTTATATGAAACTCAATAGTTTCATATATTAGGAATCTGATTTCCTAAATGCAATTCGAGGGAATTGCAATTAGGAAATCGGTATTCCTAATGTTTGTACATCTGGCCTTAGTAATTCATACAGCGTTTGAGACTGTGAAATGATTGAGGCCGCAAATGTTGTTGTAGACACAAATCCACTCAGAAAATCAGAAAGGGCAGCTATAAGCTGATTGTTTTCATTTTTCAAATGAGATAGATAAATAGCTTGATGGACAAGTTCCTTACCTTCGGTAATGCGTTATCTGGTAGAGACATATAGCCGCAGATTCCTTACCTTTGAAATTCCAGGCATCAGGCTGAATCCGTAAGATTTTTCTTAGCCGTACCCCTGCAGGCCGGTAGGTGGGATCGGTCGACTCCATGTGACTTAGTCGGCGTCGTGTTCATCATCGTCGTGACGTCCGCGTCGTCAATATAACCGCCACTCTGGCACGCTGACGTCAGTAATTTTCACGACTTTCCACGACAGAAGCACGAAGCCATGGAATGACTGACCATGGTGTGTTATAAAATGAACCGCTAGGGCCCTGAAGGAAACATCCCTGACACATAAAGTCAATTCCGCAGTGCAAGGAGGATGGGTGGGTCCGTAATGAATCTGCGGCTAGATCATGTCTCTACCAGATAAGACGTTACCGAAGGTAAGTAACATGTCTGTCTGATAGAGACATCTAGCCACAGATTCGAAACCTTTGAACAGATACCCAAGCAGCACCCTCCCCGAAGAAGGGACTGCGGAACGGCTTAGACCAGAAAATCCTGTAAAACAGAGCGACCAAACAGGCCTTCTCTGCGAACCTGAGAATCCAGGCAGTAGTGTCTGGAGAACGTGTGCAGAGATGCCAACGTGGCAGCTTGGCAGATATCGGAGACGGGAACACCGCACTGGAGAGCCATGGTGGCCGCTTTAGCCCTAGTGGAATGGGCCCTAAGCCTTCAGGGGGATCCTTCTTTGCTAAGGCGTAACAGATTTTTAAACAGAGTATAACCCATTGGGATATAGTCCTCTTCTGGACAGCACGTCCTTTTTTGCCCCCACGTATCCTCTAAAAAGTTGGTCATCCACCCGGAACTCTGGTTCGATCGAGGTAGAATGATAATGCTCTTTTTGGGTCCAGACGATGGAGACGCTCCTCTTCCTTGGAAGGATGCGGGGGTGCATAGAAGGTGGGTAGGGTAACAGACTGTCCCAGATGGAAGGGTGTTACCACCCTAGGCAGAAAGGATGCCCTAGTCCGGAGTTCTACTTTGTCCGGAAAGATCGTCAGGTAAGGAGGCTGTGAAGACAGTGCCTGCAGTTCACTAACTCTCCTGGCAGAGGTTATTGCCATCAAAAAAGCTGTCTTGATGGTGAGCAACCGCAGAGGACAGTTATGCAGTGGCTCAAACGGTGCACACATCAGAAAGGTGAGAACCAAAGTAAGGTCCCACTGTGGCATAATAAAAGGTGAAGGAGGAAACAAATGGGTTAACCCCTTCAAGAATCTCTGCACCAGGGGAGATTTGAAAAGAGATGGCTGATCAGCTAGACGAAAAAAAGAAGAAAGGGCCGAAAGGTAGCCCTTCAATGTGCCCAGAGCAGCGCCCTGCTGGGCCAAAGAAAGTATAAACAGAAGGACTACAGATAAGGGAGCAGATAAAGGGTCAATAGACCGGTCTGTACAATATTTACAAAATTTGTTCCATCGGCAGGCGTATACCAATTTTGTGGAGGGACGCCTGGCTTCCAAGATACCCTCACAGACTTCGGGAGGGAGATCAAAAGCTGTCAACTGTCGCCGCTCAATCTCCACGCAAGGAGATGGAGAGTGGACAGGTTCGGGTGGAGTACCCTCCCCTGATACTGCGACAGAAGATGCTCCCAAAGGGGCAGCTTGACCGGAGGATCGATGCTCATGTCTAGAAGCTCGGGATACCAAACTCTCCGTGCCCAGTCCGGAGCCACAAGAACAACTTGTGCCCGGTCGCTCCTGATCTTCTTAGGCACTCTGGGCATGAGTGGTATGGGCGGAAAGGCGTATAGGAGGCGTGAACTCCACTTTTGACAAAAAGCGTCGCCGAGCGAGTGACGCCTTGGAAACGCCAATGCGCAAAACTGCTGACACTGCGCGTTCTCTTCGGAGGTGAACAGATCTAACCAAGGCTCTCCCCAATGCTGAAAGAGACCTTGTGGCACTTCCGGATGGAGACGCCATTCATGATCCGCAAGTCACCTTCGGCTGAGCTCGTCCGTCCTAGCGTTCAGAGAAGCGGCCAGGTGTTGAACCACCAGGGAAATGCCCTGTTGTTACCGCCAGGTCCAAAGATGCAGGGCCTCTTGACAAAGAGCCCACGACCCCACTCTGCCCTGTTTGTTGCAGTACCACATGGCGGTGGTGTTGTCTGTGAATACCTGTACCAGCCTTCCCTTTATCGATGGCAAAAAGGCCTTCAGTGCCAGTCGGATCGCTCAAAGCTCCAACAGATTGATACGGAGCTTGGCTTCCGCCGGAGACCAGAGTCCTCTGATCTCCACCTCCCCCAGATGGCCACCCCATCCCAGAAGGGACGCATCCGTCACTACTGTGAGATCTGGGTGGGAAAGGGAGAGGGGTCTGCCCTTGAACCAATCACAGTCTGTTAGCCAGCACTGCAGGTCTCTCGCAGTGCCCTCTGAAATCTGAATCAGGTCGGTGAGATTTTCTTGATGCAGCCCCCATTGGAACTTCAGGTCCAACTGCAGAGCCCGCATGTGCCCCAGTGCATGGGTCACTAGCAGGATGCAGGAGGCCATGAGGCCCAGCAGCCTCCGAGTAATTCTCACCGAAATACAGGATAGAGGCTGAAACATGGGTCTCATAGCTCGAATATCCTGGACCCGTCGTTCGGGAGGATAGGCCCGAAACCACACGGTGTCCAAAACCGCTCCAATGAAAGGGAGCGTCTGAGAGGGAGTCAGGTGTGACTTCGGCACGTTGACAGTGAACCCCAGCGAATGCAGGAGGTTCGCCGTAGTCTGGAGGTGGGAGACAACTGCTTGGTGCGAACCCGCCTTCAACAACCAGTCGTCGAGATAGGGGAAGACTGGAAGCCCTGATATCCGCAGATGGGCTGCGACCACCGTCATCTCCTTTGTGAACATCCGAGGGGCGCTGGTGAGGCCAAAGGGGAGCACCACAAATTGAAAGTGCTTGAGACCCACCATAAACCACAGGTTACGACGATGAGCCAGCAGGATGGGGCTATGAAAATAAGCCTCCTGCAAGTTCAGCGCTACCATCCAGTCTCTGGGCAGACAGGACCTGAGCAAGGGTGAGCATCTTGAATTTCTTTTTTTGAGAAAGTAATTGAGGGCTCTGAGGTCTACAATAGGATGAAGGCCTCTGTCCTTCTTGGGGACCAGAAAGTAGCAGGAATAGCAACCACTGCCTACTTTGGGCCCGGGAACCCTCTCTATAGTTCCCTTGGCCGAGAGAGTCTTGACTTCCTCGCGGAGAAACGCAAGGTGATCCTCCGTCAGCCGATCATACACTGGAGGCATAGATGGAGGAGTAGTCTCGAAGGGGAGGGAATAGCCCCTTTGGATTATTTGCAACACCCACCTGTCCGACGTGATATCTCACCAGTGGTGGAGATGATGGCGTATTCTGCCATCAACTAGCCGAGAGTGATTGCGGGGGACCGGACTAGGAAGGTTTTGTGGTGGAGGAGGGGATCATGGCTTGGCTCGACTTCTGGTTCCCCGACCCACAGGGCTGGGGTGAACCACGTCCACGGCCGGCAGAGGTTGCTGAACTTGCGGGGCCCTCTGGCCGGCATAGGGTTGATGCGGCTGATAGCCGCTTCCGTAGCCACGAAAGGAGAGAAAAGCAGATAAAGTACTGGGGGTGGTGGTGGTGAGGCCCAAAGACTTGGCTGTGGCCCGCGAGTCTTTGAAGCGCTCAAGGGAAGCATCCGCTTTGTCTCCTAAGAGACGGGAGCCATCAAAGGGCATGTCCATGAGGTTAGCCTGGACATCCCTCGAAAAACCAGACGTTCACAACCAGATGTGGCGACGAACGGCCACCATTGTGGAAATCACTCTACCCAGCGAGTCCGTTGTGTCCAAGCCACATCTGAAGGATAACTTAGCTGCGTCTCTTCCGTCTGATATGTCCTGGGAGAGTAGAGCCTGGTGCTCCTCCGAGACTCTGGACAGCACCTGTGCAACCGTATCCTATACCGAATGGGAGTAACAGCCCAAAAGGCATGCAGTGTTCATCGACTGCAATGCCAAACTGGCGGAAGAAAAACATTTTATTCCCTAAGTTCTCCAGTCTCTTGGATTCCCTATCCAGGGGTGCGGAAGGGAACGCGCCATGGGCAGTGGAAGCCTGGACCACCAAGCTCCGCGGGGTGGGATGGCTGGTGAGGAAAAGTGGGTCGCCCGGTACAGGGCGATGGCGGCGGGCGATCGTCCTATTCACAGGAGCCCGTGTGCTGGGTTTAAACCAGATTCCCAGAAGGACGCCTGTTAAGGCCTCGTTGAAAGGCAGTAGGGGTTCCTAGCTGGAGACCCCAGGCTGAAGGTCCACTGTCAAGACGTTAGTCTTGACTGCCACTGTAGGAAGCTGCAGGTCAAGGACCTCCGCAGCCCTACGCACCACCATGGCAAAAGATGCTCCCTCCTCCATAGCCAGGGTAGGAGGGGAAAGCATGCCAGAGCCTGGGGAGGTGTCCAAACCACTGGCATCACCCAGTTCCTCATTCCAGTCCACATCTTGGTGTTGCGCGATTTCTAAGGGATCCTGCTCCTCCTCCCAATCCTCTGCTTCCATCCCTAACCCTTCAGAATAGGGCAGGGTGAACTGCATGGAGCCGTAATGCTTTGTCGGCGCCGGTCTCGGCACTGGAGGACGCCCGACCAGCTCCGTGTCATGAAGAATGAGGATCGGGGAGGCGCCGCCGGTGGGCACAGGTGACGCCGAGAACCTCAGCGCTGGATGCGATGCCGGAGAAGGTCGCTGTGGAGGTGTGACCGGCGTCGGTCCGGACCCAGGAACGGTCCAACAGGAGGCCGTGGCGCCGGAGCCACTGGTATGGGAACCACGGGACCCATCCGACTTCTGAGCCTGCGGGGCCTGAAGGAGTGCCGGCAGGGTCAGGCCACCCAAATATGGCGCACATGGCCTCATAAAACTCCTTCAGCTAGGCGGGGGGGCGCTCCCGGACCCGGAAAGGGAGGGAAATGTGGAGCCGACCCAGGCACCCGCTCCGCGGAGCAGGGCCTCGAACGCCGAGGTTCCTCCGCCGCATCGCAAGACAGGCGGGGCGAATTCGAAGCACGCTTCGACTTCTTGTGCTTTTTGTGGTGCCACTTACCTGACTTCGATGATTTTGACGAAGAGGACTTCGACTCACCATAGCGGTGCTCGGACCTTCCTCTTGACAGAGACCGTGACCGAGACCAACAAGGCGACCACCGCGGTGCTGGACGCCGGGCCGCCAGTAGCTTTAGGGACCGCTCCCTCAAAGCCTTCGGTGCCATGGCCCGGTAGTTGGAGCACGACTTGGAGTTGTGGTTGTGCTCCAGGCACCAAAGACAAACCAACTGGGGGTCCGTGACTGACTTCTTACTCGACATGACTCGTAACACACCAACGAAGTTGACAAAAAGTCGAAAAAAGTATGTCAAAAAATGACAGGGCTACCGTTCTCTTCAACGGGTCGGCGCTGGCTGGCGCGGAAAGAATAGAACTGAGGTCAGCGCGCCGCAGTGGTGGTTATATTGATGACGCGGACATCACGACGACGAGGAACACGACGTCGACGATGTCACACGGAGTCGACCAACGCCACCTACCGGCGCGCAGGGGTACTGCTAAGAAAAATCTTCCGGATGCAGCCTGAAACTTGGAAGTTCAAAGGTAAGGAATCTGCGGCTAGATATCTCTATCAGATATTGTCACGTTCATAAAGGTGACTCAGTCAGATCACTGGAGCCTATGTCCTCATATTAAACAAATGGAAAAGACTATTAGATTTGGAAGAAAAGATGAACATTCTCTACCCCTCCCCAGAAGAAAGGTAGGTGATGCAGAGGGCCTATCTGTTACCCTGCAATCAATAGCAAAGCCAGATGTGACACATAAAGCTGGCACTAGCCAACAGCTCTAACATAACCTAAAAAGAGACCCTAATGCTCCATGCCCTCGTCCTGGAGATAGATTATTATTCGCCAGAGGAGAACTGGAAATTTTTCCGGAACTAGCTGCATGCAGAACACCGCCCCAAAAAGTATGCTTTTAAAGGCGAGAGGAATAAACTCTCCTGGGACTGATTGGAAAAACAACTTTTACAAGTGGATATGTACCACTTAGTTGAAACCCTTGTGCATAAAACCAACAAAAGCATTCAGAAACCTTTCTCCTAGGAAACAGGACAAAGAAAGCTCCTAAGCATGCAGTGCAATTATGAAGGGGCACTAGAAACCACCAGCAGTACGAGAACTGTACTATTTCTGAGTAGCTAGGGAGTAAAGATGTGACCAGAAAAGACATCTGATAAACATCTCTAACCAGGGGAATTCTACTAATGAAAAGCCAATTACCTCATGGGAGAGAGGAAAGCATTCCAGGAAACGCAGGGAGCTTATGAAAAACCTCAGGAATCAACAAAAAAGCTTCTAACTCACAATCAGCAGCATCCAAAAATGCAAAAAAACTTGGGAACAGGAAGTGGATAAGGCATACAATTTTACAATTTAGAAGATCAACCGCAAGAGCCCACCTGGAAAGTTTACATCAACTTTCTGCACTTTTAGCAGCAGAAGACATGTTAGACCCTCTTCAAAATATACACTTAAATTTTCAAATTATGATTTCCTACACATCTAAATGACTTTATACGAGAAGAAGGTGAGTATTGAAATCATACGAAAAGTATTAACTATGCAGAGTGGATGAGGATTGTTCAAATTTGGCAATAACAATTGTTTCAAGCTGCACGCCCACACCTCACGTTTCGTGCCCTGGGACTGGACATTGCTAAACAAGATATAGCCAGGCATTGGGGAGCGGTTGACGTACCCAATATCCATGATTGGAAGAGAGAAATGGACGTCTATATGGGTGCAGTAAGGGATGTTTGCGGAAATTCCGTAAAGTGTGGGGCCGCTGGATAGGATACTATGGATTGGACCTGATAAATGGGATTAAGGAACTTGTAGCCAGTGCAGAACCCTGCACACCTCATGAGAACCAGGGCCTATAGAGGCAACACAAAACACTCTGGGAATGGATATGCTGGACACATAACATATCATGTATTACTTCATTCCAGCTATGTTGTCTTTCTCGAACAAGTCGATTGCAGCTTGGATAACTGTGAATTGCATCAATGTCTTCCATGTATTTGTTGCTACTGTTTGGAACACCTGATGGGTGTTATGGAGAATAAAAAAATTAAATTAATTTTTTTTAAAAACCAACAAAATAACTATTGCTTCAAGATGCAATGTGTGTCCTGATTTACAGATGATACTTTGAGCTTCTTGTTCTTACTTGCTGTGTCTCTTACGTATTGAGGGCTGCATTTTTCAATTTTTGTCTACAATTTGCGCTTTTCCATGCACTGTTTGAATTAAATCTTTTACATTTTTTCCAATAAAAGAAAAAAAAACAAGTTACTAGAATGACAGAGCAGATTAATACTTTCCGAATGATACTGTGTGTCACAAGTCTGTCTTTCCTTGACGGCATATGAGTACTAGCTGATGTGGAGGCCATGTCCTCCTAGGATGGTACTGAATACCAAACATTGATCTGGTGCAGGGCCACTTTTTTGGGGTAAAAAAGAAAACTACCTTGCAACAGGATTTTCACGTAGACAACTTCTTATGCATAGGTCCATAATCATTTATGGACCTATGCATAAGAGGTACAGAATCATCAGAAATAACTTGTTGACCTTTAAAGCTACAATTAGGGGATCAATACTTTTATATTTCAATCATAAAACAAGTATCTGAAAAGAACGCATAAATTACCTTAATGTGACTCTGGTCCAGGCTAAAAAAAGATTTAATTAAAGAAAAGACTTTTGTTACATACACCAGATGGTAAGAAGCTAAAGAGCTGTTAAGAACATATGATAACGAGCAAGAAATTGCGAGATCCTAAAGTATAGGCCAGGGGGTCTATGAAGGTGATGGTAATGCTGGAAAACTGTTAAATGGGAGATCCAAAGTAAATAGGGCTGTACGATGAGATCAATAATAGGGCCAATGACAGGAATATTCGAGATGGATACTTAGAGGGTAGAGACTGCATTCCTTTCATCACACTATAAAAATATGTGTTGGGCAGATGCATCATGGTGTTTTTGAAACCAGGCAAAGACTGTAAGAATACACGTTTTGTCACTCCATTATTTTATTAAATTAGGATTGGAAAATAAGGACCAAAGTCGTAGCAAATCATATTGCCATATTTGTATAAGATTTAATTCAACCTGATCGAAAAGAATGTTATACCTCTTTACCAACGGTCATTGTGTTACACCCAGATTGCTGGGACACACCCAATAAATGTCCTGAGCCTCAAAAGGAAACTGTGGTCTTCTTGGTAAAAAGGAAAACTGGCAGGTGTCTCCCACTCGTTCCCTACTGAGATATATACCCAGGGTGGTTAGAGTGTTAGAGGGTCAGACAAAAACTTTGAGAGAAACATTTATGTGCAGGTGGTATATAGATACTCGCCCCATACCCCCAAAATCAATGTTAACACTGAATAGTTGGTAGTTTATGCTATATCATTATTTATTATAAAGTATACATATGTAAATTATATGCATTAAGAGTGTAAACATGTGCAAACATCTCAACTATTATTACACATATTCGAGCATAGGTAAGATAAGCCCCAACCATATTTCCTCTCACATTACTAATCAAGTAGACTAAAACCCTGCCTAAGTTATAACCAGCTATCTAGCAGCATAGTTGTTTTAGTTTATCGTAACATTCCAAGTCATGTGGTGTTTTCCTGCGTATCTTTTTGTGCCATCACGCCTGAAGCCGGACACTGTCTTTCAGCAACCCCCCTGCCACCAGTCTGGGGGCCTGATTCCCAAAGGCAAACTTACACTTATGTATAAGTTTACGTTTGTTTGCTATCCACAAAGGAATGTACCAGTACTATCTTTACAATTGCGGAATCTCTGCACATAAAAAGATAATTCTTTTATGTGTGGAGACTCTGTAGTCGTGAAAATACTACTAGTAAATTCCTTTGTGAATAGCAAACAAACGTAAACTTACACAAACGTGTAAGTTTACCTTTGTGAATCAGGCCTGAATGTTTATCCCTGTCCCTGCACAACTATCTTATATACCTTACTTATTCATCATGCTGTATGGACCGAAGAGGGGTCAGCACTTGCTCAACTATTCTTTCTTACACAGGATGGTGAACAATTCTTCTTCTTCAAAATATTGTAATACACAGAAGCTTACTGTTAACTTTCTTCCGGCTTCCTAAGAGATGGAACCCACAAGGTAATTTCTACACATAGTCACATTTCAGCTGTCATGTGTTTAAAAGAACCTTAGAGAATGGAAATTTTCCTTCCGAGTGCATCCCAGAAAAATATGGCAATTGAGCCCTCTATTTTATTAGCTGACTATATAGACGAGCCCTGCACTTACACCACTACTGCAGTAATTCAAAGCACAAACCGTGACTATATGATGCATACACACAGCCTGTATAGTAGATAACAGTAAGATATACAAAAACAGGCTATATAAGTTATTTTCAACTGTAGTTTTTCTAGATGCCGAAACGCATTTGACATTGTGCACTAGGATTTTCTTTCTTCAGTTTTCGAAAAAAGGCCTTTTTGATCTCAGAACATAAAGATGATCTCTGCCTAATATCAGGAATCACTTGAAACATTAGTTTTGAATGGGCAGCAGGAAGGGACAATGTTGATGACACTTGGTATAAATCCGAATCATCCTTTGTTGCTAATTTTGTTTGCCTTATTTACTGTACAATTCACCATAGCCATAAGGCAGACACACCAGATGAAACCACCAAATACCATGCTCTCCAAAACAAAAGCTCTAAAATGAAAATTATGATTTGGCTTTATTTCTTTATGCAGAGGAGACTAATAGTGAATAAGCACTGGCTTACAGAATACTCAGAGAGTATAGACAAATGCAGCAAAGATGGACAGTTCAGAACCCCAAGTTCTTCCAATATCTCGACATGGTGGCTATATTCACAATCCTAAGAGATATCTTGAAATACAAGTTAAAGATAGTTAGAATGATTTGTTTAACTTTAATTGCAATCCCTTACCAAGGAAATTTAAGTTAATGTCTGTCTCCTAGGAGATTCTGAATAGAGGAGCAGCTTCCAACTCTCTGGCCAGCAAACCTTGTCTGAGGTCGGTGGGACCTTATATAGTTTCCTATTGGTTGGTACATGTGTGCACTGATTGGTGGTTGTATCTGGTGTTTCTATTTGATTAAGGTTAGTGTTTTCATTGTTTGGGTATTTGTGGGTTCTGATTGGTTTCTGGGTCTGTGATTCAATCAATGTAGGGTTGGGACTAGGGCTAGGGTTAGGCTTTCTATTGGAAGTAGGGACCAGGGCTTCCTGTGTGATTGGTTGCTGGGACTAGGGTTGGGACTAGGGCTAGGGTTTCTATTGGAAGTAGCGATAAGGGCTTCTTGTGTGATTGGTTGCTGGACTAGGTGTGGGACTAAGAGTAGGGTTAAGCTTTGTATTGGAAGTAGGGACTAGGGTTCCTGTGTCATTGGTTGCTGGAACTTGGGTTGGGACTACTGGTAGGGCTAGGGCCTCTATTGGACGTAGACATTAGGGTTTTTGAACCTGATTGAGTTCTTGGACTAGGGCTAAGATTGGCTGTAAGGTCCTCGTCTCCTATTGGTTCTAGATTTTAGGGCTAGTGTTGTGATTGGATAGTGTTAGGGCTAGGGTTCCCATTGGCTGAAGGGGTCACCTGACTACTAGGGCTATAAAAGGCCAAGGTTTAGGGCGTCTCAGCCCAGGCGTCGAGGCTAATTGCGGAGAGGACAAAAGCAGTTGCCTGTTTGAGCCTGATCGAGACTGGTCGGGACTAGGGCCAGAAATGCTGCCCATTTACTCCTCCAGTAATACCCACCCGACACATCCACATCCACAGAGTAACACACACACCAAATGTACACCACACACTTACTACAAACAAACCCTATGAACAAATCAATGTACCAGCATACACTGCAAAACCACACAAACCACACCTATATACCCTTCTATCCCAGCTACCACACATTTCCACCATCTCCTACAAACAATACAGAACTCTATCCTATACCACTAACCAACGCACTCATCACTAACACAACCAAAATCCATACCATACTTAACTACAACCCAACCAGACACACACTCCCCACTCTAATTACTCCTAACAGACTCCCTTTTATCATTAACAAACCCATACTCAGCCTGCCATCATTTGTCCAACCAACACCCTTCTCTTCTGTCTACCACAATAACACAACAACACATCACTTACATGCCGCAGCGCCACACATTTTTACTCTTGCACCAAACAGGTCTAAAAGAAACAGTCTTAAATCTACTTCATCCCCTCCTACACACAACATACACTCTACTCACAAACACATCACCGCCCCCTTTACCTTACAACTTCCACTCACAAACAATACTATACAAATAAATCCATCTGATAAAACAAATACATTATCACCTCTTTTCACTACTCCTCAAAAACAAAACATATCATGCACATCAGCACAACAAAATCTCGCAAGCACAACACCTAATAATACTTAGTCACAAAATACAATCATACAACCACCTTTCAAACTACACAAATGAACAAACTCCAAAGCCAAGCTTTCTCTCTTCCACCACACCTAACACACATACAGCAACACAGCAACTCTCTTCCAACCGCCTCTCATCCATTAGACAATTTAGAACCTTACTACATGACCCATATGCTGCACCACCACCCCTGACACATACACCTTCCGCCCTAAACATACGCAAACAATATAAACAATGTACCACACATCACAACTTTGCTTCTCCATGTCTACTGCACAACAAGGTTACACCATAAAATCAACACAGCACACCAACTCACTCTCAAACACCGACCCCCCCACCTACGCACACAGACCCATCAAAATGCCTTCTTAGCCTGCTGGACGAGGAACACATTACAGAACAGCTACACGATTGCTATCCTCATACAGCTAATACCAGCACTGAAAACACACCTGCTACTAACCCACACAATACTGATCACTCTTATACAAAACAAAGTCTCACTGTCAGCAAAACACATTCTCTAAACTGTCTACTAATAAATGCTCGATCGCTCGCTAAAAACAAACATCACATCTACGACCTTCTCACCGATGCAAAACCAGACAAACTATTCATAACTGAAACATGGTTGGGAGATGATATGGCTCCAGTCCTGCATGAAGCCATTCCTCTAGGATATCAAACGATCACCCAAAATCGTATAGGCTAAAAAGAAGGTGGTCTAGTTGTTGTGTTCAGGCAAACATTACATATCACTAAAGTTGACGACATCTCCATAAAGAATTGTGAGGCTCTTCTAACAAGATGCAACCTTACACCGTCTTCCTCCTGTAACTTCCTGCTCCTTTACAGACCTCCACCTAGCAAGGTGACATTCCCAGACACACTTCTAGACACAGTTTCAAACCTGATAACAATACACTCCAACCTATGCATTCTGGGTGACCTCAACATTTGGTTTGACAAACTCAATATGACCCATCCAAAAACAATAATCACTGGCCTAGACGCACTGAACCTGCATCAGATTGTCCACAAACCCACGCACATTGCTGGACATATCCTAGATGTAATTTTTGCTAATACCGAACTAGTTACCTTTCAAACTATAACTCCAGTCACATGGTCAGACCACCATTTGCTTGCTTTCAAACATAAAACAACACTAAGCGACTCACCTAAAACCACCTTACGTGCATCCACCTATCAACGGTGGAACAAACTCAATTTGGAACATTTAGAAACACAACAAACATCCAGTACAGATCTGGAAACAATAAATTCTGTTAAAAACTATATGAGTGGCTACAGGAAGCTTTTGATATCCTGATACCACTCAAAACCACACAACAGAACAAAAGAAAACAAGCAGCTTGGAGAAATACAGAGATAAAAGACATAAAACTACAAATTCGAAAGCTGCAATAGCCTGGCTCAAAACAAAAAACAAACAAGACAAACTTCACCTACAGAAAATTAACAGATTATACAAGTCAGCTATCAAAAAAGCAAAGAAAATGTACTATTCAGACAGAATTCAAAATGCTAAATGTGCAAATAAAGAATTCTATAAAATACTCAATGAATTTCGTAAACCAAATTGCCTAGAAGGAACTCATCCCATTACTCAAGATTTCACTGACAAACTGGCAAATCATTACACGGACAAAGCAGACACGTTGGACTCGTACTTAAAACAGAGAAAGCACAATCACTAACCCTTTTACAAAACAACAATCCAAGAATACTCTAACTCAGCCTCTCCGTTCCTTCCAACACATTTCACACGATGAATTTATGGACCTGGTCAAAGCAAGCAGGCCTGCTGGCAGCCCTTCTGACCCGTGTCCACCACAAACCTTGAAGAGTATTCTTCTAACAACCTCTGCTGCCACTCCAGTAAGAAGAATCATCAACAATTCCTTAACTACCAGAATATTTCCAGAAGAACTCAAAAAGTCATACATACGCCCTTTACTGAAGAAAACAAATTTGGACCCGCTGAACCTTGACAACTACAGACCCATTACAAATGGACCTTTCCTGGGCAAACTGATAGAAAGAGCAGCGTTCGCCCAGATGTCACAATTCATTGAAGAGAATGCCATACTTTCAGACTTCCAAACTGGATTTCGTCCAGGACGAGGCACAGAATCTGCCCTCCTTTTCATCTGGGATGACCTGAAGAACACAGTTGGCCGCAACGGGGTTGCTGCACTACTCCACTTGGACCTCTCGGCTGCCTTTGACACGATTGACCATGACACTCTGATACAAAGACTCTACGAAGCCGGCATAGAGGGGACTGCTTTAGACTGGATCCCGTCCAACCTTCAAAACAGAACTAATGTCATCCATACCCCACATTTCTCATCCAAACCGTACTCCACAAAAGCTGGTGTCCCTCAAGGCTCTATCATCTCGCCCATGCTTTTCAACATCTACATGAAGTCATTGCCGGTACTGCTCAATCAATTTCAACTTACGTGCTATAACTATGCAGATGACACGCAAATACTCCTTCAACTGGAATGCCCCAAAGACATTGGAAACTCGCCAATTTTCAGTTGTCTCAGAGCCGTGGATCAATGGATGTCTTGGAGCCATCTCAAATTGAGTGCTTCCAAAACAGAAATAGTCACGTGTGGCAACTGGGAACATTATGACCCGCTTGCCGCCTGGCGTGATGAACTGGGATCACCGCCTAAAGTATCGAAGGAAGTAAGAAACCTCGAATGACCATGGACTCCAAGCTATTGATGAATGTCCAAGTGGACAAACTAGCAAGATCAAGCTTTGTTACTATAAAAACTCTGCGACGAATCTTTCCCTATTTAGGATTTCCACACAAGGTCCAAGCTACCATCTCCCTTGTTCTGTCCAAACTCGATTAAGCCACGGATCACCTTTAATTACTATGAAAAGACTACAACGGATTCAGAACTCGGCTGCCAGACTACTCTTGCATATCAAACCACAAAACCACATCTCCCCTGCCTTGAAAGCCCTGCATTGGTTACCGGTTGCCAGAAGATCCACGTTCAAGCTGCTTTGTATCACCCACAAAGCCATACATGGAATGGGACCGCTCTTCATCAGGAATAAAATCACCCAACACATTCATCATAGGAACCTCCACTCTAGAGTGGCACCTCGCCTCAAAATCCCAAGATACAAGAAAAAAAACATGGGTGGCATATCCTTCTCTGTTCAAGCAGCCAAAATATGGAACTCTTTACCCCCCAACATAAGATCCACCGACAACCACCTTATCTTCAGAAAACTGCTCAAGAATTGGCTCTTCCCCACAAAAGCACGATACGCAAACAGAAATATACAACATATCCCTCTGTATATAAGCATTTATTTGTACTATAGATATGTACCTATATATGTGTATTGCTTTGTATAAACATGTAGAATAATTATGTTTAAAAAAATAAATAAATACATTTTTAAGTACAACACTTGAAAACCAGAGTTTATCGAATGCATCTTTCATCTACTTATACTTACTTCCTTTATGCATCTATATACCTTCCATGTACTTGGATCTATATATTTATTACTCCCCCCCCAAAAAAAAGCATATTCAATGCACTACCCTATTTCTCACCCTATACCTCTATCAATATATTTAATCTATATATACTTACTTCCTTTATGCATCTATAAACTTTCCATGAACTTATGGATCTATATATTTATGACTTTCTTCTAATTTAGCATATCCAATGCACTACCCTATTTCTCACCCTAAACCTCTCTCAATATATCTTCTACCTCAACTCTCTGACTCATCTCAAACCTCTTTCTACTACTCTTTCCAATGCACTAGTCTATTTCTCACCCTATACCTCTATCAATATATCCATTACCTCCACTCTCTCATTCATCCCAAACCCCATACCACTACTATGATCCCCAAAATTGCCCTTTCTAGACTCTCCCCTACTCTACCCCTCCTTGCACCACCTGACACCTCTTTTACTATACTGATCCCCCAAAATAAGCCTTTCTAAACTCTTCCCTCTGACTCTTCCTCTCCACATCCCTTTTTACTCATCCCATGCCCCACACTACTGCTATGACCTCCAAAAAATAAAATATAAAAGTCTAAATCCTTCACTCTTCTATCCCTCCACTATCCTTTTCAATCGAAATAACAGACTAACATGTCCACTACTCAAATTTCATATTTCACCATAAAATTCACCACTAATCCTTTATGGGTTCCAGAGTAGCGTGCTACTCGCTGAAAAAGCGCTTCAACACCCCATTAGGGGTAACAAGCGCTATATATATATAAGCAAACCTTTGGACCTCTTCTATCCCTCTGCTACCCTTCTCAATCCAAATAACTACATCCACCACTCAAATTACTTTCATATTTCACTATACTAATTCAACACTAATCCTTTAATGGGTTCCAGAGTAGCGTGCGACTCGCCAAAAAAAGCACTTCAACACCCCATCAGGGGTAACAAGCGCTATATAAATGCAAACCTTTTCCCTCTTCTATCCCTCTGCTATCCCTCTCAATCCAAATAACTGATTAATATCCACCACTCAAATTACTTTCATATTTCACTATACTAATTCACCACTAATCCTTATTGGTTCCGGAGTAGCGTGCTCCTCGCCAAGAAAGTGCTTCAACACCCCATTAGGGGTAACAAGCGCTATATAAATGCAAACCTTTTTTCCCTCTTCTATCCCTCCGCTATCCTTCTCAATTCAAATAACTGACTAATATCCACCACTCATATTACTTTCATTTTTCACAATACTAATTCACCACAAATCCTTATAGGTTCCGGATTAGCATGCTACTCGCCGAATAAAGCGCTTTAACACCCAATCAGGGGTAACAAGCGCTATATAAATGCAAACCTTTTCTCTCTTCTATCCCTCCGCTATCCTTTTGAATCCAAATAACTGACTAACCTATCCACCACTCAAATTACTTTCATATTTCACTATACTAACTCAACACTAATCCTTTATGGGTTCCGGAGTAGCGTGCTACTCGGCGAAAAAGCGCTTCGACGCCTCGTCAGGGGTAGTAAGCGCTATATAAATGCAATTACAATACAATACAATTAGCACTTGCAGTAACACACAAGATTTTGTTAACAATAAGAATTGGCAAAGTCAATAGGAAGGAGAGGATGTAGTCTTACGGCTAGATCGGTCGACTTTGAAGCTGGGGAACCGGGTTCGAGTCTTGGCAACGACGCTCAACATCCTGTGATTCTGGGCAAATCACTTAATCTCCCCGTGCCTAACAAGAAATGAATGTGTCTATCTGTAACGAATCTGGTGCTCATGTAAAGCGCTCTGATACCCGATTTCTCGGGTCTAGTTTGCGCTATATAAAACTCTAAAAAAAAAAAGAAATAGGTCAGGTGTTAAGTTAATAAAAGTGCTTCTTCATGAAGTGTCAGTTTTGTTTATGTTGTTGCGTGAATTGTCGAGTGGGTGTAAGAAAGGGCCTTCTTTTTGCATGTTTGCCCCCGCTTTTTGCTGATGTGCTTTGACTGAGTGTGCCCTGGGTTTTTGCCAAACAGGTACCCAGGGCTTATGTTCTTTCCCTAGACTGCATTGCAAACAAAACCCAATTGGCACTCTTTGGCCACAGGTCAGTCCCTTGTAAATGGTACCACAGGTACCAAGGGCACTGTGGCCAGGGAAGGCCTCTAAGGGCTGCAGCACTTATTGTGCCACAATTAGGCGCCCTGTACCTTTACACACACACACACTGCCTTTGCAGACTGCGTGTTTTGGTGCAGAACAAAGTAAAGAGTCGACATGGCACACATCCCTGTGAGCCATGCCTACAACCTACTGCCCTGGCATAGGTCAGCCACCCCTCTAGCTGGGTGCACTATACCAGTGGTGAGGGTACAGGTGCATGAGCCCTGTACCCCTACAGTGTCTAAGTCAATTCTTAGACATTGTAAGTGCAGTAATGCCATTAAGAGTATATGGTGCTGGGAGTTTATCATTACAAACTCTACAGTACCATAATGTCTTTACTGAAAACTGGGAAGTTTGGTATCAAACTTCTCAGCACATTAAACCCACACTGATGCCAGTGTGGGATTTAATGAAAAATGCACACAGAGGGCATCTTAGAGATGCCCCCTGAAAAACAACCTACCACTAGTGTCCAGGTTGAGTGGCTGCTCGCCAGCTGCCACCACCAGACATGGTTCTGGGCTCCCTGGGTCGAGAGCCTGCTGCTCTTGGGGGTCTGAAACAATGCACATCCTAGGACGAGGTGCCAAGCCCACGAAGAGGAAGCTTCAAAAGCTTGCCGCCTTTGTGAGCTTCCCCAGGCCCTTTGATGCTTCCAGCAACTGGCCCCTACCGGTTCTGACCCCCACCTTGGGCGGGAGCATTGGCAGGAAAACCAAGTGAGGAAGGGAGGTGTGCCTACCTTTGCTAACCCCACCCCTCCGGTGGGGGAGGCGAGGTGAAGCACAACTCTCAGTCCCCGCCATCTTGCAGATGGGGGGACCCAGCCAACCAGAGTTAGGCATATGCCCCCTTCCCACTGGAGGGTGGCATAATAGGGGGTGTACCCGCCCCAAGGAAGGGACCCATTGGTTCCAACCTTTACCTACCTGTAAATCTACGCCCCTAAATCTAGTATTTAGGGGAACCCCTGAACCTAGCCTCCTCAGACAAGAACCGACCATGAAGAAAAAAAGAAGAAGGACCAAAGAGCCGTGCCAAAGCTAAGAAGAGGAGGACGCTCACTGACTTGTCCCCAGCCCTACCGGCCTATCCCCACCTCAAACCTCCAGAAGTGAAATCCCTGTGTGTCCTGCAGCCAGCAACCTCAAGAACCCTAAGGACCTGCCCTGCCCTCCACAGGAAAGACTCTGTCTCCCGTGAGCACCAGATTTGCTCACCCACAGACCGCGAGTCTGCACCACTCTGCACCCGACGCCCACGGCCCGAGTTTGAGTGGCCTTACACCACGAGGAGATCTCCCGGGCGATCCTGACTTGAGATCTGGTGATCTCTGACCTGCCTTGAATCTCCCAGTGAAGTCTGCAGCCTCTTTCTGGAGGATCCCCCCGACCGCAACTGGAGCTGGTAAGGTAAACCAGACATCTAAAGACACCCCTGCATCCAAAGTCCCACAGCCTTTGGTGGCCCAACCGACGGTGTCCCAGCATCCCCTAGCATCCCAACTTACCTCTCTAACCAGTGGTCACCTCCAGAAGATCTTCGTCCCCAAGCCTGCAGTCTTTGTTGAAACCGGAGAATCCCCATTGAAATCAACTGGGCACCCGATGCCAAAACAGCACCCAGCCGCCCCTGTGCCGCTGCGGGTGTACTTTGGGTGCTAACTCAGATCCCCCTTTGCCCTGAGCCTAACACCAGGAGCTTTGCTCCCACAACCGTGTGGCCTACTCGTAAGCAGCCACCACCGGAGGCCCCCTATCCCCCATTGGATAACATTGGGCCTCAGCACTCTGCAACTGGCCGCTCTAGTGCCTTTGAGGGTGATTTGAGAGTGCATCCTTTACCCTGGGGGAACCCTGGTTCTAACCCCAGAATACCAACTCCCACAAATAACTACTAACCTGTAAACCGATAAATCTATTTTTCTCCATAGGATTGGATTGACTGCTGTTTCCTAGAAATTGTTCTAAGTGTGGAGTTGGTTGGGGGCGTGGCCAAGCCGGCGACGAACATGGCCGCCTGGCTCTGAAGCTCCGTTGAGCTTTCCGGCCCACTGGCATATTCCTGCACTAAACACCATCAATGAGCCCAGAACTTTACTGCACGCTGCGGCGGAGAACATGCTGAGTCCCCGGGGCTGACTCCGACCCCGCTGGGTGCCCGCGTTCGGGAGTGGCGACGTGGGGCGACGGCTGGACCGGCCCCCCTCCGGACGGGCGGGACCAAAAAACCACCTGAGGCCGGGGATGCTGTTGGGGCCTACGACTCACGTCGGCCGCAAATGAGGTGAGCGGCGCTGCACCCCTCCCGTGACCTGTGCTCCGCCCTGATTGACGACAGCCTCCCTCTGCGGCGCGCCATCGGCCGTAGAATGGCTCGTGCCTGGAGGGCCGGCCGCGACGCGCTGTAACGCGTGTCGGAGGCCCGGGCCGAGGCGCGCTGGGCCTCGCAGCACTTTTCCTGCTGCGGCGGGACTCCCGCGGCCCGCCTTCTGGATCGCATCGGCCTGGGGGCGCTGCTAGAGGGGCCTGGAAACTACAATATCCTCAGGTATGGAGGCAATGCTCTATGACAGTGTTGGGGGTCTGCCGCCTCCGCGAGGGCGGTCCCCTCTACATTACAGCACAATCCTTGATCTGCACTGATGGCGGTTGGCTTCATGCGTGGGGCCTCACGCCGTCTCCACAGAATTATGGCCATCGCAGCTATTGCCCGCAATGCCTGATGACCCCCCATACAGCTAGACAATTCTACTACCTGCGCCACATCCCGCTCAGCGACACTGGGGTCCCTCTTTAACCTACATCTTCTTCTTGAGTGCCTCATCATATAGCACCAAGGGAGAGGGTGACCGATACGTGCTGCACCCTCTAAGGCTTGGGAAGCCGAGATAAAGACTCTCTGGCACGGCATGGGCCGTAAAGACCCGAAGCAAAGGACTTTGCCATTCGAGAAACTGGGTGCCACCGCTCCGCAACAAGACCCTACTATGGCTGAATCGGCACCAACAGCGGGGCAAGACGATACCTTATCGGACACGGCGGCTTCCCTGCTCCGAGAGATGCGGGCGGGCTTTAAGGCATTAGACACTCGCTTTGATTCCTTGGACAAAACCATTTCGAATCTGGGTGCCAAGATCCAAGTACACGACAGACGGCTTGATGTGGCTGAGGCACGCATCTCAGACATTGAGGATGGGACTGCGCAATCCGCCAAGCGTCTAGAAAGAGTCGAGCGGATTTTGAAGGACGTGGCCATCAAAAATGAGGATCTCGAAGCCCGCAGCCGCCGCAACAATATACGCATTCTTGGCGTTCCGGAGACGGCCCCGCTGGCCGGATGGACCTCTTCGTGGAAACCTTGTTAATCGAGCTATTTGGCAAAGACTCCTTCACCGCTGGTTTCGTCATAGAAAGAGCGCACAGGTCTTTGGGCCCTCGCCCCAACCCAGGCCTTCCTCCCAGGCCTATTGTGGCAAGAGTCATGAACTTTCGGGACCGGGACACGACGCTCCGCCTGGCTAGAGACAAAGGGGACATCTCCTGGCAGGGCGCAAAGCTGTCCTTCTACCCAGATTTCACGGCCATGGTGCAAGACGCACGGCGTAAATTTAATGGAGTCAAGGCTGCTATGCGTAACTTGGGACTAAGGTATGGCATGTTGTACCCTGCAAGATTAAAGGTCGACGTGGATGGCGGAGCTCGGATCTTCGAAAACCCGACGGAGGCACAGGAATTTTGCCGTGTTTATAAACAGAGCAATCGCCCCTCTGGCGGGGCGAGATCGGGCCCTTCCCCCCCACGCAGCGGATCTGAAGCGAGCGCCGAACTGTTTTCGAGTGCAGGCACAGGTTGACTCTGCATCCACTTTCATGGGACTAATTTCACTGTGACTCTAGGAATATGTTCTTAGATCTCCTTACATTGGCATTGCATTTAGCTGGTTGCTCACCGGGCGTTGCCGCCCCTCATGGTGTATCCTTTGAGAATGGTTTGGTTAACTCTGGGGTACTGTTGTTTGAATTTTACATTTTGCTGTGCAATGATATGGTACCTCACGTTATTCTTTTTGTTGGGATTGGCCGCGTCTCGGACGGGGTGCGGCTGGGAGGGGGGGGCTTAACTTCAAGCATTTTGTCTCCAGGGACATGGTTGGTCGTTCACAGCTAAAGTTACTAGTTAACAGTCACCACATCGCGCAGTTGGCATTGATCTCCTGGATAGATGGCAAGAGTTGGTAACGTAGAGGGTCCCTTGGACCTTTCCCTCATCTCATGGAATGTACGGGGCCTTAATGATAATAGAAAGCGTAGACAAGTGCTTCACTATTTGCTACGACACAAAGTAGATATCGCTTATTTACAAGAGACTCACCTTCCCAAAACAGACAAGGCACACTTCGGCTCCAGCTGGGGAACACATAGATACTTTGCTAATTACAGTAACTACGCAAGGGAACTGCCATTTTAATACACAAAGAGTCCCCTTCCGATTTGGCTCCATGCTTAGTGATGAAGAGGGACGATACCTAGCGGTCACCGGGACTATACTGGGCCGGAGCGTTACATTGCTTTGTGTCTATGCCCCCAACACAGATGCCCCTGACTTTTTCATTCCCTCCACACACGCCTCATTCAGCTGCAGCCACAGACGTTGATTGTAGGTGGAGATTTTAACCTATTACTTAACCCTGACATGGATGGTACCTCCAGGGCAGCTGACACTAAGCCGCGCGCCCGCAGAGCACTCCAGGAGCTGTGCGAACGATTCGCGTTGTTGGATGTTTGGCGCAAGCGTAACCCGAGCACCACAGAATATACCCATTATTCAGGCCAGCACAACACTAGGACGAGGATAGACTACTGGCTACTTTCCCCGACATTTATGGTTGGTGCACATCAGTAGGGACCCTCCCTAGGACTTATTCAGACCACTCCCCAGTGATGCTACATCTTAGGGTACCACGCCCAGAGGGCTTTGAACGTCAGTGGCGTTTCCCTAGTCGTGCCTTACATGATGAGGTGTTCAAAGAGGAAATACGAGACGCCATAGAGGAATATTTTGCTGTCAATACTGGTTTGGTGGACACTTGGGCGGTATTGTGGGAGGGCTTTAAGGCAGTCATCAGGGGCACATGCATAGCTAAACACGCAGGTGTCCTTAGGGATCTGCGCAACACACTTTCACGCCTAGAACGTGACCTTAAGACTTTGGACGAAGCCTCCGCAGAGCTCACCCAATCCACCTATGAGGGAGGAGACTGGTGCTCCTGGAGGACTACAGGGAAACAGCGGACCGGGAAATTCTATACCTAGGAAAATACCAGACGGCCCGACGTTATGGTGAGGGTGAACGACCAGGCAGGGTTCTGGCCCAGCTACTCCGGCCCCCATATCACAAAACCTACATCACTGAAATACATTCTCCGGACGCGCACACATACACCTCCACTGTGGACATTCGAAACACATTTTTGGAATATTTCACTAATCTATACTCCACCACTATAGGGAGCGACTGTACAGCCCAAGAAAGATATCTAGTCGAGATAGCCTTAGTGTACCTTGAGAAGCACATGCAAGATTTCTTGGCGGAGCCCATCTCGGTTGCAGATGTTTTGTTGGCCATTGAGACCATTCGTGGCTCATCGGCACCTGGGCTCGACGGATTTTCCGGCGATTTCTATAAGGAATACAAAGAACTATTAGCTCCGCGACTCATAGAGGTATATGCAGAGGCATTGGAATCACAAATTCTACCCCCCACCTTCAGGGAGGCAGTCATAATTCTCCTGCCCAAACCCGGTAAGGATCCCACACACTGCGGATCATACCGACCGCTGTCCCTCCTCAACTTAGATTACAAAATCCTAGCTAAAATTCTCTCAAATCGATTGTCCCAACTGATGGAATTCGTCATCTCACCGGCTCAATCCGGTTTTGTACCACATCGTTCCACCTCGCTGAACCTCCGAACACTTTTTTCGGTCATTCATCAGATAAGCCCAGACACCCCAGCAGCCGCCATTCTTCTTGACACGGAGAAGGCCTTCGATTCCTTAGAGTGGCCTTTCTTTTTGTCTGTGACTCGACCAGACCACAGACAACAGGACCGCCCTCAAACACGCCACCCGCAAACACCACCAGCTGATCCGTGCCACCAAGAAGTCGGCACTCAAAGAACGACTGGACAACAACGCCCATGACAGCAAGGAACTTTTCAGCATCGTCAAAGAGTTCTCCAACCCCAGCGCCGGAAACAACGACATCACCCCCTCGCAAGACCTCTGCAACTCACTCTCCGCGTTCTTCCACCGCAAGATCACCGACATACATAACAGCTTCGACGCACAAACCACGCACCCTACCGCCGAACCAACGCCCGCCACCACCACCCTCTGCAACTGGACCCCGATCAGCACCGAAGACACCACCCGCACGATGAACTCCATCCACTCCGGATCACCAACCGACCCCTGCCCACACCACGTCTTCAACAAAGCCGACGCCACCATCGCACCCCATCTCCAGGACATCATCAACTCCTCCTTCCACACCGCCACCTTCCCGGAGAGCTGGAAGCACGCCGAGCTTACCGCCCTCCTGAAGAAACCAACGGCGGACCCCACCGACCTCAAGAACTACCGTCCCATCTCGCTCCTTCCGTTTCCGGCCAAAGTCATCGAGAAGACCGCCAACAGACAGCTTGCCGCCTTCCTCGAGACGAATGGATCCCTCGACCCCTCGCAGTCCGGGTTTCGGGCCAACCACAGCACCGAGACCGCCCTTATCGCAGCCACCGACGACATCAGAACCCTAACCGACAACGGGGAAACAGCTGCCCTCATCCTCTTGGACCTCTCCGCGGCGTTCGACACCGTCTGCCACCGCACCCTAGTGAAGCGCCTCAGCAACATCGGAATCCGAGAGAAAGCACTGGAATGGATCATCTCGTTCCTCGCCGGTAGAACCCAGAGAGTCCGCCTCCCCCGTTCAGTTCCGAAGCCACCGAAGTCATCTGCGGCGTTCCACAAGGATCTTCACTCAGCCCAACCCTCTTCAACGTCTACATGAGCCCCCTCGCAGCCATCGCACGCCAACACAACCTCAACATCATCTCCTACGCCGACGACACCCAGCTGATCCTCTCCCTCACCAACGACCCCACCACCGCCAGAGCCAACCTACACGACGGGATGAGAGATGTCGCCGACTGGATGAGGAACAGCCGCCTTAAACTGAACTCAGACAAGACGGAAGTCCTCATCCTGGGCTCATCACCCTCCGCCTGGGACGACTCCTGGTGGCCCCCGGCCCTGGGCACCGCACCCAAGCCAACGGACCACGCACGCAACCTGGGCTTCATCCTGGACTCCTCCCTGTCGATGACCAGACAAGTCAACGCCGTCTCATCTTCGTGCTTCAATACCCTGCGCATGCTCCGCAAGATCTTCAGATGGATCCCCACTGAAACCAGGAAGACCGTCACCCAGGCACTCGTCACCAGCCGACTGGACTATGGGAACACCCTCTACGCCGGAACCACAGCCAAACTTCAAAAAGACTCCAGCGCATCCAGAACGCCTCCGCACGACTCATCCTGGACATCCCCCGACACAGCCACATCACCGGACACCTGAAAGACCTGCACTGGCTCCCCGTCAGCAAGAGAATCACGTTCAGACTCCTCACCCACGCACACAAGGCCCTCCACGACCTGGGCCCAAAGTACCTCAACGACCGCGTGACCTTCTACACGCCCACACGCCAGCTACGATCAACCAGCCACGCCCTCGCCACCGTACCACGCATCCGCAGAACCACCGCCGGAGGAAGATCCTTCTCCTACCTGGCAGCCAAGACCTGGAACTCCCTCCCCACTCACCTTCGGCGAACCCAGGACCATCTCTCCTTCAGGAAGCAGCTCAAGACCTGGCTGTTCGAGCAGTAACTTACCCCCTCCCCCAGCGCCTTGAGACCCTCCCGGGTGAGTAGCGCGCTCTATAAATGCCGTGATTGATTGATTGATTGATTGATTGTGATGCGGCGCATGGGTATGCCTTTGGGTTTCATTGCTGCGACCACACTATTATATAATAAACCGACCGCTCGACTGCGCCTCAACGGTACACTCTCGGATCCTTTCTCTTTATCCCGAGGAACCAGGCAGGGTTGCCCACTGTCTCCTTTACTATTCATTCTGGCTATGGACCCCTTGATTCGTCACTTTCAGGAGCGTCACCTACACAGGGGCCTACAATTCAACACTGGCCCCCTCCTGGTCTCCTTGTATGCCGACGACACGATCCTTTATGTTAGACACCCTCACACTAACTTGCATGCACTAATCAGAGAAATCCTCCGCTTTGGTCGTTTCTCGGGACTGGGCATAAATTGGCACAAATCCATCATATTTCCGCTGACAGCCTCAACTCAACAATGGGATTGCGAATTTCCCTTAGAATGGTGCGCAGACTCAGTTAAATATTTAGGAATACATATTCACTTAGATACCGCCCAAATCCTAAGTCTGAATTATGGACAAGCAGTCCACGCGCTTACGATTCAGATTGAGAGATGGCTGAGACTCCTTTGTCACTTGCGGGTCGAGTGTCAATTCTAAAAATGGTAGTACTCCCCAGATTTTTGTACCTTTTTAATAATGTACCCATTCCTCTTACCAATGGCTTTTTTCAAACAGTGCGTACTCTATTGTCTAGATTGATCTGGGGTGGGAAGCCCGCACGAGTCCGCTGGGATGTCCTCACGCTACCTTATGAAAGAGGGGGATACGGTGTTCCAGATTTAAAATTGTACTACTTAGTTGCCCAATGTAGCTATGCTCATTCATGGTACCACCCTGACGCTCGAATCCCATATCTACGGCCGGAGTCTGATCTCGTCTTGCCTGGCCAGCTTTCGGCCATTCTACCGGTGGGGTTCCCTCGAGACCCAAGGGATATCCAAACTGTCTCCTCCACAAGCTGGGCGTGGAAGAAGCTTTGCCGGGCCATGGGCACTGACGTACTTTATTCGTCGGCCCTGCCCATCGTGAACCCTCGCTTGATTCCAATCACAGAGGAACGATTGGTCCAGCGCACACTTGCCAAATTTGAAATTTCACGGATAGGGGACCTCTACCCAGATGGCCACATATTTTCCTTAATGGAAGACGCACGTTTCCACACAAGCACCATAATGGATAGGTTCATCATGGGCCGCATCCGCTCCGCCCTACGCTCTACCTTCTCCACTTTTCCAATTGAACCCACCTCCTTTCACCCCCTTACTATGGTGATAGAAAACGCATGACAGCATACATCTCACTTCCAAACTATACAAAGCATGTGCAACACTGAGGCCGGTTGATGACAGCAAGGTCCGTGAGGCATGGGAAATGGATCTGGGCACGACAATAACAGATGAGCAATGGCCCGCCTGTTGTTCGGTTACACGTGACATCTCACTCAATAGCAGACACAAACTCATACATTTTAAATTCTTACGCCGTACGTATTTCACCCCGACATTAGCACATAGGATAGACCCCTCCAAATCACACAACTGTCGCAAATGCTCAGCCCCTCATGCCGATTTTGCACATCTCACTTGGACGTGTCCGAAACTGCAACAATATTGGGAAGGCATACACCACATGCTAGGGAAATGACTGATCTTTCTCTGATCCCTACCCCCGAGGTAGCCTTGCTGGGTTATACAGTAAACTTCCCTAAAAAGATTCGGCGATTTGCATCACTGTGCCTTCTGTTGGCAAAGCGAGAGGTGGCCATCCATTGGGGGCGCAAGTCAGCCCCAACTGTCCAGACCTGGCTACACAGTCTGGCGTACTGTAACGTCAATAGTGAAGTATACATAAGTGTTATGCCTAGCACTTCCCGCCCCAAAGATATATGGGGCCCGTATCAACTCTACATTGAGAAACAGCGCCAAGACGCGAATTCACAAGTGGAGGAGGGCTTTGTCCCAGAGGGAGTGGGATGAGATGTTCCGCGACTGGCTCTGTTCAGGGCCTTATTGCTGCTGTGTGTCATTACTATGTACAGATGTCTAGCAGGTGCAGACCACGAGTACGGCTGTTCCGGATTGGGAGTGGGTTTTTCCATTGGGATCCGACTATTGTTCTCTTTCTCTTTGCATGTCAAACTGTAAATGTTGTGGTTTAATATTGCCTGGTAATTATCTCACGGATTGCCAATTAGGATATTCATTGACAGAAATGTGGTTGACAATGTATTCTGAAATGTTGATGAACGACTTCATATGTATAATATTTTCGTATTTTGTAAAATGGAAAATAAAGTGTTTAAAAAAAAGTGTGGAGTTGGTTGGGGGCATGGTCAAGATGGCGGTGAGTGTGGACGCGCTTTGTTAAGGTCCGTGCCTGGCCTGCCGCATTTTTTTTACATTTTTTTTTATTTTACAGAGTTTTATATAGCGCAAACTTGACCCGAATCGGGTATCAGAGCGCTTTACATAGCACCAGTTGCATTACACGAGGACACTTCATGAAGAAGCACTTTTATTAACTTAACACCTGACCTATTTCTTTTTTTTTGTTTTTGAGTTTTATATAGCGCGAACTAGACCCGAGAAATCGGGTATCAGAGCGCTTTACATGAGCACCAGATTCGTTACAGATAGACACATTCATTTCTTGTTAGGCACGGGGAGATTAAGTGATTTGCCCAGAATCACAGGATGTTCAGTGTCATTGCCGAGACTCGAACCCAGTTCCCCAGATTCGAGGTCGACCGCCCTAGCCGTTAGAACAACTCCTCTCCCCAAGGAGTTGCATTATCCTGATATATACTACCAAGACCCGTCTATCTGGGGTCTAATTTGCAGCGCTGGTCCTCTGAGTGGTCGGTGCCCTCGGATCGAGCAGTAAAGATGATCGGTACGGCGACGACATTGGAGCGGCGCTGAGCCCGCCACAGACAGCGGATCTCGCCCGAGGCTGGGCCGCCCGATGCCATCATAACGAAGGGGAGGTGAGGAGGAGCAACGCCGAAGGCAGTGCGGGAGGAGGCACCCCCGTTCCCTGACGCCCGGTGATTTTGTGGGGGCGGACGTCTTGGACCATACGATCCCTCCTGTGCAGGGAATATGCTGCAGCGGCCAGCGCTTGGCCTATGCAAGTTGCACTGGACCCGACCCCTCCTTCACCTGAGCCATCGCGTCGGGGAGCAGGCAATCATCGACTTGGGGTGCGCCACACATGTACTAAGACCATCTCCCTTCATTGAAGAGTTTCGGGGCGTCGGAGCGGCGCTGAAGTCACCGCCATCAGCGGATCTGGCCTGAAGCTGAGCCGTGAGCATCATACAGGAAAGAGAGGCGAGGGGAATAACGCCGGGGGCAACGCGGGAGGCGACATCGCCTGCTGGAAACTGGAAATCCTGGTGGAGGGTGAGCGCCCTGGACATCCTAACCCCCCCCGGGTGCTCTATACTTGCTGGAAACCGGGCTTCGCATACTGAAATTGGGCCCAGGCCCTGTGAGGGGCGCCATCCTCCGCTGCCTGCGCCACTGCATCGGGGACTTGGCGGCTGGTGACGCAGGAGTGTCGAGTGTGCGTTGAGACTCTTCCCCCCCCACCTTGTGAAGAGAATTTGGGCTGGACTGCCTACAGGTGACTGTGAGGCACGCGTCATATGGGTCGCAGTGGCAATATGGGGGGGATGTGATGGTGGGGCCCGCGCTCCTGCACCGAGGTCTAGCTGCCGATGTGATTGTGTGCTTCTCTCTTCCACGCATCGGCAACACTATCCGCACAGAGGATATGGCGGCTTCTCCTGCGCCCTGGGAGCTACACGGGCGAGCGTTGTGCTGCATGTAAAGAGGTCAGCATTGCATGGAAAGCTGTCAGGCGGCCTCTCAAGCGGTCGTTGGCCCCATGGATGGCGTGAAGGCTTTTGATGCGGCGGTCAAAGGCGGGGAGACTGATGTCAACCTGACAAAGGGAAGAGGCCCGGGCCCAAGACAAACTAAGCATTACTCTACTATACATCAACTGCAGTGGCATCCTGGGAGACACGCCAGCTACGGAGGGGAGCGGCCCGGTAATCGGAGTGTGTACCTCACTTGCCATTTGCGCTCCTTGACTCATCGCACTTGTTTCCTTCCCCCACCCTTCAGAGACATTGGGTTGTAACGGTGTGGTTGCACAACCCCTGGGTCTGGTGGAGTGAACAGGGAGTGGGCTAATGCTACACAAGATGAGAGTGGTTGCTCATTAGACGGCCCATCTAGGCCCGCCACGTGGGAGCTGCGGACTGCGAACTCACTGTCCTAGGATCTAGCCAGTACCCTCATACCCAATGGGGAAGCCATGGTCGGATAAAGTGCAGTCCTCACAGGCAGAGACAACGACATCTGCAGCAGGTGGCGGGAGTGTGCCACAACAGGGTGCGTCTGGGTGCAGTGCGCACCATCCAGTCTTCCTTCTCCAGCGTGAGAAGAACCTGAGCCAGGGTCAACATTTTGAACTTCTCCTGTTTGAGGTAAAAATTCAAAACCCTGAGGTCAAGAATCGCCCATTAATGACCATCCTTTTTTGGGACTCAGGAAGTACTGGGAATAGCACTCCTGACCCCTTTCCTGCTCTGGAACTATCTCGATTGCACCCTTTTGAAGCAATGATAGAACTTCCTGCTGGAGAAGCAGGAGAAGCTCTTCAGAGCAAAGGCCCTGACAGGGAGAGAAAGGAGGGGGAAACTCCCGGAAGGGTAGGGCATTCACACTTTTTACAATATTTAAAACTCATAGGAAGCCTCATCCAGGCGGTCCCCACACCCAGCCACCCGTCCCATCTGATCGCCCCAACCCCCCCCAGCCGCTCCACTGTATGTTATTCTGCACCACTGCATCACATGTCTTACACAGTAACAAATAGAGATCGTACTAAACAAATATAACATCCCAAGAACTCCCCACCCAAGGCCGGCTTGCCAACGGGCAATTGGCCATACGCACTACAATGCCATCAAACTCTGTTATATAACAATTGCTGTCTCAGCTACCAAACGGACAGTGGGGGCGCAGTAGCACACTATTCTAGCCCGACTTTGGCTGCCTGTTATTAATTAACCAACCCTAGGATATCACATAGCGCAGTTCCCCATATTCAGAAAGGAAAACAATAAACAACTAAGTGAGGTAACCCTCAGATCGACATTTACACAGTTTACCATGCGTCAATAATACCACTTATCAGAAAATGATATGCAGGACGGCCCCTCCAGTCCCTTTGCCATCCAACAGTTAGGCATTGAGTCTCGTCTCCGGGTCTCAGCACACTCCAAGGCCTCACCCAAGTTCATTCACAGACTGTGGGGTCACCTCTGGGCCTTCTCCTTGCAATTCTGCATGCTGTGAGTCTGTTAGGGGCACCAGACGGTCCTGGCCATCCTCCGAGTCAGAGCTAATCGACGCTGTGGCGTTGTAGAGATGTTCCGCTATCTTTATGGCCTGCGCTCGTTCCGCTGCCACCTGTGTCTTGGTAGGCCGCTGTATCCTGCTTCTACCTTGCCTTCTGTTTGCACCCACGAGTTTCCAGGCCGGCCGTGTGTCTGCTTTGACTGTGGGTGGAGGATGTCCAAACCCATTGTGGTCCAACCATGACCAGGCTTCTTCCGGGATAGAGCAATATATGTTGGAGTCTTTATGGTGGATACGCAGCTTGGCTGGAAATTGCAGCGCATATTGTATCTGATGCTCTCTCAGGCGTTGCTTAACCTCTGTGTAAGAGGATCTACAACGTTGGACCGCCAGGGTATAGTCGGGGTATATATGCACAGCTGCGTTTTCCACCTGCCAGTTATTTGAAGAATCTGGTCTCTGTCCCTGTAGTTGAACAGCCTGGCCACAACCGGTCGTGGCGGGTGCCCTGGGCGCGGAGGGCCACCCGGAACCCTGTGCGCCCTCTCTATAAAAAAGAATTTCGAGACCTTGCCTTGCAGAATTTCGCTGGAGAACCACTGTTCCAGGTACAGGTCCATTGCTGGTCCCTCTATTCGTTCCGGCAGCCCCACAACGCGGACATTGTTCCTGCGGGAGCGACCTTCCTGGTCCTCCACCCGTTTTGTTAAGTATTCCACCTCCTGCTGCAGGGCTTTAATTTGATCTGTGGCAACAGATACTGTAGGGCGTAGGGCCGCCAGTGTCGATTCCAACTCCTCCACTCTGGCCTTGAGCTTTTTGTGGCCATCTCGTAGGAAGCCCATGTCGACGCATAATGTATCTATTTTGGGCCCCAACGTGGTCTTGATGTCCAGTATTGCTGCCATCAGCTCATCAAATCGATGTGAGTGGTCTGGTGAGTCTGTAGTGACAGACCTCCAACGAAGTAGAAAGTAGGTCACCCGTCCTCCCACGGGACAAGCATGCTCTAAGATGGCGGAGCTAGAGCTGCTTCCCTGCAACAACGGTCGGAAAGGCAGAAGAGGAGGAGGAGACTTGTTGCCAGGCAGAACCCCGCAGGCGACCTCTGTCCCTTCCCCTTTAGGATTTGTACAGAGGATTTGTCTGCTGCTGCTGCAGTTGTTGTCTGCCATGAAAGGACAAGTTCTTAGCAAAGCCCCAAAACCCGCGGACCTGTCTATAGTCCCTGGGCTGGGTCTGAAGTCCTAAGCACCTTGCTGTTACCTTACTGTCCTTAAATCATTGCAGTTCAGAATCCGCCTTAGCTCCGAACAAGTGGGACCCATCAAAGGGCAAGTCCAGCAACGTAGTCTGAACATTGGGTGAAAAACCTGAACCCCTTAAGCAAGCATGCCTTCTCTTTGCCACCGAAGACCCCATTGCTCTTGCCACAGAGTCTGCCATGTCCAGCCCAGGTTGAATTACTTGATGGGCAGCAGCCTGAGCATCCGTCAGCAACTCAGAAAAATGTCCTTGGACCTCTGTAGGCAATTTCGGGTTGACTTCCTTGGCTAAATCCATGAGGGCGTGAATGTAACGTCCCAAGAGACACGTGGCATTTTTTAGATTTCAAGGCCATACTCCCCGACGAAAATACCTTTCTGTCCGACTGCTCCATTCGTTTTGACTCCCTATCAGCAGGTGTGGTTGGAATAGACCCTGCTGGTAACTTAGAAGAGAAAGATGCTTGGACAACTAGGCTTTCCGGTGAGGAATGGGAAGATAGAAAAACTGGATTCCCTGGAGCTACCTTGTACCTTCTAGCCACTGTCCTGGAAACTGCAGAAGAGGACATTGGCCTCTGCCAGATCTCTAAAATAGGCTCAGTTAAAGCGTCATTGAAGGGCAACAATGGTTCTGATGCGGAAGCCAAAGAATGGAGAACCTCTGTGAGGATATTCGATTTCAGTTCAGCTGTGGGATGTGGTTACTCCAAAAGGTCAGCAGCTTTACAAATAACTGCATGATATGAAGTCACCTCAGGAGGTGGTAAACCATTATATAACACCAATTACCACTCAGGGGAGGTATCCAGACCACTTGCTTCTTGTAATCCCTCAAATTCTGGATCAAGGTCCACGATTTCCCCTTCTTCAGCCCCTGCATGCTCCTCCTGGTATTCCTCTTGTTCTATCAGCCTTTGAGGCTCTCTCCAAGATCTCATTTTCAGTATCGGCGTCGCCAAACACGGCGCCGTTGACTTCGGAACCGGCGTCGAAGAGGGATCCAAAGGAACAGAGTTTGAGGTCAGTTGAGGTCGAACTGACGCTGATTCGGATCCAGACGGCGCCGGAGATGACCGATCCAAAGGGGCACGACTCTCTGGTAAATGCAATGGCATCAGCAGCCTCGGCGCCGGTGGAGGCCAACTTCCTGGAGTCACAGGCATAAAGGGCATGAACGGTGCCTGCAGAAGATGAGGGGGAAACCCTCCAAGAGAATATGCAAGTGGACCCATGGGGCCAGCAGGCGCACCAAATGGATTCGCAGCCTGTGCAAAAGTGTTAAACATAGCATTAAAAAAATTAGATGGATCCGATCCAGGAGTCGGGAATGCAGGATATGATGCATCCGGAACAAAGGGCTCTTGAACCGTACGTGACAGCACCAAATTCAGCTCCGGCTGTGGAGTCGGAGTTCTCGGCGCCGGTGCTGGAGGTGGAGTAACAGGGACGGAGCTGGAGACACCCCTGGAGAAGGTGTTGGAGAGATTTCATCTTTACGATGATGCCTAGGACTCGGAGACATCGACTTCGGAGTCCCATCCTTTGAAAAGCGACACCGAGAACCATAGCGCCGCTTCTTTTTATAGTTCTTGGAGGTTCCTCAAAGTATGAGGGGTTGGCAACTTCGACCGTGTCAGAGATCTCCTGCGACCCCTCTTCTGTCTCTTGGTTTTGGCCATGAATAATTTGGCCTCCCTCTCTTTCAGAGACTTCGGATTCATCCGTTTGCATGAAGATCATGTCCCGCCGTCGTGATCCAAAGACAGACACCACAAACAATCTTCATGAAGGTCCGTGATGGACGTTTGGCCCCCGCATTCCCTACATTGCTGGAATCATGACTTTCTAGGGGGAGTCATCTTTAAAGGCTACAAAGTCTCTAGCAGCTGTATCGAAGAAAACTCCCAGAAATGTAAAGCCTGGGAAACAACCATAATGCGGCGACTGCGAGGAAAAAAGGCAACTGACTTCAGCACGCAGATGAGGTCTTCTTATGGCTCCAATGACATCACGCGGAGTCACATGCAGAGTTGTTCCATTGTGACGTCCTCGTTGACGTGGGACAGCTGAGGAGAAAAGTTTGTGTGGAATGATGCGCATGGGGGTAATCCAAAAGGTGTGAAATCCACAGGCAGATGTATCAATTAGAAATGACAGTGTTGCTGAGTGCGGGGTGCACGGTAAGACGGAGCACGTCTGCCAGTGACACATCCAATGAGTGCCGGGGTGGAGCGCACTCTGAAAGGGCAACATGTCCAATAGTGACGCGCCCTTTACTTGTAGGCCGTGTGGCTCCCAGCGAAGGACACTGGGAGAGAAAGTCCTCTCTCTGGTGCGTCCCGTATGTTTAGGAAGAAGAGCCCAAAAAGTCCTTTTCTATCATAAGTGTAGGGACATTTTATTTCTTGTTTTTTCCTTTGGAAGCACCATCTTTCACACTATGGTATCACAGTTTATTTTTGTATTATTCTATATTCACATGATTACCCACATAAATTCTCATCAGGAGGGTGCAGGAAAATTGTAATTGCATGATAGAAATGAACCACGTCATTCTATGTGTTGCTGATAATGTTATACTATGTTATAGGTTTGGCATTCAATGTGGGGGCTCTGCTGAAGTCTTGTACAGTTTGAAAACACGTACCTCATAGACTAGAGGGTAAACCTATCCCATACCACAGCCATATATCAGGCCTACATAGTTCGTTTTTCAACACCAAGGTAAAATTAGCTCCCAAGGGACCCCAAAAGGATATCATCGTTGAGTCCCCGGGTATCAGTGTGTAGCTTAAACTCCCATCGCTGTTCATATATGAGGAGCGCCTTGTTCATGTTAATGTTTCTTTGATCAAGTTTTTCTTTTATGTACCTCTCAATTTTGTCCACAGTGTGCTTGAGTTCACTGAATGTCTAGTGAGCTTGGTGTTATCTTTTTTACACCTTATTGTGCTTCTGTGTTCTGTTGTTCTTATGTGAACTTTTCCTTGTTGTCATACCAATGTATAACAAGTTACAGGAGCATTTCAGAATGTAGATTACATTGCTAAAGTTGCAATTCGTGAGGTGTTTCAACTCCCAAGGTGTTTTTAGTCCCAGGACTATGGTTTTGCATTTTTTTGTGAATTGACAGACACCACAATTCCCACATGATGGGCAGCCCTTGCGGGTGGGTGTATTCCATAGCGCCATCTGTGTTTCCGCTGTCTGTTATTTAGGACGTGTGCACTAATGTATCCTGGAGGTTTTGACTCCTCTTGAATGAGAACATAGGTTGTTCTATTTTGAGTTTTCCAGAGTTCAAAATATTCAAATGTTTTCTTATTAGTTTTGTTACCATGTTCGAGCTGAGACAGAAAGTTGTTACACAAATAGGTCTGGGTTTCCATGGTTTTATGTAAGTGCACAATAGGGCCTCTCGATCATTATTCCTTGCCCTCTTTTTTGCTCTCCTAATGATTTTTTCCAGATGTTTTTTTTCTCTCAGTTTGTTGCTCAGTTTTTGGCGTGTTCTTGGTAGGTGCTCTCCTCTGTGAAATTCCATCTCAATCTAAGAAACTGTCCTATTGGTAGACCTCCTCTTCGGGATATTGGATGAAAGTTCTCGAAACGTAACAGACTTCTTGTCTGTGAGCTTCTAGTAGACTTCTGTTTTTAGGATCCCATCTTCTGGGTGTATCCTAAGATCAAGAAATGGTATTTCGGTCTCACTCATGCTCATACTGAATCTGAGGAAAGGATCAAGGCTATTCACCCATTTATTGAACTCGATTGCCTCCTCCTCAGTACCCCTCCATATGACCAGGATGTTGTCGATGTACCTCTTCGAGAGTCTCATTTTGTTTAGGGAAGGGTTGTCTCCACTATAGACAAACTGGGTTTCAGAATTGTGCACATATAGGCAGGCGAGTCTGGGGGCACAGGTACTCCCCATGGAGGTACCCTGGGTTTGTAGGAAAAAGTCTCCCTCGTACTCAAACACATTTCTGATTAAAACCACATGTGCACAGTCTAGTATAAAGTCAGCAGGTGTCATTTCATTTTTCTGTCTGGATTCCAATAGTTGTTCCATCACCTTTAGTGAGGTTTTTTGAGGGATGTTAGTATATAACAATTCCACATCTAGTGTGAGTAGGACTTCTGCATTTGGTTCAAACGTCATGCCTTTTAGTTCTGTAGTTCCCAAATTGTGGTCTGCGGACCCCCAGGGGTCTGCGACAAATTAGTAGGGAGTCTGCAGGCAGCAGTTTTAAAAGCACTGCAAAGTTCCTTGTATAAACAGCGGTTTTCGGGCAACAATAAGTGTCAAGGTAACTCCGGTGATTAATGTACCTACTGGAGAGAGATGGGAGTTTTGTCCAGTGGCAGCTTTGACTCATCTAAGGTAGCGCAGAGGGTTAATATGCCCGCTGCAAAGAACATGTACCATAAATTCTAAAAAACAATATTTTTTGTGCATAGCTCAATGGGTTACTGCTTTTGTCACCGAGAGTCTGTTGTTACTGTTCAGTTCATAAGCTATATTCGTAATCTAGCACAGTGAGGCATGAACTGCCATCAAAGAGCAGTAAGCAAACTGCATGGTACAAGTTAGTAAGTTATGTTTTATTCCCAGTCTTTCATTATCCTGATGCTGCTAAAAAGGTTTGTTTGGGTAGAAATACATTTTTATTATTACAGTCAATGCTAACCACTGTGTTATGTTCTGAATCCTGAGTTTGTGTTTCTCCAGACCAAGCACTCCTAAAAAATGCCTACCAGTATGGATGACATGTGAATCCTACACCTTGTAGTCCCCTTTGCCTTTTCTATACACTGATTTACACACGTATGATTCATTGTCTCTGTATGTGTGTGATGTAAAGTACTCTGACACCCTACACTGGTATGAGAGGTGCTATAAAACAAATTAAATACATTTAACAGAGGGCCTATGGAGAGAAAAGAGGCACTGTTGGAGGGTGATAGTGAGGAAATCATTGAAAAGCCACAACAAAGACTGTTCTATCCTGGTGCACAGTAAGGTCACCATTTACTACAATTTAAAAGCTAATACAATTCAATATATAATGACAAACGTGTTGTAGAATGCACCATTTTTTCCCTATTTTTCTTGGAGGGAGACCCCCCAGAGCTCCCTTTTTAGTGGTCAGGCTCACTCACTGCACTTGGTGTGCACCGTACGGAGACTGATCTGACAACATTTGCTAGGGCTGCTTTGAGTTTCCAGTCCAGCCCTGGCAGGAGCAGGAGCCTTGTACCATGAAATAAAAACAAACAGTGAAAAATTAGTCGCCGAGGTGCAGCCCCAACCTTCCCATTAAAACCTTTAAATTTTTGCAAATTGTTTCATTATAAAATAAGAAAATCTTTAGTAATTCGAGTATTTGTTTGGTGTGCACTTGTTTGTGTATTTTTTGCGAATTACTGTTTAATGTTTGAAATTTAAATAGTACAAATTGCTTGGGGGTCCCCGGCTTCCAGTAGTAACTCAATGGAGGTCCTCAGCAGTCAAAGTTTTGGGAACCACTGTTTTAGTTTATTCAAGATGTCCTTCATATCCTTCAGGTAGGAAGGCATTGGACACACAAGTGGTTTAAGAAAGAAATCACAGAACTGTGAAAGGGGTTCAAGCGCCAAATCAATCCCTGATACTATCAGGCGACCGGGCCTTTTCTCTCTCTTAGTGATAAAGATATTTTATACAACCTCTTTCGCGGTCAGAAACTAACAAGAAACAAATATAGGCGACTCCCCCTCAGAAAAAAGGTTGACCTCTGTTATTGGGACAACAATGGACGGCCTCACTTTTGACGATGTCAATGTGTTATCCATTTTAGCAGCACCCTCCCTGATGGTAGACACATCCTTGTGACTGGGATTCACTCTCAGAGCTAAAAAAACACAAATAAAAACTATGCGCAGTAGAGCAATAATGACAGAATCACTTAGAGGAAATGCAGCTTCAGAGGGCTCCTTGTCACATATGAACCGAGAATTTTTCTTGAGGACAAGGAGTTTAGAAAAGACTAGGGTCCGATGGCATGGAAGTGCACACAGGATTGGTTAGTCTTATTTATCAAAATGGTGAAGAAGTTACCAGATGCTGTAGGAGAACGGCTTAGTATATGGTGCACACTTGTTTAAGTGATGCACCTTGCACTAATCCAGGCAACCCTTATGGTGATTTTTGTGGTCTTTTATAACCTTAGAAAGCTCTCAAAGTTGTAGATGTGGAAAGCAGCCTTCAGGCTTAGTCCAGAAGGAGTGTTAAGCAGCTTGTTTCACCAGCACTAATCATGTAGTGTAGGTTAAACGAAAAAGAACCACACAGTGTAATTATAAAAATAGGTTTTTATTATAAACACTCACTAACACATTGGTATATCTCCTACCCGGAGATATAATAACAATACACACAGTACTTCAATAGTATAGTATGGGTTAAGTGAAAAAGAACCACACAGTGTAGTTATAAATAATATGTATTTATTATAAACACTCACTAACACAATACAATATCTCCTACCCAGAGATATATGCACAATACACACAATACTTTGTCAATAGACAAAACGAGAAGCATAAATACACAGTGGTCCCCAGGGGGAGACCAAACCATATACTAAGATAGTGAAATGCGAACCACGACTCAAGACCAGAAGAGTTGGGGACCCAAGGAACCACCCAACGTGAGTATCTAGGAACCTCGCGGAGGTTGTGTGGAGAGTGGGAACACAACTGCGTACTGAATTGAAGTCAATGGGTAAGTCGCGGTTCCAATTTTAAAGAAGAAGGTCCCTTCCCAGTGGACCCCGAAGAATCCCTGTGGAAGATGGAAGGTTGGAGAGTCACCCCATCCGTGGATACCCCAGGAACCAGGATACCTACACCAGGGAAGCCGGGAGCATAGGTGTGAAGTGACATCGGAAACCACAATGGAGGACTTAGGAAAAGATATTGCTGGAGAGGAAGGTGAAAGTGTCCGGTGAAACCCAACCATGCATTCAGAATGAGAGGTACCTGCAAGCAGAGGGGACAGAGTCTATGCCACTCAGGAGTGACCAGGAGGCATGGAAAATGAATGCCCACAGATGTTGGGGATGCAGGAGAGTTGCGGTGCCTTTGAAGTTGCAGCTGGACGGACTAGGCGATGCAGATGAAGACCTGGAGCTGTGTACGAGCTGTCCCACATTGGATGTCGAGAGCAAAGAGATCAGTGTCTGGCAGGGGCACCAACAAGCCTTGGCAGCGGCAAACAACATAGGGGCCGATTCCGATTCGGGCCGGAAATCTCTCCGACCGAGCCGGACCCGGAGAGATTTCCGACCGAATCGGACTCTGGCAGTCCGACCGAACGAGTACGATGCGCACGCATGCCATCGGACTCGAGTCGGTCGGACTCCCATTGAAGTCAATGGGAGCCGGTCGTACAACGCGTACGCGGGCTCCCATTGACTCAATGGGTGCGAGGCGGACAAGGGCGCCCCCTACAGCAAGTACGCGTCGATGCGCATCGCGGCGTACATGCACAGGTAGGGGGGACCCATGGGTACCCCCTGTGTGCGACTCGCGCGCCTACGGGTACAGGGGGTCCGACGCGGACCCCTTAAAGTCCGGCTCCGACAGCTTTTTCGAGCCGCACGGCACGAGTCGATCGGACTGCTCGCGGCGCGCATCGTACTTACCCGGCCGGGAAACGTCTCCATAGCGCGGTGCGAGTCGTGTCCATGCGAGTCGGTCGGAGCGTGTTGAAGCCGCGTTCGAGTCGGTCGGTGATTTCGCGGGTGCCTGCATCGTACTCGCTCGGCCGGACCCGCGTACGATTCGGTCGGGAAACAGGGCTCCGAATCGGATCCGGTAAATCCGAATCCGATTCGGAGCCCTACCGGCCGAGATCGGAATCGGCCCCATAGTCGTTGAAAAAGGGGCAGTGCCGGGACCAGCAAGATCCAAGTGATTTACCACGAGTAGGTAAGTCAGAGCAGGCCCCGAGCAAGCAGGTGAGCCCACTGGAGCCAAATAAGAACCACACGCCGGAGGCACAGGATTCGCAAGAAGACCTCGAGCAGCTCACCCAAGGACGAAGGCCCACTGTGCAAAGGATGTGGTGCAGGTGAAGATCTTGGCAGCGGGAGATGCTTGAGGATGGAGCTTCTTGGAGCCCGAAGATCTCTGGAGGAGAGAGTCAACAAGCCTTGGCAACGGCAAGTCGCCGCGGTGCACAGGGGTACTGCTCCAGCGACTCACCGAGGGATACGGGCCTCCAACTTGCTAGGAAGACAGTGCAGGCCTCGAGGAGGTTGCAGAACCAACACCTGTGTTGCTGAACCTTTTGGAGTCCGTAGGAGCTCAGTACAGCAGATCGGTCAGCTTTGTTGCGGTACCTGCAGATGCAGGGAAGTGACTGCTTCACTCCAAGGGAGATTCCTTTGGGTGACTTGGATGTCCATAGGCCTGGTGAAGAACTTGTATGGAGCACAGGCATAGATGTTGCAGCAGACTTGCAGGACGACGAGACCAGGATCAGCAGGAGTCTTCCCTGTTGCAGTCTTGGTTCCCAAAAGCGAAGTCCAGCAATGTCCAGGGTGCCCAGACGGTCGAAGATGAAGTTGTATTGGATCTGAATCTTGTCCCACAATGAATCTAGGGACCCACCCACAGGTAAGCCCTTAAGTACCCTGAGGAAAGGGTTGGAACGATTCAGGGGTCCCTCCCAGAGGAGGGGCTGGACACAGGGGAGGATACTCCCATATCCTTTGTCCAGTTTCGCACTAGAGAGGGAGCCAACGGCTCCCTGAACCGGTTTGAACTGGAGCATGCAAGGAGGGCACCAAATGTGCCCTTCAAGCAGTCACAGTGGCACTGGCAAGGGCCCCCACCCCGTCCTAATACACTAAGTCCTGTCTGAGAGGTGGTCACACCTCACTGCAACAGGAAACCTATTGTCCTGCCCGCCCCTGCTCGAGCTTGGCTCAGCAGCAGGAGGGCAGATTCGTGTCTCTGGTTGGCAGCAGCCATAGTTGGTTGTCCAGGTCTAGAAGACTGGTACCAGGAGCAAGGAGGTACTCCCCGAGGAACTTTACAGTGCATGGAATCATACCTTCCAGATTCCCTCCCACACCGTTTACGGTGTGGGGGTATGATTCCAAGATGTATGATACCAAACATGACAGGGTTCGTTACAGCCAGTTTAGAGATGGTCATCGAGTAATGACGCATGGCCACTCGATGTATCGTAATGTCTGATGCACTTACAACTTGGGAGAATGAACTCCAAATGTTGTAGGGGTGTCCTGTTCATGCAGGGGCACCCTCACACTTAGAACCGAGCACCCTGCCTTCAGGATTGAAAGGACAGCCTTAGGGGTGACTTATAGGTTTTAAGTGCAGTGACCTCAGATATAAGTAAACTTATATCTGTCGTAAGTGGTGCTAGCACCAGCTTACACAGGCTGCAATGGCAGACCTGTAGTAACAATTTGAGTGGTCTCTCATGGGTGGCATAATGCATGCTTCAGTCTATGGGAGACCCCTTTTGTACGGTGCAGAGCAAGAATATCGACAGGAAAATATCGACATACATAAATATCGAGGTAAGACTATCGTGAATGTTAAATATCGATGTAAGTAATATCGATGTTAGAAATATCGATTTGTTAGTTGTGTAAAAATATCGAGTGTTAAATATCGATGTTAAAAATATAGATGTAAATAATATCGATGTAAATAATATCGATTTTATGTTTATGATGTAATTTTTTATTTAGTGTTTTAATAGTTATTTTATGTTATTTTTTCAAATTTATAATGTTTGTATGGAAATGATAAATGTGAAATAATTAATTTTTTCTAATTTTCATACTAATCTTAGGAGCGGGATGTTGGGTTTATAGGGGATAAGGGTGGGTAGTAATTTAAAAATGTTATTTTAAATTTATAAAATTTGTATATATTTTAGGAGCGGGATGTTGGGTTTATAGGGGATAAGGGTGGGTAGCAATTTAAAAATGTTGTGTCACAATTTTAATACTAATATTTTAAATTTTGACAAAATGTCATTAGAAATTAATAATTTAAAATTGGAAATAATTTTTGCGAAATTATGTTTTTAAATTATAAATAATAATTTGTTATTATAAATAAATTATCAAATCTATAAATTGTGTTTAATAAATTTAAATATATATATTTTTTTAAATCATTAAATATTGAATATTATCGAAATTAATCAATTTAATATTTGGATGTTACACATTTAATTATAAAATATATGAAGATAATATATTTGTTAGAAGTCAAAATATATTAATTTAAATTTTAAAGAGAAATTTATAAAAATCTTAATGTAAATATAGATAAATATTTTATTTTTATAATATTTAAATTATATTTGGAAATGTTTTGTAATTATTATAATTATTTATTATTTATCTAATTAATAGTGAAATAGTTTAATATAAAACAAAATATTTATATTTCAAATTTGTAAAAATACTAATAATAAAGGATTTTTCATTTTTTTATCATTTAAATTTTTTATTTTTAAATGTAGAAAGAAAATATCTAGTAATTTCATATATATAGTTTTAAGTATATATATTTATTCATACTGTAAATGAAAGGGTGGATATTAAATATTTATTGTTTACAATTTATATTTATTTGGAGTTAAAAGAGTTAGGGGCCCATTACGATACCCGGCGTAAAAAAATCCGCCAGGCATGGAAGCGGCAAAAATCCGCCCGCACACACCGTCTGAACACCGACCACGCCATTACGATTACACAAACCGAAAACCGCCATCGGCGAAAAATCACACAAGATACCGCCCGCCATCGTCCGAGTCGGAGTCAAACCGCCCGCCACGGACGGAAACACGCACAACAACACAAAACCGCCCGCCCTCACGCCCGACACACCGCACGTGAGATTACGATCGCACCGCCATGAGCGCGGGAAAACTACAAATATACCGCCCGCCAGCGCAAACAACGCCGATGAGAATCGACACGGCAGAAGCCATGGCGCCCACGTCCCTGCACAGAAACCATCCGCTGACAAAAACAATCGCACACAACATGGCCAACAAGTCCACACAGCAAGGCACGCACAAATACACAAGCACAGTACACATCCCGAAAACACCCCCCTGGACAAACAAAAACTACAAAGGCCAGAACCCCAGACACAACACACCTGAAAACAACAGACCATGAGGACACACCCACATAGGTAAGTACAAAAGCAGCACTCCCACAGACCACAACCCCTTGCAACATTGCAAACTAGAGAGGAGAGGAGAGGACACAGTGACACAGCAAGGACAGCAGCACACCACAGAAACGCACACATCACAACCACCACCACCACCACCACCAAACACCGGCACCACAAACCCCCTGCACATTACACAACACACACCGCACCAGCACCACAAACACCATGGCACCACAAAGAATGCCCAAGTTCACGCCCATGGAGCTGACGGTCATGGTCGACGAGATCATCAAGGTGCACCCACAAATCTATGGGAACCTGGTCCAGCACACACCACTAGCCACCAGAAAGAGAATGTGGAACCGGATCGTAGACCAGGTCAATGCAGTCGGGACCTTGCCCAGGAACAGAGTCGAAATAAACAAACGGTGGAATGACGTCAAGAGCCTGGTCAAGAAGAAGGAGAGCAAGAACAGAGAGCTGGCTGCCGTCACTGGCGGAGGGAATCCCGCGCTCTTCAAGACCTTCAAAGCGTGGGAGGAGAAGGTGCGAGTCATCATACATCCCGAGATCCTCGCCGGATTAGCAGGGGGAGTGGAGGCTGGTAAGTACAAACTAATGTATACCAGCACACCGCTATGTACTCACATGCACTACCACCATGCCACAGCTCCCAGGGACAAACACCCCCATGTCCAGCACACAATACACAACACATCACACACACATGCAACAGACACCACCACACACAGCCCAAACCGAACAACTGTAAGATGCGTGGGGACATGTGTACACTCAGCCAGCCACGTAACCACCAACAGGTCCCCAAATATGCCAGAAGCGCCACAACGAGCACCCACCACACCCATGTGTCCGCCATAGCTGCACTAACCGACAAGTAACAGGTAAGTGGCAGGAACACAAAGTGCAGTGGGTGGGAGGGTGGACAGCCCAAGTACAAAACACACCAGGCCCCTAGTCCCACAGCACAGCAAGGAGGAGCATCCCCCACACCCCACAGCCACGTGTCAGCCACCGCAGTGCACAACGACAGCCGAAAGGTAGACATCACGGTCCACAGCAATCGGTGTCAGTGGGTGTCCAGCCACCACCACGACCCACAACACCCCCCACCCCCACAGACCTGCAACATGGAGCACCCCCGCTTAGAACCATGTGGCATCCAGTACAGTGCACGCACGAACAACCTGCAGGTGGGAAACTGGACAGGGCTGGATTACTGGAGGCATGAGGACCGTAACACGACCAACACATGGGACATGTCACGTAGCAGACGAACACGCAGCACCGCCCACCGTCACGAACAAGTGAACAATGTGCACACGGACATGAACCACAGACTCACACCCCACATGACCCATCACAAACACAGCAACACCCAAGGAGCCACGTCTGCATGCACAAGCCACACTGAATATAGTACCACACGGCAGCCACTGTACAACCCATCACACACAACCGAAACACCATTGAAGTCCTGTCCATGTAGCCCCTACTGCCTGTCAACCACACACCCCACAACTACGCCTATGTAAGACAAACAACACTAGACGCAACAGAGCGGAACAACATAAATGCACACGAACACCACTGAACCCATCAAACACACAGACACACCATGCACATACAACATACCATCCATCCCATCCGTCAGCCCCAGTCTCATGAAAGGCATGTCATCCGCACAGCTGCCACACATACAGCAGTCACGCTAAGATACATGCCCATGACCAACCATGTGCCAGAAGTCAATGAAGCGCACGACACACTGTGAGCAACAACACACAACATGGGCCACACCCCCCCGAGCACTGCAGTGATGCACATGGCACAGGGCAGCACGCACACCAAGGAGATGGGACAACTGCAATACGTTGGCTGGCACACAACCATCACTCACTCATAACGATGCGTCCAATGCCATGTCCAGTAATCACAACAGACAGCAAATATGCAGGCCATGTCAAGCATGCACACACCTCAAACCATGCACTGTCATGCTGCCACAACACATGTCACGTTCGGCACCCATGGCTCACAGCATGTACCCCAAAAGCATATTCCATCCCAAATGCGAATCTGGGGCATGGCCCCCATGTTGCCATATGCGTTCCTAAGCGTCCCATCTGAACACCAAAAGCAAAGTACAAACCAGACCCAGGATGGGCCAGGAGCCCGCATACACCAGAGTCACAATAAGTAGGGGCACAGCAACACACCCATCGGCATGGCCAATCCGTCCCATGCCACATGTGCACAGCACACAGTCCCATTGTCAAGCACACACAACTACAAATGCTACAGCCACACACACGCCTCCGGGAAACCCATGTACGAGATTGCACGAACTGTTAATGTCAGACGACAAATACATACTTCGCCAGGTGCAACACAATAACAAATCTCATTCTCTCCACAGGTGACGAACTGCTGGATGCTGGGGATGGAGACAGCAGCCAGCACAGCCAGCCTACAAGCCCCCAACGAGGACACACGGATGTGGAGGATCTGTCCTCCTCTTCGGACACGGACCACCAAGCAGGCCCATCTGGTGTGGCAGGGCCCAGCCGCTCCCCAGGACCCCTCCTACCCACCAACCCATCATCCAGGGCTGCTGAACATTCCCAGCCCCCTGCTGCCACTGTCGTTGCGGCCACACCCACGGTCATTGCGGCCACACCCACGGTCATTGCGGCCACACCACGGTCATTGCGGCCACTACCATTGCCGCAACCGCCACCATCGCCGCACCGACCACCACCGCCGCCACCACCACCACGTCTTCGCTGGCACCAGCCCCAGCGCAGGTGGTGGCCCGGCCGACTGGATCCACCCTGGGAGCCACAGCGAGGACCGTGGTGAGCAATGTGGCTAGTGGGCAGGCCGGTGGCAGCAGTACTGGTAGGAGGAGCAGGGTCAGGGAAACGCAAGTCTCCCCTGGGAGCCATGCCCTGCCTCAAATGGCCAGAGTCCTTGGGGCCTATGAAGAGGCCCAAGAACAATGGGTCAGGTCTGCTTCAGACACGCGGGAGGTGCTGGGGGTGCTGAGGTCCATGGACGCCCGTATGGGCCAACTCGTGGACCTCATGGGCCAGCTGGTGGTGGCGGTGAGGTCACAGCCAGGGACAGCAGCTCCCCCTCCGCCACCACCTGCCGGGGCGCAGGGTCGAGCAGCAGTGTCCAGTTCCCCTGCGTCCACAGCCAGTGAGCACACCTCAACCACCAGCATGTCGCAAGCAGGCACCCCCCTCGCAAACGTGGAAGGGGCCGTCCGAAGTGGAAACAGATCTCCCGGGAGGACTTCGCACGCTCCAGACGCAAGTGAGGCAGCCAGCCAGCCTTCCTTGACCACCCACTGCATTGACTTGGACTACGATCCCACTCCACACAGCCATCTGGATGGCATGTGTGTGTTGGACTATGGACATAGAACCAGTGGGTACACCCTGAGCATCACGCAGCCATGACCGACAGCTCATTGTCACTGCACGCACCACTTATGTCATCACCTTACACACAATCACATGTCACAGTTTGAAATAAATGCACCTCTTACACAAACTGCTGTTTGTGCCCTGTGTTTTATTTGTACGGAATACAACGGCCACCTTGGGCGGAAAGGCACCTGATGCGTGGCATGGCAATGGAACCGGAGGGCCTGTAGGGACCTAGGGGTGGGAGACAGAACAGGAGCACATTCAATGAGTGTGTCACACACCCATCACACAGTACATGTCAACAACTACAAGCAATGTACACACATCGCACAGAGCAATAGGGCACAATGCCACAGCCACCAACAGTGGCATACTACCCTGGCCATGGAGCGTTGACACACAGCACGCAGTGAACAAACGGCCACCCTGACACAGCACACACACACCTGCACAGACACAGCCACATCAGCCGTCGTACATGGACACTCACCGTCAAGTGAAGTAGTGGGCGATGAGCTGCTGCCGCACATTACCAGCTTCCTCCTCTCCGCTGTCCTCCTCACTCGAGCTGTCCTGGTCTGCGGGCTGGGGCCCTGGTTGATCTCCGTCATCCACGATGAGGGGGATCTGCTTCCGAATGGCCAGATTGTGCAGCATGCAGCACGCCACCACTATCTGGCACACCTTCTGTGGGGAGTACGCCAGCGCACCCCCGGTGCGGTCCAGGCACCTGAACCTGGACTTGAGGAGGCCAAAGGTACGCTCGACCACACGTCTGGTCCTCCCATGTGCCTCATTGTAGCGATCGTCTGCTGGGGTGCGAGGATTCCTCAATGGACTGAGCAGCCATGCCCCATTCGGGTACGCAGAGTCACCTGGGTGTGAGGGACACAGAGAACCGTTGCTATTCCAACTGGACAGGGGACAGCATCGCACAACCAGCACGCTACACCACTCCACATACTCACCGACAATACAGCCACGATCCTGTTGCAGATTGGACATCAGTCGTGGCAAGATGCTGTTGCGCATTATGTGTGCGTCATGGGCCGAGCCTGGGAACTTTGCACACACGTGGGTGATCACCATGTCCGCAAGGCACACCACTTGCACATTCAGGGAGTGCGTGTGCTTCCTGTTGCGGTACAGGTGCTCAGTGGCCTGTGGTGGAACAAGGCCAACATGTGTGCAGTCAATGGCTCCAACGACGTGTGGGATTCTGCCAAGGGCATAGAATGCACCCTTCACTGCCGCCAATTCACGAGCCCTGGGGAAGCGGATGTACCTGTTTCGGTACAGCATCATGGCTGCCAGTACATCCCTCAGCACCTTGCTGAACATGGGCTGGGACATCCCTCCTCCACTGCCCACTGTGTGCTGGAATGACCCAGTGGCGAAGAAATGCATGGCGGCCATCACCTTAGCCGTGGGGGTGACAGCTGTCGGATACACCCTGCGGGGACGGAGATGGGGTTCCAACATGGCACACAGTCGATGCAGGGTTGGCCTGTCCAGCCGAAACTTCCTAATGACCTCTGTATCGTCCATGTCCGCCAGCAATTGGTATGGGCGGTCAATGTTCGGTCTCCGCCTAGGGAAAATGGCAGTGGACACATGTCAAAGCAACACAACACATAGCAATTTCGCATACACATCACTGACATGACTGAGCAAGCACATGAGCCACAGCCCAGCTGTCAAGCTGGGACGGCACGGCCACAATACACTTACACAGGTCTCCCAACAATGGCAATGGCTAGTGATACAAACCACTGCCATGTGCATGCACATGGGGATCTAGGCCCCAATGACTTGCGGGGCGTGCTGATGGGGACTGACTGCATATTCGTCAAGCGGCAACGCCACGGCAACATGAATGTCTGCTGAGCATGGAACTGCTTCCGAGGCTGGATGAGTATGGCACACGACGACGACGATGTGGGCACAGGCTGAGCGGCCAAAACAAGTGGGACCTGTGGCACGAGGGGATATGAGACAGTAGTAGGTGTCAGCACTGCACCCTATGTACAGCACTGTACGGATCACACCTCCCGAAACATTGACAGGTGTCCACATTGACAGCCCCATGCCAAGACGGCTGTGTGCTTGCAGTCACACGTCACAGGTGAGAGGTTACATTGCACGTGCCAGGTGGCAGACGTACATAGTGGGAGCTGGCATGTGTGTGCATGTGTCTCCTGTTCAGGATCCACCAGATGGGCGCTGACTCTGTACTGAGCATTGGACACAGCATGTTCCGTGGAAGGCTTGTGTGTGTGGGATGGTGGCACTGGATGTGCCTCCGTTGGGTGGGGGGCCATGCACAGGGCGGGTACGTCGATGATTGCGCATTGTTGGTCACGGTGGGTGCACCCACTCAGATGTGTTGCCCTGTGTTCAATTCCTATGTCCGCATGATGATGGACTGTAGATGTGGGCAGACTACACATTGGTCGATGTGCTGTCTATATGCATGTGCCTTCACACCAGGCACAGCTGCCCCTGCACATGTGACCCCTGCTGGACTCGCTGCTGGGTCTGTGGAGCTGATGCACCTTCTGTGCGTGGGGCGGACAGCTCTCCTCACTTCCCTCATTGCGCATGTCATGACTTTGCCGCAGGTGACATGGATCATGGAGGGCCCACATGTACGCGTGGGTAGGCTACACATGATTGTTCACTGGTCGCCACCCCCAGTCAGTGTTTCGAATGGGAAGGTTGTCGTGCTGGTGGTATATTCGATGTGGCGGATGGGCGGGCCTAGGTGCGGGCTTACATTCCGGACATGGGGGGTAGTTGGATTGGCGACTAGTTGCAGTACACACGGGACACGTCTCTTCCTTTCCACATCTGGGTCATCCCTTGTACTCACTGACAGTGATACAGTCATCTTCGCCCCAGCCCTCATGTCCTCCCCTCGCTCCCCCAATATGCATGTGCACCTGCGAGGCTAGCGCTTGCACAGGCAGCCCCAAGCTCGCACCAGAGAGGGCAAGGAGTGTATGTGTGGGTCCAGTTGCACGAGTGGGCTGTCTCAGGGTATGATGTGTTGCGGGACGCCGTCCACCTGCGTGGTGCCCCAAATGGAGACCCGGCCTGCATGGACTATGCATCACAGTCTTCGCCTTCCGGATCCGCCACCTGCGACACCCAGTGGCTGTGGCTGCCCTTGCGGCCATGCCGCGTCCGTCTGTGACTGATGGCCCACACATTCACTCTTTGGCCTCTCTGGGGAGGGCTCGGGGGTGGTGGCGCACGCGCTTGCACTTAGTCGCAATGGCATGTGGCGTGGTTGGTATAATGGGCAATGGATGGGATGGTGCGAGCCACCTCCCGTGACGTCAGTGCTGCTCGTGCTGTGGTGCGTCCCCCTACACTTCCATTTGACTTGTGCCATGCTAGACGTTGAGGTTCTATTGCCTGCGTGATATGACCAGGAGGAGCGCGAGGAGACCTCTCACACACCATGCTCCACTGCCATCCCGTGCCCTGTATCGCCTGTGCGGATTGACTATGTTGGGGTTACACCTGGTCGACTGGGGCTGTGTGTGCCTTGTCAAGGGGCATGGCGGGCGCACAACAGGATCCAGCTTGTCCACAGAGGGTGGGCTGAGGTGCGCATGGTACCGCTTTGTACGTGTGCCCGGCTGCTGTGCACACACGTGTTCACTCCCCCCGACAGGTGTCCTCTCACAATGCCCAGGGAAGCGGTGGTGTACTGTTCATGACCCCTCCCGACACGGCGTGCTCCAACTTGGCATGTGCGCATCTACCCGTCACACCCACCCACCTGAGCACTGCGTCCATACGACTTCACACGACACATGTGTGTCTTCCACAGTTGTGCTACTCATTTGCGTTGACATCCAATACCAGTGGACTACATGGTCATGTCACGACTGCCGTGTACTTCACATACTCTCATCCTCTCTCATTCGTACTTGTGAAATGAGTCAGCGGAGACAGTTTTGGTTTCAAACATTATATTGAGTCTTCTGTCCTCTGTGATGCAGTATAGTGGACACTACTGGCAGCGGAATACATGTTGAGGATATACTGAGCATGATTGCAAATGGGATAGGGTGTGGGGTTACATGTGATTGGCTGTTGCATGTGGGATGTGGGCTTCAGAGTTACATCTGCTTGGCCAAGGCTGTGCTAATGTACATTTACGTATAGCTGCGGAGCTGCGGACTGTGACACAGACGGTATACATGTAGCCTACCAGACCGCTTGGCATCATGGGCACAGTCCATCTCAGTTCCATGTGACAGGTTTGCTGCGGTTGTTCCTCATGCACGCGTGCATGTGAGATGACATCAGGGCATGTGCTTGCGTGCATGCAGCGGCGTGCCACTTGTTGTTGCAATGTGGTGGTTACTGGACATGTCACAGTCACTGGGGTCGTGTTGTTGTTGTATGCACTTGTCGTCCATGCAAAGGTCCTGGTATGGGATTCCCGGGGCGGGGGTGGGAGGGGTGCAGCACCCACAGACTCCAGGCGACCTATTCATGTCCACTGAGCGGTGTGTGTGTCCATGGGCGCTGGATCCATGTCGTGTCCTGGTTGTTCGTGCAGTTCCGTCCATGTGGGTGCGATACACAGACCCCATGCCACTGCCTCCCACGATGCATGCGGTGTTCCTGGATGTGATGGGGAACAGTGTGCATGTCCCGGTCATATCCGATGTCATGGCGATGTCGTTGATGGTGTGGTAACAGTTGCCGGTCGTTTGGTATGGCTGTTGTGGTGGTGACTGGCCAGTCCGTGCGGAAGCTAAGCATGGGTGCGGGGTTGGACATCATAGGTCAATCGGGGAACCTGCGTTGTGGTCCGACGAATTTACAGGTTGTCAGGTATGCGATGCCGTCCAGCAGGGCTTCCATGTCATTGGTGGTGTACATGTTTGCCAGCCAATGTAGCGGATGGTGGCTGTCAAGGTGTTGTTCGTAAGTTGTCCCTTGGAGGACCATGATGGGGCATGCTGGGTGACATTCGATGTAGCTGTTCTCGATGATCCGTCGTGTGGAGGCACAGTGGTCCCATTTCAGTGCGGGTGCGATGTTGGCCACATACGCCATGCCCCCATAGGCAGAGCAGGCCCTGTCGTGTGCGTCCAGAGGGAGGAGTAGTGGTAGCAGGTCCGCCTTTAGACATGCCGGGTTGGAGAGGCATATCTCCACGGGATGCTGGTAGGGACACCTCCGACAGTAGAAGACGGGCATGACGCAGCTGAACAATGTGATGCGGTAAGTCAGTCGGTAACTTACGTTCAGCAGGGACAGGAGATCGCATCCCAATATATGTATCAGGTTGGTTTTGTACAGCTTGAGCTGTCCGGCGTAGTTGGGTAGGTGTGTTGCGGTTGCCATTTCGCAGCGGTGCGTTGTGGTGGCGTGCTCCGGCTGTGTGTGCAGTCTGCAATGTGCACGCTCCGAGGTTGCTGTGAGCTCTGTGTAGTCGTAGGGAGACAGGACTTGTGTTCTGTTGGCTTGTTTGGAGGACACGGGCCCTCATCCCACATGCTTCTCAGACAGTTCAAGGTCAGTGATGTGTGACTCCTTCCAATTAACTTGCATGTGGCCGACATGGGGGAGTGTTTTCTTCTTTCTTCCCCGTCCGTTGTGTGCTTCTGTGATATGCGCTATCTGCCCTGTGGTCGGTCTCCTCGGCATGCCTGTGTTGGTCTTTTCTTGGACAATGGCTGTATTCACCGGCTTCTTTCGTAGGGCTGTGGTTTCGGAGTTGGAATGGAAGGTCATTCAGTGCTGTCTGCTCTCCCTTGTGTGGGCGGCAGGCTGCCTTTCCGCTCTGCGTTGGGCCTTGTGTGTGAATGTTATTCTTGGGCCACCTGTTGTCGGTCCCCGGGCTCTTTGGTGTTCCGTTTTATATGTCTTGTTCATATGTGCAGGGTGGTATGGGTGTTTCAGTGTGGTACTGGCGTTCCTCTTCCCGAAGGGGCCCTGCTTCTCCTAGTTGGTGTTGCCGCCGCTGTGTGCTTCGCCATGTTTGTTACACTGGGGTGTGTCCTGCTGTTGCGTGACTTCACTGACATGTGTGCGTCGGTTGTGTGGCGTTGGGTGTTGTCCGTGAATTGGGCGTTGGGGACATGTCTGTGGCAGGCCTGTCACGTGTCATGTGCGTTCGGGGTGGGGCTGATGTGTGTGCTGCTTGGTTGTGTCCCTGTGTCTGTGTGCGACGCATGCATGGCGCTGCGGTTGGCCTCTGCGTTGTGCGCATGTGTGGCGGCGTCATCGCCGCTTTGGGGCCGTGACGGGGTCGTTGGTTCCTAGTCCCAGGTGGTGTGTACACATGTGTTACGCGATGTTACGATTTGGCCTGTGTGTCATATGTGGATGCAATGGTGGATGTGTAGTGTACACGCGCTGGGGGGGGTTGTCCGCTTTTTCCGCCCTTGCACTGTGTGCGCTGTTTGCGTGCACTTGTTGTGTGTGTGCCTACCTGCGTCTCCGCGGTACGTTGCGTCCTTGGTGGTGCATCAGCAAGAGCATGGGGAGGGCCTGCAGTGCTGGATTCATGCTCGGGGAGCCGCTTCTTCGTTGTCCGTGCTCGGCGTCCGTGTTACCGCTTCGGTTTGTCGTACGGTATCTCTTGGCCGTGGGAGCCGTTTGTTTGCGGCATCGTAATTTATGCGCCGGGCGGGACGTGTTTTCGTCGGACGGTGTGTGTCAGTTGGGCTGCGCCGCTACGTGTACGGGCGCACTTTGATGGCGGACGGTGTTGCTGGCTTGCCGGCGGTGTTTGGCCTACTTTTCGCATCGTAATTGGGCGGGCGTGTGGACTGCTGCGTGCCGGCGGTAACTGGTGGTTTTTGCATCCGCCAGCACGGCGGTTGTGCTTCCGCCCGCCATCGTAATGACCCCCTAAATTATTATGGTTTATTATCCAGCATTTTCCCAGAGTTTAATTGGATTTGGAGTTAGAATAGTAAATTATTATGGTTTACTATCCAGCACTTTCCATGAGTTTTTTTGGAGTTGGAGTTAGAATAGTAAATTATTATGGTTTGCTATCCAGCACTTTCCATGACTTTTTTTGGATTTGGAGTTAGAATAGTAATTTATTATGGTTTACTATCCAGCACTTTCCCTGAGTTTCATTGGATTTGGAGTTAGAATAGTAATTTATTATGGTTTACTATCCAGCACTTTCCCTGAGTTTCATTGGATTTGGAGTTAGAATAGTAATTACTTTTCTCAATTTTAATTGGTTTGAATAGTAATTTATTATGGTTTACTATCCAGCACTTTCCCTGAGTTTCATTGGATTTGGAGTTAGAATAGTAATTTATTTTGGTTTACTATCCAGCACTTTCCCTGAGTTTCATTGGATTTGGAGTTAGAATAGTAATTTTTTATGGTTTACTATCCAGCACTTTCCTTGAGTTTCATTGGATTTGGAGTTAGAATAGTAATTTATTATGGTTTACTATCCAGCACTTTCCCAGAGTTTAATTGGATTTGTAGTTAGAATAGTAAATTATTATGGTTTACTATCCAGCAATTTCCATGAGTTTTTTGGATTTGGAGTTAGAATAGTAATTTATTATGGTTTACTATCCAGCACTTTCCCTGAGTTTCATTGGATTTGGAGTTAGAATAGTAATTACTTTTCTCAATTTTAATTGGTTTGTGCTTTTTAGTTTAAAATCATTGGTTGAGATACGTTTTTTGAATTTTGTAGCAGTTACTTTTTAATTAGGTAAATATATGTGTTGTTTGTTTGATGTTTATAATATATTATTTGTTGTAGTTATTTTAAAATATTTGTTAATTTTACTTTATAACGTTAATAATTGTTGTATATTATATATGTGACTAATTATGTGTTAGTGAGTATATTTATTATTTTTTATGAATTGATATATTTATTAGGGTTTTATAATTGTTTTATATTTGTTTTAAATATATATTAATTTTATATATGTTGGTATTATTTAATATTATTTGTTTTAATATATTAAATTATTATATAGTTGTAAGGAGTGTTTATTTAATGTTGATTAGGATTATCGATACTTTTTGTATAAGTTTTAATTATATTTGTAAGTCGATATTAGTGTTATCGATATTTTTGTTGTGTCTCTTTATAATAAAAATGTTTCGATATTTTTGTTATCGATATGTTTGTAGTCGATATTTTTGTTCACGATATTTATTACGGCGATATTTAAATATCGATATTTGGGTAAAATCTTGTTTATGTATAGAATGGCGATATTTTTGTATCCGATATTTTCACATCGATATTTTTGTATGACGGTGTTTTTGTGATTGATATTTTAACAGTGATCCCTTTTGTACCTATGCCCTGGGTACCTTAGTACCATATACTACTAGGGACTTACAAGGGTACAGCAGTAGCCAATCTGGAGTGTACATAAGTACTCACCATGTCCAATTTAGGGAAGAAGCACAGAGAATGGGGTCCTGGTTAGTTTGATCCCAGTCAGACTAGTCAGTAAAACATAATGACACCAACAAAAATATCCTACTTTCCTACAGGCTGGTTCAAGGGAGTGCAGACGAATGTCTTCACGGTTGAGGCTTAATTATCAAGAGGTATCCAACTGGGGGATTAAACTCCAACTGCTGCTCCAGGCGAGGGGCACGGGCCTCCAGCTGAGCAACAAGAGCAGAAAGATCATGCTTCTGGGCCCTATATAGCTCTTAGTAGAGCCTCGCATTGTTGCTTTATTTGCGACCCATAGGGTTCCCATACAGGCGATGGAGCCTTCATTATTGTTAAAGTAAGTTCGGAGCTCAGACCCGAGGGAGTTGATGAACTCCTTCTCTTGGAAGTACCAGGCATTTAAGCGCCACATAGGGGGCTGACCCACAGGAGGGTGCCCAAGATGGAGGAGTAGAGGGGAATGGTCTGAAATACCGCAAAGCAGAATCTGAATCTGAGTCAACAATTGGCAGTCAGGGGCGGGTAAGAAGGTGAAGTCTATCCGAGAGTGAGTGTGGTGAGCCGCCAAGGACTGTGTGAACTGCCAACGTTGGGGATGCCAGAATCTCTATGCATCGCAGAGACCCAGATTTGTGCTCCAATTAGCAAGTCAGCGGGTGCCAATCCCTCGGGAGACCGTGAGGGCGCCAGAACTATCCAGGGCAGGATCAGGTGCTGTGTTAAAGTCGCCCCCTATTATCGTGAGCCCTTGTGGAAGGCGGGTGATAAGACGGGAGAGGTCTTGAAGACCAGTGTCGTGTAGTTCCAATAAACCTATATAGGATCGGCGTGTTTAGACAACATAGACTGTAGGATTGGTGTCCAGACTGATTCCGGACACCTCCACCGAATATGTTTGCCTCTTTACCTAGCTAGCTCACAGTGCCACTGTAAACTCCTCTTACCAAGGAGAGAATAGTTCCTGGCAACTATCGAACATGACAACTCTGTCCCATCAGGGATCGTGGAAACAGTGAAGTACTTTTGCCTAGTCACTCGGTCTCACTTTGTCTCAGAGATACACAGAATAAACGGTGGGGACGTTTTCAATAAGTATTTATTGAACCAGTATCATTCTAGTGTAAAATAGGTGTGCTGAAACAACCCTTAGACAGAAACAGATATAAATGATATTAAGCACCATATGCAAGCATATGAATACATGACAATAAAAATGCGTACTCCTGCGATGCAACCCTAACTAGATATACCTAAGTGTGCCTAGCATATATGTAGGTGTGGAGCAAAGAATCCCCCTAGGGTCAAGCCAACCCCATTACCTGAAATGAGAGACTGTGGGACCATGTCTTGGTCTCGAGATGGACACCCTGCGAGGGATGTCAGACCACTGCGAGCTGGAGTGTCTGCATGCAGGAACCTCAGCATCTCACGTCAGTGTGTCAGCATGGAAGTCTTTCTCCTCTGCCTGCCTGCCTGGCAAAGATATGGTGTATATATACCAAAAAGGTACCCTCAGGGGATTCTACCTTGCTGTGTCATGTCGGCCGAGGATGACGGAAGGGATGACCCTTAGGTATAGTTATTATGCAGAAGATGGTAATCCTGCTGTGATTCTGAGAATCCTTATGCATAATGAGGCTAGTTTTCGCGGAAGACCACACAACATTTACACAGCGTTTAACTAGTTAAAAGGTCAATACCAAAACCCGTTATGTAGTGTAATGGTACGGTAAATGTAGGTGAAGGGTTAGGGGACTACTCAAGCCTATGTTGGGGTACCCTATGAAACATAACACCAGGGGACAGTGAAGCGGGTCGAACAAAGACACACACTAACAGGAACACTTGTCTTTCCAAGGTGCCCTCCAAGGCAATAAAGCGTCCCTGTGGGTCTCGTGTTACGCATTTGACCATAAGAGGAAAGAAACGCCGCAAAAGGACGGCAACCCCCCTAACTCCCCGGGAGTACCTCGCGTGGAAGACACTATCATAGCCCTTATGGGCTAAGAAGGGGCAATGTTCCCCCATGAGGTGGGTTTCTTGCAGCAACAGGACCTCTGGGTGGTGTCGGAGAGCGAAGGTAAAAACCGCTGCTTGTTTCACTCAGTCCAGCAGACCGTTAACGTTCCACAACAGGACTCGAAAGGTCATATGGGTGTGAGGCGAGAAATATTATGTAGGATAGACGTCTGTCAACCCAGAAAGCAGGACTCGTTGGATCCAGTTAAACCATAATGAATGTGCCAGTGGCGTGCTGTGAAGGAATGTCACCTCAGGACTGTGCATAGGAGTAAAGCAAGTGTGTGTGCCAAAACCGAAGGAGGAAAAAAGGGAGGTTAACAAAGACAGCAAACAACAGTGTGCAATAGAACCCCACCCCACAACTCCCACCCCTCCCCACAATTCTACCCTAGAAGCATCTGTCGCCCTGTAAAAAAGGCATGTTAAAGAAACCAATAAACACATCATGTACATCTTAAGGGGATAAACCCCCCATCATTGCATAATAAGATGATAAGACAAGACTACAGCTGCCATCATGCAGATAGGTAGGGGACCCTTAAGTATCGGGTGAACCCGGGTGGCAAAGAGAGAGATAGCTAAACAGCATGAAGGATAAGGGAGTAAGGCAACATTTAGAGTAAGAGGGTGCGTAGCCAATAGAGTCAAGCCCCATCTTATGGCAGAGCTCCGGAGTATGGCAAGCCCAACATGCGGATCAGTGAACGTAAAACAGGGGTGGAAGCTGTTTCACCCCCAGGCTACGCATTGTCGTCTCCAACTGCCGATGCCCAGCCCAAAGAGGACCCTGGGATCCGAGGATAACAGTCAAAGCATCACTGCCACTAAAATGTCCTTGGGCCGCTGCGAATAAGCAAACAGGGTAGGGCCAAAGTCAGAAGGATGTGCAGCCGATAGAGATCAAAAGCAATCAAATGGTGAGGCTGCGGGACAAATCGGAATCGATGTGGAGGATGGCTGAGTCCTGGAGTGAGGCCACTTGCCCATCCGTCGCCACTTCCTCATCCTCACCCCCAGAGGCAGGATTCAAGGCCTGTTGACAAGAGAAAAGGGGACGCTCCCGGGGGGACTTCATCGGTGAGAGCGACTGGCCAACTCTGCGCCCCCTCCGTGATCGGGTGCACTGTCTGCGTGGCTTGGGCAGTGCCTGTGCTCACAGAGTGCCAGGCACCTACCGGTGCCGTGAGGGGAAGGCAACGGGGCCATGCAGCGGACGTTCTTCCATGAGCCACTGCCAGGCGGAGTCAGGAGTGTCGAAGAAAAGTGACTTATTGAGATGGATAACACGGAGACGCGCCGGGAAAAGCAGACGGTATTGAAGTCCCATAGCTCTCAGCTTTTGTTTAAATTCTGTGTATGAGCGCCGGGCATCCAGGATTTGATCCAGCGTTCCACGTGGTCCACCACCTGTTGAGGATCATCCTCCTCCTCCTCCCACTTCGGGCTTCAATCAAGCGGATGTTGTTACGCCAAGAGCGGTTTTCAGCATCTTCGGCATGCCTGTGGAGGTTGGTTGTTTGAGTGAGTAAAGTGGAGACCTGTTTTTTGAGAGTGGAGATGTCTTCCTCGGCCAAGGAGACCCGGGATTCAGCCTCCGTGAGCTGTGCTGTGGCGCTACGGCGATCTTGGCAAAGCAAAGCCACATCCATTCTAACCCCAGCAATCTTGTTCTCCACCACTGTCTGTGAGGTCTGGATCGCTTGCAACATCACAGTGAGGTTGGTGGTGGAGGAGGGGGATCCATCGCCATCCAACAGGCCTGGGGGACCCTTGGAGGAGCCAGCCGTGTACTGGTCCATTTTCGTCTGTGTAGGCGCTGAGCCGGGAGCTCTGTCTTTACCCATCGTGTTAGGGTGATGTGTGGCAAGACTGTCGGCGTAATACCAAACAGGTTAGTGCTCTGACCGCTGCCAACAAAGAAGGAGAGAGACAAGGAGGGACATCCAGCCCCAGGTAAGCAGCCCCCAATCGCAACCGTAAGGGCAAAGTAGAGCACTCAGTTAGACCAAGGGGAGCACAATGTTGTGGGGGTACTTCCTAGGTGGCAGCAGACAGTCTGTAGGAGCCCGAAATTAAGATCTCCTCCATGAGGGGAAGCAGGAGCTGCATTTGCCGGGGTGAGCCTCCCACAGTCTAGAGCAATGCCCCAAGGGGGTCCGACCAGTTGCAGGCAGCGCTCCAACTGCAGGTGGAGGGGGCACCAGGGGCGGCACAGCAGGGAGCCAGTGGATGCAGGTGGCATGGGGCTCAGGTCTCCTCAGGAAGTCTCTAGTTTGCGGCAAGGAGGAACTATGCGGCCTGCCCAGGGAGATTCATTCAGGTCGCTGCGGAGCTACAGTTTCACCTGGCAGGTGGGTAGGGCGATCTGTTTAGGTGCCAAGTCTGCCTCTGTCCTCGTTGAGCGCCACTCAATCGGGCTGGCCCCCCAGCTCTGGTGAGAATAAGCGCAGTACCACTGCCCCAGGTACAAAGTGGGGGGGGCAAATCAAGAGGCCGCGGCCCTCCACCAGCCCCCGGGCCCACAGAGACTCCCACAATGGCACTCAGTCTGGAGGCCTAGCTCCCGAGAGACAAGGCCACAGGCGGGCAGACCCCCGCGATGTGAGGAACGCCTGACAAGCGGCCGCACAGCAGGGCGCTCACCTCACAGGCCCACACTGGCCCCAGATCTCAGCCGAAGCAGGAGGCCGCACCGCTTCAGTTTCTGCAGAGGAGCCGCTCAACCAGGGAGGGTCCCCAGCTCGGGAGAAGGTAAGGCAGCAACAGTGTCCCAGATGCCAAGCAGGGCTGAGTCAGGAGGCAGCCCCCCTCAACTAGTCTTTGGGTCCGCAGGGACTACCACAGCAGCACTCGTGCAGGGAGGGGGGCCCAGCTTCGAGAGACAAGACCATGGGTGGGCGACCTCCTCGCAAAAGACAGATATGCCGGAGAAGCAGCCACGTGTATCCAAAAACAACGGTTCTAGCGGGAATACAATAAATCTATACCGGTAATTAAAAATGCACAATCGCGATCAATTAGGGTTAAGGATGTCAGAAAAAGAGACCTTGCTTTATACATAAATTAATAACTGACCAACATTACAGCTAGTTTGCTACATGCACGTGCCTCCTTAGCCTTTCATTTACATAGGCGTTCTTTAGCCCTTCCTAACACGCACCACATATTCTAACACCCAGTGCCTTGGCCTGTTTATATTGTGCAGGAGGGTTTTAGATGATACATCAGCACCCCGCTTAGTAGCGCGTCTTTCCCTTCCACCATGTTGCCTGTTCCATTCGCTGTCACCCACCACACTCTTCTGGCCATGCATGTCTATCACAGCGGTTTTTAACATGTCCCATTAGAATACATTACTGATGTGCTCGTCATTTCACAGCCTTATTCTCCTGCCGTGGCACTACCGGTCCAGCGACTTTATCTATCCAGCAGAGGATCCTGCTCAGGTACCACTACATTGAGTGGTAAGCCTTCTCCCCTTGTTTCTTTTCATTATTTCTACGATTGTACAGTCTGCCAGTCCACGTACTTCACTTACAAGCCTCATGCTTACTATTACAGGTGTTGATCCTGCCCACTATTGTGACTGAGCCACAATTGATTAATACCAGTTCACAGCCCTTCGTCTCTCACACGGGGGTAAGATTCTATTTTGGACTGTAATACGTACAGTTACCCGCCTGCTATTTATTAGTTTGCCTCTGACTGGTGCCAATTTGTATCATTATGTGCAGTGCTCGACCGAGTCCCCGTGTGAGTATTAATTTCTTCTTTCTCATTTCACGGGTGTCTCACACTTTATGTGCCTCTCACGCGGCTGTAATACTACCATCCGGTATTTACTATTCTTTCCCAATCCTTCATTGATTCCAGATCCCAACAACCATTTCTAAGCACATTCTTTCTTCTTTCTTCTCTTCCTAACTATTCAGATTGTCCCTTACCCCTTACCCCTTGGTCCTGAGGAGACCCCACATTGCAAGAGGGTCGAAACGTCGTCGACTCGATTGATAGCGAACCATTTTAAATAGCTCTGACTATTGTACACAGAGGCTATAATTATTATCAATTCATGTTGTGGTCGTTGTCTTTTTCAATAATTGTGGAAACCAAGTTCTGTATATATCACATGTCTGTTCACAATGTATTAGATGGTTTCATTTGCTTGGGACATATAATCACTATTGTGGTTCTTCTCGGTCGGTGTATGTATTGTTTTTGAATTATAAAAATTTGGATAAAAAAGAATTATTATGAACACCAAGTCTGCGAGGCTCTCTTTTCTGACATCCTTAACCCTAATTGATCGTGATTGTGCATTTTTAATTACCAGTATAGATTTATTGTATTCCCGCTAGAACCGTTGTTTTCGGATACATATGACTTACCCTGGTTCCTAGTGAGTAGGGTCCCCCTTGTCCTCTTTTTCGGAGAAGCAGCCACGTGGCAGGACACTAACCTTGTGGGCCGCACCGGCCCGTGGTTCAGCTGTACCGGTAGAAGGTCCCTCCAGGCGTCAGATCACCTCAGGTCAGTCTCTGGCATGTGGCTTATTGTGCTGGCAGATACTGCAGCACCAGCTAGAACCACGAAGGCAGCCCCAGGGGGAGGGAGCCCCTGGGCCACGCCTCACAACACCTGGTAGCAAAGGTCTGGCACAGGCCCTAGATCTATGCCAGGCCCCGGGGTCCACCAGGAAAGCCACAGGGGCAAGAAGTATTGCCACACCCCACTCAGAGACCTCAAGTGTGTCCTGGACAGCAGATGGCTGGTGGTGTTCTGGATTTACGGTGGATAAAGGGGGTCTTATGGCGGCACTGTGCTAAGGTGCGACCACCGTGTTGGCCTCCATGGCCATGACCCCCCTAACAACGATTCGTAATTTTAAAGAAACCTTTATGGTTTGGACTTTGATTCTTCTTTTTTTTTTCAGAATGTTTTTATTGGTTTTTACAAACTCACAACATGTAAAGCTCAGCCAAGCTCTGTCACCAACTTAGATTATCAGGTATCTAAAGATAATACACAGCTTCTTCACAAGTTCACAGCATGTCTCGTAATATTTTCAAGCGATACAAAGGGGATGATGGACGGAGCGTTTGAGCCAATCAAACACTCACCCCAGTCAACTGATCTGGGTTTAATCCATCATCATTCTTTAGCTCACTCCACCACCCCAGTTCAGACATGGCCATATGCAAATCAGTCTGACCCTGTGCCTCATGGGAACAGTCCATGCAGAACTGCCAAGCCATGTCTTCCCTGGACCGGAAACAAGCAGCCTAGGACCGGTTTCTGGCATTCCAGCCGTCATCAGCCAGGCTTGCTTGAATCCAGTGGCAAAGTGAGCAAGGGACCCACGTCTGGGCATACCCCGCCAACTTAGGGCGAACAAAGCGATACAAAGGGGATGATAGACGGAGCGTTTGAGCCAATCAAACACTCACCCCCAGTCAACTGATCTGGGTTTAATCCATCATCATTCTTTAGCTCACTCCACCACCCCAGTTCAGACATGGCCATATGCAAATCAGTCTGACCCTGTGCCTCATGGGAACAGTCCAGCACGAACTGCCAAGCTATGTCTTCCCTGGACCGGAAACAAGCATCCTAGGACCGGTTTCTGGCATTCCAGCCGTCATCAGCCAGGCTTGCTTGAATCCAGTGGCAAAGTGAGCAAGGGACCCACGTCTGGGCATACCCCGCCAACTTAGGGCGAACAAGCGATACAAAGGGGATGATGGACGGAGCGTTTGAGCCAATCAAACACTCACCCCCAGTCAACTGATCTGGGTTTAATCCATCATCATTCTTTAGCTCACTCCACCACCCCAGTTCAGACATGGCCATATGCAAATCAGTCTGACCCTGTGCCTCATGGGAACAGTCCAGCACGAACTGCCAAGCCATGTCTTCCCTGGACCGGAAACAAGCATCCTAGGACCGGTTTCTGGCATTCCAGCCGTCATCAGCCAGGCTTGCTTGAATCCAGTGGCAAAGTGAGCAAGGGACCCACGTCTGGGCATGCCCCCGCCAACTTAGGGCAAACAAGCGATACAAAGGGGATGATGGACGGAACGTTTGAGCCAATCAAACACTCACCCCCAGTCAACTGATCTGGGTTTAATCCATCATCATTCTTTAGCTCACTCCCACCACCCCAGTTCAGACATGGCCATATGCAAATCAGTCTCACCCTGTGCCTCATGGGAACAGTCCAGCACGAACTGCCAAGCCATGTCTTCCTGGACCGGAAACAAGCATCCTAGGACCGGTTTCTGGCATTCCAGCCGTCATCAGCCAGGCTTGCTTGAATCCAGTGGCAAAGTGAGCAAGGGACCCACGTCTGGGCATACCCCGCCAACTTAGGGCGAACAAAGCGATACAAAAGGGGATGATGGACGGAGCGTTTGAGCCAATCAAACACTCACCCCCAGTCAACTGATCTGGGTTTAATCCATCATCATTCTTTAGCTCACTCCACCACCCCAGTTCAGACATGGCCATATGCAAATCAGTCTGACCCTGTGCCTCATGGGAACAGTCCAGCACGAACTGCCAAGCCATGTCTTCCCTGGACCGGAAACAAGCATCCTAGGACCGGTTTCTGGCATTCCAGCCGTCATCAGCCAGGCTTGCTTGAATCCAGTGGCAAAGTGAGCAAGGGACCCACGTCTGGGCATACCCCGCCAACTTAGGGCGAACAAGCGATACAAAGGGGATGATGGACGGAGCGTTTGAGCCAATCAAACACTCACCCCCAGTCAACTGATCTGGGTTTAATCCATCATCATTCTTTAGCTCACTCCACCACCCCAGTTCAGACATGGCCATATGCAAATCAGTCTGACCCTGTGCCTCATGGGAACAGTCCAGCACGAACTGCCAAGCCATGTCTTCCCTGGACCGGAAACAAGCATCCTAGGACCGGTTTCTGGCATTCCAGCCGTCATCAGCCAGGCTTGCTTGAATCCAGTGGCAAAGTGAGCAAGGACCCACGTCTGGGCATACCCCCGCCAACTTAGGGCGAACAAGCGATACAAAGGGGATGATGGACGGAACGTTTGAGCCAATCAAACACTCACCCCCAGTCAACTGATCTGGGTTTAATCCATCATCATTCTTTAGCTCACTCCACCACCCCAGTTCAGACATGGCCATATGCAAATCAGTCTGACCCTGTGCCTCATGGGAACAGTCCAGCACGAACTGCCAAGCCATGTCTTCCTGGACCGGAAACAAGCATCCTAGGACCGGTTTCTGGCATTCCAGCCGTCATCAGCCAGGCTTGCTTGAATCCAGTGGCAAAGTGAGCAAGGGACCCACGTCTGGGCATACCCCCGCCAACTTAGGGCGAACAAAGCGATACAAAGGGGATGATGGACGGACCGTTTGAGCCAATCAAACACTCACCCCCAGTCAACTGATCTGGGTTTAATCCATCATCATTCTTTAGCTCACTCCACCACCCCAGTTCCCCTTTTGAATCGCTTTGTTCGCCCTAAGTTGGCGGGGGTATGCCCAGACGTGGGTCCCTTGCTCACTTTGCCACTGGATTCAAGCAAGCCTGGCTGATGACGGCTGGAATGCCAGAAACCGGTCCTAGGATGCTTGTTTCCGGTCCAGGGAAGACATGGCTTGGCAGTTCGGGCTGGACTGTTCCCATGAGGCACAGGGTCAAACTGATTTGCATATGGCCATGTCTGAACTGGGGTGGTGGAGTGAGCTAAAGAATGATGATGGATTAAACCCAGATCAGTTGACTGAGGGTGAGTGTTTGATTGGCTCAAACGTTCCGTCCATCATCCCCTTTTGTATCGCTTTGTTCGCCCTAAGTTGGCGGGGTATGCCCAGACGTGGGTCCCTTGCTCACTTTGCCACTGGATTCAAGCAAGCCTGGCTGATGACGGCTGGAATGCCAGAAACCGGTGCTAGGATGCTTGTTTCCGGTCCAGGAAGACATGGCTTGGCAGTTCGGGCTGGACTGTTCCCATGAGGCACAGGGTCAAACTGATTTGCATATGGCCATGTCTGAACTGGGGTGGTGGAGTGAGCTAAAGAATGATGATGGATTAAACCCAGATCAGTTGACTGGGGGTGAGTGTTTGATTGGCTCAAACGTTCCGTCCATCATCCCTTTTGTATCGCTTTGTTCAGCCCTAAGTTGGCGGGGTATGCCCAGACGTGGGTCCCTTGCTCACTTTGCCACTGGATTCAAGCAAGCCTGGCTGATGACGGCTGGAATGCCAGAAACCGGTCCTAGGATGCTTGTTTCCGGTCCAGGAAGACATGGCTTGGCAGTTCGGGCTGGACTGTTCCCATGAGGCACAGGGTCAAACTGATTTGCATATGGCCATGTCTGAACTGGGGTGGTGGAGTGAGCTAAAGAATGATGATGGATTAAACCCAGATCAGTTGACTGGGGGTGAGTGTTTGATTGGCTCAAGCGTTCCGTCCATCATCCCCTTTGTATCGCTTTGTTCGCCCTAAGTTGGCGGGGTATGCCCAGACGTGGGTCCTTGCTCACTTTGCCACTGGATTCAAGCAAGCCTGGCTGATGACGGCTGGAATGCCAGAAACCGGTCCTAGGATGCTTGTTTCCGGTCCAGGAAGACATGGCTGGCAGTTCGGGCTGGACTGTTCCCATGAGGCACAGGGTCAAACTGATTTGCATATGGCCATGTCTGAACTGGGGTGGTGGAGTGAGCTAAAGAATGATGATGGATTAAACCCAGATCAGTTGACTGGGGGTGAGTGTTTGATTGGCTCAAGCGTTCCGTCCATCATCCCCTTTTGTATCGCTTGTTAAGCCCTAAGTTGGCGGGGTATGCCCAGACGTGGGTCCCTTGCTCACTTTGCCACTGGATTCAAGCAAGCCTGGCTGATGACGGCTGGAATGCCAGAAACCGGTCCTAGGATGCTTGTTTCGGTCCAGGAAGACATGGCTTGGCAGTTCGGGCTGGACTGTTCCCATGAGGCACAGGGTCAAACTGATTTGCATATGGCCATGTCTGAACTGGGGTGGTGGAAGTGAGCTAAAGAATGATGATGGATTAAACCCAGATCAGTTGACTGGGGGTGAGTGTTTGATTGGCTCAAGCGTTCCGTCCATCATCCTCTTTGTATCGCTTTGTTCGCCCTAAGTTGGCGGGGGTATGCCCAGGCGTGGGTCCCTTGCTCACTTTGCCACTGGATTCAAGCAAGCCTGGCTGATGACGGCTGGAATGCCAGAAGCCGGTCCTAGGATGCTTGTTTCCGGTCCAGGAAGACATGGCTTGGCAGTTCGGGCTGGACTGTTCCCATGAGGCACAGGGTCAAACTGATTTGCATATGGCCATGTCTGAACTGGGGTGGTGGAGTGAGCTAAAGAATGATGATGGATTAAACCCAGATCAGTTGACTGGGGGTGAGTGTTTGATTGGCTCAAGCGTTCCGTCCATCATCCCCTTTTGTATCAGCTTGTTCGCCCTAAGTTGGCGGGGTATGCCCAGACGTGGGTCCCTTGCTCACTTTGCCACTGGATTCAAGCAAGCCTGGCTGATGACGGCTGGAATGCCAGAAACCGGTCCTAGGATGCTTGTTTCCGGTCCAGGGAAGACATGACTTGGCAGTTCGGGCTGGACTGTTCCCATGAGGCACAGGGTCAAACTGATTTGCATATGGCCATGTCTGAACTGGGGTGGTGGAGTGAGCTAAAGAATGATGATGGATTAAACCCAGATCAGTTGACTGGGGGTGAGTGTTTGATTGGCTCAAACGTTCCGTCCATCATCCCCTTTTGTATCGCTTTGTTCGCCCTAAGTTGGCGGGGTATGCCCAGACGTGGGTCCCTTGCTCACTTTGCCACTGGATTCAAGCAAGCCTGGCTGATGACGGCTGGAATGCCAGAAACCGGTCCTAGGATGCTTGTTTCCGGTCCAGGGAAGACATGGCTTGGCAGTTCGGGCTGGACTGTTCCCATGAGGCACAGGGTCAAACTGATTTGCATATGGCCATGTCTGAACTGGGGTGGTGGAGTGAGCTAAAGAATGATGATGGATTAAACCCAGATCAGTTGACTGGGGGTGAGTGTTTGATTGGCTCAAGCGTTCCGTCCATCATCCCCTTTGTATCGCTTTGTTCGCCCTAAGTTGGCGGGGGTATGCCCAGACGTGGGTCCCTTGCTCACTTTGCCACTGGATTCAAGCAAGCCTGGCTGATGACGGCTGGAATGCCAGAAACCGGTCCTAGGATGCTTGTTTCCGGTCCAGGGAAGACATGGCTTGGCAGTTCGGGCTGGACTGTTCCCATGAGGCACAGGGTCAAACTGATTTGCATATGGCCATGTCTGAACTGGGGTGGTGGAGTGAGCTAAAGAATGATGATGGATTAAACCCAGATCAGTTGACTGGGGGTGAGTGTTTGATTGGCTCAAGCGTTCCGTCCATCATCCCCTTTTGTATCGCTTTGTTCGCCCTAAGTTGGCGGGGGTATGCCCAGACGTGGGTCCCTTGCTCACTTTGCCACTGGATTCAAGCAAGCCTGGCTGATGACGGCTGGAATGCCAGAAACCGGTCCTAGGATGCTTGTTTCCGGTCCAGGAAGACATGGCTTGGCAGTTCGGGCTGGACTGTTCCCATGAGGCACAGGGTCAAACTGATTTGCATATGGCCATGTCTGAACTGGGGTGGTGGAGTGAGCTAAAGAATGATGATGGATTAAACCCAGATCAGTTGACTGGGGGTGAGTGTTTGATTGGCTCAAACGTTCCGTCCATCATCCCCTTTTGTATCGCTTTGTTCGCCCTAAGTTGGCGGGGTATGCCCAGACGTGGGTCCCTTGCTCACTTTGCCACTGGATTCAAGCAAGCCTGGCTGATGACGGCTGGAATGCCAGAAACCGGTCCTAGGATGCTTGTTTCCGGTCCAGGGAAGACATGGCTTGGCAGTTCGGGCTGGACTGTTCCCATGAGGCACAGGGTCAAACTGATTTGCATATGGCCATGTCTGAACTGGGGTGGTGGAGTGAGCTAAAGAATGATGATGGATTAAACCCAGATCAGTTGACTGGGGGTGAGTGTTTGATTGGCTCAAACGTTCCGTCCATCATCCCCTTTTGTATCGCTTTGTTCGCCCTAAGTTGGCGGGGGTATGCCCAGACGTGGGTCCCTTGCTCACTTTGCCACTGGATTCAAGCAAGCCTGGCTGATGACGGCTGGAATGCCAGAAACCGGTCCTAGGATGCTTGTTTCCGGTCCAGGGAAGACATGGCTTGGCAGTTCGGGCTGGACTGTTCCCATGAGGCACAGGGTCAAACTGATTTGCATATGGCCATGTCTGAACTGGGGTGGTGGAGTGAGCTAAAGAATGATGATGGATTAAACCCAGATCAGTTGACTGGGGGTGAGTGTTTGATTGGCTCAAGCGTTCCGTCCATCATCCCCTTTTGTATCGCTTTGTTCGCCCTAAGTTGGCGGGGGTATGCCCAGACGTGGGTCCCTTGCTCACTTTGCCACTGGATTCAAGCAAGCCTGGCTGATGACGGCTGGAATGCCAGAAACCGGTCCTAGGATGCTTGTTTCCGGTCCAGGGAAGACATGGCTTGGCAGTTCGGGCTGGACTGTTCCCATGAGGCACAGGGTCAAACTGATTTGCATATGGCCATGTCTGAACTGGGGTGGTGGAGTGAGCTAAAGAATGATGATGGATTAAACCCAGATCAGTTGACTGGGGGTGAGTGTTTGATTGGCTCAAGCGTTCCGTCCATCATCCCCTTTTGTATCGCTTTGTTCGCCCTAAGTTGGCGGGGGTATGCCCAGACGTGGGTCCCTTGCTCACTTTGCCACTGGATTCAAGCAAGCCTGGCTGATGACGGCTGGAATGCCAGAAACCGGTCCTAGGATGCTTGTTTCCGGTCCAGGGAAGACATGGCTTGGCAGTTCGGGCTGGACTGTTCCCATGAGGCACAGGGTCAAACTGATTTGCATATGGCCATGTCTGAACTGGGGTGGTGGAGTGAGCTAAAGAATGATGATGGATTAAACCCAGATCAGTTGACTGGGGGTGAGTGTTTGATTGGCTCAAGCGTTCCGTCCATCATCCCCTTTTGTATCGCTTTGTTCGCCCTAAGTTGGCGGGGGTATGCCCAGACGTGGGTCCCTTGCTCACTTTGCCACTGGATTCAAGCAAGCCTGGCTGATGACGGCTGGAATGCCAGAAACCGGTCCTAGGATGCTTGTTTCCGGTCCAGGGAAGACATGGCTTGGCAGTTCGGGCTGGACTGTTCCCATGAGGCACAGGGTCAAACTGATTTGCATATGGCCATGTCTGAACTGGGGTGGTGGAGTGAGCTAAAGAATGATGATGGATTAAACCCAGATCAGTTGACTGGGGGTGAGTGTTTGATTGGCTCAAGCGTTCCGTCCATCATCCCCTTTTGTATCGCTTTGTTCGCCCTAAGTTGGCGGGGGTATGCCCAGACGTGGGTCCCTTGCTCACTTTGCCACTGGATTCAAGCAAGCCTGGCTGATGACGGCTGGAATGCCAGAAACCGGTCCTAGGATGCTTGTTTCCGGTCCAGGGAAGACATGGCTTGGCAGTTCGGGCTGGACTGTTCCCATGAGGCACAGGGTCAAACTGATTTGCATATGGCCATGTCTGAACTGGGGTGGTGGAGTGAGCTAAAGAATGATGATGGATTAAACCCAGATCAGTTGACTGGGGGTGAGTGTTTGATTGGCTCAAGCGTTCCGTCCATCATCCCCTTTTGTATCGCTTTGTTCGCCCTAAGTTGGCGGGGGTATGCCCAGACGTGGGTCCCTTGCTCACTTTGCCACTGGATTCAAGCAAGCCTGGCTGATGACGGCTGGAATGCCAGAAACCGGTCCTAGGATGCTTGTTTCCGGTCCAGGGAAGACATGGCTTGGCAGTTCGGGCTGGACTGTTCCCATGAGGCACAGGGTCAAACTGATTTGCATATGGCCATGTCTGAACTGGGGTGGTGGAGTGAGCTAAAGAATGATGATGGATTAAACCCAGATCAGTTGACTGGGGGTGAGTGTTTGATTGGCTCAAGCGTTCCGTCCATCATCCCCTTTTGTATCGCTTTGTTCGCCCTAAGTTGGCGGGGGTATGCCCAGACGTGGGTCCCTTGCTCACTTTGCCACTGGATTCAAGCAAGCCTGGCTGATGGCGGCTGGAATGCCAGAAACCGGTCCTAGGATGCTTGTTTCCGGTCCAGGGAAGACATGGCTTGGCAGTTCGGGCTGGACTGTTCCCATGAGGCACAGGGTCAAACTGATTTGCATATGGCCATGTCTGAACTGGGGTGGTGGAGTGAGCTAAAGAATGATGATGGATTAAACCCAGATCAGTTGACTGGGGGTGAGTGTTTGATTGGCTCAAGCGTTCCGTCCATCATCCCCTTTGTATCGCTTTGTTCGCCCTAAGTTGGCGGGGGTATGCCCAGACGTGGGTCCCTTGCTCACTTTGCCACTGGATTCAAGCAAGCCTGGCTGATGACGGCTGGAATGCCAGAAACCGGTCCTAGGATGCTTGTTTCCGGTCCAGGGAAGACATGGCTTGGCAGTTCGGGCTGGACTGTTCCCATGAGGCACAGGGTCAAACTGATTTGCATATGGCCATGTCTGAACTGGGGTGGTGGAGTGAGCTAAAGAATGATGATGGATTAAACCCAGATCAGTTGACTGGGGGTGAGTGTTTGATTGGCTCAAACGTTCCGTCCATCATCCCCTTTTGTATCGCTTTGTTCGCCCTAAGTTGGCGGGGGTATGCCCAGACGTGGGTCCCTTGCTCACTTTGCCACTGGATTCAAGCAAGCCTGGCTGATGACGGCTGGAATGCCAGAAACCGGTCCTAGGATGCTTGTTTCCGGTCCAGGGAAGACATGGCTTGGCAGTTCGGGCTGGACTGTTCCCATGAGGCACAGGGTCAAACTGATTTGCATATGGCCATGTCTGAACTGGGGTGGTGGAGTGAGCTAAAGAATGATGATGGATTAAACCCAGATCAGTTGACTGGGGGTGAGTGTTTGATTGGCTCAAACGTTCCGTCCATCATCCCCTTTTGTATCGCTTTGTTCGCCCTAAGTTGGCGGGGGTATGCCCAGACGTGGGTCCCTTGCTCACTTTGCCACTGGATTCAAGCAAGCCTGGCTGATGACGGCTGGAATGCCAGAAACCGGTCTTAGGATGCTTGTTTCCGGTCCAGGGAAGACATGGCTTGGCAGTTCGGGCTGGACTGTTCCCATGAGGCACAGGGTCAAACTGATTTGCATATGGCCATGTCTGAACTGGGGTGGTGGAGTGAGCTAAAGAATGATGATGGATTAAACCCAGATCAGTTGACTGGGGGTGAGTGTTTGATTGGCTCAAGCGTTCCGTCCATCATCCCCTTTTGTATCGCTTCAGTAATATTTTCAGGCGCAATAATTCCCAGTATTACAATACTTATCTTGCACGTTCTACATATCGCTTGGTGCGTCCGGACTCTATGATCGGGAGTTTACAAATGAAACACAACAACAATAATGAAACATTTCCGTGCTACCCTGCACACATGTACATAAATGGATTGGAGGGAGCTTATAAAACGGCCAAAGGAGCCCGTTGCTTCTGGTCCGTGGAGAAGAAAAAAAAAGGGGGGGGGGTAGTGTAGAAAGCTGGCTCTGTATAAACTATACAAAGTGAGGTATAGTGTGCACAGAGTCCAGTGGAACCCCAAAGGTAGGCAGAGGTAAAAGTAGATAGCACCTTACTCTCTATTTGTCATAGTGTGGGCGAGCGGTAAGGCTTTATCACAGTGTAGCGTTTGTTGTACACACTCAATCAGCACATGATTGTCACACACTCAAAGACTGAACTCAGACCAATTGGTTTTGTATAAAAATATTCTTTTAGTTATTTTATTTCCTAGAACCAAGCAAGCCTAGCACAGGTAAGTGATTTATAATTTGCAGTAATAATACAGTTTGAATTGTAGTAATATACAGTTTGAATTGCAGTTGTATATATACTTTGGTTTGATTACAGTAGAACTACTAGTAATGCAATGCTTTGAAATATTGTACATATACTTTGTATTTGCTTTTCAATAGAATGTCAAGTAGATTACTTTACAGATTACTTTTCTTACACAGTGTAGTATACCTGGATACTGCACGGGGATATTTCCTGTAAACAGGTAAGTAAAAGAGTTTTTGTTATTTGGTTACATTTTAATGACTTTCATAGATTTTCCAACTCCACACTTAGAAACTTTTCATAGAAAAACATTCAATGTTATCCTATGGGAGAAAATAGTGTTATCGGTTCAGAGGTAAGTACTTTGTTGTGGGAGTTGGGTTTCTGGGGTTAGACTCAGGGTTCCCCCAGGGTCAAGGATGCACTCTTGTTACACCCTCAGCGGCACTAGGGTGACCGGGTGCAGAGAGCTGAGGCCCAATGTTATCCAATGGGGATAGGGGGCCTCCGGTTGGTGGCTGCTTATGAGCAGGCCACAAGGTTGTGGGAGCAAAGCTCCTGGACTTAAGCTCAGTGAAAATGGGGGTTCAAGATAGCACCAAAGGTATACCCTGAGCGGCACTAGGGCAGCCGGGTGCAGGGTGCTGGTTTGTCGTAGGGTGCCCTGTTACTTTCAGTGGGGAGTCTCGGGTTTGCAAACACACTGCAGGCTCCTGGACGAAGGTCTTCTAGGTGCGACCACCACTTGGAGAGGTAAGTTGGGATGCTGGGGGTTGGCTAGACACCGTCGGTTGGGCCACCCAAGGCCGTGGGGCGTCGGGTGCAGGGGTGTCTTTTAGGGTGGGATCTTCTTACCAGCTCCTGGTCGCGGTTGGGGGGACCTTCCGGATTGAGGCTGCAGGCGTCGGCTGGAGGCTTGAGGCAGGTCAGGGATCACCGGATCTTGGGTCAGGATCGCAGGGAGACCTCCTTGTGGTGTTGGGCCACTCGAACACGGGCCGTGGGCGTCGGGTGCAGAGTGGTGCAGACTCGCGAAATTCGCCAGAGTTAGAGTCTGTGGGTGAACAAATCCGGTGTTCACGGGAGACAAAGTCTTTTCCTTGGAAGGCAGGGCAGGTCCTCAGGGTTCTTGAGGTTGCTGGCTGCAGGACACACCGGAGTTTCGCTTCTGCAGGTTCGAGGTGGGGACAGGCCAGTAGGGCTGGGGCCAAGTCAGTGGGCGTCCTCCTCTTGTTAGCTTCGGCACGGCTGTTCGGTCTTTTCTTCTTGTGGTTTCTTGTCTGAGTTCTTGGTTCAGGGCTGCCCCCTAAATACTATATTTAGGGGACGGTTTAGGGGTCTCGAGGTCAGTAGCCACTGGGCTACTGACCTTAGGGTGACTACACCTTTGGTGTGCTCACCCCACGTGGGGGAGTGAGCACAATCCCTAATCCTGATTGGGGAGTACCAGCCATCTGCAAGATGGCGGGTACTGAAGAGTGGGCTTCACCTCGCCTCCTCCACCTGAGGGGTGGGGTTGGCAGAGGTGGGCACACCTTCTGGGCTGGCAAATTTCTCCTGCCTGTCTTCCTGCTGAAAAGGAGGGGAGACAGGAAGGGGGCCTGCTCCTGATAGCAGGAGAGGCTGGGGGACGCATTACAAAGGCTGCAAGGCCTTTGAAGCTCCCCTGCCACTGATGGCTCTTCCTGGCCTGGGGGAGGTGTGAACACCTCGCCCAGGATAGGCTTTGTTTCTGGGCTCCGGGAGCGAAGGCTTCCACCCTAGGGGTCCAGAAACATATCTCGTGGTGGCAGGCTGGTGTGTACCAGTAAGGGAACCCAGCAGAGGCTGGTCGTTTTTCAGGGGGCATCTCTAAGATGCCCTCTGAGTGCATTTTTCATTGAATACCACTGTTATATTCCATATAGGTACCCTATATAGGCACAGGTAACATTGCATCCTTTCACCTATATTCTTCCCTACATTACATACATAACGGGTCTTAGGGACTGACCTTTTACCTATATACAACACTGCATTCAGAACGCGGGTTTTTCCCTAAGTTCGAAACTCATACATTATGCATGAGGCTTCTTGGAAGCACAGCAGGACTGACAGCAGGACGAACATCTCCTGTATAATATCTCTGTATAAAGTTCAGGCCCGACGTCATCCTTTAGGCCGACACAGTAACACAGCAAGATAGGACCCCTGGGGAGACCTATGGGTATAAATACATCATGTCTTGCTTAGAAAGACAGAGGAGACCGAGACTTCCCGGCTGACACACTAACCAGAGACGCTGAGGTTCCCGCATGCAGACGCTCCAGCTCGCAGTGGTCTAACATCCCTCGCGGGGTGTCCAACTCGAGACCAGGACGGGGTCCCATATTCTCTCATTCTCAAGTAATGGGGTTGACTAGATCCTAGAGGGATTCTTGGCCTAACACCTACACAGATGCTAGGTACATTTAGGTAACATCTAGTTAGGGAGGCATCGTAGGAGTAGACATCTTTTATCATGTGTTTTATATACTTGTATGTATTCATGATTATCGCAAGATGGTAGAGCTATACCATCCATTTACTTTCTTAGTGCTTCTAATCATATATCTCTGCTACTGTCTAATGGTTGTTGCAGCTCATCTATTCTACATTAGAATAACAACTGTTCAATAAATCCTTATTGACAAACGCCCAGTATGTTTATTCTGTGTATCTCTGAGACAAACTAAGTGAGCACGAGTGACTGAGCGAAAGGTAGTATATTGTTTCCACGGTCCTGAGGGATCAGGGTTGTCATGTTCTGAGGTTGCCAGAATCTATTCTCTCCTTGGTAAGAGGAGATTATAGTGGCACTGGGAGCTAGGTGATACAGACAGGCTAACGTATACGGTGGGGGTGCACAGAATCAGTCTGCCACCAGTCCCACAGTTTATGTTATCCAAATGCGCAGATCCTGTATAGGTTATATAGGAGCTACACGACATGGCACCGCCAACGTTGGTTGGGTACTTATTTAACAGTAGAATCTGAGTAGTTCAGTCGTGCTATTCTCAGAGACCCCTACTCACAAAACACCAGAGACATCTGGAGTGGGTGGGCACAAAACTCCGCCACAGCTGAGTAGGTGAAAAATACTATTTATTGGCTGTTGGTTAATCAAGCTTGAAGGACACAGTGTTCCTAAAATTGTGCATAAAAAACCTTATCTTAGTTCCCTTGGACAAACTTCTTCTTTACAAAAATTACTGAGACCAGAGATAACGTAATAGTAGATCTGCACCTCTCAGTCGGAGAAGAAGATGCAGATGCAATTCTGATTTTAGAAAAATTCAGAAATACAGTCACCCTGAAACTGCTAGAGCATGGTTTAACACCTAGGGGTGGCATAGTAGCTTTCGTAATTGAGGCACATGAATCAAACAAAACAGAGGTATTTTATTTGTGGGTTACATTCCCAGCAGAAAATGCAAGAACAAAAACATTTCACTTCTACACAGAAGGAGATGCACCTGCGGAATATTGCCCGTTTGAGGACATAGAAGTTCCGCTCACGTACCAGGAACATTTATACTGGTTTAAAGGCGCCCTACCCCATATAAGAAGAAGAGTAAGACTCGGCCCGCTCGGAAGAGAAGGGGCAACATGGCCGATATTAGCGGCCTACACACCACATCCTGACATTGAAACAATGCCAGTAGGAGACTTACTCACACAACACAAAGATTTAATTAAAATCTATAGGAACTTGACGCAATTCGTCATGAGGACATTTACAGTCCAACCAGCAACAGTTGCCATAAATGGAACTCAAACTCAGGGTACAGCAACTAAAATTACACCACAAACATTTCACGCAGTAATGGGTAAAATGCCCACAAAATGTGAACAAATGCCATTCTGGGTAGCTCAGAAAATAACACAGCTAGAGGCAGTATTCCCGAATACTACCCCATATGAAAAACACAGAATGCTAACAATCTGCTTGCCCATGGGGATAACGCCACAAGTAGAGGATTGTACCCCTTGGGGTACAGTCTTTGCTGCCATTTATACCAGGACTCATGGTATTCCTTCATTAGCAGTGATACCAGATGTATTGAGACAAATACAAAATGAGTACGGAGCAGAGCCTTCTCTGAACTTAGGGATGAAGTTACTAGGTAATTATTCCTAGGTATCAGCCATAATACTAGCTAATATTAAAGTGGAAGCAGCTTCAGTGGCTATCCGCCAACGCCTAAGGGAGTTCAGTCCTTTAGAACAGGAACACGAACTACCAAAAATAATTGAAACTGCATATGCAGAATTAGGCAGAGACAGTTTGGGTGGGAAAGCTTTAAAACCACAACTGATGGGCAGTCCTGAAAAGGACACTTCCAAGCAGATACCTGCTTCAACTAAGAAGTGGGACAATAAAAAACAACAAAACTTTAAACTAAACAGATCTCAATCCCGAGGTAGATCTCCTCCACAGGAGCCCTCCGAAAAGAGGTATAACCTCAGGAATAGGGATAATATTAAGAAACCTGGGAAGGACGGTCAGACAGACAAGAAGAGCGTACAAAGTCCAGAGACAAGCAGCATGCTCAGGATTATACTTCCAAAAAAGAAGATAAACAAAAGCCACAGTTCAAGAAGAAGAAGGTTGCAGGTCTAAAGATCAGACAAGCCCATAATTCTGAGGACTCGACTACTGAATGGGGAATGGGCTCTGACGATGCTAGACAGTGTGGCAGAAGTAACAATAGCTCGCCAGAACCTGATTGAATTACTGGTGACAGCGGACTTGAATGATTATATCACGGTAGAAACACCCGATACTAGGGTAAGTGTCCCACATAAAGTATATGAAATAACGCTCCAAATGGAGGGGGACAAATGTAGAACAGTGAGAGGTCTCTTTTGGGAGAACCTGATGTTTGGCTATGACATTTTGTTAGTTGAACGAGATTGGCCTCCAACATTCGTCATGGATTGCCCTAAAGGGGAAACGGTAATTATGCCAGCATTCTCAGACCATATTCCCAGGCACTTAAAACATACATATGCGCAGGAGTGGGCGGTAGCCCAGGCTCCAGCATTATACAAAAACCATGGTGGATGGGATGAGGATTCAACCCACCACATAATTTCTTTAAAAAATACTCCAACTGCACAGAGGCAGTATCCAATAAAGCAAGAAGCTAAAAAACAGGTCAGGGAGATCTTAGATCAACTTGAATACCAAGGGGTGATCGAAAACTGCACCTCATCAATGAACAATCCTTTGTTTCCAGTCATGAAACCTGACAATTCATATAGTTTTGTTTTAGATTACAGACATTTAAACACTTGCACTAAGACATTTGCAGTTCAAAATGCACACAGTGCTGCATTAATGAATAACATTGTGCGGAAAAAATATAAAACAACACTTGATATCCCAAATGGATTTTTCTGCCAAAATATAGCGCCTGAAAGCAGGTATCTAACAGCATTCTCAGCGCAAGGGTCCCAGCGTCAATTTTGTCGACTCCCTCAAGGGTATAGAACAGCCCAGGGTTGTTTTCGGCCAGAGTAACTGAGTTACTTCAAAATTTGGATGAAGAGGCATTGTCTTATGTGGATGATATTTATCTAACTGACGATGACCTAGAGGAGCACTTGAACGGAGTGAATACCATAATTTTGGGATTTGCATCTGAGAGCTACAAATTCAACTTTAAAAAATCAAAAATTGCCCACCTCAGTGTCCTGTTTTTAGGATATGAGCTCTCAAGTGAAGGAAAAAGATCGGGCAGCCAATTTTTTTGAAAAATGCGCGCTGCTCCAACCTCCAAAATCATAAAAAAATTTACAATCAATCCTGGGATTCCTAAATTTTGGTAGAATATACATTTTGGATTACGCAGAAAGAGTAAAACCTTTCTACGAATTATTAACACCTGATTTTTTAGTAAGAAAATGGACACAGGAACACACAGATACACTTCGTTCCTTACAAGCTGACATGATAGCTTCCAAACACTTACAGACACGCATAAACATACGCAACCTGGTGATCCGTATAGTTGCGGGTCAATCTGGGTACATCTATCTAACATATAATGAAGGTGAAACAGTACCGATTGCATACAAGTCACATTTGTACACAAATGCTGAAATGCGTTTCGCATCTACAGAAAAGATTCTAACAGCAGTACAGACTGCTGTAGTGAGAGAAAGAGCACTGGCTCAGGGGAAACGAATAATAGTAGTGACTCCAGTTCCAGCCTTAGAGGCTGCAACAAAGGCGAGCGTTCCTAATGCTAAAGCCTTACATCCGAGATGGATACAATGGGCTAATTCTCTCACTGCACCATATGTAGAGTACAGGTACGACCCAAATTTAAAGACACAAGCATTCCTGCAATAGGAACAAGAATATCCTCTACCAAACGAAATAATGCCTCTAGATCAGTATGAATATATTATTTACACTGACGGATCTGGTCAACCGGCCTTAGGAAGTAAGCAACAATATAGCGCAGCATGTGCAATCGTTAAAGGTCGCATGCGGGATGGAAAGTTCCATCCTAGTTGCACAAAAACGCAATCTCTAGGAGACTGCACGGCACAGCTGGCAGAGTTAAAAGCGCTGATACTGGCACTGGTAAATACGGATCGAGAATTCCCCACACTAATTGTGTGCGATTCCTTTTACTGTGTACAGTCATATAATGAATTCTTGCAATACTGGGTTCAAAACGGGTTCAAAGATGCAAAAGGTGGCACAATTAAGCATAAAATGCTATGGGAACAGGTAGTGAAGTTTAAATCGGAACTAGCAAGGACTCACGTGATACATACACTGAGTCATCAGCGTGATGGCGTTCACGTTGAAGGGAATTCATTGGCTGATGAAGCCGCAAAGGGGGCTGTACGCATGGCTTCCGTAACTGCAATCATTCGTTCTAAAACGAGAATAGACGGTGAGATTATGGTGGCTGTCATTGCTTCACGCAAAAACAGCAAAGCACTACCAAAAAAGTTTCCACTCAAGTACTCCTACAAGTTAGATACCAATAACATTCCATTTGCTCAGATTCCTGGAGTGGGGGATAGAGTAATTCCAAACATGGATTGTAGGTTAGGTTTAATTCTAGCAGCACACGAAGGGATAGGTTCCGCACATGCAGGAGTTACGGCGACTGTTTCATTGTTGAAACAACGCTATTGGTGGCCTGGGTTAACAAAACAGACTAAAGACTATGGGCCTGATTCTGATGCGGTTAGGAAATCTTCCCGATCTAATCGGTTTGGAAATGGTTCCTGACCGACTCGGATTGGGAGAGTCCGACCGACCGAGTATGATGCATCCGGATGCTTCCAGATACGATTTGGTTGGACTCCCATTGACTTCTATGGAAGCCTATGTTCCTAACCGCATCGTAATCTGGCCCTCGGTCAGGAAGACACGTTCCCGATACAATTTGGAAGGAGCAAATGCCGTTAGGAGGCTTCCTAACCGCATCGTAATCGGGCCCTAGGTGGGAATGCTTTCCTAACCGGATCGGAATCAGGACCTTAGTCTTGAAATGCGACATCTGTCAGCAGATGAAAGGTTCCACCGTAACACGTCCAGCGCAGACACCATTGTTAATATCTGACAAACCATTAGTGTGTGTTTATTTAGACCACTGCGGCCCCTTAAAAAGAGATGGGGCTTACAGGTATATCATGGTTGCAGTGGATTCCTGCTCAAGGTTCCTATGGGTGTGGCCCCAGCGCTCGGCTGACGCTCAAACTGTTATAAAAGATTTGCAAGTCTTTATAGGGACATACGCAATTGGCACATTACATTCTGACCAGGGTCCTGCGTTTAGCTCTCGGGCTTACAAGGAGGCCATGCGAGGATTGGGTGTAGCATTAGGTACTCCTCTCCGTACCATCCCGAGGGAAATTCGGTCGTGGAGAGGAAAAAACGAGACTTAAAGCAGTCTTTAACAGCTAGAGTATTAGGCACGGGTGAGAGCTGGGTAAAACATCTGTATGGAGTACAGCGGGCTTTGAACAATATGCCAAGAAGTTCTCTAGGGGGTGTCACTCCTTATGAGGTCCTATTTGGGACAAGAATGTGGGTACCTGATCTTGATTGTGAAGGCGCAGTGGCGGATGAAAAACCTTTTGACATCCATGATCGTTTGGCTGTTTTACAGGATCTAAATGAATCCAGGACACAACAAAGTAATGTCCATGTGAAGCAGACTGCCACTAGGGTAGTCAAATCAGTCACAGCAAGACCTGTCTGGATCCCAAAAGTCGGGGATCTGGTCAGAGAGAAAATAGCGGACAAGAAAGAATTTGGGCCATCATAGAGAAAGCCTGTGCAGGTCCTAGCAGTTGAAGGAACAAGAACTGAACTTCTACCGCCTCTTGCCGGGAAAAAGTAGAAAAGATTTGTCTCAATTGAGGTACTTTGCGAGGTGCTATAGGGGCCGTCTACTGCGGAAGCAAGCAACGAAAATGTTGCATCTACCAGCCAGGACACAAATATTTGACTCATTTTTGGCTCGTCGTGTGCTGGAAGAAATTCGCCCTTTTTTAAACAAGCTCAAATTTGGAACTCAAAGACAAAATTGACATTGACATTCCTTTTTTAAACAAGCTCAAATTTGGAACTCAAAAACAAAATTGACATTGACATTCCTTTAATTTATTGGGCATACATGGCTTTCTAATGCTTATAGTGGTTCGGACTATGACTACAGACACTTTTTAGAAGCTATAGCTTGCAAAAAACATTTTCTTTTAACATTTTTAAAGATTTTTAAAGAAATCTTTTAGATGTTTTTAACATTTTAGCAAAAGAAATGTTTTAAAATTTGTGCGTACCAATGTCTAGTTAGGATGGTAGTACAGTAATAGGTTACATATGTCGTCCAGTCGGAAGAGGAGTGGGTGTTATATTCCATATAGGTACCCTATATAGGCGCAGGTAACATTGCAACCTTTCACCTATATTCTTCCCTGCATTACATACATAACGGTTCTTAGGGACTGACCTTTTACCTAGATACAACACTGCATTCAGAACGCAGGTTTTTCCCTAAGTTCGAATCTAATACATTATGCATGAGGCTTCTTGGAAGCACAGCAGGACTGACAGCAGAACGAACATCTCCTGTATAATATCTCTGTATAAAGTTTAGGCCCGACGTCATCCTTTAGGCCGACACAGTAACACAGCAAGGTAGGACCCCTGGGGAGACCTATTGGTATATATACATCATGTCTTGCTAAGAAAGACAGAGGAGACCGAGACTTCCCGGCTGACACACTGACCAGAGACGCTGAGGTTCCTGCATGCAGACGCTCCAGCTCGCAGTGGTCTAACATCCCTAGCGGGGTGTCCAACTCGAGACCAGGACGGGGTCCCATATTCTCTCATTCTCAGGTAATGGGGTTAACTAGATCCTAGAGGGATTCTTGGCATAACACCTACACAGATGCTAGGTACATTTAGGTACATCTAGTTAGGGAGGCATCGTAGGAGTAGACACCTTTTATCATGTGTTTTACATACTTGTATGTATTCATGATTATCGCAAGATGGTAGAGCTATACCATCCATTTACTTTCTTAGTGCTTCTAATCATATATCTCTGGTACTGTCTAATGGTTGTTGCAGCTCATCTATTCTACACTAGAATAACAACTGTTCAATAAATCCTTATTGACAAACGCCCAGTATGTTTAGTCTGTGTATCTCTGAGACACACTAAGTGAGCACGAGTGACAGAGCGAAAGGTAGTATATTGTTTCCACGATCCTGAGGGATCAGGGTTGTCATGTTCTGAGGTTTCCAGAATCTATTCTCTCCTTGGTAAGAGGAGATTATAGTGGCACTGTGAGCTAGCTGATACAGACAGGCTAACGTATCCGGTGGGGGTGCACAGAATCAGTCTGCCACCAGTCCCACAGTTTATATTATCCAAACGCGCAGATCCTGTACAGGTTATATAGGAACTACACGACACCACACTGGCATCAGTGTGGGTTTAATGTGCTGAGAAGTTTGATACCAAACTTCCCAGTTTTCAGCAAAGCCATTATAGTTCTGTGGAGTTCGTAATGACAAACTCCCAGCACCATATACTCTTAATGGCATTACTGCACTTACAATGTCTAAGAATTAGTCTAGACACTGTAGGGGTACAGGGCTCCTGCACCTGTACCCTCACCACTGGTATAATGCACCCAGCTAGAGGGGTGGCTGACCTATGCCAGGGCAGTGGGTTGTAGGCATGGCACACAGGGATGTGTGCCATGTCGACTCTTCACTTTGTTCTGCACCAAAACACACAGCCTGCAATGGCAGTGTATGTGTGTAAAGGTACAGGGCCTCTAAGGGTGGCACAATAAGTTCTGCAACCCTTAGAGGCCTTCCCTGGCCACAGTACCCATGGTACCTTTTACAATGGACTGACATGTGGCCAGAGAGGTGCTAATTTGGGGTACAAGGTACAGTTTTGGGAAATAACACAGGCCCTGGGAACCTGATTGGCAGTGATCCAGGGCACATCAAGTCAAAGTGCATCAGTAGTCTGGCAAAAAGTGGGGGGGTTACTGCAACAGAAACCTAGCTTCCGACAGGGAGCAGCCGCCCACGAGAGGGGATGCGATAGCCTGAAGGGCCCCAGCTCCAAGGGAGGGGTCAGGCCCGGACCCAGACCCGCTATATCTGGAAGAAGTGAAGAGCCCGCAGCCTGGGGCCACAGGCAAAGAGAGGCAGACCCTCCTATAGGTAACCCACCAATCCACTCCAGATATAATCAAACCCCTTGTGGGAATCCTCGATAATATCCATCATCGCTCAAGAGCTAGGGCACGCCACAGACGAGCATGCCATTGGGTGAGAGAGGGTGCCTCCAGTTTCTTCCAGGCTGCTGCTACCGCCATTTTAGCTGCCCCCAAACAAAGCCACATAACGGAGCGGTCCCCATGGGTTTGGTGCTTCAGACTGTGGTCTCGCACCCCCAAAAGCACATGTTCTGGGGAGTCTGGGATTGGGTATCCCAGAATCTGTTTGATTTGGGAAAGAATTTCCTTCCGGAAGGGTTGAATGGAGGGGCAATCCCACCAAATATGTTGAAAATCTCCTAGGAGCCCACATCCCCGCCAACATCTGTCTGAAGTGCTCGGAAAAGGGTATGTCATTTCTGGGGGTGAAGGTACCAATAGAACATGAGTTTATAATGGGCTTCCCATAAAAAGACAGATTGGTTGTATTTGGCAATGTCCTTATATAGGGAGCTCCACTGTTTCTCCGTTATGGGAGCGTGTAGCAGGGTGTCCCCAAACCCTTTGTGTCGCGGGGCCTGAGAAGGGCCCGTCGTAAGAAGGAGAGAGTACAAGAATGAGATGCAGCCCTTAGTTGTGTTGTCAGTCTGTACGAATTTAACTATCGGGAGCAAGTCCTTGATTGCAGCTAGCCGCACCTGGGGTTGTTGCACCCAGTGTTTTAACTGGATATAGTAGTACTCCTCTATGGGTGGAAGCTTGAAACGGGTAGCGCAGTCAGCGAAGGAGCGCAGTTCACCTCGAGTGAAGCGATCAGACAGAATGAGGCATCCCCCCTCCCTCCATTTGTCAAATGGACCCTCAAGTAGCGCTGGAGGGAAAGCAGCGTTGAAGTGTATGGGGGTGTAAGGGGACGGAAAGGTTGTGAGGGGCAATGTCTTGGTGACGGTGTGCCATACTTTAAGAGTGGTGGCTGTAGGGGTGCTAAGATAGGTATTACATGGCCTGTCTTGTTTTGGTTTCCAAGGAAGGTCCCAAATGGTTCTCCCTGCTATCTGCCTATCCATATGGAGCCAGTGTTTGTCTGAGGCTTTAAGGGACCATTCGGCCAAGACCCGAAGTTGTGCGGCTCTGTAATAGAGGGGGAAATCAGGGAGGGAGTGCCTCCCCCTCCAGGCGCGGTCTGGTCAAAAGTCGCTGGACTAAGCGGGCCCTGTGCCCCTGCCAAATACATTTTGTAATCATGCTCTTTAGCTCAGCAAACAGCTCTCTGTCCACAGTGATCGGAAGACCCTGAAATAAATAGAGAAGGTGAGGCAGAACGGTCATTTTGATCGCATTTATTCAGCATATCCAGGTTATATATGTGGAGCCCCATATTTTAAATCGGATTTAAGTTGCCGTAACAGCGGAGGGAAGTTAGCTTTATAGAGGTCTGTTAATTTGGGGGTGATTTTAATGCCCAGATAAGTAATTTCTTTATGGACACATCGGAACGGCGATGCCTCCATGATGGCCGCCATCATCTCTAGGGGCATTGTCAAGTTAAGTAAGAAAGATTTGGAAAGGTTCACTTTAAAACCCGCTACTTTCTCAAACCTATTAAGTTCAGCCTGTATAGCCAGGAGGGTGGTGTGGGGGTCAGTGATAGGAAGCAGGACATCGGCCGCAAAGAGTGAGATTTTGTGCTCATCTGGGCCAAACTGGATTCTGCGAATTTCAGAGTTGGCCCTTATCTGCTCTGCAAGTGGTTCAATGCAGAGGGCGAAGAGCATGGGTGACAGGGCGCAGCCCTGTCTTGTGCCTCTTGATAGGTTGAAAAAGTACGAGGATACTCCATTGTCCAAGACTCAGGACCTGGGGAATGATAGTTAGCCTTCACCATGCCCAAGAAAGCCTCACCAAACCCAAATCAGCACAGGGTGCGCATTAAGAAGGGCCAGTCAACCTGGTCAAAGGCCTTCTCCGCATCTAATGATAGTAAGGCCGCCGGGATGTGCTTCTTCTGTACTTTATCTATTAGGTGGATTATCCTGCGCAGGTTATCATGGGTCTGACATCCCTTGATAAACCCTGATTGGTCTGGATGGATCAATGAAGGTAAAATGTTTTTCAGCCTGCTGGCTAAGATCTTAGAGTACAGTTTGGCATCCAGGTTCAAAAGCGCTATAGGTCTCTATGAGGTGCATAATTGGGGATTTTTCCCTGCTTTGGAGATTATAGCGATTAACGCTTTCCCCATAGATGGGGATACTTGTTGGGAGGTGGCTATTTCATTGAAAAGGACCGTCAGATGGGGAGTGAGTTCAGCTGCAAACGTTCGGTAGAACTGGGCACTGAACCCAGCGGGGCCTCGGGCCTTCTGGAGTTTAAGGGCATCTTTCGCCTTTTGGACCTCTTCGTTGGGAATAGGTTGGCTAAGCTCCTAATTGGAGGCAGGGGAAACCTGTGGGAGCGTCAGAGACTCCAGATAGTGAGATTGGTCTTGTGCTATTAAGGGGTCTGCCGTGTAGAGTGAGCTATAGAAGTCACAAAAAGCACCTGCCTTCTCTCCCTCGTCACTGTGCGTCGTGCCAGAATCATTGATTATTTCTTTAACATATTCTTTTTCTTGTGTCGCCCTAAGTTGACGCGCCAGCAGGGGACCTATTTTATTGTTCTCATCGTACCCTCGATTCTGAAAGCGTAAAATAGTTTTTTCCGCTGTGTTGGTATATATTGCCTGGAGCTTCCCCTTTAATGCAGTTACTTTCCGTAAGGTTAGTACAGATGGGGCGTCCTTGCATGTTTTTTCCGCGCCCCTCATCTCACCCTCTAGCGACAGTCGCTCCGCAGTCTGTTGCTTCTTCAAGGTGGTAGCAAGAGCAATGCATTTGCCCCTTATAACCGCCTTAAAGGCGTGCCAGTTGATCAAATGAGAGGTGTCTTGGGGTCATTGTTGGCGAAGAAGTCTTTAATCGACTTCCTCAAATCATCGCGAAGAAGTCTATCTCTGCTAAGGATGTTGGGGAAGTACCACTTTGAGAGTTTAGAGCGCAGAGCCGGCCAGTCGATCAGGATTTTCAGTTGGGCGTGATCTGAGAGACATATTGGGTGCAATTGAGCACTCGTGATCGTCTGGCAGAGTGTTTGGCTAATGAAGATGGGGTCGATCCCTGAGTAGGATCTGTGTGAGTGGGAGAAGAAGGAGTAATTCCGCACTGTGGGATTGAGAGCCCTCCAGGAATCTATCAGTCCCATGCATTGTAGTGAGGCTTTAAGGGCCTTGCCAAAGATTCCTGCCACTAACCTGTGAGGATGGGTGGTGTCTACAGTGGGGTCCCAGATGAGGTTGAAATCACCCAGTAAAATTATGTCCCCTGATGCAAAGCTTTCCAGTGTGGATAGCAATGTGAGGGGAAACTCCGACTGTCCGGAATTGGGTGCATTTATTGTGGCGACAGTGCATGGGCGCCCCATTAAAACCCCCCTGAGCATTAGGAATCTCCCCGATGTATCCGTTTTGGTGTAATGGGGCTGGAAGTGAATCAACGAGTGAAAGAGGAGGGTGACCCCATTCTGTTTAGAAGTGGCTGAGGATCGGAATATTAGTGGGTAGGTTTTGTGTCGCAAACGGAGATCCTCCCCTTTCCGAAGGTGGGTTTCCTGTAACAATACGGACATGATGATCCCCTAAGTATTTCCAGAGGCGTTGTCGCTTGTTAGGGGAATTAAGACCCCTTACATTCCATGACATGCAGTTAACTGACATTTAAGTAATTGTGGGGAACTGCTTTACCAGGTTGAGCGACCCTTCCCATCCCAGCTCCATGCCTCCCCCCCCACCCTCCCCCACCTGGTCACTCAAAGCACGTTAGGCACCACCGTGAAAACAATACAATGAAAACTAAACAAAAACTTTGAACTAGGAAATCTCCAAGACAATGGAAACTCCTCACTCTTGGTGACTCCAGGGGCAAGTCCACGTCCGCTCCTAGAGCCCCGCTTGAAGACTTATTTGGACACTAACTGTCTGGGGCTACGGAAACATTGGGTCTCCTTCGCCATCGTTGCCTACCCTCCCAAGCTCTCGGGCTCAGGAAGGCCCAGCTGTGAAGTTGCTTCTGATTCAGGGTGATAGCTCTACGTTTTTAACAGAGTGGATAGGTTGGGTCACAAAGGCAAAGAGTCATGGATTCAGTGCTTCGTCGTCTTCCCGCCCCTCTTAGGCGTCTGCCAGGGGCCTGGTGAGCGTCGCCCCACTGCTTGTTCCGTGCATTCCCCTTCCGAAGTCGCTGCTTGCTGCAGTGGAGTCTTCTCGAGACCAAGAAGGGTCGCCGCCCCCTCAACCTTGGTAAAGTGGTGTGATTTGTTGCCGAATGAGAAGGCTATGCCAAAAGGGTAAGTCCAGTGGTATTTGATTTGTCTGTCCATCAATGCCATTGTAATCAGTCGGAATTGTTGCCTGCGAGCTAACGTAGCTTGGGCCACATCCTGGAAAAGTGAGCATGTCGCGCCCTGAAAGGTAACCGTATCTCTGTTTCTGGCTTTATGGAGGACAAGTTCCTTGGGCGTTGGTTTCCCCCTTGACGTTGTGGGCCAACCCTGTGTACTCGCTCCAGCTGGACTTCCATCTTGTCGTCTCCCAGTATGCTGGAGAAAAGACCCAACATAAATGCGCCCAGGTCTGGTCCCTCGCTTCCCTCCTCCAAACCCCTCACTCTTATATTGTCTCTGCAGGAGCGATTTTCCAAATCCTCGCATCGTGGCAGGACACAGTGTAGCTAGGAGTTTAGGTTGGCAGCTCCTTCCTCCAGAGGTTTCAGTCACCACTCAAGATCTTGGCATTTCGATTCCAGGTCGACGGTGCGGGTACCCACTGAGTCCACAGCCGCCTGAAGTGCAACTGACTTCGATCCCACCTCTGCTCAAAATGCATTAAACGAGGCGCCGATGTCTGCTTTAATGTCTTCCCTGAGTTCCTTCTTGAAGTCTCTCAATGTCGCCAGGAGGTCTTCTAGGGTGAGCGCCATCCCGCTCAGCACGCCGCTCTCTCCTTCTTTCTCGAATCGGGACTCCGTTGGGGCAAAATAGCTAGAGACCCTGTTGGTATGAGTCTTTTTTGGTGGCAAAAGGGCGAGGACCTCAGTCAGCGCAAAGCCGCTTCTGGACCGTGCGGGCATTCGATTAAAGTGTTGTGATCTAGGGCAGGGTGGGCCGCACGCACCCGGTCCGGGGGTCTTACTGTGGATGGGCCTCAACTCAGAGTAGTGCCAAAGTTCTTCGGTGCGTTGCTCCTTCGCTCCTTTTAACCAATGTGGGGAGAGACTCTTTCACACTCATCAGCTCCACCGGGCTCGTGACCCTCATGTCGGTCAGCTCTTCCTGTTGAATCAGCCACCGGCCAGGACCTCTCGTGGCTCTATAGGCCCGGCGGGCGCCATCTTAAAGTCAGGCAGCAAACATTGGGGCCGGAGGCACCCCCCCCCCCTCAAGGCTACTTTCTGTGGGTCCATAGGTGGGTGCCCAGGGAGCCCCCCAACCTCGCAGCTCAAAGGGCGCGCAACCACCTTAGTCTGTGCTTCCGCGTCATGCCTCCTGGGAGCTCCACCGGCCTCACTTGCGATCCGAGATCAGCCCTGCTCAGCCTTCTCTTCAGTCACCCTCCCCCGGGGGTGTGTGGCGCAGTGTGGCAAGCTCAAAGGGGGTGCTCAGCCGCCCCCGCGGTCAGAGAGAGTCAGTCCGGCCGAGCTGATCACCTGAAAAGCAGGAGCTGCCGCCATCTTGTGTGTTGCGCAGCACTTCGTTGCAGCCCCAGCTGGTTTGGGGAAGTCGTTCTTCCAGCCGCTTTAGGAAGCACAAGAAGTGTCCTCTGCTAACAGCGCACCCCGCATCTCTAATACGGGTGAAGTCCGTGGCATTTGGTGCGCTGCAGAAGCCGCAAAAACAACAGTTGATGGACAGAATGCAGAACAATGTCATACATTCACCCCAGTACAGAGATCTGGGCCTAAATCCATCGTTTTTTTGCTCACCATGCCATTCCAGTTTGGTCCCAGCCATATGCAAATCAGTCTTGACCCTGTGCCTCATGGGAACAGTCCAGCCCGAACTGCCAAGCCAGGTCCTCCCTGGACTGGAAACAAGCATCCTAGGACCGGTTTTGGGGTTTCACCCCTCTTCAGCCAGGATAGCTTGATTCCAGTGGAATGGAGAGCACGGGACCCACGTCTGGGCATACCCGTCCCACTCGGGGTGACAAATGCAAAAACAACAGTTGATGGACAGAATGCAGAACAATGTCATACATTCACCCCAGTACAGAGATCTGGGCCTAAATCCATCGTTTTTGCTCACCATGCCATTCCAGTTTGGACCCAGCCATATGCAAATCAGTCTTGACCCTGTGCCTCATGGGAACAGGCCAGCCCGAACTGCCAAGCCAGGTCCTCCCTGGACTGGAAACAAGCATCCTAGGACCGGTTTCGGGTTTCACCCCTCTTCAGCCAGGATAGCTTGATTCCAGTGGCATGGAGAGCACGGGACCGACGTCTGGGCATTCCCCGTCCCACTCGGGGTGACAAATGCAAAAACAGTTGATGGACAGAATGCAGAACAATGTCATACATTCACCCCAGTACAGAGATCTGGGCCTAAATCCATCGTTTTTTTGCTCACCATGCCATTCCAGTTTGGACCCAGCCATATGCAAATCAGTCTTGACCCTGTGCCTCATGGGAACAGTCCAGCCCGAACTGCCAAGCCAGGTCCTCCCTGGACTGGAAACAAGCATCCTAGGACCGGTTTCGGGTTTCACCCTCTTCAGCCAGGATAGCTTGATTCCAGTGGCATGGAGAGCACGGGACCCACGTCTGGGCATACCCGTCCCACTCGGGGTGACAAATGTAAAAACAACAGTTGATGGACAGAATGCAGCACAATGTCATACATTCACCCCAGTACAGAGATCTGGGCCTAAATCCATCGTTTTTTTGCTCACCATGCCATTCCAGTTTGGACCCAGCCATATGCAAACCAGTCTTGACCCTGTGCCTCATGGGAACAGTCCAGCCCGAACTGCCAAGCCAGGTCCTCCCTGGACTGGAAACAAGCATCCTAGGACCGTTTTCGGGGTTTCACCCCTCTTCAGCCAGGATAGCTTGATTCCAGTGGCATGGAGAGCACGGGACCGACGTCTGGGCATTCCCCGTCCCACTCGGGGTGACAAATGCAAAAACAGTTGATGGACAGAATGCAGAACAATGTCATACATTCACCCCAGTACAGAGATCTGGGCCTAAATCCATCGTTTTTTTGCTCACCATGCCATTCCAGTTTGGACCCAGCCATATGCAAATCAGTCTTGACCCTGTGCCTCATGGGAACAGTCCAGCCCGAACTGCCAAGCCAGGTCCTCCCTGGACTGGAAACAAGCATCCTAGGACCGGTTTCGGGTTTCACCCTCTTCAGCCAGGATAGCTTGATTCCAGTGGCATGGAGAGCACGGGACCCACGTCTGGGCATACCCGTCCCACTCGGGGTGACAAATGTAAAAACAACAGTTGATGGACAGAATGCAGCACAATGTCATACATTCACCCCAGTACAGAGATCTGGGCCTAAATCCATCGTTTTTTGCTCACCATGCCATTCCAGTGTGGACCCAGCCATATGCAAACCAGTCTTGACCCTGTGCCTCATGGGAACAGTCCAGCCCGAACTGCCAAGCCAGGTCCTCCCTGGACTGGAAACAAGCATCCTAGGACCGTTTTCGGGTTTCACCCCTCTTCAGCCAGGATAGCTTGATTCCAGTGGCATGGAGAGCACGGGACCCACATCTGGGCATACCCATCCCACTCGGGGTGACAAATGCAAAAACAACAGTTGATGGACAGAATGCAGAACAATGTCATGCATTCACCCCAGTACAGAGATCTGGGCCTAAATCCATCGTTTTTTTGCTCACCATGCCATTCCAGTTTGGACCCAGCCATATGCAAATCAGTCTTGACCCTGTGCCTCATGGGAACAGGCCAGCCCGAACTGCCAAGCCAGGTCCTCCCTGGACTGGAAACAAGCATCCTAGGACCGGTTTCGGGGTTTCACCCTCTTCAGCCAGGATAGCTTGATTCCAGTGGCATGGAGAGCACGGGACCGACGTCTGGGCATTCCCCGTCCCACTCGGGGTGACAAATGCAAAAACAGTTGATGGACAGAATGCAGAACAATGTCATACATTCACCCCAGTACAGAGATCTGGGCCTAAATCCATCGTTTTTTTGCTCACCATGCCATTCCAGTTTGGACCCAGCCATATGCAAATCAGTCTTGACCCTGTGCCTCATGGGAACAGTCCAGCCCGAACTGCCAAGCCAGGTCCTCCCTGGACTGGAAACAAGCATCCTAGGACCGGTTTCGGGGTTTCACCCCTCTTCAGCCAGGATAGCTTGATTCCAGTGGCATGGAGAGCACGGGACCCACGTCTGGGCATACCCGTCCCACTCGGGGTGACAAATGTAAAAACAACAGTTGATGGACAGAATGCAGCACAATGTCATACATTCACCCCAGTACAGAGATCTGGGCCTAAATCCATCGTTTTTTTGCTCACCATGCCATTCCAGTTTGGACCCAGCCATATGCAAATCAGTCTTGACCCTGTGCCTCATGGGAACAGTCCAGCCCGAACTGCCAAGCCAGGTCCTCCCTGGACTGGAAACAAGCATCCTAGGACCGTTTCGGGGTTTCACCCTCTTCAGCCAGGATAGCTTGATTCCAGTGGCATGGAGAGCACGGGACCCACATCTGGGCATACCCATCCCACTCGGGGTGACAAATGCAAAAACAACAGTTGATGGACAGAATGCAGAACAATGTCATACATTCACCCCAGTACAGAGATCTGGGCCTAAATCCATCGTTTTTGCTCACCATGCCATTCCAGTTTGGACCCAGCCATATGCAAATCAGTCTTGACCCTGTGCCTCATGGGAACAGTCCAGCCCGAACTGCCAAGCCAGGTCCTCCCTGGACTGGAAACAAGCATCCTAGGACCGGTTTCGGGGTTTCACCCCTCTTCAGCCAGGATAGCTTGATTCCAGTGGCATGGAGAGCACGGGACCCACTTCTGGGCATACCCGTCCCACTCGGGGTGATAAATGCAAAAACAACAGTTGATGGACTGTATCGCAGAAGCCGCAGTCACAGGGCTCGGAGCAGAGCCGATCCGGATCACTTCCGCGCGGCCATGATGGTTGGCCACGCCCCCCTTTTTAACACTTAGTTTATTGTATTTTATTGAACACTGTATGGTACATATCATTTGCATGTGGAAACACAATACAAGTCATTTCTACAAATCATTTATCAGTACATGTATTCTAAATAGGCATTTCTACAATAACTGAATGGTCCCCAGTATCTAATATATTTAGTTCTATATGTGACTGTTTTTCACAACGAATAAAGTATAAACAAACAAAAGAAACTCCAGTGAGTCTGAAACCCCCACCCGAACCCCTAACCTTCATCTTTGATCCAGGTCTCTGCAAGTATACTAGGCCTTATAGAATAGTTCCTGTTGCTTCGGGATATCCATTGGGAGTACTGTTCCATCATGTGGTGGCGAAGAATGCATTGAAAGTTAATCTGGGTCTGGTTGGGCTTTAAGGGCTTCCAATAGGGCATCCCAACTCATGGCTATAGGCTTCTAGCGGAGGCTACGGTATTCTTCCCTGCAGAGGGCATAGCTCTCCGCCAGGCCCCAACGTATGACTTCTTCTCTCCAGCCTAAGAGCAACGGTGCCCTCGAGGTTGTCCAGCGCCTAGTAATCTGTCATTTCACTAAGAGAAGCACTACATCTATAAACCTAGCTGTGACTTTACAACTCTTGGGTCTGGGGTACAGACCCAATAGACAATGTTCCACATTATCCCTGTGGGCTGCTCCTGTCAGTGTTGATAGTAAGTCACATATATCCTCCCAGTAGGAAGCTAGTACTGGGCAGGCCCACAGCATATGAAAGAGATCTGCAGCATCTGCATGGCATCTGGGACATGCAGGAGGAGAAGAGGGGAACATTTTATGTAGTTTTAGTGGCATCAGATATGAATTTGAATCGTGAATTAAGAGAGTTCCTGCTTGGGTATTGTAAACCAGAGTGCCATTCTCTATAATGCAGGGCACGAGCCAGATCAGTCTCCCATTTATTTAGAAGGTGCTCCAAAGCTGCGTTCTTATGTGTGCGTATTTCTCTATAAAGCCATTTAACTAAGTATCTTCTGTGCCCCATGCCATAGACCGCCTGTATTAGTGTGTGAGTAGTAGCCTCTTCCCGTCAGAGCCCAGTACCTACGGAGGTATTGTATAATAGAAGCATGTGTCAGGAACAGGGATTCCGGCAGGCTGTGTAGTTGCGTAAATTCTCCATAAACAGGTCTCTTACTGTAGCAATCCCTGCCTCCTCCAATGAGCTTAACTTAGTCACCATGAGTGCACCTAGAAAGTTGGGTAAACCTCTCAGGGGTATGTTAGGAGTGTAGTTTGGAGGTGAGTTTGTATAGTGAGTGGCACCTTTCCACTAGGACAGCGCAACACGAAGTAGTAGTGGGAGATGGGTCTTCTTTGATTATTCTCTTGTGTACATTTTATTTGCCTTAGGCCCTCGTCTTTAGGGGCTTATGCAGCCTGATCTGTCCAATCAGTCTTTTGGTAATATTAAAAAGCTCCAGCATGTCCTTGTGCTTTAGAAGAATGTGTAATTGTTCTTAATCTCCTTTTAACTGAGTGAAAGCAAAGGAGTTGCCTTTGCAAAAGCAGTTATGGTGTACCAAATAGGTAAAACCATTTCAGCTATCAACCTGTCAAGTTGCGTTAAGAGTCCTCTGACTCTGAAAACTTCTTCATTTAAACTATCTAGTCAATTATACCGGGATATATAAATATATGAAAATATTCATAAATAAATCATTAAACTGGCTATTCTTTGAGTGAATTAATTTGCATATGGATGGGTCCAAACTGGAATGGCATGGTGAGCAAAAAAACGATAGATTTAGGCCCAGATCACTGTACGTGGGCGAATATTTGACATTGTTCAGCATTCCATCCAATAATTGTTCTTTTTGCACATCTCTTTTAGACAGCAAAAACATGATGCATGGAAATGCTTGTTTTAAGTTGAATGCCTGGTAAATACTCTGGGTTAATTCCATTTCATCACTTTTAAGTTGCATGCACTATTAGAAACAAGGACTTTACTCTGCCCGACTCATACGATCCTCAGCTATCAGAATCCTGTGATGAAAAGTGACAGGTGTAACAATAGGCTTGTCAGCAAATACACTTGCTACAGTAGCTACCATGTCCAAAAGACCCATGTAAAAAAATTCACACTAGAGCTTTCAACCAATGGGTTTCAATGCCTGAAAAATATCGTCCAACCATAATATCGTGTCCACAAAAATAATGTGACTAAAAATTGAATGTAAATATATTGTTTTTAACAATTTTTCTATAATATTGAAGTTTATTGACGACTGGGCCGAGGCGCTTCAGGGTCCGAGGGAAGTGGCCAAAAGGTCTTGCTTTACTCTAGTGCAATTACAAGTACTACACAGGTCCTACTCCTCTAGGTCGCTAATGTACAAACTGGGATGCAGTGCCACCGATAAGTGTGCTCGGGCTGCTGAGCTGTAGTTTTGTTTTTCCACATACTCTGGGAATGCCCGCCTATCCAGGGATATTGGGAGGAGATCACAAGGGATATGTCAGAAGTCCGTGAGAGAAGGTCCTTCTAGAGCCAAGGTGGCTTATCCTATGTGTGACAGGCGAGGAGCCCTGGCCCAGATATCAGAACAGTGGCTCATGACCTCTGCAATTGTGGCGAAGAGGAACCTGGCCAGGGCTTGGGGCTCAGATCTTCCGCCGAGACTGACGGCCTGGGAACAGGACCTGTACTGGTGCAGTCAAGCCGTGAAAGTTATATATCAAAGCAGAGGCTGCCCCAGGAAGTGGGAAAAGGTGTGGGGAGGGAGGGAGGAATTAGGGGGTGCTAGCGGGATCATCCAGGACTCCGGGAACGATCAATCTGCTTGTTGCTGTGTTCCCGTGTATACACCAAGAGGGATGTTCCTTTGTGATGTTCAGCCTCGGGGAACCCCCGGGTTCAGGGTACGACAACTGTTGATGTATCTGAACCTATGTTAAATTGCTCATTGTCGAATATGTGCATTGCATCTGAGCAAATTGTTGAATAAACAGAACTTAAAAAAATATATAATATTAAAGTTTAAAATATTTATTTTCAATATTGTTTTTCGGGTGTTTTATTGTATTAAGTTTACATTTTATACATATTATAATATTTCATTTTGCTAAAAGCTTTGTAATTATATTGTTTCAGGATGTTGGGTTTATTGGGGGATTGGGTGGGTAGGATTTTTTAATTATATTTTAATTACTGTCAATTGATTATTTTAATGATGTTATATCTTTTGATTTCTGCTTGTTTAAATGTCTCATATTTTATGATTTTATTTAGTACATTTTAAATTTATGTTGTTGGGTTTATCAGGGGATTGGGTGGGTAGTCAAATAAAATATATATAAATTGAGATTTAGGCAAATGCATTTAATTGGCAATTAACTGGATTTTTATCTCATACCTAGATTTAAAAATATGCCTGCGTAATTTAACTTAATTTAAATTTCATTTAATTTAAAGAGTTTTATAAAGCGCAAACATGACCCTAGAGTTTCAGAAGGCTGTACAAAAGTTGGTACAGAAGCATTTACATATTTATTACATTTCTAAGGGGTTGTGGGGTATGGCCTGAGTTCAGCTTTTTTTTAATTGAAACTATTTTGATCTGTAGTTAACTAAAAATGCAACACACTAACCCTAGTAAGTACCAGGGGTGGGGGGGGGGGGGGAGAGGCGCGGGGCGCTTGGAGCAAGCTAGCCTCCAACCTAACATGAAAACACAACAGAAGCTGCTCCAAGGACAGTGACCGAAACCTAGGGAATCCTAAGTTAAAGAGGGTGATGGCATCTCACAAAAAGTGAACGACTGTCCTCACACACCACCAGGTGTCATGCTTCATCATCGGCAGTCCTCACTCTCTAGAAACTTGGTTTGGTAGAGAGCGGGCCTACACCTGGAGACAGGGAGGCACTTCTAAAACTAAGTGGGGGCCCGTTAAGTGAGTGAGTTTAAAAATCTGTATAATCGCCAGAATGCATTTATTCTGAATAGGGGATTATATGATATTAAAATATAATGACGGTGAGGAAGGGGAACTTATTGCCCCATCACCGTAGTGGTTGATTTTGTCGACATGGTTCTGCCTCTGTGGCCCAAAGGGTCTGCGGCATTCATCAGGACAAGAAAAATGAAAAAAGGGCTCGTATCTTACCCCAGAAGTAGGTAGATGTCACCACTTTGTAGGTTGACCTATGTCATACTCTACCTAAGTTGATTTCCTGAAACCTGGATTGGTGATATAGAGAAAAACAAAAGAGAGAAGAGATTGCCATCAAGAAAATTCGGACACGAAAAGAAGAAGATAAATAAACTACATGCATCATTAATACATATAGTGGTTGTTTGTGTAACACGTGACATTGCAAATGTGGAACACACGCATTTGTCATTTAGCGTTCAATGTGAGACCAGCTCACTACCTTACCCTGCTTGGGTTTCCTACACGCCCCATGGGAGGAGAGTGAGGGAGAGACCCCTGTAGTCACACTCTGAAAAGAGAAATTAACAAATACAGGCGTAAACACAAGAAAGCTTCTATCATCCACTCTTTCCTTGTGGGGAAAAAAGGCAAGGAGTACCACACGTAATCATTCATACGTTCAATCATGCCCTTACTGCATCAAGGTGCGTCTCTCGCCGTAATCCTAGATGTGTTTGCTCTGCATCCCCGAGGTAGAATGAGCACTGTGTGATTCAGTCTTTAAATAGTATGCTTAATCAGAGGCCGATGTAAATTGGATGCACGTGTGCCCTTAATTGGTATTAAGAGTGTATCCGGTGTCTGAACCGGGTACTTGAAACCCATCTACTTAACGCCTGATCTTCGCGTCAGCCGGCACGTGTGCCCTTAATTGGTACAAAGAGTGAATCCAGTGTCTGCACTGGGTGCTTGAAACCCATATAATGGACGCCTGATCTACGCGTCAGCCGTCAAATGGGACAGCCGGCGCTGCTGCCGCGCACCTGAGTTCCCGGTGTCACGGTGAGAGCAGCCTGACTCGCCTGGATCGTTCGTCACACTGCAGTGTTGGCGGTGCCGCGTGAAAGTGCGCATGTGCAGGCCCCTCGCACAAGCACCCGGGAGTTCCCGGTGTCTCAGTGAAAGGAGCCTGACTATGCCTGGATCGCGCGTCGGTTCAAAGGTGTTGGTGGTAGCGCGAAGGAGTACAAGTGTGCCAGTGCCCTCGCCTCGTTTGTAGTGCCGCCTCAGGAAACAAGAGTACTAGTGTGGAGGAAAAATGCATATTTCAAGAACGGACCTTGCATCCATATTTGTAAACTTGAAACCGGTCAAGGGGGGAACAAAAGGTGGAGTGTTTTTGGGATAAATAAAATATGATGTTTGGGACAGAAGTGACATATACTAGAAGGTGTCATGACTCAAGTGAAGCAGTTCTGATAAGAGTTTCTTTGCAAATACATCACCTACCTAATTCTATATGTAACATACATATGGTTTCGGGTAACAGGATGCACAGATTTTGGATGTTAAAACCGTTAAGGTATCCGCATAGATGGTGGGAAGTGCTGATTATAAATGAGACTGAATAGGAAATAGATTTTATTTACCAATCTGTAGCCATGGTATTTCATCGTTCAGTCCCGTATCACACGTGTGTAGACGATAAACCCATCGTTGTTCTCTGATGTGGAGAATTTTCTGGATGTCTGGGCTTGTTCTCCTAATCACCTCAAGTACTACCTGTAGGAAGGTGGAATCTGACTGCATGGTTGCCCCCACTTTTTCCTGGTGTTTTGCTAGTTTTTGACTTAGTTTGGCTGGGATCCTGCTAATCAGGACCCCAGCCTATCTGCTTTCCCCTTAAATTGATTGCATGTACTTTAGGTACACTCCAGATTGGATTCTGGGGTACCCTTATGAGTCCCTAGTATATGGTATACTATGTACCCAGGGCATAGGTAGCTTCAGAGGCCTCCCAGGGGCTGCAGCATGTATTATGCCACCCCTGAGAGGCCATCCAAAATGACACAACAGGTCTGCTACAGCAGCCTGTGTAAGGTGGTATATGCACTCCTTACTGAGATATAGGTTCCCTATATCTCGCCATATCACTGCACATGTAAACCTATCAGTCACCCCTATGGCAGGCCTTAACAATCCTGAAGGCAGGGTGCTGGGTTTCATGTGAGAGGGTGCCCCTCTGCAGCTTTCAGAATCTTTATTCCGGGGTTGTTTGTGATGCAGCCAGACCATATACTCTTAAGTGCATTATAACCCAGCGGTAAATGCTAACTTGAGAATGGCTGCATGGAACACTGTCGTGTTTGGTGTCAAACACCTTGGAATCATACCTCCACCCCAGTACTGGGGTGGGAAGTATGATTCCTCCCTTCTAGAGGGAGCCACATGGCATCACCGGTACACCCGGTACCAGCTTAACAGAACGCTGGCATCACAAAATGGATGCTGCAGCCACAGACACGAGTCTGCCCTCCTGCTGCTGGATGAAACTCCGGCAGGGGAGGCCTGGACAATAGGCTTCCTGTCACAGGGAGGTGTGACCACCTCCCAGACAGGCTTTAGTGTATTGGGGCTGGGTGGGTGCACTCTCAGAGTGCTTTGAAGTCTGCACTGGGGGCACATTTGGTGTCCCTGTGCATAGTCCAGCTCAAACCGGTTGCAGGGGCACACAGCCTCTGCTCTGGCACGAAACTGGACAAAGGAAATGGGTGTAGCCACCCCTCTTTCCTGACCCTCCCATAGGTGGGTCCCCAGAGTTTGTCCCACCCCTTCCTTGGGTATAAAGTAGGAAACCCTGACACCAGGACTTTAGATTACACCTGGACTAAACTCTGTTACCAGAAACCAAGTACTTCGACGATCTGCACGATGCTGGATGACTGAAGAATCTCCCTTGGAGTAAAGGAGTTACTCCCCTGCAAGGCAGGCACCTTTAACGCAACTGACCAGTTGGCATCTCCGAAGCTCCTGCGGACTCCGAAGAATATTGTCACACAGGAGGTGGGTTCCCGAGGTCTCTGAGGTCGATCTGTGCCCACAGCAAGTCTAAGGCCCGTATCCCTCGTGGAGACCGTGCAACCCGAACCCCTGGACACGCGACCATTTGCAGAAGCATCAGCTTTCCGGTGACCCCTGAGGCTGAGCTTTGGGTTACTTGTAGCCCTGACCCCGAGCAGTAATTGCACCGAAGATTGCAGGCCTACACTCAACGAGTGTTCCATGGTCCGCCATTTTGTGATTCCTCTCGAGGTCCCTTCGCGATCCCTGGTCCGTTGACCTGTGGGTCCCCAAGAACGCAACTCTAACTTTTATTGGGCTTCCCTGGTTGCTCCAGACGTGCCCTGACTCTCCATCGCTTGGGGAGTCCCCAGGACCTTGCTGGTCTGCACAGTAGCATCTTTTCTCTTCCTGCGGGGGTTGCTGTTGCCAAGGCTTGTTGTGGTCAATCCGATCACCGACACCCCAGCACCCGACATCCTTCGTGGGACAGCTCGAATCCGGCTCCTGGTCGTCGTCGACGTCTCCGGGACCCCGTGGCTGCAGAGTCAAGCTTCACCTCTTCGCACCTAAAGCACCCGACATCGGTGGGCATTCGATTGCTCTGCTCCTGGTCACTGGCTAGTGACCCAGACTCTGTCCCCTCTGCTTTCAGGTTCTTCACATCTTCGATCCAGGTTTGGATCACCCCGGACACTTTCCTCCTTCACGGCAGCAGCACTTTGCAGCAGATCGCCATTGAAAACGACGACGATTCCCGACACCCTTTGACACCTATGCAACCGGCTTCCCTGGGTGAGGTAACTCGAGTACTCCGGTGCTCACGTGGGTGTTGGCCCTAGAACCCCTTAAGTCTAAAGGGGTTTGCTGAAAGTCCTCTCCTAAGTGTCCTTTATCTTTAAAATTCCAACCGCGACTTTCCGCATTGAATCCTACGGCGCTCGCGGCTGTGTTCCCACACTGCACACGTCCCCCGTGGGTCTCCTGTGTCACTACCTTGGGTGGTTCCTTGGGGTCCCAGCGATTCTACGTGCTCTAGGCACTGTGTCTAGTCAAGTCGTGGTTCTTATACCACTTTCTTAATGCACAAGTTACTAACTTGTGTAACGATATATCTGTAAGAGACAGTAGTTAGTGACAGATTCCTTACCTTAGAATATCCCCAGGCGTCAGGCTGGATCCGGAAAGTTTTTGCGTAGCAGTACCCTTGCGCAGCCGGTAGGCGGCGCCGTGCGGCTGCGCGTCCGTCGTCGGCGTTGTGATCGCCGGGATGACGTCGCGGGCAGTACTTAGACGCCGCCCTGCGCGCTGACGTCAGTTCTGTACACGACTTTCCGCGCCAGGAACGCAGAGCCATGCAAGAAGCTGACATAGGTGTCTGAAAAATACTAGGGCCCTGAAAGGGATGTCCTTAACCCTAGAAATCAGTTTGCAGAACGGGAGGATGGTGGGGCGGTAGAATCTGTCACTAACTACTGTCTCTTACAGATATATCGTTACACAAGTTAGTAACTTGTGCATCTGAAAGAGACACGTTAGTGACAGATTCCTTACCTTAGAATAGATACCCCAGCAATACCAACCCCGGTGGTGGGTCGGCGAACAAAGATCAGACAAGGAAGTCCCGGAGGACAGAACGGCCAAAGAAGCCGTCCCTCTGGACCTGACTGTCAAGGCAGTAATGCTTTGTAAACGTGTGCAGCGAGGCCCACGTAGCTGCCTGACAGATAACCTGCAGCGGAACACTGCGGCCCAAAGCCATGGTAGCAGCCGTTGCCCTGGTGGAATGGGCACGCAGCCCAACAGGAGGCTCCTTCTTAGCCAAAGAATAGCAGGCCTTGATGCACAAGGTAACCCAGCGGAAGATGGTTCGTTTGTGCACCGCCCGACCTTTTGGCGCCCACGTAGCCAACAAAGAGCTGGTCATCCACCCGGAAGTGTTTTGTGCGGTCGATATAGAAAGAGAGCGCACGTTTTGGGTCCAGACGGTGGAGCCTCTCTTCCTCTCTGGAAGGATGCGGAGGCGGAAAGAAGGTGGGCAAAGTGATGGTCTGCCCAATGTGGAAGGCAGTAACCACCTTTGGCAAGAAGGACGGAAGCGTCCTAAGAACAACCTTGTCTGGATGGACAGACAGAAAGGGAGGTTTCCATGATAGAGCCTGGAGCTCACTCACCCGCCGAGCGGAGGTGATGGCCACCAGAAAGGCTGTCTTCAGAGTCAGAAGACGAAGAGGACAGTTATGTAGAGGCTCAAAGGGAGCGCACATTAAAAAGGTAAGAACCAAGTTCAAGTCCCACTGAGGCATCACAAATGGAACAGGAGGGAAGAGGTGTGTAATGCCGTTTAAGAACCTGTTAACAACAGGGGACTTGAAAAGGGAGGGCTGATCAGGGAGCCTGAGGAAGGCCGAGATAGCACAGAGATAACCCTTGATGGTACCCAGGGCAGAACCCTGTTGGGCCAGAGAAAGAAGGAACAGAAGGACCTCAGAAAGAGGGGCAGAAAGGGGGTTCACAGCCTTTGCTGTGCACCATGCCACAAATTTGTTCCACCTGCAGGCGTATACCACCTTAGTGGAGGGACGCCTGGCTGCCAGAATCACATCACAAACTTCGGGAGGCAAGTCGAAAGGAATCAACTGCCGCCGCTCAATCTCCACGCAAGCAGGTGTAGACTGGACAGGTTCGGGTGGAGGACCGTCCCCTGCTGCTGCGACAGAAGATCCTCCCGAAGAGGCAGACGGATCGGGGATCTACGCTCATAATGAGTAGCTCGGGATACCAAACTCTTCGAGCCCAGTCCGGAGCCACAAGGATGACTTGGGCCCGGTCGTGCCGAATCTTCTTCAACACTCTGGGTAGAAGTGGTATAGGCGGAAAGGCGTACAACAGACCGCAACTCCACTCGCGACGAAAAGCGTCGCCGAGCGAGTGCCGCCTTGGAAATTCCAACGCGCAGAACTGATGACATTGCGCGTTCTCTTCGGTGGCGAATAGATCTAACCAAGGCTCTCCCCATTGTAGAAAGAGTCCTTGCGCCACTTCCGAGGGAAGACGGCATTCGTGATCCATCATGCACCTGCGGCTGAGTTCGTCCGCCCTGGCGTTCAGGGAACCTGCCAGGTGTTGAACCATCAGGAACATGCCCTGATGTTCCAGCCATGTCCAGAGGCGCAGAGCCTCCTGACAGAGGGTCCACGACCCCACCCCGCCCTGTTTGTTGCAGTACCACATGGCGGTGGTGTTGTCTGTGAACACCTGCACTACCTTCCCTTTGACAGAGGGAAGGAATGCCTTGAGTGCAAGTCGGATCGCCCGGAGCTCCAGAAGGTTGATATGGAGCCGGGACTCCGCCGGAGACCAGAGGCCTCTGATCTCCGCCTCTCCCATGTGACCGCCCCATCCCAGAAGGGACGCGTCCGTCACAACTGTGTGCTCTGGCTGGGGAAGGGAGAGGGATCTGCCCATGACCCATTGCCGGTTCGAGAGCCACCACTGCAACTGTTTTGCAGTCCCCTCCGAGATCTGGACGTGATCGGACAGGTTGCCCTGGTGCTGCGCCCACTGGAACTTCAGGTCCCACTGCAGAGCCCGCATATGCCATCTGGCATGATTGACCAGCAGGATGCAGGAGGCCATGAGGCCCAGCAGCCTCAGGGTCATCCGTACCGAAACCCAGGATAAAGGCTGAAAGATCGGAATCATAGCCTGAATATCCCGGACTCGCCGTTCGGGAGTATAGGCCCGAAACTGCGTCGTGTCCAGAACTGCTCCAATGAAAAGGAGCTGTGGAGAAGGAATCAGATGCGACTTCGGCACATTGATGGAGAACCCCAGCGAGTGCAGGAGTTCGGCCGTAGTCTGGAGGTGGGAGACGACTGCCTGGGACGAGCCCGCCTTCAGCAGCCAGTCGCCGAGGTAGGGGAAGACTGAAACCCCTGCCCGGCGCAGATGAGCTGCGACCACCGCCATCACTTTCGTGAACACCCGAGGGGCACTGGTAAGGCCAAAGGGGAGCACGGTGAACTGAAAATGCTCGAGGCCTACCGTGAACCGAAGGTAACGCCGGTGGGCCGGCAGGACGGGGATGTGGAAATAGGCGTCCTGCAAGTCCAACGCTACCAACCAGTCTCCAGGGTCGAGGGCAGTCAAGACCTGAGCTAGGGTGAGCATCTTGAACTTCTCCTTCCGGAGGAAGCGATTGACGTTCCGGAGGTCCAAGATAGGACGCATGTCCTCCTTGTCCTTTTGGGCACCAGGAAGTAGTGGGAGTAGCAACCACGTCCTACTTCTGGGGTCGGAACATGCTCGATGGCCCTCTTGGCCAAGAGGGCCGTGACTTCCTTCTGCAGAAGTACCAAGTGATCCCCGGACATGCGGTGGAATTGAGGTGGCATGGCAGGGGGTTTGGTCTCGAAGGGGAGGGAGTAGCCCCTTCGGACAATGTCCAAGACCCACCTGTCCAAGGTGATGGGACACCAGTGGTGAAGGTGATGGCGGACCCTGCCCCCTACTGGCGTGCTGTGCACCGGAAAGGAGGGACTAGGAGGGCTTGGAGGCCGCGGACGGGTTGGAGGTGGTGGCCTGACCCGCACGCTGGTTGCCCGAACCACCACGGTGGTATCCACGTCCTCGGCCACGCGAAGACGCCTGCTGCGTGGGCCGGTGGCTGGGCTGCTGACGTGACTGGGCGCCCCTTCCGTGGCCACGATAGGGGCGAAAAGCAGAAGTTAGCGGAGGGCGTGCAGTAGAAAGGCCCAGGGACTTGGCAGTAGCCCGTGAGTCCTTAAAACGCTCCAACGCATGGTCTGCTTTGGAACCAAAAAGACCGACTCCATCAAAGGGCATGTCCATGAGTGTATTCTGGACATCACCCGAAAACCAGTGGTTCTCAGCCAGGCGTGGCGACGTAGCGCCACCGTCGTTGCAATAGATCTACCCAGCGAGTCGGCGGTATCAAGGCCACAACGTATGGTGTATTTGGCCGCATCCCTACCTTCCGCAATGGCGCGAGTAAGCAGTGTCTGGACCTCCTCAGAACACTGGGGCAAAACAGTCGCCACCGAATCCCACAGGGAGTGGGTATATCGGCCCAAAAGACAAGCGGTGTTGATGGACCGCAAGCCAGCACTGGAGGAATAAAACCCTTCTTCCCAAATTGATCCAGGCGTTTGGATTCCCTATCCGGAGGGGCGGTAGGGAAGGCGGTTTGGGAAGCCGAGGCTTGGACAACCAAGCTCTCAGGAGTGGGGTGGACAGAGAGAAACAAGGGGTCGCCCGGAGCTGGGCGATGGCGTCGGGACACGTTCCTATCCACAGGAGCCCCTGTGTTGGGCTTGGACCAGGCGCCCAAAAGAACGTCAGTGAGTGCATCGTTAAACGGCAGCACAGTCTCCAAGGAGGAGGCTGCCGGCTGAAGCACTTCTGTCAAGAGATTAGTCTTGACCGCCACAGTAGGGAGTCGGAGATGTAAGGCTCCAGCTGCCCTACGCAACACCGTTACAAAATTGGCTCCCTCCTCCGTAGCCACGGGAGGAGACAGCATGCCAGTGTCAGGGGAAGTATCTAGACCACTGGCATCCCCTAGTTCCTCTGCCCAGTCCTCATCATACTGACACTGTTGTGCCAGAGGGTCCTCAGACCCCTCCCAGTCCTCCTGGTCCTCCTCCGGTTCAAAATAAGGAGGAGGAGGGACATTTGGGACCCAAGGTCTCATCGGCGCTGGAACCGGCGTCGAGCGGACGCCGGTCCGGCTCCATGTCCGGAGCCGGAGAGTACAGGGGACGACGCCGCCCGGAGCCCCGGGCGGCGTCCAGGAACGGCACCGGAGACATCGGCGCCGGCGGAGGCGTGGTCAGGTCGACCGGCGCCGATGGGGGTTGCGGTACCACCGGAGCCGGGATCGAGGCCGGGGCCGAAGCCGGAGCCGGGATCGAGGCTGGAGGCACGAGCGACGCCGGGACCGGAGTCGCCGGCGACGCCGGGGCAACCCCATCAGGGCCCGCGGGGCCCGAAGGCGCACCGGAGGGACCTTGAGGCCCGAAGAGGCGGGCCATGGCCGACAGGAATTCCTGGAGCTTGGGCCGGATCCGCCCCGAACCCGGGAAGGACGGGTATTGCGGGGGCGACTCCACAGGCATGTCCGGGGCCGCGGGGACGGTGCCGGGAGGGGCCTCAGCCGAGTCGCGAGATCAGGCGAGGCGAAGTCCTAGAGCGATGATGCTTCTTGGACTTCTTGTGTTTAGACTTACCGGACGACGAAGACTTGGATTCCGACGACCGGCGAGGACTTCGCGACCGACCCCTCGACCTCTCACGCGACCGGGGATTGGTGTGGCGCGTAGCCGACTGCCGGGCCTCGAGGAGCTTTCGAGACCGCTCTCGCAAAGCTTTCGGGTTTAGGGACCGGCAGTCGGAACACGACTTTGTGTCGTGGTCTCGCCCGAGACAGAAGAGACACTCCAGATGCGGGTCTGTGATGGACATCATTCGAGCACAGGCGTCGCAACGCTTAAAGCCGGGCATCCCTAACGACACCTTGGAGTCGATACGAAAAGAAACAGTGAAAAAATTCATCAAAAAGTTAGTCAAAAATGACTAGGGCACTGCTCTTCCCGGATCTGCGCTTGCTGGTGCGGAAAAAGAAGAACTGACGTCAGCGCGCAGGGGCGGCGTCTAAGTACTGCCCGCGACGTCATCCCGGCGCCGACGACGGACGCGGAGCCGCACGACGCCGCCTACCAACGCGCAAGGGTACTGCTACGCAAAAACTTTCCGGATCCAGCCTGACGCCTGGGGATATTCTAAGGTAAGGAATCTGTCACTAACGTGTCTCTTTCAGATATATAGTTTGGTTCCCCCCCTGGGGCCCAGTGTATATTGTGCTATTTACTGTTGTTTTAATACTGTGATATTGTGTATCTTGGACTCTAATCTCATAAAGAGATTAGTAGTTAGTGTTTAGAAATAAATACATATATTTTATATATATACCTTGTGTGGTTCTCCTTTCATTTAGTTATTCAAGAGGTTATAATCTGGTAAACTAAGCTGCTTTACACTCCTTCAAGACTTAGCCTGAAGGCTGCTCTCCACTGCTACCACTAGGATAGCTTTCAATAAAGGTTGTCTTTAAACCTATCATCAATAAGGGTCGTTTGGACTGGTGCAAGGTGCCCACTATAACTAGTGGACAGCATATGCCAGGCCAACTTCTCACACTACCCATCTCAGATCTATGTCTTTGTGGTTGTTTTCCAGGTAGTGTCTGGTTAATTTCGTGTTAGTTTTTTTGCACCTAATGGTGCTCCTGTGCTCATTAATGCGGACCTTAATCTTTCTTGAGGTCATTCCCACGTACATGAGATCACAGGAGCACTTGAGCAAATAGATAACATTCTCAGTATTGCAGTTGCTGAACTTTTTTAGAGGCCATGGTCTGTCGGTTTTTATGTCCACCTCTTTGGTAATGCTAGTAAAGGTGCATGCAACGCATCCCCCACAGGGGTAGTGTCCCACCGGTCATTGATTACCCCATAATGTGGTTTGCTCTTGGGTGGTGGTGTCCTGGCGTGGACAAGTTCGTCCTGTATGCTTGTATTCCGTTTGAAAGCAAAGAGGGGTGCTGCCCAGTGCTGTTTTGCCCCATTGAGGATATGCCAATGTTTTGGTACGAAGTTCTGTACTTTATTGGATATTGGAGTGTATGTGGTGACACATACCATTCTCTCGTTTTCCTTCTTTTCCTGAGTCTCCAGTAGAGCCTCCCGATTGTTGTTCCTGGCTCTTTTCTTTGCCCTTCTGATCATTCGCTTTGGGCAATGACGGGTAAGCAGTTTGTTCTCCAGTGCTTCAGCCTGTTCGTCATAGGTTTCAATGTTTGAGCAGTTCCTTCGGACTCTGAGGAATTGACCCACTGGGAGATTCTGTCTTAATGATTTGGGATGGAAACTCTCAAAGAGCAGTAGACTATTTCTGTCCGTACTTTTGTTATGGACATTCGTTTTGATCCCATCCGTAGTCATACTTATTACCAGATCTAAAAAGATTGCCTCTTCTTTGTTGATTGAGTGAGTGAACTTTAGGTGTTCATCTCTTGAGTTGACCCATAGCGCAAAATCTTCTGCTTCTTCTGGGCTGCTATGCCAGGCGATTATGACGTCGTCAATGTATCGGTGCCAGATCTTTATCTGCTCTGCATAGGGGTTGTCCTGATGGAAGATGTGGTCCAATTCGAATTGGTGAACGTAGAGGCATGCCATGCTGGGAGCAAAGGTGCTCCCCATGGAAGTGCCTCTGATCTGGTGGTAAATAGTGTCTTCATATTCGAAAAAGTTCTCAGTGAGTGCCATATCTGCGCAATCCATTATGAAGTGTCTTGGTGTCATGTATTCCCAATCTTTTTCCAGTAGAATGTGTTCCACCACGCTGAGGGTCCGTCTCTGGGGTATACTAGTGTATAGTGCCTCGATGTCCATTGTGATGAATATGTCTTCAGCTGGATTGATCTCCGTATCTCTGAGAAGGCATAGGACATCTTTAGTGTCTCTTAGGTAAGAGGCGGACGTTTGTACGATGGGTCAGAGAAACCAATCGCAAAACTGCGAAAGAGGCTCAAGAACTGAACCTAAACCAGACACAATGGGTCTGCCTGGTGGGGGCATCCTGTTTTTGTGGATCTTGGGAAGAGTGTAGAATCTGGGTGTGCGAGGGTTTTCACACACCAAGAACTCAGCTTCATGTTTAGTGATCAAGTCGTTAAGAAGGGCCTCATCCACCATGGTCTTGATAGTGTTAGTCAGTCTTGGTGTAGGGTCGGTCTGATGAACTTCATAGCTGTCCCCATCTGATAATAACCGGAGACATTCTTCGTGATACATGCTTTTGTCCATAACAACGATAGCCCCGCCTTTGTCCGCTGGTTTTATGACAAGTTCGGTGTTCTCCCTCAGGTCCTTGAGTGCTTTTCTTTCACCGCTCTTTAAGGTCTGGAAACCTTTGATGTTTTGGCAGTCGATAGCTTCTAGTTCATTGAGAACCGCTTGTTCAAAGGCCAGTACGTGGCATGGAATGGACTGTGTGGGTGGCACAAAAGTGGATTTTTTCCTAAGTCCAGTGTTGGTGGGGTCCTTTGGTTCGGTTTCTGAATTTTCAAAATAGCTTTTCAGCTTAATTTTCCTGAAGAACTGGGCTAGTTCAATATGTAGAGCGAAAAGATCATTCCTCGGGGTGGGAACAAATCCCAGCCCTTTAGATAGAACAGAATCTTCATCTGATGATAGAACATGGCTGCTCAGGTTGACTATATTGGTAGTTCCCTGCTCGTGATTGGTCCCTGGTCTTTCCCTTTGCTACCGGGTGCTTGTGCGAGGGGCCTGCGCATGCGCACTTTCATGCGGCACCACCCACACTGCAGTGTGATGCGCGATCCAGGCGAGTCAGGCTGCTCTCACCGTGACACAGGGAACTCTCAGGTGCGTGGCAGCAGCGCCGGCGGTCCCATTTGACGGCTGACGCGTAGATCAGGCGTCCATTATATGGGTTTCAAGCACCCAGTGCAGGCACCGGATTCACTCTTTATACCAATTAAGGGCACACGTGCCGGCTGACGCGAAGATCAGGCGTTAAGTGGATGGGTTTCAAGTACCCGCTTCAGACACCGGATACACTCTTAATTGTTATGACCGTGTTGAGGTTTGCTGTTGACAGCTTTTAAAATCGCTTGCTTAATTTGTTTTTAAATTGCTGTGCTGATTTTTTATATTCTGTGTGCACTTTTGAGGGGCTCAGGGACTATTTGGGGCTACCTGCTACAACTTCGGGGCTCTCACTTTACCCTTTGTTCCTGCCTGGGGATATTCCATCTCCCCCAGGCCTCCGCCCGTTCCGCCGCGGCAGTGTGCTGTTTGAGCGGAGGGCGTGTTTTGGGATCAGCTGGTCGGGCTCGCACTCTCGGCATTTCCGGGTTATTAGCCATTTAAACCCATGCCGTGGCGAGCGCGCAGCGGACCATGTTGAGGTTTGCTGTTGACAGCTTTTAAAATCACTTGCTTAATTTGTTTTTAAATTGCTGTGCTGATTTTTTATATTCTGTGTGCACTTTTGAGGGGCTCAGGGACTGTTTGGGGCTACCTGCTACAACTTCAGGGCTCTCACTTTACCTTTGTTCCTGCCTGGGGATATTCCATCTCCCCCAGGCCTCCGCCCCGGCAGTGTGCTGTTTGAGCGGAGGGCGTGTTTTGGAATCAGCTGGTCGGGCTCGCACTCTCGGCATTTCCGGGTTTTCAGCCATTTAAACCCATGCCGTGGCGAGCGCGCAGCGGACGCGCCGCTGGCGCCCCTAAGGCAAGCCTGTCTGCGCCGGTCCGCGCCTGGCCGTCGCCAGACACGCTGATGGTTTCACCAGAGGTACGGTTACCTACTCTATGGCGGATCTCTTTGCTATTCGGGAGGGTTTAAGCCCTTGTAGACATCCTCCATGTATTTCTCTGGAGGGACCGTTTTGCTGTTTATACTGTGGCTTTAATTCCTGGACGTCCTCTGTACCCCCCTGTCTTCTTCCTAGCACTAGCCCTAAGATTAAACTTCTTAGTTTAAATTGTCGCTCCTTAGTCAAACATTTCGCTGATGTTCACGACTTGTTACAGGATGAAGCCCCGGATGTTCTCTTTTTAACCGAGACATGGCTGTCTAATGATAGCGTGGCCGAACCAGGTCTGGCGCTCCCCCCGGGTTTCAGTATTAAGACGCTCAATAGAGAGTCTAGAGGGGGTGGTATTGCAGTTATTTTTAAATCATCTTACCCCTGTAACTTCGTTGAGGAGTCCCTGGCTGGGTGCGAAGCCGCGCGTTTTGGGATCTCATTTAACGCCAGTTACACCTTGTCGGGCCTACTGATCTACCGCCCGCCAGGGCCCTCCAAAGAGTTTAGAGCTGCACTTGTTGATGTTGTGAGCCCCTTAGCCATGAGAGCGGCCAATTTTAGTATCATTGGGGATTTGAATTTGCATCTGGACAATCCTCAGGATGCTGACATGGGCAACTTTTTGGCCGATCTGGCAGCATGTCAGCTATCTCAATTGGTGCAGGGTCCTACACACTCTGCGGGCCATCTATTGGACCCAGTTTTTTCTAACCTTGCTCTCCTGACTGTCCACCCCCCCTCCCCGATGTGCTGGTCTGATCACTACCTTATAACAATGACACTCTCCGGGGTTGTGCCCACGAGAAGGGTGTCTCAGAAGCTCTCACTCAGGCGCCCCTGGCATAAACTCAACATCGCTCAATTTCATGGCCTTCTCTCCACAACTATGCCCTGCATTCCAGATGACTCAGAATCCGCCGATAAATCCCTGTCGGACTGGATCCTTGGCACTCTGGACTCTCTCATTCCTGTAAAGTGGTCTAAAAGCCGCAGTACCAAATCAAGTCCCTGGTACAATGCTAAGCTCACCTCCCTGCGTAAAGAGTGCAAAAGGCTGGAGAGAGCTTGGAGAAGCGACTACGACCCTAACCTGAAGAGGCTCTATCAGTCAGCGATCAAGAAATATCATAGGTCTATCCAGTCGGAACGGGCTACCTACTATGCGGAGGAGATCAAGAGCAGTGCTAATACATCTAAAAGTATCTTTTCGATACTGAAAGAGCTTAAATCATCTACGGCCCTTAATGCGACCCTGATATCGTCAGATGAGCAATGTGACGCTCTAGCCTCCTTCTTTGTAGAGAAGGTGGATAAAATCTATAAATCTTTCCCCCAGGATGCGCCAGGTTCTGACTCCGTGCCTCGACCTCCCACTCAGCGCACTCTGACCGCTTTCCCTCCTATTTCCCAAGAGGAGCTGTCTGTGCTCTGCAGTAAAGTTAAGTCTGGCTCCCCGACAGACCCTCTCAAGCCGGCCCATTTTATGAAACTCCTACCTGTGCTCATTTCTCCTTTGAGCCAGGTGATCAATCTATCTTTCTCTACGGTTGTTGTCCCCAGCACCTGGAAACATGCAAGGGTGGTTCCGCTGCTAAAAAAAACCAATCTCGACGCTGCCAAACCAGAGAGTTTTCGCCCTATCTCCCTCCTGCCTTGGGTCTCCAAGATCTCTGAGGCCTACGTCAATTCCATCTTGACGGAGTATCTGGAGGAAAATAATATTCTGGACCCCTTTCAGAATGGTTTTCGTCCTGGTCACAGCACGGAATCTGCTCTTCTTGCTGTGACCGAACATCTGAGATGGGCCCTGGACGAGGGTCGTACCTCGGCACTGATCCTATTAGATCTTAGTGCCGCGTTCAACAGGGTCTCCCACCAGATCTTACTGAAGCGGTTGGAGGAGGTGGGCATTGTGGGCTCTGCCCTGGTTTGCTTCCTTTATTTCTGAGAGGACATTCCAGGTAGCCGCCCCCCCTTTTGTCTCTAGAGTTCATACCACCAAACAGGGGGTGCCACGGGGCTCAGCTTTGAGCCCTACCCTCTTTAACTTGTATGTTCAACCGCTGGCGATGGTGGCTAAGAACAGAGGGCTTACGGCAGTATCTTATGCAGACGATACACAGTTGGTAGTCACACTCTCCGATTACATCACTCGGGACGCTTGTAAGTTCCGGAGTGATCTTGAGGCCATCGCGGGGTGGATGACTGCCAACTGTCTTCAGCTCAACGCCAGCAAGTCTGAGGTACTCTGGTAGGGAAAGACTCTGAGATGTGGAGTGAGCATTGGTGGCCTGCCACGTTTGGGCCGACACCTGCCCCTAAACAGGTGGTAAAGAACTTGGGTTTCTGGGTCGACACCGCCCTTAGTTTTCGGACCCAAACCAAGAAGGTGGCAGGGACCTGCTTTGGGCTAATGCGGGGGCTCAAACCACTGTTGGGGTTTTTTGACCCCCCTATCAGGCAGGTTATCGTTCAGGCCTCGATTCTGTCAAGACTGGACTATGCCAGTTCACTCTATCTGGGGTCTAACAAGTCTGAAATCATCAGACTGCAAAGGGTCCAGAATGCGGCGGCTCAAACTCTTCTTGGCCTGCCTAGGATGTGTTCCACATCTAGTGCTATTCGTCGGCTCCATTGGCTGCCTGTGGCCAAACGTTTAGAGTTCAAGGCCCTTTGCATTACATTTAAAATTCTGAACTTTTCATCCCCAGGTATTCTGGCCAATCTGCATACATTTTACACCCCTTCCCGCCAACTTCGTTCGATGGGGCAGCATCTGGCGGTTGTCCCTCGGGTGAGGAGGGTCCGTGCTGGAGGGCGCTCCTTTCGTGCTCTGGCTTCAAAACTCTGGAATGCGCTCCCCACTTCTATCCGCAGCCTAAAGACCTATTTGGCATTTCGTAAAGCTGTCAAGACGTTCCTCTTCCCTCCGTTGTAAGCTGTCTCCCTGCTAGAAGCTGTGCAATTTTCTGCCATCAGCGCAGGGACGCCCCTTTGCCGGGGCAGCCGCGCGCTCTACAAGTCTGTATAACATAACATAACATAATACCAATTAAGGGCACACGTGCATCCAATTTACATCGGCCTCTGATTAAGCATACTATTTAAAGACTGAATCACACAGTGCTCATTCTACCTCGGGGATGCAGAGCAGACACATCTAGGATTACGGCGACAGACGCACCTTGATGCAGTAAGGGCATGATTGAACGTATGAATGATTACGTGTGGTACTCCTTGCCTTTTTTCCTCACAAGGAAAGAGTGGATGATAGAAGCTTTCTTGTGTTTACGCCTGTATTTGTTAATTTCTCTTTTCAGAGTGTGACTACAGGGGTCTCTCCCTCACTCACCTCCCATGGGGCGTGTAGGAAGCCCAAGCAGGGTAAGGTAGTGAGCTAGTCTCACATTGAACGCTAAATGACAAATGCGTGTTCCACGTTTGCAGTGTCACATGTTACACAAACAACCACTATATGTATTAATGATGCATGTAGTTTATGTATTTATCTTCTTCTTTTCGTGACCGAATTTTCTTGATGGCAATCTCTTCTCTCTTTTGTTTTTCTTTATATCACCAATCCTGGTTTCAGGAGATCAACTTAGGTAGAGTATGACATAGGTCAACCTACAAAGTGGTGACATCTACCTACTTCTGGGGTAAGTTAGGAGCACTTTTTTCACTTTTCTTGTCCTGATGAATGCCGCGGACCCTTTGGGCCACATAGGCAGAAACATGTCGACAAAATCAACCACTACCGTGATGGGGCAATATGTTCCCCTTCCTCACCGTCATTATATTTTAATATCATATAATCCCCTATTCAGAATAAATGCATTCTGGCGATTATACTGATTTTTAAACTCACTCACTTCACGGGCCCCCACTTAGTTTTAGAAGTGCCTCCCTGTCTCCAGGTGTAGGCCCGCTCTCTACCAAACCAAGTTGCTAGAGAGCGAGGACTGCCGATGATGAAGCATGACACCTGGTGGTGTGTGAGGACAGTCCATCACTTTTTGTGAGATGCCATCACCCTCTTTAACTTAGGATTCCCTAGGTTTCGGCCACTGTCCTTGGAGCAGCTTCTGTTGTGTTAACTAAAAATGCACATTATTAACATTTTAAAGAGAAATCATTTTGTTTTGTAATTAATTATGCAATGTTAAAGATTTTATTTTAGTTTTGTGTGTTTTATGGAAGAGTTTGAGGCTTACTGTATTTTTTTGAAAATATTTTATAGTTTATTTTTTGTCATTTCTATTAAATTACAACTTTGATTTTAATGGGTCATTTTATTTTTAGGGTGTAGTGAATGTGATGTTCCAACTATATGAATTTTTCTAAATTATTTTACATTGGAGTTGGAACCAAGCTACACCGGACTAAACAGCCCCAGTCAGGGCGAAACAGGCCTTGGGTTGCTTGTGTTCTGGCTCAGGGAGAACCTGGCCTGGCAGTTCTGGCTGGATTGTTCAGAGTGGAGCAGAAGCAAGACTGATTGGCATATGACTGAGTCCACATTAAGGTAGCATATTAGGGGAAAAGAATGATGAGTTGTAATGCTGTCCCAGAATGACTGACAGTGGTTAGACTTATTGCAAGCATTCCTCTCATCACCTTTTGGCTGTTTGATTTAATGCTCTAAGTGGTCATGGGTAAGCCTAAATGTGGGTCCTGTGTACAATGTGCTACAGGTACCAAGCTGCACCCGAATGAAGAGCTCCAATCAGGAAGAAAATGGTCGTGGGTTGCTTGTATTCTGGTTTAGGGAGGACATGGTATTCCTCTCATCACCTTTTGTGGGTTAGAATAATACATTTGGCATTCTTCCCCTCCCTCCCAAATGTATGCAATTTCCCCATCGTTTGTTGCACTGGAGTACAAATAGTAAATGTAACCCCCTCTCATGCATGTATGTACTTTCATCGATGTTTGTAAAATTGGGAGTAGAATAGTCATTTAGACCTTCCACATCCAAATATATGCATTCCTCCCTCCCCAATGTTTACTGGATTTGGGTTAGGATAGTACATCTGACCCACCAATGGAGGTACTTTCCCAAATGTTTATTAGGCTGGAGTTAGAATAGTTAATTAGTTCCTCCGAATGTCTGCAATTTTCCCAATGGGTGTTGACCCGGATTTAGAATAGTAAATCTGCCCCCATGTATGGACTTTCTTTCCCCAAAATGTATTAGATTAAAATTAGAATAGTAAATCAAAACCCCTTCTAATGTTTTCACTTTTCTTATTCTGTGTAGGACTGGAGTTAGAATGATATACTTGACTACCTCAATGTGCGCATTTTTCCCAACGTCTATTAAATTGTACAATGTATGTGTTTTTCTCAAAGTGTGTAAAATTTGATTAATAGTAGTATATTTTAATTGTTTTTTAATTACAGTTCTTTTTGCTGGTTGAATTCTGGTATTTGAAAATATTTCATTTTTTATTTCTTTTAATAATTGAAAAGTAATTTTAGAAGCATTTTATACATTTATCTGAAATGGTTTAGCACCATTTTTAATATAAACATGTTTATATTGTGTTTTACTTTATATTGACAAATGAATTTTTATTTAATAGTTACTTTTATTTACATAATGTATTTTAATTATCAATTTAATGTTAGAATTGTTTATGTATTATTTGTGGAAACTATTTCAAAGTTATAGTTATATGTATGAATTACATGTTGTAAAACACAGTAATTTAATATTTATTTTATGTTGTGCATTTTTTTTAAATGTATAATTTATTTTAAAAAATACTTGTTTTTAGTTACACTAGTGTTAATTTCAATTTAAATAAATATCTTACCTATGTATTATCTGTACTTTGTCCATAATATTCCTCTGGTCAATATTCCTGCACTTCACATTATATATTTATGTAAAGTCAACAACTTTGGTCCTCAGTATTTTTTCAGCTAAAGTTTTGCATTGTGATATTTTTGGAGTTAATATTCTATCATAGAGCCATTTTCAGCAACTTAAAAAGAGATCTAGTCAAACTAGAACTTTTTGTATTTTTGGTTGAGCCATGACCAACTCTAGTTTGAAAAGGCAATGTGTGGGTGACAGCACTGCTCCTTTGTTTTGAAAATGCCAAATCAATACTTGAACATATCAAAACAAGGCTTGGAGTAAACAACGATTGGCATGGAAGGACCTTCCTGCAATCTAAAGAATCAAATTCCAAGAGGAATATGTGTTTAAGTGGATGGAAAAGCATGTTTAGCTAAGACTAAGGGCCCCATGCATCAAACTGAAAACCGGTCGCAAATGGGCAGATTCTCAGAATCTGCCCCTTTGCAACCGGTATTTTTGCATTTGGGATGCAATTTACCGAAAAATAAAACAGGTCGGTAATTTGCAAAAACTTTGAAAAATGCACGAAAGTGCATTTTTGAAAGTTACATGTCACACACACACATGCCCTTGGGGCATGTGTGTGCGCAACATGGGTGCACATTTCAATTTCAGGGGTGCAACAGGGTGTCCTTTGACACCCTTGCACCTTGAAATTGCATGCGCTATTTGCGAGTACCTAATGGGTGTTCGCAAATTGCGCATGTAACTTCCATTCATTCCTATGGGCCTGTGGGCCCATAGGAATGAATGGGAAGTTATTCTTAATTGCGACTCGCAATTTGCGAGTCGCAATTAAGGAATCTTTAGGAATTGCTATTTTTATAGTGATTCCTACATGCATAGGCTTTTGCGATTCTTTAATTGCGATTCCTTAATAATCGCAATTAAGGAATCGCAAAAGCCTTCCTTGATGCATGTGCCAGTAAGCCATTTTGCCACTTCTGTTGCATGACGTTTGCAGTCTATTTTGGTTACAGTATTCTACTGAAATAAACTTCAGCTTAAAGAGCTTTACACGAGGAAAATAGTGACTTGAGGCGTCACCAACCTGTGTTAGTCTTTGTTGACATTGATATTGAGCTAAAACATTTGGGCCCGATGTACGAAGCTTTTTTAAGGTCACAAATAGCCTGATTCGCAGACACCTGCAACTGCAAAAATGTTTTTTTTTGTACATACATTAAACTACAGTTCTACAGAATCGCAATTTGGGCTTGTGATTCGGTATTTGGAAGGGCATGTTTAAGGTATCCCTTCCAAATACTGAATCGTAGTGATACGTATTAATGTGTAGCGGTCGAGTTCCAGTTCGAAATATTAATCTTTTACCACCTCCGCAAAGGAGGAGGTAAGCCATTTGCAAACAGGAAGGGGTCCCCAAGGGAATGTTGACAAAAAAACTTTTTGAGGGTAGGAAGCATTCATATGGAGCACTACCTACTCTTAAAAAATGTAAACTTATACTTTTCTTTTTTTTGTTTAATGAATTCTGTATTCTTTTAAGGGAAAAGGGGTGCATTTAGAAAAAAAAAGCTTTATTTTAAAGCAATCACAGACATGGTGGTCTGCTGACCATGAGCCGGGGAGGTACAGATGGTAGGGGCCCTTGACAGTTGTTTGACTACAGGGCCAACCCCCACCGCCTGAGGGGTAAGAATTACCTAATGAGAGGGTACAGTTTGGATTGCCAAGTATAACACTGCCTGTGTATGCCTTGACTTAGAATGCATGCCACATAAAAACTTCCACGTAAAAATATATGTCACCGGGGGAGTACTAGAAAAACGAGCCAGCCCTGACCAAGGCCCAGGACCTTAACAGGCCAGTAGCGAAGGGATGAAACATGTTGGCGATTTAAAGGGTCATAGGACCATAATATCCTAAATCCCCTTTATATTTAGTTTTAATGTTTCCCATTCACCCGACTGATAAAGGGATAGATACCTAGGGAGTGGATGAGGACCTTTTATTCAATTGTTACGCCCCCTAAATAATATTATTAAACTTGCTCCCTGGAATATGGTCGAGCCCACACTGACTTTTTTTTTTGTCAAACTTCTGTTTATTGAACATTTTTGTTATCCTCATACAGCAAGGCTATAAGCCTCCAACATTCTTCCAGAGCTCTCCCCAAGCTAAAGAAAACACAGTGTCTTACAATGCAGGAGTTACAATATTATAACGCTTGTCTTAAGACAAATTTGTGTCTATAGAATGTACGTACAACTTTATAACACCCCCCTCCCTCGTGGTGGAGAAGCCCTTACTGTCCTATCAACGATCCTCTGCGAATATCCGGAACGTGGAGTAATCTCCTCTTTCGTGATCTTCTGGGAGCCCCCTGCATCCCACTAGTAGGTGTTGTCTGGGGTCCCGTCTACTGGGAACCTAAAACTGGAACAAGTGTAGACCCCTCAATGTGGGAGGGCATACCGCCAGCGGCAGAACCGTTGTGAGATAGGACACCAAGGGACCCCATTTATACTCAAAATTCTTATAGTTATCTCTAAAGATGTCAGACATTCGTTCCATAGTAAGTGCCTTCCACGGGCGTGAGTGCCACAGATGCCAGCACCGGGGCCTCCTTCCTCTTCCAGGAGGCCGCGACGGCCTTCTTTGCTGCCCCTATGCATGCCCACATAATTGCCTTATTCGCCCTGGTTTGGTGTTCTAAAGATATGTCCCTAGGGCCTAGGAGAGTCACGTCTATTGAGTTCGGCATGGGGTACCCCAGTATCTCTTTCATTTGGGCCAAGATCTCCTCCCAAAATGGTTTAATGGTTTGGCAATCCCACCAAATGTGGCAGAAGTCCCCCAGTAGGCCGCATCCCCGCCAGCAAAGATCAGAGGTTTGTGGAAAAATCAACTTAAGTTTGGTGGTGACTAGGTACCAATCGAACAGGGTTTTGTAGTGGGCTTCCCTCAGATCTAGTAAGTGATTGTTCTTGGCTATGTCCGACCATTAGTATTTCCACTCCGTCTCCATCACCTCACTTCCCAGTGTTTGCTCCCAGAAATTGATGTATCGTGGCCTCGGTGTAACTGTCGTAGAGACCAGCAGCATGTACAGAAACGAGATTACCCCTTTCATGGAGCCCATCCTCCTTACAAAGGATTCTATCAGTGTCAACTCCCGCGTTGCCACCTCCCTCACTGTCGGGTGGAGTGCCCAATGTTTAAGTTGGAGATAGTGAAAGTGTTCTGTGGGAGCGATCTGAAAATCCCGCAGGCAGTTTTCAAACGTGAGAATGATGTGATTGTGGAATAAGTCTGAGAGAACAAGGCATCCCCCTTCCCTCCAAGTATCAAACGGTCCTGCCTTCAAGGCCGTGGAAAATTCCAGATTGAAATGTATCGGGGTGTACGGCGATGGAAAGGAGGTCCACCCCTGGCCCCGAGTGACCTCGTCCCATACCCTGGGAGTAGTCCGGGTGGAAGTGCTAAGATACGCATTGGTAGGTCTGTCCTTTTTGGGTTTCCACAGGACGTCCCAGATTGTCCTGCCCACAATGGCGCGGTCCATGTGGAGCCAGTGTTTGTCCAGTTCCCTCCAGGACCATTCTGCCACCACTCGCAACTGGGCCGCCTTGTAGTATAGCCCAAAATCTGGGAGTGCTGCGCCCCCCTCAGCCCTTGGCCGCCTTAATACATGGAAGGGTAAACGCGGTCTACCGTTTTGCCAAATATAGCGTATGATCATGGAGCGGTCGACAGGTATGAACTCTTTTTCTAGGTCGATCGGGAGCGCTTGGAAGAGATATAACAGTTTGGGGAGGACGGTCATTTTGATTGCATGTATTCGACCCAACCAGGATACGAACAGTGGTTTCCAATGTTTAAGATCCTGTTGCACTTGTGTTAGTAAGGGCGGGAAATTCGCCTTAAAAAGACCCTTTAGTCTGGGGGTGATCTGGATCCCTAGATATAAAAGCTTATGTTTGGCCCATGTGAACGGAGTCTCCCCCTGCACAAGTAACTTTTCTCTGTCCGATAATGTTAAGTCTAACACAGATGATTTCGCCAAGTTAACCCGGAAGCCCGCAACAACTTCAAAGTTCTTCAGCTCCTCCTGTAGTGCTCGTAGTGAGGTTCTGGGTGAAGTGAGAGTCAGCAGGACGTCATCCGCAAATAACGATACCTTGTGTTCTTCCCCCCGAATCTAATCCCCTGGATGTCTGGGGATGCTCGTAACCGAATCGCCAGCGGTTCGATACTCAGGGCAAACAACATGGGGGATAGCGGACACCCCTGTCGGGTGCCTAGACCTAGCTCGAAGAGGCTCGAGCTCACTCCGTTAACCTGTACTCTTGTGCATGGGCAAGCATAGTTAGCTATGATCATATTGATAAATGTGTCCCCAAAGCCAAAACTCTTCAGAGTGAGGAAAAGAAAGTGCCAATCCACCCTGTCGAAGGCCTTTTCTGCGTCCAATCCCACCAATACAGCTGGGACCCTGAACTTGGACACCTTTTCTATAAGGTGCAGCGTTCTGCGTATATTGTCATGTGTTTGTCTCCCTTTTATGAATTCAGATTGATCAGGGTGGATAATATCTGGCATATGGTTCTCTAAGCAGGATGCCGATATTGCTGAATAGAGTTTAGTGTCCAAGTTCAAGAGGGCAATCGACCTATAAGAGGCGCATTGTTGAGGATCTTTCCCAGGCTTAGGTATTACCGTACTCAGGGCCTCTGCCATAGAGGGTGACACCTTTTGCCCTGTCGCTATTTCATTGAAAAGCACAGTCAGGTGGGAAATCAGTTCCGGCACTTAGGCCTTGTAGAAATGCGCTGTCAGGCCATTAGACCCTGGCGATTTGTGGGGCTTTAGTACCGAAGTTGCTTGTCTCACTTCCTCCTCGGAAATCGGTGCATCTAGATGATCCCTCCAAGTTGCAGAGATCTGGGGAAGTGCAAGCGCGGCCAGATAATTCTTCTGAGCTGTGATGGAAGGGGGGGGGGGTTGCCCTGTAAAGCTCTTGGTAGAAGCCACCAAAAATGTTTGCCTTGCCCATATCGTCATGTTCTGTCACCCCTCCCTCCTTACTTATTCCCCCAATGTACTCCCGCTCCCTTTTTTCCTGCAGTTGTCACGCCAGGTGTGCGCCCACTTTATTTCCCTGTGCATATGTGCTACGGCGCAATCTCAATAAAGTGAATTCTGCTCTATTAGTATAGATGGCGCCGAGTCTCCCTTTTAGAGCACTTACCTGGAGCTTCAAACTCCGCGTGGGGTTCTTTTTAAATTCACAATCTGTTCTTCTCAACGTGGCCTCGAACTCCATCCTTTCCTTTGTTCTCTGTTATTCAGTGCAGAGACCAATGTAATACATTTGCCTCGCACTACAGCTTTGAAAGCATCCCAGTTTTTAGGTTTGACGTGACAGTCGGGTCATTCAACTGGAAAAACTCCTTGATCGCAACCCTCAACTCATCCCTTAACAGTCTGTCCTGGGACAAAGAAACGGGAAAATACCATCTCGTTGGGCCCTGCACCTTCCCCCCCCACTGAAGACTTACAGAGACCGGGCTGTGGTCTGACAGTGTGATGGGAAGAATCTTGGCTTCTTGGATTATACCCTGCATCCCTTGGGAAACAAAGACATAGCCCAACCGAGAATAAGTCTGGTGAACATGTGAGAAATATGTATAATCTTTTGTTTCTGGGTGAAGGGATTTCCAAGCATCCAAAAGACCCAGATCGTGAAATGCATGTTTCAATGTTTTAGGGAAACTTCCTCCCGTGGATCTGTGGGGGTGGGTACTATCCTCTGTCGAGTGCCAAGTAAGATTAAAATCGCCCATTAGAATTATCATTCCTTCGGCAAAACCCACTATTGTATCCAATAGCGAGCTCACAAATGCTGTTTGGCCTGTGTTGGGGACGTAAGCTGAGACAAAGATGACAGCTCTCCCTCTAAGTTTCCCCCTTACCATCACCACCCGTCCCTCCCTGTCTGCCTTTAACCCTTCCGGTTGGAATTTTATATTGTTGTGAAACATCAACGTCACCTGTTGTATTTTGTGCTGGCTGAGGATCTATACACAAGGGAGTAGCTTTTGTGCCGTAGCCTAAATTAATCCTGTCTCTTTAGATGCATCCCCTGGAGAACCACTACATACGTCTATCAAATGGATATCATCTTTCTGGCTCACTGACCTTGCCCGCTTGTTGTCCCCCCTGGTGCATCTCTACCCCCTGTCCCCCATGTCTACGCTTTGGGCGCCTCGTCTCCCCGTCCCCGTCACGCCATCTATTACAGCAAAGGATATCTTCGTTCCCCTTACTCACCCTGCTTCTCCACCACCACCCACTGAAATAAAACACCCCATTAGAAACAATTAAACAAGCAACAAAGAAAATAAACCTGGGTAGCAGGACCACCTGGTAACCCGCTATGGTGTCACTCCAGGTTGCGAGCATAGTGGCTAGGGACTCGGCCCAAGTCCGCCACCCAGCTGTCTCTATAGCAGTTGCAACGTAGCTTTTGTCATATTAAGTAATCGTTTTGTTCGGAGATAACCGGTGAATCATCTTCCTAACGTGAGGTCGATCTGTCTATGCCTCGTACACCTCTCAAGGTTCAGGTCTCGGCGATACCTGTCCGCCAATACCCTAGGATCTTTGTCCTCAGTCCCGTCTGTAGTGGACCCTTACCAGCCTCCTCTCCTTGGGTTAAGTCTTAGTTTGGCGACCCTTGGAGACCGCTTTCCATTGTGGTGCTTTCATCCGTGAAGACTCTCTTGTGGTCGCAGGCCCTGGGGCCCCCTCCTCCTCAGGGCCCGGCAAGCCCAAAATCTCCAGGCCATCCTTGAGCTCTGTGAAATGGCGCTGCTTGTTCTGAAACTCGAAGGCTAACCCAAATGGATAAGTCCAACGATACCTCACACGTTCAGCCCTCAGTTTTTCCGTGAGTATCCGAAATGAATGCCTGCGTTGTAGGGTCACCTGTGCCAGGTCTTGGAACAGTGAGCACGTGAAACCCTGGAAGGAGATCGAATCTTTCTGCCTTGACTCCTGTAGGATCGCTTCTTTGACCCTGAACGAGTGAAGCTTGACTAGAATATCCTGGGTGCGTCTTCTCTCTCCAGGTGCTGCCAGCCCAACCCTGTGCGCTCTTTCTATTTTGATCTTCAGTTGCCTTGGTCTGAGGATCTCCGCAAATATCCCCTCTACAAAGGCCTCAAGGTCGGGCCCCTCCACTCCCTCCTCCAGGTCTCTGATATTGTCTCTCCTTGACCTGTTTTCCAGGTCTTCATTCTTTAAAAGGACCAACTGGAGCTGTGTATGAAGGATCTGCACCTTGTCGTGGGTGTCCGTAACTCTCTTGTCCAATTCTTGCGTTTGCGTCTCCGTCTCCATTAGTCTTGTCCCAATGGAATCCACATCATGTTGAAGTGCCGTCATCTTCTCTGATAGGTCAGCCTTCAGCTGTTCCATAGAGGCCTAGAGGTCGCCTTTTAATTCTGTGCGCAGTTCCGTCTTGAAGTCCTTGAGGGATGCCAACAGGTCCTCCTTGGTCAGTGCCATGCTGGATTCCGCGTTTCCCTGCTCAGGCACTTGTTTCTTCTCCGTAGGTGTAAAAAAATGGGATACTTTGGCTGTGGCCTTTTTTGGTGGCATAGATGCAATCTCCAACATCCGCTGGGAGTTCTCTGACCCCACTGCTTGCCAGGGCACCTGAGCCAGGTGTCTATGCCTTGTAGGGCTTCCTCGCTGGAAACCCTGTTGTGCACCTTTGGGCTTCTCTGGCGTGTGAGAGTGGCAGCTCCACGAGTCAGATGTCCCTGGTGGCGGCCATCTTAAGGTCAGGCATGGGTTAAGTCTCTGGATTCTCCTCGCGTCTGGTCTCCACGCTGCTCCCTCTGTGGTCTTAGGGGACTCCTGCGTGTGACCTCCCCATCATCTGGTGCCTCCCGGGCTGCTTCGAGTGAGGTCTACCCGCTGGGGCGCTTCATCCGCCATTTTCGGGTCAGGCGGCGCAGAGGGGGGAACTTCACTACACCTGTTGCTGCCCCCCTTCCTATTGCTGCGCCTCACTGGCCTTGGGAACTATCGCGGAGTGCACCCCTGCCAATTCGCCTCGTACTCACCCCCTCTGACTCACCCCGGCGCCCCTCCAATAGCTGCAGCCAAGTGTCCTGAGACGCTCGACTCCTAGACCCGCTATAACGCTGTGTGTGCCGATAGGTCCTTCTGCTATCAGCCTACTCACGTTCTTTTGCCACTACGACGTGTTCTCTGCTCCGTCCCAGGCAGCGCCCTGCCCGTCTCGTCCGTCGATTAGTTGCGGCGGCCGCAGGGGGTCGGCGCCATTTTGGAGGTTCCTGCCGCACCAGCAATTTCAGAGTTGTCCTCTGCTTTCTTGTGGGCAAGCCGCTTCTGCCGATAACCCGCGGCTTGCCCGGTACCTACTCCTGTGTTTGTCTGCTACGTTGGGGCTCAACAACCGCTCCCAACAGCAGGCTGGCGGTGGAGCAGGCTCGGATCACGTCCGTCCGGCCATCTTGCTTAGTCACGCCTCTCCCACCCTGACTTTTAGGGCTCAGGGTGAACCTGATAATGAAGCATGCCACTATTAGAGTGGGTGAGGGTTATTTATAAAAAAGGATTCCTTTCCCTTTTTCCCATCTCCTTTGAAGTGGTGTATAGGTGTGGCACATAACAACCTCCTTCTAAAAAGTGTCTCTTCTTACAGAGGAATACCTTAATGTTGACTGCATATTTGTTTAGGGAGGATGTATCCTTTCATCCTTTGACACAATTAAGGATATCCCCCCACCCCCAGGTTTGGCAGGTCTGCCGACCTCCCTTACAGCAGTCCTAAGGAGAGAGGTCTGCTGACACCCGCAGGCGACCATCACTGTGATGACTATCATTCCTAATATGTCACAAACTGTGACCTACCGCAATAATATTCATGAGGTAGGTCGATTTTAGCAATCCACTAGAAATATCAAATTTAAAAATAAAAGTTTAATAGATTGGGAATAATTATTTCATAATTGCAATTCAGAGAAAATCTCAATTTGGAAATCGCTATTCCCAATGTTAGCACATCTGGCCCTATGTTCTTGGGTCTGTGGAAAGGGAATAATTTCACCAATTAGTGACATTTGAGAAAAACAATGTAAAATGTACAATTCTGATCTATTGTCCTTCCTCCCCCCCCACACCAGCATTTTTTACTTATCAAGAAACTTGATTTGAATCACAAGAGACTACTTTAGGTAACGTACTTTAGGTAACAAACATTCACAAAAATAAGAGGTCTGTTCTTGGCAAGGTAATGTGATTGTGCTTTCTTTATTTTTTTATTGCAAGCATATGCCACAAAAATGAAACATACCTGCACCTAAATAACAGTTGTTTTTCAAAAAAGTTCAAACTTGATATACACACATAGAGGGGCTTTTGGCTAGTGAGCTTCAGCAATTGGTCTGTTCAATTATCATTCACCGACTGCTGCATACAGAATGGGGCACTGGGTCAGCCTACAATATGAGGCAATGGGTCTGGCTACTCTACCAATTGTCTCCTTTCAATTTGAGTGAGTGCACCATGTCTTTTCATATTGTTCACATCCACCTGAAACTAGTTCCTTTATCATCAGTGACAAAGCTGGTTCAAAGTGTGCTTTTAAGTTGTTTTTATATATGTTATTAACTTTAAAAACTGCCTCTTTATTGTATTGCACATTGGGATCCCCAGTGTTTTATTTTCTGTCGCCTTTATAAACTTTATGTTATAAAACAGTTGTTCTTAAATGTTTGACTTCTGTGGACCCCCACTTAACCATTCTTGGAATCCTGTCGGTCCCAGTGAATATTATTGGAATATGGTGACCACCACTGAGTCATTATTGGGAGCCTGGGACCCTGGCCTAAGCAATTTCGATGATTTGAACCTCAAAACAGAATTCAAAAATTTAGAAACAAGCATTCATCAAACAAACATATTTATTTAATTCATAAAAAGATATAAAAAAAATAAAAAAAATAAACATTTAGATTTTAATGGGAAGGTTAGAGCTTTTCTACATTCAGTTGAGGCCACCCATCATTCATACTGTATTCCGTTTGATGAACTTGCGTTGTTCTCACAAATCAATTTGAGGATGCCAACTTAATTCTTAGCACCCAAATTCAAATTTCCTCACATTTACAGAATGTTTTAAAACTTTCAGTTTAACATTTTGCTTTTTTATTTATATACACTATGTTTATCTGTTAATATTATTTAATTTTCGAAGCAGTCACGGACCCCGAGTAGGTGCTCTGGACCATAGTGAATTCATCATCATCATTCTTTATTCGGCTCAACTGAACCATAAAAGTACATAAAACCATCAATATAAAACAACAATAAGGTCAAATTCATTAAATATAAATAAGCATTTCATAATTAAGCCTGGGCGTAGCAGGTGTAGTGCCTCTACGCGTATTTCCACGGAGTTTGAAAAAACTCAGTGGAAATATGCTCCCTCCCTCCTCTCAAATTAATCAAAAATTAAAAAAGAAGGCACTTACCTGCGTGGCTGCCTCCTCCTCTGCCTGACCGCTCTTCTTCCTGCTCCTCGCCGTCCTCCTATGAAAAAGCACTATGTTGTGCGCCTCGCGCATGCGCAAGACGCACAACGTAGTGTTTTATCATAGGAGAAGGACGGCGAGGAGCAGGAAGGAGAGCGGTGAGGCAGAGGAGGAGGCAGCCACGCAGGTAAGCGCCTTCTTTTTTAATTTTTTATTAATTTGTGAAGGTGGAGGGGCTGGCTAACTCTGCTCCGCCACGGAGGGGAGTTTTTGCCTAAACTCCGTGTTTGGAACGGAGCGCGGAGTAGGCAAAAATCCACAAACTCCGTTGGCGGATTGGAGTTACCTGCCCGGGGTTATTCATAATATAAAACATGTGTGAACAACAATTTCCACAGACAAGAGGATGATGGTTATATTGTCCCAACAGTGAACTCACTCAACATTAAACCTGTCAACCAAAACCTCGAATCTGGGTCCGCTATGTTAACAGAAATGTTAGGGGCCACTAATAAGATCATATAAATCATTTAAATGTAAGTACCTATTTGGTCTATTAAGAACTAAATCAATTAATCAATCAATCACGTTTTCCCACACAGAAGGCCATAAAAGCCAGATAAAAAACATGTAATCAAGCTACAACTGCCGAAGGATATAATATACAAAATTGATTAAACAGTTTAAAAACATCATTGCAGTTCAAGGGATATAAAAAAGAAAGAAACTATCAATTGAAGTGACTATTTCAGATAAGTTGTTTCCTACGCTTAATTGCACATTAGATAAAATTCTCTACCGTTAAGCAGGTTTCTCATAGAAGACAGTGACTGTACGTAGAACAGAGCTTGATTATAAAGTCTTATTTTAGTTTCTTTAAGTAGTGGTAATAATGTTATGTTGCTTATATCATGATAGAATGTGCAAAACAGCATAAAGTGCATGGTGGATTGTGCAGATAGGCCATCACAAGGACAAACATCCAAACAGGATGCATACCTAACTGGTTCAGTAAAAGCAACCATAAAGTCAATGTACTTAACCTCAGTCTAACCAACAGGGCTCACAGGTAGTTGTCATTTATCCTTATCAGGTACTGCTCCATACCAAGCCCTGAGGCTAAGGGACTGGATAGAGAGACAGAACTTTTAACCCCTTGACCGCGATCGGAATTCCGCTTGTGTGCTGGACATTCCGATCGCGGGTGGGGTCGTGACGAGCTCAGCTCGTCATGCGCACAGCGCTACCGCGCAGCATGACGAGCTGAGCTCGTCATGAGCACGGAAGGGGTTAATGAATTTTAAAACATATGTCCTATTTCTTGTCAATCTCCAAAAGCCATCCTTTAATTTTTGCTTATCAACTGATGAAAGAGACTCAGGGCTGATATAGAATTCTGGTATACCCAAGGACCTACTATTATTCTTCATATACATTAACCATGGTATTCTGGAGGCATACTCTAGCTTCATTAAAAAACAATTTGGATGCGTCTAACCCCATTAACTATCGTCCCATTTCTCGTCTGCCTTTGCCTGCTAAATTAGTCGAGAAACTGATGAACCAACAACTTGTCCAATTCATTCAGGACAACCATTTACTGGACCCTACTCAATTTGGGTTCCATTCAGAACACAGTACCGAGACCGCATTAATCAAAGCCACCAAGGAGATTAGGGGAGTGATGGATAGAGGCGGGTCTGCTGCCCAAATACTCCTCGATTTATCGGCAGTATTTGACACAGTTGGCATTAAGGATTCAGCACTTTCCCTGCTCTCTTCATTTCTGGCAGATAGAACTCAGTCAGTTGCACTGGATCATTTTAAATCAACGCCTTATGTGCTGCCGTGTGGTGGTCCACAGGGTTCCTCCCTCAGCCCGACATCATTTAACATCTATGTGTCGGAATTGGCACCCCTGATTCAACAGTTTGAATTTAGCTTGACATCTTACGCAGAAGACACACAAATTGTGGTTGAGGCTTTTAAAAATGAACCCTCTATCTCACCCCGCTTTCAACAGCGCATGCGGGAAATAAGTACCTGGACGAGCAAACATTGTTTAAAGCTCAACTCAGAGAAAACTGAAATAATGACTTTTGGCAGTCTTTTGCCAACATGGTATGCCACGTGGTGGCCAGTTGAACTAGGGGAAACTCCCAAACCAGTGATCAAAGCAAAAAATGTGGGAATTATATTAGACAATAAACTAACCTATGTGAACCAAATAAACACCACAGTGTCTTCCTCATTTATCATAATGAGGAAAATAAAGAAAATTCTCCCATACCTACCAGCCAACTCCAGGAGAACTGTGGTTACGGCACTTGTGTTATCTAAATTAGATTACTGCAACAGTTTGTACCTAAAAATGCAAGGTCAACATCTAAAAAAGTTACAGATGATACAAAATGCAGCCGCAGGAGTCTTACTGGATCTGCCTAAATATCAATCGGGAAACTGCACTGGCTTCAAGTGGCAAGCCGCATCAAGTTCAAGGCCTTGTGTCCGGCCTATAAAGCTTTAAACAACACAGGACTCGACTTTCTTAAAAATCTTTTCAAATGGTATCATCCTAACAGACTGCTTCGCTCCGTCGAGGCTAATTTCATGACAGTTCCCAGATTTCGAAAAACTAATTGGGGGGGCCACAGTCTGAGTTGTGGAACAGCAAAACTTTGGAACACTCTCTCTCTGCATATTAGATCCTCGCAGTCCTTGTCCTCCTTTAGGAAGTGCCTTAAAACCTGGCTTTTTCAGATCTAGGCTGCGGGTCTCATGGTCTATCCGCTCTGAGCTTTAGCGCCAAGACACCTCAGGGTATTCGTGCGCTCAATAAATTCATTTAACATAACATAACATACAATCCATGATCACCTTGCGATTGAATTCAGTTTCTGGCTTAGTTCAGACAGCCAGCTAGGCACAATATGAGTGGCTGAAGTGTGATGATGTCACAAACATAATCAAGATTAAGTTCAGAATGGCAGATGTATATAGTGATTTATTCTTCTCTATGTCACAAATAACAATAGTAAAATGCATGGTCCAGCTAAAAAGTTAGTTAAAAATATCACTTATAAAAATCAGTAAATACTCTTTTAGAATTTCAATTTTATTTTACACCAAGCTGATGGTGACAATATTTAGGCGCTGTTAAGTTTTCCCTGATAATAAAAAATACTGGTGTGGGGAGTGGACAATAGCTCAGAATTGTAACTTTGTTTCTCAACTGTTTTTCTCAAATTCTCTAATTGGTGAACTTATTACCTTTCCACAGAACCAAGAACATAATGTTTTAACTCACAATCAATGTCAACAAAGGTTGGCACACGTTGTTGATGTCTTAAGTCACAATTTACCTCATGTAAAGCTCTTCAAATTGAAATGTACTTCAGAAGAAATATTTATTTTGACTTCTGGGTACCTGCTATTGATGGAACCCACTCCTAAACAGTGGTTTGAAGTGACTGAAGTCACTAGTCAACAGATTAAATTAATTGTTGCACTGCTGACTTTTGACTCTGACAGTCTGATCTTTTATCCTTTGTTTAGCACAGATTTTGATGCCCACAGATGTTGGGTGAGTTATGATCAGGGCCACTAGAATTATGGGATTGTGTGGCCACAGTGATTTTCGCATAATTGTAGATTTGTCGCATTTGCCTCATAATCCATCATCTGCCGCATTATCTGCAGATTTTAACAACAACAAAATTGTTTCTAGCTCAAACGGTTCAAAAGTTAGTAAAAAAGCAGCAACACATGTTGCTGCACAGTGGAAGGCCCCTTGCAAAGGTTGACTGGTCATCTTTCTGTAGCTTATTGCTATATTTGGGTGTTAAACTGGTACTAAGGGGGTACAACTGATGCTCAGACAGTGTTAACGAGCCTAAAAATGGCAAAATAATGAAGTAAAACTATCACAAAATGTGTTGTATAATGCTGCATAATTTGTGTTTTCTTGCCACATAATTTACTCACCGCTGCCACATAATTGGGCCCTCTCCTGCTGCATAATTCCAGTGCCCCTGGTTATGATTTATATTTGTACTTTCAAAACACAAAGAAATGTTAGCTTCCATAATTGTATTGCCACTTGTTAAACCAGCAGTGGTATATAGTCAACTCTTGGGCCTCACTTGGGAAGGGGGGGTGGGAAGCAAATGTGACCATCCATCCACCAAAAGTGCACTGCTGTGTTTGCATGACGTTAATAGTTATCTCTGCCCTGAGACCCCAGGGCTTGGGAAAAAAGTGTTTGTGTAAATTGTGATGGCAGATTACATGATTTATTTATTTGGGGTATTATTTATCATAGATGCACATGCTATTACAGCTATCTTACCTCTATTTCCTCTTTGTATTTTAAAAGAGGGGCTTCCATGATGTTCTTTAGTTTGAAAGTTTCACTCTCTACATCAAAGCTATGTCTGGTGACATCTGTAATATGCTTCCAGTGTCGATCCATCATTGATTTATTTGACATGAGCTCCAGCAGGGGGCAACACTCATTGAAGTCATCAATAGTTTTCTTCAGGTCAAGGAAAGCTTGCCATTCCTTCAGTGCACGAGGAAGCTTACGGCACCTAGTGGTGAAGTACATATGCAGGTAAAGGGATTTAATTATTTTTAAAAAAAAGCATTTTAATGGTCTGAAGACATGGCAAATGTTGTTCACTCAAAAGGTCTTACTTCCTTTTAAGAACTTCAAACACATATACATTAGAAAGAGGGCATAGTCTAAAAACCGACAACACACTGGCATAAATGAGAGAAGGAAATCATGGTACTGGAATTTAGGTATCACTACAGCTATCTGACAATTCCTCATGTCTGTAAAGCAATGGGGTAACCCAGTATCCCTCAGAACCTGGGCCTATGCATTATAAACAACAAAAGATAAAATGTAGGATCCTACAACACATCAGCAGGATCAGATGTCATACTCAAGGGGCGCCCCTAGTCGACCATTTTGTCAATTCCTCACATCACCCTGATAGCCTCAGATGGACTGTACTGGAGAAAGTACAACTGCACCCCAGGGGAGGGGATTTGACAGCCTCTCTCAATCTCAGGAAATGTAATTGGATCCACTTATTGAACACGGTGTCACTTGGCTTAAATGAAATTGAGGAGACACACAAACAGATGGGTCAACTTAGGACCAGATGACACATGGTAGTTTGGCCTCAGTTTTAGAACAAGTGGGTGGACATCCACAGTTATTAGGACAACACATCACATGCTTTCCTTGCACCCAGCGGGGCATATCCCTTATACAGAAGGATCACATTCTTAGGAACCTGGTATTAATCCAGGAATGGTCCTAAAAGACGCATTCCTCGGGTTCTCTGCAATCTTGTACATACAACTATATTTAACAATTCCTGTTGATGTTATCCATGTGACTTCTGTATGTTCACTAATGTGTCTCTATTTCCAAAAACATTTACCACCATTTGACACTATCAGTATAATTGAATTTTAACTGTTTGTATTCATTTACCTACAAAAATGCACATACGCCTTTGATATTGTCCAGTTAGAATTGTTCCAACATGTGGTAATTTTTTAACAACGATGGGCAACTGTGATTTATATGGGTAGCCAAACACTTTTGACACAGTTCTCAATTTCACGCGATGTAATTCAACTTTTCACGCGATATATTTTAAAAGCTTCTACCCAACATTTGAATCTGTATCTTCCTAGGACATTTAAAACATAACATTGCACCCTACATCACGAGGGTATCCCCATATCGCAACCGGGAATTCTGTTTTCCATTGCTCTCCCGTTTCCCTGCCGGTCTGAGCTGCTGCATGCTAACGTGCACGCTCTTTCGATCGTGCAGCGCTCTATTTAACCTCGAACGTCTCCGCGATTGTCCGCATAGATTTCCGAATACTGCAGCCGTCCAGATTTCATCAGGTACGTGCACGCGAGCATTTCTGCCCAACTTAGTTTTATCCTTGTTCCCTTTTCCCGTACTCCTAGACTAAGAGTGGGGTCTTTTTCTCTTCTTGTAGAGCGTAAATGATGCCTTGAAATCTACAAGACACGCCGCGCATGGCATTAATTGCCAAGCCTTAACGTGACTCTTTCAACCACAAACTGACTTCCAGGTACAATTTTTTCCCCAGTTCCGTTTCGTTTTACCAACATTGATCTCCACTATGATCCATATATTTAGGATTAATTTCATCTCTTTACAGCCAATGCTCCACAACTGTCCTTCGCAGTCCGATGCTCCACAATCCTCCGGACTGCTATTCAACCAATTGACTGAATTAACATTCTGTATGATTTTTGATCAATCTCCTGCTCAGGTATGCTTGACCTTCTAACATACCTTGTCCAATTGAACCGAGGGAGGGCTGACAATGTTACCATTACTAACACCGTTCCCCCTTCATGATTTTAGATACCTGACACAGTCCACCATTGACGTACAGTTGGATTACACCTCTGGCGTTTTTTACCCCAAAGCCCTTTGGGGCTTGCCTCATTCGCTTCCTTCAATTTTCGGAGACCCGGTGAGTGAGTTGCACATAGCCCATGCAATGGCATGTTCTCTCTCACGATATGAACACATACTTATCCAGAATTCTTTCTGCAGGCTGTCCCACACATCACCTTGTCCTGAAGAAGACCCGTCTTTGACATCCTTAACTCAAGCTGTTTGTCAGGGTCGAAACGTCGACGGTTTTTGTCCATCCATGCTCCAATAGGCCCACTAGCGCACAAATCTATATAATTTAATTATTAAGCTAGCGTCATTGTTTTCTGAATTGGAAATTGGAGCGTGTTTTCTAAAAGTCGCTCGTTGTAAATATATGTACAGTATTATGTCACCTTTGTGTTTGTGTGTAATACACAAATTTCGTCACTTTGTCACCACACTCACTATGTCACTTCAACCACTCTCACATGCTCGATTTTATTAATTGAATTATCGGACAGCCTTCCTTCCTTTGTTTGTCGTGGTAATTCTTGACCTTGTCAAAATATAAAGTAAAAAAATTATTTTCTTTGTGAATAACATTCATTGTTGGTTCCTTTGTGTGTGTTCAATTGTCATGTGTACTCAAAAATTCTAATACTGCAAAGAAATTGCTTGGCCCGACAGAACCAATTGTTGTTTATAATTCCTCATGTCAGCACACACACACACACACACATACAGAAAGGGGCTTTGTATGAGACACCTTCAGCCTTTGGCTTGTTAAGGTGAGTCTCAACCAGGCATTGGTTGACTAGCCTGTCCATCAAGTTTTGGAAACAGCTCTAGCATATCGCAAATGTTTACATTCTTTCCAATACAAAGAACGTAGTCAAAGCTGGCCACCTCCTTCCCAATCCCCACCCCTAAAACGGCCAGAAGCAACACCCTCAAGAGTGGCTCCCAATGTGATAAGCTGCTCTTACAAAGGAAAATAAAAATATGGGCAAAATTAAAATTGAAACAAATTGGAATGACTGATCAGTAGATGGATCTCGCAATGCCTCTTACAGCGTTGCATCAATAATAAACACAGGAACTCCTGATACTGCTTGATGTTTTTGTCCCCAGTGGCAAAGTCAATGTGGAATAGTTGCACACTATAATGGAATCCTAAAAGAGCAAGCAACTGGACTTGGGGCAGTGCATTGAATTTGAACAGTATAGGTCAGTGATTGTTAAACTTTTGATTTTTGTGGACCCCCACTTAATCGTTACTGAAATCCGGAGACCCCCACTAGTTTATTATTGGAATCCAGGAAGCCCAGCTTAAGCAATTTAGTTGATTTGAACCTCAAAACAACACACAAAAATACACAAATGATTAAGTATTTTGTTTAATTCAGAAACAAATATAAAAGAAACAAACTTTTGATTTTAATGGGAAGATCAGGGGTTTTCTAAAAATCAACTTAGGCCACTCATTGGCTATACTATATTCGGTTTCATGCATTTGCACTGCTCTCACGAATAAATCTGAGGACACCAACCATATTGTTAGCCTCCAGATTTAAATTTCCTAACATTTATGAACGTTTTAAAATATTCTATATTACATTTTGCTTCTTTATTTATATACATTTTATTATTTTGTTACTATTATTTAATTTTCTAAGCAGTCCTGGGCCCCCAGAGTAGGCGTTGTTATAGGTAACAGTCATGATTTCTCTTGCAGTGCACATTGTATTGCAGTACTTTATTGGCAGAGCACTACATTTAATGGCACTGAAAGAAAGGTGCTCAAATAGTCCGTGGGAGATTAATGAATATTCCATGTGCAGAAAAATTTGACTGAAAACAAAACTAAAATACCGCACTAATGTGTATGACGATGGTTCCCACGCACTTTATCTAGAAACAGGGACTGGCAAAGCCAATTAAGAAGGTGATTTGGGGCGTGACTTGGGAAGCCATCATGGCGGATGCCATTTGAAGCGGCTCCGTCTCGCCAAGCTAAATAATCCGACATCATCCGCTATAATCACCCATGGGGCGGACTGTGCAGCGGACGGAGGGACCCCTGTGGACATGCTGAGGCCGAAGGAGGGCTGCCCTGGAGCCTTGAGGCTGGGTTATTAAGCAAGGTCGCCCGGGCCTGGCTTTTCGGGGCTTGCGACGTCTGGCGCCAGCTAGCAACTCAGAGCCGGGTGCGCGATGGGCCGGGCTTAGAGACGGCTCCTGAAGCGGCCCCCCTCTCTGCCTGGAAGGGGCAGTGAGGCACGGAGGACTTGGCGAACTGCTGGGCCGGAACCGGCATTGCGGCGGGGATCAGACGCGTGGACCTAGCAGCCTCTGCCATCTGTTGCGGCGGGTTTGGGACGGTCGGCCCATCGCCACAAGTCTCCCCAGGAGGCGCCGGTGACGAACCCTGCCGCTGTGAGGCTGAGCGGGTGCCCCATGTGACTGTGGCAGGACGCCCGCCGCCAGATTCCAGTGCAGAACTGAGGCCCCAGACCTCATAAGGTAGACCTGCTGTGCGGGACCACTCGTCGCCCCCAGGGGGTGTGCCAAGCCGGTGGTCAAGGAAGGCCCCATGCATCCAGAGCACAGGCCTGAGCCCGTGCCGCCAGGCCTCGCAGGATCTGAACCAACCAGGGCGGGCCCCGCACCCTTACAATGGTTGGGGGTGTTGGAGCGCTCTTCACCCCTCCTACAGCGCGACACGGGCCCACAGCCTAGACTCGACGAGGCGCCAGAGCTCCGGTTCCCTTGGGCCAGGCTCACAGTGCGGGTCCACCCATCAGCCCCCTAGGTGAGTGCTAGCCCCAGAGGTCATGCTGGTGGGGGCACCGGATGATGCAGCAATACACTGGGGGGGACTTGAGCCGGGCTCACCTGGCCCCACAGGATAAGGCCTGGACCAACTTCACTCTGTGGCAGAGGCCCTACATGGGGAAAAGGTACCGGGGCGCATTCCTCCTGAGGCGCAACATTGGCCGGGGGCCAAGGGACATCTACAAAGGCGATCGTTCTGGGATCTACATCTAGCTGCGCAGCCAGTGTGGTCGATCGGACGATATAGCAGCAGATGAGCTGGGGAGAGCCAAGGGCTGGAGGTCCGGCGGGTGAGATCCCACTAGGGGGTCCGCCTTGCGGCCCGTCCTTGGGCTCCGGAGGGGGCCAGATAGGCTCGGTGCGGCTTGTGGCCTGGGGTGGACTGTGTCTCTGAGGCCTGGCCTGCTGTGATCCATCCCCCAGGGAGGGGGGTGACCTGAAGAAATCCCCCCCCCCATCTGTCCCCCCCCCTCTCCCTTGAAAGGACCGCTTGGCGGACGTGTGGTGCGACGTGGGGGCGGCCCTCAGCCTCTCAACATTATGACTAAGGACAAGACCTCGGGCCCCACCTCTAAACACAGCACTCTGGATCAATATACCACTGCCCCTACTGGGGCTGGTGGCGCCAATGGTGGGAGCCCTGCTCCAGACAACGCAGTCCTGCTCGCCGCCATAACGCAATCCCGTGATATGCTGGATGTCAAGATTGGTGCGGTCGGCGCAGAGGTTTCCTTTCTCCATCAAGACCTCAGGAAGCCAGTGGACCGCATTTCTGAGGCGGAGACCAGAGTGACATCGGTGGAAGATGCGGTTGCAACTCTACAGCAGAAGGTCAACAAGCTCACAGTTGTGACCCAGGAGCTCGCCTCACGGGTGGAGGATGCGGAGGGCAGAGCAAGACGAAACGATCTATGCTTCATTGGCTTCCCAGAGGGAAGCGGAGGCGCCTCGGCGGAGGGCTTCCTGACACAGTGGTTGAGGTCTCTCCTACCAGAGGGCTCCCTTTCTTACTGTTTTGTAGTGGAATGAGCCCACAGAGCACTTATAAGGAAGCCCCCTCCCCCGGGGGACGGCACCATCCTATTATAGCTAAGCTGTTGAACTACATGGATCGGGACGTTATCCTCCAATTTGCCAGGAGTCATAGAGACAATATGTAGCATGACTCTCACATCATCATGATCTTCCCCGACTACACGTGGCTGGTTCAGCAGCAGCACCAATCTTTTGCTGCGGCCAAGCACAGGCTCCGAGAGTTAGATGTTCAATATATGCTTCTGTACCCGGCTGGGATGTGCGTAATTTATATGAATCAATCCATATTTTAAGATACCCCAGAGGCTGTCTTCACATGGGCAGACGGGACAGTGCATATTAGGCCTCATACTCAGCCCCCATTGGAATCTGACTCTTCTCAGGGCACTAGGAGGAATCGGCCGAAGAAATCTACCTCCAAGCGACGGCACAGGTCGAGGTCCAGTTGGCGCTCTCAGACGCAAGGAGACGACTCCTGACTATAATGCACATCCACAGTGAATCCAGATGTGTGTCTCCAGGGGGCCCACGCATGGACTTCGATAGATTGGTCCATCCCCGGAGCTTCATATGGTTTGGCGGACGCAAACAATCACTCCCAGCACACCCTGAGACAATATGTTTGAGGGTATTGGGAAGTTGGGGAACCATTGGTGGGAACCCCCCTGGGTCGCCCGTTGTGGCCCAGGGTTCTGCCCTATCGCGACAGATACTTCATGTTGTCTGAGGTATTGGGGTGGGGGGAGGAGAGTTGTTCAAATTATTGCAAAGTTTATTACAGTTGCGGCACAGGCATAACTACACCGTAAATCTCACACACGCACCCCGCAAATGGCATCCCCCGTGAGGGATAGATGGCTACACATACCACTAATACAGTGCCCGGTGGGCTCAAGATCATGACGTGGAATGTCTGCGGGGTGTTGGATAAAAGCAAACGGGGAGCAGTTCTAAAATAAGCTAAAAGATTTGATGTGGACATACTTCTTCTGCAAGGAACCCACATGTTGGGGACAAAGGCACCCTGCCTAGCCCGATATGGGTTTAATCAGGTTTTTCACTCTGGATTCATCCGGGGGTCGTGAGGTGCAGCGATCCTTATACACTGCAGGGTCCCCTACAGTGTCTCTAAAGTATGGTCCGACCGGGGGGGAGGTATACCTTAATCACAGGCATAATTCATGGGGAGTCCCTGACACTCTGCAGTGTTTACGCTCTACCTCCGCTACGGCAAACTCTGGTGGACAATATTATACAAATATGGGGGGAGCTCCTTGACAGCCTAACAGTGATGGGGGGCGACTGAAATTATATAATGACATCCTCTGACCGATGGCGGGCGGTGGGCCTGGGACGGAACACAGGAGAAACTAGACTGCACGGCCTAGTCTCTATTTTGGGATGGTCGGATGTATGGCGTGCCTATCACCCAGCAGAGCAGGACTTCACTTACCTCTCAGCGGTGCATGGATCCCTCTCTAGAATTGATTACTTTTTCCTTCCAAGGGCGTATAGCCACAGAGTCACAGGAGTTTCCATTCTTCCCAGGGGGCTATCAGATCACTCCCCAGTGACACTAAAGCTACACATAGGGCCCACTCATCCCCCTTCAGGTGGCGTATGTCACCCTGGCACTAGAGTGACCCATCCTACCACGCCACCATGCTGCAAACAATTGCGGATTATGAAGACTCTAACTCGGGCACAATCCCCTCTTGCTTGACACTTTGGGAAGCACTTAAGCCCACATTGCGAGGAGTAGACATTAGCTACCGAGCGGGGGAGAAACGTCGCCATCAGGCACAGGTGGTGTATCTTGAGGCGCGCCAATGTGCTTTAGAGACTGAAGTAAGAGAGAGCACAAGACCCAATGCTACTAGCGATCTCCTTCTTACGCAACAGCAGCTTCATCAGCTGCTTACAAATGAAGCTCAATGCATCTGGCAGGCTACCCAGTCCAGAGTATATCAGTGAGGGGATAAATCCAGCAAAATATTACATCATCTCTGTCAGGTGGCGCAGTCGCCCACACCAGTACTGGTGCTGCGTAACACAGAAGGGTCCCTATGCACTACACCCACCGCAGTCACTCAAGTGTTCGCATCATATTACTCCCCACTTTACACGAAACAGGAAGTCATTGCTCGAGACCAGATCGATGAATTCCTTAGAGACATACCACCTAAATCGCTACCAGATCACATCCGCGAGCAGTTAGAGGAACCAATTACAGTAGAAGAGCTGAATCAGGCATTATCGGGCTTACAACCAGGCAAGGCACCGGGCCCCAACGGCTTCCCGAGTGAATTTTTACGATCTCACATGTCCCTCCTGGGCCCGCACCTCCTTTCGGCGCTCCATGAAGCCCTAGAACAACGCATTCTTCCTCCAGATTGGCGTCATGCCGAAATTGTGGTGTTCCTCAAGTCTGGTCGCCTGCCCCACGAACCCTCCTCATACCGCCCTATTTCGCTCCTAAACTTCAAGCCCAAACTATTAGGTAAAGTCCTGGCAGACCTTTCCCGTACACATATCCATGAGCTTGTCCATCCGGACCAGGCGGGCTTTATGCCACACAGATCCACAACACGACACAACATACGACAGGTGCATAATGCTATTGCGAAGGTCCCAGACCTTGGACGTCCTGCGGCCTTCTTACTCACGACATTGATAAGGCCTTTGACTCCCTCAGCTGGGATTACTTATTTGTCCTCTTGCGAGCACTTAATTTTGGCCCACGTTTTCTTTCATACGTTCGCCTGCTATGCACGGGTCTCTCGGCCTCAGTGTGGGAGTCGGGGACACACTCGGAGCGATTTCTTATCCACTGGGGCACAAGACAGGGGTGCCCACTCTCCCCCTTACTCTTTGCTTTAGCGGTCGAGCCTCTGGCGACATGGGTAAGGCGGGACCCCCTGGTACGGGGCTATGACTGGTCTACAGAAACATCAGACAGAATCGCATTATACGAGGATGACGTCCTGTTCTTGCTTACAGATCCCGGGTTTTCCGGCCCGCGTATCTTGCAAATCTTGCGAGTATTCAGGGAAACTATGGGGCTTAAAACTAATCCGGCGAAGTCAGTTCTATTCCCGGTCTGGGGAGGAGCACATGGTCGACGCAATTAACTCATGCTACGAACAGGTTCCGGTAACTAAGGGTGTTTGTCTCTCTGCGCCCGATCATCTCATGGTCACATAATATTGCCCCGATATTGCCATGACTGAGAGACGAGATCAAAGAGTGGTCACCTCTGCTGCTCTCCTTCAGGGGCGGCTCCTCCACGTGGGCGGAGGAGCGTCATCCCACTGCTTCCTCGCAGTGCGAGAAGCAGAAACATGAAATGGTATTATGAATACCATTTTATGTTCCTGCTTCTCGCACTGCGAGAAAACAGAAGGGTTTGGTTGGGGGCGGGCGGGTGGGCTTTCCTGCTCCAGGCAGGGGAGGAGTGGCTTGCACACTGTTGTGGGTGCTGACTGTTTGGTCGGCCCCAGGGCCGACCAAAGCAGTCATGCACACTCTCCTGTTTTCTCCATGTAGGCTGCATGCAACCTGCATGGAGAAAATGCCTCCCCATAGACGCCTGTGCGGTCGGCGTCTGAGCCAATCACAGCGCTGCCATTGCAGTGATTGGCTCAGGGGAAGGGAGGGAGGCTGCCTGCTTGGCTGCTTCCTGTGTGGAGAGGACGCAGGACGGCACGGGACCAGACCGGAGCGGGCCGTGAAGGTAAGTTAAATTTTTTTTGATAATGTATTTAAAATTACCCCAGCGTGACTCCCTCCCTGCCCGCCCCCCGCCCTACCACCTGCGAGTCATGCCGGCTGCGACTGTTATCCTTATACTGGGGGTCGGCCATCTTCAAGATGGTCCCCCTTCCGCGAATACTACAGACAAAGAAGAAACACCCAAAACTGGCAAATCAGCCCTCGGCAGCCAAAAGACCACAACTCGTCCCTAACTAGAAAGAGCAGTTCTCACTTCTCCACAGAAAAAGATTGTCAATGAAGATGTAAAAGGCAGCGCTTCACCTAATGTGACCATCTCGGTGTGTGTAAGTGCGTGCATATAGCGTTAATAACTTCCCAAAGAAACCATAATTGTTCCTTATACCGGCAAAAATGGCAATGGAGAGGCATCACTGCAGAATGCTGCCGCAAGGGTACTGTGTGGTCTCCCCAAGCACCACCCTACATCAAAGGCCATTAGGGACCTACACTGGCTACCAGTTCGACGAAGAGTGGACTTCAAGGCCCTGTGTGTATTACACAAAGCCTTCTATGGAGGAGGAGCAATTGATATTGGACTCCTCTTTCCTCGATACATGCCAACGCGGGCACTCAGGTCATGCAACTTAGGGTTGGCATGTCTCCCCAGGACAAAAAGAGTCAGATGGGGAGGAAAGGGTTTTTCATTCCAAGCCGCTAAGCTTTGGAATTCCCTTCCTACCCAGATGCGACAGCAATCCAAAAGGATTCTGTTTAGGAAGGTTTTAAAACTTGGCTATTTGATAAATCCTAGAATGGTATGGCCTTCCCACCCCTTTCACACCCCAGCGCCAAGACGCCTCGGCAATAGTGCGCTTAATAAATAATTCAGTCATTAAAAACCCATGCCATTATAATGCGTGCCTCTTTTGTTGAGATTTCAATATGTACTAGTGCCCTCTTGAAACATAAAGTTAACATGACTTTTCAGCAATCTTACAAAAAATACCTTGCAATCTTCATTCTCAAAATAAAACATACTCCACTATTGAAAAACCCCTTCCTTTCTAGCATATTATAAGATCAAAAGGATGCTAAATTGCAGAAAAATGTATCATTTAACTATGAAAAACGTACGTGAAGCATGTTGGACAAAAAAGTGCATCTTTGAACAAAGCAAATAAAAAGAGCCTCACCGGTTCTGAAATTCTAGAAGTTCATTGTTGATTTTTTCAATGTTCACTTCGGACCAAAGAATATCATAATACCCATTTACAGTATCAATAACGTTGTTATATAAGCTGTAGAGCTTTTGCAGAAGGTTGAGTTGTTTCTTTATCTCGAGTAGCTGAGGATATTGGGTAACCTGCAATCCAAAAAGTTCTTCGCCTCCAGTGTAGGTGATGTATTTTCGATAGAGATTATCAAATTGGTTCTAAAAGCAATAAAAAAAATACAAAAAATGCTCAATGTACAATGCAACCAACCAATGTAGCCGTATATACAATGTCTTGCTTCTGGCGAGCGTGTGTGTCAGAGGTACTACGTCGCTGTGGTTTCGCTTTTCTGCCTTTTCTCACAGGCTCACTAGCACTGGCACTAATTATCATTCCCGAACAACGTTCAGCAGTCCAAAACCAGCAATGAGCATAACAGTATTCATATCTGACCCACCGTGCGATACGGATACATTTTTCTGGTCCAGTTCTCAAGCTGAAGCCACGGGCGCTACAGTCATAGGAGCCGAGTTAAAAAAAAAAAAATCCGTATTCATATCAATGCTAATGTAAAACCAGCAGTACCATTTACCTCATTTCTGCACAGCGCCTCCTGCTGCTAGTTCTTCACTGTTGCGTTTTCACGGGCTCTGCTGTCCGGTGAGCCGACTGAAATGCCTTAATTTCCTTTATAGTGTGGTACCTTTCCTTTGGATTGTATGGTACTTAGCTTGGCTGGTTCCTGGATTGCTCTTCGAGTGATCCTCTACTACTGTAAACTTGGTAAACATGACTTTTTTTGCATTTCGATTAACACCTGTTCTGCAAAACAGAACTCTTGGGATGCTTACCTACGAATTGTGCTAAACCTACATATCTAAACCATATCGTTTATTTGATATTTGCACACATTTTAGGTTCTGGATTTAACCCACTATTTCAGGGGTACACCTGACTGTTTAATTCAGCATAGGATTCTTTTTTATGGTATTGCTATCAATATCCTGCACTTTTTCTGTAGAGCTGCGGCAGTGTGACTTTCCTCGACCTTTCTGGGGAACAGCATGCATTCCCGTATCCTTTGCTCCTTGGTTGTTCCTTTAGAAGGCGATTTGGGAATCTGCCTCTGGGGATCCCTGTGCGCCTCATTCCTGACTTTGGTGAAACGATACTACTGCATTGTTCATTTCTGTGTCTACTTAAAATGCAGTGAAAGCAGCTCATGGATTATCTCTTCACTGTGCAGCAATCTTGGTGTTTGATGCCTTGGTTAACTGATAGTATTCCTTGTCTTTAAGCTCTTGTTTAATTTATGAATTTCCTAAGAAATGTGTTCTCATTGGGTATCTTCAAACTATGGGTTGAAGATAAACAGTATGTTTAAAAATATCCACATAACCATACGATTAAAGAGGTTCACAGACACATCTCCACAACAAATATTATACAAGGGGAACTAACCAGGAGAACAGGATGGCACACGCTCAATGAAGCTTTAAGGTCATAGGTTCCAGTCAAATCAAGGGTAGGAGAGATCACATGTCTTTACAATGGAATGATTACTCAGACTTTAAAAATGGGCTGAGGTGGACACTACTCCAGCCGTCCGCGAGATTCCGACCACAAAATACCAATAGCATAATTTTAATAGATGCTACTTTGCTGCGGGACAAATTAAAGTGCTGAATAAGCATGGGGACTCTGCTACCCTCTGTATATGATGAGGGGGTCTTTTCAGGAAACTCTATTGAGTCAACATTACATAGCTTACACTCCATCAGCCAACACATGAAATGTTTCAGGATAAATTAAGAGTTTTGTAGCCGGTGATATATACTGGAGACCTTCCATTCGATTCGAATTGACACCTTCCATGAGAATCAAATTCACACAAAGTAGTAGGATTTATAGATATCTGGTAAGAATAGAATCTAAGCCCAAAACATACCTGAAACATAATCAGCCTATCACTGGCCTCTTGAGGAGCAAGTCCAACCACCATTGGTCCATTCTGTAAAATAAACATTTTCTATATCAAGGAATTATTTCTTTCAGAAAATATGTCAAACATTTGAGCATCTATTGATAATGTAACCACAAAACAGACAAGAAGTTTGAAGGGGCAGGCTACCAGAAATTGTTGCCCGAACATCGTCTGACAAAATAATGTGTTCTAATAATCATTTACAAAAATATCACCCCACTGGTGTAAACAGTACTTAATTTGTAATAAATGTAAGTGCTAGGGCCCTCATCAGCAGGCCATTGCAGCTTACATCAGCCATTGATTGGCCCGTCAGCGCTGCCAATGACAGAACCAACATGTCTACTAACTATCACAATCCTACAAATGTGACAATTCAGACTATTTCAGGCCCCCAAAGCCGTAAGAATGGCTTGGGCAGAAGGTATTAGTCATTTTTAAAGTATACTGAATTAATAAACAACTGCTGTTGTGCCCATCTCTAAAATAGACAGACAGTGCCACCATGAGGCAGACTGTCATAAGTGCAGTTGTTGACAATTAAGTGCCAGTGCTGAGCACCGGCAACCACCGGCTCAAATTAAGCACTGGGCGAAAATAATGTAAAAGAGACATACTATAAGGCAATATTTTTGTGAACGATATGTAGGCCACCATATTTATGTCATAAGATATTTCTGTTAATTATATTCTGACAAACTGTTTCAATGATCTGGCAATGTTTGAAGCAATATCAACATACCTGCTTACTGAATTATGATTTCAATTAATCATGCTATAGTAGTAGTATTTACTTTATTTTAGCTCATTTGAACCATAAAAGGCACACAATAAAACAGTCATAGAAACAGAATGCGAAAATAAAACAGCTTCTCTATAAAAAGTTAATGCATATGACATCAAAATATAATTTCATCAAGTACTGGAGTTATAGGTACACATAGTTGGCAAGAAACATAATTCAATAAAATTAATAAAGATGGATGCACAATCCCCGATTGAATAATACCCGAGTATCATTGAATGAACAATCTATACTAAGAGTTAATGTCTAAAAACAGGGCCCGTATCTGAAAATACTACTCATGATAAATAATATGACAATTAGATAAAACATCCTATTTCAAAGCTTTCAACCTAATGCGCCATATAGAGGACAGATAACTTGAGATTGCTTACACAATACAATCATTTGTGTTAGTTTTACATAATCTAAGCGCAGTATGGTGGTCACAGAAGCCAAGAGATGGACAAAGAGGGATAATCTACAATGAGCGTTGCTTTATATAGGCCTTGCAGAAAAATAGGACATGTTTCTCATTCTCAACAGATTGACAACCTTTGGGACATTTATTAGATGAAATTCCTTTTTTATTCCAAGAACAAGTGTTAGAAGTCAAGGGTAAAATCCTCAATCTGAATTTTGTATAAAGTGCACATGCATTAGGATTAATTATGAAGTTCATATAAGGCTCGAATTCGGGTACACATTTGAACATCAGATAAGAATCTGCAAGGGAGCCCAGCAAGATACTAGATATCTTGGATCCTAACACAAAGTTCTGATAATTTGCTTTCAATTTCTCTCTGGCATTTCTAGGTAAAGCAGTAGGGTGTAACCAAAAATCATTCAAGCCCAGCTTCTTTAGCCATGGTTTTCTGTGAACTGGCCAAGAAATCTTCCTGACTAATTGGCCTTGAGTTAGCTCCCTGATGCAGTCCCTGTAGGGACTCAAATCCTCATTTGTTCACAGCCTAATCCAATATTAGATGAGCCTCAAAGCAGCAATGTCAGAAATAGACCTAAGAATCAAATTGAATCTTAGCGGGAAAGTACGGGCACAAGCGGGAAGTCTCAATAGAGACTTTATAAAGGCGTTTTCAGCTTTTTTGAGAGGAGCCAGATTGCAGTAGCCCCACAGGTCAGCCCCATAGAGGGCTGCTCCATAGGCTTGGCTCTTGTATATCTCAATGTGTGGGAGGGTGGGGGACAGTGTAAGTAGACGAGCTATTAGTAAATCTTAAGATGGACCCAGCCCTTTGCTTTAAGGATAGTATGCTTTGCTCTATCTGGGGCGGCCACTGTGGAAATCGCTTAATATCGCAGCCAGATAATCAAATTCATTGACCCTGCCTAGTGTCACACCCTCCAGTGCTACCTTCCCCTTGATTTTCCTATGGACACCAAATACCATGCATTTGGTTTATTTGCTATCAATCTCTAGTCCATGCTCCTTACAAAAAAGATTATATTTTCCCAAGAGAATAGATATTACCTTTGCAGATTTGGAAAGTAAAAGGGTATCCTCTGTGAAAAGTAGACCCAGTATTTTGTGTCCCGCCATTTTAGGAGAATAATTTTCACAGTTGAAAAGATGGGGGATACAGCCATTTATATATAAAAGGAAAAGAGTAGGAGCCAATATGCACCCTTGTCTAACACTTCTTAGTATGGGGATGTCCTCTGTCAGTTCGCCCGCCAGTCCCCACCTAACCCGTGTGAAGTTCTCCATATACAGAGCTTTAATTAAAGACAATAAACCCCTTGGGACACCTCCCTTATACAAAACCTCCCAAAGCTTAGACCTCGGGACCAGATAAAATGCAGCACGGAAGTCCACAAAGGCAACAAATAAAGACCCTCAGTTGATATCTACAGTCTTCTACTTAATTGATAAAAACTGCATGATCTGATCAATCGTAGTGACATTTTGTCTAAATCCTGCTTGGAGGTGTGATAACACTTGTGTCGAGGAAATCCATTCATAAAGTCTTTTCAAAATCTGTCTGATATAGGCTTTGTGAACATTATCAATAAGGATTATGGGTCTATATTGTCCCGGTGCCTACCTGTCTCCCTTTTTAACTATAGGGATTATTACTGCTCCTTTCCAAGAGCTTGCGATAGGAGCCTCAGCCCTTAGGGTATTACACAAGGAGTTAACATAGGGTCCACAAATCCAGTCTCGGAGCGAAGTAGATCAGCAGAAACTTTGTCCCAAGTACAGCGCCTTCCCTGCCTTATGGGCTTGAATAGCTGCAATAGTTTCTTCTAATGTGAAGGGCTTTATCATGCTATATTTAAAACTGCTTTATTTGTGTATGTGATTTGCTTTTGCTCTTTGGGATGCACTGTAGTCTGTTGACAGAGATTCTGGCACATCATTTATTCGTAGATATGGTTTGCCTAGTCTCACATGTGCAGAACTTTTCTTTTCTTTTATAAACCTTCTACTCTGGTCCACAGCTTCATCCTCCTTACCATTTGCTCTAGCTTCTAGGTCTCCTAATCTCCGATTTCACTTCAGAGCAAAGCCTCCTCCCCTAAGGTACAACCTTTCTAGGTAGTCCTCTCCCAGCTAGCTAGTTTTTTTGCAATCTCAGGTTTAGCTCATCTTCAAACACAGCACAGACATTGTAGGAAGGTTGAGTATTATGTGGTGATGCTGGTTAGGCTTCACCATGCAATACTCTCACAATACCCCAAAGCTGGTCCTTGGATTCACAATAACAAGTCTTTAGCTCAGTCCTTGTAGAGTGGCAAAGAGCAGTGAGGCTTTACTAGAGGAAAATGTGTTAAGCATTTCAGAGTACCAACATGGACGATTAGTAATTGATATGACTCAAAAGAAATCCGACACCAATTCATAAAAACAAAGCTGATTTTTATATAATTTTAGACACCAAAACAAAGTAAATCAGATGAGCATAACCAGAGTTATAGATTTTAGAAGCAATATTAAATCAGTGCAAAACAGTACTGCAAAACATTATCATTGTGGTCAATGGGAAAAAGCGCTAGTGACAATCTGTCACTTGCAGTTCAAGTTGCGTGGTACCCAAGGAGGGAAAGGTGATGATGGTCCCAGGACCAATGCAAAAAGAACAATTGATGGACAGAATGCAGAACAATGTCATACATTCATCCCAGTACAGAGATCTGGGCCTAAATCCATCGTTTTTTTGCTCACCATGCCATTCCAGTTTGGACCCAGCCATATGCAAATCAGTCTTGACCCTGCGCCCAATGGGAACAGTCCAGCCCGAACTGCCAGGCCAGGTCCTCCCTGGACTGGAAACAAGCATCCTAGGACCGGTATCGGGCTTTCAGCGCTCATCAGCCAGGATAGCTTGACTCCAGTGGCATGGAGAGCACGGGACCCACGTCTGGGCATACCCGTCCCACTCAGGGTAACAAATGCAAAAAGAACAATTGATTGACAGAATGCAGAACAATGTCATACATTCACCCCAGTACAGAGATCTGGGCCTAAATCCATCGTTTTTTTGCTCACCATGCCATTCCAGTTTGGACCCAGCTATATGCAAATCAGTCTTGACCCTGCGCCCAATGGGAGCAGTCCAGCGCGAACTGCCAGGCCAGGTCCTCCCTGGACTAGAAACAAGCATCCTAGGACCGGTTTCGGGCTTTCAGCCCTCATCAGCCAGGATAGCTTGACTCCAGTGGCATGGAGAGCACGGGACCCACGTCTGGGCATACCCGTCCTATTCGGGGGTGACAAATGCAAAAGAACAATTGATGGACAGAATGCAGAACAATGTCATACATTCACCCCAGTACAGAGATCTGGGCTTAAATCCATCGTTTTTGCTCACCATGCCATGCTGATGAGGGCTGTTAGCCCGAAACCGGTCCCAGGATGCTTGATTCCGGTCCAGGGAAGACATGGCTTGGCGGTTCGGTCTGGACTGTTCCCATGAGGCACAGGGTCAAGACTGATTTGCATATAGCTGTGTCTGAACTGGGGTGGCAAAGTGAGCTAAAGAATGATGATGGATTCAACCCAGATCTGTGACTGGGGGTAAGTGTTTGAAAAGTTTCAGCACTCCGTCCATCATCTCCTTGTGTTTGCTTTGTTCGCCCTAAGTTGGCAGGGTATGCCCAGACGTGGGTCCCTTGTTCACTTTGCCACTGGATTCAAGCTAGCCTGGCTGATGAGGGCTGTTAGCCTGAAACCGGTCCCAGGATGCTTGATTCCGGTCCAGGGAAGACATGGCTTGGCGGTTCGGTCTGGACTGTTCCCATGAGGCACAGGGTCAAGACTGATTTGCATATAGCTGTGTCTGAACTGGGGTGGCAAAGTGAGCTAAAGAATGATGATGGATTCAACCCAGATCTGTGACTGGGGGTGAGTGTTTGAAAAGTTTCAGCACTCCGTCCATCATCTCCTTGTGTTTGCTTTGTTCGCCCTAAGTTGGCAGGGTATGCCCAGACGTGGGTCCCTTGCTCACTTTGCCACTGGATTCAAGCTAGCCTGGCTGATGAGGGCTGTTAGCCCGAAACCGGTCCTAGGATGCTTGATTCCGGTCCAGGGAAGACATGGCTTGGCGGTTCGGTCTGGACTGTTCCCATGAGGCACAGGGTCAAGACTGATTTGCATATAGCTGTGTCTGAACTGGGGTGGCAAAGTGAGCTAAAGAATGATGATGGATTCAACCCAGATCTGTGACTGGAGGTGAGTGTTTGAAAAGTTTCAGCTCTCCTTGTGTTTGCTTTGTTCGCCCTAAGTTGGCAGGGTATGACCAGACGTGGGTCCCTTGCTCACTTTGCCACTGGATTCAAGCTAGCCTGGCTGATGAGGGCTGTTAGCCCGAAACCGGTCCCAGGATGCTCGATTCCGGTCCAGGGAAGACATGGCTTGGCGGTTCGGTCTGGACTGTTCCCATGAGGCACAGGGTCAAGACTGATTTGCATATAGCTGTGTCTGAACTGGGGTGGCAAAGCGAGCTAAAGAATGATGATGGATTCAACCCAGATCTGTGACTGGGGTGAGTGTTTGAAAAGTTTCAGCACTCCGTCCATCATCTCCTTGTGTTTGCTTTGTTCGCCCTAAGTTGGCAGGGTATGCCCAGACGTGGGTCCCTTGCTCACTTTGCCACTGGATTCAAGCTAGCCTGGCTGATGAGGGCTGTTAGCCCGAAACCGGTCCCAGGATGCTTGATTCCGGTCCAGGGAAGACATGGCTTGGCGGTTCAGTCTGGACTGTTCCCATGAGGCACAGGGTCAAGAATGATTTTTGTGACTGGTACCATAATAGAGCTGCTAACCTCAGGATTGCCCGAGTGCCAGCCCATGTTATTCTATGGACCGTCTATCACTTATAGTGTCCTTTGATGGTAAAGGCCTCTATAGGGACATGTTAGCTTGCACTTAGATGTCCTCACCTGTAATATAATGCACCCTACATCCTGGGCTCAGGAGGCATTCCTTAGGGGTGACTGGCATATATTAAGGACAGCGCATTGACTTTGCTACCCATGGTGAGGGCAAAGTTGAGTTCGAGCAGTCTGCACCGCTCCTGCAGTCTGCAATGGCAAACCTGCTGTCAGTAGTTTACTTGGGTCACTCAGGGTGGCAAACACAGTGCTTCAGGTCCTGGTGACCCCTTTAACACCAATGCCCTGGGTACTACTGGTACAATATACTAGGGACTTATAAGGGGGTTAACGTCCTTTGCCAATTGGGGTTACCAATCCACACATATCAGTTTTAGGGAGAGAGCACTGGCACTGAGGCCTGGCCAGCAGTCTCTAGTGCACGTTCGGAGTCTTAACCATCAGCAGTGGAGCAAAACATGTGTTTTGGGGGGGTGTGACCATACAAAAAGGGCACTTTACTACAGCTATCTAATGAGCATTGAAATCTCCATGACCTTGGTCTAGTTCCAGAGATTACGTGATAGACGATGAGTAAGTGATTCAGAGGCGTCAATCAGGTAGTCAATATTTCTTGAGGGAAGACCCTCCCAATTAAAAGAATGTGTTTGTGTATTTTTTAAAAGCTCTGCACGCTATATATATATATATATATATATATATATATATATATATATATATATATATATATATATATAGTTTTGGAGTTTTATATAGCGTGAACTCAACCCGAAGTTATCAGAGCACTTTACACGAGCACCAGTTGCGTTACAGACGGATACATTCATTTTGTTAGGCATGGGTAAATTAAGTGATTTGCCCAGAATCACAGGATGTTGAGCTTCCCTGCCGAGACTCGAACCCGGTTCCCCAGCTTCAAGGTCGACCGTTCTAGCCGTTAGACCACATCCTCTCCCTTACCTTTAAGAGAGTATGATACAGATGCCTATAGCTACCAGTTCTGTACGGTTCTTTTTCAAAGCAACGGATAGATATATCTGTGGGCACGTGTTGAGGTTTTGTGCATTTATATTTTTGTGCATCCTGAACAACGTGTAGAAAGTAGTTACACATTTGATCACAGATGTACACAATGGTATAGTACTGCTGTCTTTGAAACAAATTCTCTATGATGTCTAGAAGTGTATTTTTCGGACCCTTGTTAGCTAGGCCTTAATTTAGCCCTAATCACCATATTTTTCAACATGAAAATCACCCTAGTCACTCTTGTTTTCCCCCTGCATCTCTCCCTGGATGTCGTTTTTGCCTCACACATTCAAGTAAAACATTGTTTATTTCCACTGTCATTGTTCATGTTGTATTCGATAAACAATCCCCGGCTCAGTCACAAAAACGCAACTATTTCTTCAAGGTCTCTCTTCTAGATCACTGTGCCCTAGTCATTCATATAACATACTTTTGTATATGTATCTAGTTTGTTCTACCATCTCCGGATGACATTAGCATATAAAGGAGCAGAATAATAATTCATTTAGAGGGATAGTGCTTGGGTGCTATGGCAATATGACGTTTTATAAGTCTGTGCTCTGATATGCTGATGAAATATTTGCTCACACCACAGTGTCTGCAGTTCTTTTAATTTCATATACTAAAATAATGTATAAAACCCTCGATTTTTGGTGGTGAGCCAGAGAATTTCCCGTTCTACTAGGGATGCTGTCTGTTTCTCTCCCGATTTTGCTGCCCACTTGGTACCTAGACTAATTTTGATTTTGCATTTATCTGTATTGCCCTATTCACAGAGAGCCTTAATGTATTTGACTCTGTACTGCTTTACTTATGAATATTTGTAATAAAGCCCTTTAACTATTCCGCTGATCTAGCACTCATTTATTAAGTGGGCCCTTTTACTTAATTTACTGTATTTTCTGATATTTTGATGTATTGGGAGGTGCCGCAACACAGTGACACATTGTCTCATGAAACTGAGGTTTACTACCATGTCCTATTCATCAATTTGTGGACATTTTTAAGGTAAATTTTGGAGTGTCAAGATTGCGAGGTCTCCTGCGCCCACACACCTTATACAAATAAGTACTAGGGTCACTGAGTAGGAAGCAGGAAAGTGATATATTATCCAAAAATGTCACTGCAGGTGGATCTCTATTCAGAGGTTGCATGGCTTTTAGCAGTTCATGGTGCAATAAACTAAAGATGATTCTGCTAGCCTCTGTTAAAGAGAAAAAGCATTTGCAAAGACAAAAGTCCTTACTTTTTGGACCTACTGACTTTGCCAATGCTGTTGCTGATCCTGGGCAAAGAAGAAAACAGGGCACAATAACATACCAATGCTGGTGGCCACGTTATCTCGTAAAAGCATGCATGCATGATGACATATGTGCGCATGCATGATGACATATGTGCCTGTCTATAAAATGACTGGGTGCCATTATTTTCAGTTACTAATCCAAGTGGATGGGGAAATACAAAAAATGAAATTTGACTAACGCAAAAACGATTTTTCTAAGGTGGACCTGACAAAAAAAAATGTATATTAAAGAAATGGGCCAGGGGTCTGGGGGGCAATGGAAGAGTATATGGTGGGCAAAGGGAGCAATACAGGTGCCTGAGGCCGGGCCAGAGGAGGACCAAAATAATAAAGCCAGCGCGGGGGGAAAAAAGTCATCGACTAGCTTGGGGGGAGGGATGATGGATCAACACAGAACATGAGAGGGGCAAGAGGGACGTTTGGTGGAGGTACGCAGCACATGGGGGAGAGAGCTAGAAAACACATGTACTCCAATAGACTGCTGAGAGGAAAATAATAAAGTAGTTCCTTAAATGTGAGCTGTGAGTAGATACAAGTCATCCGATCAAAAGGGTAGTAAAGAGGCTAAGTTCCAAAGGAGAGACAAACAGAAGGGGGAGGGACAAACACAAGATGAACAAGGAAAGCCATTGAAAAATGCAAGCAAATCAGGGTGTCAACAAGGGAAACCAATGATAAGCAACGGGTTGGACCAAAACTGTAGGAACCTGGCTCTGTATATACTTAACCTAAGCCAGGGCGGAGTTCCACTATGCGGAACTCCGTGAAGTGCAAAGAAAACTCTGCCGCGCTACGTGGAGCTCCGCAAGCAGCGGAGTTTCTTTAGATAAATGCTGTTCGCAATGATTTTATGTGCCAGGTGCTTGTCCGCACTGTGCAATCATCGCAAATGGCACCATGCACAGCGCAAGTGGGCGCTGCTTCCTTTCTGCCGCTCAAGTAGATTTTTACTCGGGCTGCAGCTTTCGCAACGCAAATGGACGGTTTCTCAACTCGAGCAGTCTCGAGCATACGCGACCACTCGCAATGAGAAATCTGACCGCCCGCGTTGAGAAATCTCGCCGGGAGGTTGATTTTCCATGCTCGCGCTCGCCAACTTGATGTTGACGATCGTGAACGAGGAAAAATCTCACCAGGAGGTGGATTTTTCTTGCTCACGCTCGCCAACTTGACGTTGATGAACGCGAGCAAGGGAAAAAACTCTGCAGCGCGGAGCGAAGTTTTTTAGAACTCCGCGAGCACCGGGTAACACGGAGTGCGGAAAACTCCACAAACTACGCAAGCGGATCAGAGTTCACCATCCAGACTTAAATATACCAAAGTAAGGTATAGTGTGCACAGAGTCCAGGGAGTCCCCAGAGGTATAGCAGAGGCTAAATTAGGCAAATACTAACAGCTCTCTTTGTGGTAGTGTGGGCGAGTAGTTAGGCTTATCCAGAGGGTGTGTTAAGCATTTATTGTATTCACTCAATCAAGACTGATGCACACACTCAGAGACTGAATGCAGACCAATTGTGAAAGTATAAAAAAAGGTATACTTGTTTTTTAATTCTAGAACCAAGCAGGACTTGGTACAGGTAGGTAAAATATACTTGGAATGCAGGATTTCACAATGAAATACAGTTATGATTGAAATTTGCAATAGTTACAGATTGCTATTGATTCAGAAAGCATTTTGCATTATACAATAATTACATTCAGAATACTTTTTAGTTACTTTTGGATTACTTTGAGTACTGGGAGTGGTATGCCTAGATACTACCCTTAAGGATCTCACAATAAACGGTAAGTAAAACTTTATATACTTTGCAGTTTAATTCTCTTTTCTCCATACAAACACCACTTCAACACTTAGAACATTTTAGGCCCAAAATCTCATAACATGGGTTCCTATGGGAGAAAAAGTGTTAGCGGTTTCTCAGTTAAGTACACGACTTACGAGTGGGAGTTTTTTGGGGTTAAGACCAAGGTTCCCCAAGGTCTAGATGGGCACTGGAGTGGCACCACCAGCGGCACTGGGGCGGCCGGGTGCAGAGTGCAGGGGCCCAATGTTAGCCAATGAGGCTAAGGGCGTCTTCGGTTAGGGACTGCTTACGAGGAGGCCACTCGGGTGTGGGGGCAAAGCTCCTGGGGTTAAGGTCAACATTGCAGGGGCCAACAATCAGCACAGGAGCTGCACCACCAGCGGCACTGGGGCGGCCGGTTGCAGGGTGCCAAAAAGACGTCGGGGATCCTGTGCTTTTCAGTGGAGATCTTCGGTTCGGTGAAGTTGCTGCAGGCTCGGGCAGAGAGGCTTCCTGAAAGCGGCCACCGGCTGGAGAGGTAAGTTGGGATCTTGGGGGATGCCTGAAAGCGGCCACCGGCTGGAGAGGTAAGTTGGGATCTTGGGGGATGCCTGGACACCATCGGTTGGGCCACCCAAGGCCGTGGGGCGTCAGGTGCAGGGGTGTCTTCTGGCGTCGGGTTTTCTTACCAGCTCCAGTTGCGGTCGGGGGGACACTTCAGGTTGAGGCTGCAGGCGTCTTCTTAAAGCTGGAGGGAGGTCGGGGATCACCAGATCCCAGGTCAGGATCGCTGGGGAGACCTCATCGTGGTGTTAGGCCACTCGAACTCAGGCCGTCGGGTGCATAATCGCGGAGTCACCTGAATCCAGATTCTTGTCTTGGAGTCTTTCTTGAGCAAATTGAGTGCTTACAGGAGACAGAGTCTGTAAGGTGAGTGCAGGGCAGGCCCTCTGGTGGGTTGCTGGCTGCTGTACACGCTGGTTTCTTCGCTGTAGGCAGGTCGGAGTCGGGACAGGCCGGTAGGGCTGGGTCCAAAGCAGTAAGTGTCCTCTTCTTCCTGGGTTAGCACAGCTCTTCGGTCCTTCTTCTTTCTTCCTCAAACCTGAAGAGGCACGGTTCAGGGTTGCCCCTAAATACTAAATTTAGGTGCGTTAAAGGGGTGTGCAGGTCGGGACTGAGAAGTGTGCTTCACCTCGCCTCCCCCATCTGAGGGGTGGGGTTGGCAAAGGTGGGCACACCTCTCTTCCTAGCTTGGTTTTCCTGCCCAAGGAGGGGGCCAGAACCAGTGGGAGCCAGTTGCTGGGAGCAGTAAAAAGGCAGGGACAGCTCACAAAGGCGGCCGGCCTTTGAAGCTTCCCCTTCGTGAACCCAGCCCATCTTGAGGGAGGAGGCAACACACCTCTGCCCAGGATGGGCTTTGTTTCTGGACCCAGAGGGCGGAGGCTCTCTACCCAGGGAACCAGAAACCTGCCTGGTGGTGGCAAATGGCGGGATTTTCAGGGGGCATCTCTAAGATGCCCTCTGAGTGCCTCTACATTAAATCTCACACTGGTAGAGGGGTGACTCACCTAGGCCTCAGGCAGTGGATTGTAGGCATGGCAGACAGGGATATGTGCCATGTCGACTCTTGACTGTTCTCTGCACCCAAACACGCAGCCTGCAGTGGCAGTGTGTTGGTGTTAAGGTACATGACTTCTAAGGGTGGCACAATAGATGCTGCAGCCCTTAGAAGCCTTCCCTGGTCATAGTGCCCTTGGAGCCTATGGTACCTTTCCCAAGGGGCTTACCTGTGGCCAGGGATGTGCCAATTGTGGGTACAAAGGTACAGTTTTGGGAAAGAACACAGGTCCTGGAAACCTGATTGGCAGGGACCCAGGGCACATCAAGTCAGGTTGCATCAGATGTCAGGCAAAAACTGGTAGGTAACCATGCAAAAACAGGCACTTTCCTACAAAAACCCACTGTAAGATTTTGCTATAGTCCACCATACGCCTTCGCCTACCGGACAGCTAAAGCAGTCTGTTAGAAATGGGGGTCTCCAGTTGGCAATGGTTTGCACCTTTGTCCAAATAGGGAACCTTGGGGGGGGGGGGGGCCAAGATGGCGGCAGAGTAGGACGTGCCTGCTCGCCTCTCCGCTAAACCGCCTTGGCCTCGCCGTATTTTCAGCGTACAGCACACCGGGAGCAACGTAGACCTTACTCCCCCCGTGCCAAGGGACACCGGAGAGCAGACCCGATCAGAAAGGAGGCTCGGAAGTGCTGCTTGGCCGGTACGGATCACTGACAGAATATAGAATGCCAAAATATCGACCTGCCAAAATATCGTGGATAAAATATAGAATGCCAAAATATCGAATTCCTATCTACAAACAGGTAAGTACAAAAATATTGAATCCAAAATATCGTTGTAAATAATATAGGGGCCCATTACGATGGCGGGCGGAAGCACAACCGCCGTGCTGGCGGATGCAAAAAGCACCAGTTACCGCCGGCACGCAGCAGTCCACACGCCCGCCCAATTACGATGCGAAAAGCAGGCCAAACACCGCCGGCAAGCCAGCAACACCGTCCGCCATCAAAGTGCGCCCGTACACGTAGCGGCGCAGCCCAACTGACACACACCGTCCGACGAAACACGTCCCGCCCGGCGCATAAATTACGATGCCGCAAACAAACGGCTCCCACGGCCAAGAGATACCGTACGACAAACCGAAGCGGTAACACGGACGCCGAGCACGGACAACGAAAAGCGGCTCCCCGAGCATGAATCCAGCACTGCAGGCCGTCCCCATGCTCCTGCTGATGCACCACCAAGGACGCAACGTACCGCGGAGACGCAGGTAGGCACACACACAACAAGTGCACGCAAACAGCGCACACAGTGCAAGGGCGGAAAAAGCGGACAACCCCCCACCAGCGCGTGTACACAACACATCCACCATCGCATCCACATATGACACACAGGCCAAATCGTAACATCGCAGAACACATGTGTACACACCACCTGGGACTAGGAACCAACCACCCCGTCACGGCCCCAAAGCGCCGATGACGCCGCCACACATGCGCACAACGCAGAGGCCAACCGCAGCGCCATGCATGCGTCGCACACAGACACAGGGACACAACCAAGCAGCACACACATCAGCCCCACCCCGAACGCACATGACACGTGACAGGCCGGCCACAGACATGTCCCCAACGCCCAATTCACGGACAACACCCAACGCCACACAACCGACGCACACATGTCAGTGAAGACACGCAACAGCAGGACACACCCCAGTGTAACAAACATGGCGTAGCACACAGCGGCGGCAACACCAACTAGGAGAAGCAGGGCTCCTTCGGGAAGAGGAACGCCAGTACCACACAGAAACACCCATACCACCCTGCACATATGAACAAGACATATAAAACGGAACACCAAAGAGCCCGGGGACCGACAACAGGTGGCCCAAGAATAACATCCACACACAAGGCCCAACGCAGAGCGGAAAGGCAGCCTGCCGCCCACACAAGGGAGAGCAGACAGCACTGAATGACCTTCCATTCCAACTCCGAAACCACAGCCCTACGACAGAAGCCGGTGAATACAGCCATTGTCCAAGAATAGACCAACACAGGCATGCCGAGGAGACCGACCACACGGCAGATAGCGCATATCACAGAAGCACACAACGGACGGGGAAGAAAGAAGAAAACACTCCCCCATGTCGGCCACATGCAAGTTAATTGGAAGGAGTCACACAGCACTGACCTTGAACTGTCTGAGAAGCATGTGGGAAGAGGGCCCGTGTCCTCCAAACAAGCCAACAGAACACAAGTCCTGTCTCCCTACGACTACACAGAGCTCACAGCAACCCCGGAGCGTGCACATTGCAGACTGCACACACAGCCGGAGCACGCCACCTCAACGAACCGCTGCGAAATGGCAACCGCAACACACCTACCCAACTACGCCGAACAGCTCAAGCTGTACAAAACCAACCTGTGCCATACATTGGGATGCGATCTCCTGTCCCTGCTGAACGTAAGTTACCGACTGACTTACCGCATCACATTGTTCAGCTGCGTCATGCCCGTCTTCTACTGTCGGAGGTGTCCCTACCAGCATCCCGTCGAGATATGCCTCTCCAACCCGGCATGTCTGAAGGCGGACCTGCTACCACTACTCCTCCCTCTGGACGCACACGACAGGGCCTGCTCTGCCTATGGGGGCATGGCGTATGTGGCCAACATCGCACCCGCACTGAAATGGGACCACTGTGCCTCCACACGACGGATCATCGATAACAGCTACATCGAATGTCACCCAGCATGCCCCATCATGGTCCTCCAAGGGACAACCTACGAACAACACCTTGACAGCCACCATCCGCTTCATTGGCTGGCAAACATGTACACCACCAATGACATGGAAGCCCTGCTGGACGGCATCGCATACCTGACAACCTGTAAATACGTCGGACCACAACGCAGGTTCCCCGAGTGACCTATGATGTCCAACCCCGCACCCATGCTTAGCTTCCGCACGGACTGGCCAGTCACCACCACAACAGCCATACCAAACGACCGGCAACTGTAACCACACCATCAACGACATCGCCATGACATCGGATATGACCGGGACATGCACACTGTTCCCCATCACATCCAGGAACACCGCATGCATCGTGGGAGGCAGTGGCATGGGCTCTGTGTATCGCACCCACATGGACGGAACTGCACGAACAACCAGGACACGACATGGATCCAGCGCCCATGGACACACACACCGCTCAGTGGACATGAATAGGTCGCCTGGAGTCTGTGGGTGCTGCACCCCTCCCACCCCCGCCCCGGGAATCCCATACCAGGACCTTTGCATGGACGACAAGTGCATACAACAACAACACGACCCCAGTGACTGTGACATGTCCAGTAACCACCACAGTGCAACAACAAGTGGCACGCCGCTGCATGCACGCAAGCACATGCCCTGATGTCATCTCACATGCACGCGTGCATGAGGAACAACCGCAGCAAACCTGTCACATGGAACTGAGATGGACTGTGCCCATGATGCCAAGCGGTCTGGTAGGCTACATGTATACCGTCTGTGTCAAAGTCCGCAGCTCCGCAGCTATACGTAAATGTACATTAGCACAGCCTTGGCCAAGCAGATGTCACTCTGAAGCCCACATCCCACATGCAACAGCCAATCACATGTAACCCCACTCCCTATCCCATTTGCAATCATGCTCAGTATATCCTCAACATGTATTCCGCTGCCAGTAGTGTCCACTATACTGCATCACAGAGGACAGAAGACTCAATATAATGTTTGAAACCAAAACTGTCTCCGCTGACTCATTTCACAAGTACGAATGAGAGAGGATGAGAGTATGTGAAGTACACGGCAGTCGTGACATGACCATGTAGTCCACTGGTATTGGATGTCAACGCAAATGAGTAGCACTACTGTGGAAGACACACATGTGTCGTGTGAAGTCGTATGGACGCAGTGCTCAGGTGGGTGGGTGCGACGGGTAGATGCGCACATGCCAAGTTGGAGCACGCCGTGTTGGGAGGGGTCATGAACAGTACACCACCGCTTCCCTGGGCATTGTGAGAGGACACCTGTCGGGGGGAGTGAACACGTGTGTGCATAGCAGCCGGGCACACGTACAAAGCGGTACCAGGCGCACCTCAGCCCACCCTCTGTGGACAAGCTGGATCCTGTTGTGCGCCCGCCATGCCCCTGACAAGGCACACACAGCCCCAGTCGACCAGGTGTAACCCCAACATAGTCAATCCGCACAGGCGATACAGGGCACGGGATGGCAGTGGAGCATGGTGTGTGAGAGGTCTCCTCGCGCTCCTCCTGGTCATATCACGCAGGCAATAGAACCTCAACGTCTAGCATGGCACAAGTCAGATGGAAGTGTAGGGGGACGCACCACAGCACGAGCAGCACTGACGTCACGGGAGGTGGCTCGCACCATCCCATCCATTGCCCATCATACCAACCACGCCACATGCCATTGCGACTAAGTGCAAGCGCGTGCGCCACCACCCCCGAGCCCTCCCCAGAGAGGCCAAAGAGTGAATGTGTGGGCCATCAGCCACAGACGGACGCGGCCTGGCCGCAAGGGCAGCCACAGCCACTGGGTGTCGCAGGTGGCGGATCCGGAAGGCGAAGACTGTGATGCATAGTCCATGCAGGCCGGGTCTCCATTTGGGGCACCACGCAGGTGGACGGCGTCCCGCGACACATCATACCCTGAGACAGCCCACTCGTGCAACTGGACCCACACATACACTCCTTGCCCTCTCTGGTGCGAGCTTGGGGCTGCCTGTGCAAGCGCTAGCCTCGCAGGTGAGCATGCATATTGGGGGAGCGAGGGGAGGACATGAGGGCTGGGGCGAAGATGACTGTATCACTGTCAGTAAGTACAAGGGATGACCCAGATGTGGAAAGGAAGAGACGTGTCCCGTGTGTACTGCAACTAGTCGCCAATCCAACTACCCCCCCATGTCCGGAATGTAAGCCCGCACCTAGGCCCGCCCATCCGCCACATCGAACATACCACCAGCACGACAACCTTCCCATTCGAAACACTGACTGGGGGTGGCGACCAGTGTACAATCATGTGTAGCCTACCCACGCGTACATGTGGGCCCTCCATGATCCATGTCACCTGCGGCAAAGTCATGACATGCGCAATGAGGGAAGTGAGGAGAGCTGTCCGCCCCACGCGCAGAAGGTGCATCAGCTCCACAGACCCAGCAGCGAGTCCAGCAGGGGTCACATGTGCAGGGGCAGCTGTGCCTGGTGTGAAGGCACATGCATATAGACAGCACATCGACCAATGTGTAGTCTGCCCACATCTACAGTCCATCATCATGCGGACATAGGAATTGAACACAGGGCAACACATCTGAGTGGGTGCACCCACCGTGACCAACAATGCGCAATCATCGACGTACCCGCCCTGTGCATGGCCCCCCACCCAACGGAGGCACATCCAGTGCCACCATCCCACACACACAAGCCTTCCACGGAACATGCTGTGTCCAATGGTCAGTACAGAGTCAGCGCCCATGTGGTGGATCCTGAACAGGAGACACATGCACACACATGCCAGCTCCCACTGTGTACGTCTGCCACCTGGCACGTGCAATGTAACCTCTCACCTGTGACGTGTGACTGCAAGCACACAGCCGTCTTGGCATGGGGCTGTCAATGTGGACACCTGTCAATGTTTCGGGAGGTGTGATCCGTACAGTGCTGTACATAGGGTGCAGTGCTGACACCTACTACTGTCTCATATCCCCTCGTGCCACAGGTCCCACTTGTTTTGGCCGCTCAGCCTGTGCCCACATCGTCGTCGTCGTGTGCCATACTCATCCAGCCGCGGAAGCAGTTCCATGCTCAGCAGACATTCATGTTGCCGTGGCGTTGCCGCTTGACGGATATGCAGTCAGTCCCCATCAGCACGCCCCGCAAGTCATTGGGGCCTAGATCCCCATGTGCATGCACATGGCAGTGGTTTGTATCACTAGCCATTGCCATTGGTGGGAGACCTGTGTAAGTGTATTGTGGCCGTGCCGTCCCAGCTTGACAGCTGGGCTGTGGCTCATGTGCTTGCTCAGTCATGTCAGTGATGTGTATGCGAAATTGCTATGTGTCGTGTTGCTTTGACATGTGTCCTCTGCCATTGTCCCTAGGCGGAGACCGAACATTGACCGCCCATACCAATTGCTGGCAGACATGGAGGATACGGAGGTCATTAGGAAGTTTCGGCTGGACAGGCCAACCCTGCATCGACTGTGTGCCATGTTAGAACCCCATCTCCGTCCCCGCAGGGTGTATCCGACTGCTGTCACCCCCACGGCTAAGGTGATGGCCGCCATGCATTTCTTCGCCACTGGGTCATTCCAGCACACAGTGGGCAGTGGAGGAGGGATGTCCCAGCCCATGTTCAGCAAGGTGCTGAGGGATGTACTGGCAGCCATGATGCTGTACCGGAACAGGTACATCCGCTTCCCCAGGGCTCGTGAATTGGCGGCAGTGAAGGGTGCATTCTATGCCCTTGGCAGAATCCCACACGTCGTTGGAGCCATTGACTGCACACATGTCGGCCTTGTTCCACCACAGGCCACTGAGCACCTGTACCGCAACAGGAAGCACACGCACTCCCTGAATGTGCAAGTGGTGTGCCTTGCGGACATGGTGATCACCCACGTGTGTGCAAAGTTCCCAGGCTCGGCCCATGACGCACACATAATGCGCAACAGCATCTTGCCACGACTGATGTCCAATATGCAACAGGATCGTGCCTGTATTGTCGGTGAGTATGTGGAGTGGTGTAGCGTGCTGGCTGTGCGATGCTGTCCCCTGTCCAGTTGGATTAGCAACGGTTCTCTGTGTCCCTCACACCCAGGTGACTCTGCGTATCCGAATGGGGCATGGCTGCTCAGTCCATTGAGGAATCCTCGCACCCCAGCAGACGATCGCTACAATGAGGCACATGGGAGGACCAGACGTGTGGTCGAGCGTACCTTTGGCCTCCTCAAGTCCAGGTTCAGGTGCCTGGACCGCACCGGGGGTGCGCTGGCGTACTCCCCACAGAAGGTGTGCCAGATAGTGGTGGCGTGCTGCATGCTGCACAATCTGGCCATTCGGAAGCAGATCCCCCTCATCGTGGATGACGGAGATCAACCAGGGCCCCAGCCCGCAGACCAGGACAGCTCGAGTGAGGAGGACAGCGGAGAGGAGGAAGCTGGTAATGTGCGGCAGCAGCTCATCGCCCGCTACTTCACTTGACGGTGAGTGTCCATGTACGACGGCTGATGTGGCTGTATCTGTGCAGGTGTGTGTGTGCTGTGTCAGGGTGGCCGTTTGTTCACTGCGTGCTGTGTGTCAACGCTCCATGGCCAGGGTAGTATGCCACTGTTGGTGGCTGTGGCATTGTGCCCTATTGCTCTGTGCGATGTGTGTACATTGCTTGTAGTTGTTGACATGTACTGTGTGATGGGTGTGTGACACACTCATTGAATGTGCTCCTGTTCTGTCTCCCACCCCTAGGTCCCTACAGGCCCTCCGGATTCAAATGCCATGCCACGCATCAGGTGCCTTTCCGCCCAAGGTGGCCGTTGTATTCCGTACAAATAAGACACAGGGCACAAACAGCAGTTAGTGAAAAAGGTGCATTTATTACAAACTGTGACATGTGATTGTGTGTAAGATGATGACAAAAGTGGTGCGTGCAGTGACAATGAGCTGTCGGTCATGGCTGCGTGATGATCAGGGTGTACCCACTGGTTCTATGTCCATAGTCCAACACACACATGCCATCCAGATGGCTGTGTGGAGTGGGATCGTAGTCCAAGTCAATGCAGTGGCTGGTCAAGGAAGGCTGGCGGAAGGCTGGCTGGCTGCCTCACTTGCGACTGGAGCGTGCGAAGTCCTCCCGGGAGATCTGTTTCCTCTTCGGACGGCCCCTTCCACGTTTGCGAGGGGGGTGCCTGCTTGCGACATGCTGGTGGTTGAGGTGTGATCACTGGCTGTGGACGCAGGGGAACTGGACACTGCTGCTCCACCCTGCGCCCCGGCAGGTGGTGGCGGAGGGGGAGCTGCTGTCCCTGGCTGTGACCTCACCGCCACCACCAGCTGTCCCATGAGGTCCACGATTTGGCCCATACGGGCGTCCATGGACCTCAACACCCCCAGCACCTCACGCGTGTCTGAGGCAGACCGGACCCATTGTCCTTGGGCCTCTTCATAGGCCCCAAGGACTCTGGCCATGTGAGGCAGGGCATGGCTCCCAGGGGAGGCTGGCGTTTCCCTGACCCTGCTCCTCCTACCAGTCCTGCTGCCACCGGCCTGCCCACTAGCCACATTGCTCACCACGGTCCTCGCTGTGGCTCCCAGGGTGGATCCAGTCGTCCGGGCCACCACCTGCGCTGGGGCTGGTGCCAGCGGAGACGTGGCGGTGGTGGCGGCGGTGGTGGTCGGTGCGGCGATGGTGGCGGTTGCGGCAGTGGTAGTGGCCACAATGACCGTGGGTGTGGCCGCAACGACAGTGGCAGCAGGGGGCTGTGAATGTTCAGCAGCCCTGGATGATGGGTTGGTGGGTAGGAGGGGTCCTGGGGAGCGGCTGGGCCCTGCCACACCAGATGGGCCTGCTTGGTTGTCCGTGTCCGAAGAGGAGGACAGATCCTCCAGATCCGTGTGTCCTCGTTGGGGGCTTGTAGGCTGGCTGTGCTGGCTGCTGGCTCCATCCCCAGCATCCAGCAGTTCGTCACCTGTGGAGAGAATGAGATTAGTTATTGTGTTGCACCTGGCGAAGTATGTATTTGTCGTCTGACATTGACAGTTCGTGCAATCTCGTACATGGGTTTCCCGGAGGCGTGTGTGTGGCTGTAGCATCTGTAGTTGTGTGTGCTTGGCAATGGGACTGTGTGCTGTGCACATGTGGCATGGGACGGATTGGCCATGCCGATGGGTGTGTTGCTGTGCCCCTACTTATTGTGACTCTGGTGTATGCGGGCTCCTGGCCCATCCTGGGTCTGGTTTGTACTTTGCTTTTGGGGTTCAAATGGAACGCTTAGGAACGCATATGGCAACATGGGGGCCATGCCCCAGATTCGCATTTGGGAGGGAATATGCTTTTGGGGTTCAAATGGAACGCTTAGGAACGCATATGGCAACATGGGGGCCATGCCCCAGATTCGCATTTGGGAGGGAATATGCTTTTGGGGTTCAAATGGAACGCTTTAGGAACGCATATGGCAACATGGGGGCCATGCCCCAGATTCGCATTTGGGAGGGAATATGCTTTTGGGGTTCAAATGGAACGCTTAGGAACGCATATGGCAACATGGGGGCCATGCCCCAGATTCGCATTTGGGAGGGAATATGCTTTTGGGGTTCAAATGGAACGCTTAGGAACGCATATGGCAACATGGGGGCCATGCCCCGGATTCGCATTTGGGAGGGAATATGCTTTTGGGGTACATGCTGTGAGCCATGGGTGCCGAACGTGACATGTGTTGTGGCAGCATGACAGTGCATGGTTTGAGGTGTGTGCATGCTTGACATGGCCTGCATATTTGCTGTCTGTTGTGATTACTGGACATGGCATTGGACGCATCGTTATGAGTGAGTGATGGTTGTGTGCCAGCCAACGTATTGCAGTTGTCCCATCTCCTTGGTGTGCGTGCTGCCCTGTGCCATGTGCATCACTGCAGTGCTCGGGGGGTGTGGCCCATGTTGTGTGTTGTTGCTCACAGTGTGTCGTGCACTTCATTGACTTCTGGCACATGGTTGGTAATGGGCATGTATCTTAGCGTGACTGCTGTATGTGTGGCAGCTGTGCGGATGACATGCCTTTCATGAGACTGGGGCTGACGGATGGGATGGATGGTATGTTGTTTGTGCATGGTGTGTCTGTGTGTTTGATGGGTTCAGTGGTGTTCGTGTGCATTTATGTTGTTCCGCTCTGTTGCGTCTAGTGTTGTTTGTCTTACATAGGCGTAGTTGTGGGGTGTGTGGTTGACAGGCAGTTGGGGCTACATGGACAGGACTTCAATGGTGTTTCGGTTGTGTGTGATGAGTTGCACAGTGGCTGCCGTGTGGTACTATATTCAGTGTGGCTTGTGCATGCAGACGTGGCTCCTTGGGTGTTGCTATGTCTGTGATGGGTCATGTGGGGTGTGAGTCTGTTGTTCATGTCCGTGTGCACATTGTTCACTTGTTCGTGACGGTGGGCGGTGCTGCGTGTTCGTCTGCTACGTGACATGTCCCATGTGTTGGTCGTGTTACGGTCCTCATGCCTCCAGTAATCCGGCCCTGTCCAGTTTCCCACCTGCAAGTTGTTCGTGCGTGCACTGTACTGGATGCCACATGGCTCTAAGCGGGGGGTGCTCCATGTTGCAGGTCTGTGGGGGTGGGAGGGTGTTGTGGGTCGTGGGGGTGGCTGGATACCCACTGACACCGATTGCTGTGGACCGTGATGTCTGCCTTTCGGCTGTCGTTGTGCACTGCGGTGGCTGACACGTGGGTGTGGGGTGTGGGGGATGCTCCTCCTTGCTGTGCTGTGGGACTGGGGCCTGGTGTGTGTTGTACTTGGGCTGTCCACCGTCCCACCCACTGCACTTTGTGTTCCTGCCACTTACCTGTTACTTGTCGGTTGGTGCAGCTGTGGCGGACACATGGGTGTGGTGGGTGCTCGTTGTGGCGCTTCTGGCATATTTGGGGACCTGTTGGTGGTTACGTGGCTGGCTTAGTGTACACATGTCCCCACGCATCTTGCAGTTGTTCGGTTTGGGCTGTGTGTGGTGGTGTCTGTTGCATGTGTGTGTGATGTGTTGTGTATTGTGTGCTGGACATGGGGGTGTTTGTCCCTGGGAGCTGTGGCATGGTGGTAGTGCATGTGAGTACATAGCGGTGTGCTGGTATACATTAGTTTGTACTTACCAGCCTCCACTCCCCCTGCTAATCCGGCGAGGATCTCCGGATGGATTACGACTCGCACCTTCTCCTCCCACGCTTTGAAGGTCTTAAAGAGCGCGGGATTCCCTCCGCCAGTGACGGCAGCCAGCTCTCTGTTTTTGCCCTCCTTCTTCTTGACCAGGCTCTTGACGTCATTCCAACGTTTGTTAATCTCGACTCTGTTCCTGGGCAGGGTCCCGACTGCATTGACCTGGTCTACGATCCGGTTCCACATTCTGTTTCTGGTGGCTAGTGGTGTGTGCTGGACCATGTTCCCATAGATTTGTGGGTACACCTTGATGATCTCGTCGACCATGACCGTCAGCTCCATGGGCGTGAACTTGGGCATCCTTTGTGGTGCCATGGTGTTTGTGGTGCTGGTGCGGTGTGTGTTGTGTAATGTGCAGGGGGTTTGTGGTGCCGGTGTTTGGTGGTGGTGGTGGTGGTGGTGGTGGTGGTGGTGTTTGGTGGTGGTGGTGGTGGTGGTGGTGGTTGTGATGTGTGCGTTTCTGTGGTGTGCTGCTGTCCTTGCTGTGTCACTGTGTCCTCTCCTCTCCTCTCTGGTTTGCAATGTAGCAAGGGGTTGTGGTCTGTGGGAGTGCTGCTTTTGTACTCACCTATGTGGGTGTGTCCTCATGGTCTGTTGTTTTCAGGTGTGTTGTGTCTGGGGTTCTGGCCTTTGTATTTTTTGTTTGTCCGGGGGGTGTTTTCGGGATATGTACTGTGCTTGTGTATTTGTGCGTGCCTTGCTGTGTGGACTTGTTGGCCATGTTGTGTGCTATTGGTTTTGTGTGCGGATGGTTTCTGTGCAGGTACGTGGGCGCCATGGCTTCTGCCGTGTCGATTCTCATCGGCGTTGTTTGCGCTGGCGGGCGGTATATTTGTGGTTTTTCCGCGCTCATGTCGGTGCGATCGTAATTTCACGTGCGGTGTGTCGGCCGTGAGGGCGGGCGGTTTTGTGTTGTCGTGCGTGTTTCCGTCCGTGGCGGGCGGTTTGTCTCCGACTCGGACGTTGGCGGGCGGTATTTTGTGTGCTTTTTCCGCCGATGGCGGTATTCGGTTTGTGTAATCGTAATGGCGTGGTCGGTGTTCAGGCGGTGTGTGCGGGCGGATTTTTGCCGCTTCCATGCCTGGCGGAATTATTTACGCCGGGTATCGTAATGTGCCCCATAGTTTGTTAAAATATCTAATTTTTTAAATGTCTTAAAAGTAATGTAAAATTAATTAAATAATAAATATAATTAACTAAAACATACTTAAAAATACTTAAATAACCTTAAAATTAATAAATAATTAATGTAAGTTATAAAAAAATAAACATACATTTTTATTTTTTAATACATATATATATTAACTTAATATTAATAAAAAATATTCAATATTTTTAGCGTAGGATAGCGGAGGGTAAAATTGACTATTATCACTCCAGAGAGTGCAACAGTAGGGAAAGTGTTGGATAGTGGGAGGGTAAAAATTATTATTCCCACTCCAGTTAGTGCAACAGTAGGGAAAGCGTTGGATAGCAGGAGGGTAAAAATTACTATTCCCACTCCAGTAAGTGCAACAATAGGGAAAGCATTGGATAGCGTAGGGGTAACAATTAATATTCTCACTCCAGAGAGTGCAACAGTAGGGAAAGCGTTGGATAGCGTAGGGGTAAAAATTACTATTCCCACTCCAGTGAGTGCAACAGTAGAGAAAGCATTGGATAGCGTAGGGGTAAAAATTACTATTCCCACTCCAGAGAGTGCAACAGTAAGGAAAGCGTTGGATAGCGGGAGGGTAAAATTACTATTTCCACTCCAGTGAGTGCAACAGTAGGGAAAGCGTTGGATAGCGGGAGGGTAAAATTACTATTCCCACTCCAGTGAGTGCAACAGTAGGGAAAGCGTTGGATAGCAGGAGGGTAAAAATTACTATTCCCACTCCAGTAAGTGCAACAGTAGGGAAAGAATTGGATAGCGTAGGGGTAAAAATTACTATTCCCACTCCAGAGAGTGCAACAGTAGGGAAAGCGTTTGATAGCGTAGGGGTAAAAATTACTATTCCCACTCCAGTGAGTGCAACAGTAGGGAAAGCATTGGATAGCGTAGGGGTAAAAATTACTATTCCCACTCCAGTGAGTGCAACAGTAGGGAAAGTAATGATTTAATATTTAGATAAAAATAAATTAATTATCAATACCAATAAAAATTAATGACAATTAATTACCAATTACAAAATATTTAATAATTAATTAATTATAGATACCAATAAATATTAATTATTAAAAATAATTACCTATTAATAATTAACAACCAATTAATTTTCAATACCAAAAATATAACAATAAAAAAAAATAGCAATTAATATTTAATTAACAATAAATTAATTATCAATACACAAAAATAATTTCATTAATTACTTAATTACAATGAAATTACTTCCACCCTATTACCCTATAAACCCACAACCCACTCCAAATAATAAATTAATACAATTAACATAATTATCAATCAATTAATAAAAATTAATTACCAATTAATAATAATTAATTACCAATTAATAATTAATTACCAATAAATGAATTATCAATACAAATAAATTAAAATAAATATTTACTTAATTACAATTAAAATACTTCCCACCCTATTCCCTATAAACCCACAACCCGCTACAGAACTAAAACGCAAAATTAAATTAAAAATAATTAATAATTCCTAAAAATTAATATTTAATTTACTATAATTAAATTACTTCCCACCCTATTCCCCTATAAACCCACAACCCGCTCCGAATAATAAATTAATACAATTAACATAATTATCAATTTATCAATTAATAAAAATTAATTACCAATTAATAAAAATTAATTACCAATTAATAATTAATTAACAATAAATTAATTATCAATACAAATAAATTAAAATAAATATTTACTTAATTACAATTAAAATACTTCCCACCCTATTCCCCTATAAACCCACAACCCGCTACAAAACTAAAACGCAAAATTAAATTAAAAATAATTAATTCCTAAAAATTAATATTTAATTTACTATAATTAAATTACTTCCCACCCTATTCCCCTATAAACCCACAACCCGCTCCGAATAATAAATTAATACAATTAACATAATTATCAATTTATCAATTAATAAAAATTAATTACCAATTAATAAAAATTAATTACCAATTAATTAATTAACAATAAATTATCAATACAAATAAATTAAAATAAATATTTACTTAATTACAATTAAAATACTTCCCACCCTATTCCCCTATAAACCCACAACCCGCTACAGAACTAAAACGCAAAAATTAAATTAAAAATAATTAATAATTCCTAAAAATTAATATTTAATTTACTATAATTAAATTACTTCCCACCCTATTCCCCTATAAACCCACAACCCGCTACGGAATTAAATTACGCAAAAATTAAATAACATAAAATTCATTATTTATAAAAATTAAACATACATTACAAAAATAATATACACTTTTAACACATATACTAACATAGTAAACACTTAAAAAAAATTCGATATTATTAAAAATTCGATATATTTTAATGCCTATATTATGTACTTCGATATTTTGACAGTCGATATTACTTACCTGCATTTTGATATTTTTAACCACTATATTATGTCCATTCGATATTATGTCCATTCTATATTTTTACTTCGATATTCTGTCCATTCTATATTTTGACTTCGATATTTTGTCTAGTTACCGGCCGGTAGACGAGAGCTGGCGTCTCCCCGAGCGCAGCGCTTCCCGATCTGTGGCGGCGAGTAACAGGCGCCCGAGCTGCTTCGAGCCTAACTGAGATGACCGCGCCTGGTTGGGCTGAGACTGCAGCCAGAGGCTCGCCGTACGCCGCCAGACCGATGGCGGTTGAGAGCACCTGGGAGAGAGACTCAACTGCGAGGCCTGCTATCGGGCGGCCTGTGGGACCCGGGCCGTGAAGCAGGCTGAGAGACCTCCAGAGGCGGCGCAAGGCTGGACCGGGAAGCCCAGACGGAGAAGTGCTGGCTCGGCGGTCGAGGTGCGCAACAAACGAGGCAGAGGCTTGCAGTTGGATTGCCTCCCCTCCCACCTCTCTCCCCCTGCAACGATCGAGAGGCCTGGGCCATGGCAGAGACTATAGCTAGGAGCGGCACCCCTGGGCTGACTGGTCGCTGAGGTAACCCCGCTTTCAGCCACAAGATCGAGGACTGCGAGACCCTGCCTGCTCGGAGACAGCGTGATCCGCAGGGTGGTGGACCCCCAGGTGAGACCTGGGTTCGGGCTGGTGAGGCAGCTGCGCTCCTCCCCCCCTCCTCTGAGACAACGGGGAAAGAGTCCGGGGGCCTTCTCGAGTGGAGAGTCTGAGATAGGGGGGGCCCGGATGCTGGTGATAGAGAGCGGAGGGTCACTTCCCCCCCTTCCCCCCTCCTTCTTTCACTACAACTTGCCCCCTTCAGAGGCACCGCATAGGGGGCTATAAGTTTGAAGGGGTTGGTCGTTGGTGGAGCCCACAATCGCCAGAGCTAGGCCCGGACTGCACTTGACTCTAGAAGGCAAAGTTAAGGCCTGGAGCGGGGAGGGAGGAAGCGGCTGCGTCTAGAGGGCACCCCCCCCCCCAACCTCCCTAATATTGTGTGCGGACATATCTGAGCAGCAAAAGACTTCATTCACTGCCAACGTGTGTGGGGCATCAGCTTCTAACTCGAGGTCGGACCCTGCAACGTGGGGAGCCGAGTCTGGGCCGTGGAGCGGCGAAAACCCCACATCCTACGGACCTGGTCGCAGGGCTGCAATACCTCGCATAGGGTCTAGAAGCGGCGGGTCGCCAGCAGCAACTGGACAGGAGGTGAGGACAGTGCTCATTTTCTGGTCCCGGCTGGGCCTTTGGACGCGCCTTCGGAGCCTAAATGTAGCATAATAATCACCGTGATGGCATCCACCAAAACAAAGAAGGACCGGTCAGTCAAAGACCTTCTCCTTAAGTCTGGCGCTGGGGGCTCTGAGACTCTCAGTTCTTCGGCTGGTAGCCCCGCGGACATGGAAGCAGTGGATGCTGAAAGCCCAGTCACACGCGCCTTCCTAGAGTCCCTATTCGCCTCCCTGAAAGATAACCTCCATACTATGAAAAAGGAGATAACCCAGGAGCTGAGGGAAACACGGAAGGATCTGGACTCTTTGGGTGATAGGGTGGATATGCTTGAGACGCAGGCTACAACAAGGGATGAGGAAATAGAACTGCTCCAACAAGAGGTCATCCGCCTGCAAGATCAACAGGCGGACCTCCAGGCGCATGTGGAGGACCTCGAAAACCGCTCTCGGAGGAACAACATACGGCTTCATTCTGGGGGCCCCGCCGGAACAACGAATTAAGCTGGACAGGACACACCGAGTAGGCCCGAGGAGAGCGGTAAAGGCTCCCCCCCCAGATATACTTACATGCGTCCACGATTTCCATCTTAAAGAAAGGATCCTCTGTGAAGCCCGAGATAAACACCCACTCGAATTTCGTTCAATCAAGCCTCTGCTTTTTCAGGATTTAGCCGCGTCTACCTCACAAAAAAGAAGAGAGTTTGGGCCGATTACCTCCCACCTGCGATCTAAAGACATCTCTTACTCCTGGGGACACACCTTCCGTTTAATCTTTAAATGGGAACGCTCGCTGGTCCAAATTCGCTCTCTGAAGGACGCCAAAAAGCTGCTTGGTCTACCTGATGAAGACCTGAATGTACCTACACCACAAGGTTCTAGACGACGCCCATCAGGAAATGAGGGGTGGAAGAGGATTGGCCGTTACCCGCTCTGCCTCCGACCAGACTCAAACTATTGCAAAAGAGAGGCAACGGTTATCGCTTCCCTGGGAGAAGAGACAGCTACTGCTGACTAGGTGGAGTATGGCCATGCAGATTTGGGGGGGGAGCTGATGCCGAAGCTTGTAATTGAATGCTCTCTGGTTATCATTGCACGAGGCCTGGGCGGTGCGGGGAGGCGGGGCAGTTCCTGCTGACATCTTACGCCTTTCCATGGGGTTGACCACCCAGGACTATAAAAATGTTCGAAGTTTCATGTTTTTATGCATGTGTTTTAGTTTGGGGTTTAGTGGGTTCTTTCCTCCCTATAGTGTAAGCCCTTCCCATCGGGATCACTTTAGCCGGGTGGTTCCTGTTTACCTGATAGGTTTTCACTCAGGAGCAACCATGGTCCATGTCTTGACTACGGTATCATAGATATAGTTGGCAATTCTACATACTTTCCTTATGGCTGCAACCCTTAAAATAATCTCGCTAAACGTTAAAGGTCTTAATAGCCCCATTAAACGACGAGCCCTCCTTTCGTTCCTAGAAAACTCTGGTGCACACATTTGTCTCCTTCAAGAGACACATCTGTTGTCCCGAGATACCTACAGTCTGTGAGCCAGGGCATTCCCTCACCAGCTATCTCATCCCACTCAGCCAAAACAGCGGGTGTCGCCATCTAAGTTTCCACGGGTTTCCAGGGGAAAATAGGCCCCAAACGAGCTGAGATTAAGGGTAGGTTGTTGGCGCACACATTTACCTTAGGCCAGCATGTTTTTACCATCGCCACAATTTATTTCCCGAACTCCGGACAGGAAGAGTTTCTTTACGAAGCAGTAAAAGGGGTAGCCGAATCACCAGATATATCACTGCTCATAGGAGGTGATCTTAATCTTGTCCTTGACCACCATTTAGACATATCGGCCCAGCGCTATGGTCAGACAGGGGCCCTTACAGAGCGAGGGAGACAGATGCTAATGGAGATGGGACTGATGGATATATGGAGATCCCAACACCCGACGTCAAGAGAATACACGTTTTTTCTCCCACCCCCACAAGACATACGCTAGAATCGACTATATATTGACTACTGATACGCTGTCCCAACAAGCCCAGCATGTCGAGATACTTCCCTGCTCTCTGTCGGATCATTCAGCAGTGAGTATATCCCTAGCCCTCTCTTACCCACGTCCCACTTGCCAGTTGTGGAGACTACGGGAGATGATGTTGCAACGCCCATCGGTCGTTCAACGTATTACACAGGCTATAGAAGATAACCTGGCTAACAACGATACGCCGGAAACCCTCATTGCCATAATATGGGATGCGTTGAAGACGGTTATCAGAGGGGAGTTCCTAGCTATATCCGCGCATGATAATAAAATCCTGAGGGAGAAGAGGGGGCAACTCCTAGACGAGGTGGCGGAACTGGAGCAAATACACCAAAGAACTGGTGCTCCCAGAGTCTGGAAACAATTAACAGCAGCGAGGGCCCAACTAGCTGGTCTAGACATGGACAGAGCTGAGCATGTTGCTTTACGGCTGCGGCATGCATTCTAATCCAAAGGCAATAAGTGTGGGAGACTTTTAGCCAAAAAATTGAGGGCACAGCGGCAGTTGTCTAATATCTCAACGGTAGTAGATCTCTCTGGGCAGGAGCAAGCCACCGATCAGGGCATTGCAGATAGCTTTAGACAATACTATGCATCCTTATATATAGCGCAGGAACTTCCTGACGAGGCACCTATTCAATATCTGCAAGGGGTGAAGACTGCTAAGTTAGTTCCCAGCCAGGTAGAGGACCTCGAATCGCCAATAAAATTAGAGGAAGTTATATCGGCCATATCAAAGCTAAAGCCACTCAAATCCCAGACGGATTCTACTCAAATTTCTATAAAGCCTTCTGTGTTACATTGGCCCCTCTGCTGGTGAGGGTGTTCAACTCGATCGGATCGTCCTCTCCCATGCCACCTACTATGCTGGAAGCACTAGTCACGTTATACCTAGCCAGGGAAGGACAAACGGAGTTGTACATCCCATCTCCCTATATCCCTCCTCAATGTCAATCTCAAAATATTCACGGGATCCAGGCGCAGCGGCTCTCTCCCTGCCTCCCCGGGCTAATAGACCCAGATCAATCGGGCTTTGTATCAGGGCACCAGTGCTCCGACAATACCCAATGCCTCCTTCATATAAAAGATAAATCTGAACGCATCTAAGTTGAGCGTATGATCCTGTCTGTAGATGCCGAGAAGGCGTTTGACAGGGTACACTGGCCCTATCTCAAAGCAACCCTGCATCATTTTGGTCTACCAGACCGCTTTATTAATTGGGTATTTGGTAGCTACACCAACCCTGTTGCTCTGGTCCGGGTGAATGGAGTGATCTCAGCCCCTTTCCCAATCCAACAAGGGACAAGGCAGGGATGCCCTCTCTCGCCACTCTTATTCGCTCTATACATGGAGCCTATGGCCCAGACAGTACGTGATGACCCCTTCATTTCCGGGGTACGTTTTGGAGGAGATGACCATAAAATCAGCATATATGCCGATGACGTGGTGGCTACCCTGGAGCACCCGGAGTGATCATTACCTGCCTTGCTGGCTGAGTTTGATCGCTTGGAGCAAGCCTCGGGATTTAAGGTTAATGTTAGTAAATCCCAGGCTCTCGGCCTGACTCTTCATCCGACTACGCTGGGTTCACTCCAACGGGCACACCACCTTCAATGGGCTCAGGACTCTATTCCATACTTGGGTCTGCAACTTACAAGCAGCATACAGAGCACTGTTTCTCTAAACTACACAGCATTACTACGGCAAATCCGCGAATGCCTCCGTAGATGGAGACCTTACTCACTCTCCAGGCTGGGCCGTATAGCGGCAATAAAAATGACAGTGTTCCCTAAAATCATATACCTCTTTCAGGCCCTCCGACTGACCCCTCCTTCAGGAGTACTGCGCGCACTGCAGACAGACCTGGAGCGTTTCGTCTGGCGGGACCAGCGGGCTAGGATGAGTAAAGAGTTAAGCTATAGAGCCCCGACCGAGGGGGGACTGGCAATTCTGAATTTTCAGGAATATTTATTACTGGGCAGTGCAGTTGCGCGCTCTGGTCGAGTGGTCTCGGCTGGAGTCCGAGAAGTGCTGGTTAGTCATGGATAGAGCACTGGCTATGCAACCACTTTGGGGTGTCCCCTTCCTGGCAAAATCGGCCAGACCGCGCAACTTGTATCTATCCAAGGTAACACAGTCTACACTATCAGCCTGGGATAGGGTTGCTGTCTCACGAGGGCTTACAACATTCCCTTCGCCTATCACGCCTATAATCAACAATCCGGACTTTACTCCGGGAATGGAAGCAACTAATTTCGCGCAATAGTCTAAAACGGGTTGCCGCGCAGTAGGACATTTCTTCGACACAGAAGGGCCTCTGTCCTTTAACAACCTACGTGCGCAGCATAATCTTCCAGAGAAAGAGCGTTATCGTTATCAACTGATCAGGCACTGGGTAATGCAGCCTGGGATTCGAGAGGGAGCAGAGAGAGAGCTTACGTCGTTTGAAAAATGGTTACTCACAAGACATACTGACGCTCGTTTGACAACAGACTTGTATAAACACATCCGGAGCCCCACCGGTACCGAGAAAATTCCTAGTCAGCGGAGATGGGAGGGGCAACTGGGCAGGACATTAACGCAGAAGGAATGGCAGGATATTTATTATAGGGCTCGACATTCTGCGCATAGTGTTGCTAGTATGGAAACTGCGACGAAAATAGTAACATATTGGTACCTGACACCCCAACGGCTTCACAGAGTTAACCCGGCACGCAGCCCCCTTTGCTGGAGAGCCTGTGGATCCCTAGGTACCCTGACCCACATACTATGGGAGTGCCCCCAGTTATCCAGCTACAGGCAACAGGTATTAGATGACATTGATACCCATTTCAATACCCAACTACCCCGCTTCCCAGCCTACACTCTTTTAGGCCTGCCCAATCCTATTACTTTCCCACTTAGATCAAGGAGGGGCAAACAAATGGCATTAGCATTGGGAGCAGCTTTGCAAAACATCCTTTCTCACTGGGGGAAGACAACGATTCCTACCTACGTCGGATGGCTGCACAGGTTGTGGGGGATCCTTGGGATGGAAAAAATCTCTCTCTCACTTGCCAACCCCAGGGCCTCTTTTCACGATCTCTGGGAGCCCTTTCTATCACTATTGACGTCTGAATTTAAGGAACTTACTTGCCCGAAATACACAGAACGTACCTCTAGAAGACGGGCCACCTCAGGGCACACAGAGATAGACAATTTGGACCAGGGAGTAAGCTTCGAAATGACATTTGTATATGCCTTAAGCCTTTAAAAGGAAGGGGAGGGGAGGAACTGGGGTGGGGAGATGGTTTGTTGCTTCTTGTGTTTTATATTACTTTTATTTGTGGTCTTTATATTAGCTTTCCGCGTGACGGATTTTGTAGCAAAGGAAATGGAGCACATGTCACTTTGGTTTGTTGTGTGTTTGTCTTGAAACTAATAAAGAAATATAAAACAAATAGGGAACCTTCCTTCTAGTCAGGCTAAGTGGGATACACTACTGAAATAACCCCTGCTCACCCCCTTGGTAGCTTGGCATGAGCAGTCAGGCTTATCTCAGAGGAAGTGTGTGAAGCATTTGCACATAACCAACAGAAATACAGTGAGAACACTAGAAAATGACATCACACCAGTTTTAGAAAAATAACCAATATTTTATCTGTGCAAACAAGACCAAAAACTATACAAATCCACCATACAGTTCTTAGAAATATCAACATTCAAAGATAGGGGGCATGGCCGGCTGCCGTGGAAGATGGCCGCCGCCTAGAGTAGCTCCGTCTCGTCCCGAGGCCTCCCCGAGAAAATCCGTCCCAAAAATCCGCAGGCGAGTACTAAAGCGGAGTGATTGGAGCCACTGGGGCATGAAATGAACTGACCCTGAGCCGACGCCGGTGCAGAGAAAACGAGCTAAGGCACGAAGAGCGTGGCGGCCTATACGACGAACTGAGACCGGGGTCTCGAGTAGCGGCGTGATCTGGATGCCGCGTCGAATCCTCATTCAGCATCGCGCTGAATTGCCTGTGCAGAGAGCCAGCGAAAGCGGAAGGTTGTGCGAGTGGCTCCTGAGCTCGGCGGCCGAGTGTCATGTTCGTACGTACGGGGGAGTGCGTGCTAACGGTTGTCTGTCTAGTCTATTGTGCTCTCCCCCATACGTGCAGTACCGCAGGTCACCACCTGATCACTTCCGGGTGGCACCACTAAAACTCCACTATGCACGGCGCCTGGTGCTTCTGATTGAGACGCTACGTGCTTGGAGTAGAATCCGTTTCCCTGCCGGCACGAACCCTTCCATGCCTCGCACTCTACGGAGGCTTCGACATTGCTTGTTTCCTGCACGCTCTCTAAACGCGTTGCAGTGCCTCACGCAATCTCCAGATCCCGTCAGCGCAGGAGCGCTGCTACTCCAAATAGAGAGATGGAGTTCTCTCCTTTCTTCCTGCAACATCCACGGTGAGCGCTGGAGCGCATCACCGCCCTTGCCCTTTGCCAGCATCCCGGTGAGCGCTGGAGCGCATCACCACCCTTGCCCCTTGCCAGTGTCCCGGTGAGCGCAGGAGCGCGCCACCCCCCTTGCCAGAAACCCGGTGAGCGCTGGAGCGCATCACCACCCTTGCCCCTTGCCAGTGTCCCGGTGAGCGCAGGAGCGTGTCACCCCCCTTGCCAGAAACCCGGTGAGCGCAGGAGCGCATCACCACCCTTGCCAGCACCCCGGTGAGCGCAGGAGCGCGTCACCGCCCTTGCTAGCATACCGGTGAGCGCAGGAGCGCATCACCACCCTTGCCAGTATCCCGGTGAGCGCAGGAGCGCGTCACCACCCCCTTCCCTTCTTCCTTCACATGACGCAGGAGCACCTTGCCGCTATTACCACATAGCAACAGCGCAGGAGTGTCCCTACCGTAACTACCGTTCCTGGGAATCCTCTACCCCCTGCTTCCGTGGTGCTCAGCGCAGGTGCGCCTTCTGGCCATTTCAAGACCCTGGGTTGCTGAAGCACCTACCAGGAGATCCATAACTAAAGACACTTTCTTTCAGGCTGACGGTCCAGAAAGGCGAAGATCCCATCGGGTATCAGTCTTCGCCTCAGCATACCACACGGTACACCACCCCTTGAGGATTCCTTCCCCCAGTCTTCACCAATCCCCGGTCTGGTACTATTCAAGGTAGGACAGGGAAGTAGGTGGGAGACGGTGGAGGTTGTCCATGTCATCCCTGCGAGACTACTCTACAGGCAGAAGGTAAGGCTTGTGGGGTCCCTGACAGAATCAGAAGCCCAAGCCGATCATCTCGCCCGGGTGACATGAACAACCAGAACATTACCCTGCAGGACATAGCTGCTATGTTGACTAGCATACAAGCCGAAAATCAGAGCTTGCGGCAGGATGTCAATGCCTTACAGGGTCAGTTGGCCTCCGGTCAGTCACCCACGGTTAGACCCATACAGACAGGTGTGTTACAACCACCTACGTTCAACCCTTGGGGGTCCTCGCCCCTAGCACAGGGCCCTATCCCTCCTATACAGGTGGTGGCTTCTCATCCAGTCCAGCTGGCAGCCCCGGAACGCTTTTACGGGGACAGTGCTAAATACAGCATATTCCTCAACCAGTGCCAGCTACACTTCATGGCTCGTGGTCCCGCCTTCCCCGATGATGCTTCGAAGGTCGCGTTCATCCTTTCGTATCTGGGTGGAGACGCAGTGCAATGGTCCATAGCGTTGGTGGAAAATGACGACCCCATGTTGTATAGCCTACCTGTGTTCAAAGAAACCCTGCGTAGAATGTTTGCCCGACATACGCTTATGCAGGCAGCCGACAACGCACTCCTCAACCTCAAACAAGGCAACACAGACCTCTTACATTACATCACCACGTTCAACAGGTTGGTCGTTGAAGCCAAATGGCCTGAGACCAAGATGGTGTCCGTGTTCTACCGAGGACTACGTGAGGAACTGAAGGACCTTATTTCTCAAATATCAGATCCCCCAGAAGACATCGGTCCCTTCATAGACCTAACTGTTAAAATGAACTTCAGAATGCAGGAACGCAAAATAGAAAAAACCAAAGGTATCGATGCCAGATATCCAGCATTCCGGGAGAAACCCAGATCAGAAGGTCCTCGGATACCGGACACCCCGGAACCCATGCAAATAGGCGGCATACGTGGACCCCTGTCTAAGGCCGAAAAAGAAAAACGACGTCGCCAAAACCAGTGTCTGTATTGCGTCAAAAGCGGCCATTTCGTCAAAGAGTGCCCTGTGAAGCCGAGTAAACCGATGACAAAGAAGACCAGCGCCCTTCCCGTCTCTCGTAGTGAATGGTCGGAAAACGACTTAACTCAGTAGAAGGAAAGGTCGGTCTACTGGGTTGTTCGTCTGATAAGACCTTCTCATCGGCCCCATACGAACACAACCAACATGTGGGTATCACAGTAACGTTACAATCCCGTAAAGGCCAATCATGGAACGTAAAGGCTCTCATCGATTCAGGAGCTACAGGTAATTTTATTGACACCCAATACATGGAAGACCTCGGAATTCCTGTGATAACCAAGGACAGGCCAGAAACGGTAAAAGCAGTAGATGGCACTGACTTGACCTCTGGACCAATCCGGTACCAGACGGACATCATGACGATGACATGTGGGACAGAAGAACATAAGGAGTCCATCGCCTTTGATGTCATAGACGCACCCCAGTTTAAACTGATTCTGGGACTCCCTGGCTTGTTACCCATAATCCTCTCATCAATTGGGCAAACAGACGAATGACCCTCGATTCGCCATATTGCAGCCGCACCTGCTACCCAAGACATGGGAACACCAACGCACGGGCCGTGCAAACCCACGTTCTTCCTCTCATGGGAATGGGTGTTATCACACAAGGAACAGTGCCAGAAGCCTACGCCGATTTATCATCGGTGTTCGATGAACAAAAAGCCAACATGCTTCCTCCCCATCGCAGTTTCGACTGCAGAATTGACCTATTGCCGGGATCCAAGCTGCCTTGTTGTCGTGTGTATTCCCTCACTGAAAAGGAAAGTACCCATCTGCGCACATATCTGGACGAATACCTGCAAAATGGCTTCATACGCCATTCCAAGTCACCCGTTTCTTCGGCACTCTTCTTCGTAGCAAAGAAAGGAGGGGATCTGCGAACCTGCATCGACTATAGAGCCATGAACAACATCACTATCAAGAACCGATACCCCTTGCCTTTAATCTCCAACCTACTGGATCAAGTGAAAGACGCTAGGATATATACTAAACTAGATCTCCGTGGGGCCTATCATCTGGTAAGAGTCCAAAAGGGTGATGAATGGAAGACAGCGTTCCGGACCCGATACGGCCTCTTTGAGTATCAGGTCATGCCCTTTGGGCTTTGTAACGCTCCTGCTGCCTTCCAATTCTTCATCGACGAGGTACTGAGAGAACATATCGATCAGTATTGCGTAGTATATATCGATGATATACTGATCTATTCCCCGAGTGTTCCAGACCACATCCAACACGTCCGTAGCATTCTCAAGAAGTTGCTGCAACACGGCCTGTACGTCAAGCTGGAAAAAAGCGTGTTTCACACTACCGAGGTAGAATTCTTGGGACACATCTTGACCCCAGCAGGAATCAGTATGGATGCAAGAAAGGTCGAGTCCGTGTTGCAATGGCCTTCCCCGGAGTCCCTGAAACAGGTCCAACAATTCCTGGGTTTCGCCAACTATTATCGTCGCTTCATTTCGGGATTCTCTGACATCATCACTCCCATCACACGTTTGCTGCGCAAGGGAATCAAGTTCGCATGGAACCCTGAAACTGAGAAGGCTTTTCACGATCTGAAAACCAGATTCACTAGTGCACCCGTCCTGATACACCCCAATCCGGAACACCCATTCGTTGCCGAGGCCGATGCCTCACAGGACGCTCTGGGGGGAGTACTATCCCAAAGGGATGCCACATCGGGTCTCCTACACCCTGTAGCCTACTATTCCCGAAAGCTGCAACCCGCGGAACGGAACTACACGGTATCCGATCGGGAACTGCTAGCCATCAAGGCAGCCTTCGAGGAGTGGCGTCATTACCTGAAGGACGCCAGACACCCCGTCACCATCTACACGGACCATCGGAACTTACAATTCCTCCGCTCTGCCAGGGCTCTCACTGCCCGTCAATTGAGATGGACGCTATTCTTCAATGAATATGACTTCATGATTACATACCGTCCTGGTAAAGAAAACGCTAAAGCAGACGCCCTGTCCAGACTCGGGGAAACCTATGAAGCAGGAGACAAACCGACACCATCTCCCATTCTACCGGAACAGTGTTTTCAGGGAGTAATCCTCTCCTCCTCATTCCTGTCCCAGTTGCAAGACGATCTCAAAGTAAAGAAACCAGAAGAATGGATCGGAGACCTGTCGGGAATCACTACCAGTGGTGGGTTCCTCTATAAAGACGACAACTACTTTCTACCATTGCCGCACCATCAACAAAAAGCGTTGTACATGTGCCATGACCATGTGCTGTCCTTGCACCCTGGGTATCACAAGACCCTGGACCTCTTACGTAGACACTTCTGGTGGCCAGCTATGCAGGATGACGTTCGCAACTATAGAACCCACTGCACAACCTGCGCGCAAGGAAAAACCCAAACCCGACCCACTGTGGGTTTGCTACACCCTATCCCTGTACCCCCATACCCGTGGCACACGGTGTCCATGGATTTCGTCGTGGAATTACCCCGAACCAGGACCGGACATACCACCATACTCACCATTGTGGACCACCTAACCAAAATGGCGCATTTTGTACCGTTGCAGAAAGTGCCTTCTGCTGTGGAGCTAGCCATTGTCTTCATGACCAACGTAGTCCGTCTGCACGGAATCCCATCCGTACTGATCACCGACAGAGGCTCTCAGTTCATATCCCGTTTCTGGAGAGCGGTATGCGACACCATAGGGACGGAAGTACGTCTTTCCTCCGCCTACCACCCCCAAACCGACGGCCAGGCAGAGAGAACCAACCAAACCATGGAGCAATACCTTCGTTGCCTACTCATAGCGGTCGAAAAGGAATGGTCAGAGGTCCTGTGGATGGCGGAGTATGCCTATAATAACAACAAACACGCTTCCATAGGAATGTCGCCCTTTTACTGTCTGCAGGGTCGACATCCACGCACTACGCCCTGGGCAGAACCACAAACCAGTCCTCTACCTACCATCCAAGCTTATCACACCCTGCTATGTGACCTGTGGCAACAGGCGCGATTCGAGCTGGCCAAAGCCAAAGAAACCTACAAACACCATGCAGACACACACAGACAGGCTGAACCAGAGTACAAGACGGGAGATAGGGTTTGGGTCTCCATTAAGAACCTCAATTTGCACGGCCCCAAGAAATTGCTACCACGTTTCATAGGTCCCTACCGCATAGCCAAGGTCATCAACAAGGTGGCCATGAAACTCTCCTTGCCCCCTCACATGAGAATGCACCCTGTCTTCCACGTGTCTCTGCTGAAGCGGGCTCATTCCGATGGCCTGGCCTCCGTGCCTCCGCCACCTGTACTCAGGGATGACCACGAGGAATACGAGGTGCGTGCTGTGCTGGATTCCCGTAGGACCAGGGGGAAACTCTATTACCTTATCGACTGGAAAGGGTATGGTCCTGAAGAGAGGTCCTGGGAGCCCATGTCCGTCACGCCCCTCAACTAGTACGTGCTTTCCACGCTCGCCACCCCCTGAAACCGCATCCAGCCACCCCCGTGTAGGGGTGGGGGGTCTGTCTTTGTGGGGGGTGCTTTCATGTTCGTACGTACGGGGGAGTGCGTGCTAACGGTTGTCTGTCTAGTCTATTGTGCTCTCCCCCATACGTGCAGTACCGCAGGTCACCACCTGATCACTTCCGGGTGGCACCACTTAAAACTCCACTATGCACGGCGCCTGGTGCTTCTGATTGAGACGCTACGTGCTTGGAGTAGAATCCGTTTCCCTGCCGGCACGAACCCTTCCATGCCTCGCACTCTACGGAGGCTTCGACATTGCTTGTTTCCTGCACGCTCTCTAAACGCGTTGCAGTGCCTCACGCGATCTCCAGATCCTGTCAGCGCAGGAGCGCTGCTACTCCAAATAGAGAGATGGAGTTCTCTCCTTTCTTCCTGCAACATCCACGGTGAGCGCTGGAGCGCATCACCGCCCTTGCCCTTTGCCAGCATCCCGGTGAGCGCTGGAGCGCATCACCACCCTTGCCCCTTGCCAGTGTCCCGGTGAGCGCAGGAGCGCGCCACCCCCCCTGCCAGAAACCCGGTGAGCGCTGGAGCGCATCACCACCCTTGCCCCTTGCCAGTGTCCCGGTGAGCGCAGGAGCGTGTCACCCCCCTTGCCAGAAACCCGGTGAGCGCAGGAGCGCGTCACCACCCTTGCCAGCATCCCGGTGAGCGCAGGAGCGCGTCACTGCCCTTGCTAGCATACCGGTGAGCGCAGGAGCGCGTCACCGCCCTTGCCAGTATCCCGGTGAGCGCAGGAGCGCGTCACCACCCCCTTCCCTTCTTCCTTCACATGACGCAGGAGCACCTTGCCGCTATTACCACATAGCAACAGCGCAGGAGTGTCCCTACCGTAACTACCGTTCCTGGGAATCCTCTACCCCCCTGCTTCCGTGGTGCTCAGCGCAGGTGCGCCTTCTGGCCATTTCAAGACCCTGGGTTGCTGAAGCACCTACCAGGAGATCCATAACTAAAGACACTTTCTTTCAGGCTGACGGTCCAGAAAGGCAACGATCCCATCGGGTATCAGTCTTCGCCTCAGCATACCACACTGTACACCACCCCTTGAGGATTCCTTCCCCCAGTCTTCACCAATCCCCGGTCTGGTACTATTCAAGGTAGGACAGGGAAGTAGGTGGGAGACGGTGGAGGTTGTCCATGTCATCCCTGCGAGACTACTCTACAGGCAGAAGGTAAGGTTTGTGGGGTCCCTGACACCGAGAAGACTGGTAGCCCGGACCGGCCTGGGGGGGGGGATGCGGCCTCAGCAACACTACAGAGGGAGAGGCCGGAACATCTCATCGTGCCCTAACTGCTCCCGGGGGCCGGATAAAATGAACTGGTGCCGGCCGTGGCGGTGATATAGGCCCGGCAACAGCGTGGGGCGGCCTGGCCTTCCCGAACCCAACAGTGGGGAGTGTTGGATGGCCTATCGAGAAGCGGCCTGGAGGACAGGGGAAACCGTGACCTTGCGTGGCAGCAGACACAGTGCGGGGGGGCCTCGCAGCGCAGGGCCCGCTCATAAAAATACTGACGGCTACGGGACCCTGTGGCTTGGAGGCCTTGTCTCTGGTGCCCCCCCCTTCTTTTGAAGACACGCGCAGAAGCGGACCGGGATCGCCCGGAGGGTGTAAGGAGTGGCATGACAGGAGACGGACAGTAAAAGCGAGGTCTGCTCTCCGCAAATACGGCCGGTCTGAATGTGGGGTCCCCAGTGACACTGGGCGGCTACAATAATATTGCTGGCAGCCCCTGAAGGTAGCCAAGAAGTGTCGCCGGGTGAAGAGAAAGGGGGCCCAGTCACAATAACTAGCAGTAGTGGATTAATTAAGAAAACGACACCTCAGACGCCATACAGTACGGTGCAACGCAGGGAATTGGACATACCGTGATCGGGCCTCCCTCCCCCCTCAGTGGTGATCTGCCGAGTGGCGGGAGAGGAGACCAGCCACTTGGTGAAAGGTTTCACCCATCTCCTGCCATCAGGTGGGGCCTCAGCATCAACAGCTAGAAGTGGGAAAGCCGAAAGGCCGCGTGGGGTAGCTCGCCACACAGGCAGGTGGCGGTGAGTACTACCTCGTATCCGCCCCAGACGGCGCTGGATAGCGCTGGGCCCAAGATGATGGGGGGAGAGGCCCACGTAACACGCACCAAACAAAACTAGACAAGTTTACCTTGGCCAGAGAACAGTCGGAAGAGACAGACCCAACAACCACGCAGGCCGAAGACCGCGCGGCGGTGGAGGCAAAAGAGGTTACGCTACAAGATATAATGGCCAACCTGAACAGGGTGCACACGTCCTTAGACGCACGCATCGGCTCCGTCTCTGTAGAAATTGCGCTGGTCCGAGCAGACCTCAAAAACATGAACACAAGAGTGACGGAGGTAGAAACCACCACAGCGGCCCTCAGCGACGATTCCGAAACTTTGAAACACCAAGTGCAACAACTACAAATTGAAAGTAGGGCGATGGCCTCGAAGTTAGACGAATATGAAGGCCGCTCAAGACCCAACAACATCAGGATCATTGGGGTTCCCGAACGAGCAGAAGGCCCGGCAACTGACCTATTCGTGGAAGACCTTATCCAGAACCACTTGCAACCTAGAGGTCTGTTGCGACCACTATAGAAGGCCCGGGAAACTCAAAATGACGAACATCAGTCACAGGCAACTGAGATGGAATGATGTGGCCCTGGGATGCCCAAGAGAATTGTTCCAGACTTCTGAACCATGTTGCGGGCTCTGATCATTTGTTCATCTATAGGTATTGATCGAGACTTATTAGTTATCGCCAGAAAGGTACCTTTTTCAGACTCTGGGATGTACTTGGGAGGATACCGGAAATGCTCCCCCCGCAGAGGTATTGGGGTTGGGGTACCAGGCGCTCTGCATTGTTGGCGAGGTGGGTAGTTTTAAATCCGTCATGCAGGGAGGAGGGTGGGAAGGGCGGGCGGGGTACATAGTTATTGTATTTGTAGTTCTAACTGTTTAGCATTGACCAAGACACGACTTGACAGGTATTACCTAGCAATCCAACCTCAATATCCGACCAATCTCATTCCACCAGTAGACTTTAATGACGCAGATGTCCAACTTTGGTGATCGGGTTGTTCCTACACCGGTCTCGCACCCCCCACTTAAGGCTCCTTTCATGGAATGTGAATGGTCTTAGGGATAAATTAAAGAGGGGGCTTGTGCTACAGTACCTCAAACGTCAGGCACCACCGGTGGCCCTGCTCCAGGAGACACACCTGGTCGGAACAACATGTAAAGCCCTAGAAAGGTGGGGATTTAAACTAGTGGCACACTCAGGGTTCACATCAGGCTCAAGAGGGGTAGGGATCCTGATTAAAAAACAATTTCCACTTATTATCCAGCAAACGTGGACGGACGACCAGGGGCGATTTGCAGCAGTCACAGGCTAGTGGGAAGGGCGGCAATTTAACATCGTCACTGTATACATCCCTCCAGCGTTGCACTCGATTGCCCTCCCGGCACTGAGTGCATTTCTTCTTAAGCTTCGGGAAGGTGAATTAATAGTAGGAGGCGACTTCAATACCACTTTGAATCACCTAGTAGACCGCATGCCCCCTAGACAACAACACCGAACAACATCCCGTCTAGCTGACCTATTAGAGGCACTGGGCCTAGTAGATGTCTGGCGCTTCCATTCCCTGCAGGCACAGCAGTATACATTCCACTCAGGCACCCACACAGCCTCTCCAGAATTGATTATGTACTCACACTAGCAGACATAGTAGGGAAATTCAGTGAGATCCGTCACTTAGCAAGGGGCATTTCGGATCACTCCCCAATCTTTGCAAAATACACACTAAATAGCCCGACCCAATGCCGCATATACCCCATTTACGCAGGCTATCTCAAAAACCCTAAGATCTGGAAGGGCCTTACGGCTGCCACCAAACATTATTTTGAAGAAAACGAACATTCTGTCTCATCCCCCCATATCCTGTGGGAGGCCTATAAGCCAGTCATTAGGGGACAGGCAATTTCCCTTATCGCAGGCCACAATAAAGAAAAGGCCAAGATAACAGAGACCCTAGAACAGGAAGTAAGTGACCTAGAAACAATACATTCCCAGGACCCTTCTGAAGCCAATACAGCATCCTTAAATACGAAAAAACAAGAATACAAAGAACACATGTGGGAGTGCGCCAGGACTAAGTTGGCATCCACCCGCCATAGAGTTTATGAGGCAGGGGACAAAGCGGGCAAGCTTCTCGCCTGGCTGGTTAGATGAGAACGTGCCGATAGATGGGTAGCCGGACTCCAACTTGATTCGGGGGAGACCATTACAGACTCAAAGCACATAGTGGACACATTCACACAATATTATCAGAGGGTATATTCCCCTGTGGCCACGGCGACACCAGATGAAGCCGCTGGCCTCCTGAGGGATATGCGCACCGCAGCACTTACGGCAGAGGATGCTCAAATACTTGAGGCAGAGCTCACACCTGAGGAGATAGCAACAGCCATAGGCAGTATACAATCTGGGAAGGCCCTAGGCCCTAATGGCATCCCTATTGAATTATACAAAAAAACGGCTACACGATTGGCGCCATACTTGCAGAAGATGTACACAGCCAGTCTAGAAGTGGGAGAACTCCCCAGAGACCAACGCATGGCAACAATTGCAGCCATTTGCAAACCAGGAAAGCCGGCCCATGAATGTGCCTCTTATCGCCCTATCTCATTGCATAATGCAGAGGTTAAAATCCTGGCCAAGGTATTGGCCAATAGATTGACCCCCCCACCTTGCGAAACTGGTGCATCCAGACCAATCTGGCTTTATGCCAAACAGGAACACGGCGCTTAACTTACGTCGTTTGCACGGAGTGCTGAGCCGCAGACACACTATCCGAGAAGATGCCATTATCCTGTCACTTGACGCCCGCATGGCCTTCGATACAATTGAATGGCCATTTCTTTTTGCAGTCCTTGAACACAAGGGACTAGGTCCCAAATTTAGATCCTGGATAAGGCTGCTTTACACGAAGCCACTAGCACAGGTGGTGGTCAATGGCAGGCTCTCTGATACATTCCCCCTAGGTAGAGGTACGAGACAGGGTTGCCCGCTGTCCCCGCTCCTCTTTGCCCTGGTGCTGGAACCATTGGCGGCCTGGGTTAGAAGAGACCCAATTATTCACGGACTCAAATGGACAATGGAATGGGAAGACCGGATATCCTTATATGTGGATGACATCCTGCTATAAATGGCATCCCCGAAGGCCTCACTAAGTAGGCTACTGAGCATCTTTGAGATCTATAGGAAAGGCTCGGGATATACTATTAACTGGAACAAATCCATACTGTATGTCCTGAGTACCCCCCCTCCAGTACTGCCTAGGGGCTGCGAAGTAAAGGTGATGGAGGATGGCGTCCGATACCTCGGGATCTTTATAACGGACAGCCCAGAAGACTTCATGAACAAGAACCCCTTAAAAGACTAGGCAGGGATACTAAACACTGGCAGTCCCTCCCCCTGACACTACTAGGACGAGCTGCACTTTTTAAAATGATGGCGCTGCCTGGATTTCTCTACGCCCTGCAAAATACACCATTTCCAGTTTCCCCATCATATTTTAGGGCAATAGAGACAGAAGTACGCAACCTCCTGTGGGAGGGAAAACCGTCCCGGATAGCCATGGACAAATTGGACAGAGGGCGGTATGATGGGGGTATCGTACTTCCCAACATACAGATGTACTATTGGGCCGCTCAGCTAGCTGTCCTTAACCAGTGGATTCATTCCACCCAGACGGAACCCGCATTCCGTATGAACCGATTCGTCTTGGGGGAGGGAGGGGTTATGAGGGCACTTTACAACAAGACTCAGGGGAGAAGCCTCACGGGACCCACTGCACACACAGTCCATATATGGCATACCACCCACAAGAAGCTGGGATGGTACAACACAACAACGCAGTTCACTCCACTCTGGGAAACCGGGAAGCTGGGCAGGCTGGGCAATTGCAAAGGGTTCAAACAATGAGATCTAATTGGGATCTCCAGGGTCGGCGACCTCTGGAACAAGGGGAGGGTTATCTCATTTGAACAATTGCAGGAAAAGTATGAAATGGCACCAACAGAAAAATTCAGATATCTCCAAATTCGACATGCACTGATGGCCACCATCCCACCAGAGACTGCCCGCCCGGAGGCTTCACCCTTGGAGGATAGGCTTCTTACGGACCGTATTGATCGAAGTGCCATCTCCTTGACGTATCAAAAATTAATTAACAACCAACCAGACCCCACAGTAAGTCTCCGTGAGAAATGGCAGGCAAATGTGGGGGAGCTAGAGGATACAGATTGGCAGGAGGCACTAGAATCTCCGAAGGTGGTGGCAATACCCTCCAGACTGAGACTGGTGCAGCTCAAAGTGCTCCACAGGATGTACTTTTCTAGGCTGACTTTAACCAAAATGGGGAGAGCTAACGACCAGCTCTGTCTAAGACAATGCGGGGCTGTAGAAACATTCTTTCACACGATATCGGACTGTCCCGATATTCGAGCATACTGGAAAGCGATCATGAATACAATAACAAGAGTCAGTGGGGCTCCGGTGACACCAGAACCTAAACGCTGTATTTTAAACATATGGGAGGCCACTGACCTCAATCACGCAGCCCAAGACTGGGCAACTCTAGGCATGACAATAGCTAAACGTAATATTGCCAGACACTGGGGAGTTCAAACTGTGCCATCACACACAGACTGGTGTAACAACTTGGACTGGGCCATGGTGGAAGAAAAGGCATTATATATAAACAGAGGCTGCCCCAAGAAATGGGAATAGATATGGGGAGGGTGGAACAAATTCCGGGGGAACATCTGTACACTGCCGACAGGGAGACCCGGATTGGAAAACAGCTGAATGATGGACTATAGGCAGTGTGAGAGGGTAGTTGTGGGTGACGTGAACTTCCAAATAAACAACCAAGTCGGAAGCGGAAATGTAATATCGAAAGTCAATAAGAGTTTGCATGTAGTAATGTATGTCAATTATGCTCTCAAGTCGTATATGTAATAAACAGAAATAAAAAAATTAAAAAAACACCCAAAAATAGACTTGAAATACAGTTCCTTGAAGTAGATAGCTCCGTCCGGGGCTATCACGGCATCGTGAACAACAAATTCAAACAGTTCTGGCTGACCGTGGCATCGCGGGCCAGCTACGGCGTCAGGAAGACCAGCAAAACAGTACCTTTAGAAATGCAGGGCTTCGGCAACCTCTCGTGGAGCTCCAAAGAGCCGTCGTCCGGAGGTGTCTGTTGCAGAGGTCTTTGCAGGAGTCGTTGGGCCCTTGAAGTCACCGCGTTGCGGATCGAACTCCTCGCGGTTGAAGTCGGGAGTACCGGCGTCGGCAGGCGGCGGGGCTGCGGTGCGAAGTGCAGTGGTGCAGCGTGCGGAGTCCTCCAGTCGTGGTGCAGGCAGCAGTTCAGTGATGGTCGTCCAGCGGCGTCGGTGAGACCAGGGCTGTGGTGTGAAGTGATGTGGAGCTCGTCGAAGTGCTGGGAGGTCACGGTGCAAGCAGCGGTGTCGTTGTTGCGGAAGCGCTGTCGCCAGCTGACGAAATGGAGTTGATGGCGCCAGCGTCAGTAGGCCAAAGCTGCAGTGCGGGATGAGGCCGGTGCGTCATGTTACTTACAAGCGGTGCCCTTGAACCATGGTGCAAGCAGCGGTGTCGATGTCCGCATGGAGCGGAGCCGTTGGTGATACCAGGGCAGCAGCGTGAAGTGAGGTGATGCGGAGTGCGGTGCCCACAGGTTCCATGCAAGCAGCGGCTCGGTGGCGGCAGCGGACATCGTCGTTGGAGAGACCAGGGTTGAGGTGCGAGGTGCGGCGGTGCTCTCTGCGGTGCCTTCAGGACACGGAGCCGGCAGCGGCGCCGGTGACGGTGTCGGGTTCCTTTTTCTCCTGTTGCAGCATAAAACACACAGTTCCCAGTGCTGGTAGCAGATGAACTTGAAGTCTTTGCTGTTCCTGAGACTTCTTGAACAGGGGGCAAGCCCTACTTCAAGCCTTTGGAGAAACTCACACAAAGAAGTTGCAGAAAGGTCAGTCCAGTCCTTTCTCTGCCGAAGACAGAAGCAGCTACTGCAGGCCAACACAGCAAAGCACAGAGCAGTGGTAGTTCCTCCTCACAGCTTCTACAGCTCTTCTTCTTGGCAGGTCCCTTGATCCAAAAGAGTTCTAAAGTTCTGGGGTCTGGGCCCCAATATTTATACTGCATTTCTGTGCTTAGTCCAAACCAGCTTGGTCCTCTCTGTCCCAGCTTCCCGGCAGGAGGTGGAGACAGCATTGTCCAAGGCAAACCAGGCCCACTCAAGTAAGGGTTATAGGTCTTTTTAAGGCTTGTACCTAATATCAGTGACACTTTTTTTCATTTAATACAAATAATTTTAATGTAAATAGAGGAATAAGAAATAATCTCAAGAATAATAGATACAACTCCCCTCACTTTTGTAAAGAAATAGTGACCAAAGATTCTGTTTAAATCGATGATCATTAGTCTAGCATAGAGACGTGACTGTTATGATTCGTTTTCTTCCCTGTTTTCTGGGCGGTTGCGTCGAAGCTGCATTCCGTCTTCTTCAGTGGCACCCTGTTGAGTGGTGGCTGATTTCTGTACCTCAGTTGAAGCAAAACCAGGGGCACTTTTCGGTGTTTGCAAACTCCTTTCCCCCACTTCCGCAATTCCTCTTTGACGTCTGACGGCTTCTACTAGGCGCGCGAAGTTGAGCGTGTCCAGGGAATCCGAGCCTCCATGCCATGCTATATTACCTGAGAGGTAGCAGGAGTTTAGGGAGCAGCACGATTCAGAACACTGAAGATAAGCGATCTACAAGCGCTGTAGCCGGAAATGTGAATTTTTTTCCCCGAATAAGTGATCAAGACCTTAACTGTGTGGTGGCAGGAATCAACCAGGCAAACTCGAAACCCAGAGCGTGATGACTTCTAGGAAATTGCGCTCAGGGCGTGTGCTCTCCTCCTCACCAAGCCATAAACTAAGAAGATTAGTAGCCCTAGAAACTTTCAAATAATGGGTTTTTGGTCCCGCAGTTTGATATTCCTCAAATTCATTAACAGGTGTTATATCAAGCCCTCGTTTAAAAAAATGCTCACAATTTTTCAAAACCAAATTGGCCACTATCAGGGAGCAAAAAGTGACCCTAGAATATGGAACAGTGTCATGTACATTAATCATCACATTTAAAATATCCTTGCTTGCTATCAGCTTTAATGCCTCTAGTTCCGAGAATAAGCTAAGAATATAACCTCTTTTTACCGGAGTGGATTCACTGTCAAATAGCTAGATAAAATCCACCATGGGAGATAAACCTGTCTGTACCCCACTAGTTTTCTTTGGGGCATCTCTCCAGGGAATCCATAAAGGGACCCTATCCGTAAAGCTGGCAACTTGTGACCCACCATGGTGTTGGATATTCGAGTATGAAACCGTATTAAGAGTTGGGGCCTCAATGTTTCTATCAGATGGAGATGACAGCAGGAAATCAATCGCCTTAAGCGAGTGAAAAGACGTTTTATGCTCAGTGAAAAAAGAAGGGAGCTTGATGCTAAGTGGATTGGGCTGAGGGAAGCCGCAAGGGCCAAAGACTCAAGAAAGTATTGGCACTTGATCGCGGAATACTGCGACTCAAGGCAGAGGGCTCTACCCATACTAATTCCAGAAAAGAACTGGGTGGATTACATCTCCCTATTATATGAAAATAATAGCCCAGTTTCTTCCGTGATGACCGATGGGGATAAACTCGCATTTACTGAATTTACTGAATTTGGCCCCCCGTCAGGAAAGGAAGTGGTAAGTTATATAAAGAATGCAAGAACCTCCGGCGCACAAGGGCCGGATGTAATCCCGATTGCACTAATTAAAAAGGAGCCAGAAGCATGGGGTGAGTTTTTAGAGCCACTTTTTAAATATTGCTTTCTTATGAATACAATCCCCCCCTCTTGGAAGGGGAGCATTATAGTCCCCCTGTATAAAAAAGGACCGAAAACGGTGCAGACTAGTTTTAGACAGATTGCCCTCCTGGATGCCTCAGGCAAACTATTTGCAAAAATCATATTATGCCATCTTCAACAATGGGTTTATGATCAGAATATTCTTCCACCGGAACATGCTGGTTTTAGAAAGAACCATGGCACCTTGGATAATATAGCGGTTGTTCAGACAATTGTAGAGAAATATGTTTTCTCCCGAGGAATGCCAATATATACAGCTTTTATTGATTTCTCCACGGCGTTTGACAAAGTGGACCGCCAGACGCTGTGGAGAAAACTTGTCCTCCTTGGCATACCACATCACCTTTTGGGTCTGATCATGGAATTGCATACAGACACCTGGTGCCGGGTTCTGATGGGAGGTTCGCGGGGGCTATCATGTAAAATTAGAACGCATAATGGGCTCAAGCATTTGCCTATTAGCACCACTTTTATTTTCATTGTACATTGCTGATCTCCCTGGCACTCTGAATTCTGTAAGGGGGGATGCCCCCAAAATTGGTACAATGCCCGTTGGCTCCCTATTATATGCAGATGATGTTGCAATATTCGACCTAACGCCTATTGGCCTGCAACGTCGGCTGGATGCCCTAAGTAAATATGCAGAGGCTCACTTCTTGAAAATTAATATCGCAACAAGCAAGATTTTGGTTTTTCGTAAGAAGGGGCTTAGAATAAGGAGATGTCTAAGATGGATGCTTGGTTATGAAAAACTGTAACTGGTTGACTCGTACCTATATCTAGGGAAGGTTTTTTCCATAACTGGCTGAGATTTGGAGCATATTAAACACTGTGTTAGTAAAGCTGTCTCCCAGGCAAGTGCATTAAATAGATTCTATAAAACTTGCGGGAGACGCCATTTTGGCCATGTTTTATCTGTTTTTAAGGTCAAAATCCCTCCCTCGTTAATATATTCTGCCGAGGTGTTGGACATGAATTATTGGCTTTCTTTCGATAAGGCGGAAGGACGAATCCTGCATCAAATTTGCAATTTAAACTCTTTGGCAGCCCCACATGTACTGCGCCTTGAATTTGAATTAGTTTCGTCCTTCACCTTATCCCTGGCAGCGGTTCTTAGGTGGGGTAACTCCCTCTTTTTGGGGGAGGAGGGTACACTTAGGGCTGCCCTGAGAATAGAAATTTTTGACACGCTAAAAAACAATCAACGTTTTTTAGGTCTTTTGCATGTGCAAATGATACATTCGGTCTTAGTTTGAATTCCGCTTCTCCTATGTCTAAATCTGTATTGAAACAACTTTTAAAGAGGTCTAGATCCCCTATCAGTTTGGCGAGAGTCGCGGCCTCAAGCCAGTCCAGGTTCGGTAATGAGGCGGTCAGAGGGAGTGCATTTGGGAATAAACCACAGCCTTATCTAACTTGGAATATCCCTCACGGGATTAGAAGGCTGATACTCCTACTGAGATTCAATTTGCTGCCTCTAAGAGATGTCACTGGTATCTGGGATAAAACACCTAGAGAGAAGAGAATTTGTGAATTGTGCCAGCTGCAAATCCAAGATCTAGATCATGTTTTATTTGTATGCTCAAAGCTGCAAAGTGCCAGCCGAGTGTTCTTAAAGCCAGTTTTTATCAAATTTAATATTCACTCTGCCCAGAAGGCACGATCTTTGGTTTTGTCCCCTCCGAACGAAATGGTTTGTTTTAAGATATATTAATTTTGTAAAACATTTCTGCCTATTTATTAGGATTTTTTTTTTTTTAACAGTAATTCTATTGTCATGACATAATATCGATTGGCTGGTCATTTGATTGCTTCATGTATTTATAGCACTATTTGCACATTTCTCAATATGTCGACATAAGAATTTTATTGGTCGGTTATTTGATTGCATCATGTATTTATAGCACTATTTGCACATCTCTCAGTATGTTTGATATAAGAATTTTTACAGCAATGTATAAGGAAGAATTTTGTATTGTATGTAAAGTTTGTCTTTTTTTAATCTGATGGTGTGTTTTTGTGGACCTACGTAGGAGTTCCATAACAAAATAAATAAATAGATTGGATAACAAATTGGAAAATTCCGTTTTCTGCCACCATGAGAGGTAAATGTGAAGCCAATGAGAATGTGATTATGGAAATGCGACTATAAATTGGCCTTCCAAAACATCATATTAGAATGGTGTGATAACAGTGTTTTTTAACCCTATCTGTTTAACGAATGTCAATAGCATGGCGCTCAATCATTGTTTATTTAGAGGAACCATTATTGCTGATGCAGTGAATATTACCATGTATAAATTCGAAGTGTAATAGTGAAACCATTAAGAAAAACTGTAAAGAAAAATTATTTTAGGTTACTTTGTTGGGAAAATGTATATAGAAATGCATCTCTGGGTTATGTTTTGCACATCTGTGCAACACGTTTAGATAAGTACACCTTGTGTTGTAATAAAACTTCGGAGCAGTATGCTCTGTGTTTTAAGCTTGTTGTGTAAATATGTTTTTTTTTAAAGTGTATGTGTTATCTGTGTCTTGTAGCACTGAAGAAGTCCAGAGAGAAGGGACGAAACACGTTGGCTACGTTGGTGTGAATATCTTGCATATTGTCAATAAAGAATTTTTCAACACACGACAAGCCTGAAAGACTTTGAATGAATTTGTGAAATATGGATTTAAATACTTTAAAATTCAAAGTTGCAATTGATTAATTTTGTTTTGACCAGAAAAGACAATATTTGGTAAAACAATAAATAGCGAGTGCTGATCTATTTGGTGTACAGGCCCATTCAGGTGCAAGAAAATCTCCTCCCACTGCTCTGAATGCAGCCCAGGTCTATTCAGCCCAGCCCTGACTCATCCAGGATAGGAAGGACACACCTCGACCCCCCCAGTGGCTGTCTGAAGAGAATGCACAACCCCAGCTCCCGTCACTCCAAAGCCAGAGAGTCAATCTACAACCCAGCAGAGGCACACAGGAAGGCTAAGCAAGAAAATACCTACTTTCTAAAAGTGGTATTTTCAAACACAGAACATAAAAATCATCTTTACTAAAAGATGCATTTTTACATTCTGAGTTCAGGCATACTAAACTCCATTTCTCTGTCTCGTGCCAATGGTAAGATATACTCGTAAAATGTTACCAAGTATTCCCCATTCTATCCTATTTGACAGATAGCCTCTCAACAGTGAAAAACTAATTATACTGTAGTTTACTATCAGGACATGTCACACACACCAGGACATGTACTACCTTTCACATACACTGCACCCTGCCCATAGGGATACCTTGGGCCTACCTTAGGGGTGACTCACATGTAATAAAAGGGAAGGTTAGGGCTTGGCAAGCGGGTGCACATACCAAGTCGACATGGCAGTAAAAACTGCGTGCAGACACTGCAGTGGCATGTCTGAGAACCCTTTGAAAGGCCGCTCGTGTGGGTGGCACAATCAGTACTGCAGGCTCACTAGCAGCATTTGATTTACAGGCCCTGGCCCTCTCAGTGCACTTTACTAGAGACTTACCAGTAAATCAAATATGCCAATCATGGAAGCACCAATCCATAATACAATTTACAATAGGAGCACTTGCACTTTAACTCTGAACAGCAGTGAGAAAGTGCACAGAGAAACTAAACTAGCAAAAACAGAGTCAAAACCCAGAGGTCAGAAAGCAAAAAGACAGGGGAAAAACACCAAAAGATGCCAGATCTAACACATGTCCCCTCCAGCTGAAAGTAGGGAGAACTACCTAACCTCCTTGAAGTTCTCTTCACTAAGGCGAAGAACCTGGACAGACCATCAGCGTTGGCGTGTTCTGTGTTAGGGCGGTGTTCCACCGTAAAGCCCATTACCTGTAGGGAGACGGACCACCTCAACAGTTTTAGGTTCTCACCCCTCATTTGCATCAACCATCTGAGAGGCCTGTGGTATGTCTGAACTCGGAAGTGAGTCCCAAACAGGTAGGGTTTTAGCTTCCTCAGCGCCCAGACTACATCAAAAGCTTCTCTTTCTATGGCACTCCACCTCTGTTCCCTGGGGAGTAGTCTCCTGCTAAGGAAGACTACAGGCTGATCTAGGCCCTCATCATTCAGTTGCGAGGGCACCGCTCACACATCATGCTCTGAAGCGTCAGTCTGCACTACGAATTCCTTGGAGAGGTCAGATGTCTTGAGCACGGGCGCTGTGCACATGGCTGCCTTCAGGGCATCAAAAGCTTTCTGGCAGGCATCAGTCCAGATCACCTTCCTGGGCTGCTTACTGGAAGTCAGCTCGGTCAAGGGGGCAACAATGGTGCCATAGCCTTAACAAATCTCCTATAGTAACCGGTGAGACCTAAAAATGCTCTCACCTCTGTCTGGGTCTTGGGGGGCTCCCAAGCCAGATTTGTGTCAATCTTGGGCTGTAGGGGTGCCACCTGGCTGTTTCCTAACTGGTGCCCTAAGTACACCATGGAGCCCTGCCTGATCTGGCACTTACTGGCCTTGACCGCGAGGCCTGCCCTCTTCAGGGCCTTCAACACTTCCCAGAGGTGCTGCAAGTGTTCTCCCTAGCTGGAACTGAACACTGCAATGTCATCCAGCTAGGCGGCACTGAAATCCTCTAGTACAGCCAACACCTGGTTGACCAAGGTGGCAGGGGCATTCTTCAACCCAAAGGGCATCACCCGAAACTGTTAGTGCCCTTCTGGGGTTGAAAATGCTGATCTCTCCTTGGGCCCCCCGGTTAAGGCAATCTGCCAGTACCCAGACGTCAAATCAAACGTCCTGAGGAACCTTGCAGCTCCCAACCTATCAATGAGTTCATCAGCTCTGGGGATGGGGTGCGCGTCAGTCCTGGTGACGTTGTTGAGCCCACGGTAGTCCACACAGAACCGCAGTTCAGGAGTGGCACCGGGCGCAGCAGCCTTTGGGACCAAGACCACTTGGCTGACCCAAGAACTGTTGGAGGGCTCGATCACCCCTAACGCCAACATCTTAGAGACCTCCTCTTTGATGCTGGCCCTGACCCGGTCAGTCAACCTGTAAATCTTGTGTTTCACAGGAGGGCTGTCACTAGTGTCCATGTCATGGGTACATCAGTGAGTAACACCTAGGGTCAGAGAGAACAGTGTGGCGAACTGCCCCAAAACTGGTGACAGTCACTCTGCTGTTCTGGGGTCCCTTTAACGCCCAGCCCACCACTGGCGCTGTTGTGGTCCTGAGAGGGATAGCCTCCAAGTACCGGGTGACATGGTCCACCAAGACCAGGATGTACCTGTTGCCCATGGATGTCTTGGGATCCAGTGGCCCCACAATGTCCATCCCAACCCTTTCAAAAGGGGTGCCAACAACCGGAACTGGTTGGAGAGGAGCCTTACACTTCCTCCTACTCTTACCACTTGCCTGGCAAGTCTGGCAAGACCTACAATGTGCATCTGACTGCCTTTGCATTTGGGGCCAAAAGAAGTAGATGACAATACTGTCAAAGGTCTTGTCCTGCCCCAAATGTCCTGCCAAAGGCACGTCATAAGCCAAACCCAGTAGGAAGGTCCTGAAGCGCTGGGACCTTAGGCTCGCTGTACAGGAGACCATTCTCCCAATAGATCCAGTGTGATCCAGACTGATCACCAGCTGCCTGGTTTGCAGCCTGCTGCCGCAAACCCTCCAGAGAGGGCATTCCTTCTGCTCCCTGCAGAATTCTTCCCTTTTGGGACCACCTTCTTACTGCCAATGATTCAGCTCAGATAAGTCACCTACCTGCTCCCCTGTAGGTACCGAGGCGTTACCTTAAGGTCAGCCTCCTCCCGGACCTTGGGAACTCCAGGGGCTGGTTTTTTGCCCCCCTGCCCTTTCTCTTGGCAGGAACCTGGGCCACTGTTTCAGGCTCCATGTCCTTCTGATCACCCTTACTGGCTGTCATAGACCGAGTTGTCACGCATGCCCACTCTGGCAACCCAAGCATCTCCAAGTGAGACCTGAGCTCATCATCCTTCCATAAGGACTACTTCAGGTCGTTACCTAGCAGACAATCTACAGGCATGGTAGGGCTTACAACCACCCTCAAGGAACCTAAGACCCCCCACGCCCCGTTTAAAGGGAACCTGCGTCACCATACACTGGTGCTCTGAGTTGTCCACCCCAACTACTTGGTGAAATGCCCCGGGGACTACTTGCTCCTCAGAGACTAGGTGACACCGGACTGAGGTCACACTGGCTCCAGTATCTCTGAGAGCCTCTACCCTTCTCACATTGATGGTCACCCAGGCACTGTATTTCTTAGTGTTAGCAGGTACCTAGTTTCCTGGGACCATCTCACTGTCCCCTAGTGAGGCAAGGTCATCTCTGCGGGATCCCCACCCTCCTTTAGGTACCCCTCCTCTACAACCACTAAACACCTTGGACTGTCCACCGGTGGGTGGCTGTGCCCTTTTGGGACACATGGGGTCCCCCTTCAAGTGACCCACCTGCTCAAAGGCATAGCACTTGCGGGGGCCCGTCTCTGCAGGTTTTCCTGAAGAGACCCCTTGGTTCTTATCAGGGCCGGACTGGGAACCGAAACCGGCCCTGGCAAACTGCTCGGCCTGCCCCCCTGTGGGGCAGGGGGGGGGGTGCGGCCGAGCTGTTTGCTAGGGCCGGTTTTGGCTGATTTTGTTACGGGGGCCGATATTGCTGGCCCCCGGTAACAAAAAGGGCCCCCCAGGGGCCCAAAACCGGCCCCCACCATGGCAGCCCTCCGGGGAAACGCCCGGTGCCCGTTACGGCCAGTCTGGCCCTGGTTCTTATCTCCTGGGGGATGGGAACCTTTACCCTGGGTATTAGTTTGGGGCCCTTTAGAGAACTCCTGTGCTTTACCATTGTCCCCCCACTCTTCTGCTGGGGACCATGCCCACCTTTGGTGGAGTCTCCCCCATACACATTCTTGTGGAACCTGGTACTCACCCAGCAGTCCGCCTCCATAGCAAGCTTCTTGGAGTCAGTCAGCTTACTACCAGTTAAGTGCTGGTGTAGCTCTGCAAAACATAGACTGGACAAGTGTTCCCACTGTAAGGATGAACAGGACTCAAACATGGCTGACATTCCGGCCCATTTCGGGAAAAGAGAAAATGTTCTAGCTTCCCTGGAGAACCTGGCGTGCGAGTAGCCACACCCCCTTTTGCTGAGGGAGAGAGCGCGAGCCAGGAGGAGCGCATAGGCTGGAGGAACGGGAGCGAAGATGAGAAGGAGGAGACGAGGTGAGAGGACGGACCCGGAGTTCTACCCCGAACGGAAAGCATGGAAGAGGGGACGACTCGACTCGCCAGGAAGACCGGAGCAGAAGACTCCAAGGAAGAGCTGACCTACGGCGTTGCCTGCAGTACCAGTGAACAAAGGATTGAAGCCACCGCCGCAGTCCCACTCACCATGACCCAGGAGACGGGTCGTGGTCCAAGGCAAGTGCCACAACCCAAACGGTGCTTTTGGTGGGGTTGGTGGGGTGCCACGGCATAGGGAGCACTCTGGTGACGGGTGGCATGCAGGATTTTTTTTAATTTTTTTATTAGTTTGCACATTGAAAAAATAATAACATCTCATGCTGTTACAGTTTAAGCAGTAAGAATAAACCTTTACAAAGTTTACGTCGCTGGAGCATTCACATGAGTATTGTACGATGAAAAAAAGGATAATAGCGCAAACCTTTTTTTTTTTTTCCCTTATAACAAACAAAAACCACAGCGAAGTCTTTCAAAATACACTACAAATGCAATTCCTTATCTCCTATAGTGTAATACAAGTCCCAGTTAAGTCACATCGAGAAATCAGAGAAATCAACGCCTCTTTAGCTAGCATGATTAACATTTACCCCGGGTGATCCATCATTTCAGAGAGTGGGCCAGTATTCAGAGCGGCCTGCTCGGCAAGATACGTTTGGTATAAGCCCCAGAAGTTCTTGGGACGGCTACGAGGGGGAAGCAGCTCACTATACAATTCAGATTGTGTGCTGCAGTACAGCATATCGCGTGACCACTCCTGTATAGTGGGAGGAGGCCCTCGCGCCCAGCGCATAGCCAATCTGCGCTTAGCAATCAACATTCCCATCTCAATCAATCGACGGAGTCCCTTTTTTAATTTTTCGTGTACCCCAGCAAAGCAATGAGCGGGTCAGGGAGTGTTGGCACTTCAGTAATGTCACTCAGTGTCCCAAAAACTTTTTCCCAGTACTTGGCAATAATTGGGCAAACCCAGGCAACCTAAAGAAAGTCCGCAGGACACACCCTACATCTCTCGCACTCAGAAGTCTCACGCAACTCATATCGAAACAGCCGCTCCGGAGTATAGTAGACTCTTTGCAAGTATTTAAAGTGGATTAGGCGGTGTCGGCCATTTAGAGAAACTCGACGGGTCGCCTCGCAGCTATACTTCCATGTATCATCATCAATATTGATGCCCAGGTCCTTTTGCCACTGTAGTCTAGACTTGGTGTAATAGTTCTTACGGTAGGCCTGTACAACCCCATAAAAACCTGGACACCAATTTAACAGGCGATTCTGCTTGCAGGATGAGTGTGAGAGGGGCCACTTCAGGGGGCTCTGCCATATCTGCTCCTAGTAACTCACGCATGGCATGTCTCACCCTATAATACTGAAATTGCACCAATGAGGTGGGAGCAGCGCCCTCAGGTACTACCTCGTCCCATGTGCGTGCTTTCCCTTCCTGAAAGAGGTTGCCCACTACAGTTACATTTAAAGCTTGCAGCGCCATGAGCGCCGCGCGATCTCTGCACACAGGGAGCAAAGCGCACCATTCCAATGGAACTAAGGGGGAATACAAAATATTACAGTCTTGTCTTTTTACCAGGTCGCACCAGGCGTGCACCGTAGAGTTTATGGAATCAAGGATTCCCGTGCTGCGGTCTGGAGGCCGAAATAAGCTAGAGGGGAGGTCAGATGGGGCAACCGCCACTTTTTCAATGTGCAAGTGCGGTGGGTCTAATGCCTGATGCAGCCAATGAAATGCACGCGAGCTTTGTGCGACTCTGTAATACAAGTCTAGATCTGGGGCTCCTAGTCCTCCAAGATAATAAGGAAGAGTGAGGACCTTCCACTTTACTCTAGGCTGCTTACCCGCCCATGCCAACCTGATCAGTATAGAAGTGATGGTTTTGAAGAAACGCGCTGGAAGTACCACAGGGATATTTAAAAATAAAAATAAAAACCTCGGCAGTATAACCATTTTCATCAGCGATATCCGCCCCAAGAGCGAGAAAGGCAATCGTATCCATCTCTCAACGTCTTCCTCTAGTTTAGTGACTGCCCTCCCATAGTTTTTCCTGAACACAGTCTCCGGGTCTGCATGGATTTGTATCCCTAAATAGCGCACTGGCTCGGTGGTCCATGTCAAGGGGAAATCTGGCTCAATAGGAATTGTAGAGGACATCAACGGGAAAATAATGGATTTATTCCACTTGATTTTTAAACCTGAAAGCTCACCAAAGCGAACAACTTCCCTAAGCACTGGGGACAGATTGCCTCGGGATTCCTAACATAGAGCAATGTGTCATCGGCATAAGATGACACTATTAGGTTATAAGCCTGAAACCGAAGGCCACGAAGTGCCTCTGGAAATTTGTACTGGGGCAGTGACCATCCCCCAAACGTATTCTAGCCATAGGCGAGTCGTACAGTACTGCAACTAGCTTTAAAAATACATCACCCACCCCCATTCTTTCTAATACCGCACGCATAAATGGCCACTCAACCGAATCAAATGCTTTTTCAGCGTCTAAAAATACCGCAGTGGCCTGGACCTCTGGGTTGACAGAGCGCCGAAGAAGGTGCGCAAGTTGTAAGTTAGATTACGGCCCGGGACAAACCCTGCCTGTTCAGTACTGGCCAGGCTCGGGACCAAAGGGGCAAGCCGATTGGCTAGGATTTCGCACCTTCTCAGGGCTGGCTCCAAGAATTTGGAATGCCCTACCGACGGAGATCAGAGCCAACCCTTCGACTGCCTCATTCAAAAAACAGGTCAAATGGCTACTATTGGAAGAACTGCATCAGCAATAGCCTCCATGTCATTTGCTAGTCAATTACCATACATTTCCGACAAGCTTTTTTACTTTGTTGTGTTGAAATATATGACAATTTACTTTCACTTTATGTTTGTAACTCGTGCTTGACAATCATTTTTACTTGGGGTTTAAAATGTATCTCATCTGTCTTTGAAGTAAGGCGATGATGAAACTGTTCGGCCTCATCTGGGTGGGCTGTTTACTGTCTGTTCATTTTCTACCTACTCTTCCCCTAGCGCCATCATTTATTTTATGCCTCAGGTTCCTCTCATGTTGCCTTATTGGGTGTGCTTGGGTGTTTTATTGTATGCTTAACAATTTACTTTCACTTTATGTTTGAAACTAGTGCTTGACAATCATTTCTACTGGAGGTTTAAAACTTATCTCGTTTGTCTTTGAAGTAAGTCGATGATGAAACTGCTCGGCCTCATCTAGATGGGATGTTACCTGTTTGTTCACTTGCTTTTTTGTAAGTGTATTTATATTGTCTCTGTACGTATACGTCAGCTTTCCTCTTTGTACAGCACTCTGATACCCGGTTGGGTCTTGTTCGCGCTTTATAAAACTTTTCAAATAAATAAATAATAAATAAATTTTGGCGTATATTTTGGTGTCTACGTTCAGCAACGACAAAGGGCGGTAAGAGGAGCACTCCTCAGGGGGCTTACCTGGCTTGGGTATGGTGACTATCATGGCTTCCCTCAGTGTAAGGGAGAGTTTCCCGGTTTCATAAAGCTCTTCAAAAAGCGTCACTAAATGTGGGGTGAGGAGATCTTTAAATTCTTTATAAAATGTCACTGTTAAGCCGTCTTGCCCCGGAGCACTGCCAGAGCGCATATGGCGCAGGGCCTCGTGTACCTCCCAGGCCTCTAGCGGTCTCATCAGGTACTCTCGCTGATCATTTGTGAGCCAGGGTAATTTAATGTGCTCCAAGTAATCACGAATTGTACTGTCGTCGGATTGGGGACAGGAGCGATAGAGGATGTCATAGTACTGTCTAAACTGGTTAGCAATGTGCTCAGGATCTGTTAATAGCTCACCGTCCTCTGACCGTATTGCCGTGATCATTGATGCCTCTCTCCTGCGCCTCAGCAGAGCCGCAAGTGTGGCTCCTGGCCGTTCTCCCTTCCCGTAGCTTCTAGCGACAGCATATTTCCCCATATGCTGGACTTCGCTATCTGCAGCTTCCTGATATTCCGCAAGTGTTTTTTGCAATTCGTCATCCCCCTCCACTGCCCCATCACCGCACAGTGCCGTCTCTAATTCAGTCAGCCGCTTCTCTAGGTAATCCAGCCGACTGCGAATTGCGCGAAGCACCCCTGAGTGTTTAGATATGGCAATGCCTTTAATATACACTTTGAAAGCTTCCCAGACCGTGGAGAACTGCGAAACCGATCCTATATTATTTGCGAAAAAATCTTCAATTGCCTCAGCCATCTCAGCTTTAAACGTAGAGTCAAGCAACGAATATGGGGGAAACCTCCAAGTAAATGGAGAAGACTGTTTCCGGGGGCTCCGCAGATCCAAGACTATTGGGGCATGATCTGACAGAGTACGTGGGTGTACCCTGCAGTCGCGCACTTCCGAATACATTGCTCGCGACATTAACCAATAGTCTATTCTCATATGGAGAGCGTGTGGAGCAGAGTAGTGTGTGTATCCCCCCTGCCCTGGGTATCGTGTCCTCCATACATCCACCATGTCTAATCATATTATTGTGTCCATAATAAATTTTGCTGAGGCCGAAGTACGACGCTCGGGGCCCCCTGAGCGATCCAATGCTGGGTCTAAAACACAGTTAAAATCCCCTCCCACTAACAACGGCAGTGCAGCATCAACAACTGGGGATGTGAAGAGTGACTGATAATACTGAGGGTTATCGAAATTGGGGCATACACATTAATTACCAGTACATCTAGTCCCTTCCCCTTACACCTGGTGATGGTGTACCGCCCCTCGGCATCTGCAGCACCTGGGTCGATTTGGAACCCTGACTTCAGGTTTACCCACGTAAGCATACCTCAGGCAGGAGTAGTAAACCCCGAGGCATGAAACGAGCCCTGTAACACTCTCTGCGATAACATCGTGCTGTCCGTGGGCAAATGAGTCTCTTGCAGTAGGGCGATATCTACGGAGTGCCGTTTAAGATAAGCTATGACATTTCGCACCTTAAGATGGTTGTTAAGGCCTCGGACTTCCATGTTAAAAATCTGATTGTCTGACCTACCGGTTGTGGCATCCCGGAGAAATACGGTAAGCTACTGGAGACAAGGACAATCTTACTCTGCCCTCCCCAACCATCTGATTAGAGCAACTGTAAAACACCTCGTGATCAGTTCTTCTGCTGTGGTTTGAAAAAAGAATGCCCAACAAACAACCCCCCAACCCACGTTGTGTCAACCCCAACTTGACACAATCGAATATCCCCCCTTCATCAGAACTCAAACAAAGGTGGCATAGTGCCATCAGGTGGTGCACAAACAGGGGCGGAAGTTGCCTCTCCGCCAGCGCACTCTCGGCAACGGCCAAGAGTTACAGTCAGCCACATGGCAACTATTATGGCAGTTTAAGGTATCAACTCCATTAATCATACTCTCTAAGACTGCCTAGGAGGGGGAAGATCCAAGGCTGCCACACAGTTGAGGTAAATCACTGTCCCAGCGGGACACGCCTAGGTTTCCGGGTCGCCCGCTATCTTCAGATAAAGCGCTGCAATGCCCTCTTTTATCAGCAAATAACCAAGTTTCCTTAACAAAGCTAACGTTCTCACCCCCCCTTGTGAGGCCGCAAATCCGCTAAAAGCTCAGCTCTAGCGCACACACTACCACGCCTGTATCATGCAAGCCTGTGGGGGAGCACAGTTACCCAGCACCAGACCAGTTTATCTAACTAAGTAATGTAAACTTGTAAGAAAATTCCAACATTGCAGTCGCCTGCCAAGAACAATAAAATACTCAGCCCCATCTGCACACATAATATCTTCAGGACATGAACATCTGCAATAGCATTCAATGGGTCACAACATCCCCCACATCCAATACTTATATAGCAACTGGTAGTAAGGCATGCAGGGCATAACTAATCATTGTCATCCATGGTGCCCCCCTCAGCCCCCTGCCTCTGCTCTGATGTAGCAGCATGTGGTTGCTCCCTAGTGTAGTCTTTGAGTGCTTTCTGCAAAGATTTGGGGTCTATAAAAATCTTGGACACGCCGTTCATAGAAACTCGCGGACGCGCAGGATAGAGCATAGCATAGTCTAGTTCTTGGGCTCGTAGCGCCCTTTTCAGTGGGGCAAACTGTCTGCGCGCCTCCTGTACTTTGGCAGTAAAATCAGGAAACAACGATATTGTGGAGCCCTCATGTTGTAGAGTCCCCAAGTCTCTGGCTTTTTTCAGCGCCGCGTCCCTGTAATTAAAAAACTTGGCAATAATCAGGCGTGGAGGTGCACCCGGAGGAGGTCGCGGGCCCAGCGAGCGATGCGCCCGCTCAATAACAAACATTGCAGAGAAAGTGTCACGGCCCAATAGCAAAGTCAAAAGGGTTTCGATGAACAGTTCCATATTTCCGGTAGATGTGGATTCGGGCAGGCCCGTGAGGCGTATATTACTCCTTCGAGACCTAGCTTCAAGGTCTTCGGCTTTGTCTTGGAGCTGCGTTAAAGGCCTTTTTCATCTGTTTTTGCATTGCGTCTGACTCCATGTGCGTCTCCTCAACTTCTGTAATGCGCCGCTCCACCATAACAATCCTCTCCGTGTGCTTGTCGAGGCGTTCCGACATACGATCAACACGATAGACCAGAGAGTCTATCTAACCGTCGATGGAGCTGAGGCTGGACTGGATGGTGGCTAGAATTTGGCAGAAATCTGCTGGGGTCTCCTCGCCCGCAGCCCCCTGTTCTGTAAGGGATTGGGCCTCACCAGGCTCACGGTTCCTAGTTTTACGCTGTTCGAATGAAAGCTTAGGTTGGGCTTTGTCCACCTTCCCCATCTTCGCAGCGTAGCACCCCAGAGGGAACCCCCAACACTGTCGCCTCAGTGATGACACAGGCTCTGCTAGACAGCCAAGCACGTACCCCCAAATCAGCACTCCGTGACCAGGCCGCAGCGCCAGTAGCGATGCAAAGGGAGCTGAAGAGAGAGTCGCGCAAGTCCAGCCCCGCCTTGTGAAGCGCACTGTTAGCTACCCAACTGACCTGAATATTGTAGCTATCCCCGGCCCGTTATGTCCTTGCGGGCAATACTATTTGCGAGTCAGCAATCCGAAGGCATCAATCTCCAGGCTCACAAGACCGTGTTTCAATGCTCAGCGCTCAGTGTGCGATCTGGGTGCGGGGCAGCAGGAAGGTAATGGCAGCGCCCCCCACTGTGCAGCAGTCCAAAAAAGTGCGCCTCAGTCCACCAGTGCCAGGGGTCACACACCGGGGGCAGGCCCAGGAGACAGGCGGTGCTCCTCTGCACATCCTTCACCCACTCAATCAGCCTCCCTCGTTGCTCCTATAGGGGCCCAGGAGTGCAATTAAAGTTAATTTGCGGGGCCGCCGAGAGGCCCCAGCAGGGGGCTATCCGGGCCACCCCCGCTCCTCACCGATAGCGCGTGCGAGGTTTCAGGGCTCCGATGTCAGTGCGCAGCGTCAGGTGGGCACCAGCCGCAGTACTCCGCAGTGATGATCCGCCCAGGCCCACGGGACCCAGTCAGCAGGCCGCGCCACGCCCAGACATCGAGCCGCCGGGTCGTATGAGGAGCGCAGGGAAGCCGACCCGGGCCTCCAATTCGCACATGCTTGTCACTCTCTAGGGGGGTCAGCAGTCCTGCCATGCTATTCATACCAACAGGCACCCGCCGGCCCACGGAGCACCTCACTGGAGTCCGCCGCGTCTCCGCCGCAGCTCACCAGCCGACGCCAGGACACATCACCTCACCGCGACCGTATCTCTGCAGCAGAGTGACGCAGCCACCCCGGACCAGCGTCGATCAATGCCAATGAGCCTCCGGTCTTCCAGACGCTCAAATTTGGAGGAATCAAGCAGCTATGACTGCCAGGATAGTGCAGGATAGTTTAGTGGCGAAGCGGAGCTCAACTAACCAGCGGCCATTTTGTTGAGCCTGCAAGCTCCGCCCCCCGGCATGCAGGATTAGTACAGGAAAGACCACGTCACACCCCTGAAGCCTCCCCATTTAACCCTACCCATGCACGACCCGCCCTTCCTGGTGATGGTAGCACGTATATGAACATTCTTTTCATATGAACCCATATCTCATTATTTGTTTTGAATTCTTTTTTTTTTTGCCACCACGTATGAGGACCGTCACTTCCTGAAGACGAGAAGAAGGAAGAGCCTCATGTGCAGCCGAGGGACCTCTTGAGACTTTGTTTCCTGTGGTTTTCTTTTGACTGTTTTGTTTCCCTTATAAAATAAAGAAAAGACATACCCGTTAAAAGACAAACTGCTTCCTACCTCTGCTTTACATAATACCTTACAGTGGTGGAGAAGTGGGATTCCTCCCCCATTGTGTCACACAAATGACACAACCCGTGCCCATAGAGGGGATTATATCCCAGCTAGCAGAGGGACAGAGGCATCTACAATTGGTATTGGAGCAACATGCTCAAACTGCACAGAGAGACCGTGAGGTATTACAAGAGGCCCTAAAGACTCAAGCTGAACTTATTGCTAACAAACAACAGGTACAGGATACTGCCATCCTGCGGTTAACGGACGCCATGGTCAACACGAGAGTCAGACCCAATGTCCCAGGATCGGTACTACAAAAGTATCAAGAAGGGGACAACACAGACTACTTTTTTATTAACTTTGAGCGGGTCGCCACTACGGCCGCCTGGCCTCCCGAAAGGTGAGGCCAGTATATAGCCCCTCTGCTGTCGGGGGAATTACAAGCTGCCTATCAGGCAGCGAACCCAGCAGGCACCACGGAATATGAAGATATTAAAAAGGCACTACTAGAGCGACTAGGATGTGATACAGAATATTACAGGGCCAAGTTCAGGAAGGAGAAGTGGGTTGCGGGGGACAATCCAAGGGCCCTTTACTACCGGATCAGGGACCTGGGCAACAGGTGGCTCTCACCTCACACCTCTACTATAGAGGAGGTAACAGAGAAAGTGCATCTAGAGCAGTTCCTTAAGGCTTTACCTGTTAGTACCCGTAATTGGGTTAAACAGCATCCCCATCTCACCTCGGCAACAACGGTAGACCTTGCTTGTGCATTCCACAGATCACCCAAATTCAAAGCCAACCCTAAACGACCCTCCTTTAGTCTTTCCAAGAGTACGATTCGCACCGAAAATAAACTCCAGGGAAACCCCCGTACCCCTCCTAAATCCATACCCGTCCCTAGCAGTCAGGGTCCACAGTGTTACAACTGTGCATAATGGGGCCATATAGCCAGACAATGTCCACATAAAACACCAGCAGCTGAGCCTATGGAGGTAGGGTACACCAAAGGCCATGTATATGTCACGGGAAAGCCCCTGGGTCAATATAGGCGGAAGGTTTATGTGAATGGGAAGGCTCAACTAGCTCTCCAAGACACAGGATGTCGTTTCACTGTAGTGAATAAGAACTTGATACCTGAACCCCAAATATGAGAGGATGAACAGGTGTGTGTCACCTGCGTACACGGTGACTCCAAGGCCTAGCCCGTGGCCGAAATCCTGCTTGATGTAGAGAATGACCCCCACTTACGAAAGGTTGGAGTGGTACCTCTTTTACCAGAGTCAATTATAATAGGCACTGACCATCCTCGCTTCGAGCACTATTTAGAAGGTACCAAAAGTACCACTGTATCTTGGTTATAGGAAGCCCCCTTTAGTCAGAGCGAGATAGAAGAGACAGGAGCAAGCGTGAAGAGAAAGAAATCTAAACAAGAAAAAAAACAGGTAAAAAGGGCATACAACATGGCGCAGATGTCACAACCTGCTTTTATCCTCTCAAACTCAGGAGGAAGTGAGACCGCCCAGATGAGTTTTCGAGTCGCTCAACGTGATGACGGTATTCTACGATATGCCTGGGAAAGGGCACAAGAACAGGAACCAGAGCAGGTAGGACCCTATTTCTTTATCAAAAGGGGTTTGCTATACAGAGCCGTGAAAGGGGAACAACCCGTAATCAGTTGTTGGTTCCCACTGCCTTTAGGGAAGAGGTGTTACACTTAGCTCATAACCAGATGGGGGGGCATTATGGGCAAGACAATACCCTTAAATACTTAACCGAGAGATTTTACTGACCAGGGGTGTATCGAGACGTCGCCAGACACTGCACTGTTGTGTAACTTGTCAATATAATAATCCCGCTTCTGTAAGAAAAGCCCCCTTACTTCTACTCCCTATAATCGATATTCCTTTTAAGAGAGTTGGAATGGACCTGGTAGGTCCTCTTTACCCCTCTGCCCGAGGCCACCATTACATATTGGTTCTAGTCGATTATGCTAGCCGGTATCCAGAAGCCTTCCCTTTATCTAGTATGACCACTACTAACGTAGCGCAGGCTATGATCTCCTTCTTTTCAAGAGTAGGGTTCCCAGAAGAGATACTGACTGATCAAGGGACACCGTTTATGTCCCGCCTTATGTCTCATATTTGTAAAGTATTGGGGATCAAACAGATCAGAACCTCGGTCTACCACCCCCAGACTGATGGTCTGGTGGAACGCTACAACGAAACCATCAAAATTATGTTACGTAAGGTTGTTTCGGAGACAGGGAAAGACTGGGACAGATGCCTACCCCTGGTTCTTTTTGCTATAAGAACGCACGAACAGCGATCCACCGGTTTTTCCCCTTTTGAGTTAGTGTTTGGAAGGAAACCACGATCCTTCCTTGATATGGCGGTAGAACAGTGGGAGAATGAGGAGGAAGAAGGAAAACCCATATTTGCTTATGTAGAAGGCTTAAAGAGCACCCTATCCCAATTATGGGGTCTAGTGCACAACCATATGGAAAAAGCACAATAAGATCAAAAGAGATACTATCACCGAGGCAGTTGCCTAAGAGAGTTTATGCCAGGGGACAAGGTGCTTATACTATTACCATTCTCGGAAAATAAACTCCTGACGCAATGGCAAGGGCCCTATGTAATAGAGAAGAGGGTGACTCCTGTTACATATAGCGTAATCCTGCCTCTTCGGTCGTGAGGAAGACAGATATATCATGTAAACCTTCTCAAGAAGTGGGACGAGGTGTCCTCCCTTTCGGGAAAACCAACACCCATAATGCATATTAATACTACCTCCCCGGTAGATATTCCCCCACTTCCTTCCCAAGGGGATACAGATACCAACGTCAACCTAGGGCTACAAGCGACTGTCAACCAGAAACAACAGCTACTGAACCTACTAGACAGGTATCCAGGTCTTTTTTCCACTAACCCAGGCCTAACCTCCCTTGTGCACCATGATATAGTGTCTCTACAAGATCATGTAGTGAAACTGAAACCCTATCGCATACCAGCGGCCCGAAGGGAAGCTGTTGAGAAAGAAGTAGCCGCTATGTTGCAGTCCAACATAATAGAACCATCCCAAAGTGAATGGTGTTCCCCTATTGTGATTGTACCGAAACCTGATGGCAGTCTGCGATTCTGTATTGACTTTCGACAGGTATATAAAATCACTAAATTTGACATGTACCCCATGCCACGTTGTAGGAGAGTAGGATCTGCCTCTTATGTTGCCCCCACTTTTTTTCTGATGTTTACACTGGTTTCTGGCTATAGTCTGGCTGGGACCCTGCCAATCAGGGCCCCAGCCTCCCTGTTCTCTCTAAACGACTTGGAGTGCACTCTAGGTGCACTAGTGATTGGATACTGTGGTACCTTATGAGTCCCTAGTATATGGTACCTTAGGTACCAAGGGCATAGGTACTTCACAGGCCTACCAGGGGCTGAAGCATGTATTATGCCACCCATGGGAAGCAGACTAAATCTGACACCACAGGCCTGCTACTGCAGCCTGGGTTTGGAGGTGCTAGCACCCCTCACTGAGATATAGGTTCCCTATATCTCTCCTGCACACACATTGAGACTTATCAGTCACCCCTAAAGCAGGCCCTATCAATCCTGAGGGCAGGGTGCTTAGTTTCCATGTGAGGGGGTGCCTCTGCCTGAGCAGGGCCCCTCTGCAGCCCTCAGAGTCCATTCTCTGGGGCTGTTTGTGAATGCAGTCAAACCATATACTCTTAAGTGCATTATATCCTCGCGGTAAATGCTAACTCTGGAATGGCTGCATCAAAACATGTCGTGTTTGGTGTCAAACACTTTGGAATCATACCCCCACACCAGTATCTGGTGTGGGAGTATGATCCCACCCTTCTAGAGGGATAGACATGTAGCTACTGTGGAAACGCGGTAGAATCCTGAAGAGCCCTGGCATCACAAAATGGATGCCACCAGTCACAGACACTGGGCTGCCCTCCTGCTGATGACCGACACTCGCAGTGGAGGAGGCCCAACAATAGATATCCTGTCCCAAGGGGGTGTGACCACCTCCCAGACAGGGTTTAGTGTATTGGGGCTGGGTGGGTGCACTCCTAGAGTGCTTTGAAGTCCTGCACTGGGGGAGCAGAAGGCTCCTCTGTGCATACCCCAGTTCAAACCGGATCAGGGGCTACCTGCCCCTGCTCTGGCGCAAAACTGGACAAAGGGAAGTGGGTGTAGCCACCCCCTCCCCTGACCCTCCCATAGGTGGGGTCATAGAGCTAGTCCCTCCCTTTCTTTTAGTATAAGAGGGGGAACCTGTGCATTGCACCCTAGATACCCCTGGACGACGCTCTACAAGAAGAATCCTGGACCTTCGACGTTCCACTACCTTTGGAAGACTGAAGAATCTCCCTTGGAGTCAAGGAGTGACTCCCCTGCTTGGCAGGCACCAAAAACGACAACGACGGTCGCAAACTACGCCGCTCCCGCCGGAGCCCGAAGTCCCTGCAGCCCAGGAAGAGGATTTCCTGACTTCTCCAAGGCCATCGTGAGTCCCCAGCGAAGCTGAGGCAAGTGGACCCCACGAGCAACGAGGAACCGCAGACCCTGGGTACTGTGCACTATTGTCGAGTGCAACCCCTTCACGACGTTCCACGAACTTGTGCTTTGGACCACGTGTGGTCCCAGCCTCCAGCAGAGATCCCTCCCAAAATCAGAGGCCTACACCGTCCCGAGTGACCGTGGGCCCCTGTTGAGTGAATCCTCCTGAGGCATCTTCGCGATACCTGGCCAGCCGGCTTGTGGGTCCCCAGAAGACTTTCCAAAGAAACCAAAGGGCTCCCCTGGTTGCTCCAGGCCTGCCCTGACCTACCCTCGCTGGGTAAGTTCCTCAGACCTTGCTGGTCTGCACCATTGACTTTTCCTTTCCACCACGATACTTGCTGCAACCAAGGCTTGTTGGCTCCAATCGGGTCGCCGACACCGCAGTCAGCTGCAGACTTCGTGGGACACGCTGAATCCAGCTCCTGGCCGTCCTCGACGCCTCCTGGACCTTGTGGTCAAAGAGTCAAGACACCAGTGAACGACCTGAATCTGTCGACGACGGTGGGCATTCATCTTCCTTGCCCCGGGTCACTGCCAAGTGCCCTTGAACACTGTCCCCTCTGCTTTCAGGTCTTCCTCCTTCCGAATCCAGGCTTGGATTCCAACGGACACTTCTTCTGTCGCCGCAAGCAGCAAGTCTTCACTGGCTCCCATTGAAAACGACGCCGCGACCCGACACCAAAGGACACCTATGCACCCGGCTCCCCTGGGTGAGGTAACTTTAGCATTACGGTGCTCCTGTGGGTGTGGGCCCTAGAACTACTTACCCTGTAAGTGGCTTGCTTGTAGCTACCCTAGAAGTGCCCTAAAACTCTTATTTTCTAAGTGCGACAATTGCGCTGACTCGTAGAGGGTTCGCGTCTGTGTTAGACACATCGCGTCCATCTCCCTTGTAACTCTATCTGTAACCGTGTCCTTCGACTCGTACTGAGTCCGATCGGTGTTCGCCTCGAACACACAAGGGGCCTGTAACATTGAAATCTCCATTGCGCTGACTCGTACAAGGTTCGCGTCTGTGTTAGACACAGCGCGTCCATCTCCCTTGCAACTCTATCTGTAACCGTGTCCTTCGACTCGTACAAGGACCGATCGGTGTGTTCGCCTCGAACACGCAAGGGACCTTTAACATTGAAATCCCAATCGCGTCTGTTCGCATAGACTCAGACAGGACTCGCCCCGGTGCCTGAACACCGCGTCCGTCCCCTGTGGGTCTCCTACAACTACCTGGGGTGGTTCTAGGGGGTCCCTCGATTCTATATGCCCTAGACCTAGGTCTAGCCAAACTAAGATTGTGATATTGGATTGTGCTAACTTATTTGTGATAACTTTGCATTGTACATATGTTCCTGACTTCTAATCTCATAAAGAGATTAGTAGAGAGTTGTTTAGTAATAAATACATATATATTTGATATATATACCTGTGTGGTGTCTTTTCATTTGGTGATTCAAGAGATTGTGTGGTAAAACAAGCTGCTTTACATTCCTCCAAGACTTAGCCTGAAGGCTGCTCTCCACAGCTACCACTAGGATAGCTTTCTATAAAGGTTGTCTTAAACCTACCTACCATAAGAGTCGAATTGTTCTGGTGCAAGGTGCCCACCCTAACAAGTGGACAGCATATACCAGGCCAACTTCTCACATTGGTGGTAGCGTGTGGGATTCCAGCTTGCTATTGTTTTACCAGAAAATCTCTATTTGAATTACTAACTGAAAACCACTATAGGTACTGAAGGTACATATAAAGTCAAGCTTAGTATCAATAAGTTCTACTGAACTTAGAGCTGTGTGCCAAGGGATAGCACTCCCTTTCTACAGCTCAAGCTAGGATCAGTAGGCCACAAACTAGTATATGTAGTACAACACTGCACAACACTAGAATGTCCTTAAGGGGTGGATCCACTCAGCTTCAGTATAAGGACATGACTTTCTTTGACTTGAAAGCCATGTGTGCTGAAAGGCACCTGAAGATAGGACAGAGTCCCTCCACACTACACCTGATAGATCTGCTGACAGCAGATGATCTTAGATTAGCTCTAGGAACTAATGGGTCTGAATCAGGGGGTGGGTCAATTACAGTGTCTGGGTCAGATGATGAACATCAAGTTGACCAAGACTCGGTGATTGTAGGGCCAGGCCCCAAGGGGTCTGAAAAGGACAGAGGAATTCTCCCTAAGAGAACTGACACAGTGGAGGAGAGGCATAGGTCCCTTTCTAGGGACTCTGACCGCTCCTATCACTCTGGCAGAGAATTTGTCCACCAGAGGAACTCCTACTTCCCCAGAAGAGAGACCTCCTCTGAAAGACTGTGCAAGCTGCTGCAGTATGAGGAAGCAAGGTTTGCCCTCAAAACCAAGCAGTTGGCATTAGATAGAGAAGCCTTTGAGCTCCAGAGAGCTTCTAGAAAAGAGGGGTTAGAACCCCCTGGTGGCAGCAACAGTGTCCCTAGAGGCAGAGAATATATTCCAGACCATAGGAACCTGAGCAAGGTTGTTCCTCCCTACCAGAGTGGGGATGATATCCATAAGTGGATAACTGCTATGGAAAGGGCCTGTAGAGTACAACAGGTCCCCCAAAAGCAGTGGGCAGCAATCTTGTGGCTCTCCTTTTCAGATAAAGGTAGAGACAAGCTCCTCACTGTTAGAGAAGAGGATGCTGATGACTATGAAGTCCTGAAGAGTGCACTGATAGATGGGTTTGGCTTAACCACTGAGCAGTACAGGTTGAAGTTCAGAGACACCCAGAAGGCACAGACTCAGGACTGGACTGACTTTGTAGATTGTGCAACCAAGGCTCTGGAGGGTTGGCTGGTTGGCAGTAGGGTTACTGATTTCAAGGGATTGTATAATCTAATGATGAGAGAACAGATCCTTAATAATTGCCAGAACCAGTTGTTGCATCAATACCTGGTAGACTCAGATCTGACCTCTCCCCAAGAATTGGGAAAGAAGGCAGACAAATGGGTCAGAACCAGGGTGAGGCAGAAAACCCAGAACCAAGGGGGTGACACAAAGAAGCAGGATCAGAAGGGCTCTGAGAAAAGTGGGGATAAGTCAAAAGACCAGAAGTCTTCACAAGGGCCCCAAAAATCTGCATCTGGTGGGGAGTCACAATCCAACAAGGGAAAAGGCCAAAAGAAGCCCTGGTGCAAATTCTGTAAACAGAAAGGGCACTGGACTTCTGATTGTAACAAGTCCAAAGACCAAACCACCACCACTCCTGCCCCCAAGGCAACTGTTCCCCCTAGTTCAGCTACTGGTGGAGGTGGTACTCAGAAGAAGGGTGTAGTAGGGTTGACCCTGGGTTCTGAAGTGGACTCTGGCCTAGTCAGAGAACTCACTCAGGCAATGCTGATTTGTGATGGAGACATTGACATGTCCTTCCTAGTAAGCCCCAGTAATCTGGGCAAATACAAACAGCAGCCTGTAATCAATGGCAAACAGGCTTTGGCATTTAGGGACACAGGTGCTAGTGTCACCATGGTGGCAGAGGATCTTGTGGACCCTGGACAGATCATCCTGGGTGAAATGTACCAGGTGACCAATGCAAGCAATGCCAGGACCAACCATAGTCTGGCAGTTGTGAATTTCTCCTGGGGAGGGGTAACTGGCCTCAAGAAAGTTGTAGTCAGTGCAGACCTCCCTGTAGAATGTCTATTGGGCAATGATCTAGAGACTTCAGCCTGGTCTGAAGTAGAGTTATGGACTCATGCTGAGATGTTGGGCATCCCTGCAGAGGTATTTGCTGTGACAAGGTCACAAGCCAAAATGCATGACACTGAACCAGCTCTGGATCCTGAAACTATGGACCAGATGCTTCCCAAGAAGAGGAGCAGTAGGGTTAAGGCAGTGCCTTCCCCTCTGTCTCAGATCACAGATTCCCCTCTTGAGGGAGGAGAAGCAGATCCTGAAGAAGGAACTACCCCAGAGGAACTTGAGCCTGATCAGGTTGAGTTCTTGGGGGCAGGGGGCCCTTCTAGGGAAGATCTGAGTAAGGAGCAACAGTGCTGCCCCTCTCTTGAACCCCTCAGACAGCAGGCTGCTGCTGAGGCTGCTGGGAGTGCTAGTGGGTCCCATAAAGTTTATTGGGATGAGGGACTCCTATATTCTGAAGGTAGAGATCCAGCCCCTGGAGCCACCAGGAGGTTGGTAATACCTCAGAAGTTTAGGGGGTTCCTCTTGACCCTAGCACATGACATCCCTTTGGCAGGTTACTTGGGCCAAAACAAGACCTGGGACAGGCTTGTTCCACATTTTCATTGGCCACATATGTCAGAGGACACAAAGGAGTTTTGTCGCTCCTGTGTCACATGCCAAGCCAGTGGCAAGGCAGGTGGCACAACAAAGGCCCCCTGATACCACTACCTGTGGTGGGGGTACCCTTTGAAAGGGTAGGGATTGACATTGTTGGTCCCCTTGACCCTCAAACCGCATCTGGGCACAGATTTATCCTGGTGGTAGTGGATAATGCCACCAGGTACCCAGAGGCAATTCCCCTGAGGACCACCACAGCCCCTGTGGTGGCAAGAGCCCTCATTGGAGTCTTCTCCAGAGTGGATTTCCCAAAGGAGGTCATTTCTGACAGAGGTACCAACTTCATGTCAGGATACTTGAAGGCAATGTGGAAGGAGTGTGGTGTAACTTATAAGTTCACCACCCCCTATCACCCACAATGCAATGGGTTGGTTGAACGCTTCAACAAAACCCTGAAGGGAATGATTAAAGGACTCCCAGAGAAGCTTAGGCGGAAATGGGACCTTCTTCTTCCCTGCCTGTTGTTTGCATACAGAGAAGTTCCACAGAAGGGGGTTGGTTACAGCCCATTTGAGCTTCTGTTTGGGCATCCTGTAAGAGGTCCATTGTGTTTGGTAAAAGAGGGCTGGGAGTTACCTCTCAAGCCCCCCAAACAAGATGTGATGGACTATGTACTTGGTCTCCGCTCCAGGATGGCTGAATACATGAAAAAGGCAACCAAAAACCTGGAGGCCAGCCAAGAATTACAAATAGCTTGGCATGACCAAAAGGCTGTACTGACTGTATACCAGCCAGGACAGAAAGTATGGGTGTTGGAGCCAGTGGCCCCAGCAGCCCTCCAAGACAAATGGAGTGGCCCCCATACAATAGTTGAGCAAAAGGGAGAAGTCACCTATCTGGTGAATCTTGGAACTCCCAGGAGCCCCTGAGGGTGCTCCATGTCAACAGATTAAAACCATATGTTGACAGGGCTGACATGGGCTTGCTCATGGCAACTGATGAGGAACAGGAGGAGGAGAGTGACCCTCTCCCTGACCTGCTCTCGCAGAACCCAGATGATGGGTCAGTAGATGGTGTTGCTTTGGCAAGCAGCCTCACTGACCATCAGCAAACTGAGTGCAGACAAGTTCTGCAGCAGTACAAACATATGTTTAGCCTGACCCCTAGTCAGACTTCCTGGTGCACCCATGAGGTGGACACTGGAGACAGTCTGCCTGTCAAGAGTAAAATCTACAGGCAACCTGACTATGTCAGGGACTGTATCAGGACTGAAGTCCAGAAGATGTTGGAGTTAGGTGTGATTGAGCCTTCAGATAGCCCATGGGCTAGCCCAGTAGTCCTAGTACCCAAACCTCATACCCAGGGTGGTAAGAAAGAAATGAGGTTTTGTGTAGACTACAGAGGCGTCAATGCAGTCACTAGGACTGATGCCTATCCCATACCAAGGGCAGATGAGCTGATTGATACTTTGGCCTCAGCCAAGTATCTAAGTACATTTGACCTAACAGCTGGCTACTGGCAGATCAGGTTAGCTGATGATGCAAAAGCCAAAACAGCATTTTCAACCCCTGGTGGGCACTACCACTTTGTGGTGATGCCCTTTGGATTGAAAAATGCACCTGCCACTTTTCAGAGGATGGTGAACAAAGTTCTGGCAGGAATGGAAACTTATTGCTCAGCTTATCTAGATGATATTGCTGTCTTTAGTTCCTCCTGGCAGGATCACCTGGTCCACCTCAGAAATGTTTTGGAGGCTCTGCAGAAAGCAGGCCTCACTATCAAGGCCACTAAGTGCCAGATAGGGCAGAGTCAGGTTGTATACCTGGGCCACCTTGTGGGTGGAGGCCAGGTTCAGCCTTTACAGAGCAAAATCCAAACCATAATGGAATGGGTTGCTCCAACCACCCAGACACAGGTGAGAGCCTTCTTAGGCCTGACTGGGTACTATAGGAGGTTTGTGAAGGGATATTGATCTATAGTGACCCCCTTGAATGATCTAACCTCAAAGAAAATGCCAAAAAAGGTTCAGTGGACAGCTTGCTGTCAGAAGGCATTTGAAGACCTAAAGCAGGCCATGTGCACTGCCCCCATCTTACAGAGTCCAGACTACACCAAAAAGTCCATTGTCCAAACAGATGCTTCTGAGCTGGGTGTGGGAGCTGTACTGTCTCAACTGAATGATGAAGGTCAAGACCAGCCAGTAGCTTTCATTAGCAGAAGGCTGACCCCTAGAGAGAAACGTTGGTCAGCTATAGAGAGGAGGCCTTTGCTGTGGTGTGGGCCCTGAAGAAGCTGAGGCCATACTTGTTTGGCACTCACTTCATAGTTCAGACTGACCACAAGCCCCTCCTATGGCTTAAACAGATGAAAGGAGAAAACCCAAAACTTTTGAGGTGGTCCATTTCCCTACAGGGGATGGACTATACAGTGGAACATAGACCTGGGACCCAACATGCCAATGCAGATGGACTCTCAAGGTATTTCCACTTAGAACACGAAGACTCAACTGGTCAAGGTTAGTTTAGTGTCCCTGCGTTTGGGGGGGGGGGTTGTGTAGGAGAGTAGGATCTGCCTCTTATGTTGCCCCCACTTTTTTTCTGATGTTTACACTGGTTTCTGGCTATAGTCTGGCTGGGACCCTGCCAATCTGGGCCCCGGCCTCCCTGTTCTCTCTAAACGACTTGGAGTGCACTCTAGGTGCACTAGTGATTGGATACTGTGGTACCTTATGAGTCCCTAGTATATGGTACCTTAGGTACCAAGGGCATAGGTACTTCACAGGCCTACCAGGGGCTGAAGCATGTATTATGCCACCCCTGGGAAGCAGACTAAATCTGACACCACAGGCCTGCTACTGCAGCCTGGGTTTGGAGGTGCTAGCACCCCTCACTGAGATATAGGTTCCCTATATCTCTCCTGCACACACATTGAGACTTATCAGTCACCCCTAAAGCAGGCCCTATCAATCCTGAGGGCAGGGTGCTTAGTTTCCATGTGAGGGGTGCCTCTGCCTGAGCAGGGCCCCTCTACAGCCCTCAGAGTCCATTCTCTGGGGCTGTTTGTGAATGCAGTCAAACCATATACTCTTAAGTGCATTATATCCTCGCGGTAAATGCTAACTCTGGAATGGCTGCATCAAAACATGTCGTGTTTGGTGTCAAACACTTTGGAATCATACCCCCACACCAGTATGTGGTGTGGGAGTATGATCCCACCCTTCTAGAGGGATAGACATGTAGCTACTGTGGAAACGCGGTAGAATCCTGAAGAGCCCTGGCATCACAAAATGGATGCCACCAGTCACAGACACTGGGCTGCCCTCCTGCTGATGACCGACACTCGCAGTGGAGGAGGCCCAACAATAGATATCCTGTCCCAAGGGGGTGTGACCACCTCCCAGACAGGGTTTAGTGTATTGGGGCTGGGTGGGTGCACTCCTAGAGTGCTTTGAAGTCCTGCACTGGGGGAGCAGAAGGCTCCTCTGTGCATACCCCAGTTCAAACCGGCTCAGGGGCTACCTGCCCCTGCTCTGGCGCGAAACTGGACAAAGGGAAGTGGGTGTAGCCACCCCCTCCCCTGACCCTCCCATAGGTGGGGTCATAGAGCTAGTCCCTCCCTTTCTTTTAGTATAAGAGGGGGAACCTGTGCATTGTACCCTAGATACCCCTGGACGACGCTCTACAAGAAGAATCCTGGACCTTCGACGTTCCACTACCTTTGGAAGACTGAAGAATCTCCCTTGGAGTCAAGGAGTGACTCCCCTGCTTGGCAGGCACCAAAAACGACAACGACGGTCGCAAACTGCGCCGCTCCCGCCGGAGCCCGAAGTCCCTGCAGCCCAGGAAGAGGATTTCCTGACTTCTCCAAGGCCATCGTGAGTCCCCAGCGAAGCTGAGGCAAGTGGACCCCACGAGCAACGAGGAACCGCAGACCCTGGGTACCGTGCACTATTGTCGAGTGCAACCCCTTCACGACGTTCCACGAACTTGTGCTTTGGACCACGTGTGGTCCCAGCCTCCAGCAGAGATCCCTCCCAAAATCAGAGGCCTACACCGTCCCGAGTGACCGTGGGCCCCTGTTGAGTGAATCCTCCTGAGGCATCTTCGCGATCCCTGGCCAGCCGGCTTGTGGGTCCCCAGAAGACTTTCCAAAGAAACCAAAGGGCTCCCCTGGTTGCTCCAGGCCTGCCCTGACCTACCCTCGCTGGGTAAGTTCCTCAGACCTTGCTGGTCTGCACCATTGACTTTTCCTTTCCACCACGAGACTTGCTGCTACCAAGGCTTGTTGGCTCCAATCGTGTCGCCGACACCGCAGTCAGCTGCAGACTTCATGGGACACGCTGAATCCAGCTCCTGGCCGTCCTCGACGCCTCCTGGACCTCGTGGTCGAAGAGTCAAGACACCAGTGAACGACCTGAATCTGTCGACGACGGTGGGCATTCATCTTCCTTGCCCCGGGTCACTGCCAAGTGCCCTTGAACACTGTCCCCTCTGCTTTCAGGTCTTCCTCCTTCCGAATCCAGGCTTGGATTCCAACTGACACTTCTTCTGTCGCCGCAAGCAGCAAGTCTTCACTGGCTCCCATTGAAAACGACGCCGCGACCCTACACCAAAGGACACCTATGCACCCGGCTCCCCTGGGTGAGGTAACTTTAGCATTACGGTGCTCCTGTGGGTGTGGGCCCTAGAACTACTTACCCTGTAAGTGGCTTGCTTGTAGCTACCCTAGAAGTGTCCTAAAACTCTAACTTTCTAAGTGCGACAATTGCGCTGACTCGTACAGGGTTCGCGTCTGTGTTAGACACATCGCGTCCATCTCCCTTGCAACTCTATCTGTAACCGCGTCCTTCGACTCGTACTGAGTCCAATCGGTGTTCGCCTCGAACACACAAGGGGCCTGTAACATTGAAATCTCCATTGCGCTGACTCGTACAAGGTTCGCGTCTGTGTTAGACACAGCGCGTCCATCTCCCTTGCAACTCTATCTGTAACCGCGTCCTTCGACTCGTACAAGGACCGATCGGTGTGTTCGCCTCGAACACGCAAGGGACCTTTAACATTGAAATCCCAATCGCGTCTGTTCGCATAGACTCAGACAGGACTCGCACCGGTGCCTGAACACTGCGTCCGTCCCCTGTGGGTCTCCTACAACTACCTGGGGTGGTTCTAGGGGTCCCTCGATTCTATATGCCCTAGACCTAGGTCTAGCCAAACTAAGATTGTGATATTGGATTGTGCTAACTTATTTGTGATAACTTTGCATTGTACATATGTTCCTGACTTCTAATCTCATAAAGAGATTAGTAGAGAGTTGTTTAGTTATAAATACATATATATTTGATATATATACCTGTGTGGTGTCTTTTCATTTGGTGATTCAAGAGATTGTGTGGTAAAACAAGCTGCTTTACATTCCTCCAAGACTTAGCCTGAAGGCTGCTCTCCACAGCTACCACTAGGATAGCTTTCTATAAAGGTTGTCTTAAACCTACCTACCATAAGAGTCGAATTGTTCTGGTGCAAGGTGCCCACCCTAACAAGTGGACAGCATATACCAGGCCAACTTCTCACACACGTGTTGACGAACTAATCGAGCAGTTAGGGAAAGCCAAATTTATGTCCACACTAGACCTGACGAAAGGCTATTGGCAGATTCCTCTAACCCCCCAGGGAAAAGAGAAAACAGCATTTGCTACCCCTTCAGGTTTATATCGATTCAAAGTCCTCCCCTTCGGTTTGCATAGGGCCCCAGCGACATTTCAGCGTCTTATGGATAAGATATTGAAACCCCATAGACAGCACGCCGCAGCTTACCTGGACGATATAGTTATATTTAGCCCTACCTGGGAAGAACACTTAACACACCTGGCCTCAGTCTTTGATGCCATACAAGATGCAGGCTTAACCATAAATCCGAAGAAGTCAGTATTAGCCACGAACAAGATTCAATATCTAGGGTATACTATACAGGAGGGGCTTATACAGCCGCAAATGGATAAAATTGAAGCTATTCGAAGACTTCCCACCCCTACAACAAAGACGTATGTTCTTTTCTTGTGTTTATTGGGTATTACCGCTGATTCGTTCCCCACTTCTCTACAATAGCCAGCCCCCTCACAGACCTTCTCACAAACAAACACCCATCACGCATTTCCATATGGAACAACAACCACGAATATAGCTTCAATACCCTAAAAACCTATATCTGCAAGATACCAGTCCTTCACTGTCCAGACTTTACGAAAACTTTTGTACTTCAGACAGATGCATCCGGACAAGGCTTGGGGGCCGTCCTGTGTCAGTCCCACCCACAGGGAGCGTTAAAGCCCCTTTTATATATAAGTAGAAAATTGTTTCCTAGGGAGAAACACTATTCCACAATCGAAAAAGAGTGCTTAGCAATAAAATGGGCCGTAGAAGCCCTCCAATACTACCTCTTGGGACGTAAATTCCTGGGTCTCACAGACCATGCCCCTTTCACCTGGTTAGCACAGAATAAGGACTCTAACCCCCGTATTCTATGCTGGTTCTTAGCACTACAACCATTTGCTTTTCAGACTAAACACGTATCAGGAAGGACACAGATCGGCACTGACTACCTCTCATCCAACATCTGAATGGCCACAACGGCCATTCCTAGGGGAGAGCTATATGAGGACGAACAGGACTCAAACATGGCCGACATTCCGGCCCATATTGGGAAAAGAGAAAGCGTTCTAGCTTCTCCGGAGAACGCGGTGTGCGAATGGTTACGCCCCCTTTTTGCTGAGGGAGAGAGAGCGAGCCAGGAGGAGTGCGTCGGCTGGAGGAACGGGAGCGAAGACGAGAAGGAGGAGACGAGGAGAGTGGACGGACCCGGAGTTCTACCCCGAACGGAAGGCACGGAAGAGGGGACGACTCGACTCGCCGGGAAGACCGGAGCAGAAGACTCCAAGAAAGAGCTGACCCATGGCGGTGCCTGCGGTACCCGTGAACTAAGGAGTGAAGCCACAGCCGCAGTCCTACTCACCATGACCCAGGAGACGGGTCGTGGTCCAAGGCAAGTGCCACAACCCAAATGGTGCTTTTGGTTGGATTGGTGGGGTGCCACAGCATAGGGAGCACTCTGGTGACGGGTGGCATGCAGGATTAGTACAGGAAAGACCACGTCACACCGCTCAAGCCTCCCCATTTAACCCTACCCATGCACGACCCGCCCTGCCTGGTGATGGTAGCACGTATATGAACATTCTTTTCATATGAACCCATATCTCATTATTTGTTTTGAATTCTTTTTTTTTTTTGCCACCACGTATGAGGACCGTCACTTCCTGAAGACGAGAAGAAGGAAGAGCCTCATGTGCAGCCAAGAGACCTCTTGAGACTTTGTTTCCTGTGGTTTTCTTTTGACTGTTTTGTTTCCCTTATAAAATTAAGAAAAGACATACCCTTTAAAAGACAGACTGCTTCCTACCTCTGCTTACCTCTGCTTTACATAATACCTTACACCCACACAATCAAATTCTACAGCCCCTGAAAATCTGTTACATTGCTGCCATTCACCCAACCATCCAGTGCCCTGCAGAAAGAATCCACACATTCCAACCATGTCTGGGAATCACTTTTCTTACTAGACCTAAACTGATCCCGATATTTATCAGGAGTGAGACCATACTTAGTAAGAAGGGCCTCCTTCATGTCAGTGTAGGTGAGGTTGTACCCTTTACCCAAAGCCACCAAAGTGTACCTCCCATCTTCTGAGTAATGAGGCCACAATCCTGCCCCCCAATGCTTTTCAGGGACCCAGTTCAAGTAAATAGCTGCCTTATAGCCCAGAAACCACCTTTGTATGTCATCACCCTTTTTAAATTCATTGCCAACATTCTTGGGAATATGCACAATCCTGTCTGAGTGCACTTAGGAATTGCTGCCACTATCCGTGCTGGATTTACTCTTTAACTCCAGCTCCTTGAGCCCACGCTCATGGTCTAAAACCATCTTCTATGATTCCATCTTGAGCCTCTAAAGCTCTATTTGATACCCCCTAGCTTCCCTTCTGTCCTCCAGCTCCTCTGGGGACAAACCACTGCTGCCTTGGCTGGAGGGACCCCCTCTCCCAAAAGCACATCTACCCTAGGAATAGGCTCCTCCGCCTCCACACTAAGATCTCCAGACTACCCACTGGCATGTCTGGCTGCTACCCAGGCCCTCAGCGCCTTTTGTAGCTCCTCCTTCCTGGTGAGGCCTCTGACTTGGACCTTAAGGTTTTTACAAATAGACTTCAACTCCTTTCCATTGTAGGTTTCCAACCTTTCCCCCTCAAAGGCCACTTCTAGGGATGCAATTGATGATGATGCTGTACCAGGCATGATAAAGTAGGAAGTTTAAGTTAAAAAAAAAAGATGGAAAGACAAATAGACCAAAAAAGGAAACAGTATGTGGTACGGAATGGTCTGCAATATGGTAGTACTCCACACCAATCACTGTAGGTCAAGTGCAAACGTAAGTCCTATCCTCACTGCTGACAACCAATGTTAAAAATGGGGGTCTCCAGTTGGCAATGGTTTGCACCCTTGTCCAAATAGGGACCCTTCCTTCTAGTCAAGATAAGGGGGATACACTACTGAAATAACCCCTGCTCACCCCCTTGGTAGCTTGGCACGAGCAGTCAGGCTTATCTCAGAGGCGTTGTGTGAAGCATTAGCACATAATCAACAGTAATACAGTGAGAACACTAAACAAGCATTGGCATAGCCAATAGGTCTCGCCTTTGGGACCTTATAAGTGCTTAGCCAGAGGTTTTGGCTTGGCATTTGTTTTTAAGCTATGTAGTAGAGCAGCGTGGCTGCTGTGCAGCATGTTCAAAAGTTATAATAAACAAGAATGGCCACATTCCTAGAGGAGCAAAAAAGATCAACCGACGGAGAAGGGAGAGCAGGTCAGAGAAGAGACGGTGAGGGGGACACAGAAAGGCAGGTACGGGACAGTGGGAGAGCAAGTGTGACAGTCATCCACACAGAAAGAGAGGCAACGGGAGAGATGTAGAGAAAGGAGATTCTCGCAGTCACGTGGAGTGAGAAAGAGACAGATAGTCAGGAGGTAAAGAAGAAGCGAGGGGGGAGAAAGAAAGAGACAGAGAAGGTAGAACGGAAGAGAAAAAGAAAGCGCCGCCGAGATAGAGCACCATACATCCGTGAGGTGAAAGAAGGTGGGAAGAACTGAGAGAGACAAAGAAAGTGCAGCGACAGAGGTACAGAAAAAGAAAAGAGACCAAGAGAGTGACACTGAGATAGAGGTAACAGGTGAATCCGACACAGAAAAAAGGAGTAGAGACGAATGGAGTGAGAAGATGAGATCAAAACGAGGCGGGAAAGTTAAAGAATGACAAATAGAGGTGAAAGGGTGACGCGGGGGAAGGGGTCGCGATAGGAAGAGACACAGAAAAACAGGGAACGAAGGTAGGCACAGACCTGTACAAAGGGAAAGTCAGAGAGCGACGAAGGGAAGGGCATAGAGGCAGATCCTTTGGAATAAAGCAATAGAGGAAGACCAGGAAACAATGACAGAGAGAAGAAAGAGTGTAAGTGAGAAATGGCAGAGGGAAAAAGAGACACTGCGAACGAGAAGTAGGTAGTGAGTGCGCGATGAGAGTTAACAAGAGACAGAGCGAATGTAAATAAAGAAACTTTGAGTAAGGGGGTGAGCGCTGTCATTTATATAGCGGCCATCACAGAGTCGAAGCTCTATAGACCCGAAATATGCAAACAAATCAACAGTTGAAGACGAAATATGTCCTAGAACAGCCAGGAAGTCACGAAGTCAGAGACATAGAAAGAGGGAGAAAGAGATTTTGGAAGATAGAGAGTGAAAAAGAGGGAGAGAGATAGAAATACATCTAAAGAAAGACCGAGAGGCAGGCGTCTTGAAATACTGCGAGAGAAGAACACACACACACAAAACATACACACAGACTCACAGGTCAAGAGAGCGTCAGAAGGAGTAACAGAAGAGTCAAGAGGCACGCGGAGAGCTATAGTCAGACAGCTACAGAGACAGTCAACAAAAGAGGGAGAGAGAGCGAGGGAGAGGGAGATAGAGACTGGATGAGACAGGGACAGTCAAACAGAGAGAAAGAGAGAGAGAGAGAGAGCGAGAACAAGAAAGACGGGGTTACATTGAAATATATAACGTCAGGAAAGGCAATAAAACGACAAGCAAACACGCGGATGCAACATCTGAAAGTCACAAACAGAGAGTTGCAGAAACATCCAACGACAGAGAAAGAGAGAGGAAGAAAGTGCAAGGATGACGGAGAGCGACAAAGGGAAGCGAAGGAAGGCTGCAGGGGTAGAGAGAGAGTCGGAGAGACGGAGGGAGAGTGAAAGAGCGGGAAAACAAGAGAGAGACGGGCGGAGACACAGACTTAGAAAGACGTGCACAGGGGAGCATCTAAGCATAGGATGAAAAAAAAAGAGAGAGGGCGGACGAACGAGCGGCGCTGAGAGGCAAACAGAAAGAAACCTAAAACAAGAGAGGGCGGACGAACGAGCGGCGCTGACAGGCAAACAGAAAGAAACCTAAAACAAGAGAGGGCGGACGAACGAGCGGCGCTGAGAGGCAAACAGAAAGAAACCTAAAACAAGCAAGCACTGCACTCGTGCTTGTGGCGGCATCCACCTTGCGGGAGCAAGCAGCGGCCATATGTTTGTAATTAACGTGGCCGCGCCGGTGCTCGCTCCCGCAAGGTGGATGCCGCCACAAGCACGAGTGCAGTGTTTGAAAAGTGAAGGCCGATTACTAAAGGCCCTCTCCTAGAGCAGCGCATGCGCGCTGCCTAGGCGAGACGTAAAAAGGACACCACACCAGTTTTAGAAAAATAACCAATATTTTATCTGTACAAACAACACCAAAAATGATTAAAAAATCCACCATACAGTTTTCTGAAATATCAATACTCAAAAATAGACTTGAAATACAGTTCTTTGAAGTCGATAGCTCCATCCAGGGCTATCACGGGATCATGAACAACAAATCTAAACAGTTTTGGCTGACTGCAGCTACAGCGTTGGGAAGACACGCAAAACAGTACCTTTTAGAAATGCAGGGTGTTGGGGACCTCTCGTGGGGCTCCGAAGAGCCGGCGTCCGCAGGAGTCGTTTCCAGAGGTCGGTGCAGGAGTCGTCGGGCACTTGAAGTCACACACGTTGCAGATCGAACTCCTCACGCTTGAAGTCAGGAACGCCGGCATCGGCAGGCGTCGGGGGGGCTGCGGTGCGAAGTGCAGCGATGCGGCGTGCGGTGCCCTCAGGTCGTGGTGCAGGCAGCGGCTTGGTGACGGTCGTCCAGCGGCATCGGTGAGACCAGGGCTGCGGTGTGAAGTGATGCGGTGCTCTTGCATTGCTGGCAGGTCATGGTGCAAGCAGCGGAATCGTCGTTGCGGAAGCGCTGTCGTCGGCTGACGAACTGGAGTTGATGGCGTCGATAGGTCAAGGTTGCGGTGCGGGATGAGGGCAGTGCATAGTATAAGTTACAAGCGGTGCCCTCAAACCACGGTGCAAGTAGCATCATCGGTGTGGGCGTGGAGCGGCACCGTCAGTGATACCAGGGCAGTGCCATGAAGCGAGGCGGTGTGGAGTGTGGTGCCCACAGGTCGCGGTGCAAGCAGCGGCTCGGTGGCATCGGCAGGCGGCAGCATCGGTGAGACCAGGGTTGCGGTGCGAGGCGCATCAGTGCCCTCTGCAGTGTATTAAGGACACGGAGCCAGCAGCGGCGTCGGTGAGGGCGCCGGACTGTTTTTTCCTCTGATGCAGCACAAAACACACAGTTCCCAGTGCTGGTAGCAGATGAACTTGAAGTCTTTGCTGTTCCTGAGACTTCTTGAACAGGGGGCAAGCTCTACTTCCAGCCCTTGGAGAAACTCACACAAAGAAGTTGCAGAAAGTTCAGTCCAGTCCTTTCTCTGCCCAAGACAGAAGCAGCTACTGCAGGCCAACACAGCAAAGCACACAGCAAAGTGGTAGTTCTTCCTCACAGCTTCTCCAGCTCTTCTTCTTGGCAGGTTCCTTGATCCAAAAGAGTTCTAAAGCTCTGGGGTCCGGGTCCCAATATTTATACTGCATTTCTCTTTGTTCTCTTGGGCAGAGAGTGTCAGTGCTTAGTCCAAACCAGTTTGATCCTCTCTGGCCCAGCTTCCTGGTAGGAGGTGGAGACAGCATTGTCCAAGGCAGACCAGGCCCATTCAGGTGCAAGGAAATCTCCTCCCACTACTCTAAATGCAACCCAGGTCTATTCAGCCCAGCCCTGACTCATCCAGGAAAGGAAGGACACACCTCGACCCTCCCAGTGGCTGTCTGAAGAGAATGCACATACCTAGCCCCTGTCACTCCAAAGCCAGACAGTCAATCCAGAACCCAGAAGAGGCACACAGGATGGCTAAGCTAGAAAAGACCTACTTTCTAAAAGTAGTATTTTCAAACACAGAACATAAAAATCATCTTTACTAAAAGAAGCCTTTCCACATTCTGAGTTCAGGCATACCAAACTCCATTTCTCAATCTTGTCCCAATGGGAAGATATACTCGTAAAATGTTACCAAGTATTCCCCATTTTATCCTATGGGACAGATAGCCTCTCAACAAGGAAAAACGAATTACACTGTAGTTCGCTATCAGGACATGTCACACACACCAGGGCATGTCCTACCTTTCACATACACTGCACCCTGCCCATAGGGGTACCTTGGGCCTACCTTAGGGTTGACTCACATGTAATAAAAGGGAAGGTTAGGGCTTGGCAAGTGGGTGCACTTGCCAAATCGACATGGCAGTAAAAACTGCGCGCAGACACTGCAGTGGCAGGTCTGAGAACCCTTTGAAAGGCTGCTTGTGTGGGTGGCACAATCAGTGCTGCAGGCCCACTAGCAGCATTTGATTTACAGGCCCTGGCACTCTCAGTGCACTTTACTAGGGACTTACCAGAAAATCAATTATGCTAATCAAAGAAACACCACTCCATAATACAATAGGAGCACTTGCACTTTAACACTGAACAGCAGTGAGAAAGTGTTCAGAGGCACTAAACCAGTAAAAACAGAGTCAAAACCAGGAGGTTAGAAAGCAAAAAGACCGGGGAAACACGCCAAAAGATGCCAGGCCTAACACAGTCTGTTAGGCAAGACCTACAAAACCCTTCACATTACGCACTTTAAAAACAAATAGGCCTAGCTTTTAAAGATGAAGTGTGAATGTTTGCAAACGGTGTAATGAAGCATATTACAGATATTTTTAAGACCATGCATACATTTAAAGTAGGCAATATAGAAGTAAAATGGTTAAAGGATGGGAAAACATTTTGAATTTTTTTATTTTATGTACTTGTTTTTTCTATATAGCGGTGGGCAGGTTAGAGGTAATATTCACAGGAAAGTGCTAATGTTTGAATGAAATAGGATGGATCAGCAAGGATATATCTTCAACTGTTATGCCCAGATGTGGGTTCCTTGCTTGCTGTGCTACAAGATTAAAGATGCATCTTTCTTATGAGGCCCAACAATATCAAAACCGATCTCTGGTTGAGGTGCTGGTGTACCTGTCTAGAAGGACCTGACAGTTCAGCTGCACTGTTCCTACTGCATCACGGCCAAGTATGATTTGCATACAGTTAGTTCCTGCCTGGAGTAGCATAGTGGGCAGTAAAATGGTAGGATTGGATTACAGGCTGAGTGATAACCAGTGGTTGAGACATTTGAAAGTCGTGTGGGTTCCTTACTTCCTATGTCACAGCACTCAAGCTGCACCTCACAGAAGAGGACAAGTGAGGTGAAAGTAATTCTTAGTTTGTTTGTGTTCTCATCTAGAGGGGATCTGGTCTGACATTTTGAACTGGACAGTTCCTATAGGAGTAGCACGGGAGAGTCTGACTTGCACATGGTTGGTTTCTGTCTGGAGCGCAAAAACTAATGAACAAAATACAATCCCAAGAGATTGCCAGTGGCTGGGTCTTTTGGAAACATTCCACTTAGTACTTTTTTGGTTCTAATTAATTTCCACCTCAATTCTACTAATGATTTATATGCTGAACTACCACAGCGTATTGTCAAATAGCTGCAGAGAATGCAAAATGTAGCTATTAGGCTGTTAGAGCTATTGCTAACCTGAGGAAGGTGGGTCACATCTCTGTGATTCAAAGGTCACTATACTGGCTGCTGTTGGCCGACAGTATTCATTTCAAAATAGCAAGCCTGACATTAAAATGCCTCAACAACCGGTCCGCTGTATCAGACTTTTAGATTGTGGCCACGTATCTTTCACAGGGAGCTACAGAGTAAAAACAAGACCCTGTTTATAATTCATAATTCTGCCCTTTTCCTGTCGTGGATGCTCATTTTCCAAACAGGCCCTTTTAGTTAAGAATGCACTGCTGATAGACATTAGGCTGTCCCTTTTACTTACTAGTTGCAGTAATAAGCTCAAAACTAGTTTATTTTGCTAGGTATGTATACATCAAGGCAAGTGCCAAGAGGTCCAGTTGGGCAGTAGGCACTGTATAAATGCCTTCGGTAGTCAGTTGTTGTTAGAGGATTGACAGTGGTGACCAGCACACAGACTCATTCATTTAAACTAAAATTCCATATGCATGTCCATCAAACTATGCAATCAACGAGAAGCCCTGTAATAACCTTGGATTGTATAGCAGTAAAGAGCAGGAATGCTCCAGCACGGCATCATTGAAAATGTGATAGGTTTGTAAAATTGATTGCTATGCACTCCACCGTTAGTCAACAAATCTGCTATATACATGAACCTTTACGCCATGCATACAAACAGCAGACCAATGCCATTTTAGGTCTTGTGTTAGCCAACACCTTTTTGATTTTACTAAAATGATATATAAAATATGCTTACTTACAAGGGCTTTCAGTCAGCTCTCTTCATCCATTGATCTGCTATTGTGTCATTAACACTTTTCTTCGGCCCACTACAGTATAAAATGTGTGGCAATGGGTCATCCCACTTTAGCCATTGGCAAACTTCACTATAAGCACATCCACTCACAAAGAATCTGCCTTAAGTGCCAAGGACTACTGTGGCAATGTGTTCTTTGTGAGACCAAAAACGTTTAGGCTTTAACCAATGTTATTTTAGATTTACAAGGGCCCGATAGCTTCCCCAACAATAACGTTCTGCAGAAACAACAACAAAACAAAACATGAATTGACAAATCCAAAGGGCTGGCAGCCAATACAGACTTATTGGCTTTGCCAATTGTAGGAGGCTGGCTTAGTATATGGTGCACACTTATTTAAGTGATGCACCTTGCACTAATCCAGGCAACCCTTATGGGGATTTTAGTGGTCTTTGATAACCATGAAAAGCTCTCAAAGTGGTAGCTGTGGAGAGCTGCCTTCAGGCTTATCTTGAAGGAGTGTTAAGCAGCTTGTTTTACCAGTTTAATCATGTAGTGTAGTTTAAATGAAAAAGAACCACACACTGTATATATAAAAATATGTCTATTTATCACACAACACTCACTATCACATTGGTATATATCCTACCCGGAGATAGCAAGACAACTACGCAACAATACTTCAATTGCAATAAGGTAAATAGCACGAATTACAGTGGTCTCCAGGGGGAGTCCAAACCATATACTAAGTAAGTGGAATGCGAACTGCAGGAGAGGATAGGACTTGGGCCATAAGAGCCAGAGGAGCTGGGGACACAAGGAACCACCTACTGTAAGTACCCAGGAACCCCACGGAGGCTGTGTACAAAGTGGGAACACAGCCGCGTGCCCTCTGGAAGTCAATGGAGAAGTTGCAGTTGCAATTTTGCAGAAGAAGGACCCTTCTCAGAGGACCCCTAAAGATTCCCTTGGAGGACGGAAGATTGGAGAGCCACCCCGTCCGTGAATGACCCGAAGAACAGGTTACCTACACCAGGGAAGCCTGGTGCATAGGGGTGAAAAGCCATCGGAAATCTCCGTAGATGACAATGGAAGACTTGGAGAAAAGTGCCTCTGGAGAAGGAGGTGAAGAAGTCCAGTGGAATCCAAGGGTGGAATCTGGAAGTGAAGAACCTGCAAACAGATGGGACAGAGTCTATGCTACTCAGGAGTGACCAGGAGGCACGGAAGAGCAATGCCCACTGATGTCGGACGGTTCAAAAGAGTTGACGGTGAACTTGTCACTGCAGCTGTGAGGACCATGTGATGCTGAGGAAGGCCAGGAACCATGCACGAGCTGTCCCACGTCAGATGTCGGTGACTAGGAGGTCAGTGTCCGGCGGGAGCACCAAAAAGTCTTGGTAGCCACAACGAGCGTGGAGAACGATGAACGAGCAACGTTGCGACCAGCAAGGTCCAAGGGACTCACCACAAGCAGGAAAGTCAGAGCAAGCCCGAGCAAGCAGAGGGACCCACTGAAGTAGGAGAGAAGCCTCAGGTGGATCCACAGGCCAAAGGCACAGGAGTCGCAAAAGGACCTCCTCAAGCAGCTCACCAAGAAGGAAGGCCCATGGTGCAGAAGATGTGGTGAGGACGCTGCACTTGGCAGGAAGAGATGCTGGTGGCTGGAGCTTCTTTTAGCCCGAAGATCTCTGGAGTGCAGAGCCAACAAGTCTTGGCAACGGCAAGTCGATGTGTTGCACAGGGTTTCGGTCCCAGCAGTTCTGACGAGGGATACAGGCCTCAAAATTGCTAAGAGGACAGGTTAGGCTTCGAGGCAGTTGCAGAACCACCACCTGAGCCTTTCGAAGTCCGTGGGACGTCAAGAGCAGCAGACCGGTCACCTTCATTGCAGTGCCTGCAGATGCAGGGAAGTGACGACTTCACTCCAAGGGAGATTACTTCGGGTGTCCTTGATGCCCACAGGCCTGGTGAAGATACTGGAAGAAGCACAGACACAGACGATGAAGAAGACTTGCAGAACAGCAAGAGCAGGAGCAGCAGGAGTCTTCCTTGAAGCAGTCTCGGTTCGAGGCGAAGTCCAGCGAAGTCCAAGTGTCCAGACAGTCAAAGAGTAATGTGGTTTCAGGCTTGAGTCTTGTCCCACGACAAATCTAAGGAACCACCCAGAGGTATGCCCTTATGTACCCTAGGGAAAGGGTTGGAGAGTCAGGAGCTCCCTGAACTGGCTCAAACTGGAGTATGTAAGGAGGGCACCGAACGTGCTCTTCAAAGCAGTCTTGTGGCGCTGGCAAGTTTCTTTACCAGTTCTGGTCGCGGTCGGGGGGACCCTTCAGGTGGAGGCTGCAGTTGTCGTCTTCAAGCTGGAGGGAGGTCGGGGATCACCAGATCCCAGGTCAGGATCGCTGGGGAGACTTCCTCGTGAGGCTGGGCCACTCAAACTCGGGCTGTGGGCTTCAGGTGCAGAGTGGTGCAGAATCGCAGAGTCGCAGAGTCGCTGGAATCCGGATTTTGGTCTTGGAGTCTTTATTGAGCAAATCCGGTGCTCACAGGAGACAGAGTCTGTAAGGTGAGAGCAGGGTGGGTCCTCCGAGCTCTGGGGAGCTCCTGCTTGCTGGGCACGCCGGTTTCTTTGCTGTAGGCAGGTCAGAGTCAGGACAGCCCAGTAGGGCTGGGGCCAAAGCAGTAGGTGTCCTCTTCTTCCTGGGTCAGCACAGCTCTTCGGTCCTTCTTCTTTCTTCCTCGAATCTGTGGAGGCAAAGTTCAGGGTTGCCCCTAAATACTAGATTTTGGGGGGTTTAAAGGAGTGTGCAGGTCGTGACCAATAGGTCCCTTCCTTGAGGTGGGTACACCCCCTATAATGCGACCCTCCAGTAGGAGGGAGGCACGAGCCTCTCCCTAATTGGCTGGGTCCCCTCATCTTCAAGATGGAGGGGACTGAGATGTGTGCTTCACCTGGCCTAATTCCACGTGAGGGATGGGGTTGGCAAAGGTGGGCCCACCTCGCTTCCTAGCTTGGTTTTGCCGCCGATTCTCCTGCTCAAGTGGGGGCTAGAACCGGTGGGTGCCAGTTGCTTGGTGCAGCAAAAGGCAGAGACAGCTTCCAAAGGCAGCAGGCCTTTAAAGCTTCAATTTGTGGAGGAGGTATGACACCTCTGTCTAGGATGGGATTTGTTTCTGGACCCAGAGAGCGGAGGCTCTCTACCCAGGGGTACAGAAACCTGTCTGGTGGTGGCAAATGGAGGGCAGCAATTTAGGAACTACACCAGGGCTGGTCGATTTTCCGGGGGCATCTCTAAAATGCCCTCTGAGTGCATTTAACATTAAATCCCACACTGACATCAGTGTGAGTTTAATGTGTTGAGAAGATTGCTACCAAACTTCCCAGTGTTTAGTAAAGCCATTATGGAGCTGTTGAGTTCGTAATGACCAACTCCCAGACCATATACGCTTTATGGCTTTACTACACTTACAATGTCTAAGAATATACTTGGAAAATGTTTGGGTACAGGGCTCTTGCCACTGTACCCTCACCTGAAGGCTAGTACACCCTGCTAGAGGGGTGACTTACCTAGGCCTCAGGCAGTGGGTTGCAGGCATGGCACACAGAGATGTATGCCATGTCGACTTTTCACTTTTCTCTGCACCAAAACACGCACCCTGCAATGGCATTGTGTGTGGGGTAAGGTACAGGACCTTTAAGGGTGGCACAATATGTGCTGCAGCCCTTAGAGGCCTTCCCTGGTCACAGTGCCATTGGTACCCATGGTACCTTTTACAAGGGATGTACCTGTGGCCAGGATGTGCCAATTGTGGGTACAAAGGTACAGTTTTGGGAAAGGACACAGGCTCTGGGAACCTGGTTGGCAGTAACCCAGGGCACATCAAGTCAGGTTGCATCAGATGTCAAGCACAAAATGGAGGTAACCATGCCCAAAGGGGCACTTTCCTACACAACCCCCAAATGAAAGAGGATGAGACTAACCTTTCACAAGAGAGTCCTCATTGTCTAAGTGGAAAAATCTGGAAAGGCCATCTGCATTGGCATTGGCAGTCCCAGGTCTATGTTCCACTGTAAAGCCCATTCCCTGTAGGGATATGGACCACCTCAAAAGTTTGGGGTTTTCTCCTTTCATCTGCACCAGCCATCTGAGAGGTCTGTGGTTAGTTTGAACTAGGAAGTGAGTACTAAACAGGCATGATCTCAACTTTTCCAGGGTCCAAACCAGAGCAAAGGCCTCTCCTCAATCGCACTACTATGCTGTTCCCTGGGGAGTAGCCTTCTGCTTATGAAAGCAACAGGTTGGTCTTGTCCATCATCATTTGTTTGGGATAGGATTGCTGCTATCTCTATCTCAGAGGCATCAGTCTTCACTATGAACTGCTTGGAGTAATCTGGAGCCCTGAGAATAGGTGCTGAGCACATTGCCTCTTTTAGGGTGTCAAAAGCCTTTTGGTAGCCAACTCTCCAGTTCACTTTCTTGGGCATCTTGTTGGAGGTGAGTTCTGTAAGGGGAGTCACAAAGGACCCATATCCCTTCACAAACCTCCTATAGTACCCAGTCAAGCCAAGGAATGCCCTGACTTGGGTGTGGGTTGTTGGAGCTCCCAATCCAGATTGGTCTGGATCTTGGGTTGAAGGGGTTGGACTTGGCCTCCACCTACAGGGTGGCCCAAGTACACAACCGTTCCCTGCCCTATCTGGCACTTGGATGCCTTGATAGCTAGGCCTGCAGCTTGCAGGGCCAGTAAACCTTCCCTAGGTAGACCAGGTGATCCTGCCAGGAAGAGCTAAACACAGTAATATCATCTAGATAAGCTGCACTAAAGCCTTCCAACCCAGCAAGGACTTGATTCACCAACTTTTGGAAGGGTGCAGGGGCATTCTTTAGACCAAAGGGCATCACAGTGAAGTGGAAGTGCCCATCATGTGTGGAGAATGTTTTCTTTTGCTCCAGGGGTCATGCCAATCTGCCAAGACCCTGCAGTTAAGTCAAAGGTACTTAAGTATTTGGCAGCCCTTAACTTATCTCTCAATTCATCAGCCCTGGGGATGGGGTAGGCATCTGTCTTGGAGACAACATTGAGGCTTCTGTAGTCCACACAAAACCTAATTTCTCTCTTTCCACCCTGTGAATGAGGTTTAGGGACGAGGACCACTGGGCTGGCCCAGTGACTCTCAGAGGGCTCCATGACTCCCAACTCCAACATCTTGCTGACTTCAGCCTTGATGCTTTCCTTGACTTGGTCAGACTGGCGAAAGATTTTTGTTTTGACAGGCAAGCTGTCTCCAGTGTCCACATCATGGGTACACCAGGTTGTCTTACCAGGGGTCAAGGAAAAGAGCTGTGCATACCGTTGCAGAACCTATCGTCAATCAGCTTGCTGCTGGACAGAGAGGGTGTCTCAGTAGACAACTCCATCCACTGACCCATCTTGGGGGCTGTAAGAGAGGAGGTCAGGGATAGGTTCACCCTCTGTCTCCTGATCCTCATCAGTAACCATCAGCATGGTTACATCAGCCCTGTCACAATAAGAGTTTGAGGCGGTTCACATTTATCACCCTTTTGGGGGACCTGCTAGTGCCCAGGTCTACCAAGTAGGTGACCTCACTCTTTTTTTTCTAGAATAGGGTAAGGACCACTCCATTTGTCCTAGAGGACCCTTGGTGCCACTGGCTCCAAAACCCACACCTGTTGCCTTGGTTGGAATTCTACCAGTGCAGCTTTGTGGTCATACCAGAGCTTCAGGAGATCCTAGCTGGCCTCAAGGTGTTTGGATGCTTTCTGCATGTTTTCTGCTATCCTGGAACGAAGGCCTAGTACATAGTCCACCATATCTTGCTTTGGTATATGATGGGGTCTCTCCCATCCTTCCCTCACAAGTGGGAGTGGTCCCCTTACAGGGTGGGCAAACAGAAGCTCACAGGGTGAAAACCCTATTCCCTTCTGAGGCACCTCTCTGTAGGCAAAAAGCAGACAGGGCAATAGAACATCCCAACTCCTTTTGAGATTTTCAGGGAGTCCCATTATCATGCCGTTCAATGTCTTGTTCAATCTCTCAACAAGACCACTGGTTTGTGGGTGGTAAGGTGTTGTGAACTTTTAGATCACTCCACACTCATTCCACATGTGCTTTAAGTATGCAGACCTGAAGTTAGTACCTCGGTCTGATACTACCTCCTTAAGAATCCCTACCCTGGTGAAGACACCAATGAGGGCCTTGGCTACCATAGGGGCTGTAGTAGTCCTAAGGGGAATGGCTTTAGGATACCTAGTAGCATGATCCATTACTACTAATTACTACTAGTATAAACTTGTTTCCTGAGGCTGTGGGAGGTTCAAATGGACTCATTATATCCACTCCTACTCTCTCAAAGGGTACCCCAACCACTAGTAGTAGTAGGATTAAGGGGGCCTTTGGGTGTCCTCCTGTCTTGCCACTGGCTTGACAGGTGACACAGGAGTTTACAAACTCCTTCACTTTTTGGGATATCTGGGGCAAATAGAAGTGGGTGACCAATCTTTCCCAAGTTTTGGTCTGGTCCAGATGCCCAGCTATGGGGATGTCGTGAGCTAGGGTGATTAGAAACTCCCTATACAACTAAGGCACTACCACTCTCCTAGTGGCACCAGGTTTGGGGTCTCTGGCCTCAGTGTACAGAGGTCCTTCCTCCCAATAGACCTTGTAGGAGCCACTGACATGTCCCTGCTCCTGTGCAGCAGCTTGCTGCCTCAGGCCTTCAAGAGTGGGACAGACCTGTTGCCAAAGGCACAGCTGTTCCCTAGAGGGTTCTCCTGGCCCCAAGAGCTCTACCTGGTGAGGTTCAAGCTTCATGGGCTCAGGTCCCTCTGGGGCTATCAAGTCCTCTCCCTGAGGAGAGGGGTTCTGATCTTTTTGCTGTGTGGAAGCTGTTTCAACAGCATTCCTACGTTTTCTATGGGAGGATGGGCCATCATTTCAGGCTCCAATGCTCCTTTTTCACCCTGTACTAGGCATTGTGCTCTTATCTTCACACACACTATCTCAGGGATATGCAGCATGGTTGAACGAGTTACTTACCTTCGGTAACGATGTATCTGGTAGAGACACCGTCTAGCCGCAGATTCCTTAACTTAGAATATCCCCAGGCATCAGACTGGATCTGGAAAAAATCTTCAGCAGTACCTCTGCGCGCCGGGAGACGGCGTCGCAGGGCTCCATCCTGACGTCGTCCACGGATATGACGTCAATGGAGCCATATAAGTCCCTCCCGGCGCGCTGACATCAGTTTTCTACTGTGAAACTTTTCTGCGCCACAACACGGAGCCACTTTTAAACTGTGAGAGTGCGGGAACAGTGTGCCAAAAAAAAGATCAAAAATCATTGAAAGAATGACAATAAACAACAGAAATGGTGAAAAACAACACCATGCATGACAGTGAAAGAGCACTTCATACTGTAAGGGATTGAAGGGAGAGAGCAGAGTATCCGCTCTTAGAGACAGTCTAGCAGAAGCGGAGAACCATGCCCTCCCACGAGGCAAAACGGCTTTGGAAATTAATGCCATGGTAAACGATAGGCAGTCCGCAACCACAGGATGTAACTGTAAGGGACAACAAGACTGGAACAATATGACCAATGGCAATAGACCACATTTCTGCAACAACAGAGGATGTGCAACCATACACCGTATAAAGGACCTACTGACCGTAGCATAGGCAAATAGACCCCCATCAATTGACTGCAGCATAGTCAAAGAGACCCCAAGTAATGGATAAAAAATAGATGAGGGTGGAAGGGAGGGAAAAAGAGCATGATTAATCCCCACACTGGAAGAACCAGGGTGTAGGAGCATGAAAGGATATAGGAACCCACCACCCATTAAGAGAATGGGTGGAGCAGCAACAGATAAATACAGAATGAGCCATTCTGACCTGGTGGGAGGTGAAGCAGACCACCTCACAGGAAGACAAAGGCCACCTATAAGGAGGCAAGTGGGTAGAACCCAACCTGAAAAGGTCCTCGCAAAACAGGGAGGATGGGTGAGCGTTAAGGAATCTGCGGCTAGACTGTGTCTCTACCAGATACATCGTTACCGAAGGTAAGTAACTCGTTCATCTGATAGAGACATCTAGCCGCAGATTCCTTAACTTAGAATAGATACCAAAGCCATACCCCATTGGAGGAGGGTCTGCGACTGAAAACCCACCAAGTTCCAAAGAGAACTAAGCTGTCAATAACATTGACTAAAACACGGTGGGGACAGCAAATGCCAGCGCGGCTGTCACCAGACCAATGAAGTTCCATAAGGGAGCTATAAGAAGGGGAGGCAAAGGCACCACAACCCGTCAGAGGACGGACGAGACCTCCCTCGTCCAGGCAGGAACAAAAGGAAGACCTGGAACTAACAAGGTCAGTGCATAGTGGAAGAAAGTGTATAAACTTCTGCAAAAAGAAGCTCAACTGAGCACCAGATCCCATGGATCCGCAATAGACACAGTCCCAGAGAAGGGACAAGACAGTATGACAGCGACAGAGTATACAAACTAAGCATACATCACAGTGGATGCCAAAAAAAAAAAGGTGAGGGGACAGACATCACCATGCTAAGATATACAGAACCAATACTACCAGGAGATACATGTATGTGGATGACAGGATACACACAAGGAGACAGTGTGTACCACGAAAACTACACCACACCTATGCAAAAGGCCAAAGAATTGGAGCATCAGAACCACACATGCGGCGGCAAGGAAAGACGGGCACAGCATCAGGAAGTCAAACAGCCAACCGTACCCAGCGGTACAAACGGTGAAGGAAACCTGGCAAAACCGGGGAGAGACAGCTCCCATAAGAGAGAGAGAGAGAGAGAGATCTGGGGTAAAAACCCTCGATACTAGGGCAAGGGAAAACCCTAGTATGCGTGCTCTCTCGCTGTGGGTATAGCTCAAGACATATATATATATATATATATACAAATATATATATACATATAGAGATGTATATATATATATATATATATATATATATATATATATATATATATATATACAAAGTGTGAAAAAATCAAAAGCAAGGGGAAAAACTCGAAGAGCATGCCCCTGGTAAAAAGAGACTCAACAAGAGGTACCAACAGCACCGGTGTGAAGCAGCGCAGGACACAATATCAAGACACCTAAAAAGTGACAGCATCTCCTCAACGGGGAAGGAACCCTGGCCTCCTGTGAGACAGGCGGGGACACTGACCACTACACTCACGAGGAATGAGTGAGAAATACACAGACATAGGAAAACGACAGAAAAGGAAAGCAATATCGCCTTTAGTGTTGACTGAGAACCCACAACCAGTGAAACACCTGGAGTGGAACACATAACCTTTGGAGTAAAAGTCAGAGACCTCAACCACAAGGCCACAGTGGGTCAGAAAACAGCAGCAGAGACCAGGGGCAGAAGCACCTAAACCTCTGCACGGCAATTAGCAAGGGACCGGAGTCCCTGCCAGGGCAGTGCAGATGGAAATAGAAAACAAGGCAACGCACAACAGTGACGTAGCTGGTGGACACTCCATTGCCTATAGGTAAAAATCCCACAGGGCCTGAGCCATGAGAGAAGACGTAAGCACTTCCTCACACCAGAAATGGACCAGAATAGTACGCAGCCAAGACAAGGGCGCAAGGAACACCGCCGGCACCCAGTGACAGCTAACATATCCTGTGTGTATACACATGTCCAATCCACACAGAACACGGAAGAAACTCTTCCGGAACGAAACAGAACAACATGCCCCCAAGGGACACGTGCCGACAGGCAGAAAGAGCATAGCAAAGCCGAAAGAACACGCCGTGGAGAGCCAGGCGTAACAGAAACCCAAACAACTCTTTGGGGAAGCGTGCCTCCACAGAGGCAGGAGAGAGCTACAGACCAACCGTAGACGACTACCCAGAAGCCCCAGGAGAGAGCCACACCAAACCCATGGGTCTCACCAGAGGGGACGTCCTACCACAGTAGGAAGAGCGGGACGAATCAGAAGACCTGCAGTATAGACAGAAAATAAATATTCCGAAGAAGGCTCTGCGGGAGCATTCGAAACTTCCCGTGCAAGGAAGAGCAGCTATACAATAGCCAACGAGTACCCCACATAGGGTATGGCACATCCCTATAAAAGCAAGGGACACCTCTTGAGACGAGCTCATAGGCAGAGGACTCAAAAAGAAATGCAGAAACAGCTGGCCATCTGTAGCAAAAGAAGGACAAGGACAGCGAAAAAGTCGCACAGTCCATCTGGGCAATAACGTCTTGAACCCAGAGACGGAGCACCAGAAAAAGCAGTGACAATACTGCAACTAAAAGCCAAAGTCCACAACAAGGACTAGAAACCATGGAAGTCATGGAAACTCAGACATGAGACGTTGAACCGCTGAGTCAGCATGTCTGTCGAACAAGGTGACCCCATCAAAGGGCAAATCCCTAAGACGTTCCTGGACATTGGCAGGAAAACAGCCATCGCGCAGCCATGCATGGCGACGCAGAGCAACTGACCGGGCCATAGCTCGACTCACCGAATCAGTGGTGTCCATCGCCGACCGAATGGAAAATGGCACCATTTCCCGGCCATCATGAATCAACCGATCCAGGTCAGTTCGAGGACCCTCCGGAAGAGAGGGAAGGAGACGCTCGACCGAGTCCCAAAGGGCAGAAGTAGCCCGTGCAAACACGCAAGACGTGTTCAGGGATCTAAGGCCTGCACTGGTGGACGCAAATACATGGCGGCCACATGACTCCAACCAGCGAGACTCCCAAGTGGGAGGGAGTAACGGAGGAGGGGCAGAAGGCAGCGAGACTGAAGCCACTTGAATTACCAACCCTTGAGCCCTAGGATGGAGGGACAAACAGACAAGGTCATCTGGAGCAGGGCGATGTCGATGTGCAATAGCACGATCCACTGGGTCCCCCGAAGAGGGCCTCGCCAAAGTCCCCAGAAGAGTGTTGTATACTGACTCGCCAAAAGGCAACAAGGGCTCCACTTCCACGGTGCCCTGGTGGAGCAAATCCAGCAAGGGCTCAGAGGGCAGAGAGACTGAAGGTGGCTGCACTTGTAGAATGTCCGTAGCCCTGCGAACTGCCCTCGCAAAAGCCGCACTAGCCACCGTGGCCATCCGAGGTGGCGACAACAGGTCATCCGTAGGGGAAGGCATGAGGCTAATCCGGCCACCAAAACATGGGGGCTCTACAGCCCGAGGGCATCCAAGGCCCGCCAGTGCATGGGTTCCTGCCCAGAGGGACAGCGAAACAACCTAGGGGGTGGCGAACCCACAGGGGCCTCCTCAGTTTCGGCCTCCACATCCTCCACCAATCGATGAACCGTCGGGGATGGCACAGGCGTCGACCGGCGTCGAGACAGCGTCGTCTCGACATCGATGATCCCCGAAGGAGCCTCATCCATCCGGCCTCGGACCGGCGTCGACGCGACCTCCACCGAGATGGGAACCTGTGGAGAGGAACGGAGTCGACTCGGAGTCAAGAACTGCGCTGCAGCCTCAGCCGGCGTCGGAGCCGGAGCAGGGAGCCTCACAGGGCGGTGCGGAGACGACATGGAAGGCTTGGATGTGCGAGTAGGATGCCCCTCCGGGCAGTGTCCTGACGTCGCAGCGACTCCGGAACCGGAGTCAGGGTGCTCGACCGGCGCCAAGGGCGAACCCGCCGGCGAAATCCCGATCTGAGCCACTACCCCCTCTGTGGGGCCCGAAGGCGCGCCAGGGAGAGGGGGTGACCCAAAGATGGCTAGTAAGGCCCGAGAATAGGCCTCCATCTGGGCCCTAGTCGCCTCAGCCCCAGGAAATGGCAGGTAAGTGGGGGTCGACTCCTGAGGGCCCGTGTCCGGTGGAGACTGGGAGCAGCGGGCCCCGCCGTCGCGTGAGGTCGGCGACCTCCGTGACTTCTTTATCTTGTGCTTACTTGCGACAGGAGAGCAGCGTCTGCGGGAACGACTCCGTGACATGTCCCAAACCGACCCTCCAGCACGAGAAGGAGACCGGCGGTGTGAGGACTCCGAACGGGACATCCGGCACAGAGCAGCTTCATGCGATGTTCCCGCAGGGACTTTGGCTTCAGCCGTCGACAGGCGTCGCACTCCTCGGAGTCGTGGTGCTCTCCCAAGCACCACATACAGATCGCGTGTGGATCCGTCGCCCACATCTGTTGCGTACAGGATTCACACACCTTGAAGCCCGAAGGCATCACACACTGTTCCCGGATGCCAAAGGCGTCGAGAAGGCCTGAAAAACAAAAACAGGCCAGAGGTAACCGCTTCACCGGATCCGCGTTGGGACGCGGAAAAGAAGGAAAACTGACGTCAGTGCGCCGGGAGGGGCTTATATGGCTCCATTGACGTCATATTCGTGGACGACGTCAGGACGGAGCCGTGCGACGCCGTCTCCCGGCGCGCAGAGGTACTGCTGAAGATTTTTTCCGGATCCAGTCTGACACCTGGGGATATTCTAAGTTAAGGAATCTGCGGCTAGATGTCTCTATCAGATGCATGTGTCTTTCTTTCTACCTCAGCCCATGCTGAGGTTTACAAATCATTTCCAAGCAGACAGGCGGCTGTGAGCTTTGTTGAGACCACTACCTGTTTCAGGCCAGCAACCACCCCCCCCCCCCAAGTCTAATATCACCATAGCCATGGCATAGTTAGTGCTGTCCCTCTCAGCATTGGTAACTGGATACGTTTTTCCAGTTAGGTATTGCTCTGGGGAAACCAGTGTATCTTCCACCATAGTGACACTGGCACCTGTATCCCTCAGGGCTTCTATCCTAGTTGCATTCACTAAGGGGTACTTTGGGTATTTCTTTAAATTAGGGGGCCAGACAGCCAAAGTGGCTAACCCTCCCTCCCCTTCAGAAACTAAAACAGCCTCAGTGTGAACCCTGATGTGCTCTGGGCACACTTTTGATCCCATCTGGAGATTTGCCATGCCAGTAGAAACTGGTAGGGGAACTAGGGGCTGGTTTACTGGGACAGGCATCTCCAGTTCGGTGTCCCTTCTTGTTATAGTGGAAACACAAGGCCTTTGCAGGATCAAAATGTTTCCCCTTGCACCGACTAGTGGGCTAGGAAGAATTCTTGGGCCCACCCCCGACCAGGATTTTGGGGGCCTTTAGAAGACTCTTGAATTGAATCTTTGGGTTTCTGATCCTCTTTCCACTGGGGAGGCTTTGTGACCCCTTTCTTTTGGTCACCCCAGTGGTTGTCTTGGTTACCCTTGTCTTGAACCAGTGGGCCTCCTTCTTTCCCAAATCTTGGGGAGAAATTGGACCTAGGTCTACCAGATACTGATGCAACTTTTCATTGATGCAGTTACTTAAAATGTGTTCCTTCATAAACAAAATAAAGTCCTTCATAATTCTGCACTTTACTTCCAGTCAACCAGCCACTTAGTGTCTTTACTGAGTTATCTACAAACTACATTCAGGACTGACTCTGGGATTTCTGAGCCCCCCTGAATTTAATTCTCCTCAGTAGTGAGTCCGAATCTCTCAATCAGGATGCCCTTCTTGAGTTCATAGGACTCTGCTTCTGCCCTAGTAAGGGTCAGAAGTCAATCTCTGCACTTACCAGAGAACAGTTCCCAAAGGAGTGCCCCCCAGTGAGACTGCCTCACTTTTCTGGCTTCACAAGCTCTCTCAAAGGCTGTGACCCACTTGGTGATATCATCACCATCCTCAAATTTAGGGACAATCCCTTTGGGGATTTTAGGATCTTAGGATCCTTCTCTCTCTTGATTCTTTTTTTTTTAAACTGTATTTATAATTGCTGGCAGGCAATACACTTGTATACAGAACAGTATAAATGGCACTACAAATATAACAATGGCATCCGTAGATTCGACAGCAAATCAGTCGGTAGGAAGGTTCATGTGCTAGAAACATTTGTGCCTGCTGGCGAATATAGCTGGTGAAGGGCTTCCAAATGTCATGGGGTCGAGAGCTTGTGGGCATTAGGTCCCAGAAAACAGACAACTGTTAATGGCAATAAGAAATGTCTTTGATCCATTTGCACGTCTTTGGCGTTAGTGTACTGCCCCAGCACATTGCGACCCTACGTTTGGCGAGGAGTAGCATTAAAGCAGAGAGCTTACGAGAATTGCTGGGTATCTCCGCCACGTATCTCAATAGTCCGATTAGGGGGGATGGGGACAGCAGCGTGTTTATAACTTTCTCTATTACCCCAAACACCTCCACCCAGTATGCTGCAATAGCTGGGCATTGCCAGGCAAGATGAAGGAAATCTGCGGAAGTGGCGTGACAGCATGTGCAATTAGGGTCTGGAGATATGGCCATTTGATGCAGCAGCACTGTGGTGCGATAAGTGCGGTGGAGGAAATGAAAGTGAATTAGGCGTAGCCTGCTGTTCGGAGATAGTAGTTGAAGTTGACTGCAGCAAAATGCTCATTATGCATCTGTGAGCGGGAGGTCAAGATCTAGCCCCCAGGTGTCCCGGGCAGGTGTGGTCGTAGCAGGTGAGGTGTGCTGTAGGTTGTTGTATAGGTATGTAATAAGTTTCCGGGGTGAAGCAGTAGTGTATATGTATTCTAAGGCTGTGAAGGTCTCCGGGGGGGCTGGAAATGATGTGAATAGCTCCTTACATGTCGTCCGTAGTTGATAGTAGAGGAGAGTGTCCAAAGGCGCGCTGGAGGTAAGAGATGGGGTTGGGGGGCCACGGAATTTGTCTCCTGGGAAGAGATCTGCGAATGTGTGCATGTTAAGATTGTTAGCCCTATTGCACGCGCTCCCAGCATGTAATGGGGTAGTAGGGGGTGTCTCGCTACAGGAATCGAAGGGGCGTAAAGGATAGTGACGTTTGTGCGACGTACCAGCCCAGTCCACGCCCACCTCATACATTGTGGAGTGTCTATTTTGGAAGTGGGCCGTTTATATGGAAGCAGAGTGCCGTCGATAGCGGCCATGGTGAGACCGCATATATTTCTACCGCGACGTTCGGTTGAAAGGGTGTAGGGTGCGTCCAATAGTGCAGGAAATGTGCCTGGGCGCACAGTACATATAGCTGTAAATCTGGTGCCCCTAGGCCTCCCTGGGATTGCAGTAAGGTCAGCAGCTTGTATCTGACTCGAGGCTGTCGGTCCGCCCAAACCAGTGTGATGAGATTAGAGCGGAGCCGTTTAAAAAAGATCTGTGTGATCGGGATTGGAATATTTATAAATAGATAAAGAAATTTTGGTAAGACCACCATCTTTGCGATGGTGATTCGGCCGGCCAGTGATAATGGGAGTTTAGACCATAAGGGAATGCGGTCCTCAAGCCACGTCATCGCTTTGCCAAAGTTGGCTCTCCACACCTCAGTTATGTCTCTGCTGACGTAAATCCCTAGGTACTGGAGTGGATATTCGACAGTGAATGGGATTGTGGCTTCAGTTAAGGGAAGGAGTATTGACTTGGCCCAATTTATATGAACCCCAGAGAACCCCCCAAAGCGTATGATTTCCCGGATTAATGTAGAGAGGTTTGTTCAGGCTGACTGACATAAAGAGTGATGTCGTCCGCATACAAGGACACGGTGAGGCCTCTGGTTGCGAAACCCACTCCTCTGTTCGCGTGATGCTGACGGATGTGTGCGGCTAGGGGCTCCATCGCAATGGCAAAAAGCAGGGGCGATAGGGGGCACCCCTGCCGCAGGCCCCTGTTGACTGGGAAGGGTTCTGAAATTTGCCCGTTGAGGCGTATCTGGGCTGTGGGTGAGGTTTAGAGAAGGCGTATCTGCGCGAGGAAAATGGAACCAAGGCCCATTCTGCTCAGCAGCGGGAATTAAAATCCCCACTCCAGCGTGTCGAAGGCCATGGTCGCATCGAGCAAGGCTGCGAGTGCAGTGGTCTGTGAATGTAGGTAATGCATTACTGCAAACAGCATCCGAAGATTATGCGCTGTGGAGCGGCCCGGTATAAAACCGGATTGATCCGGCGGGATCATCACAGGTAGTAAGAGCTGCAACCTATTTGCTAGTATCTTCACGAGTATTTTATTGTCAATATTGATGAGTGAAAGGGGTCTGTAAGAATCGCATTGGTCTGCTGGTTTGTCTGGCTTGAGCAGCATAAAGATTACAGCTTCCCGCATTGAGGAGGGGAGTGAGCCCACTTTCAGTTGGGGAATCAAGATGTCTGAGTATTCTTTATAGAAAGCTGCTGTCAGCCCATCTGTGCCGGGGGCTTTATCTGGAGAGAGGCTGTTGATAGCCAGTCGCACCTCCTCGGTAGTGATGGGGGAGTCCAGGAATTCCCGGTGTGAGTTCGAAAGCCACACCAGCGCAATGGCGTCGAAATAGGCCTGTAGGTCTGGGGGAGGGGTTGTTTGGAAGGAAGAATATAATTTTGTGAAGAAGTTGACCATGATATGTAGCAGGTCTGGAGTGGAGGAGCGGCGTTTGCCCTCCGAATCCATCAGGCTAGATATGTAGGAGGTGGCGCGCGGTTTTTGGAGCATCCTGGCCAAGGTTCTGCCGGGCCGTTCTCCTTCCCCGTATCGACGTGCCTGCGTTTCTTTGCCGAGGAAGTGGACTTCTCTAGTTGCTTCCTCTTGGAATGTCGTCGGTTAGGTGCGTATGTGAGCGAGGATAGCAGGATTGTTAGTGCGGTGAATTTGGGCCTAGAGCGCGAAACTGTCTCTCTTGATTGCCGAGATTGTGCCTCGGATGGCCCTGAGCACACAGTGTTGCTTAGCTATGCAGACCCCTCGAATAACTACTTTAAAGGCGTCCCAGAGTGTAGCGGGGAACTGACCGAGCCTGCGTTATGCTCAAAGTAATCCTGGATTGCTGTGCGTACTTCTTCCCTGAATACTTGATCCCTGAGTGCGTGTGGGGGTAGTCACCAAGAAAATGCACTCGGAGGAGCGTGAGGGGGTCTAAGGACCAGTTGGACCGGTGCGTGGTCTGAGAGAGTATGCAGCAAGTGGGAGGATTTGGGTCACCAGGGTAACATGGTTCTGGATGTTAACCAGTAATCGATTCTGGACCATGCCTCATGTTGCAGAGAGAAACGTGTGCCTTCACGCGCCCTGGAATGTGTGTCGCGCCATGTGTCTAAGAGATTATTGTCTGTGATGATCGAGGTGAATATGGAGGCAGCTTGGGGGTGGGGACGTCTAGAGCTCCCAACCCTATCTGCTGTGTCTATCAGGGGAACATTGAAGTTGCCGCACCAGAGTACGTTCTGCTGATTAGTGCTAGCGATCTGATGCCAAACTTGGGCGAAGAAGTTTGGATCGTCTATATTTGGGCCGTAGACGGTAGCTAGGGTTATGGGGTGGTTGTGAAGTTTGCCAGTCAGGATGATGTCAGGATTGACCAGCAGGCATGCTCAGCGCCAGGACACCCTAGGGTAACCGTGCGCTATACAAGCTTAAATAACATAACATAACATGTAGCGGCCTTCGTCATCGCAAATGTGGCTGTCAGTAGTCCAGGCCAGGCCCTTTTGTATTAGCACGCATACCCCCCTTGCATAGTTGGAATATGAAGCAGAGTAGGTTAATCCCCACCCTCTAGCGAGTTGAGGTGGAAGGTTATTGTTTGCGAGATGGGTTTCTTGAAGTAGACCTATGACTATGGCGTGGCAGTTCAGATAGGCATGGACTAGACGTATCTTCCTGCCATCATTGAGCCCCCGTACGTTCCACGTGACTAATTTAATTGAAGCCGTTGCAGCCATCTGTAGTTGGTGGAAATATGACATTGCCCTGGGGTGTGAGGTGTAGTTGCGTGTTGACGTTAGCTGTAGGTGAGCATGTGCCTGTATGTGCTAATGTGCCAACATTTTTAATACAAGGAACAAAAGTACAGAAATTAACTTTGAACACTCCCTTCCCTCCCAAAAATCCCCCCACCCACTCCAACCCCCCAATTAGGTTTAGGTATCCCTCCCCATAACTTAAACTTCCAGGAATCATCCCAGGGGGCAATGGGAACTCCGCTGGGTTTACCTGCCGTGAGGCTAGGTGGCTGAGCATGGTTATGTGGAAGGGACCATATCTGCTCCGCCCGACGCCACAGTGTTTTATTATCAGAGGTGGCTGCATTTGACTGTAACAAGAGGACTTTCTGAGTAGGCCTGTGCAAGGGGAAACAGTTTTCCGTTCAAGGAGACAGTGCCTGAGAGTCTGTTTTAGCTCTAAGGAGAGGAAAAGAAAAAATAAAGTGGATAGCTACTAATCGTTGTCATTGAATCACGCTCCTGTTGAGGGGGATCCTGCGCAGTCTTCTCGGATGTGATCCTTCTTCGCCTGTTGTTTGGCGAACTTGAGGGCCAGTTTCGGGTCTGTGAAGTGGAGCAGTTTGCCTTCTAGAGTTATCTTAAGTTTGGCAGGGTATAACATAGCGTAGTTAATGTGGGCCTGCTGTAAGAGTCGCTTAGCTGGTAGGAATTCACGGCGGGCAGCTTGCACCGCCATGGTGAAGTCCGGGAAAAAAGATAGAGCGTCTCCCTTGTATTGGATCTGCCCCCGCTCTCTGGCTCGTCGGAGGATGGTGTCACGGTCTTTATAGTTCAGTAGGCGTGCCACAATTGGACGCAGTGGTGCCCCCGGGGGAGGCCTCGGGCCCAATGATCTGTGTGCTCTCTGTACTATTAAGACCGGTGATAGGTCCGGGCCGAACAGATCACGTAGCATGTCTTCCATGAAGTCCTCCATCTTAGAGATGGCGGTGGATTCCGGTATGCCCGCCACGCGGAGGTTGTTGCGCCTCGAGCGGGCTTTGAGGTCTTCGTTTTTTTGTTTGATTAAATCTAATACTTTGTCCATCTGTAAGAGGCGTTCAGAAGTGGCGGCTTGAGTGTCGTCTGTCGCGGACACTCTAGTTTCCAGGTGGTCGAGCCGGGAGTCATGGACGTCGACCCTGTTCTTGACCTTGTCTAGCTGGGCGGTGAGCAGGTCCAGCTTGGCGTCGATGGTTTTCAGGCTTGATTTCACTTCCAGTAGGATTGTTTTCAGGTCTAGGTCTTGGTCCTCCGGGATTTCTTCTTCTGGGCCGTGAAAAGCAGCATCTTTGTCTGCTTCAAGGTCGGCCTGTTTGGCGTTGCGCTTTTTCTTGAAGGTGAGCTTGGCTTGTTTGCCGTCCGGTTTCCCCATGGCTGGTGGGGGCAGGATATCGGTAGCCGGCAGTTCAGCAAGAGCCCGGGTCTGTGTCAGCTGCGGCCGGCCTGGGGGTCGCCCTTCCTTGCCCTCATGAGTGGTAACGATGGAGGGGGTCATGAGATCTCCCCCTCGGATGCCGATCCTCAACCCCAAGCCAGGGGAGCGGGTCCCACGGCCACCGAGGGCAGTGAGGCTCAACGAAAGCCTTTGGGAAAGGTCTCGGCCCCCAAATCCGCAGACCTGGCCGAGGTGCGTGATGGTTGCAATAGCGAGGCTTGATAGGCAAGCACCCACTTGCAGCAGAGGACAGTGGCAGCCCAGTGCCTCCGCGGCCCGAGCGGTGCAGCGGCGGCCGAACCGGAGCTTAGGGGGTAGAGCATTCAGATTCCCCTGCCCGCTCACTGGTGAGATTGCTTTCGCTGACTTACCCCCGCCTGCGGTCTTGTCCCGTCCCTTTCCGTCCGCAGCAGGGACTCAATGCAGGTACTGGCAATGGGCAGCGAGCGTGCTGTGTAATGGCTGTCCGGAAGGGGATTCTGCCCCTGAGCCCACAGGCACGGCCCCAGCACGGAGTGGTGACGTCAGCGTGTGTGTCCGCCGTGCCGTGGCATACAGCCGATGAGTCCGCTAGGGCCTCCGGGGATGAGAGCGATGAGGGGGTCGGGAGAGCCCCCGTGTTCCCCCGTTAGTCCATTGTGCAATTGGCTGACTCAGTCCCCGGGCCTCCCCACGATCCGCCGCACGTCCCAGGTCCGCACCTAGCACCAGGGAGGCAAGGCAGGCCGCAACTACAGGCCCCCGGTCCTCAGTGGTAGTTGCTGGTGATGCCCCAGGCAGTGGCAGCGGTGCGGTATGTCCACTGGGTCTCCCATGTGCAGTTGGGGCCGTCTATAGCCAGGTTGGGGGGCACTGGGGGCGCTGGGAAGCTGAGGACACCCGGCCCCCCCCACACCCCTCATGCAGCGCCGCACTCACCTCTCCGCCGATGATTCCACACTGGCGGCCCGAGCGGTCCCAGGCCTCTCTTTCTGCATCAGCCGACCAGCACCGGCCCATGCTGCAGTCCGGCAGCCCCAGCCAGGTCTCGATGCGTTGTGGTGTGATCGCCCACCGGACAGCGCGATCGGGCCCAGCAGTAATCAGCTCTCTTCTGCCCGTCTCTTTCTTTTCCGCACTCGGGTGGTCAACCCAGGCCTCCGTTATCACCCGGCCGTTCCGCCTCAGCGCTCGCGCCTCATCCGGATTTTCGGCCACCCCAGCGCTCTCCCGGTGGTTACAAGTTGTCGTGGCTCTGTCTTGGGAGCAGATGGTCCCTATGTGCGTTAGGGCATATCGGATTGTGGGCTCAGCTGGCAGAGCTCGCTTACGATGCGGCCATCAGGCACTGCGGCGAAGCCACGCCCCCCCTCTCTCTTGATTCTTAATATTGCTGCCACCATTGATGGGACCTAGGCCCATATCTGCTCTCTCTTTTCCAGTGCTAGGAGCCTAGTCTCTAGCTCTAATCTCTTGGTCAACTTTGCTGAAATTTTTTCCTCTTCAGTGAAGTTGTCTTTACTGTCTTGTACAGAGTCTAGCCTACCTCTGTGGTGCCTAGACCCTCTACTCCCTGGCTTGGAGGTGAGGAGCTCAAAGTTCCCTCCCTCCCTAAGTAGTTCAGCTGGAGGGTTAAATACCTCATCTACTTCACTACCTTCCCCATCTCCCTGAGAGTCTTCCTCATCAGAAGAGGGGTGGTCCTTCTCATACTTTGCCAGAAACTCCAGGAGTGCTATTCTGGTAGGGATGACCCTTTTATTATTGGTCTAGCTTTACAGGGAAGCCTTTGCTCCCTAACCCTTAGGTTGAAGTAAGGAGTGAGGTTGAGCTCCTCAGCCACATTCCCTGTGCTGCTCATTATTTCTCTAAAGTGGGGTTTCTTTTTAGAAGACCTACACTAACAGTTCTAAGTACTTCCCCCTATCTTTAGTGACTTTTACATTCTCTAAAAAATACTACAGGGACTTAATACAAGGCCCTAACAAGACTTTTTACCAATTTGAAAAATAGTCAATTCAAAAAAATGAGTTGAACTAAGTTCAAGTTTTGGATTATTGTCATGTGATCAGAGGTTGACTAAGTCCAATAAATGCAAGGAGTTACATCCCACCGCTGATCCACCAATGTAGGAAGCTGGCTCTGTATATACTATACCAAAGTAAGGTAAAGTGTGCACAGAGTCCAGTAAGTCCCCAGAGGTATAGCAGAGGACAAATTAGGTAAGTACCAACAGCTCTCTTTGTGGTAGTGTGGGCGAGCAATTAGGCTTATTCAGAGGGTGTGTTAAGCATTTATTGTATTCACTCAATCAAGACTGATGGCACACACTCAGAGACAGAATCCAGACCAATTGGCTAAGTAAAAATAGAAGGTATACTTAAGCTTTATTACTAGAACCAAAGAGGACACAGGTGAGTAGACTATGCATTAAAATGCAAACTTAACATGAAAATGCAATTGTGGTTGAAGAACAAGTTACTTACCTTCGGCAACGATATATCTGTAAGAAACATTAGTTAGTGATAGATTCATTACCTTAGAATACCCCCAGGAGTCAGACTGGATCCGGAAAGTTTTCATCAGCAGTACCCCTGCGCGTCGGAAGGTGGCGTCGTGCGGCTCCGCGTCCGTCGTTGGCGTCGTGGTCGCCGAGATGACGTCGCGGCAGCTACTTAGACGCCGTCCTCGCGCGCTGACGTCAGTTCTGTACACGACTTTCCATGCCAGGAACGCAGAGCCATGCAAGATACTGACCACTGGTGCATTGAAACTAGGGCCCTAAAAGGGATGAACTTAACCCTAGAAATCAGTTCGCAGAACGGGGAGGATGGGTGGGGCGGTAAGGAATCTATCACTAACTAATGTTTCTTACAGATATATCGTTACCGATGGTAAGTAACTTGTTCATCTGAAAGAAACACGTTAGTGATAGATTCCTTACCTCAGAATAGATACCCCAGCAATACCAACCCCGGTGGTGGGTCGGCGAACGGAGATCACACCAAGAAGTCCCGGAGAACAGAACGGCCAAAGAAGCCGTCTCTCCGGACTTGGCTGTCCAGGCAGTAGTGCTTAGTAAAAGTTGCAACGAGGCCCACGTAGCTGTCTGACAGATGTATTGTAAGGGGACACCACGTCCCAATGCCGTAGTGGCAGCCGTCGCCCTGGTGGAATGGGCGCGCAGCCCCACCGGAGGCTCCTTCTTTGCCAGAGAATAACAGGCTTTAATACACAAGACGACCCATCGGGAGATAGTCCGCTTGTGTACGGCCCGACCTTTCTTAGCCAACAAAGAGCTGGTCATCCACCTGGAACTGTTGTGTGCGACTCAGGTAAAATGAGAGTGCACGTTTTGGGTCCAGACGGTGGAGCCTCTCTTCCTCTCTGGAAGGATGCGGAGGCGGAAAGAAGGTGGGCAAAGTGATGGTCTGCCCGATGTGAAAGGCAGTAACAACCTTCGGCAGAAAGGATGGACATGTCCTGAGGACAACCTTGTCCGGATGGACAGACAGAAAAGGAGGTTTGCACGAAAGAGCCTGGAGCTCACTCACTCTCCTAGCAGAGGTGATGGCAACCAGGAAAGCAGTCTTCAGAGTTAACAGACGAAGAGGACAGTTGTGAAGAGGCTCAGAGGGAGCGCACATTAAGTATGTGAGAACCAGGTTCAAGTCCCACTGTGGCATTACGAAGGGAATAGGAGGGAAAAGGTGAGTAATGCCTTTGAGGAATCTGTTAACAACAGGGGACTTGAAAAGAGAGGGCTGATCAGGGAGCCTAAGAAAGGCCGAAATAGCAGAAAGGTAGGCCTTGATAGTGCCCAGAGCAGAGCCCTGCTGGGCCAAAGAAAGAAGGAACTGTAGAACCTCAGAAAGAGGGGCAGAAAGGAGATCCACAGCCTTTGCTGTGCACCATGCCACAAACTTGTTCCACCTGCAGGCGTATACCAACTTAGTGGAGGGACGCCTGGCTGCCAGAATGACATCACAGACTTCAGGAGGCAAGTCGAAAGGAATCAACTGCCGCCGCTCAATCTCCACGCAAAGAGGTGCAGACTGGACAGGTTCGGGTGGAGGACCGTCCCCTGCTGCTGCGACAGAAGATCCTCCCGAAGAGGCAGTCGGATCGGGGGATCAATGGTCATACTTAGTAGCTCGGGAGACCAAACTCTTCGAGCCCAGTCCGGAGCCACAAGAATGACTTGGGCCCGGTCGCACCTGATCTTCTTCAGCACTCTGGGCAGAAGTGGTTTAGGCGGAAAGGCGTACAACAGACCGCAAATCCACTTGCGACGAAAAGCGTCGCCGTGCGAGTGCCGCCTTGGAAATTCCAACGCGCAGAACTGCTAACATTGCGCGTTCTCTTCGGTGGCGAATAGATCTAACCAAGGCTCTCCCCACTGTTGAAAGAGACCTTGCGCCACGTCCGAGCGAAGACGCCATTCGTGATCCATCATGCACCTGCGGCTGAGTTCGTCCGCCCTGGCGTTCAGTGAACCTGCCAGGTGTTGAACCACCAGGGAAATGCCCTGATGTTCCAGCCATGTCCAGAGGCGCAGAGCCTCCTGACATAGGGTCCACGGCCCCACCCCGCCTTGTTTGTTGCAGTACCACATGTCGGTGGTGTTGTCTGTGAACACCTGCACTACTCTCCCCTTGACAGAGGGAAGGAATGCCTTCAGTGCAATTTGGATCGCCCGAAGCTCCTGAAGGTTGATATGGAGCCTGGACTCCGCCGGAGACCAGAGGCCTCTGATCTCCGCCTCTCCCATGTGGCCGCCCCATCCCAGGAGGGACGCATCCGTCACCACTGTGTGCTCCTGTTGGGGAAGGGAGAGGGATCTGCCATTGACCCAATGCCGGTTCGTGAGCCACCACTGCAGCTGTTGTGCAGTGCCGTCCGAGATCTGGACGTAATCCCCTGATGCTGCGCCCACTGGAACTTCAGGTCCCACTGCAGAGCCCACATATGCCATCTGGCATGAGTGACCAGCAGGATGCAGGAGGCCATGAGGCTCAGCAGCCTCAGGGTCATCCTGACCGAAACCCAGGATAGAGGCTGAAAGATCGGAATTATAGCCTGAATATCCTGGACTCGCCGTTCGGGAGGATAGATCCGAAAGTGCGTCGTATCCAGAACCGCTCCGATGAAGAGGAGCTTCTGAGAGGGAATCAGGTGCGACTTCGGCACATTGATGGAGAACCCCAGCAAATGCAGGAGGTCAGCCGTAGTCTGGAGGTGGGAGACGACTGTCCGGGGCGAGCCCGCCTTCAACAGCCAGTCGTCGAGATAGGGGAAGACTGGAACCCCTGATCTGCGCAGATGAGCTGTGACCACCGCCATCACTTTCGTGAACACCCGAGGGGCGCTGGTAAGGCCAAAGGGGAGCACGGTAAACTGAAAGTGCTCGTGGCCTACCGTAAACCGCAGGTAGCGGCGGTGGGCCGGCAGGACGGGAATGTGGAAATATGTGTCCTGCAGGTCCAGCGCTACCATCCAGTCTCCAGTGTCGAGGGCAGACAGGACCTGAGGCACAAGTTACTAACTTGTGTAACGATATATCTGTAAGAGACAGAAGTTAGTGACAGATTCCTTACCTTAGAATATCCCCAGGCGTCAGGCTGGATCCGGAAAGTTTTTGCGTAGCAGTACACTTGCGCGTCGGTAGGCGGCGTCGTGCGGCTCCGCGTCCGTCGTCGGCGTCGTGATCGCCGGGATGACGTCGCGGGCAGTACTTAGGCGCCGCCCCTGCGCGCTGACGTCAGTTCTGTACACGACTTTCCGCGCCAGGAACGCAGAGCCATGCAAGAAGCTGACATAGGTGTCTGAAAAATACTAGGGCCCTGAAAGGGATGTCCTTAACCCTAGAAATCAGTTCGCAGAACGGGGAGGATGGGTGGGGCGGTAAGGAATCTGTCACTAACTACTGTCTCTTACAGATATATCATTACACAAGTTAGTAACTTGTGCATCTGAAAGAGGCACGTTAGTGACAGATTCCTTACCTTAGAATAGATACCCCAGCAATACCAACCCCGGTGGTGGGTCTGCGAACAAAGATCAGACAAGGAAGTCCTGGAGGACAGAACGGCCAAAGAAGCCGTCCCTCCGGACCTGACTGTCAAGGCAGTAATGCTTTGTAAACGTGTGCAGCGAGGCCCACGTAGCTGCCTGACAAATAACCGGCAGCGGAACACCGCGGCCCAAGGCCGTGGTAGCAGCCGTTGCCCTGGTGGAATGGGCACGCAGCCCAACAGGAGGCTCCTTCTTAGCCAAAGAATAGCAGGTCTTGATGCACAAGGTAACCCAGCGGGAGATGGTTCGTTTGTGCACCGCCCGACCTTTTTGGCGCCCACGTAGCCAACAAAGAGCTGGTCATCCACCCGGAAGTGTTTTGTGCGGTCGATATAGAAGGAGAGCGCACGTTTTGGGTCCAGACGGTGGAGCCTCTCTTCCTCTCTGGAAGGATGCGGAGGCGGAAAGAAGGTAGGCAAAGTGATGGTCTGCCCAATGTGAAAAGCAGTAACCACCTTTGGCAAGAAGGACGGACGCGTCCGAAGAACAACCTTGTCTGGATGAACAGACAGAAAGGGAGGTTTGCAAGATAAAGCCTGGAGCTCACTCACCCGCCGAGCGGAGGTGATGGCCACCAGGAAGGCTGTCTTTAGAGTCAGAAGACGAAGAGGACAGTTATGCAGAGGCTCAAAGGGAGCGCACATTAAAAAGGTAAGAACCAAGTTCAAGTCCCACTGAGGCATCACAAATAGAACAGGAGGAAAGAGGTGTGTAATGCCTTTTAAGAACCTGTTAACAACAGGGGACTTGAAAAGGGAGGGCTGATCAGGGAGCCTGAGGAAGGCCGAGATAGCACAGAGATAACCCTTGATGGTACCCAGGGCAGAACCCTGTTGGGCCAGAGAAAGAAGGAACAGAAGGACCTCAGAAAGAGGGGCAGAAAGGGGGTTCACAGCCTTTGCTGTGCACCATGCCACAAATTTGTTCCACCTGCAGGCGTATACCACCTTAGTGGAGGGACGCCTGGCTGCCAGAATCATATCACAAACTTCGGGAGGCAAGTCGAAAGGAATCAACTGCCGCCGCTCAATCTCCACGCAAGCAGGTGTAGACTGGACAGGTTCGGGTGGAGGACCGTCCCCTGCTGCTGCGACAGAAGATCCTTCCGAAGAGGCAGACGGATCGGGGGATCTACGCTCATACTGAGTAGCTCGGGATACCAAACTCTTCGAGCCCAGTCCGGAGCCACAAGAATGACTTGGGCCCGGTCGTTCCGAATCTTCTTCAACACTCTGGGTAGAAGTGGTATAGGCGGAAAGGCGTACAACAGACCGAAACTCCACTCGTGACGAAAGCGTCGCCGAGCGAGTGCCGCCTTGGAAATTCCAACGCGCAGAACTGATGACATTGCGCGTTCTCTTCGGTGGCGAATAGATCTAACCAAGGCTCTCCCCACTGTAGAAAGAGTCCTTGCGCCACTTCCGAGTGAAGACGCCATTCGTGATCCATCATGCACCTGCGGCTGAGTTCGTCCGCCCTGGCGTTCAGGGAACCTGCCAGGTGTTGAACCACCAGGAACATGCCCTGATGTTCCAGCCATGTCCAGAGGCGCAGAGCCTCCTGACAAAGGGTCCACGACCCCACCCCGCCCTGTTTGTTGCAGTACCACATGGCGGTGGTGTTGTCGGTGAACACCTGCACTACCGTCCCTTTGACAGAGGGAAGGAATGCCTTGAGTGCAAGTCGGATCGCCCGGAGTTCCAGAAGGTTGATATGGAGCCGGGACTCCGCCGGAGACCAGAGGCCTCTGATCTCCGCCTCTCCCATGTGACCGCCCCATCCCAGAAGGGACGCGTCCGTCACAATTGTATGCTCTGCCTGGGGAAGGGAGAGGGATCTGCCCATGACCCATTGCCGGTTCGAGAGCCACCACTGCAACTGTGTTGCAGTCCCCTCCGAGATCTGGACGTGATCGGACAGGTGGCCCTGGTGCTGCGCCCACTGGAACTTCAGGTCCCACTGCAGAGCCCGCATATGCCATCTGGCATGATTGACCAGCAGGATGCAGGAGGCCATGAGGCCCAGCAGCCTCAGGGTCATCCGTACCGAAACCCAGGATAAAGGCTGAAAGATCGGAATCATAGCCTGAATATCCCGGACTCGCCGTTCGGGAGGATAGGCCCGAAACTGCGTCGTGTCCAGAACTGCTCCGATGAAAGGAGCTGTGGAGAAGGAATCAGATGCGACTTCGGCACATTGATGGAGAACCCCAGCGAGTGCAGGAGTTCGGCCGTAGTCTGGAGGTGGGAGACGACTGCCTGGGGCCGAGCCCGCCTTCAACAGCCAGTCGTCGAGGTAGGGGAAGACTGAAACCCCTGCCCGGCGCAGATGAGCTGCGACCACCGCCATCACTTTCGTGAACACCCGAGGGGCACTGGTAAGGCCAAAGGGGAGCACGGTGAACTGAAAATGCTCGAGGCCTACCGTGAACCGAAGGTAACGCCGGTGGGCCGGCAGGACGAGGATGTGGAAATAGGCGTCCTGCAAGTCCAACGCTACCAACCAGTCTCCGGGGTCGAGGGCAGTCAAGACCTGAGCTAGGGTGAGCATCTTGAACTTCTCCTTCCGGAGGAAGCGATTGACGTTCCGGAGGTCCAAGATAGGACGCATGTCCTCCTTGTCCTTTTGGGCACCAGAAAGTAGTGGGAGTAGCAACCACGCCCTACTTCTGGGGTCGGAACATGCTCGATGGCCCTCTTGGCCAAGAGGGCCGTGACTTCCTTCTGTAGAAGCACCAAGTGATCCCCTGACATGCGGTGGAATTGAGGTGGCATGGCTGGGGGTGGTCTCGAAGGGGAGGAGTAGCCCCTTCGGACAATGTCCAAGACCCACCTGTCCGAGGTGATGGGACGCCAGTGGTGAAGGTGATGGCGGACCCTGCCGCCGACTGGCGTGCTGTGCACCTGAAAGGAGGGACTAGGAGGGCTTGGAGGCCGCGGACGGGTTGGAGGTGGTGGCCTGACCCGCACGCTGGTTGCCCGAACCGCCACGGCGGTATCCACGTCCTCGGCCACGCGAAGGCGCTTGCTGCGCGGGCCGTTGGCCGGGCTGTGGACGTGACTGGGCGCCACTTCCGTGGCCACGAAAGGGGCGAAAAGCAGACGTGAGCGGAGGGCGCACAACAGCAACGCCCAGGGACTTAGCAGTAGCCCGTGAGTCCTTGAAACGCTCCAGCGCATGGTCTGCCTTCGAACCAAAAGACCGACTCCATCAAAGGGCATGTCCATGAGAGTATTCTGGACATCCCTGAAAAACCAGTGGTTCTCAGCCAGGCGTGGCGACGCAGCGCCACCGTCGTTGCAAGCGATCTGCCCAGCGAGTCGGCGGTATCAAGGCCACAGCGGATGGTATATTTAGCCGCATCACGCCCTTCCGCAATGGCGCGGGTAAGCAGTGTCTGGACCTCCTCAGAACACTGCGGCAAAACATTCGCCACCGAATCCCACAGGGAGTGGGTGTATCGGCCCAAGAGGCAAGCGGTATTAACAGACCGCAAGCCAGCACTGGAGGAAGAGAAAGCCTTCTTCCCAAAGTGATCCAGGCGCTTGGATTCCCTATCCGGAGGGGCGGTAGGGAAGGCGGTTTGGGAGGCAGAGGCTTGGACAACCAAGCTCTCAGGGGTGGGGTGTTGGGAGAGAAACAGGGGTCGCCCGGAGCCGGGCGATGGCGTCGGGCCACGTTCCTATCCACAGGAGCCCCTGTGGTGGGTTTGGACCAGGCACCCAAAAGAACGTCAGTGAGTGCATCGTTGAACGGCAGCACAGGCTCCGAAGAGGAGGCCGCCGGCTGAAGCACTTCAGTCAGGAGGTTAGTCCTGACGGCCACTGTAGGCAACTGGAGATTCAAGGCTCCAGCAGCTCTACGCAACACCGTTGCAAAATTAGCCCCCTCCTCCGTTGCCACGGGAGGAGACAGCATGCCAGAGTCAGGGAGGTATCCAGACCACTGGCATCCCCAAGTTCCTCAACCCAGTCCGGGTCAAACTCGCACTGTTGTGTGAGAGGGTCCTCAGACCCCTCCCAGCTCTCCTGGTCCTCCTCAGGTTGAAAATATGGAGGAGGAGGGACATAAGGGACCCAAGGTCTCATTGGCGCCGGGACCGGCGACGGGCGACGCCGGTCCGGCTCCATGTCCGGAACCGGGGAGAACCGGGGAACGACGCCGCCCGGAGCCCCGGACGGCGTCGGAAACGGCACCGGAGACATCGGCGTCGGCGGAGGCGTGGTTAGGTCAACCGGCGTCGATGGGGGTTGCGGCACCACCGGAGCCGGGGTCGAGGCCGGGGCCGGAGCCGAGGCCGGGACGAAGGCTGGTGGGACAGGCGACGCCGGGACCGGAGTCGACGGCGACGCCGGAGCAACCCCATCAGGGCCCGCGGGGCCCGAAGGCGCACCGGAGGGACCTTGAGGCCCGAAGAGGAGGGCCATGACCGACAGGAATTCCTGCACTTTGGCCGGATCCGCCCCCGAACCCGGGAAGGGCGGGTATGGCGGGGCGACTCCACAGGCATGTCCGGGGCCGCGGGGGCGGGGACGGTGCCGGGAGGGGCCTCAGCCGAGTCGCGAGACCGGCGAGGCGAAGTCTTAGAGCGATGACGCCGCTTAGACTTCTTGTGCTTCGACTTACCGGAGGAGCGCGAAGACTTGGATTCCGGCGACCGGCGGGGACTCCGCGTCCGGCCCCTCGACCTCTCCCGGGACCGGGGCTTGGTGCGGCGCGGAGCCGAATGCCGGACTTCGAGGAGCTTTCGAGACCGCTCTCGCAAAGCCTTAGGATGAAGTTTCCGGCAGTCAGGACACGACTTCGTGTCGTGGTCTCGGCCGAGACAAAAGAGACACTCGAGGTGCGGGTCCGTGATCGACATCATGCGACCACATCCCTCGCAGGGCTTAAAGCCGGGCATCCCTACGACACCTTAGGAGTCGTGAAGACTCGATTGAAAAAGCAGTGAAAAAATTCACCAAAAAGATAGTCAAAAAGTGACTAGGGCACTGCTCTTCCCGGATCTGCGCTTACTGGCGCGGAAAAAGAAGAACTGACGTCAGCGCGCAGGGGCGGCGCCTAAGTACTGCCCGCGACGTCATCCCGGCGATCACGACGCCGACGACGGACACGGAGCCGCACGACGCCGCCTACCGACGCGCAAGGGTACTGCTACGCAAAAACTTTCCGGATCCAGCCTGACGCCTGGGGATATTCTAAGGTAAGGAATCTGTCACTAACGTGTCTCTTTCAGATCCAGAGTTAACATCTTGAACTTCTCCTTCCGGAGGAAGCGATTGATGTCCCTGAGGTTCAAGATAGGACGCAGGCCCTTGTCCTTCTTGGGCTCCAGAAAGTAGTGGGAATAACAACCACGTCCTACTTCTGGCGCAGGAACGCGCTTGATGGCCCCCTTGGCCAAGAGGCCCGGGACTTCCTGTTGAAGAAGTGCCAAGTGATCCTCCGACATGCGGTGGCACTGGGGTGGCATGGCTGGAGGGATAGTCTCGAAGGGGAGGGAGTAGCCCCTTCGGACTATTTGTAAAACCCACCTGTCCGAAGTGATGGTGCGCCACTGGGGGAGGTGATGGCGAAACCTGCCGCCCACTGGCGTTTGGTGGGCCTGAAAAACTGGACCAGGAAGGTTTGGAGGCAGTGGTGGCTGGGATGGAGGTGGACTGACCCGCCCGCTGGCCCCCTGACCCGCCTCGGCGGGTCCCACGTCCGCGGCCGCGTTGAGACTGTTGCTGCGCAGGCCTGTGGCTCTGAAATGAATGTGTCGGGCGCCCCTTCCGTGGCCACAAAAGGAGCGAAAAGCAGAGGGCAGAGGAGGGCGCGTGGCTGACAGGCCCAGGGACTTGGCCATAGTCCGCGAGTCCTTAAAGCGCTCCAACGCACTATCTGCTTTGGTGCCAAAAAGGAGAATGCCATCAAAGGGCATGTCCATCAGGGTGTTCTGGACATCCCCAGAGAAACCAGTAGTCCTCAGCCAGGCGTGGCCACGAAGCGCCACTGTCGTGGAAATCGCCCTGCCCAGCGAGTCGGCGGTGTCAAGGCCACATCGAATCGTGAACTTAGCTGAATCTCTCCCTTCAGCAATAGCCTGAGAGAGCACTGTCCGGGCCTCCTCCGGACACTGAGGCAGCACTTGCGCCACCATATCCACACAGTGTGGGAATAACGGCCCAAGAGGCATGCGGTGTTCACGGCCCGCAGCCCTGAACTGGCGGAAGAAAAACATTTCTTACCAAATTGTTCCAGTTTCTTGGATTCCCTGTCCGGAGGTGCGGTAGGGAATGCGCTCCGGGACGCAGAGGCTTGGACAACCAAGCTCTCAGGGGTGGAGTGTTGGGAGAGGAAAAGGGGGTTGCCCGGGGCCGGGCGATGGCGTCGGGCCACGTTCCTATCCACAGGAGCACCTGTGGTGGGCCTGGACCAAGTGACCAAAAGAACGTCGGAAAGTGCATCATTAAAAGGCAGCAGTGGCTCCGCAGAGGTAGCCGCCGGCTGAAGCACTTCTGTCAGGAGGTTAGTCCTGACGGCCACTGTAGGGAGCTCGAGGTGGAGGGCCTCGGCTGCCCTATGCAACACCACTGCGTAACTTGCACCCTCCTCCTCAGCCACGGTAGGAGGAGTGAGCATGCCAAGGTCAGGAGAGGTATCAAGACCACTGGCATCCCCCAGCTCCTCTTCCCAGTCCGGATCTAACTCACACTGTGCTGTGAGAGGGTCCTCAGACCCCTCCCAGTCCTCCCCTTCCTCCGAAGGCTGATGAACAGGCCGAAAATAAGGAGGATGTACATAGGGATAGAAAGGTCCCATCGGCGTCGGAATCGGCATAGTGCGACGCCGTTCCGGCGCCGTGTCCACTCCGGGGCTGAAACTGGGGACGACATCGTCCGGTGGGACGGGCGACGTCGGAAGTGGTGCCGGAAGGGTCGACGTCGGTGGAGGTGTCACAAGGTCAACCGGCGTCGACCGGGATCCAGGCCTGGATCCATGGGGGCCCTGCGGCGCCGGGGCCGGAGCCGACAGCGACGCCGGGGCCGGAGCCGACAGCGACGCCGGGGCCGCCGGCAGTAAAGGGCAAGGACCCCCAGTCGGACCCGGGGGCCCGAAGTCGCACCGGCAGGGCCCGACGGACCAAAGAGGCGAGCCATGGCTGACAGAAATTCCTGCAGCTGGGCCGGAGTCGCCGACGGACCAGGGAAGGGCAGTTAGGCCGACGGCGACTGCATAGGCTGCGCCGGAGGGGAGGCACCACCCGCACCCTCAGCCGCGTTGCGCGACGGGCGAGTGGAAGTCGGAGAGCGATGGCGCTTCTTCGACTTCTTGGGACGCTTTGTCTTACCTGACCCCGAGTGCGAAGACTTCGATGCCGACGAACGATGGTGGTGGCTCCGCGACCGGTCCCTCGACCTCTCACGGGACCGGGACCTTGAGCGGCGCGGAGCCAACTGCCGAACTTCAAGCAACTTTCAGGACCGCTCCCGCAAAGTCTTCGGCGCCATGGCCCGGCAGTCGGGGCACGACTTGGGGTCGTGGTCGCGCCCCAGGCAGTAAAGACACACGTGGTGTGGGTCCGTCACTGACATCATGCGATGACAGTCCCCGCAGGACTTGAAGCTGAGCATCCCTACTGCACCAGGAGTCGATTGACTCGAAAAATAGCGACAAAAAGCCTCGAAAAAACTCAGTCAAAAAATGACTGGGGTTACCGCTCTCTCCGGATCTGCGCTTGCTGGCGCGGAAAAAGAAAGAACTGACGTCAGCGCGCGAGGGCGGCGTCTAAGTAGCTGCCGCGACGTCATCTCGGCGACCACGACGCCAACGATGGACGCGGAGCCGCATGACGCCACCTTCCGACGCGCAGGGGTACTGCTGACGAAAACTTTCCGGATCCAGTCTGATGCCTGGGGGTATTCTAAGGTAAGGAATCTATCACTAACTTGTTTCTTTCAGATACTGGAATCATTACAGGTTTGTATTTGCTTTTAAAACAGTTGAAAATACATTAAAAAAAAATTAGATTACTTTTAGATTACTTTTCCATTACTTCAACTACTCAGGGTGATATGTCTAGATATCACACCGTGGACCTTACAAAACACAGGTAAGGCAGTTTTAGGTTCAAAGCAAAGTTAGTTTGGTTTCCATACAAAAGTCCGTTCAACACTTAGAACATTTTTGGAAGAAAAATCATAACATGAGTTCCTATGGGAGGAAAGAATGTAATTGTTTGCAGGTAATCAAACGACCTGCAATAATGGCTTTTTGGCGGTAGAACCAAAGTCCCCCAAGGTTCAAGTTGGCACTCAAAGTGCACCACCAGCGGCACTAGGGTGGCTGGGAGCAGAGTACAGGGGCCCAATGTTAGAAAATGGGGCTGAGGGGGCCTTCGGTCAGGTGCTGCTTACGAGCAGGAAACTCGGTTGAGGGAGCAAGGCTCCTGGGGGAAAGATCAGCACTGCAGGGGCAACAATCAGCACTGGAGCTGCACCACCAGCGGCACGAAGGTGGCCATATGCAGAGTGCTAAGGAGATGTTGGGAGCCCTGTGGTTTTCAATTGAGATTTCCGGTTTGGAAGAAAAGCTGCAGGTTTCGGCAAGGAGGTTTCCTGAGGGTGACCACCAGCAGAAGAGGTAAGTTGGGTTCTTGGGGGATAACTGGACACCGCCAGTTGGGCAACCCAGGGCCATAGGGCGTCGGATGAAGGGGTGTCTTTAGGCGTCAGGTCTTCTTAGCTCCGGTTGAAGTCGGGGGACCCCTCAGGTTGAGGCTGCAAGCATTGGCCTGAAGCTCAAGGCAGATCAGGGATCACCGGATCCCAGGTCAGGATCGCTGGGGAGACATCCTCGTGGTGTTGGGCCACTCGAACTCAGGCCGTGGGCGTCGGTTGCAGAGTGGTGCATAACCGCGGAGCCGCCTGGATCCGGGTTCTGTGTTGGTGCTCATGGGAAACAGAGTCAGTCTGGTGAAGGCAGGGCAGGTCATCCGTGCTCTGGGGGGCTGCTGGGCACGCCGGGAATTTGCTGTTGGAAGGTCAAAGTCGGGAGAGGCCGGTAGGGCTGGGGCCAAAGCAGTTGGTGCCCTCTTCTTTCTTCTTCAGCATGGCTCTTTGGTCCTTCTTCTCGCATCTAAGGAGGCAAGGATCAGGGTCAACCCTAAATACTAAATTTAGGGGTGTTACAGGGGTGTGCAGGTCGGGACCAATAGGTCCCTTCATTGGGGTGAGTACACCCCCTATTATTCCAGACTCCAGTGGTAGGGGGCATGAGCCTCTCTCTAATTGTCTGGGTCCCCTCATCTTCAAGATGGAGGGAACTGAGATGTGGGCTTCACCTCGCCTCCCCCACCTGAGGGGTGGGGTTGGCAAAGGTGGGTACACCTCTCTCCCTAACTTGGTTTTTCCGCCGATTCTCCCGCCCAAAGTGGGGGTCAGAACCAATGGGAGCCAGTTGCTGAGGGCAGCAAAAGGCAGGGTAAGCCAACAAAGGAGCAGGCCTTTGAAGCTTCCCCTTCGTGGACCCAGCCCATCCAGGGGAGGAGGCATGACACCTCTGCCCAGGATGGGCTTTGTCTCTAGAACCGGAGAGCGGAGGCCCTCTGCCCAGGGGTCCAGAAGCCTGTCTGGTGGTGGCAAATGGCAGGTAGCTATTCAGGAACCACACCGGGGCTGGTCATTTTTAGGGGACATCTCTAAGATGCCCCCTGAGTGCATTTTACATCACATACCACACTGGCATCAGTGTGGGTTTAATGTGCTGAGAAGTTTGCTACCAAACTACTCAGGTTTCAGTAAAGCCATTATGGAGCTGTGGAGTTCTTGATGACCAACTCACAGACCATATAATCTTTATGGCTTTACTGCACTTACATTGTCTAAGAATGGACTTAGACGCTGTAGGGGTATAGTGCTCATTAAACTGTATCCTCATCTGTGGGCTAGTGCACCCGGCTAGAGGGGTAACTAACCTAGACCACAGGCAGTGGGTTGCAGGCATGGCACTCAGGGCTGTGTGCCATGTTGACTCTTCACTTTTCTCTGCACCAAAACACACAGCCTGCAGTGGCAGTGTGTGGGTGTTAAGGTGCAGGGCCCCCAAGGGTGACACAATAGGTGCTGCAGCTGTTAGGGGCCTTCCCTGGTCACAGTGCCCTTGGTACCCATGTTACCTTTTTATAAGAGGCTTACCTGTTGCCAGAGATGTGCCAATTCTGGGTACAGAGGTACCGTTTTGGGAAAGAACACAGACCCTGGGTACCTGATTGTCAGGAACCCAGGGCACATCAAGTCAAAGTGCATCAAGTGTCAGGCAAAAAGTGGGGGTAACCATGCAAAAAGGGGCACTTTCCTACACTATGCTACTTGTCATGATTGCACCAATTTTTCTGCCAGGGGACTATGTTCTCAGTAGTAAAAAATAACTGCTAATTATCATGTTCGATCAGATGTTTAGGATTCTCATAAGTACTGTCAGCCAGCGTACTCAATTGTACTTCTGATGCCACGGTATTCATGTCTAATTTATTCACTAAATTAGTAGTCAAACTATTTGGGCGTTTGGCCTGAGATAATTAAGGAGACCAGAAAATGGCAAAAAATACTAGGGCTGTGTGAAATTATAATTAGGTGTGTGTGAAATTACGCTTGAAAAATTTACCATTCCCACAGGGGTGGGGCAAAATGCGCCATACTAAAGTCACAAGTGATGTTTTGTACGTAAATAAACAAAGCACATAATTTCCGGCCATGAATCAGTGTACAGAATTCAGAGATGCCCTGTAAGTCCCAATCAGGGCAAATTTGAAGCTTCAACCCCAGTCAAGGCTCCAGGATGCTGCATACATTCTCTCAAATGTCCCCTGTCACTTGGTGTGCACAGACGTCAAGAATAGGCATTAGTATGACAAGGGTGGGGGTGACCTACAGTTCATTTGGTTGCTTTCCCCGGATGAAGCAAAGGTCCTGGTAGCCCCATAGAAACAACAAGATGTCCAGTCTCTGCTCCCGGTGTGGTAGAAAGCTCTGACAGGACCCTGGGCCACAGCTATAGTGGGGCTTACCTAAGGTCCATGTGCTGGACTGCCATGTCACAGAGTGCCCAGGGAGGGCTCTTCTGCTTCAGCAGGCTTAAAAGGTGGTCCCCAGATGAGGACCCCCAGGACCTGAGGTCCATGTGCCAGCTCACTGTGCCTCCAAGTGCCCGGGATGGGGTCCAGCAGACCTGGGGTATGGCTCCCCTTTTTAAGCGAGTGAAGAAGCTCTGACCAATCAGAGCTGTGGCTGGCACCAGGGTAAAAACTCTCAGTCCAGGTTTCTATTCACTGGCCTGCCTTGTTGTAAAGTGCCCGGGACGGGGTACCGTAGACACCAGGTTAAGAAGCCCTGACTGGGCTCCGAGTCAGAGCTCTGGCTGGCCTGGTGGTGGAAGTCCCCATCCAAGGGCTTCATTCTCTGTCCTGCTGAGTCGTAAAGTGCCTGGAACGGGTGCCTGCAGGCACCAGGAGTTCTCTCTTGCTTGGCTGGGTTAAGAAACTCTGACCGGGTCCCAAGTAGCAGCTCCAGCATGCCTGGGAGTGGAAGCCCGTGTCCCAAGGCTCCATTGTTTGGCTTGCAGTGTATCAAAGTGCTCCAGACAGGGTGGACTCTCCTTCTTGGCCAGGTTAAGAAGCTCTAACCGGGCCTTGGGTCAGAGCCCCAGCTGGCCCGGGGGTGGAAGTCTCAATCCCTAGGCTCCTTAGTGACTGTCCAGGATTGGGTCCTGAACGCCCCAAGAGGGATGCCCTGCTTAGCTGGGTGAAAAAGCTGTGACTAGGCCTCGGGTCAGAGCTCCGGCTGGCCCTGGGGTGGAAGCCTCAGCCTGGGTTGCCGTTTTCTAGCCCGCTTGTGTGGCAAAGTGCCTTGGAAGGTTTCCAGAGGTCCGGGGAGGGTGCCCCTGCTTTCCCATGGTGAAAAGGTGAGTCCGAGCTCTAGATCAGAGCTCCATGAGACCCCCCCACACAGTCTCATGCATGAGGCTGAGCTCTGGCTTGGAGAACATATCCCTGGAGACCAATGACCCCTTCAAGAGCTAGCAGAATCTCATTCATAAGACACAATGCAACCAGAAGGCATCCTTCAAGCCCCGCCATCTTGTCACTCTCAGCCAGGGCATCTGGTCATGCATGCGATAGGAATGCATGATGTGCGCAGATGGCTGGTCTGCCCTGGAAGCCCCAGTGAGGGCTCATTTGACTCCTCAAGCCCAGCTAGGGCTCCAGGAGGTAGGATAAATTTGCCTGAAGGACCCCCTATGTCACTCAGTGTGCACGGACTACAAGAAAGGCAGGTGGCATTTAATCAATACATGCTCTCCAGTTTACCTTTGTGAAATACATTTCATACCCCCTTTCTAGAAGTAGATTATGAAGCTACTTTTTCTTCTCCATTTGGCTGGTACTCTTGAACTCTCTTCCTAGTGTCAGTTTAGTGCATTATAAAAACAGATTATGAGGACAATAACAGCAAGATGAACAATAACACCAATATGCGGTGGCCATCTTGTAAATAAAAGAAAAACCATTTCAAGATGGTCAGTCCAAATGCTTCCAGGCATGCCATGATTATCTTGCAATGATTCTTCTTAAACTAAAGATAAAATCATTATAAGATGGATATCTTGCACGCACGTACAGGAGGGATGGCCCTCTTGCAATGGTTTTGATCTAGTCTTGTTAAAAGTATTCTAAGAATGCTGCGCATGTGAATGAGCAAGCGGGATGGCCATCTTGTAATCATGCTCCTTAAACTAAAGGAAAAACCATTACAAGGGGGCACCATGTATGTGTGAATGCACGGCCAGTCATATTGGAGTGGTGTAGGAAGTTGGCTCTGTATATACTATACCAAGGTAAGGTATAGTGTGCACAGAGTCCATGGGATCCCCAGAGGTATAGCAGAGGCTAAATTAGATAATCACTAACAGCTCTCTTTGTGGTAGTGTGGTCGAGTAGTAAGGTTTATCAGGAGGGTGTGTTAAGCATTTATTGTATTCACTCAATCAAGGACTGATTACACACACTCAGAGGCAGAATCCAGACCAATTAAGTAAGTTGAAGAAAAGGTATACTTATGTTTCATTTCTAGAACCAAGCAGGACTTGGCACAGGTGAGTGAAATATGCTTTCAAATGCAAAACTTTACAAGGAACTGCAGTTGTGGTTGAAATTGCAATCGTTTCAGGTTTGTATTCGCTTCTAAAACAGTTTAAAATACATGGAGATTACTTTTGGAATACTTTTAGATTACTCTTGGATTACATCAACTACTCGGGGTGATATGCCTAGATATCACACTGTGGAGCCTTTAATACAAATGTAAGTAAGACACTTTGTGGTTTAAAGCACAGTTACTCTTTTTTAATCTTTTTATTGCATTTCAAGAGAGAGCACATTACAATGCCGCCACGCAGGGCAGCGGGTAATCGACAACCCATCAAATGCAACAAACCAAAATTGATTGTACATCTCACCCTTGTCATAAGCATAGATTAATCATCACATACTACATCAAGACCACAAATCAAAGGGTGTGTGTCACATCATGATACCCTTAACCAACAGTTGTAGGATCGCCTTGGGCATTCGTTGCTAGATATTGCCTCAATGGTTCCCAAATGTCCTTGGGCTTGGATGATGACGTTAGTTCTTCTGCATAGAGCTCGAGGTTTTCTTTGCAAAATACCATATCCCTTATCCAGTGTTCAGTGCGCGGGGCCAGGGAGCTCTCCCAGGTTAGTGCCACTCGCCGTTTTGCCAGTAATAAAGCAATCCTCAAGAATTTCCCCACCACACCCTTCACTTGTGGCACAAAACACAGCAAGCAGACCGAAGGTGTACACTGCAGATTCAGCTTAGATATGGCCTTGAGACATGCTATCACCCCTTCCCAGTATTGTATAACAAGATCGCATAGCCATGCCAGGTGCCAGAAATCAGCATCAGAGCGACCACATCGTTTACACCTACTGCTGTCCCGAAGGCCGATTTTATGTAATTTAAGAGGTGTATGATAGACTTGGTGAAGAAATTTAAAATGGATGATTCTGAGATTCCCATTGGGGGTTAGTCTGCCAGTTAATTCACAAATGTGCTCCCAGTCTTTCGGTGTCAAGGGGGGATCTAGTCCAGTGTTCCATCAAGCTAAACTGCGATCTTCCCCTCGTGCCATCTCATCTCGCACAGCCCTGTACAATTTAGTAATCAGTTTTCGCTTCGTAGGGGCTATCAGGAGGAGCTGCAGGGATTGCAGTGAGGGTGGTTCTATAGGAAACGATTGATAGTGTGTTCTGAGCGCTAGTCGCAGGCGATGTATAGTAAACTGGAACAAGGGTGTTTGATTAGTGATATATTGGAGCTGCTCGGATGTAAGAAATCGCCCATCCGGAAAGAGATCCTGCATACGATCAATACCGGCTGCTGAGAGTGAGCGTATTGGACCCTTTTCCTGTGTAACTGAGAGAGACGCATGGTGTGCGATCGGTAAGGCCGGGGCGTATATTGGGAGTTTGTCTGCAAGTTTACCTATATCCTGCCAAGCAGCGATGGTGGCATCCAAGGGGTTTATTTCTGTCCTGGGAGTGTGTGAGAAGTTGGCCTGGTATATGCTGTTCACTAATTAAAGTGGACACCTTGCACCAGAACAATTCGACTCTTATGGTAGATAGGTTTAAGACAACCTTTATAGAAGGCTATCCTAGTGGTAGCTGTGGAGAGCAGCCTTCAGGCTAAGTCTTGAAGGAATGTAAAGCAGCTTGTTTTACCACACCATCTCTTGAATCACCAAATGAAAAGACACCACACAGGTATATATATCAAATATATATGTATTTATTAATAAACACTCTCTACTAATCTCTTTATGAGATTAGAGGATAGGAACATATGTACAAGTCAAATATTATCAGGATAAGTTTAGCACAATTGAATATTACAATCTTAGTTTGCTAGACCTAGGTCTATGGCATCTAGAATCGAGGGACCCCCAAGAACCACCCCAGGTAGTTGTAGGAGACCCACAGGGGACGGACGCGGTGACCTGGCACCGATGCGAATCCTGTACGAGTCTATGCACTCAGACGCAATTGAGATATCAATGTTCAAGGTCCCTTGCGTGTTCGAGGCGAACACACCGATCGGACTCAGTACGAGTCGAAGGATGCGGTCTACAGATAGGATTTTCAAGGGAGTCGGACGCGGTGTCTCTAACACAGACGCGAACCAGGTACGAGTCAGTGCGAGAATCGCACGGGGAAAGTAAGAGTTTTAGGATACTTCTGGTGAACCTACAAGCAAGTCACTTACAGGGTAAGTAGTTCGAGGGCCCACACCTACAGGAGCACCGTAGTGCTGGAGTTACCTCACCCAGGGAAGCCGGGTGCACAGGTGTCCTTTGGTGTCGGGTCGCGGCGTCGTTTTCAATGGCGAACAAAGAAGACTTGCTGCTTGTGATGGTGTGAAGAAGTGTCCGGTGGAATCCAAGCCTGGATTCGGTGGAAGGATGACCTGAAAGCAGAGGGGACAGTGTTCAAAGTCACTTGGCAGTGACTCGGGGCAAGGAAGATGAATGCCCACCGTCGTCGCAGGGTTCAGGTCGTTCACGGTTGCCTTGACTCTTCAGCCACGAGGTCCAGGAGGCGGCGACGATGACCAGGAGCTGGATTCGGCGTGTCCCACGATGTCTGCGGCTTACTGCGGTGTCGGCAACTCGATCGGAGCCAACAAGCCTTGGTAACAGCAAGTCTCGGGGAAAGTGTGAAGAGGCTATGGCGCAGACCAGCAAGGTCTGTGGAACTCACCCAGCGAGGGTAAGTCAGGGCAGGCCTGGAGCAACCAGGGGAGCCCTTTGGTTTCTTTGGAAAGTCTTCTGGGGACCCACAAGCCGGCTGGCACGGGGTCGCGAAGACGCCTCGGGAGGATTCTCTCACAGGGGCCCACGGTCACTCGGGACGTGGTAGGCCGCTGATCTTAGGAGGGATTCCTGCTGGAGGCTGGGACCACACGTGGTCCAAAGCACAAGTTCGTGGAACGTTGTGAGGGGTTGCACTCGACAATAGTGCACGGAACCCAGGGGTCGCGGTTCCTCGTTACTCTTGGGGTCCACTGGCCTCAGCTTCGCTGGGGACTCACGATGGCCTTTGAGAAGTCAGGAAATCCACTTCTTGGGCTGCAGGGACTTCGGACTCCGGCGGGAGCGGCGTAGTTTGCGACCGTCGTTTGTAGTTTTGGTGCCTGCCAAGCAGGGGAGTCACTCCTTGACTCCAAGGGAGGTTCTTCAGTCTTCCAAAGGTAGTGGAACGTCGAAGGTCCGGGATTCTTCTTGTAGAGCGTCATCCAGGGAAATCTAGGGTGCAATGCACAGGTTCCCCCTCTTATACTAAAAGGAGGGGAGGGACTAGCTCTATGACCCTACCTATGGGAGGGTCAGGGGAGTGGGTGGTTACACCCACTTCCCTTTGTCCAGTTTCGCGCCAGAGCAGGGACAGGTAGCCCCTGAGCCGGTTTGAACTGGCATATGCACAGAGGAGCCTTCTGCTCCCCCAGTGCAGGACTTCAAAGCACTCTAAGAGTGCACCCACCCAGCCCCAATACACTAAACCCTGTCTGGAAGGTGGTCACACCCCTTGGGACAGGATATCTATTGTTGGGCTCCCTCCACTGCGAGTGTTGGTCATCAGCAGGAGGGCAGCCCAGTGTCTGTGACTGGTGGCATCCATTTTGTGATGCCAGGGCTCTGTCGGATTCTACTGCGTTTCCACAGTAGGTACATGTCTATCCCTCTAGAAGGGTGGAATGCTACCCCCGCCGCCAGGACTGGCGGGGGGGTAGTAGTCCAAGGTGTTTGACACCAAACACGACATGTTTCGATGCAGCCATTCCAAAGTTAGCATTTTACCGCGAGGATATAATGCACTTAAAAGTATATGGTTTAACCGCATCCACAAACAGCACCAGAGAATGGACTCTGAGAGCTGCAGAGGGGCCCTGCTCAGGCAGAGGCACCCCCTCACATAGAAGCCAAGCACCCTGCCCTCAGGATTGATAGGGCCTGCCTTAGGGGTGACTGATAGGGTTATATGTGTGTGCAGGAGAGATATAGGGAACCTATATCTCAGTGAGGGGTGCTAGCACTTCCTCACCCAGGCTGCAGTAGCAGGCCTGTGGTGTCAGATTTAGTCTGCTTCCCATGGGTGGCATAATACATGCTGCAGCCCCTGGTAGGCCTGTGGAGTACCTATGCCCTTGGTACCTAGGGTACCATATACTAGGGACTCATAAGGTACCACAGTATCCAATCACTAGTGCACCTAGAGTGCACTCCAAATCGTTTAGAGAGAACAGAGAGGCTGGGGCCCTGATTAGCAGGGTCCCAGCCTGACTATAGCCAGAAACCAGTGTAAACATCAGAAAAAAAGTGGGGCCAACATAAGAGGCAGATCCTACTCTCCTACAGAGTGTGTCTACAGGTATGAGTGAGTATACCATTCAGCGGAACAGGGTGTGCATCCCCATCTTCCACTGCAACGTGAGGTGTAAAGGCGTGAGGGTGGAACCAGTGATAGGCATACTGCGCCTATGCACAGAGATAGTACAAGTATAAATCTGGTGCGCAGAATCCCCCTTGGGCATATCCCAGAGTAAGTGTGTTCCAGCTCACTCTAGCTTGTTTTCCGCCCCATATAAGTCTGAGTAGGTGAGTTCTTATTGTGTGAAAAAAATGTTTGGGGAGTCATATCGGGATGTTGCAGAAGAGGTATAAAAACCTCGGTAAAATAATCATTTTGATAATGGCGATGCGGTCTGCAAGGGACAGAGGTAGTGACAGCCATTTGTCCACCTGTAGTTCCAGAGAAGCACAAGCCACACCAGTTCTCCCGCATGACAACCTCCGGATCCCGATGAACCCACACTCCGAGATATTTCACAGGCCCTGTGGTCCATATCAGCAGATATTCCATCTGCGGGGGAGTTGTCCTCATTGTCAGAGGGATCACCACTGACTTATACCAGTTGATCATGAGACCAGAGAACAGGCCAAAACGGATATATTCCCGCAGAACAGGCGATAAGTATTTGTGTGGTTCGCGAATAAAGAGCACCATGTCATCGGCATATAAGGATATGCCAACAGGGCGATGGTTAAAATTTAGCACTGATTCCCTGTGCCGCTGCCGAATCACACACGCCAAGGGTTCGAGCATAAGGGCGAATAGAAGCGGCGAGAGGGGACAGCCCTGTCTAGTTCCTCTTTTGATGGAGAACGGCTCCGATGTGAACCCCCCCACCCTCACCCGCGCCGTGGGGCCAGTTCACAACAGCTGCACCCATCTCAAAAACACATTCGGGAATCCCATCCGCCTCAGAATATAGAACATATATCGCCATTCAATAGAATCGAATGCCTTAGCAGCATCTAACATGACTGCGGCAGCAGGGAGATCCGGATTCAATATATGTAACATAGCAAAGATGGTCCTCAGATTGTGAGAGGTAGATCGCTCCGGTATGAAGCCGGATTGATCTGGCAGCACCAGACCGGGCATCAACGGCTGAAGCTTAGTAGCCAGTATTTTTGCTAAGATTTTCGCATCCAGATTAATTAATAACAAAGGGCGGTAGGAGTCACACCAAGAGGGCTCCTTGTCTTTCTTAAGTAGTGTAATGATCAGAGCCTGCCGCAGAGATGGAGGCAGCACTCCAGATTCATGCGCCTCCGCATACACCTCTAACAGGTAAGGTGCTAAGAGGTCCGCATATTCTTTATAAAACTCAGCCGTGAGGCCATCAGGACCCAGCGCTTTTTTGTTCGGTAGAGATCTTATCGCCGCTTTAATGTCCGACTCATCAATTGGCTGGCTGAGATACTCACGGTGACCATCCGACAACCAAGCGCATGCAATATCAGCCAGGTACTCCTCAAGATTTTTGTCATCCACACCCCCCGTGAAGTGTACATCTCTGCGTAGCAGCTGCAAAATTGATTAACTGTGGCTTGAGGTGTATAGTGCTCCCCTCCTTGTGCATCTACTATTTTAGTGATGTGGTGATGGTCTGTTCTGAATTTGAGCTTATTGGCCAGTTGGCGACCCGGTCTGCCTCCCTCACCATATGCCCTGGCCACATGATGACGGGACAGATAGCGGGCCTCAGATTCCGCCATTTCGTTGTATTCCATGATCTGTTCGTGTATGCGGGCAAGCGTGGCGGTGCTCGGATTAGCTGCATATTCTTGTTCTAGGACGGTCAATGTGGACTCTATTTTCGAGAGTTGCCCCCTGATGTCCCGCAAGATGCCGGATGTGGTGCTAATGCACACTCCCCTCACAGTAACCTTAAAAGCCTCCCATAGAGTGGATGAGCTGTCCACAGAGCCCGCATTTAGTTCAAAGTATTGCACAATCGCTTTCCGAATTGTGTCAGTGTAAAGCGGGTCCAGCAGAGCCTCAGCACAAAAGTGCCATGTGAATGGGTGGTGAGAATTGGTGGGAATACTGAGGACCAGTTTCACAGGGTTGTGATCAGACAGGGTACGGGGTAGCGGGCTCACATACGTGACCCAATTATTAGCATCTTCACTTAAGAGCCAATAGTCCAGGCGGGACCAGCTATTGTGTGCTGGTGTAGCGTGTGTGCCACTTCTCGTCTCCTCATTGCGTATACGCCACGCATCCACCAGCCCCATTTCAAACATAATCTCCCTTATGCACTGGGCTACTTTCATCGTGCGTGCCCCCTGTGGACTCGATTTATCTTTCGCAGGATCCAGATGTGTATTTAAATCACCCCCCCCACCAAATGGCTGCTTCCGGCCAGGTGCGCAAAATATTAAGCATCTGGAGAAATATCTGTGGTTCATCCAGGATAGGGCCATATATATTAATGATAGTAATCAGAGAGAGACCCAATTTCCCATGAACCATAGCGCAGCGCCCTTCAGTGTCTGTGTATGTCTTGATTGGAGTGAATGGCAGTCCCCTTTTAAACAGAATCAGAACCCCCGTGCATATGTAGAATATGATGAAGCCAATTTATAGCCAGCCACCTAGTAGCAATCTTAGTTTCTGATAACCCAGTGGGGTGAGTCTCCTGGAGGAGAGCTATCTGAACCCCATGGCGATCTAAGTACGCAAACACTTGCTGGATTTTTTGGGGGGTATTTAGCCCACGGATATTCCATGTTAGACAATGGTAACTATCGCCCTTGAGTTGCGATCACTATGCGTAGCCTAATCGAATGTTTAAACCTGACAGATATGACTACAACAGTAGTGAAGTAATGTGGCCAATATGAGAGTACAATCATATTTAACAATTCCCAACCTAGAACAATACAATCCCCCTCCCCCACCCTCTTTAGCAACCCAAATTCGCCAAAGCCATTTCCCCAAAGAACCCCAAGCCCCAACATAGGGAAACAACTGCAAAAACTGGAGGTGGGGTTTACCCAGTAGGGGGGCCCTGAGGTGCAACTACTCCCAGGTGGGCCAGGGAGGTGGCCGCCGCCTTGAAATACAGAGTCCCTAGGGCAGCGAGTAAAGCGTAACGGAGTTAATGGTCCTTAACAACCGCATCTACACAGACAGCATTGCAATATTCATACAGTGTGATAACAGCAAATAACCAAGATGTCAAGAACCCAGCATGTGTCTGTGGCGCACCCCGTTGTATCGTAACCAGCAGGCCCAGTCGTCAACATACTATCAAAACCCTCACAGTTATTGACAGATAGGTAGGTAAGTATACAAACTATATGCCTCAATCGTCGTTGTCTGACGTGTCAGGCGGCCCCTTTTTCCGGTGGTGGATGGATTTAGCAAAGTCCATAGCTTGCTTGGGGTTGGTGAAGATTCTGGCTTTGTCGTCTGTGCCTATGCGGAGACGGGCAGGGTAAAGCATGGCGTATGGAATATTCTCACTAATCAACAGCTTTTTCACATTTTGGTATTCCTTCCGAGCTGCCTGAACAGTGGCTGTAAAATCCGGGAAAAAAGATAGCGCAGTCCCTTGATATGTGATGGGGGCCTTTTGCCTGGTAATACGGAGGACTGCATCCCGATCTCTAAAGTTCAACAGCCTAGCGATGATTGGCCTGGGTGGAGCCCCCGGCGGGGGCGAGCTGCCAGAGAGCGATGAGCTCTTTCTACAACAAGCATAGCCGAGAGATGCTCCGCTCCACAGATGTCACGAAGCATGTTCTCCACATACGTTTCCAGCTTGCCAACATTGGTGGACTCCGGCAGACCCAAAATGCGCACATTATTGCGGCGTGAGCGCGCTTCAAGGTCTTCATTTTTGGCTTGGATGACCGCCAATATCTTTTCAATGTCACTAGTTCTAACGGTCACCTGCTGGAGCCCGTCTTCAGCGCCGGAGATGCGCTGCTCAGCCTCGCTGATCCGAACCGCCTGTTTGTCCAATTTGGCTGAAATGTTGTCCATACGGTTACTAAGAGCCTCAATTTTACCATCGATGGACTGTAGGCTAGCCTGGATGGCAGACAGGGTCTTTTCCAAAGCAGTTGGTGACGCTGATGTGGCCTCCAATTCTGAGTCAGAGACAGCAGATTGCGACGATTTCCCTGACTTGCGCAGTTCGAAGTTCAAGCGCGGCTGGGTTTTATCCGGTTTACCCAATGATTACTGCTGTCGGTTGTTTTGCGCAAGCGTCCCACCATCAACGATGCAGCGCAATTTACGAGGTACACAATTCCAGGGCCGCCGGGAGCTAAGTTACATGAAGAGGAGGCAGTGAAGAACCAGGCCCGCTATGGTCCCCGCAAGTCACCAGCGAGCAGAGGAGGAAGAGCAGCACCGGGTCAGATGCAGGCGGTGATGGGCAAAGGAATCCACAGCGCACCGGGTTGGCTCTCCCGGCACAAGAAATTGGTCATGGAGCCCTGACTAGATGGTGTGTCCCAATGCAGGCTACAGGGAACGCAGTATGCACGTCATATCTCACAGCAGCAGCAGTGCGAGGAAGCGCCGCACAGCCAGAGGAGTCCAGCAGGGCGAGGAGTCACTAAGGCAGGATCTCAGGGAAGGAGCACTCCACAGGCTGCCGGGCGGGAGAGCACGCCCCGGGAGTCAGCAGACTGCAGTTTTCAGGCTCCTCGACAGTAGACATGGCTTCCCCCCGTGTACTCACCGCGGTCGCGCCCAGGCACCCCCGCCTCTCTCTGTTCGCAGCGCCGGTCCGACGCAGTCTCCCCAGGCAAGGACAGACCGCAGCTGCGACCACCACAGCAAAGACAGGCCTCCGTCGGCAATCCCAGGGCACGGACCGCAGTGCAGCAGCAACATCTGGTCCCCCGATGGCAGGGTAGTCTCAGCACCAGTCACACTTAATCAGCGGAGCGGGGCAGGGAAGCGAGCACGCCACTCCGTGTACGCAGATCGGCCGCTGGCACAGCGGCTCCCGCGGAGCCCCACACGTCTCCCCTGCACCAGGGCCTCCCGATCCCAGCTCGTGGCAGCCCAGAACTCCAGGGGGGCGATACAGGCAGAACCCCCACCTGTGGCGATGTATCCAGCCTCTGGGAGCAGCACGTTGAAGTGTGCGGGCACGCTAGCAAGCCCCGGGCACACCCGGAGCCCCGAACCCACCTCCGAGTCTCAGGAGGCCGCCATGTTGCCACCTGGGTTGTCACTTGGCTCAGCGAGTTCTGCGCCGAACAGGGGTCCCAACAACCGCCAAATGGCTCCAAGCTGTCGTGCAGGAAATAGGTAAGTGCCTCTTCGTGATACGAAGCGTGGATGTCGCCCAAGGAGCAGGATAAGTGCACGATGGTGTCGGCGGCCAGCGGATTAGCACTACAGTGCGGCCATTTCGCTGTGCGCCCTCTAGCGCCCCCCTAAAGCACAGTTACTCTTCTTCCATACAAAATACAGGTCAACAGACATTTTTAGGAACAAAAACGTGTAACATTGGCTCCTAGGAGGAAAAGAAGGTTATTAGTTTACAAGTAAGTAAACAACCTGCAAGAATAGTTTTTGGGGGTTAGGACCAAGGTTCCCCATGGTCCAATCATGCACTCAAATTGCACCACCAGCGGCACTAAGGTGTCTGGGTGCAGAGTGCAGGGGCCCAATGTTAGCCAATGGGGCTAGGGGCACCTCGGTTCGGGGCTGCTGACGGGCAGGCCACTCGGTCTTGGGAGCCAAGCGCCTACGGTTAAGGTCAGGGCAAAGGGGGTCCCAGGTCAGCACAAAGTCCACAACACGAGCGGCGCTGGGCAGCCGGGTGTAGGGTGCTTAGGAGGTCCTCCTATGGAGGTTGCTGGTTTGGGATTTTGGTTGCAGGCTCGGTCCAGGAAGTCTTCCAAAGGGGAACCAAAAGCCGGGCAGGTAAGTTGGAGGGCTCGGGACGTAGGTGCAACTCAGGTCCTCTTCTCCAGGGTGCAGGGCGGCCGGATGTAAGGGTGCCTTTTGAGGTCGGATTTCACCTTACCGGGCCACTCGCGGTTGGGGGGGTCTCAGTGCAGGGGCTGCAGGCGACATCGGGGAGTGCTGGAGGGGGACAACCCATGGTGAACTTGGACTCTGGAGCACTGGGGGATCTCATTTGGACCTGTGGGCCACTTGGACTCGGGCCGTAGGCGATGGGTGCAGTGGTGGTTCCAGGCATCTAGTTTCTTCTTCCACAGCAGGCTCAGAGTCTTTCTTTGGAATAAAGATGTTTTTTGCAGGAGAGCCAGTCTCTGCTTAAGGCAGTCAGTCCTCCCAGAGGTTCTGGAGGTCACTGGTTGCAGGACAAGTGGACTTTTGGTGCAGGATCTCCAGAAAGTGCAGACGGGCCGGTAGGGCTGGGGCCAAGTCAGTTCTTCTAAACAGTCTCCTCTGCTGTGCGACTTCTTCTGTCCTTTTTCTTCGTAGGTTGCAGGAATCTCAGGAGGCAAGGTTCAGGGTCCCCCTAAATTCTAAATTTAGGGGCTTTATAGGGGTGTGCAGGTTGGGACCAATAGGTGCCTTCCTTGGTGTGAGTACACCGCCTATTATGCCACCCTCCAGTGGGAGGGGGCATGAGCCTCTCCTTAATTGACTGGGTCCCCTCATCTTCAAGATGGAGGGGACAGAGATGTATGTTTCACCTCGCCTACCCCACCTGAGGGGTGGGGTTGGCAAAGGTGGGCACCCCTCTCCATCTAACTTGGTTTCCCCTCCGATTGTCCCACTCAAAGTGGGGGTCAGAACCAGTGGGAGACGGTTTCTGGGGGCAGCAAAAGGCAGGGACAGCTTACAAAGGCGGCAGGCCTTTGAAGCATCCCGTTCGTGGATGCAGCACATCCTGAGGGAGGAGGTATGACACCTCTGCCCAGAATGGGCTTTGTTTCTGGACCCAGAGAGCGGAGGCTCTCTACCCAGGAGTCCAGAAATCTGTCTGGTGGTGGCAAATGGCAGGCAGCCATTGAGGAACCACATCAGGGCATGTCGTTTTTCAGCGGGCATCTCAAAGATGCCCTCTGAGTGCATTACATATTACATCCCACACTGGCATAAGTGTGGCTTTAATGTGCTGAGAAGTTTGCTACCAAACTTCCCAGATTTCAGTAAAGCCATTATGGAGCTGTGGAGTTCGTAATGACCAACTCCCAGACCATATACTCTTTATGGCTTTAATGCACTTACAATATCTAAGAATGGACTTAGACACTGTGGAGGTACAGTGCTCATGCAACAGTACCCTCACCTGGGGGCAAGTGCACCCTGCTAAAGGGGTGACTTACCTAGGACCCAGGCAGTGGGTTGCAGGCATGGCACACAGGGACGTGTCCCATGTTGACTCTTCACTTTTCTCTGCACCAAAACATGCAGCCTGCAATGGCAGTGTCTGGCTGTGAAGGTGCAGGGCCTCTAAGGGTGGCTCAATAGGTGCTGCAGCCCTTAGAGGCCTTCCCATATCACAGTACCCTTGGTACCCATGATACCTTTTACAAGGGGCTTACCTGTGGCCAGAGATGTGCCAATTGTGGGTACAAAGTTACAGGTTTGGGAAAGAACACGAGCCCTGGGAACCTGATTGGCAGGGACCCAGGGCACATCAAGTCAAAGTGCATCAAGTGTCAGGCAAAAAGTTGGGGGGGGGGGGTTACTGCAACAGAAACCCACTTTCCTACAAGTGGTTTCAAAAATATTTTAAGATGGACACCCATGGATACAGGAGCTGGTGGTACATCCAACCCAGATGGGGGGCCTTCATTTTTTTCAGTGAACAGCAGGCGCTGAATGGAGCATGGGAGCAGAAAGCAACATAGAGAGGGAGAGAAAATAGTAATTCATGCAGTGCAGTGCAAGGTCTGATATAAGCGGTGGAAGAATACATCCATCCAATACAATCACTAAGATCGAAATGCTCCTTGGGCAAGGCAAACACAAGAATAGGGAGGAAAGCCATCAAATTAGGAATAGAGCTGTGAGATAGACAAAAAAGCCAATGAATCATAAGCAAGGTATGGGCGCAAAGACAACTTAAAGTCTATATTAGATACAACAGGTCTGTTAGCCAACATGTGGGTGAAACATCTGCTCCTGCCATATAATATTTTATTGCATGGATGGGAATCTAAGCATGAAATATTAGTTAAACACGAAAATATGGCTGATATGTTTACCTTTTCGTAATCAGAATAATAATCTTCACAATCTTGAATGTAAGATTGTACTGTACTGATGAGCTCTCCTCTGAAGTTGGGCTGCAAAGTGACTAGTTCGTTCTGCACTTCTGTTGCTCGTACAAGCAGTTTTTCCCAAGAGTAGCGAAGGATGTCCACCTTCTCCATCTCTTCCTTTGCCACCAGAAGCTCATACTTATTTAGCATGGCATACGATTCCTATAAAGGCAGTAGGAACACCACCATTATTCAGATCTTTGCAATAGTGTACTCGAGTACCATCAAAGGCTTCAAAGCATTAAACACACCACATTATTTTAGGTCTGATTTAGCTGTTCCTTATTGTTAAAAGCACGGTTTGTTTCTAAACTGATATGCAAGGATGTTACGTCTTCTCATTGCCTCAACAAATAACATGTTCAGCAAAAAGTAAATCTACGTCCATCCAATAATCTAGAACTGTTGCCCATTTACAGATCTCAGACATAGGCCGTGCTTGTGCGAATGTGTCAAAATGGAAGTCTTGGAACGTCCAGAAGAATGCAACAGCATGACATCTAAAATGAAATGTGAGAGATGTGGCAAAAGTACAGGTGTAGCTGAAAGTGCACAGTTGCATTTTTAGATACATTTAATGCTAGTCAAGACTTTCATAAAACATTTTTGGGTCTGAATCACCATGTCTGTCATTTCTAATAAAAGATTTCAAATGAAGCCAAAACTCAACCTCTTACTAAGAATTATTTAACTTTAAATTTCTTTATGTTCTGAAGCTAGTGGCAGGCACCAGAGCTACCAAGTTGAAGCTATGAGTGCCATTTGAGAACCCGGGGCTATTTACAAAACACATTTTGTAGTATGTGAAGCAGAATTACAGTGGTAGTTGTCACATACTACAAAATGCTATTCATCACCTATGGGCGGAGATAGCAGCCTCGATTCTGTTTTCTGATCCCTGCACAAAAACACCTATGTTTTAGTAGTAAATGTGGTAGGGACAAAGGAAGTGGCTGGAAAATGGGTGGGACAGGCTACTACAAGTACCCAATCACAAACCACAAAAGAGTAAGCCCATTGGTATTCACAAACTACACTTTAAAGGTATTACAGTCTTAAAGGTGTCAGAATAAGCACCACACATGGTCACTCAGAGGTACAGAAACACTCCCATTGAAAACAGTGTAAGCAGGGATTTACAATACATCCCAATCAGAAATAATGTTGAGTAAACAAATAGTTGACGTTTTAAATTATAACTATATATCTTAACTAGAACTGGAGTGGTTACCACCACTCTATCATATATATATCTATATAAATATATATGTATATACACCGTCACTAAGTAATATATATATATTCCAGCTCCGAAAAACAAGCTCCAAGCACTCACAGGACTTCTGTTAGTTTTATTTTGAGCAAATGCATTTCGGCACATTTTGCCTTCCTCAGTGCTCATTTAAAACGCCATCAAAAACACACATGTGTAAATTGCATCACAAGTAATTTCATTGGGGGAACTAGAGAGAATTAGCAGCGACAAAGGACTGACAAAGTTCTTGGTACCAATACCGATGTTATGGCCGCCATGTCTCAATCTATATCCTTTGCTTAAAGCCAAATGGTACTCATTTAGTTTTTCCAAAATTATCAAGTTCTTATAGTCTCTAATGGACAATACAAAATTTGGTCTTACATAGGGAAAAAACGAGACTTTTTTCCTTAAGTACCTTTCATGGGGCTGCCTCCTTTCAGTCCCTTGTGAGATGACAGTCTCCATCCCCCAAACAAGTTGGTGCCATGTTGATAGTCTCACTGTCCCTCGCCGCGGTTTACAATAACACACATTCCCACAGGCTGCAGTATGTATGACTGCAAACCATCAATTGAATAACTGACTACCACACAGGTCGGTAGGAAAGTATTTCACTTCAGCCACAGCAGTTTTGCCAGTAGTTCAATTAAAGGCTCCAGGTTCACCCTTTGCTGCCAAACTCAGGAAGGGTGCTATCTCCTGCAAACGTGAAGGGTGAGTCACGTAAATCATTCCAGCTCCAAAAAACAGGCTCCAAGCATTCAATAGACTTCTGTTAGTTTTATTTTGAGCAAATGCATTTCGGCACATTTTGCCTTCCTCAGTGCTCATTTAAAACGGCATCAAAAACACACATGTGTAAATTGCTTCACAAGAAATTCGGCCGTTATAGTTAGCTAAACTAACTATAACTCACGCCCCGCAATGCACTGCTGATGACATCACATATTACATCACTCATGACATGGTTGGTGACATCACTCAGGACATCTCAAATGACATCACTGATGACATCATCCAGTGACTGAGTGTTTTTAAAAGTTTAAGAATGTTATATATATATATATAAATATATGCCAAGGTATTTTTAAGAATGAGTGGGTGTATGAGTGTCGGAATGGATGGTTTAGTGGGTGCGTGACTGACTGTATAAGTGAGTGATTAAACGTGTCTTAGGGAATGCATGGGTGAATGACTAATCTGTGTGAATGTCTGTATCAGTCTGTCAGTTGGTGTGTAAGTGGCTGCATGGGTTGGTGAGTAGCTACATGAGTGTCTATATGGGTTAATGATTAGTTGTCTGAGTACCTGTATGGGTGCCTGAGTGTCTGTGTGGGTGTATGGGGGGTTATGTGACTCCCTGCATGGATGTGCGAGTGGGTGATTCACTGGGTGTATGGGTTCATGAGTGCGTCTGCGAGGGGCTGTATGGGTGAGTGAGTGTGTGTATCGCTGTGGTGGTGAGTGAATGGATGGATGTTTCAGTGGTATATGTGTGACTAACTGCATATGTGAAAGGCAGTATATGTGAGTGTTGGAGTATATAAGCGACTATATGTGAAAGTGAGTGATTGTGAGAGTGGCTGTATGGATGAATGTAAGCTTGTGTCAGTGATTGTATAAGAGAGTAAGTATGTGTTAGTATCTGAATGAATAAGTGAGGTGGTGTGTGTATAATTGTATAGGTGAGTAAATGGCAGTGTGATTGATTCTTTGGGTGACTGACTAGGTGTGTGAGTAACTCAATGGGTGAGTGGTAGTGTGTGAGTGTCTGTATGGGTATATGAGTGCATATATCAGTGGCTGTATTGATAAGTGACTGCGTGACTGAGTGACTGTATGGGTGTGTGAGTGGATGTGTATGTGTGTAGACCTGTGAATCAGTGAGTGGGTATGTACTAACTGGTATTGGTGTGTCTATGGTTTTGAGAATCGTAGTGTGTATTTTAGAGTGGGTGTATGAAAGGTTATATTAGGGTGTGAGGAGGTGCATCAGATATTAAGTGGATGATGTCATCAGTGATGTCATTTGAGATGTCATCAGTGACGTCACTGACCACGTCATGAGTGATGTAATATGTGACATCATCAGCAGTGCATTGCAGTGGCGCGAGTTATAGTTAGCTCAGCTAACTATAACGGCTGAATTTCACTGGTTTTGTATGAGTACAATTTCAGCCTAACTATAACGTACCTGAAACCTATGTTTTTTCAATGAATTTCTAAGGTTTTGTAAATGCTAATTCCTAACTATAACGTCCCTGAAACCTGTGGTTTTTTTCAGTGAATTTTTAATGTTTTTTAAATGCTAATCCCTAAGTATAATGTCCCTGAAACCTATGTTTTTTTAGAGAATTTCTAAGTTTTTTTAGAGAGTTTTTTTATTTAAAAATATTTGTAAGTGTTTCTTTAAACTTTTCTTTCTAAAATTTTGCACAGATTTTAAAAATCTTCAATAATTATAATTACTTTTTAAAAATATATATATCATAGACTATTAAAGATTTATAGTGTTATTTATTTGAACAATTACAATTTTTAGTAACTTGAAATATTGTTCCATTATTCATAATTTGCACAGCATGTTATCATATGACAGAATTATGAATAGAAAAATTAAAATAGTTTTTAATATTTTGGAGTAATTTTATTTACTTTTTTTAGTAAGTTAAGTTTTGTATGATTACTTTTAATAGTATATAATATGTAGTGTTGTATGATTATAATAAATATATCCTTTTTTTGTTTTTAAAAAAAGGGTCGGGCACCGTTTGCGAACCTACACGTTTAGTGCGCGAATCCGTTATATGAATGTAAGTGTAAAATACATATTTACAACGAAATAATATATATTTTAGAGGAAGAGGTTTAATACTGAGTGTAAAGAAATAGTATCAGTGTAGTTGTAAAATATCTTTTACACATTTAGAGCACATTTTTATCTACGCAAAAGGTTCGCGTAGGGGTCGCGAACCCTGCCGGCACGTATTTCCGGGATCGCGCAGGGGTCGCGACTTCGGCGTAATTTTTAAAAATATGAAATATCACTGTGGAAACTTTAAATATCGGTTTTGCTTAAAGACATTCACTAACATACTTTAAAAAACAATTTATGGGGCGTGGCTATGACGCGCATGGAGCGGGACGTGCTTTGCTAGGTCTCCGCTCCGGCGCATCCCGTAATCGGCTGATATCCCGGTCGCCGGGCCCGTTTCTGGCTTCGGGCGAGTTGCCCTGCTTCGGTGCTGTGGCGGTGCTGCCTGGAGCGGCGGAGACCCGGCGGATCGCTCCGTGAGGCAGGGATCTTCCAGCGATTCCCGGCGCCCTTCACTGCGGGCGCCATCTTGAATGGCGGCGGCGACGGAGATTGCCTGGGAGGCTAGCCTGGTGACCTGATCCTAGAGTGCTGGGGAGCCCTGCCTCCATTGGAGTGTTGTTGGAGGCTCCTGGTGGCACCGAGCCAGGTTGAACCCTTGCGGGCAGCTTGGACCCTCTTCATCTTCAGAGCTGCCCGGCCCTGGCGTCACTTGGGGCCTTCGGATCGCCTGCCGCACTTTTTACCGGGAGGCCTGCCGCCGCACCAACGCAGACACGGGGTGAGTGGCCTCTACTGTCCCTTCTCGCCGGATCTGGGCCCCAGTTACTTTTCCCGCCTTGGCTCCAACTGCTGCCTGCACCTCCGACTGCTGCCTGAGCGCGCCGGACTAGGCCCTGTGGTTGGGCCCTCTCCCGCGTGGCGCCCCTTGGATCCCTACACCTGCTTCGCTTGCCTCTACCTGCTTGTCCCCCTTACCCACATACTGCCTGAACTGGCTACGCCTGCCTGAGCCCGGCCGGGCCTCTGCTGTCCCCACCTGGCCGGATCTGGGCCCCTGGATCCCTGGTTCTCTCTTGCCTTGGCTCCGACTGCTGCCCGTGCCTCTGGCTGCTGCCGGAGCACGCCAGACTAGACCCTGTGGCTGGGCCCTCTCCTGTGAGACGCTGCTTGGATTACTGCACCTGCTTCAACTACCTCTGCTTGCTAGCCCCCCCTGACCACGTGCTGCCTGGACTGTTGCCTGTGTGGGTCGGGGGGCTGCTGGAGCTGGTTGTGACCCAGAGGGGTATTGCTGCCCGGCTCCTGGGACCACTACAGATCTCCGGGGAGTCATCTGCTCTTCAGGGCCTCGCGGGGGTACCCCTCCTCTGCCTGGCTGACTGGCCGCCCACCCTCTCGCCCCACTACTTGCTGGGGGCCGACACTGGTGCACTTCCACTGCGCCGACGAGGGCGGCCCTCATCTAGTGACCCGGGGCGGCTCGTTGGCGGCCGCGGGGTGAGCCCGGTGGTCCCGCTGGGTGGCCGCGGGAGCTTTGTGGCCATTGGACTCCTGCCTCTGCCTCCGCTCACCGCGCCGGGGCCGGCGGTCCCCTGGTGCCTTCGCTCCCCCCCCGGCACTAGTGTCCACGCTACTGGATGACGCACTTGAGCGGACCCTGGTGTGTGGGCCCACACGACCTCAGCCTGCCCGGTGCCCCCTGTGCATGGCTGGCCTGCCTGCCTCTCCTCCCTAGTCGGCCCTGCCTGCCCGACTACGTTGGGTACCTTTTCTTTTCTTCTTGGAAGCCGGGCCTGGCTTGCACCGTCCTGCTGGGGGCCCCCTTCCTCTTGGCCTCTGGTCGTCTGCCTCCCCGGAGGCCCTCCTTCATGTCTCTTCTGAGCTTGATCTCCTGGCCCTTCTGCTACTCATTTCCTCTCCGGTGGGGTCCTGATCCTCCTCCCCGTGGTGGACATGCCTCCCAAGAACAGGAACAACAAAGATGTGGACTCTATGGCCCTCCGAGGAAACCCTGTCACCTCCTTGTGGTCCAAGGCAGCCCCACACTCGCAAGATGATTCCTCCTCGACACCTGTGGGTCTGACCGCCTCTGGCGCCCCAGTCACCCAAGCCTTTATGTCCTCCTTTCTCCAGGAGATTAAAGACGAGATCGGCGCTCTCCGGCAGGACTTCAAGTCTGGGCTTCAGGACATTCGTAAAGAGGTTACAGAAATAGGGGACAGGGTGGATGGCTTGGAACGTACAATGGACACCCGGACAGAAGATCTGGAGCACCTCTGACGTAAGGTGTCTGAGCTGGAAGACCAGAATATCTCCCTGCAGCTGAAGCACGAGGATTTGGAGAACCGAAGCCGGCAAAATAATCTCTGTATTAGAGGCGTCCCTTTGGGAACAGAGGGGACAGACATCCTGTCATACACTGCTGACCTCCTCCATGCTGTGCAGGAGGGTGAGGGGTCCTCCCCGCCCATGCTTGATAGGGCGCATCGGGTGTCTGGCCCCCGCGATCGCCCTGGCTTTGTCCCGGGCATTATCACCAGAATCCACTTCTTCGCCGACAAGGAGGCCATCCTTCGCAAGGTGCGGGGGGGGTCAAGTCGATCAACTACAATGGCTTGACCATCCAAATCTTTCAGGACCTGGCCCCCTCCACGCTCCGTAGACGGAAGGAGTTCAAACCCATCACAGACAAGCTCAGAGACCTTGGGATTAAATACCAATGGGGCCACCCGTTTGTCCTGATGTTCACCTGGGAGGGTCGACAGAGGGTCCTTCGGTCCTTGCGGGAGGCCCAGCAACTTCTTCATCTTCCTGCTGAGGCCGGGGATGAGGATCCCCCTTCCCCCCAGGGGCGGAGGTCCGGCGGTCTTCGTCCTGAATGGTCTACAGTCCCTCCCCCCAAATCTAGACGTTGACCAGTGGGTCTAGATTCCTCGCAGGCCAAGCAGGATATCATCAGCCACATCCGATCCTTGAGCAACTCCCCAGTACTTCCGAGCTAGGTGTTGGGACTTACGCTTCTTTTTTCCTGGTGACTCTGCCTCAATCCCTCACTTAGAGTCCTCCACAGCCCGGGCCCGGTGGTCCGGTTGACCCTTGCTTGTTCTACTGCTACACGGGATGCGGACGGCAGCGGTTCTCGCCCCCTTGTGTGCCTGCTGCCCCCCCTCGTCGGAGTCCCATAGGAGAGTGACACCTCCGGAATGGTCCACCTTCGGGATCCTGGACTGCTTCCAATGGACTCTATACTCCTTTGGCCCGGTTGGCCAGTTGATGGTTTTTTTTCTCCATTTCCTTTCTTTCTCTCTTTTCCATCTCCTTTCCTCTCTCCCTCTCTCCTTTGCCTGCTTCTCTCTCTGCTCCCCTGCCCCCACGCATTTCCCCCTACCGCTGCGCGTCCATGAGGGTTTGGTCCTTCCCGGTTCTGGGGACTACACTACCAGGGGTGATCGAGGATCGCATGGAGACTGGTGCAGTCTGGACTGATTTGGTTCCCCGGGGAGTAGCGGCGACACAAGCTACTTTTCTCTCTATGCCATGACAGACACGGTCAAATTTCTTTCCCTCAATGTGAAGGGGCTGAACTCCCCCAATAAGCGCCGCCAGATTTGGTGGTATTTGCTCCACCACGATCCTGATGTGGTCTTCCTCCGGGAAACCCACCTGCTCTCTTCTGACACCCACCTCATGTCCCATCGCAGATACCCTATCCAACATTGGGCGTGCTCTCCTTCCAGGACTTGCGGTGTGGCCCTTTTTTTAAGGCAGGCTGGCGAGGTGCGTCTCTCAAATGTACAGCTGATGCGGAGGGGAGGTTTCTCATGGTTCATATGGATCGGGGACGAGGTTCTTATGCCTTCATTAATGTATATGCTCCCAACCAAAAACAAGACGCGTTCCTTCGTTTGCACTTGGGAGCCCTTCTCCGCTCCCTTACCACCCCTATTGTCCTTGTCGGCGACTTTAACCTGGTCTGGGACCCTGAAAGGGACCGCACTGCACAGGCTCACCACGCGAGCGGGGCGATGTCAGCCGCGCTGCGTGATGTCCTCACTGATTCGGACCTTGTCGACGCTTGGAGACACCTACATCCGGATTCTCGCGATTATACTTTTTTCTCTCACGTACATTGCTCTTATTCCCGTATTGACTATTTTTTCCTATCACTCTCCCTCATTTGTCAGCTACGCGGGGCTGAAATCTCCGATATCTCGATCTCAGACCACACTCATGTCTCGCTTACGCTACAGCCGTTAGACGCCCGGCGTGCACCTCTGCCTCGCTGGCGGCTACCTCCCCAAGTTCTCTGAGATCCTGTTGATGTGGAGGAGGTTCGCAAAGAAATTGAGGCCTTCTTCCTCACCAACTCGCTCTTTGACACCCCGGCAGACACCCAGTGGGACGCCTTCAAAGCCACCGTTCGAGGAGTTATCACCTCCATTTCCATAGCCCGTTCGAGGGAGGACCACTTGGTCGAATCCAACCTCTCCAGGGACATTAAAGACCTGGAGCGCAAGGATCATACCCACCAATCCCTTAGCAATATGAGACGTCTGGCAGACCTCCGCGGCCACTTGCATCTTCAGCGCACTAACAAGGCAGAACGACTATTACTAACTCTTAAACAAAAGTTTTATACAGGTGGCGATAAGGTCTGGGCATGCCTCGCCCGGCGCCTCCGGGCCCAGACTGCTAGATCTCACATCGCCAAACTTAAGATACCAGACGGATCCTGGGCCATCTCGGACGCCGACAAGGGCCATACGCTCGAGGACTTCTATAGGGACCTATATACTTTGGTTCCCTGTTCTCCGGAACGTGTCGCGGCCTTTCTCGATTCCTGCCCTTGGGACCCCATCGATCCCTACTTCGCGAGGCTGCTGGACGACCCGATCTCCCACGATGAGATCGCCAAGGCGTTGAAACAGCTCCCGGTGGGCAAAACTCCTGGCCCTGATGGTCTACCGGTCACCTTCTATCGGGTCTTTTATCCACAACTGAAAGAGCATTTACTTCACCTTTTTAATACCTTCACTGACCTCTCGGGCCTCTCCCCCATGATGAACGAGGCGGAAATAGTTCTTATTCCTAAGCCGGGCAAGGACCCGACCCAGCCTGCTTCCTTCCGGCCCATTGCACTACTGAATGCGGATGCCACAATTTACACAAAGATCTTAGCGAATCAGTTGGAGCCCCTCTTACCGGGTCTTGTTGACCCCGATCAGGTTGGTTTTATACGTCATCGCCAAGGGCCAGATAATATCCGCCGGATAGCTCACTTGGTAGAGAAAGCACGCATCAGTAACATCCCGGCTTGTCTGGTGTCCTTAGATGCTGAAAAGGCGTTTGATCGTGTTGATTGGGGCTTCCTTCGGGCGGTCCTTCGGAAAGTGGGCCTGGGGCCGGCGATGATCTCTAAATTGATGGCCCCCTATGCGCGGCCTGTCACTCGCATCAGATTCAACGGCTCTTTAACGAACCCTATCCCTCTCCACCGCTGTACCAGGCAGGGGTGTCCCCTTTCTCCTCTCTTATTCGCCCTTGCGGTTGAACCCCTAGCTATTGCTATACGCTGTAGCCAAGACATCCGGGGCATACGTATGGCGGGCACTGAGCATAAAGCCGCCCTCTTCGCTGATGATCTTTTACTGTCCCTGTCCTCTCCGGAGTTGTCCCTTCTAGCTGTGGCGACTCTTTTGGGGACCTTTGAGGCCGCCTCCGGCTACCGGATAAACCTTGCCAAATCCCACGCCCTTAATCTTACGCTTCCAGCCCCGGTGGTCCAGGGACTACGGGACCTTCTCCCGGTCCAGTGGTCTGACGACTCGATCCAATATCTCGGTCTGGACCTCACTCCTAAGCTGGAGTCTTGGACTTCGGCTAATTGGCCCAGGTATAGGAAATCCATTCGAGACGAGATGCGTCGCTGGGAGGGTCTTCCCTTGGCGTGGTTGGGGCGCCTCAACACTATTAAAATGTCTCTTCTTCCCAAAATACTTTACCTCTTTCAATCCCTTCCTACCCCTATACCGCGGACAGACATTCTGGCTCTTCAACGCGATTTTACTAGATTCATATGGGGGAAATCGCGACCGCGCTTCTCTCACAAAATCCTCATGCTCCCTAGGTCCCAGGGGGTCTGGCTTGCCCTAACCTGCTGGAATACTACTGGGCCTGCCACCTTCGGTTCCTCTCGGAATGGATTGTCCCTGAAAGTGAGAAACACTGGTTCCATATGGATCGGGCGGTGGCCTGTCGGCCCTTGTGGGACCTTGCCTGGATCCCGCGCGGGGCCCGTCCCTGAAGCGCCTACATAGCCACTCCAACGAGAACGGTGCTGGACATCTGGGACGGGGTGGCGGTCTCCCGGGGCCTGACGACGTTCCCCTCTCCGAATACGCCTCTAACGCGCAACCCTCTGTTTCCTCCTGCCTTATCGCCTACTGCCTTCGCCGCTTGGACGGTGGAGGGGCGTCGCGTCATCCAAGATTTGTTTCAGGGCCCGACCCTCCGCACCTTCGAGCAGTGTAAACAGGCTTTTCGCCTTTCGGATACCGCGCGCTTGCAATATTATCAGTTGCGCCATTGGCTTAGCTCGCCGGACTATGTCCGGGAGGCAACCCATCAGCTTACCCCCTTTGAGTCTTTGGTCCGCAGATTTGATGGCTCACGGGGACTGATCTCTAGAACTTACTCTGTTCTGCAACACTCTCAGCAGCCTTCTCCCCACGGCTATCAGACGCGGTGGGTGTCCGACTTGGCCACTGAGGTCGCTCCGGAGGCATGGACTCGCCTGTGGAGGGACATCCCCAAGGTGTATCATAGTATTCCCCAACGCGAATCAGCTTACAAGTTGATGACACAATGGTACTATACCCCCACTCGCTTGCATCGGATGTTCCCGAACTCTCCTTCGCTGTGCTGGAGATGCCAGAATGCTGAGGGGGACTTCCTGCACATCTGGTGGTCCTGCTCGGGCCTCACACTGTTTTGGAAGGAAGTCCTCAGCCATATTAAAGACGTGGTGGGGTTCCCGATCCCCTCTGACCCATCCTTAGTGCTTCTGAGCATTAAACCAGGCGCGCTTAAAGCTATGACCGGAGTGGCACCTGATCCTCCATTTACTGGGGGCAGCGAGGCAGTCCATTGCAGCTGCTTGGAAGAAGCCTCACCCCCCTTCCATAGCGACCTGGTTCCTGCGACTGTGGGATGTCTTGGCCCTAGAACTTCTCACAGCGCGTCTTAACCACACCGACACCCGATCACTCCCGCCTCATGCCCCCCAGGCTACGCACCCTGCAACTCTTTGAGGATTCCCTGGTGCCTATCTCTCGGGGTTGGGCGCCGGACTCTCCGAGCAGCCCTACCTCCGCCTAATGGGGGGACCTGCCCCACCTCTGACTCCTCGGGCTCATGTCCCCATGGCGCACCTAGCTTTGACCCACCCCCCCTACTTCTCTCGCCCCCTTCCCCCGGATTGGGGATTGCCACTCCTCCCTGTTGACTTTCTTCTCTCCTCCCTCTGTTATTCCTTCTTCATTCTCTATATTCTTTGTCTCCTGCTTGGGGATGGTTTTGGTTTGGGGTTCTTCTTTTCTTCTGTGAAACATAACTTGTTTTTTGTTGCTGCACAGTGTTATGGTTACTCATCGGGTGGGGGTAACGTTTAGGACATCGAAGTCTTAGCCGAATGGTTTCTACTGCATGCCCAGTCAAATAGCGATGTGGACTTTCCATTTACTGGATGTTCAGGCCCTTTGCAGGCAGCCTTCTCCTGACCTGTCTCATAGACCCTTAATGGACTCTGGCTCTATTGTCTTATTACTTGCATCCCGGGAAGATTTTGTCCCACGCCCTACGTTGTCTCATCAGGTTTATGATACGAGGGTATTTGGTCTCTCCCTCTTTCTATTGGCTGGGTAACACCTTGTTTTCCTGGTAATCCCCCCACCATACTTTGTACTGCTCACTACTTGTTAATCATTGCACCAATGTATAAATATGATGTGCTCGATTTTAATAAAATAAATTGAACACAAAAAACAATTTATAAACAGCAATTTATACTTTAGAATTAAGTGTAGCAGATTTTACGGGTGCGCGACGTATATGCGATGGGTGCGCGTCCCGTAAGCAAACCCATATGACATGGAAAGAAAGCTTTTGATTGGTTTAAAAGCTTTTCATTCTGTTAGAGGGAGGATCCAACACCTGTTTTATTCCTCTTATTTTGGGTGTGTCTTCCTGTCAGGACATCTTTTTTGTAGGCTTTTCCAAATGCTTATTTTTTTGGGTGTTTTGACTTCTTTCATTGCTATGGCAGCCAGTCATCCAGAAGAAGGACTGCTGGAATATCCAGAGGAAGTTGAGGAGCCTGTGAAAAAAAGGAAAGAGAGCATAGTGTGGGCTTTTTTCACAGTGCCTGAGGGGGAGAAAAAAGTTAATGACAGAAAAGTTACATGCACTCTGTGCCAAAGAGTGCTTTCACAAGGATCGAACAAAAAATATTCTTGTGGGACGTCATCGATGAAAAAGCACCTAGAAATGATGCATCCTAATCGACTGGCCAAAGAAGTGATGGCGGGTGAAAAGAATGAGAAAGCTGCCCAGGCTGATCCTAATCAACCATCTACATCGGGTGCAGCAGTTCTACCTACACCTCAGCCACATATCTTTCCTGAGCTAGCAGATGCTAGCATACACTGCAGAAAATGTCAAGCAAACCTGTGTGTTTGAGAGCAATGCATTCATGCCATAGTTAACTCGATAAAAACACACGTGTTAATTTTTTTGGGGAGTTTGACAATCTTGTCTTTATTTTTTTGAACCAATCATGTTGGACTCTTCAAGTTTTTTTTTTTTTTTTTTTAAAGTCAAAAACATCCCAAAAAATAAAGAATTGTTTGAAAATACAAAAAAATCTCAAAGTAGCTTAAAAAAGGTTCTTACGGAACCACCTATACTGGTTAAAAATAGAACAATTGTATGTAGTAAAACTGATTGCTTGGATAAATGTGTGTGTGGGTGAATGTATTGATAGTGTATGGATTAGTGGATGAGTGCATGGGTAGTGCCTGAGTAAATGGTTGAGTACAAGAGTAGTGCCTGAGTGATTGCATGAGAGTACGGGTAGTTCCTGGATGATTGCATGAGTGCAAGTGTAATGTCTGGGTGATTAGATGAGTGCATGGGTAGTGCCTAAGGCAAAGAATGAGTGCAAGGGTAAACTCTTGGTCATTGGATGAGTGCATGGGTAGTGCCCGAGAGAATGGATGAGTATATATGTAGTGCCTGAGTGAATGGTTGAGTGCACAAGTAGCGCCTGAGTGATTGCATGAGTGCATGGGTAGTGTCTGGGTGATTGGATGATTGCATGGGTAGTGCCTGGGTGATTGGATGAGTGTATGGGTAGTGCCTGACTTGAAGGATGGATGCAAGGGTAATGTCTGGGTCATTGGATGAGTGCATACGTAGTGTCTGAGTGATTGCATGAGTACATCAGTAGTGCCTGGGTGATTGCATGGGTTCAAGGGTAGTGGCTGAGTGAATCAATGAGTGCATAGGTAGTGCCTGAGTGAATGGTAGACTGCAAAAGTAGTACCTGAGTGATTTTATGACTACATGGGTAGTGCCTGGGTGACTGCATGAGTGCAGGGATAATACCTGGGCTATTGGATGAGTGCATGGGTAGTGCCTGAGTGCATGGGTAGTGCCTGAGTGCATGGGTAGTGCCTGAGTGAATGGATTAGTGCATGGGTAGTGCCTGAGAGACTTCATGAGTGCAAGAGCAATGTTTGGGTGCTTAGATTAGTGCATCGTTAGTGCCTCAGTAAAATAATGACTGCAAGAGTAATGCCTGGGTCATTGGATGAGTGCATGAGTAGTGTCTGAGTGAATGGATAAGTGCATGTGTAGTGCCTGAGTGAATGGTTAAGTGGAAAAGTAGTGCCTGAATGATTGCATGAGTGCATGGTCAGTGCCTGGGTGATTGCAAAAGGGCAGGGGTACTGCCTGGGTGATTAGATAAGAGCATGGGTAGCACTTGAGTGACTTCATAAGTGCAAGAGTAATGTGTGGGTGCTTAGATCAGTGCATGGGTAGTGCCTGAGTAAAAGAATAACTGCAAGAGTAATGGCTGGGTCATTCAATGAGTGCATGGGTACTGCCTGAGAGAATAGATAAGTGCATGCGATGTGCCTGAGTGAATGTTTGAGTGCAAGAGTAGTGCCTGAGTGATTACATAAGTACATGGGTAGTGTGTGAGTGATTGCATGAGTGCAGGGATACTGCCTGAATGATTGGATGAGTGTATCGGAAGTACCTGAGTAAAAGTATGAGTGCAAGAGTAATGCATGGGTCATTTGACGAGTGCATGGGTAGTGCCCGAGTGAATGGATGAATGCATAAGTAGTGCATGAGTGGAAGGTTGGGTGCAAGGGTAATGCCTGGGTCATTTGACGAGTGCATGAGTACTGCCTGAGTGAATGGATGAGTACATGGGTGCTGCCTGAGTGAATGGTTGAGTGCAAGAGAAGTACCTGAGTGATTGCATGAATGCATGGGTAGTGCCTTGGTGAATGCATAAGTGCCTGGGTACTGTCTGCGTGATTGGATGAGTGCATGGGTAGTGTTTGAGTGACTTCATGAGTGGAAGGGTAATGTCTGGGTACTTAGATCAGTGCATGGGTAATGCCTGTGTAAAAGGATGACTGCAAGAGTAATGCCTGGGTCATCGGATGAGTGCATGGGTAGTGCCAGGGAGAATGGAAGAGTGCATGCATAGTGTCTCAGTGAATGGTTGAGTGGAAGAATAATGCCTGAGTGATTGCATGACTACATGGGTAGTTCCTGGGTGATTGCATGAGTGCAGGAGTAGTGCCTGGGTGACTGGATGATTGTATAGGAAGTACCTGAGTGAATGTATGAGTGCCAAGTAATGCCTGGGTTATTGGATTACTGCATGGGTAGTGCCTGAGAGAATGGATGAGTGCATGGGTAGTGCCTCAGTGAATGGTAGAGTGCAAGAGTAGTGCCTGTGTGATTCCATGAGTGCATGGGTAGTGCCTCAGTGATTGAATGAGTGTATGGGTACTGTCTGACTGGAAGAATGGGTGCAAGGGTAATGCATGGGTCATTGGATGAGTGCATGGTTAGTGCCTCAGTGAATGGTTGAGTGGAATAATAATGCCTGAGTGATTGGATAAGTACATGGGTAGTGCCTGAGTGACTTCATGAGTGGAAGAGTAATGTCTGGGTGCTTAGATCAGTGCATAGGTAGTGTCTGAGTAAAAGGATGACTGCAAGAGTAATCCCTGGGTTATTGGATGAGTGTTTGTGTAGTACCTGAGAGAATGAATGAGTGCATGGGATGTACCTGAGTGAATGGTTGAGTGCAAGAATTGTGCCTGAGTAATTGTATGAGTACATGGGTAGTGCGTGGGTAATTGCATGAGTCCAGAGCTAGTGTCTGGGTGATTGGATGAGTGCATGAGTAGTGTCTGTGTGAAAGGAAGACTGCAAGGGTAATTCCTGGGTTATCCTAATAGTGCAAGAGTTGTGCTTGAAAGAATGGATGAATGCATGGATAGTGTCTAAGTGATAGGATAACTGTCTGGCTGATTGCATGAGCAACATGATGATAGTTTTCAAATAGTGTGAAGGATCAACATTATTTATATTAGAAACAAATAACAATGCATATTATATTATGTATTCTTACCTTTCTAGTAATTTATATACATTACTCAGTAAAAGTATTTTAGATTAGTATTCTCCTAAACAGAATTAAAACTCTTTTCAAACTTTAATAGTAGCTACTATAAAGAAGAAAAAGAAAAACTGTTATTTAATAATAATATATTGCAGAAATTATAATATAAATTTTTTAAGAACACAACACAAATTTAGAATCACATAAAATTTTCAGTTTCCCTTTTTTGCTGTTCTCAGATTCCACTTAACTTCACCATACACAGTGATTTCAATGTAGTATCATCATTGAACAGGGGGGAAAAAAACAATCAAATTGATTGTATAAAAAAAACAGCGTAGAGCATCATCATCAGCTATGTCATTTCCTAACTACACTTTGTTCATTACTTCCTTCATCTACATTAACTCTATTATTTATCTCAAATACATTTGCCAAAATGTAGACTCTCATTTACATCTGGTACAATATAGACAACAAATATATAAACTATTTCCTTTTAAACACAATTTTCCAAATTCAATATCAACAAGCGCAAATAATATTCCAAACACTAATTATAAATACTAATAGTTTGCACTCCTGTCTACTGTCTGTTCACATCTTCCCAATAGGCCGAATGATGTACTCAAAACTTTGGCTGCAGAAATAGCAAATATGAATTTGGTAATTCAAAAGGCAATCTAGGTTTGAATTCAAAGTGAACATCATTGTAATGTGTCCATCCTTTATTACACTTTAAATACACAGTATAGTGCCCAGATGTTATAGTAGGTGCATCATGGAAATTAATAGCCACTTCTATAAAACCTCTTCCTGAAATAGATATTTGACTTGCATTAAAAAATGTAATTTTGGTTTCCAATTTACTTCCATTTGCTCTACAATGTTGTATCATTAAAATTAGATATTTTCCACATCTTTCTATATGTAATGTAGACAAAATCTCTGATCTACAATGCGAACATCTCATGTCCTGATTGGCTGTTTTTAGCAATTTGTTAAAAGGTACTGGTTTACAGTCTGGTATCGTCAAGTATATGAATCGTTCTGTTTGTATTTCAGTGGTGGAAGTAAATGAACACTCTTTACATTTATGATCCCATCTGTAACTTAGTCCAAATAAGTTTTCAATCTATATTCCTTCATGTTCTAGTACTCCAAGCATAAGGATTAGAAATTCTTGTGCATCTTGTTGTATATTAAGAGTAAATGTCAAAGAACCAGTACATATATCCAAAAGATGCTGAATGCCAGAAGCAGTATGGATTTTACTTCTGTCAGTTACCGACTGTTGAAATACATGATGTAGTAAAGAACAGAATCTTTTTTCACGATTTCCCATGATTTCATAATGAAGTTCTTGTAGACAAAACACAATATTCAGAATCACATTAGCATAACACTTGATACTTGAACTATTTTCCAACTGGTATCCTACAATGTCATCAACAGTTTCCATTTTCTTTTTCTTTACACCTTCAAGTTTCTCTTCAATTGTTTTCTTTTTTTGAACCTCAGTTGAATGTTTGACATATTTCTGTTTTGGACACACTACACGTTTCTCATATATGGGATATTCACCTAAATCAGGTGTATAAAGTCTTCTTAAATGATTATACTCTCTTACACAATTTGCATCAGCACTAACCTTTTTCTCATCGAAATCCATCAAATACAAAACAGACAATGTTCCTACTTAAGATAATGCAATGTATGCCATTCCCTCTTTGAACACCGTACTTCCAATATTTACAAAAGCACTGTCTATACTTAAACCTTGAGATTTATGAATAGTTACTGCATATGCTAAAGACAGAGGAAACTGTTTTCTGCGACCATACAAATCTTTTACAAGCAAAAAACGTACAACACAACACCCAATCTGTTTTACCTCTTTAATCTGATCAAATTTTATAATCAAAAATTCTATTTCATCTGTGTTCTGAAATTTTACAAAATCAACAACTTTTCCCATTGCTCCATTTACTAAACCTTCTTCTACATTCAAATTACGCCGTAAAATTACCTGACAGTTTATACATACATGTAAAGTCTTTCCTAAGCCTGCAGTTTTAGATACAGACTTTTCCAAAGAATGCAATTCAGCCTGTAGTTTCTCTGTGAGAAGAATAGTCACTCCCTGGTGTTCAATTTTATCAATAGCTTCAATTTCCACTATTTGTTGTTTTTCCAGTTTCAAAAGTTCTTGATTAAATGTAGAACACTCTTGCAGTATAGGCATTAGGCAAACTATAGACTTCTTTTCTCCAAGCTTATTGTACATTACTTCAGCCTCTGTGTTTCCAGTTGCAAACAAGTTCCTTAGTAGCCGACTTTCTAAAGCTTGTTTACCATGTTTCGTCAAGACACCAATTCTTATATCTTGAAGAATATTTCCATAATCTTTATCACTTGCTTGTCGCATATTCCTAATAAGTTCTTTATATTCAAAATGGAACCAAATGTTTACATTTCCAATACTTCCCAAAGATTTCCTAGTGTCTTCATGGACAAGTGTTTTAAAAACAGGTTGTCCTTTTAAAGGAGTTAGTTGTAATAGATCTCCGAATATAATTAAATGTTTTCCTCCAAACAGAACATTGTAATCTGTTTTTAAAATCTGTTCCATTCTCAAGTGTACAAAGGCAAGCATTAAGTTTGAGACCATGCTTACCTCATCAATGATTAAAAGTTTAATTTTCTTCAGTACTCTTGACACTTCATAACAAGCTTCTCCAGACAGCTTCTGATATTCCAATTTATTATCATGTTCTACTGGTAGCATATGTAATCTATGTAAAGTAATCCATTTAATGTTGTGTGCTGCTAATCCATTTGGAGCTGTTACAACACAAGATAAATGTGATTCTGTAGTTTTGTGTAGATAACTGGTCAAAACTTTAATTAAGAAACTTTTTCCTGTTCCAGCTTGACCACTGATGTACATTAGAATAGGTTTAAATGATGAACATTGGCATTCTTTTTTTTCATGCAGCAAACCATGCTGTATTTGTTGTGTCACATGTAGATATATTTCTTTTTGTTCAATATTTCGTTGTTCTTCTAACTTTTCCAATGGAAGAATATCCTGTTGTGCTTGTTGCATTGCAGTTTCTACCTCATTCATGGCTATTGCTGCTTCATTTTTGATAATTAGTTGTTCCAGTGGATCTTGACTCAGTGGACCAGAACTTTGACTATCTTGAGAACCGCCTTTAGCTATTTCAGCTGCAATTATGCTTTCTTGTTCAATTTCATAATTTAACATTTGTAGATATGTAGGGAAAATTGTGCATTGAATGCTATCTTTACATACATTAAAAGAATCTTCATAGCAGTCGAAATCTCCAAGTAATTCTGTTTCACTACGCCATGGCTTGAACAGTTGCAGAAGTCCTAAATAGAAAAATTCCCTCTTATCTGGACTTTCGCAACGGAGTTTTCTGTGGTTAATACGATTTCCTTTGGCATGTTTTACTAAACATCCGTCACATCCAATTACTGCATATTTTTCTTCTTTTATATTTTCTGTAACTTTTCTTTTAAAGCTGTAATGTTGAAGTATTTCATACAGGCATAGGTTTTCCAGATGTGGACTCCTTTTGGGAGAGTATGTATCCAACATATTAGTTTTAACAATATCTGTACTTTCTGGTTCATTCAGTGCTAAGTATTCGATTTCTTGTAATGTTTTCAATGTTCTCCGTCAGTCAGTCAGTCAAATATCTTTATTCAGCTGACTTGCAGCCATAAAAGAATACATCATAAAAATATTTAAAACACGAATTAAAAATGTGATACAGACAATGTATAGTACACTTCAAGACAGTGGTGATTCATAATCAAAGTGTAATAAAGGTAATTAAATAAGTTAATATTTCTACGAAATAGCAGCATGATCTAGAAACAGTGTATAATAAACTTTGTGATAGACCCCTGTCCCATGGACCATAAAATGCAAAAGTAATTCATTAAAAATCAAACAAAAGAAATTATTTCCCAACAATATTACGTAAACGGACAGCAGTAGAGATATATCTGTAGACCGTTAAACAAGTAAATTCATCATTTAAAAGCTGGAGATGATATAAAGCTGGCCGACCCTTCCTGATATCTAAACATTTTAAAAGGGGAATAATAAAATTGCGCCTTGGCTTGATATAAAGTTGACAAAAAAACTGGAAGTGAAACGTGCTCTGTGTAGATTTGGGGTCACAAGGGCAAAGATCCAGTTTAGCATCACAATAGGCCTTACGGGGATAAGAAACCAAAAGGTGCAAGATGCCAAACCTGAATCTAATAAGATAAAACAATTTAGTGTGACAAAAATTAAAAGAGAGATAAGGCTCAACACCTGGGGAACGTACTAGTGTTCCGAGACTCTCCTTTTTACCATCTCTAGGCACCCACTAGACAACTTTAGACAGGTCAAGAAGTCCTTTTTCAATTTGGTTTTTGGGATCTTAACAATGGTCGCTGGATTATAAAAACAATCCACCAGCCCCATTGACTCCAACTTTTTTTTATATAACTAAACCAGGGTATCTTCAACATGTAATCAAGTTTAAAACAGTCTAAGATAATTGCGCGATTGAGGGCTAGCTCCTCCTTTACCCGAATTGAGTGCCACAGTAAAATTGGAGCAGTTTTTATACGAAAGGACAAAGGGGTCAAACCAAGTTCACTATGACAGATAGTAGCGGGAAGACTACTGGGGACTGTTAACAAACATCTCATGAAGTTGTTCTCAGCTGCTTGGAGACGAGCCGGATTGCAGAAGCCCCATACTCCAGCCCCATACAAGGTGACAGAACACGAGCGAGCCTTATAAATATTGATAATTGAATTGATCGGTCTTGAGCCTAGCTTTGTGAACCTGAATACCGTCTCCAGGTTTTGATTAAAACTACTGACCCTTGTTTCAACTAGATGGTGCCAAGTGCTTTTCTGATCAAACGGGATTCCCAAGTACGAAAGAGTTGGGACATAGGACAGAATTTCATTTTTAATAAAACATGATTTTAAAATGGGGGGAGATTTACCTGCAGCCATAGTGTAGGGCTTTGCTGTGTTAGTCATTAAACTCAATTCGGTCATAAAATCGTTAAACCTAGTCACAAGCTTCTGTAGGCCCACACTGGTTCTGGACATTAAAACACAGTCATCGACATAAAGTAATGCCGGAAGATTTCTGGTACCTATCTTAGGGACATCCACATTCCCTTGATTAATGTACCTTTCTAGGTCATTAATATACAAACAAAATAAAAAAGGGGCAAGGATACAGCCTTGACAAACCCCACGGTTCATTTTGATGGAAGCTGTAAATTCCCCACCTGCTCCGTACCTGACCCCCCCAGTCACATCCTGATGCATCTGTGCTAAAAAATGGACTAGAGATGGATCAATGGCCAAATCCAGCATTTTTTCCCATAACCTCCCTCTCTGCACCCAGTCAAAAGCTGATGTAAGATCCATGAACCCGAGATAAAGGGATCCGGTCTTGGCTATTGTGTACTTGCTTATGACCAAGATAAGATTAAGACACTGTTCGACAGTTCTCAGGCCCCTCCTGAAGCCATATTGTACGTCCGAAAACTTCCCGCTTTCGGCTGCCCAGGTCTCCAACCGTTCTAGTATGACCCTGCCCATCAGTTTACAAGTACAAGCATTTTGGGTCCGACCTGACCCCTTTTTTAAAAATGAGGGGCTATAATCACGGAGCCCCATGATTGGGTGGGCCCTGGGAAGCTATACAGCTTAAAATGTTGGTCAACAGGGGGAGCCATAGGACTGGAGTGGCCAGAAACAAATCGGCAGGAACGCCATCAGGGCCAGATGCCTTGTTCTTCACTGTTTGATTTATTGCCCTTTCAACTTCATCAAGCGTAGGGTAAGCCAGCTCTGAGGTCCCATAATTTAAGATGGGACAGTACTCACTATTAGCACTATATAGACTGGAAATGTGTTGTACCCAAGCATTAGGCATAATTGTGAAATCAATACTACTATTGTGGGAACTATGGAAAAAATTAGAGTTAACAGTTTTCCAGAAGAGTCTAGGGTCTTTATTTTGACATGCTTCATGCAGTTGTTCCCAGGCCTCTTTTCATTTGTCCAGTTTGCATTTCTCCAAAGCCCGTTTATTTTTTTTTCAGAGATGTTTTACCACTAAGTTATCTCGCATATATTTTTTCAGTGCCTTCACAAGATTATTATGAGATTGTGAACAGTCACTGTTGAACCATTTACATTGCGTCCGGGGTCTTCGTCTATATTCGCTTCGTAAGGCAGCATTAATGGTCTCAGTTATTACGGCAAAAGCCTTTAACATGGATGGGGGATCTATACTACATTCCAGACACTCCAAGATTTGTCTCATATTGGTGGTCAGAATCCATTGAAGGACTGAATCTGGATCAACAGTAGACCACTTGCGCAATAGGCCTTTATTTTTATTATGAGTTATAGGATATAAATTAGTTTTCCCAGAAAAATAGCCAGTTTAAGTCTCTAAGAAAATGGCCAGTGGAAAGTGGTCACTGAAGCAAACCTTGAGGATAGAAAAAGCCACAGATTGGGGATTAAAATATTCAGAAAGGGCAATGAAGTCAATGAGAGTACCTTGACCTCTGCCCATAAAAGAGATGATCTGGGCATAATGGCTGAATGAGATCTATTGTAAGAAAAAGAGAAAATTTTGAAAGCAGCTAATTAAAGATGTTCCCACATGGGTTATGATAAAAGTGACAGCCACCACCCTTGTCCCCATCTAGTAGACAACATGCAGACTGCTTTGATAAGGGACATAATTTGCAATTAAAATCACCCCCGAGAACAATGAAATCTGTATTTAGCTCCTGTATGTGTCTGCTTAGTGATTTCTCTAAGTCTTCAGCAATGGCAGTATTGTTGGGAACAAAGTTATTATGATAAAAATTGATGATGACCAACGTTACATTCTGTTTAAAAAGAATATTAATAATTTGGAAATGTGGTGAATGAAGCACGGTCGTGCCTACTCTGTCTGATAATGTTGTCGCTACTAAAGTTAATAGGCCACCCTTAAGATGGCCACCCAGAGCTGCATTAGCCGGAGTGTGTATGGAAGCATAACCGTTAATATAAACTGTCTCTCCCGTCCAGGTTTCTTGGAGGCATATGATGCTGTAATCTTTTATGAAATCATGCCATGGTTCAGACTTCAACTTATTTAACAAGCCTGCAATATTGCAGAACAAGCCTCCATGAACAATTGTACTGTTGCAACCGAGTGGTGCTCCATCGTTACTTGTGTGAGCAGTTATCACGCAAACACGTATATTGGGCCTTCTCAACTGGTAAGATATTATCTTGTTCCACCAGTGCTATCCTTACCAAATCAGAGAGGACAGGACTACCTACATGTGCCGGACCATTAATCACTGATATGACAGTTCCGCCCGTGCTACCCTCAGCGTCTATCATGTCTGAGACACAGTTAATGATCGGTACAGTTCCCAGCGCCCTATAGTGGTCAATCCACATGATCTAGAGGAGAAAAACGATTAAAAGTTGGTATAACAAAGTTATGCGGAGCATTGCAAGTTATATGATGTGACCTCCACTCTACATGTGAACTTGGTTTGTAAAAATATCCAAGGGATACCGCCACAATAGGGCCACTGGCATTTCTACTCCAAAAGAGCCTATCCATAAGTGAGTGAACCAATGACCTGTTTTTAAAGTTAACAACAACACAATCACCTAGATCCATTTTAGGTTGTGTGCCCACCCATGATACTTGTTCAACATTATTTATGTTCCTGAATAAATCTTCACTATTCTGCCAGTCCGTGGTTTTTGCTAGCCAGTGTACAGTTTTATTCCTTAACTGCGGCAAGTCTTCCTCCTTATTAGGTGACAGAGGTGGAACATTTTTGAGGACTATTACCAGCAGAGTTGCTTCCGGTGGAAGGTGAAGGATTCTATCATGATTTTTCCTTGATTTAACGTGGCAATTGACAACTGATTCAGAAGCTCCGGCATCATTTACCCCATTTAAAATTGTTGAGTGGCCTCCACCAGCCACTGATACAGCATGTGCTTGAGATTGAGAAGAGCAATGTAAAGTATTTATTTATTTATTTTTAGAGTTTTCTATAGCGCGAACCAGACCCAAAGTAGGGTATCAGCGCTTTACATAAAGAGCAAGGTGTAAAACATATTAGTGAAAAACATTGTATACAAAAACATAGCATAAAAGTAGCAGCATATAGGAAAAGGGTCCGGGTGAATAGCAGCAGTGGGAGTTGTTCTGAAACACTAAAAACAAGATCGAGTTCGTGTTGGTCTTCGCTTCGGGGTATCGGGGAATTTAGGAGGTTGTATAGCTGGGGTCGTAATTGTGCAGATTTAAGGTAGGAATTTACTCATCAAGAATAATTTTGCTTCCTTTTTGAAGAGAGGTGTAGAGGAGATTTTTCTGATGTATGGCGGAAGCGAGTTCCATATTCTTGGCGCTGCTCCGGAAAATGCTCTGTTGGAGGTTTTAGACTTGTTGAAACGTGAGGGTTTCAGAAGTAGATTGTCTGCGCTCCTAGAGTGTCTGTTTCCTCCCGATAAGGTATGTTTTTGGGCTAGGTACTGGGGGGTTTTGTGGTGTAGCGCCTTGTGAGTGATGCAAGCCATCTTTAGGTGGATTCGAGCTTCATAGGGTAGCCAGTTGAGTGCCTTCAGGTGTGATGATATGTGGTCATATTTCCTAGATCCTGTTATGAGTCTTGCTGCGGCATTGAGACAGGCTTTTAGAGGGGCAGTTGAGATTTTGGGAAGCCCTGAGAGGGTTGGGCATCCGTATTCCAGCCTCGAGATGGCTAAGGACTGAACTGCAGTTTTGAGGTCCGATTTCTCGACGAATGGCTTCATTTTTCTGAGATAGCTGAGGTGGAAGCGGGCGTTTTTAGCCAACAGGTTGATATCACTTTGCATGTTAAGGTTCTTATCTAGTGTGATTCCAAGTGATAAGGTGGAGTCCACCAGAGTCGGCGTGCAGTTCAGAGCAGTGATCATTTTGATCCACTCCTTTGTCACCGTGGTGTTATTAGGTGGGGAGATTAAAAGAAATTCTGTTTTTTGTGAGTTTAGCTTGAGGAAGTTGGTCGTTAGTCATTGGACGGTCTTTTTGAGAGCTAGATTCATTGTCTTTATCTCTTCAATGGAGGAGATCTTGATGTACAGTTGGGTGTCGTCCGCATACATGTGGAAGGAGATGTTTGCCTGCTGTAGTAGATCGGTAAGTGGTTCGACATATAGGTTGAATAGCGTGGGGGATAGGTTAGAGCCTTGTAGAACTCCTAGTAGGTTAGGTGAGGAAGCGGAAAGATTTTTGTTGATCATGTACGATTGTGTTCTGTTTTCCAGGAAGGATTTGAACGACTTTCCCAGATAAACCCATCCTGTATTCTAGTCTTCTTAGTAGTTTGTCGTGATTGACCGTATCAAAAGCTGATGAGAGGTCGAGTAGGACTAGTAGGCAGGTTTTGTTGCGGTCAAGATCTTGAAGGGCGTCGTCAACTATGTGCAGGATGGCTGTTTCTGTGCTATGATCAGGTCTGAAACCCGATTGGTGGATGTTCAGTAGATTGAAGTTTGTGATGTGTTGGTTTAGTTGTTGCTGAACACATTTTTCTAAGACTTTAGCTAGCATGGGAATGTTGGTTATTGGCCGGAAGTTGTTGGGGTCGGAGGTGTTAGCTGTGGGTTTTTTTAGGATAGGGGTGACTTGTCCTGTTTTCAGGCAATCCGGGATGTGACCTTGTGCTAGCGAGGCATTGATGATTTTGCTCCAGAGAGGTGCGATGATATGGTAGAGGTGGGGTAGGCAATTTGAGGGGACAGGGTTATTGAAATGGTTGTTGAGTTTTGTAGTCGTTAGAATATTGGTGATGTCATTAAGATCGTATAGTTTGAAAGTAGACCAGTGAGAGTTATTTTTGGACAGCGGTAGCTCAAGTAGTACAGAATTATCGGCTTGAATGATCATTGGGGTGACTGAGTTAATTGCCGCCGCACTAAGCTCAAGTTGGAGAGAGTTCGTTTTTGTTGTGAAAAATGAGGAAAATTCTTCACTGCTCAGCTGTGATTTTGTATTGTTGTTAGTAGTTGGAATGTTGGGGCGGCGGCCAGGGGCCGGGTCCAAATCAGGGAGAACTGACCTCTGGGGGGGGCAAAGCGGTGCAACACATGGGCAAAGAGTCAAAGTCTGTTGCATTGTTGGCCCCAGTGGTTAAACTAGAGAGACTAGAGCCGATCAAAATTTTCAATGAAGTGTCAATACTATTAAGGATACTTAAAAAAGGGTCAAGAAGGGATTTTACTACTGTTTCTAGAGAACTAACAAACTGTGCATGCAACAGTGAGTCTCCATTGTCCTTGGAACCTGAGTCAGCTTCCAAATCAGATGCCCTTGCACTCTTCCTTGGGGTGGGAGCCAAAGTTTTTTTCCGAGTTACAGGTGGCAATACCTTTCTCTTTGATTAGTTGCATGCCTTTGCCTTTTTGGGAGGGGGGCATAAGATGTCAAGAGAGCAACCTTGCTGAGTAGTGTTAGAAGTTTCAGGGTCATTGGGTTTTATGGCAGCCCTAGGTGAGTTAGAGCCGCTGGGTTGCAGACTCTGTGATGGACTGACTGATTCTGCCAGTGAGCTTGTGTGTAGAGCCCGCTTTGTAGCCCCCAGTCTCTCCTCCACACATTCGATCTCGCTATTAATGGCCCCCATGGCAGTAGTGAGGAAGCTAGTGATGGTAGAAGTTAGTGGACGGTCCTTAGCAGGTGGCATAGTTAATTTGCGTTTCCCCATCCTCTTACCTGTAGTAACAAGTAGCCCACCAGGGGACGAGGCTGTATTACCAAACCAAGAGACAGGGCCCAGCCCAGCCTCGTGCGGCCGCGCCGCGGGACCACAAGGTGCCTTAAATGCGCCTCCTGGCGCGGACCTAGTGACAGTGGTGACTCCGGCCGCTTAGGGATTATGGGGAATGGAGTCCCCGGGCATCGCCATCAGTAAAGTGCCCTTGTGCGGAAAAAGTAAAAGGCTCCCGCACCGCAGGAGCCCGAGCTGCCTTAAATGGCACGGACCCAGTGACGTTGGCAGCTCCGGCCGCTTAGGGATTGTGGGAAATGGAGTCCCCGGGCGTCGCCGTCAGTAAAGTGCCTCTCTGCGGTAAAAGTAAAGGGCTCTATTTTGTGTGGAGGCAAGACCTAAACTTACCCAAATGATTCCTTCTTGACTTTGAATATAAACTGGCAGAGCTCAAGCGATCCGAACATTCGTAGGATCCAAACTCTCGATGGGAAAGCATTTTCAAGCTAAGGCTGTACAATTTCTTGCTACGGCTCTTCTCTTGTGAAATTTCTTCCCACATTTCTTTCATCTCTGCCTTTTCAGATTTGGTTATATATGCTGTAACATAGCGAGCAACAGCAATTGAATTATCTGCAACATATTGAATATCCATGTTTGCATTCCGCATTTTCAAAATAACTGGATTGTAGTCATTAATATACTTTGAATCTTTGGTTCTTTTTAAGTTGTATGTATTCTTCTGAGATTTCAGAGTTATTGTATGCCTTACTGTTGACAAAAAACTATTCACTCTTCCTTTAGAAATTATAGGACGTGGGAATCCAAAACGACATTTTGTATAAAATTTCCCTTTAGACTTGATTTTTCGTCGACAGTATTTTCCTCATCAATGACTTTGAAACCGTAAAACTTGTTGTCTCAAGCTCTTTTCTCCTCCTTCTCTTGGAACGGCACAGGTAACATACTGTTCGATGAAAGACAAAACAGTTTCATCAGTATCAGTTCCAAATTTTGGAGCATTCTTTATCCATAATAGCATGTGTATATGAGGAGCACGGATTAGCGAACATCGCAGTACAATCTGGTGTAAAAAATCTAATACTAGATTGACTAAACATTTCTTAGATGCAAACCACACTGAATCAGATCTCCATTGGGTGGTACTGGAGGTGATGAGGAAACAAAAACCAGACATCACCAGACAACTGCATATCAGGGAACAACGCTGGGTATACCGGTTACGCACATGGGATACAGGCCTTAACGATGAAATCCTGTGGCTACAACTAATATAATGACTCTAATACTATACTAAAAACAATGATAATCTGAACGTTGTGTCCATAATAAGAAACATACACCATACCCCAGCAATATGTGCGGTAATTAGACCTCCATTTTTATATAGATATCTCTATGGTACTATTAGACCCTCTACACCGTCTAGGGTATAGGGACACCTTAATCAACATCATAGAGCCTTACTTTATGGTTTTACTGATGTTCCACTATTTCAGTGGAAGTCCTGCAGGTCTATATGTATTCCTTTGACATTTTCTACCTCCTAATGAGATAACATCTAGAAACATTGTATGCATCAAAGGGCCCATCCCAACTTCCACTGGCATGATTGTTTGCGCACACAATTGAGCCACTGTACACCATTATTGGAGTTTAGGACGCAGGTGCGAGCATTCCACCTTTCGCCCTATTTTGACATCGAATGTACTGGTTTTAATATAATTCACTCTCGCTCACACTCCCTGGGGACTGTAGTCACTCCCAGATCAGGGGAACACATGAGGTTACACCCTTAATCAGGCAATCAGATACTTTTCCGGTGATATTCCGGATCTTGCTATGGGTTCCGCATTGCCTAATGTAGTATTTAGCAGTTGAGCCGCTATACACTAGCGTTATTTCATAACAGGAGTTTTGGACGCATTCACGCGTATTTCACCGAGCTTAGTGTTTTGGACCAACTCACTCTCGCGCATGCTCCATGGGGACTGTAGCCACTCCCTGATCAGGTGACCCATGAGGTAACTCCTTCAACCAGGCACTTTTCTGGTGATATTCCGGATCTCGCTATGGGTTCCGCATTGCCTAATGTAGTATTTAGCGGATGAGCCGCTATACACTAGCGTTATTTCATAACAGGAGATTTGGACGCATGCGCGAGTATTCCATTGAGCGTAGTGTTTTGGATCAACTCACTCTCGCGCACGCTCCATGGGGACTGTAGCCACTCCCTGCTCAGGTGACCCATGAGGTAACTCCTTCAACCAGGCAACCAGGCACTTTTCCGGTGATACTCCAGATCTTGCTCAGGTGTTCCTACTGCCTGAATCAGTACTTAGCAATTAGGCAATGAACAACAGTATAAAAGCCCGCTCTTTTTCCACCATCACTCACCGGCGGGGAGGCGAAGCGGATGACTGTAGGAGACACAGCTGGAAGCGCTGAAGATGACAGTAAGAGTGTGTGTGTTTCGAATGAATGGTAGAGCGTACTTTTACGCTTTCTGGTGCAACTTCATCCCTCCCACGTGGAGTACACTTTTTTGACCCTTTTAATATGAAACTATATGAATGGCTTTTTCCCTATCTTGGACCTGATCTACCATTATCAGGCCATGATTTTATGTCTCTCTTTTCAGAATGTCACAGTAGGCCCTTCCACCCTCGACCTCCTTTGGAGTAAGTAGGATAGTGACCTAGGGTAAGCGGCGAGAAACATGTTTTTCCTCCCCTGATAAGTGCTGACACGTATGAGTGACACGTGTTTCACTTAGAATCCACCACGCGCGCTTTAGAAGTGTGGGGATGTATGTAATGCAACATTACAATCAGGATACTTACACATTCGGTATGTATCTGTTGTTTTTTTGTTTTTCTACAGGTTTCACGAGTGAGCATTAGGCTTGCGGGGCAGTTGATCCTTACAACCCCCGGTTTTGTTTTAGTGGTTGATCCTTTATACAAAGTGTAAAAGGCGGAGCCCTCTACTAATATTTGGTCCTGACGAATGCTATGTACCCTCCGGGGACCCTAAGCAGAAACATGTTGACCTTTCTTAGCACGGTGATGGGATAATTAGTTCCCAAATCACCGCCCACTTCCTTTTAATACCATGCAGTTGTCTTTTTATATAGAAACTATTAAATCAGTCACTGACAACTGGAATGGTTTTTAGATCACTTTTTCACAAAAACTCACGGGCCACCACTTAGTTTTAGAAGTGCATCCCTGTCGTCAGGTGTATGCCCGCCCTCTATCAAACGAAGTTTTTAGAGGGCGAGGACGGCCTATGATGAAGCATGACACCAGGTGGTGTGTGAGGCCAGTCCTTCACTTTTTGTGAGATGCCCCCACTGGACACGCATCTCTAAAAAATCCTGTAGAATCTCCTACTAGGGACAGCCCCATTTGTGTTTATATATGAGGAGCACCTCTGGCTTGGTACTCTTTTCGCCAAAAGAAATCAGTAACTTCTCCAAGAGGAGGAATATTTTTATTGCAGATAAATGACATCATACTTTGAAACCTTTTGTTAAAATACCTGCAGACATTTACAGGATCCAAGGAACAGAGTTCTCCAGGTGTCTTCAATTCAATATTTTTTACATTTGTATTTGCTTCTCATAAAAATTCAAGTAAATCTTCCCACTCATATTCAGCACAGCTAAGTGTTACAAACCATGTAGGTGTACCTAAGTTTCTTAACATACATTTAGGTTCACTGTGATGACGAAACCGATATTCATTGGTACCACGTTGACATGCCATCAAATTAATTAACTGTGATTGTAAATTTTCATCTCTTTGTTGAACTTTGTCCATGAATTCTTTTGCAGAAACATGTGGAAGATGAACTCCCGTTTTTAATATGTGGTTCACTGCATATGAAAGTGCAGACAAATCACTTTCAAATAGAAGATGAAATATATATGGAATGCACTGTCGAAATCTTGGATCTTCAGAGTACAATCTTGTCGAGCGGTATTCTGAAGCTGGAATCCGTACAGCTCGCTCATCAAATCGTCCACCTTCTTCAGTGGGGAACAGCTGAGGAAAACAATGAGCTTCTAAACTTTTTTCCCATAAACTCATGGGAGTTCCCTTTGATTCCTTCATGTGAAATAATTCAATACTTTTTCCTATCACTTCTTTTGAATGTAGAGGATGTATAGTATAATGTTCATAAATCCCTTCACTCCTAGACTTTTCCACTTTTTCTATTTGGCCACTTAAAATTTCTGTTTCATCTTCTAAGCATATTACCTGTTCATCAACATTTAGATTCTTATAATAAATATTATTCTATACCAGATATAATGTAGCCTTTTGAAGTTTATTAACATCTACAAACTCTTGCCATATTTTTCCACTCTTTGTGGGTACACCATTAACTAAAATAACTACTGGCTCATTTTCCTCCCTGTCTACACCAACAGTTTCAATATTTTTCTTAAAATCTAACGGTAAGTACACAACTCTTGGGGCGCTAGGTGGCGCACATCCAAGATGGCCGCACACCTGTGAGGCTCTGGCTGCTTGACGGCGATATCCGACATTTATCCTGAACATACCTGGCGAATTAATGTCAGCTCACTCCCTACAACTTCGTGCTATGATGCTGTGGCTCCGGTGAAAGTTTTGCGCTGATCAGAGATTCTGGAGCTGAGTTCTGGCGACATCCTACTTCACCGGACTTCCTGTTGGTCTGCTGCCTGGAGCCTCTGCCCGGCGACGCGCCTCAAATTGACCCCGGGGCTGCGCACGAGGTTACGGGCCCGGCCTGCGGAGAGCTTGTGTTGCGGCGCCCTCCCGGGCAATCTGGAGCTTTCCCATTTGCAGGCGGATTGCGGTGCACTTTATCCGGGCGTGTTGAGAGAGTGCTGCCCGACTGCTGGTGAGTGGCCGTGCGGCCGATAATTGCTGCGCGCGAGCCGGGGAGGTGCCATTATTCCTCATCAACACCAGAGGCGCAGGAGAGGGAAGCGTGCAGGGACTGGCCCCTCGCTGTGCGCTGTCGGCAACTGCAGTGATGTCCCATCTCATGGCGGCATTCTCGTGATCGGACCCGCTCCTTGTACAGCCCCACCTCTGTAGAGAGACGAGACCTGCTGCCAAAGCCCTGGGCCGGCGGAGTTCGCACTTTCGCGCGTGGAGGGAGACTTCTGTCACGACTTTCCCCACCCTCCATCGCGGGGACCCGCTGCGGAGGGGCTGCGGTGCGGCCGGTGCACACTGGAAGGCCTGCCCTGAATAGCTAATTGTCCTGGGGCATTGACACACACAAGCGGACTCTTCCATACCCACTTACTCAAGATAAGCGACCGCCATTGTACAAGGTGTTGGGTCGTGCGAGGGACCCTTGATGTCCATGGTGAAAAAGACAATGCCCCTGAAACTCACCTGTCGCTCCTCCTAGCTGTGTGGGGAGGTTCCTCCTTTTACTAGCTATGCCGTGGGCTGCTCTTCTAACTGCACTACCCACGGGATTACAAGTCACGGCTCCGTTTTGGAAGGAGGCCTAAGCGCAATCCTCCCGCACAGAGGAATACGTCCAGACACTAGCAGGCACTTACACTTCCACCCTTACACCACCTCACCCCCTCTCCTCGCTGTGGTGTGCTGGAAAAACCAACTGCAGGGGCGGCGGAACCGGCATACCCTACTTTGAGGTCGGGTAGTGACTCCTCATATACCGGGTATATACTGAGGTGCCCTGAGAGGCCGCAATGGGGAAGCCTGATGGTCGTCAGCCTCGCCTGACTTTTGAAGCAAAGAAAACGGGGACGAGATCTGCGTCGGCAGATCCAGCACAAGCAAACACAGATCCGACACAGGCGGCCTCACAACCCGCTGACGACGAGGTCAAGACCATGCTCCTCGCCGTTCAGCACAGCCTCACTGGCCTCTCGGGAAAAATGGACACTATGAACACCAGGTTAGACTTCCTGGTGCAGAAAGTCGACAAGCATGATGGTCAAATCAAGGAAGCCGAGCGTCGCATATCTGATAACGAGGATACTACCACCCGGATGCAAACGCACATGACGCAGATGGATAAACTATTAAAGGTCATTGCGGCTAAGAATGAAGACATCGAGGCCAGGAGTCGTCGCAATAATATTCGTATCATAGGTATACCCGAGAGCACACACACGGGCTGCATGGAGATCTACATCGAACGTCTCCTGAGAGAAACCTTTGGTGTGGATGCTTTTTCCCCTCATTTAGTGGTGGAGCGTGCACATCGCTCCCTAGGCCCCAGGCCCCCGCCGGGGGAGACGCCGCGACCCATCATAGCACGCCTCCTTAATTACCGAGACCGCGATGTTGCACTTAAAAAAGCTCGCGAGATGAAAACACTTCAATTTGATGGAAATGTCTTCTCTATATACCCGGACTTCACTCTTGCGGTGCAAGAGGCACGCCGAAAATTCCTTGCCGTAAAGCAAAAGCTCCGAAAGGCGCAAGTTGAATATGCCCTCCTGTACCCAGCCAAGCTTCGAATCACACATAATGGCAAACATGTCTTCTGTGTGAACCCGCAACAAGTGGAGGATTTCCTCAAAGTCAATTTACGACACTCACCATGCAGAGACCCGGCGCCTGGCGACTCATCGCCGTCCCGGGAATGAGAGATGCTTACATCCACCTACTGCTCTGGACTGTCGTACGCCACTGGGACCCTGGTTGACTCTGCTCATTGGGACGGATGGGGCTAATCCTGCATGACCCTTCTGCCTCTTTATGGTGGTTAATACGACGACATCCTCCGGCTGTCATCCTTTTTCCTTTCAGGATATTCACAGTCAGATAAGTGCTTTTGGGGTTATGCACATACTTAGGGACCTGAGAATTTACCTATGGACTTGTGTACTTTGCTACTCATTGAGCCAGAAAATGTTTCGTCAAGCACCCTTCCCCCCCCTGCTGCACCTCCCCCATCCAAAGGGATGACAAGGGGTTGAAATGCTGTAAGAACAGGGGACACGGGAAGGTAATGTCGCCCAGCTGCGCCCTCCTTATGGGAGATCCCCTAACTTGCTTCTTGTTTATGGGTTTTTCTTTTACTGTTTATTCTTTCTTGTTAACGTGGTCGTGCTTGGGTGTTGCGAAGCGACCATGGGATTGGGTGGGATGGGTGGGACGACTATATTCCGGCACAATTGGGGTGCTGTTGTGGGAGGGGGTGGGTTCATTGTTTCTGAATTGTTTTCTTGTACACACATTCGAGTTAGCTACTGGAGGGAGGATCCGAGGGAGAACTGCTCTGGGCATCTGTGTGACGTTGTGGATAACGGCACATATACATATTAATTATTTTCGGCATAGATACATTGGCATTACGGTGCAACTTGTTACTTTCCTCACCACGTGCTCACCATGGCACCACCCAATGCGCAATTACATATTAAACTAGTTACATGGAATGTCAGGGGCTTCGCGATCCACGCAAGCGTAGGCAAATCTTAGCTTACCTAGATAGGCACCAGGTGCAAATTGCACTGCTGCAGGAGACACACTTGGACCCCAGGCGTCCTACGTGCTATGGCAGTAGATGGGCCTCAGCACGAGTTTTTTCCTCCTACTCAACATACTCCAGAGGCACACTTATTTTCATCAAACGAGGTACGCCCTTTGTTCTGGGAGGCACATATAACGACCACACGGGCCGCAGCTGCATGCTCTGGGGTACTCTGGGCACACAATCAATCACACTCGCCTGCAGTTATGGCCCCAATACTGATGACCCTGACCACTTTACTGCATTGTGGGGACAGGTGCTTCAAATCGGCTCCACTCATGTTATATGGGGCGGTGATTTTAATGTCGCACTCAACCCAGACATGGATAGATCCAATCCTTTACCACAGCACTACACCCATACTCGGGAAGCCCTCTCTGACTTAATGATAGAACATGGTCTTATTGATGCGTGGCGGCATGTCCACCCCACTGACCGAGAAGGTACATACTACACAGCGGGACATTCCAACTGGTCACGCCTAGATTACTGGGTCTGCTCACGGGGAATGGCCCCTTGGATAACGACGACACGTCATCTGGCTCGCACATATTCAGATCATGCGCCTGTTTACTTGGAGATAGCTCTCCCTGACTCTGTTGCCACGCCGCGTTGTTGGAGGCTGGTGCCCGAGATGCTCCTAGATACTGTATTCCAAACTGACATAGGGGACGAAATTACTGATTTCTTTGCCAGGAATAGGGGCTCTGTTGCATGCATGGGGACCATTTGGGAGGCTTTCAAGGTGACGGTGAGGGGCTCCTGTATGTCCAAGTGCTTTGGGGTACTACGGGACATTAGGGCCAGTTTGCGACGCCTAGAGGTGGAAATTAAACAGCTCGAGACTGACATGTGGGCGGCACCATCTGGCGACCAAAGGGCGACGCTTCGGGAGAAAATCTCGGATTACACCGACACGGCAAACCGTGAAGTGCGCTTTAGGGGAAATACTTTGTGGCCCGTCGCTATGGGGAAGGCGAGAGACCGGGCCGTGCGCTGGCAAATGACATTCGACGACCCCATTTCTCCAACTTCATCACAGATGTAGTTGATGCGGACGAGACACGCCACAGAGATAGCCTTGACATCCTACAAACATTTACTAAATTTTATGCGGACCTATACAGTTCGCAACGCACATCGCCGCCTGAACTGGCTCCTTATCTCGAAGATATAGCGCTGGGATGGCTGGGAGACCACCATCTTGACTTTTTAGCGGCGCCATTTGAAGATGATGAGCTGCGGGCAGCCATCATGCAAATGAAGTCGGGGAAGGCGCCTGGGTCGGACGGCTTGCCCATTGACTTTTATAAAACATATATAGATCAACTGCTCCCCATCTTGAAAGAGGTCTTCCTTGAGGCACTGGACGCACAGATCCTCCCCCCCTCCATGAGGGAGGCACTAATCACCTCCCTGCTGAAACCAGACAAGCCAAAGGATCGGTGCGAATCCTATAGACCACTTTCACTTATCAACTCGGATGCCAAAATTCTTGCGAAGCTATTGGCCAACCAGCTTAGTCTCCTGATGGAAAACCTGGTTCTCCCGGATCAGGCGGGCTTTATACCCGGGAGGGCTACCTCCCACAATCTACGGACACTGTTCTCTGTCTTACAGACAGTGGATCCGCAATTGGCGCTGGTTGCGGTGTTTTTGGACGCCTCTAAGGCTTTCGATTCAGTGGAGTGGGACTACCTCTTCACGATACTGCAAAACATGGGGTTCCCTGTGGTATTCATATCTTGGATCAAACTACTCTACACCGCGCCTACCGCAAGAGTATTGATAAATGGGCATACTTCGGCCTCTATTCCACTTTCTAGAGGCACCCGTCAGGGGTGTCCCTTGTCGCCTCTACTCTTCGCCTTGGTTATGGAACCCCTAGCGGCCAAACTCAGGCAACATTATCAAGACGTCGGCCTTCGTTGCTTTCTGCGACCCATACTTATATCTCTGTATGCCGACGACGTCACCCTATACATTAAAGACCCGCAACGCAACCTCAATCTCCTGCTACGGGAGTTCGTTCGCTTTGGCGGCCTATCAGGTATACATATCAACTGGGCTAAGTCCCAGATATTTCCGCTAACTGCTTCCGCCACCAGCTTTGATGTAGATTTTCCCATCGCATGGTGTGAAGATGAGGTTAAATATTTAGGGATCCGAATCTCGGCAGACCGGGATACATTGATGAGACTGAACTATGGATGTGCGTTGACCCAGGTTGTAAGATGTATCAACCGTTGGATCACCCTGCCCCTGACTATGGCCCGGCGCATCTCCCTCATAAAGATGATCATACTACCTAAATTTCTTTATCTATTCCTGAACATACCCTATGATCCGGGGCGCCATTTTTTCTCTTCCCTACGCTCAGAATTGATTCGCCTGGTGTGGGCCGGGAAGCAACCACGCATACGGTGGGACATTTTGGTGAGACCATACTTGCAGGGGGTTTCAATATACCTGACTTTGAGCTATATTATAATTGTGCTCAAGCACACTATGCCTTCTTCTGGTTCCACCCTCCTCGATACACACCACACGTAGCTACTGAGCACTGGCTCGCTGATCCCATTCCTCTTGATGGCGTTATTCTCTCTAGGGTTGAGACCCGTAGCCGAACTCCGAACTCCATTGCTTGTACACTTGGCGCGTGGTCCCGCCTCCTTAGGCGCACACAGGTACCTTGCTTATACTCCCCGTTACTCCCTCTATCCTATCACCCAGACATATCACTCTTGCAAGAAGGAATATTTAAGAAATGTGCGCACACACGCAACATTCACTGCTGGGGAGCCCTATATCTCAATGGGAACTTTCGCACTCTTAACCAATTATGCCCTAACCCACCAGCCTCCATTATGGAGACTTTTTTATATGCTCGCTTGCGACACGGGATACAGGCCTGCAGCCCTCTATATCCCTTGGAGCCGGCCACGTTTGCCCCACTACACCTGATACTGCGCGCTTCTTCTGCCTCGCACTTAGTATCTACGCTTTACCATGCGCTCTTCACTGATACTGACTACTCGCCCTGTGCCACCCGTGAAAAATGGGGAACTGAATTGGAACAGGAGATCACGGACGCCCAATGGCAATTCTGCTGTGGCCAGACAGAACAGATCTCTGCTAACAGTCGGCTGCGGGTTATTCACTATAAATTCTTGCACCGTAGCTACCACACCCCAGTCAAACTTCATAAATTTGGTCTCAGGGATACTGACAGTTGTGATAGGTGCGGGACACTGGCTGCGGACTTCCTTCATCTGGCCTGGGAGTGCCCCGGGATACAGCTGTACTGGGGACAGGTCTTGGACGCACTTGATTGCATGCTAGGCATACATATTCCGAAATCCCCATTTGAGGCTCTGCTGGGCTACACTGCGCAGGTCCCTACCCGGTACCGTAAATTCTTATCCTTTGGCCTAGTACTGGCCAAGAGACGTGTGGCCTGTAGATGGGGGCGAGGGCGAGCGCCCAAATTCAAGGAGTGGTTAGGAGACATGATAATGTGGCAGGACCAAATCAGTGTATATGCGGAGCTCCTGCCTCGCTCTTCGCGTCCTCGAGACATTTGGGATCCGCTCCAAACATATCTGCTGGAACACCCGATTGTGGAGGCGGACGAGGCCTAGTCCCAGGCCCAGATGTGTCATGGACTTCCAGGTTCCTGGGGAATAGCCCCCACGCATAGGTGTGAACTGATCAATTGATTGTGCCTGGCTGTCCCCCGTGATGTCTCCCTGGTATTCCTTCCACCTCACAAGATAAATGACTGCACTGGTGGTCTCGTTTTTGGATGTATAAAATATTCTGTTTTCTCTCTGCCTAATTATGCTGTGATTACGACACCGTGTATGTGCGCTTGTTCTAGATGTTTCGGGGTATGTCTCTGCGTTTCTCCCTATTCATCAAATATGCTGAATATATGAATGTGTTTTCATGTATGTAAAACTTGCAAAAAATAAAATAAAAATAAAAAAAGTACACAACTCTTCCTTTCAGACCTCTTTGTAAATCTGTTGGAGGAAGCTCACCTGTTTTAGGCTCCATACGAACTATAGCCTGAAATGGGTGCACAGATTGAATAAGAATGGACTCATATGCATTCAAATCTGCCAGTTCCCGGAGGAATAGCTACCAACTCTAAGTTGTTATGTACTGCTCTAGCTGGCATTTTGTTCTCTTCTAATTTGTTGTAACAATATTTACAAATACGTTGATCAGTAGCCAACTCAAACCGACCATCTACCAAAAAATAAGCACCAAATTGCTGACACTTATCATTGTTTTCCTTTTCACTTTTCAAATATAAATCAACATTCCTAGTTTGACTTCTATAATGAGTACGTCGACAACAAATACAAACATAGTTTGGTTTTTCAGATGAAACTGTCTTAAACTTTGTAATTTCTTCTGTAAACTCATCAATACTAACATCTTCCAACTGTTCTTCAACACCTACACTTATCAAGCTCTCACTTCCTCTACACTCCTCTTGTGAACCAAAAAACGAAACTGCATATATCACAAACTTTTTGTACATCTGATACTGAACCATGCAAAAGAGCTGTGTTCATTTCACTTAAACATAATGCAGGACTTTTTACATAGTACAGTCTCCTTACTAACTTCCGCATTTCTGAGTAGTGAACTGCAAACATTCTTAAATGATGAAAAGTACTTTGACAAACTTTTCTTGAAAAACAAGCCAGAGAATGACCCTGCAAGTTAGTATATGTTCTTACTTTACATGGATTTAGTCCTTTAAACAACTTAATCTTCTGTTTAATACTTTTTTGGGCATATCCTCGTAAAAACAAAACCTTAATATGTCAATAGGTTCCTGACGAATACTGCAAATACTATTACAATCCCACTTATATACCGGAGCTTGTGTATGCTTCCTTGAACTTCTTCAGCTATTACTTCTTCCACACTCCTAACAACCATCTTTTTTTGGAATGGGACAACCATCTTTCATCTCATAGCAACGATCACTAGTATCAACTGCATGAACTAATGTGTTCTGTTGAAAATAGCTTTCTTCATTAAACAAAGGCTCAGTACTAGAAGTGTGCTTCCATTCACTAGTAAAAGTTTTACAAAAGTTACTTCTATTAACCAGTCCTTTTCTTTTGCTTTTCTCCTTCATAAACAGCATTGTTTTATTCAATGTTTTCATTCTCTTCAATACTAATATAAAATTTTTGTTTCAATTCAAAAGCAGTATCTGCTACACTTTCAATGTGTTGCTTCTTCTTATACGCTGCTGATCTTCTTTTATACTCTTTACAATCTTTTAATACATTTTGAATTACTCTACTTGAAACATTCGTACAAGTATCTCTTAAATTGGTTTTTGTCTTTTTGTGACGTGTTGTTTTTCCAAACATGAATGTTTTTTTTCCATTACAACTCTTCGTTTGCTTGTGCTTTGTTGTAAAACTTTTCATTTTCCTTTCATTACTATTGTCTTTCTTTAATCTCTCTGCAACTGTTTTAAGAAATTGTTTAGTGCTCTTACCAGAACAGACTTTATCCTGAGTAACATTTTGGTCTTTTTCTAGTGCACTCTTTTTAGTTTAAGTACTTCTGTTTTCTTTGCTCTCTTCTCTTTTCATGTTTTTTCTTGCCATCTTCAATTTATATTCCAAACAAAATAATTTTCTAAAAAACAAAGAATAGTTTGAATAGTTTGTTACATCAATTAACAATTTTAAATTAATTACATCTCAATATTGATAATAACTAGTAAGCAAATAATTACAATTACATTGCTATTTCATTTATAACAAATAAAAAACGAAAAGTGTAGAAACAAGCAAGACAACTGCAGAAAGAGCAGAAAAGGTGCTGACAGAGAAAAAAAGGGACAGAAAAAAAAAAGGTTTAGAAACAGCGAAAAGAAATACACAAACAACAACACAGCTACTGAAAAATATGAGAAATACACAATGAAGTCACAGAGGTGCAGAAAGAGACAATAGTGGTCCACAAAGATACAACAGAAGTGCACAAACATGCAAGACAGGTGCACAAACAGGCTAGAGACATATGCAAAGAGGCAAGACAAGTGCAATTCAGTGAAGAGCCAAAGAGGAACAGTAAGAAGTTTGAGAGGAACAGAAAAAAGCAAAAATAAGTCTATAAAGAAGCAACTGATGTTCAGAAAAAGCAACAAAAGTGCAGAAAGAAGCAAGACAACTGCAGAAAGAGGAAGAAATGTGCAGAAAGAAGCAAGTGAGTTGCAGAATCAAGCAACTCAGGTGTACAAAGAACTAAAAGAGGTGCAGAAATAGTCAAAAGAAGAGAAACAAGCAAGAAAAGTACAGAAAGAAGCAAGAAAAGTAGGAAACCACACAACACAAATGCAAAAAAACAGAAAACAAGTGTTGAAAAGGGTAGGAGAGATGCAAAAAAGGGGCAAAAAAATGCACAAACAGGCAAGAGAGGTGCACAAACAAGCAACAGAGGTGCGCAAAGAGGAAACAACAATAGTGAAAGAGACAACAGTAATGCTAGAAGAAGCAACAGAGGTGCAGAAAACTGCAAGATAAGTGGACATAGAGGCAAAGAGGTACAGAAAAAAGTAACAGAACTGCAGAAACAAACAAGACACATACAAAAAGAAGCAAGAGAGCTGCTCAAATTGAAAAGAGAGGTATCAAAAGAGGTAAAAGAAGATGCAGAAAGACTCCAGAGACGTGCAAAAAGAGGCAAGAGAGGTGAACAAACAGATAAGAGATGTGCAGAAAGAGGAAAGACTGTTGCAGATAGACGTTAGAGGGTTGAACAAAGAAGCAAAAGAGGTGCTGAAAGAAACAAGAGAAGTGCAGAAAGAATCAACAGAAGTACACAAAGAGATGACAGGTGCAGAAAGAGGCAAGATAAATGCAGAAAGAAGCAAAAGAAGCGCAGAAACAGTCAAGAGAAGTCCAGAAAGAACCATGAGAACTCCAGAAATGCAAAACACCAATCTTTGCAATGTTACTATTACAAGTCTCACCATGTTATAAAAAACATGCATACATGCGTCTCTACCTTTTGCTGGTGCCATCACACATAATAGAAACATACAAATACATATATATATATGTGTTACACACATATACCAGATGCATAACACGTATGAGAATACATGTGCAAGTAGAGACATGCCTCACTCACAATACCATGAAGTCCTTTAAACTTGTCAGACTGTACTTCCCATTTCAAAGATACACCTAAATTTATGTGGCGTACTTCAAGTGTACCTTTTCACAGACTCATACGAAGTAGCCTAATCACTATTCCATCTGCCAACATGTCTTAAACCTCACTTTTCTTCACTATTATGCGACTACTCAGAGTCTTGGGCCTAGCCAAATATAAAGCAGCAATCCTTTCAATGTGTCTGTTGTAACTCTCACCATATTCCTAAAAGCAAGCATGCCTGTGTCAGTACCTTTTGCGAGTGGCATCATATATAAAAGAAACATACAAATAGATGTATACCTGTTTTTTATACCTCTACCATCTTCATAGGCATATCACGTGTGAGAATATATGTGCAAGTAGAGACATACCTCAGTCACAAGACCATAAAGCCCCTTAAACTTGACAGACTGCACTTCCCATTTCAAGGAGCCACCTAAATTTATGTGGCGCACTTGAAGTGTACCTTTCATAGACTGATACGAGGTAACCTAATCACTAATCCCTCTACCAATGTGTCTGAAACCTCACTTTTGTGCTGCAGCTTCACTATTCAGCAACTACTGAGAGTGTTGAGCCTAGCCAAATACAAAGCAGCAACATTTTCTATGTGTCTGTTGTAAGTCTCACTATATTCCTAAAAGCATGGGTGCATGTGTCTGTACCTTTTACTAGTGGCATCATATATGAAAGAAACATACAAATAGATGTATACCTGTGTTTTATATATCTAGCATCTTCAGATGCATAATAAGTGTGAGAATACATGAGCAAGTAGAAACATACCTCAGTCACAAGACCATCAAGTCCCGTAAACTTGACAGACTGCACTTCCCATTTCAAGCAGACACCTAAATTTATGTGGCGTACTTCAAGTGTACCTTTTCACAGACTCATAAAAAGTAGTGTAATCTCTAATCCCTCTGCCCACATGTCTTAAACCTCACTTTTGTGCTGCAGCTTCACTATTCTGCGACTACCCAGTGTTGGATCTAGCCAAATATAAAGCAGCAATCCTTTCAATGTGTCTGTTGTAAGTCTCACCATATTCCTAAAAGCATGCATACATGTGTCTCTAGCTTTTCCTCGTGGCATCATATATATAAGAAACATACAAATAGATGTATACCTGTGTTTTATACATTTAACATCTTCAGATGCATAACACGTTTGAGAATACATGTAGAAGTAGAGACATACCTCAGTCAGAAGACCATGAAGGCCATTAAACTTGTCAGACTCCACTTCATATTTGTATGTTTCTTTTATATATGATGCCACCAGTAAAGGTACAGACACATGCATGCATGCTTTTAGGAATATAGTGAGACTTACAACAGACACATTGAAAGGGTTGCTGCTTTGTATTTGGCTAGGCCCAACCCTTCACATGTCACTGTTCTAAGTCTCACCATATTTCCAAAAGCATGCATGCATGTGTTTGTACCTTTTGCTAGTGTCATCTTCACATGCATAACACGTGAGAATACATGTGCAAGTAGAGACATACCTCAGTCAGAAGACCATGCAGACCTTAAAACTTGACATACTGCACTTACCATTTCAAGAAGACACCTACAATTATGCGGCATACTTCAACTGTACCATTCGCCAGACTCATACAAATTACCCTAATCAGTAATGCCTGTGCCAACATGTCTAAAACCTCACTTTTCTGTTGCAACTTCACTACTCTGCGACTACTCAGAGTCTTGGTTCTAGGCAAATATAAACAACCAACCCTTCACACGTCTCTTATATAAGTCTCAACATATTACTGAAAGCATGAATGCATGTGTCTGTCCCTTTTGCTAGTGTTACTATATATAAAAGAAACATACAAATAGATGTATACCTCTGTTTTATACATCTAACATCTTCAGATGCATAACACATATGACAAATACATGTGTAAGTGGAGACATACCTCAGTCACAGGACCATCCAGACCTTGACACTTGACAGACTGCACTTACCATTTCAAAGAGACACCTAAAATTATGCGGCGTACTTCAACTGCACCTTTCCACAGACACATACAAACTACCATAATCATTAATCCATCTACCAATGTACATTTATTACTATGCACAAACTATTTCAATAGTCATTTCAGTACAATACAACAAACTACAATACACACCTGTACATTTCATAACATATTTCAAACATCACTTTGAAAATAATGCTTTTCAAATCTCAAAATATCACTACAAAGAGTTAAGCACTACTGCATAATACATAACACATCTTACAAATTTGTAACTCACCTTTGAAATAGTATTGCAGAATATGAAATATCAGAAACTCATTAAAGTTTTTCTTTTGCCCACAATAAATGTAATGCACCACTTTCAACAAGGGAAAACCAGTAATGGCAAACGTTCCCTCTCTTTCTGCACACAAATAAATGTAAGTAACAAATCACATTGCTTCCTACATTATTTCAAATTGTGAAACACATTTCTATTGGTTAGACATTTTAACCCTTTCTAACTGTCTTCAAATAGTGCCCAAACTGGTTCTGTTTTCTGGAGTCGCGACTCCACCGCGGTGCCGCAGTAAAGCATCACGATGGAACCGCGAACCCTTACAGGAGTTCAAAAACCTATTTCTAATAATACTTGTATTTTTTTTTAACAACTCACAACTTCTACACATACTACTGACATAGAAAAACCTAATTTAGTAACATATCACTTATATTTAAGTAACACTTTCACGTTTTAAATCCACAGTTACGTTTCAACCCTTCCCCCATTCTGCTTAATCCCAGTTTCCATAGTAACAGCTTCTGCAACATTCAAGTGTACTGGCAGGTCACAAGTTCACCATATTTTCAAGTTCAGCACACTAGCTTACAAATTCAAATAGCAATTGTGGTTGACTTTTGCAAAATATTACCTTATCCTATCTACTGTACCTTTCAAACATTTTTTAATAACCAGTCAGAAACATGATTCCTCAGGAAAGTAACATGCATCCTATTTTTGAGTGCACAATGTTCATGAACAGCCAATCACTTATCAGCTTTTTCAAAAACAGCATCTTTTCCACCATTTTAGATACCTCTCATTCTACCAACTGACTACCTCAGCTACAGACATCTTTTGATTCCTTCCAGACATCCCTTCAAGATGCTTACAGTATGGATTGTAGGGCACAGCTATGTTTTCTGGTGCAAAAAGTATGCTGAACAGAGAGGTATTGAGAAAGACCTAGGTTTGCAAAATGTGGATATTAAATGGATTGCACAGAGAGGATAAAAGTGGCACCAATTGATGCCTTTGGTTAAAACATTTTTGCATCTCCAACCCCCTGACCTCATGATTGTGCACTGTGGTGGCAATAACTTAGCCACATTGACTGGGGTAGGTCTAGAAATGCTAATGAAGGATACCTTTGCACAATTGATGTTGCTTTTGCCTCAAACTGTCTTTATACTCTAATGTATGCCAAAGACAGAAATGGAAGTGGTCAAATCAATTCTGTTCACAGTTTGATAAAGCTAGGAAGAATGTCAATAAAGCTGTTTCTGCTTACCTCAGAGACCATAGGATGGGCTCCATCTATAACAACAATCTACGTTTTGATATGGATGACATCTACAGAAGTGATGGAGTTCACTTCACAGATGAAGGAAACAGAGTATTTCTCAACACCCTTAAGCTGTGCGTCCGCACTTACATGTAGCTCCAACAAAGTCATAATGAAAACAATGGATCTTTTTAGAGCCACTCTATAACCCAACAATGAATCTTATTTATTTTTTAACATACATACTCTTCTTAGATATTTTCCAGATTCGCAAACCTGTCGCAAATTTGCAAAACAAAAGCACAAATTCAATGTACTACAACACAATACACTTTTCAAGTTTAACTTTTATTTTTTATTTATTTATATTATTACTAACTCTATCAAATTTAATGTGATTATTAACTTCAATCTCACTAACTCTATAAAAAAAGTTCACAAATGCAACACTACCTTCTGAATTATATAGTATTAAATTATTTATTTGAGGTGGATCCGCGAATCTACAGCGACTTTACATGGCGGGCTGCGCTGAGAGCAGCGATGGGGTCGCGACTCCTATCACGAGAGAAAAAAAAATGCCCCCCAGTTCCATTACCAGAAGTCGGCCCTGTAACCTTTGTTTTTTTCAGTGAATTTCTAAGGTTTTTTTAAATGCTATTTCCTAACTATAACGTCCCTGTAACCTTTGTTTTTTTCAGTGAATTTCTATGGTTTTCTTAATTCTATTTGCTAACTATAATATCCCTGTAACCTTTGGTTTTTTTCAGTGAATTTCTAAGGTTTTGTAAAACCTAATTCCTAACTATAACGTCCCTGTAACCTTTGGTTTTTTCAGTGAAAATATATATATCTATATCAGGATACGATCCACCCATCTGTGGACAAACTTGGAGGCACTCGGTGGGGAAATTTAAAGTTGAGGGTTTATTCGGCAAGCAGCGCGAAAACTGACATACGCGTTTCGGCAAACAACGCCTTCTTCAAGATCGCCGTGCCTTTGATCTGTCTATAGTGCTGTTTCTGGAAAAGAAAAATGTTGTTCGTTAAGCAGAAAATTAGAAACTCTATCAACATTTCATTATGTTGGGTGTATTTGAGAGATCTGCCTTTGAGAAAGTATCGAATCGCTCTAACACCATTTTCATGATTTATACAAGTATATAAACTTGTCACATCAAGTACAATCATTAACATGTCAGATTCCCATGGTATATTAGAGATGGCTCTGATAAAATCTTTCGTGTCACGAATGTACGATGGTAATAGTTTCACAAACTCTGCAAGGAAAAAGTCAATGTACTGAGACATAGATTCTGTCAGACAACCTTTGGAAGATATAATCGGACGACCAGGGTTTTTTTTGGAATCCTTATGTATCTTTGGGAGATGATAGAATGTAGAAATTACCGGATGAGGACATGACAGAAATTTAAATTCGTCCATAGTTAACATTGCCTTATCAAGCCATTTCTGGATAAGCAGGTGGTATCCCTGGATGCTGTTGTTATAGTCATCTTTATATATATATATACACATATATATATACATATATACATACATATATACATACATATATACATATATACATACATACACATACATATACACATATTATATATATATATACACATAATATATATATATATATATATATATATATATATATTTTTATTTTTTTTTCACTGAAAAAACCGTAGGTTTTAGGGAAAGTTATAGTTAGTTGGACATTTCACTCATACAAAACCAGAGAAATTCCCCGTTATAGTTAGTTCAGCTAACTATAACTCGCGCTCCGCAATGCACTGCTGATGACGTCACATATTACATCACTCATGACATGGTCAGTGACATCACTGATGACATCTCAAATGACATCACTGATGACATCACTGATGACATCATCCATGTGATAATTTGATGTATCTTCTCACACCCTAATATAACCTTTGATACACCCCCTCTAAATTACCGACTGCCATTCTCAAAACCATAGACACTCCAACACCAATAACTACATACCCACTCACTGATTCTTAGGTCTACACACACATCCACTCACTCACCCGTACAGTCACTCATACTTACGGTCACTCAGTACAGGACTATCGTATGCACTCATACACCTATATAGACACTCACACACCGCCACTCATCCATAGAGGTACTCACACACCTAGTCAGTCATGCAAATAATTAACCACACTCCCATTTACTCACCTATACAGTTATACACACACCAGCTCACTTACTCATACAAATACTAGCACATTCTTACGCTCTTATACAATCACTGATACAAGCACACACTCATCCATACAGCCACTCTCACAATCACACACTCTCACTTATAGCCATTTATATACTCCAACACACATATATACTGCCTTTCACATATGTAGTTACTCACACATGTACCACTGAGATATACATTCACTCACTAACACACCCATACACACACTCACCCACCCATACAGTCCATCACAGATGCACTCTTGAAACCATGCACCCAGTGAATCACCCACTCACACATCTATGCACAGAGTCACACACACCCCACCCACACAAACACTCAGGCACCCATACAGATACTCAGACAACCAATCAATAACCCATATAGTCACTCATGTAGCTATTCACAAACCAATGCAGCCGCTTACACACCAACAGACAGACGGATACAGACATTCACACAGTTTAGTCACTCACCCATGCATTCAGTAAGATGCGTTTAATCACTCACTTATAGAGTCAGTCACGCACCTACTAAATCATCCATTCAGACACTTATACACCCACTCATTCTTCAATACGCCTTTCCCTATATATATTAAACATATTTAAACTTTACAGAAACACACAGTCACTGGATGATGTCATCAGTGATGTCATTTGAGATGTCATCAGGGATGTCACTGACCATGTCATGAGTGATGTAATATGTGACGTCATCAGCAGTGCATTGCGGGGGCGTGAGTTATAGTTAGCTGAACTAACTATAACGGGGGAATTTCTCTGGTTTTGTATGAGTGAAATGTCCAACTAACTATAACTTTCCCTAAAACCTATGGTTTTTTTCAGTGAATTTCTAAGGTTTTTAAATGCTAATTTCTAACTATAACGTGCCTGAAACCTATGGTTATATATATATATATATATTCACTGAAAAAACCATAGGTTTCAGGGGCGTTATAGTTAGTTGGACATTTCACTCGTACAAAACCATAGAAATTCCCCCGTTATAGTTAGTTCAGCTAACTATAACTCGCGCGCCCGCAATGCACTGCTGATGACGTCACATATTACATCACTCATGACATCACTGATGACATCTCAAATGACATCACTGATGACATCACTGATGACATTATCCTTGTGATAGAGTGGCAGACCTCCTCTCACCCTAATATAACCTTTGATACACACACTCAAAAATACAAACTAACATTTTCAAAACAATGGACATACCAATACCAGTTACAACACACCTATTCAGTAATTCCAAGATCTACACACACATCCACTCATTCACCAACAGTCCCTATACAGTCACTCATACATGTACTCACTCATCATATGTACTCATACACCTATACATCCTGTTACACACCGCCACTCATCCATAGAGTTACTCACACACATAGTCACACATGCAAACAAAGTATCAAACATCCATTTACTTGCATATACAGTTATACACACACTACCACACTTACTTCTACAGAAACTTACACATACTTACTCTCTTAAACAATCACTTATAGAAACACCTACTTATTTGTACAGGAACTCTTCCAATCTCTCACTCTCACATATACTCACTTATATACACCAATACTCACATATACTAGTTTAAAACATATGTAGTTACTCATAAAGACACTATTGAGACAGTCATTCACTCACTAACACACCCATACACATACTCATCCACCTATACAGTCCTGCACACATGCTGTCTTCAACACATACAAACAGTGAGTCACTCATTCATGCATCTATGCACTAAGTAATACCCCCACCGAACCATACAGACACTCAGACACTCATACTGATACTCAAAAAACCAACTAATAACCCATATAGCCACTCATGTAGCTACTCACCAACCCATGCAGCCACTTATACACAAAGTGAGAGACTGATACAGATATTTTCATATTTAAACATTACTCACTAACCCATGTATTCACTAAGATACACTTAGTCAGTTATTCAATCAATTTTACAAAAAAAATCATCCATTTAGACACTTATATACCCATTTATTCTTCCATCGACCTTGAGATATACATATATAAAACATATTTAATTTTCAGAAAAACACACATTCACTGGTTGATGTCATCAGTGATGTCATTTGAGATGTCATGAGTGATGTCACTGACCATGTCATGAGTGATGTAATATGTGACGTCATCAGCAGTGCATTGCGAGTGCGCGAGTTATAGTTAGCTGAACTAACTATAACGGGGGAATTTCTATGGTTTTGTACGAGTGAAATGTCCAACTAACTATAACGCCCCTGAAACCTATGGTTTTTTCAGTGAATTTCTAAGGTTTTTTAAATGCTAATTTCTAACTATAACGTGCCTGAAACCTATGGTTTTTTCAGTGAATTTCTAAGGTTTTTTAAATGCTAATTTCTAACTATAACGTGCCTGAAACCTATGGTTTTTTCAGTGAATATATATATATTTATTATACTATGTATACATGTGAAAATGTCTCGGTCCCCTGTTTGCCTCGGTGGCACGGAAAAAATGGGTGGAACGGACGTCAGCACGCCGACGAGGTCCTCTTATGGCTCCGATGACGTCATACGGTGTCGCGAGCGGAGCCGTGCTCGTTGACGTGGGAGAGCTAGGAAAGAATTTCCGTGGAATGCTGGTGCAGGGGATATTCACCTAAGTGTTCAGGCTAGTCCTTTGGGAGCAACTGTTTATGTTGCCACTCCAGAAACCGAAACCAGTGATCCGAGGGCAGAGGCCCTGCAGATGGCACACGAGGTGGGGTGCCCAGTCGTGTGCACCGGCGGGGCAGCGAAGTGACAAGCACCACAACCCACAAAAAAGGTAACGAGGGCACTGAATAACACAGGATCTTCTCTTTGTATCTGGCAGGAACAACGAAGTTAAAATGCCCTAGTACCAAAATGTAGAATTAGTGCTACAATGGTCTTCAAGAGGACCTGCGATGCCGCTTCTGCCTCCCGTACCCTGGAGGCGGCACATGGGTCACGCGGTACGGTCATACTGCGGTGGGACGCACACTCGTTGACCTCTCATGGCACTGCTCCACACTTCAGGGAGGACGCTTTCCATTAGCTATGTTTTCTGATGACATGTCGCGCCGGCCCTGTCCAACAACAGAACTCCTTTAGATCCAAACAGATTCTTCCACTCTCTCACCGGAAGTGAAACCAGGCCACGCGGACACTTTCACAATACAACAGCCGGGAATGCACTTTTCGGTAAAAAAACCACATTCCTTCCTCCTAATTAATCAAATAAACATCTCACTGAAGAACAGGGGCCAGCTTCGATCGGTAAACAGCCGTTACAAAGACTTTTTTACTTTGCGATACCATTACAACGCATGCATTACCACGCATGCGTTGTACATCACGAAGTCATTACTACGCATTTTTTTTAGAACGCATGGTTATTTACCACGCATGCCTTACAACGAATTTTGTTGTAAAGGTATGTATGGTGAATGACCATGCGTTCTAAAAAACATGTAGGCGATCCATGTCGTTGTAAGGAAACAGAGGCTGTTCAGTTTCCTCACAACGACGTGCACCGCCCCTCAGAGATGAGGTGAAGCAGGAACCACGAGGAGAGAGGAACCATGAGGAGTGAGAGGTAAGGGGGATTGGGCATGGGGTGCGGGTTTCTTTTCTAGGGTTTAGGGTAGTGCAGTGGTGTTTGGGTGGTGTAGGGGGTCGTGCTGGGGGTAGTGTTTTAGGGTTTAGGGTAGTGCAGTGGTGTTTGGGTAGTGTAGGGAGTCATGCTGGGGGTAGTATTTTAGGGTTTAGGGTAGTGCAGTAGTGTAGGGGGTCGTGCTGGGGGTAGTGTTTTAGGGTTTAGGGTAGTGCAGTGGTGTTTGTGTAGTGTAGGGGGTCATGCTGGGGGTAGTGTTTTATGGTTTAGGGTAGTGGTGTTTGGGTAGTGTAGGGGGTCGTGCTGGGGGTAGATTTAGGGTTTAGGGTAGTGCAGTGGTGTTTGGGTAGTGTAGGGAGTCGTGCTGGGGGTAGTGTTTTAGGGTTTAGGGTAGTGCAGTGGTGTTTGTGTAGTGTAGGGGGTTGTGCTGGGGGTAGTATTTTAGGGTTTATGTTAGTGCAGTGGTGTTTGGGTAGTGTAGGGGGTAGTGCTGGGGTAGTGTTTTAGGGTTTAGGGCAGTGCAGTGGTGTTTGTGTAGTGAAGGGGGTCATGCTGTGGGTAGTGTTTTAGGGTTTAGGGTAGTGCAGTCGTGTTTGTGTAGTGTAGGGGGTCGTGTTTTAGGGTATAGGGTAGTGCAGTGGTGTTTGGTTAGTGTAGGGGGTCATGCTGGGGGTATATTTAGGGTTTAGTGTAGTGCAGTGGTGTTTGGGTAGTGTAGGGAGTCGTGCTGGGGGTAGTGTTTTAGGGTTTAGGGTAGTGCAGTGGTGTTTGGGTAGTGTAGGCAGTCGTGCTGGTGGTAGTGTTTTAGGGTTTAGGGTAGTGCAGTTATGTTTGGGTAGTGTAGGGTGTCGTGCTGGGGGTAGTGTTTTAGGGTTTAGGGTAGTGCAGTGGTGTTTGGGTAGTGGAGGGGTAGTGGTTTAGGGTAGTGCGCCCAACCAGCCACAATATCCGTGGACAAAGGGGATCCTGACTCTTTGGAACGCTCCGTCAATTGAATAATTTGGGTCAAGGGCCCTACCACGTCCAAGACCTATCAATTCCTTTCTTGGGATCCCTCATATACTTGGAGAAAAAGGTACATAGTTTCTCATCAATTTCAGGCGTGTGTGCCACCTTCCCCTTCAGTGAGGGCCTGGGGCATTCTCCCTCATCCTATTCCTGACCTCCCTTTCAAGGGGTTGATGGATTTTCCCCACCACATACTCTGCCACTTTGGCGTCAGGTGTCCACTCTGCCGACCTAGGATGGTAAATTTGGGTAGGCTCGAACATGTCCGAGTGGACCCCGTCCCCAACCGGGGACTGAGAGGAGTGGGACTCTGGACGCCAGGGACGCCCGAGTCCTTATCCTCATCGGAGGAGAAATCGTCCTCCGATACACCCTCTCCCTCTAAGGGAAACCCTCCGTCGGTGTCTACAATAGTGGTGACAGTGTCGCAATTTTCTCCGGGCCCCTCCCCCTCCCGGCAGGGTGCATGTTTTAGTGTTCGCGCACTCTTGAGGAAGGTCTCCGTACGTTTATCAAATCCTTCCAAGTGCCCCGCGTTATGCTTAACGGCCCTTTTATTCCCCATCTGGGAGCTACTTGGACCCGCCACCACCAGATCTGGGTCACTGAACACCCCAGGGATGCTTTTCGCCAGCTTATCAACCTGATCCCTAAGAGGAGCCAGCGCCCTAGAAATAGCCAGAGAGAGGGCTTGGTCCACTGCTGGAGGGAGAAGTTGGGGGCCATTCCTCCTCCACTTCCTGGTAGGAGGAGTAAAAATGGTCTTCTGGAGAAGACATGATAGCAGAGGGTGTGAGCACAGAACAAATGCCCTTAAAATCCTTAAGACAGCCCCCTCGCCGGTGCTCCAACAGCTGGGCTTTCCCCGAAGCTGTTATAAGAATAGACTGAGGTGCAATACCAATTACCACCACCAGGTGGCGCTGGTCACTAACGTGGCCGTGTGGGGAAATCACCGCGTAGCGGTGTCAAAATTAGGCGAGGGTTGGTCGGGAATCAAGCGGACACTAAAGGAGTGACCGGATTCCCAAACGCGCGTAAAGACCAGCGGGAGCGCTCGACGGAGCTGCCTCGCTCGGACCAGACGCGCCTGACAGGATCTCACCGCGCGCAGAGCACACAGCGGGAGAAACTGCGAGGGGGAGAACGCGCTCGGGCAAGAGCCTGCTGCGCAGGGAATATGAAACAATACCAAGGCAATAATGCTAATAATGTGCACAAGAAACCGCTATACAAACAGCAACAACGTCAGATTAAGCCAAGAATGTAAGGAATGCACTTAACTGACGAGCAGTGAAGAAAGAGGAAGCGGAAGGGATGTCACAATATTATATACGATGGACTGTGATATGATTGGACTATAGTTGCCTTGGAGACTACCCCCTAATGGTTCATGGGTTGTGTAGTCTTTTGTTTAATGATTGTTGTGTTACGTTTTCTTTGAACTGCTATGCAAATAATGTGAGGAAAGATATGCATAATCCTCGCCTCCGTCCTTCCATAGAATTCATTAAACTTTATTTGATCTGATTTAGAAACATAGATCATAAAAGTGTACATAAAAACAGTAAATCCTCTTTTCTAATACAATACAGTGAGAATTAATTAAAACCAGTAGGTAAAAACGGGTGTTACAAAGCCCGGTTCAGAGCAACTTCAGGTTAACAGAATCGTAAAGTTCAATGTTTCGCAAGATCAATCTCATGTACTTCGTGCAAAATACGCAATAAGGGGTCCAAGTAAGATGTAACGCTCCAATACCTGACCAGTTTGCACTATATAAAACTGCAGAAAAACTAGAAATAAAAAGTGTTTTGCACACTTCTGTCATTGGGCTATATGTGGGCTACATCTGGGTGATATTTGTGCTACATTTGGGCTCTTTTTTCTCTGGTGGCCATCTTGGGAGACTTATTTGTTATGAAGTTTCCTAATTTCATCATTTACTGCAGTCTCCTCAGTAGGAAATGCTTTCAGTTTTTTACTTTGATTCCATCAAGAAGGCATTCAGATGTGTCACACATTTGCCATAAATTCAGAATGTTAGCACTCTAGTTGTTCATTAGATCACTGTAGTAAAGCTACTGCTCACCAGGGAGTTAACTGGAAGTCTACTGCTGGTATTGAAAGTGATTGTTTCAGTCTGCATGTCAGAATTTTCTAATGAAATAGAAGAGGATTTGAGATCTACCTTAAAACATGCCCTAAATGTTCTTTCTGCAACACTAACCATAATTTTTATGGCAAAATGAACCCCCTCATTTTGTTCCTTTTTAAATTAAATGTTTTAAGTGTTACCAGTTTATTCCAATCAAGATGGCTTCAGGTGTGCCATACTTTTGTCATAAGTAAGACTGTTAGCGCTCTAGTTGTTCTTTAGAACTCTGGGAAGCTGCAGTAGAACACAAAGGCATCAACTGACAGGCTGCTCCTGTTGAAATATAACAGGAAGATATTTGAGATCTCACTTAAAACATGCCCTAAATTTTCTTTTTGCAGCACTAACCATAATTTTTATGGCAAAATGAACCCCCTCATTTTGTTCCTTTTTAAATTAAATGTTTTAAGTGTTACCAGTTTATTCCAATCAAGATGGCTTCAGGTGTGCCATACTTTTGTCATAAGTAAGACTGTTAGCGCTCTAGTTGTTCTTTAGAACTCTGGGAAGCTGCAGTAGAACACAAAGGCATCAACTGACAGGCTGCTCCTGTTGAAATATAACAGGAAGATATTTGAGATCTCACTTAAAACATGTCCTAATTTTTCTTTCTACAGCACTAACCATAATTTCTATGACAAAATGAACCCCATCATTTTGTTCCTTTTTAAATTAAATGTTTTAAGAGTTACCAGTTTATTCCAATCAAGATGGCTTCAGGTGTGCCATAATTTTGTCATAAGTAAGACTGTTAGCGCTCTAGTTGTTCTTTAGACCACTCTGGGATGCTGCAGTAGAACACCAAGGCATCAACTGACAGGCTGCTCCTGTTGAAATATAACAGGAAGATATTTGTGATCACACTTGAAACGTCCTAATTTTTCTTTCTACAGCACTAACCATAATTTCTATGACAAAATGAACCCCATCATTTTGTTCCTTTTTAAATTAAATGTTTTAAGTGTTACCAGTTTATTCCAATCAAGATGGCTTCAGGTGTGCCATACTTTTGTCATAAGTAAGACTGTTAGCGCTCTAGTTGTTCTTTAGAACACTCTGGGAAGCTGCAGTAGAACACAAAGGCATCAACTGACAGGCTGCTCCTGTTGAAATATAACAGGAAGATATTTGAGATCACACTTGAAACATGTCCTAATTTTTCTTTCTACAGCACTAACCATAATTTCTATGACAAAATGAACCCCATCATTTTGTTCCTTTTTAAATTAAATGTTTTAAGTGTTACCAGTTTATTCCAATCAAGATGGCTTCAGGTGTGCCATACTTTTGTCATAAGTAAGGCTGTTAGCACTCTAGTTGGTCTTTAGAACACTCTGGGAAGCTGCAGTAGAACACAAAGGAATCAACTGACAGTCTCTGCCCTTGTTGGATGTACATGTTTTACTGAGAATGTCAGACTTCATTCTCACATGACTGAGAAAGATAATGTGAATTTACAGAAAATATGCTCTCATTTTAGCTTCTGGAGCACCTTCCAAAACTGTATGGGACAAGCATGTGAAAATAGTTTTCTCTCAAACATGATTCATGATATCCCAGAAGAAGGTTTTTCACAGGGTAAAATCACCTTAGAACACACCACAATTCCTGAAATTAGTATGGTACCATCAACAAATGAATTCTAATGTAACTAAAGTCTGTTATCACCCTTTATAGTTCTCCTTTTGGTAACCCTCAAAATCTTCGATTCACTACAATGCATTTCAATGGGGTACTATCATTTATATTGGTCCCAAGATGGCTGCCAGCAATTCCAGGATGAAGTGCTGACAGCCAATCAGATCTCACGATGACATGTGTGGTTAGGCTCCGCCCAGATATATATGTGTTTTCTTTTCAAATTTCTCAGGAACTACTGAACGGATTTACACCATTTAAGCAAAAGGCACGACTCTGAACCAAGGGCTACCTTTTTGCCAAATTTGGTGTAATTCCGTTCAGCAGTTCGGGCTGTAGCTGCGATGAAAGGTTCCTATGGAAAATTGCATGGGGAAAACACGTTTTGGGACCCCCCCTTTTTTCTCGGCCCCCGCTTGCCGAATCACCCCGAAACTTTCAGGATAGGAGCGGACCGGAGCGGGCCATAAGTTTTGAAAATATCGCGAAGATTCGTCAACCGGCGCCAAAGTTATTTCAAATAGAATGTTGTGGATTTCCTATGGAAAATAGGTCCTAACTATAACTATCTACTGGCGACCGCCAGTAGATAATATATATATATATATATATATATCGTTAGCCAATCTGTAGTTATAGTTAGGATTCAGAGAGCTAGGAATTCCTTAGATTTTTGTCACCGTTAGATGGATCTCCACAGAAACTTTGCAGACATATTATTTTTTCTACATTGGCTGAAGATGCAAAGTGTGGTGGTTAGTTAAGGGGGTTCAAAGAGAAAAGGGGTGTCCCAAAACATGTTTTTCCACCAATGCATTTTCCATAGACTTTTTAGACAGTCGTAGCGGAGAAATGGCTGCATGGATTTACATGAAATTTGTCAGGAATATAGATTATGGTTTGGAAAGGGCCCTTTTTTGTTATTTCAGTTGAATTTGTTCAGCTGTTTTTAAGTAACAAGGGACAAAAAATTATTGATATATTGGGCTGCGGTATACCTCAGTACCTGCACTGCATACCGCGATACATGGCGATGACGAAACCTAATATTACTAGTTAATTAAAATCCTTGCAAAAAGAAAAGGCAGCCATATTGTTTAGACCACACTATCTCATTGTTCTGTATTTTTACGTGAAATATATCTTACTAATTTTTTTGAAGTGTATAGGAAAAAATGAGGCAGTTTAGCAAAGTCTGTAGAGTTAGGGAAAAGTATTTTTATTGATTTATATATTTTTTAAAGCTTACGATGTACCACAGTACTTTTGCGAAATTATCTAGAAAGTTCTACTGCAACTACTGAAATTAAAAAACAAAAATTATATATGCCAAAAGAAAATTACACATATTATAAGGTAGCTCTTAAAAGAGCCTTTGATTTTTTTAAATAAACATTTATATCTGTTTGTCAAGCCAAGTTTTTAAATTTGAAATGAAAATATGGTTTCCATAGGTTGAAAAATTAACACCATCAGGAAGATACAGTGCTGCATTGTCCTATTTTATATTTCAATGAAAATGGAAGAAATGTTATGATCACAAAGGAATGCTGACACTCAGTTCACAAGTCTTCAAGTCTTTTCAAACTTTGCAGAATTTACAGTAGACCACTTCCACTTTTGTCTCTGAGAGATATTTGAGAACACAAAATTTGTGTTCAGAAACACAGACATTAAGATGGAAGATGTCTACTTCATCTCAAATTTCAATCTCATTCCAATTGAGTGTCCTATATCATTGTCACTACAGTGGATCAACAAAGTGGGGATAGTAACAATTACTAACAGAGGAAAGTAGAGGGAGAAACTGATTCCATTTCAAACCTCTTTTACCAATCCATGTAACTTCAACTAGTTTTAAACCTAAATCATTTTCAATACCTAGGGGCATATTTATGAGAATGTGGCATAGCACAGCAAGTTACCTTGCTGTGCTGCCCTGTGTCACAGGGAAATGGCAGGAATGCACCGTATTTAAAAGAATACAATGCATTTCTGTCCTTCTCCCTGCTCTGGTGCCATTTCGGCTGCCTAGCACCAACACAGGTATCCTTGCACTATGGTGCAAGGGTGCCTGTGATGCATGAAGGATTGTTTTTGAGCAGGAAGGGGCACCTTCATACAAGAAAACACTACTGAGTGGAAAATTCCTCTTTCTATGTGTGCTGCAGAATGCTGCACACATAGAAAGAGGAAGTAACGAGGAGAAATAAAGATATTTCTTCTAGTTACACCTCCCCTTGGAGCTTTCTCAGGTTTACCAGTTCTCGTAAATCTGAGAATGCATCAAAAACCATGGGAGTTGCGTGGGAGCACCCATGCAACACCCAAGGACCTCTTCCCTAGCCCAGAGTAAGGCAATGCTGCTATTTGCGCAGCGCTGCTTTATTCGAGATTTATGAAGCCACTCAGGGCCCTTTATAAATCTCATATTTAAGTTGCGTCGGTCTTGAACAAAGTTGCGTAATGCAAGAGCAACACAATGGGCTCGTAAATATGCCCCCTACTTTCTTAGCATGGGATCTGGCCCAAAAAAATGAAACTGTGCCTGTAGGAAAGTAGGATCTGCTTTCATGGTTAACCCCACTTTTTGCTGGTGTCAGTATGTTATTTCTTACTAGTCTGACTGGGTTCCTGCTAATCAGGACCCAGTCACTGTGCTTTCTCCCTAAATTAACTATGTTAAGTACTTCTGTATATCCACAATTGGCTACTGGTGTACCCTTATAAATCCCTTGTATATGGTACTTAGGGTACCCAGGGCATAGGTACACCAGGGGTCTCCCATGGGCTGCAGCACGTATTGTGCCACCCATGAGAACCCACTCAAACTGTGACTACAGGCCTGCCATTGCAGCCTGTGTAAGTTGGTGCTAGCACCACTTACGACAGATATACGTTTTCTTATATCTTAGGTCACTACACTTAAAACCTATGAGTCACCCCTAAGGCAGACCTTTCAGTCCTGAAGGCAGGGTGCTAGGTTATAAGTGTGAGGGTGTGCCTGCATGAGCAGGACACCCATAAAAACCCCGAGGTTAATTCTACAGGCTTTGTAAGTGCGGCCAGCCTTTTTCATACATATAGTGGCCATTTGTCATTACGTAATGGCTAACTATGTAGTGGCTGTGCCGAACCTGACCATGTTTGGTATCAAACATGTTGGAATCATACCCCAACACCGTTACCGTTGTTGGAGGTATGATTCCATGCACTGGGGGCTCCTCCAGGAAGCCCACAGTACTCTTGGTAACAGCCTTTCTTGGTCTTCCAGCAAGCTAGTGCTGCTGCCGACCCCAGAAACGATTCTGCCCTCCTGCTGCTGAGCTGAGCTCAAAGCAGTGGAAGGTAGAACAATAGGTTTCCTGTCACAGGGAGGTGTGACCAACTCCCAGACAGGACTTAGTGTATTGGGCTAGGGTGGGGGCGCTTGCCAGCGCCACCTGACTGCTTTGAAGGGCACATTTGGTGCCCTCCTTGCATACTCAAGTTTGAGCCAGTTCATGGAGCCCTTGGCTCTCACTCTGGTGCGAAACTGGACAAAGGACATGAGAGTATCCTCCCCTCTGTCCAGCCCCTCCTCTGGGAGGGACCCCTGAGTCGTCCTAACCTCCTTCCTAGGGTATTTAAGGGCTTACCTGTGGGTGGGTTTTCAGAATAATCGTGGGACAAGTCTCAAGCCTGAAACAACGTCACTCTTTGACTGTCTGGACTTCACCTGGAACCGAGACTGCATCACAGAAGACTCCTGCTGCTCCTGGTCTTGCTGTTCTGCAAGACTTCTTCATCGTCTGTGTCTGTGCTTCTTCCAGGATTTTCCCCAAACCTGTAGGCTCCAAGGACACCCGAAGTAATCTCCCTTGGAGTGAAGGAGTCACTCCCCTGCATCTGCAGGCACCGCAACAAAGCTGACTGGTCTGCTGCTACTGATATCCCACAGACTTCAAAAGGCTCAGCAGCACAGGTGGTGGTTCTGCAACTCCATCGAGGCCTAACCTGATCTCTCTGCAATTTTGAGGCCAGTATCCTTCGTTGGAACTGCTGGGAACAGCGTCCTCATTGCATCCTCTGCACTGCGGGCCTTCATCTATGGTGAGTTGCTCAATTTCCTCTTGCAACTCCTATGCCTTTGCTCCTCTTGAGTGTCTTCTCCTGCTCCAGTGGGCTCCCCTGCTTGTTCGGGCCTGCTCTGCCTCTCCTGCTTGTTGTGAGTCCCTTGGACCTTGGTGGTCCCAACGTTGCTCATTCTTCACTTTCCACGTCTGTTGCAGCTGCCAAGGCTTGTTGGTGTACCCCCTGGTTCTTGACTTCCGATGTGGGACAGCTTGTGCACAGCTCCTGGTCTCCCTCAGCATCCCCTGGTCCCCTCAGCTGCAGCGACAAGGTCACCATCAACTCTTCTGATGCATCTGACATCGGTGGGCATTGCTCTTCCATACCTCCTGGTCACCTCTGAGTAGCATAGACTCAATCCCCTCTGCTTGCAGGTTCGTCACTTAAAGAATCTACCCTTGTATTTCACCGGACTCTTGCACAGTCTTCTCCAGTGACATCTTTCCTGAAGTCCTCCATTGTTGTCTATGGCACCTGGCTTCCATGGTGTAGGTATCCTGGTTCCTGGGGTATCCACAGCTAGGATGACTCTCCAACCTTCTGTCTTCCACAGGGTTTCTTCAGGGTCCACTCGGAAGGGTCCTTCTTCTCCAAAACTGCAACAGCAACTTTACAGTTGACTTCTATTGGACACACGGCTGTGTTTCCACTCTGCACACATCTTCCGTGGAGTTCCAGGGTACTTACCTTGGGTGGTTCCTTGTGTCTCCAGCTCCTCTGAGTCTCCTGGTCCAAGTCCCGACTTCGGTCGCAGTTTGCATGCCACACTTTTAGTATATGGTTTGGTCTCCCCCCTGGAGACCACTGTTTTTTGTGCTTAATTACCTGTTTAATATTGAAGTTTTATTCTGTATTTGTGTTTATATCTCCGGGTAGGAGATATACCAATGTGTTAGTGAGTGTTGTGCAATAAATACATATATTTTTATATATACACTGTGTGGTTCTTTTTCATTTAACCCACGTTACATAATTAGATCTGATAAAACAAGCTGCTTAACACTCCTTCAAGATAAGCCTGAATGCTGCTCTCCACAGTTACCACTTTGAGAGCTTTCTATGGTTATCAAAGACCACTAAAATCACCATAAGGGTTGCGTGGATTAGTGCAAGGTGTTTCACTTGAATAAGTGTGCACCATATACTAAGCCAGCCTCCTACATTGGTGTGCAGCAGTTGGGATTTAAGCCTGCACTGTTTTACCAGCGAATTTAGGTGTGGTTAGATGAAAAAACATCACTAGCATTAGGCACATATAAAATACTTTTTGTAAGCAGTAAGTTCTACTGAAGCTTTTGGATTGACAGTCAAGGGTCTAGCACAATCCTTTCTCCAATCTTTGGAAGTTTAATTTTCACTAAGGTAGATAGGTGCAACACCACACTACACCTAATTACCATGTCTTTAGTTGGGGAGGTCAGTGGGGCTCAGCCCTCTAAGTACAGTGGTCTGAGGTTCTAGGAACTCAGGACCTTAGCTGCATCTAGAAGGCTAAAGACAGGTAGTAAGCTTAACAAAGAGCAACTCATAGAGATACTCCTACAGTATGACATTCAGAATCCTGAAGAGTCAGAACGAGAGAATAAAATGTTTCAGACTCTGCTAAAAAATTATAACCCAGAGTTCAAGTGGGAATCTAAAACCCCTATAGAAAACAACTTTTCCACCTCTATGTTAGCCTCCTTAGAAATGGAGAATGAAGCCTTGCGCTCTCTTTTGCGTTCCCCTCAGAGCTGGTCCAGCGATTGTGTGAACAATACAGTGGCTGATCCCTCAGATTCCATTCAGAAAAACGATAGTACCTTGTCTCACAGTCCAGTTAATGAAAGTATTTGTTTGAATTCTGAAATTTCTACCTCCTCTGATGTGTTGTCTTCTAGTGCTAAACTGGGTATAGGCACTACATCTGAGATGTGTCCCTCCACTTCTAAGGAACCCCAGATGCCAGGAAAGACACTAAATACTTGTTTGCTTTCTCTTCCTGGTAGTGAGGTCAGTTCCACCCCGGGGGTATCACATACACTGGCCATTGACATACAGGCAAAACCTGAACTAGTGCCCAACATAATCCCTGATGTGACAACACCCTCTGACTCAGTCTATGCTCTTGGTCTAACTTATGCGACTGAAGCCAACCTCCTCACTGAGAAGGAACACAATCCTGACCCCTTGTTTGCTCTCTTGCCTTCAAGCACACCACATATTGAAAAGTCAGGAAATTATAGTACTGTATGCTCTGATGCACCTGTACCACCTTCTAATGCAGAAGAAAATGAAAAAATTTCCAAAGACCAAATGATCTCTTACCTGTTTCCTCTGACTAAGACATGTGAACTGCCAAATGGTAAATGGAGTCTGGTCATCAGAGACTCTAAGATAAGCAGTACTCTTAGCCATCCCGAAGAAAGCGCTTCAGTGTGTTTTAATGAGCCAAGGAACTGTGAAGATTTCACTAGTGACAACAGGGAATCTACTGTTCACGGGCTATCGCCATTCCAAGAATTTAAAGTCTGTCATCCTTGTGCCTCTCAGCCATCAGCCGGCCTGCTGCTTTCAGAGTCTCCAGAGTCCTCAGCCGGCCTGCTGCTTTCAGAGTCTCCAGAGTCCTCAGCCGGCCTGCTGCCTCCTGAACTTCAGCCTGCAGCCTTCCTGCCATCTGAGCCCGAGCCTGCAGCCTTCCTGCCATCTGAGCGCGAGCCTGCAGCTTGTCTGCCATCTGAGCGCGAGCCTGCAGCCTGCCTGCCATTAGTACCGGAGCCTCCAGACTGCCTGCATTCAGAGCCCAAGCCCTCCGCTCACCTGCCTAGTAAGTCAGAGTCTCCAGCCTGTCTGACTTCAGAGCCAGAACTTCCAGCCTGTCTGCCTTCAGAGCCAGAACTTCCAGCCTGTCTGCCTTCAGCAGAACCAGAGCTTCCAGCCTGTCTGCCTTCAGCAGAACCAGAGCTTCCAGCCTGTCTGCCCTCAGCAGAACCAGAGCTTCCAGCCTGTCTGCCCTCAGCAGAACCAGAGCTTCCAGCCTGTCTGCCCTCAGCAGAACCAGAGCTTCCAGCCTGTCTGCCCTCAGCAGAACCAGAGCTTCCAGCCTGTCTGCCCTCAGCAGAACCAGAGCTTCCAGGCCGCCTGCCTTCAGCACCCGAGCTTCCAGGTCCCCTGCCTTCAGCACCAGAGCTTCCAGGCCCCCTGCCTTCAGCACCAGAGCTTCCAGGCCCCCTGCCTTCAGCACCAGAGCTTCCAGGCCCCCTGCCTTCTGGCCTTGAGCCTCTATCTTGCATACTTTTTGATCCTGTGCTTCCAGTTTGCCAGTCTTCAGAGGTCTCAGTACGTATACATTCAGAGATTGAATCTCCAGCATCAGAGACAAAACTCTCAACATGTAAGCCTCAAGGGCCTGGGTCTCCTGCATACCTGCTTCCAAAGTCGCCTGCATGTGAGTTTTCTGTACGTTTTCCTTTAGGGCCAGAACTTCAGGTCTGCTTCCTGTCACCTCCTTTGGCTTCAGCCAGTTTGCCTTTGACCTCTGTGCCTCCTGCCAATCCGTTATCTGCTTTTGACCCTACAGTCAATCTTCCTTTGTTTTCAGAGTGCTTCCCTCCTCAAGGTTCTGCTTTGGATGCTGCTGTTAATTTTCAGCCTATTGTCTTACCCTCCAGAACATCACAGTTTTCCTGCAGTCCTCTGGTATCTTGCACTACATCTCTGATGGAAATTAACTTACTTCTTAGGAGCAAAGGCTTTGAATCCAGTTCCAGATTCCGGGAGACGGTCCTTGGAGGGGGTGTACTGTCACGACTTGCTCCCTGCTTTCTCGTGTCCACCACTAGGGGGCTGAACTGTGGGACTCTCCAGTGTTCTAATAAGCTTCCAGCCCCTCCCCTTCATGTATATACTGACTTCCAGCCATTTGGACACTATTTGGGAATTGACATCCATTCCCAATCCATGCCGGGTTTTGTGAAAGCCAGCCTGCTCATACTTGAAGCCAGCCTGCTCATGTTTGGAACTCCACTACCTAGAATTCCCTGCTCACTGCTTTGTCTCCACCCCTGCAGGCCAAGGATGGGTGGAGGAATTCAGCTCACCTGTGGCTGGCTGCTGCTAGCCTGCTCACACCTGCTGCATGTGATTACTGTGAGCTCTTTTAAGCCCCAGCTCCCTTCAGCCCAGGGTTGGTCATTGTAGCTGTATACCGGTGAGGCCAATCCTTGTTTCCAGTGTTTCCTGAGCTTTTGATACCCTTGTTTCCTGAGTTCCTGAGCTATAGATATTCCTTGTGCCTGAATTAGCACTGCCTGCAGTGCTACCTTGTTTCCTGAGTCCCTGAGCTATAGATATTCCTTGTGCCTGAATTAGCACTGCCTGCAGTGCTACCTTGTTTCCTGAGTTCCTGAGCTATAGCTATTCCTTGTGCCTGAATTTGCACTGCCTGCAGTGCTACCTTGTTTCCTGAGTTCCTGAGCTATAGTTATTCTTTGTTCCTGTTCCTGGGCTTCAGCTATTTCTTGTTCCTGATTTGCACTGCTTCCAGTGCTCTCTTGACTCCTTGTTTCCTGAGCTGTAGCTATTTCCTGTTTCCTTGAACCAGTACTGCCTGCAGTGCTACCTTGACTCCTGAGCCTTAGCATTCCTTGTTCCTGAACTGCAGCAGTTTCCCTTGTTCCTGAACTAGCACTGCTTGCAGTGCTACCTTGACTCCTGAGCCTTAGCATTCCTTGTTCCTGACCTGCAGCAGTTTCATTTCTCCTGAACTAGCACTACCTGCAGTGCTACTTTGACTCCTGAGCTTTTGCTCAATTCTTGTTCCTGCCCCAGCACTGCCTTCTATGCTACTTTGTTTTCTTGATTCCTGAACCTGCACTATTCTAGTATACCCTTGCAGCCTCCCCTTCTGTATATCCATTTCCAGTCCCTGCCTTTCTTCCCATTTCCTTGGTTCCAGTTATAGTTTGCTGTCTTTCTATTTCTGCTGTCTTGCTTCTGTTACCTTGTATGTTTGTTACCTGCTTTCTGCCAAGTGTGCCCTGTGATTTCCTTCCTTTCCTGTTAAGCACTCCTCCTCGCTAGCTCCTTGTCTATTGTGCTTGTGTTTAGTTCTACCCCTTTGCTGTTACTGCCTTGCGTGTTCCTGTTTGATCGCCAGGATCCGTGGGCACAGCTGACTACCTAGGTGGTGTTTCTTGTTCACTGTGAATATTGTCTTTGAGTTACTGTTATAACATCACCATAGGTATAAGCTCCATAGACCCTGCCTTTGCATACATATCCTATATGTGGGTATTTTCAGTCAGTATCTGTAACAGCAATTGTGGGTGAGGAACTTACTGAGCTTCAGTCTTACCGTGTGGAGCTCCTGAGTGCTTTACCCCACATTCCCTTTATTGTTAATGTTGTATTATATATATGTCTTGCACGTCCATCCTGGGTGTAGTTAGTCTGAATGCTAAATTGCCTTGTGAGTGCCCTTCCTTTCTGAGTCTTAGCCATCTTGTTCCTTTGTACAGGCTTCCCCTTTGGATCCCTTTTCTCCTCTGACTACCTGTGTGATCCTGGGCAGTGCTGTACTCCTCTTTCTCTGTACGTTTTCTACCCCGTTCCCACTCCTTGCCCAAGTCCCTGACTGTGTTCCCGACATAGTCCGGGACAGGTTCTGAAGTGGGTTCTGGCCTAGTCAGAACACCGACTCAGGCTGTCCTTGTCTGTGACAGTGGCATGGAACCTGCCACTTTCCTTGTAAGTCCCACTAACTTGGGCAAGTACAGGCAACAGCCTCTGATCAATGGTCAGGAAGCTGTGGCATACAAAATAGCCCACTTAATACTCAAGATCCAGCTACGTAGTTTAAGTCTAACTAATGTCAACTACAGGAATATCAAGACTAAGTCATTGAGATTTTTGAATTGTTCCAAAGTACCAAAAATAAATTGTTCTCTTCTAACATTTAATTTTTAAAAAGTCATAGCACGCCGAGAAACATGCTATTCATTGTGCTACTTTTACTTTTCAAAGTTAAATTAAAAAAGTAAAAAACATATCCATGTGTTTGTATTTGGAGTCATAAATAAAGCCGCTAATGTGTCTCGGGGCACCATTCATAAATCCACTTCCCGAATGAAGGTTCCTTCACAGCCTTATCTGACTATAAAATGATAGTTTTAAGTTGATTTCTAAACCAACAGTTTTAGATATTGATGTATCTAATTCTTTTAGCTTCTCAGTAGATGGCTTTCAGTGGTGTTGAGCAAGTAGCCATTCTTAGGGCATCCAGTCTATTGATGGTGGCTAGCTGTGTAATGGGATTTTCTATATAACATTTCCTCATTGAAAGATGTGCAATCTGCAATAGTGGACGTTGACCAAACTGCATTTTTTTCTCTGCAATAACAGTTTCCATATTACTAGTTCCTAATGTGTTTTTTTAAGAATACATTTAAAACACATCTTCACTGGGCAGTCTTTTTTGCTGGTTGGCTTTATTTTCCAAATTGTAAGTCTTGTAATATTCGTCTATTTAATACATATTCCCTACGTGTTTATGGTAATGAAATATGTTCATAAATTTGAAATTTCCATTACTTGCAATGGATTGTCTGGATTCTTTATTGCTCGAAAGTTTAAATGCAGGCTGGCCTTTAATTGGTGTTAATTGGAGTAGGACAACAAAAACATTAATATTTCCCCATTAAAGACAACAGTAGTGTCTTGAGTTTGTAGGACTTCTTGCATTTTTAAAGTAAAAGTGCTACATTTAAATTAGAAACCGTTGTAAATCAATAATCACCAATTTCATTACAAGTAAAACCTACTAAATTGCTGTCTTGCTTCACTATTTAATTTTTGATACCGAAGTTAATTTTTGTGTTCATCTGGTAGCGCAAAAATGATTACCATGGCATTTTGCCAATCCTTTTGAGTATGTACTACACATTAAATGCATTTCCAGTGAATGTATGTAGAAAATTTGTGATGTTTCAAAAAGAAAACATTTTACAGTTCCTATTTGGCCACTAATTTATAGTAATATAAAGGAATATGTGTGTATATTTAATGTTGTATTTCATCAAACAAATGTACACCGGCAAATGTTAATCATAGTGGACTTTCCTCTTTACTCATTGCACAATTTTGTTTTTACAGGTGGGCCTCCTGAAGGTGCTCAAGTTGTTTTTGTATTTTCATCATTAATAGATTTTGTTGCATTCTATATTCTTTTTTTTAATTTCAATTCACAACATTTTAACAAATCTAGGCCATTTTGAAAATGTTAAAGCGTGTGTAATGGCTTCCAAAGCTGCTTTATAACTTGAATAATTTTCATTTGTTGAAAACTCATCTCACCATGGTTTGAAAAGTTAAAGTAGGCAAAATGTTTTTTTACAGCAGTTTGGCAACTTAATTAACAATGGTTTCTTAAGTTTGGCTTTGTTAGTTTGACAAAGCTGCGATCATAATCTTCAAATATATACTTATGATTGTTTTTATCTGGTGTTGATATTCAGTCTGGAGGGAAAATGTGCAATTTCAAAAAAGCACACTTAATCAAAGACAAATGCACAATTGGTACAGTAGCCGTCAATGATATTTCCTTTTAAAATGAACAAATTATTTACCCTTTGTAATGTTCTTGCAGCTGGATTCCCTATCTAACTGCAGATTTCTCAACTTTAGAATACTCCCAGATGCCAGACTAGGTTAGTATTTTCAAAACTAGTTGCTCATGCTCAAGAGCAGGTGGTGACATCAGACTTCGCAAACACCTTGCTTTGCCTCCGAAACTGACAATACACAGTCGCATATAGGTGCCAACGCTGTGCATGGATATCAATTTTGTCTTCTCTTCTCCGGTGCCCTCTGACAAGGATCTATTGTGACAAATTAGAGGAGACAGTGTGCTAAACCTAAGTTTAGAGCTTTTTTTTAACCGATAAAGGAGTGCGAAATCTCAGTTTCAATAAGTGTACCCACCTTAGAGTTGCCAAAGGTAAGTAATGTTTTTTTGGGGTGAGATCTTTCTGCTAAGGTGGGAAACCTCTAGAATAGATGGTCAAGCTGTTCCTCCCAAAAAAATGGAGGGTCTGAAAGGTGGACTCATAACAAAACGTTGTGCAGAACTGAGCAGGGAAAATGGCCAACTCTGCAGACTTGTTTATCTAGGCAGTAGTGCTTGGTGAATGTACACACAGGTGCCGCTGCAGCAGCCAGGCAAATGTCTAGGAGGGGGAATGCCGTTCAACAACGCTATCAAGGCATCCTTGGATGGAGTGGAATGAGACCCTAGGCCCTCAGGGGGTTCCTTCTTGGCCTCTGTATAGCATATCTTTATGCAGAGGATGATCTATCTAGACAGGGTCTCTCTTAGCACTGTCTTTCCCTCTTTAGCACCAGCAAAGCCCAAAAACAGCTGGTCCTTGACACAGTATTCCTTTGTTCACTCACTGTAAAAGTTGAGGGCTCTCCTTGCATCAAGCTGGTGGAGCTTTTCCTCATGTTTTGAGGAAGATAGCACTTAGAAAAAGGTAGAAACAGTGATGGAGTGACCCACATTTAAGGATGATACAACCTTTTGCAGAAAGTAATTGGTATAACGGCCAGAGCTGCTGACTGTGGAATTAGTGAACCAGGTTTGAGTCTCGGTGTTGACTCAACATCCTGCAATTATGGGCAAATCAATTAATTTCTTCGTGCCTAAAAATTTAATTTGACCTTGTGTAATGGAACTGGTGCTCATGAATAGTGCTTTTATACCTTCGAGATTGCACTATATAAAACTGCAAAAAAAAAAAAAACAAGGAAGCCCGATTTCTTAGAATCCATTTGTCAGGAAAAAAGTAGTGTAAGGAGGTTAATTGACAGCACATCACTGACATGGAGTGCAGAAATTATGATGATCAGGGCCGGTTCTAGGATTAGCGGGACCCTGCGGCAAAAGGGAATGTGTGAGGCCCCTATAATTTACATAAGTGATACAGCTTAGGAAGCTGCTTTATGCAGACTCCTCCTGGGCCACAGCTCCTCCTCCCAGCCTCTTACAAGCCCCTCTTTTGCAGCTTCTGTCGGGCTGAAGGTGTGAGAATTGCTTGTGGGCTGAAAGTTAAAACTGTGGGGGCGCTAAAATGCTGGACAATGGGCATCCCGCAGTGTCACTGAATGTTCTCTTTGCAATTGGGACAAGAGGAAGTGTCTCCCTCCCCTAGGCCTTTCAACACCATCCCTGAAAGGCCCGGGGAGGGGGCCCCTCCCATGCACCCTAATTGCAAGGAGACATCTTTCTTTCAGTTGGATCGGCAGGGAAACAAGAGGACACAGCACCAGTGTGGGGCCCCATGCTGGTGGGCTGAGTGAGAGGCCCTGGGCAGCTGCTCCAACTGCCCATGCCTAGCTCCGGCCCTGATTCTGATAGGAAAAACAATCCTGATGGCAAGGAGCATTGGAGATTAACTTTGCACAGGCTAAAATGGCATGCACAAGCGAAATGAGAGGGCCAAGTTAAGGTCCCATTGAGGCAGAATGAAGAACCTAAGCACAACAGGTGACCTAAATATGGAAGGTTGGTCAAGCAAACATAAAAAATCAGAGAGGGCTGACATATAACCTTTAACTGCCCACTGCAGGACCTTGCTGTGCCATAGATAAAATGAACAATAAAACATCTGATAATTTGGCCTGCAGGGGATAACGCTGGCAGTCCTAGTTACAGGCCACACATTTCACATACTCTTAAAGGGAACTCTCAAAGGTAATTTTATTTCAGTTAATAAAAACCATAGTATTTTACACAAGTAGAACGTTAAAAAGTGCACAGATTTTTATAAGTCAATTTTCAACAATTTCATTTTGTGCAACGCTAAAATACATACAAGATATTAATACTAGCGTCTTAAGAAGATTTTATACATCTAATCTTCTTATAATCTTTTTGTCAATTTGTTAAAATCCATTCTTGTACGTAATAGGATGTGGTCATTTTCACGTGGGTTGGCTTTAGGCTTGAAGGGAATTAAATAATATGCTGCCCGTCCTGTGCCCTCCTATCTAGGGCACGATTACGTAATACCCCTTCCGGGATTTGTGGATTTTGAGTTAGATTGTCTTTATCTATGGCTATTGCGGGTTATAATGAGCAAAATGACTACCACACAAACCTTCTAAAATGCCGAGTTTACATAATATTCGTCAGAGGTTTTGCAGTCATTTGCCGCTCCGCTTTGATAACATTTCTGTAGTACCGGCCTTGTATTATGTTCGTCAGCCTCTGTGCAGTCAATGGCTGCTCCGCTTTAAGATAATATTGTATTGCACACAAGATTTCTGAAGATATCAAAATTACATAGTATTCATCAAAGACTTTGTAACCATTTAACCGCTCTGTTTGGGTAAAATATTTGTGGTGTCAGCCTTACGTTATGTTCATCAGCCCCTTTGCAATCAATATTCGCTCTGCTTTGAGGTAAAATTTCATAAAGGCTGCTCTTATTTGTGGAGACTCTCCTTTCATACAGAATAGTAAGGCGTGCCGACATGATCTGATACCATACAAATTAAAACTTCTTTTCAATAAGATTATTCTTTCCGCTAATAAAATTGGGCAGATCAATAGGATGTGTGTCAGACTTTCTTCGTGTAATTGGCAGAGTTTGCACTTTGTATTCGATGGTTTTGGTTGCCATTTGGGGATGTATTCTAGTGTTCCCTAGGGATCCTCTTGATGGGAACACTAGTGTTCAGTAGTCTTGGCATTGCACTTTCGATGGGTAATGGGTCCAGCCAGGGCATACCCCACTGGTTAGAGATGTACTTGGCTGCCCCATGATGGAGACACCATTCGTGGCCTGCCAGCTGACATCTGCAAAGTTTCTCTGGCCTGGCATTTAATCACCCTCCAGGCGATTGCTGGCAGCAAAATACATTGCTGATCCATCCACCTTCAAAGGTGCAGGGCTCCTGGCACAAGTTCCAAGACCCTATACCACCCTGCATGTTGCCGTACCACATGGCAGTTGTGCTATCTGTCAGGTCTTGCAAGGGCCTCTTCCTTATGAATGGGAGATAGGCTGTCAGAGTGAACTGGATGAAACAGAACACCAGTAGGTTGATGTGGAGCTGTAAATCAAATGGGGACCACAGAAATCTGATTTACACCTACATTAGTTGATGTCCTAAACCAGAGATGATGCAACTCTCAGTACTGGGAGCTCCATAAAATTTAGGGAGAACATCCTCTCGCAAGACAAGCTGGTGCCCACCGGCAACCACCAAATATCCTGAGCTGTCTCCTTTGAAATGCAGATGTTGTTCTACTGTGCCCACTGGAAACAGAGGTTTCACATGATCTTAATCGTGCCTAGAACAGAGACACCACAAGCGTACATCTTTGGATCCATAAGCAACATCTTTTGTATGCAGCCATCACCTGGTTTAAAACGATTTGTTTTGGGGAGAGACACAGTTTGCCTCGCACACTGTCTTCATATAATTCTTGCACCGGTATAGCAGACAAAGCTAGGAGTAGTGCTCCAGAGAACATTCAAGAGGCACTGAAAGAAAGGCAGAAGAGCAGGGTTGGCGCCTTTATGTGGCTCAGCACCATCACTTTTGGGTGGTGTGAGACCTTTGCAGAATCCAACTGAACCACCTCCTTGAGTGTGAGAACAGTTGCTGTTGAAAATTCGGATGCAGTATGGCATCTGGGACTATTATAAAGGTAAGGAATCTGTGGTTAAAAGTATTCATCAAAAATATCTTTTACTTTATGGATTTTGTAGAACCAAATGTTCAATTTCAGCCAAAGGCTTAAGGAAAATTTTGTGAGTGTCGGAAGCTCCTAGAAGCAGCAAACTATAAAATGCTTTTTCCTTATAAAGGACTTCTTGCATTTCTCTGCTGATGAGTTATCCCAGAATTCTTTAAGTTTTTTCCTCTCTGCCTGGTAATGTAGGATGTAACATTCTGAGCAAAAGCTGTGCTATTAAAAGAAACATATTGTACATCAGTGTAGCAAAAATGGTTCCACCCCTTTAGTCCACTAGGACTTTTCTCATATGACTACCCAGTTTTTGGATCTTTACTGTGGATTGAGTGTCAATACCCGAGTCTCACTCAAGGTACATTAACGGTAATTGGACTGAGCGTGTTTACTGGAAGTGTCTGCCTTTTAAGATAAGTCCGCTGTGGTACAGCTAGGGTAAGGGGCACTAAGCTGGCTACACATGAACATGTGTGCACATGCATGAGTGGATATTGGTGAGAGACTATCGTCATGCATAGCCCAGATATTAGGCAGGTAGCCGGGATGCTGCAAGGACTGATGCTGACCTGGGGTAGGCCTTATCATGCTAGTGGGCATTCATAGATAGGCCATTTACCGAGCGTGAGCAGCTCCTCGCACTAGTTATTCATGTTCTCTAGCATTTGGCGCAATTTCTTAGCACAATATGTATCCTTGCACCCATTTTAGCACTATATTCAGAATTACTCTTCTCGCTGAATTTTGGGGTAAACCCGTGATTACGCTACATGGAATTATGCGAGTTACACCCACCCCAAATACTTACCCGCCCTCAACTAATACTCACAATATCCTGCAATCTGTGTTAGCATTCAATAGTATAGTAATTTCTGGATTGTTGTCACTGGTGTATTTTGATTTCCCCATTAGAACATTGGAGTGTTGACAGTTCCATTGAAGACAATGGAGTAGCTCTAGGCTTATAATATCTGGTATAAGCCCGGAGATCCAACATTCAAATGTCTGTCTTCATGTCTCTCTCTTTTTTAATTCAGAACATTCTACTTTTAAAGGACCTCTCCCTTGTTATCGGCTCTCGTCTAGGCAAGGGTCTATAATGAGGGAGAGGGCCTTTAACCACTAGTATAGCCCTCATCAGTAGGCTAAAAAAGTTATATTACAAATTGTAGGCTATATTTGGTATTTTTCAAGTAACAGTATGGTGGTTTATTGATGTGGGATTATTTACTTGTCCTTTTTACATATTGGTCTCAGAAAGCAACACCTGCATCTTCTGTAGTACTAAAAGTTTATTTGACAGTCCTCCTGCAGGAGTAAATGTTAGTTGTTGCCACTGTAAAACTCTGTTCTTTAAAATGAGCATTTTTGGTTTCAGTTACAATTTTTCCAGTAACTTACTGTTGAAGGAATTCCAAAATAGTTTAATCCGAGCCCATGATAAACATAGGTGTCTTTTTATCCATAATATCGTGTGTATTGGAGGTACTCCTCTTGTGTTATATTTGTTTCTCCAAAAGTAGTGTGTAACTTCTCCAAGCGGTGGAAACTGCCTGACACAGACAAATCTTAATATGGCTTGAAAATTGCGTTACTAATATGAGACACATTTTCTGGGTCAATGGAATATGTAATGACTTCTCACCGACAACTATAGAGAACATCATCCCATGCATATATTACAAAGCTTAAAATGACAAAATATGTTGGAGATAATTTTATATAGCAATGTTAATTTGATCGATAATTATTCACTAAAACACTTGCAATGTCTTGTTCCAGTTGACGATCTTTTTATTTTCTAATTTTTAGATGAGTTGCTGCAAAGTCATGCTTATGTAAGTGATGCTACATTATAAACTGGTGTGGCAGCATCAGAATGAATGGATATTTCTGATTCATACAGCAAATGAGATATGCAACTTTGATTTTGTTGAAATCTTGGATCCTCAAATCCAGTCCAGAGATACAATATTCTGATGAACTTATTTGTCAAGGTCTAGCATAAAGTCATCCTTGTCTGTTTGTCAAAAGCATTGGGAAGTTACATCCTTTTAAAATGATTCCTCAAATGTTGATTACTCTCCTTTAGCTTGCTTCATTTAATATACATCTACAACTTCTATAACATCTTTAGAATCTAACATGTGTATTGGTCAGAAATCAGTTCTAAATCTTGTTTTTTTCAGTTTGTCTTTTAAAAGTTTCTTGTAGTATGGCATGTACTTGCTGCTCAAATAATATATTTATATTTTCATCATGATAAAAGGGATTAAGTGATATAAGGTATAGAAATGTGCTTTCCATTTTTTTTATACAACAACTTGTTGATGTTGAACTCTATTTAGTAGTATGAAAAGTTTGTCTTCTACAATATTCTCAAGTGCTAATTGCTTATTATTTTAAACAACAAATATATATACCTTCTCATCTTATCCTTTTTTTAGGTTTTAACCAAATAACTGTCTGAAATGAAATAAAATAATTTTGTGTAAGTTTGGGTTTTGAAAGGCTTCTGGCAATTAGTTTTACTGTGCTTGACATTACTCTGCCCAAATCTACATCCCATCAAAAGTGTTTATCTAGGACTTGGAACCACATAAACGTAGAATCCATATGAGAGACTCTGAACCACAAATTGCCAGCAAGCCTGGAAAATATAGATAACGTTGAGAGAAATCACCAATTGGCAATTGAATGCTATTAACACTCATGCTCCGCTACAAAGCCAAACCTCTCGCATCAGGCGGCAAGAAACATCTAAATGGTTTACTGCTGACCTAAAACCAGCTAAACTCAGAACACGTCAGGCAGAAAGAAAATGGCGAAACACCTATTCGACAGAATCTAGAGAACATTATAATACGAATCTAATGGCCTACAAAAAGCCATTCTGGAGGCTTAAAAATTGTTTTTCTCCAACAAAGTATTAAACTCAAACAACAAAACAAAATATATTTTCAACACAGTAAGGGAGCTATCTAACCCCGATCGTGTGACCCCTTTTATCCCTGACACACAGGAACTATGTAATGATTTAAATTCTATTTTTTTAAGATAAAATTAAGAAAATTCAGGTATCCATAGACTCTAACAACAAGGATGTGGAAGAACTGTCAGGAAACACCAACCCCGACTCCATGGCTACCTTCTCATGTTTAAGCAAAGAACAGTTTTTGGAACTTCTAAACAAAGTAAAATCAGGCTCCCCTAATGATGCCTGTCCCCCTCACATACAAAAATCGATTTTCTCAGTATTTCCGGAGACTATCCTCTCCCTACTGAATCTATCCTTAATCCAAGGGATGGTCCCACAAGCTTTTAAAGAAGCAGTGATTATCCCCCTTCAGAAGAAACAAGGTGCTGACCCTCAGAAGCTGGACAACTATAGGCCTATATCCCTTCTCCCATTCTCGGCCAAAGTACTATAGACACATGTAGCCAAACTTTTTAGCACCTTTATAGAAGACACTAATTTTTTAGACTTACATCAGGCAGGTTTCAGCTCATCCCATTCTACTGAATCTATTATTTTATCCGTCATGGATGACTTAAGAGGAAAGGCTAATGGAGACTGCACTCAAGCCTTGATTCTCCTGGACCTGTCTGCGGCGTGCGATACTGTCAACCATGACATCTTGATGGAACATATTGCTGCAGCAGGTCTCAGAGGTGCTGCCCTAAATTGGTTTCAATCCTTCCTAGAGGACCGGAAACAATCAGTGTGGCTCTCTCCTTACAAATATGGCATTGTCAATTTGAATTGCGGAGTACCATAGGGCTCATCACTGTCCCCGCACCTCTTCAATGTATATTTTCGCCCTCTCATATTCAGGCTCCGTCAGATGGGCGCACAGATTTACAACTATGCTGACGATATGCAGTTGATCTTTTCCATCGATGACTCTACAAATACCAAGGAGTTCCTTAGGAATACCATGCTGTTCATCAGGAATTGGATGAACAAAAATCAATGAAAACTAAATTCTGAAAAAAACTGAAATCATCATCCCCAATAACAAACTCCAGCATTGGACTCCTACCCATTGGCCCGTGGAGTTAGGACCTGCACCTGCACCTAAGAACTCGATAAAGAGCCTAGGCATACATATCGACTCGGAGCTCACCATGAACACGCAGATTGGGACGGTCACTTCTGCCTGTTTTTTCCAACTACGGAAACCTTGGAAAATCTGAAGGTTTTTCAGCAGAGAGGCCAGCATTCAAATCATCATTGCCTTGATCCTATCAAAAATTGACTACGCTAACGCAATCTACCTAGGCCTCCAGCGCTACCAGATACATCGTCTGCAGATGATACAAAATCAGGCAGCTAGAATTATCTATCAACAAGGCAGACGCTGTCATGTTAAGCTGCTGCTGAAGAAGCTGCACTGGCTTCCAGTGGAGCAGTGTTCCATGTTTAAAACAGGATGCATCCTGTTCAAAGCTATACATGGTACCGGCCCAAAGTACATATCCTCAAAAATTCAAAGGTACTCTCCACAGCGCACTTTAAGATCCATGCACATGAATATATTAGTAGTTCCGGGTTTCAGATGTAAAGGGACTGGAGGGTCGCACTTCTCAATACAGGGACCCATATTTTGGAACTCCCTGCCCACGTCATTGAGACTAGAAACAGACCACTTGTGCTTCAGGAAAAAGCTAAAGACCTGGCTCTTTTGCCAAGTTTACAATTAGAATGGACCTTTCTTAGCGGTGACTCCAAGGAAAAATTAGCGCCAAGAGACCTGTTGGTGAATGTGTGCTCTACAAATTTTCAATAACATAACAACATAACTTGCCAAACTGCTGTGTCATTAAAGACACTTCTTGAAGGTATTGTATTCTCCCTAAACTTTGTCAAGCAATATTTACAAATGGTTCCTAAGTAAAGGTTAACATTACAATTTTTATTTTCTAATTCCTTAACTTTATGTTCAGTGCCTTACATTTATGTTCCATGTACATTTTGTAAGTGCAAGCTTGCCTTCTTGCTAAATATACGTTGCATGCTATTATTTGTAAAATACTTCTGCAGTAAGGATTCTTTAAACACGTATTTGAGTGTCCATTTATGGGTGGTATATGCCAAACTGGGCAATTATCCATACTTTAAATCTTTATAGTATTACTGTAGGACCAGTTCTGACCACACTAAATAGAGAACTAGGCCCAGCTTTGATAAACGGGGTCTTTATTTTTAGGGATACACTTGGTGCCAGGTTGGGTACTGCAGTAGGCAACTGTCTACTTTCAGTGTTTAATCATGCCTGCAATCCCAGTTAAGACTGGATTGCAGAGTTAATTATTAATCTTTCTTGGGCTGTCAATAAAATATTGGTTTCACCCAGATGAAGGATTTGATTTGGTGTACTTCTCAAAATACTACATATGGCGCCTTAAATCCTTGAGCAATCAAGCTACAAAACGCTCTGCAGAATTTATCTATTTCTGCCAAACGGGAGAAAAATAACATGTTTGGCATATTTGAATATATACTCGAAGGTAACTAGAGAGTTCTGTTTTGTCTTGGTGATATATACAATTTTAGAATGGAAATTACACCAAAGAAACAATTAATTTTGAACATTTTCAAACCAAATTCAGCCATTGCCTCTGTTCATTGCACAAACGTTTTATGTTTTAGGTTATTACCGATTGCAATATCCGAATTTAAGCTGAGCTGGAAACCTAATTCCTGCAATATAGCTGTTGTCAATTATCCCTAAAGAAAACTTAATACATACATTATGTATCGTTATGGCCTGGGACACGAAAGGCAACAACTGCTGAGAAAGCGCTTTCTTGGACTATCTATCAGTTTGACTATTCAGACAATAGATGCCTGCTCCATGGGAGATGAATCTGGCTATTCGCTAATATCAGCATATTTTTAAATTAGCTATGAATAAGTTAAAAGAAAAACAAACTCGTACATCACACAATAGGGCATATGTGCATGGGAAGTGGCGGATTGAGGCTTTAGCCTTCCTGGCTTACCGCCTCACTTTGCACTTCAGAAACGCTGGGCTGCACCATATTTACAAGAATGTGGTGCAGCCCTGCGTTTCCCCATGCAATGGCACTATACTTTAGATGGCACTACACTTTACAGCCTAGCGCCAACGCAGACACCCTTGCACCATAGTGCAAGGGTGTCTGTGCGCAGGTGAAAATTGTTTATGTGCAGGAAGGTCCCTATTCCTGCACAGAAACAATCTGTAAATACCACTTTGTAACTTCTATGTGTGCTGCTTAAGGCAGCACACACAGAAGTTGCAAAACGGCATTTTTGAAAAATGATTGTTTATGTGCAGGAAGGGGGACCTTCCTGTACATAATCAATCCTTGGCCTTTTGCTGTTTTCATGTGTGCTGTACAATGCAGCAGACATGAAAACAGCAAAAACGAGGAGAAATGAACCATTTCTCCTCGTTGTGCCAGGGTAAGACCAGGTTTTTCCTGGTCTTAATTATGGCGCTGCCTCCTATTAATGCATCCCTTGTAAATAGGAGTCAGCATCAGAATCAATGGGTGTTGCGGTGGAACGCCCACTGCAACCCCCATTGCCCTCCCCTTTCATGCTAAGCTTAGCATGAAAGGGGGCCTTATTTACAAGGCAGCGTTAAGCCACGTTAAGTGGCTTAATGCTGCCTTGCAAAATAAGTTGAGGCCCCTATTGCCATCACAACATCACTGAAAGTGACGTTGTGATAACGATAGGGGCTTGTACATATGCCCCCATAATTTTCTTTATGGCAAATTACGGGCTTCCAAGTGTTGAAGCGACATAATTGGAATTACATTTTTAATGATTCTTTGTTCATAATAACCTTTTAGTACTTGTGCAATTGTTGACATCTATTTAAAGTTCCGCCTTGTAATTTGAACGTTACACAGTTATAAGTTCTATTAAATGTAGCTAAGCTGTGATTACGTTTCTGGCATACTGAGCTGGTTGTTATTTTTTTTTTTATTACTTTTAATGCTTTATCCAATATTGTAATGCTTTTTATTAACCAAGCAATGTACTTAATTAATTTCATAATATGCAGTGATTTATGTTTTCTTTTTACTTGATTTCTGAAAATGAATAATGTTTCTAATTGTAAAAAAGTTTGGCTGTGGATGGTACATATTGAACTACTTTCCCAATGTGGCACTGTTCTTCTTGTGTGTGTGCTTATTTCAGATTTGTTTGTTTTTTGTGGTGCTGTGTGTATTAAGTGGTTAACAGTTTTTAATTCCATATAATCCCTGATTAAATTTGCTAAGCTCCACCCTTATGCTGGAAAGCATAACTAAATATTTTTCCTGATTATGCTTTTCTTCAACAAAACATGTCACAATTGCTGATATTTAATTCTAAAATGTACTTTGTTTATGCTATCTATGTGAAGTTACTCTGTAGAGCTTTCTTTGGTCAGTCACAACTTTAGCTATGCCTTCCCCTAATTCTTTTTGTTTTCTAAATCTTTTAGAGGAATAAATTGTTTTAAAAAAAGACATTTTCCATCATGTTAGTTGATAATTTTGCGAAATGTGTTGCCTTTCAAGTTTTTTTAAACCATATTTTTTGTCTCCTATGTTTCCATTTTGATTAGTTATGGGAAGTGTTGGACATGTGCTGTTTTGAATGGTTAGTTTGTTTGTCTTGAAGCCAGTTTTTTTCTGGTTTGTGTTTTTTAGTATATGGTAATTTTTCTTTTTTTCCTTTGCTAATTTTTGAGGGGTGATCCATTTAAATTATTCAGGCCTTGGTATTATTTTAATGGCTCAGTATTCATCTTATATTGGTTTGGAAGAAGAAAAATCACTTTCTATCTCTTTAACATTATTTTAAAGTAATCGAAATGTATACTTTATAGCAGCTAATGTTTTTCCATGTTGTTTTCTTGATGACTGTTTTGAGTATTTCATAAAATCATATACATTTACTAAATATATATTATGTTTACCTTTTCTTTTTTTTTAATCAATTTGTTTTATTGATTTTCTCAGGCAAAACTGAACAGAAAACAAAGAAAGAAACAAGCAGTGCAATAAAATTTGCAGTACAGTTCGACAAATATATGGCCCAATCACGCCTAGTACACATCACCACCACCGAAACGATATGAGCAAAAGCAGAGCACAGACGCCATAAATAATACACAATAGGAGGAACGAAACAAGGCGTCATCTTACCACACAGATATCAAGAGGGCATAACCTGTTACAGTCAGCCGCCATAGCACGCACAGGGCAGCATACCCTCCTCAAAATACAAACCCTCTCATGAGCTAGACTCTTTATTTTCATTAAAGGCATTGAGCATCAATCCCCAGGCCATAATATCATCCTCAGCTTTGTCATCCATGCGTGTGAGGCGTATCAGGGCCTCCTCTGCAGCTCCCCATTCACACAGGTCCCTGCGCCATAAACTCAATTGTGGCAGCCTATCACTCATCCACCCAATGGACACCCTTCTCTTCGCCAACAGCAACGCAAGCGGAGCAAGCCTGTAAGGGATCTTATGACCCCTGGGTCTCCCCACCACTTCTAAAAGACAGGCCAAAGGTGTATGGGGAATCTCCAGGTCAGTCGCCCTTAATATAACAGATACCATGGTTTCAAAAAGTCTTGGACCCCTGTACAGATCCAGGCCAAATGCAAAAGGTGGCCTGACCTTCTCACAACATGCACAGAAACTCAGCCCACGCCTCCCTCACAACACTCTCCAGTTTGGCATAATGAAGAAAGTGACTGGACCTACCCCAAATGTCTCCTGTGCCTCCGGAAATTTAAGGAACACCTCCCCGGAAACAGATCCCCCGCTACTGCACACACCCCCAACCTCCATAATTCCATGGACATATCGTCGTCTATTGCCCGAAATGGGGCCAAGTCCCACAGGTTAAGCTCTCTATCGAACATGGCCCTAAGTAACGCTTTGGTGACAACCAGCTCCCACACCCCTGCTGTCTGACACACCAGGTAAGGAACCACATGGTCAGCATGACCCTCTCTCATTAGTAGCCATGCAATAGTGTCTCCCCCCAACATATCCACACATAGTCTTTTCTCCCAGTTGTCGGAGTTGGTCAACCATCTTGCCGCGTGCTACAGTGTGGCAGCATAGTAATAATGCCGTATATCCAGGAGGGCCAACCCACCGTCCTCCAAATCCCATTTAAGTATGGAGCGCGCTACCCTACTGCACTTCCCTGCTCACACCAGGCAGATAAGTAAGTTATCTAAGGAGCAAAAGAAATCCGGCCTGAGCAGAAACAGTGCATTCTGAACCAAATAAAGACAGTGGAGCAAGAAACCATCTTTGCCACTCAATTTTTAGAAATTGGTTGTGAGATTTTTACCGTGTTGTACTTTAACCTTTCAATAGTTTTGGTACTGATAAATGCTTCACTTTTCCTTACGCCTAGCTTGTCTGCTCTGTGATTTAGCTACCAGGGTTTGAGCCCTGGTTTATTTATTGAACTTGTGTGTTAGACCTTACAGGATTTTGGAACGTATTTATTGGGAAGGACTCACATCCTCCCCAACTAACAACCCATTTCCTTAGAGTGTCTATATACTACCTAAGTATGACAACTATGCTGAAACACATGCACTGGGAATTATTCTGTGCAGCAGGCATCAACATTTGCAAAGTGCTGGGAAAAATTTCCACACTTGTGAAAGTGGTCAGGTGGTTTCAACCAGCCACACTACAGCGGCTCAAGAGGATAGTGCCGGACCTACTTTTTTGCAGCCACTGTGGGTGCAGCTGCACAAATGGTAGACCATACTAGTGAGTATTTTTCTGTGCCAACTGACAGCTATGCAGGTGACTTTGTAGTCACTCTGTCTGTGCTCTGCAACAACTGTCACACTGCTTGGGTACTGAAGGTTATAATGAGTGCGAGAATATCATCTTCAACCATTGACTGTTATGTCTCATGAGTAGTGGCAGTGAGTGAAGGAGACTTTTTCATGTCCTCAATGTTAGTATAGCTACTACCTTACATCCTAGCAACTCAAGAAACTTCAAGGCCACCAATGTGGTTAACAAATAGATGAAAGATAATTATTGTGTGTGCTTTAGTTAGTAGATGTTTCAATGTTCATGAAAATGACTTTGTGTGGGTGTAAATTGACCTTGTGTTTTGTTTCTACGATTTTCATGAACATTAACAAAAGTCCAAATTCTATTGGTGCAAAGTGAAACACTACTGTATTGTATTGTAATTGCATTTATATATAGCGCTTACTAACCCTGACAAGGGGTCGAAGAGCTTTTTCGGCGAGTAGCACGCTACTCCGGAACCCATAAAGGATTAGTGGTGAATTAGTATAGTGAAAATATGAAAGTAATTTGAGTGGTGGATATGTTAGTCAGTTATTTGGATTGAGAAGGATAGTGGAGGGATAGAAGAGGGAAGAAGGTTTGCATCTATATGGCTCTTGCTACCCTTGATGGGGTGTTGAAGCGCTCTTTCGGCGATTAGCACGCTACTTCAGAACCCATAAAGGATTAGTGGTGAATTAGTATAGTGAAATATGAAATTTATTTGCGTGGTGGTCATGTTAGTCTGTTATTTGGATTTAAACGGATAGTGGAGGTTTAGAAGGGAAGGATTTCGAATTTTATTTTGTGTTAGTTTAGGAGCTTATAGCAGTAGGAGGAGGCTTGGGATGAGTAAAAAGGAGTTGGAGGGGGATGAGTAATAATAATAATCTTTATTCGGCATATAAAAAATATGACCATAAAAGATACAATTTCAACAGCATATCAGTGTAAGCAATATTCATAAAAACAGTCAGGGAGGCATTAAGACAGTAAAAGCATGCAAAATCTTGGCGGTGCTATTGTCCTTCTTGGACTCCTAAATTCATGAACAACCAGTGATCATTGCTTCAATTTATTAAAAAAAAAAAAACTACTAAAAACATTAAAAGGCTCTCAGAGCCACCATACTTAATTCACAGATTAACAGGAAGCCTTCAGCCTTTATGTTCCCCTAGTAGTTCTTAACTTTAGAGCGGATCTTAAAAAATTCGAGACACAGAAGAGCGTAAAAACATCTAAAGACAATTTTAAAAACAACAGAGCAACACGGGCCTGCTTGAATCTAAGTTTCCTTAAAAGCCCCTTAAGAAACACTCTTCTCGGGTATGAATAGTATGGGCATAGAAGAACAAAGTGTAAGGTGTCCTGTGGAGACCTGTTGTCGCAGCCACAGGGCCCTCTTTGTTCTGCATGTACCTGGCAGGTACAGCCAATAAATGATGGAATAAATTCAGCCTAAAACGTGTAATTAAAAATCTGTCATGTGCACTGGTTATAAGGGTTGAATACGGTTCCATGCCTTGTGTTGACGTGACTAAGATATAATCTCTGACCGTGGGTTTTTTAAACTCCCTTTCCTCCCTTTGTGCCATGACATATTTAAAAAACAGTTCTTTGATAGGCGCTTTTTCCCATGATCCCACCTTATCAGGGTAAAGGAACAAATCTGTTCGACCTAATATAGTGAGGGTGTCCTTTACATATTTCAGCCAAGGAATTTTTAACGCATGGTCCAGAGAGAGACAGTCCTGGATTACCTGCCTGTTAAAACCTGCCTCCTCATTGGACCATATATTCACCCAGCACAAAAGGGGTTTCACCGTTCCATGTCGGAGATGTACTTGGACCCCAATTCCTCGTGGACAATAAACGCAGGGGTACTCTGGGGGACTTTCAGCAAACGCCTAAAATAACTATTTTCTTCGATTTGTAACTTGTTGGTCATTATGAATCCCCAGACCTCGCCACTATATAAAACTTTGGAGCTACAGAAGGAATTGTACAACTTTAAAATTGCCCCAGGTGACCAGTTGCCTAATCTATGGGCAAAACTTGCAATTGCTCCAGTGGACCTTGTCAGACCGAGGTCTTTCCCTCTAGTAGATGTTTGAAACTCAGTTTTTCATCAAATAAAATACCTAGATATGAAAAGACCGGTACTTTCCCTAGAGTGTGTGTGCCTACTGTATAAGTATTTGACTTCCTGCACTTCTTCCCCATTTCCATTATATAGGATTTTGATAAGTTGGGGGACAGGTCCATCTTGTTCATAAACCCCACAAACCCATCTAATAAAAGCTGCAGGCCCTTTGGTGTGCGGGCAAGGAGAACCGCATAGTCTGCGTAAAGCAGGATGGGGACCGGTCGTGAACCTATCCTCGGGGTATCTGCTTGTAATGCGGTCAGGGCGGAATCAAGGCCGTTAATATATAATGTAAACAAAAACGGTGCTAAAATACAACCCTGTCTGACCCCACTCGAACACTTAAAATGGTCTGTGATCTTCCCCTCTTGCGTGTATCTTACTGCAGCAGAAGTATTTGAGTGTAGGGCCGTTAAGATGTTAATTAAAGCCGGATCCACCCCAATGCTCTCATAAGATTCCAGAGTTTGCAACGATTTACTCGATCAAAAGCTGCAGTGAGGTCCATAAAGGCTAGATACAGCGACCCAGATTTGGCTATTGTATACTTTGCAGTGACAAGGTAAAGATTTAGGCATTGATCTGCCGTGGATTTGCCCGCACGGAACCCATATTGCACATCCGTTATTATTCGGTTGGCCTCTGCCCAATAAGCCAACCTATTTAATACCACCCGGCCTAGGACCTTCACTGTCACATCGATGAGGGATATTGGGCGACAGCAGTGCGGACTATCCCTGTCTCCTTTCTTAAATATCGGGACAATGGTGGCCGTGGACCATGATTATGGCATTTCTGTTGCAACTGCTGCGTTTAGAATCCTCACTAGGATAGGCGCCCGTACCTCTGGGTTACTTCGGAAGAGGTCAGGTGGGATCCCATCTGGTCCCGGGGCTTTATTCCGCATGAGACCATCTATTCCTGATCTCACCTCATCTAACGTAAGGGAAATGGGGACCGTTCTCTGGGCGATAGTCAGTATCTGAGGTTCAGCCTCTCTGAGGGGCTGATTATACAGTCCCTCAAAATGAGCCTGCCATTGCTCTGGTAAGATGTTTTGGCTTAGGCTTGGGTTGTTCGAATCTTTAAAACATGGGTTATTAATAACCCTCCAGAAACGAGTGGAGTCCTTTAGCTCAGAGGCCTCTTCTAAATCCTCCCAAGCCTTCAATTGAGGTTGGTGCTTCCGCGTCCTAACTGCTTGTTTATACATTTTACGGCAGGCCGCAACCCGTCCCCTATCTCTAGGTAATTGTTTGAGGGCCATCATTAGGGCTCTAAGGGCCTGCGAGCATTGCCCATCAAACCATCTTTGCACATCCTTACAGCGAGAGTGTACCGGTACTGTTAGTAAGCCATCCACTAATTGAGCAATAGCCGTGAATGCCTGAACTAGTTCAAGACGCTGTGTTTCTGGATCTAGGCATTTCTGTATCTCCTGCTTGCCTGTATTGAAAAGGGAGTTGTTAAAGGCAGCAGTGTCAACCTGCGCCAAACGTAATCGCCTGCCTTGGTCAGTTGCGGAAATCGTTCCCCCCGTAAGTCTATACGATACTGGATGGTATCGGGGGGCAACAAGTGACATGGTCACAGGATTGTGATCACTAAATATACTGTGACAAACATTAAAAAAGGTTATAAACCTCCTTACTATGTGTGAGACAAAGATAAAATCAATAAATGACGAACAGCCTCTACCTTTGTAAGTCGGGGGCACAGTTGTATCTGGGTGAGGGACAATCAGCTCCATTGTGTGGGTTAGACCAAAGGTATTTAAAAGAACACTCAACTCCCTCCCTGAGTGTGTTCCATATGTGGCCCCTTTTTTAATGTGCAGGTCAACCAGTCACAATGGGTCACCCTCAAATTGGGGCACAGGTGGCAGTTGAAGTCTCCAACTAATATTAGATGTGACTGTGCTCGGCCTTCACATTGCAATTTCTCCAACCGGCTACTTTATTCATCGAGGCAGTTTGGTCCCTGCAAATGCGACTGTGCATTATAAAAGTTAATTAGTGCTAGTCAATAAGTATTGCTTAAAAATGTTAGACCTTGTACTACATCCGACTCCCATGACATAGGCTTCTACCTCCCATGGATCCTTAAATCTACAAACATGATTAAGCCCCCCCTTGCTCTGCCTGCACTGGACCTTAATGCTGGACAAAAAAAAGTTTTATAACCTTCTAAAAAGAAGTTGTTAACTGGCTCCCACGTTTCCTGAATACATATTATGTGGAAATTTCTGATATAATGGAGCCACTGCTGTTGTGTGGTCTTTAGTGATATCAGGATATCAAAAGCTTTCTGTAGCCACTCATATAGTTTTTTAATAGAATTTGTTTCTAGATCTCTACTGGATGTTAGTTGTGCTTCGAAGTGTTCCAAATTGAGTTGGTTCCACGGCCGATAGGTGGATGCATGTAAGGTGGCTTTAGGTGCGTCGGTTAGTGTTGTTTTATGTTGGAAGGCATCAAATGGTGGTCGGTACACGTGACCGGAGTCATAGTTTGAAAGGTAACTAGTTCTGTATTCACGAAAATGACATCTAGGATGTGACCAGCGATGTGTGTGGGTTCATGGACGATCTGATGCAGGTTCAGTGCTTCTAGGCCAGCGATGATTGTTTTCGGATAGGGCATATTTGGTTTATCAAACCAAATGTTGAGGTCACCCAGAACGCATAGGTTGGAGTGTAGTTTTATCAGGTTTGAAACTGTGTCTAGAAGTACGTCTGGGAAAGTTGCCTTGCTTGGTGGGGGTCTGTAAAGGAGCAGGAAGTTACAGGAGGAAGATGGTGTAGGATTGCATCTGGTGAAAAGGGCCTCACAATTTTTTATAGAGAGAGACGTCGTCAACTTTTGTGATATGTAATGTTTGCCTGAACACAAAAGCTAGGCCACCTCCTTTTTTGCCTATATGATTTGGGGTGATCATTTGATAGCGTAGAGGAATGGCTTCATGCAGGACTGGAGCCATATCATCTCCCAACCATGATTCAATAATGAATAGTATGTCTGGTTTTGAGTCAGTGAGAAGGTTGTGGATGTGATGTTTGTTCTTAGAGTGAGATCGAGCATTTATTAGTAGACTGTTTAGAGAATGTGCTTTGGAGATAGTGTGACTTTGTTTTGTAGTGGAGTGAGCAGTATTTTGTGGGCTTGCAGCTGGTGTGTCCTTAGTGTGGGTATTAGGTATATGAGGATAGCAATCATGTAGTTTTTCTGTATTGTGTTCTTTGTCCAGCACGCTAAGAAGGCATTTTGATGGGTCTGTGTGCGTAGGAGGTGGAAAAGGTGTTTGAGAGTGAGTTGGTGTGCTGTGTAACCTTGTTGTGCAGTAAAGATGGAGAAGCGAAGTTGTGAGGTGTGGCGCATTGCTTATTTGTTTGCGTCTGTTCAGGGCGGAAGATGTATGAGTTAGGGGTGTTGGTGCAGCATGTGGGTCATGTAGTAAGGTTCTAAATTGTCCAGTGGATGAGAGGCAGTTAAAACAGAGTTGCTGTGATGCTGTATATGTGTTGGGTGTGGTGAAAGAGCGAAAGCTTGGTATTGGAGTTTGTTCATTTGTGTAATTTGAAATGTGGGTGTATGTTTGTAGTTTGTGATGGTAAGTATTATGAGGTGTTGCGCTTGAGAGAGTTTGTTGTGCTGGTGTGCGTGATAAGTTTTGTTTTTGAGGAGTAGTGAAAGGAAGTGCTGATGTATTTGTTTTCTGAGAAGAATTTGTATGTAAAGTATTGTTTGTGAGTGAAAGTTGTAAGGTAAAGGGGGTAGTGATTTGTTTGTGAGTAGAGTGTATGTTGTGTGTAACAGGGGGTGAAGTAAAGTTGTGAGTGTTTGTCTTAGACTTGTTTGCTGCAAGAGGAAATAGGTGTGGTGCAGTGGAGTGTAGATGTTGTGTGGTTGTCTTATTGTGGTCGAAAGAAGAGGAGGGTGTTGGTTGGAGAAATGATGGAAGGCTGAGTATAGGTTTGTTAGTGACACAAATGGGTCTTATAGGAGTAATTAGAGCAGGGAGTGTGAGTCTGGTTGGAATAGAGTTCTGTGTGGTGTGGAATTGGGTTGTGTTAGTGGATTGGCTAGTGGTATAGGATAGAGTTGTGTACTGTTTGTAGGTGATGGTGCAAATGTGTGGTAGCTGTGATAGAAGGGTGTATAGCTGTGGTTTGTGTGGTTTTGTAGTGGGTGCTGAGACACAGAATTTTGTATAGGGTTAGTTTGTAGTAAATGAGAGGAGTACATTTGGTGTGAGTGTGTTACTCTGTTTGTGGGTGTGGGTGGTGTAGGGTGGGTGCTGGTGTATATGAAATTGGACAGCATTTCTGGCCCTAGTCCTGACCAATCTCGAACAGGCTCAAAAAGGCCCTCGCCCTTGTCCTCTCTGCCCTTACTCTTGACACCCGGCTGAGACGCCCTATGCCCTGGCCTTATATATAGCCCTAGTAATCAGATGACCCCTTCAGCCAATGGGAACCCTAGCCCTAATCCTAACCAATCACAACACTAGCCCTAAGCCATACAACTAATAGGCGATCAAGACCTTACAACCAATCATAGCCCTAGTCCAAGCACACAATCAGGCACAAAACCCTAAACCCTACGTCAAATAGAAAGCCTAAATCTCAACCCTAGTCCCAACCCTATTCCCAGCAACCAATCACACAGGAAACCCTAAGCTCTATATCCAATAAAAAGCCTAACCCTAGCCCTAGTCTATACCCTAGTCCCAGCAGCCAATCACACAGGAAACTCTAAGCCCTATATCCAATAGAAAGCCTAACCCTAGCCCTAGACCCACCCCTCGTCCCAGCAGCCAATAACACAGGTAACCCTAAGGCCTACGTCCAATAGAAAGTCCAGCCCCAAGAACCAATCCAAAATCATAAACCTATCCACCAATCAGATCACCAACCCTAAGCCCTACATCAATAGAATCACTGACCCAGGAACCAATCAGTACCCTCAAATACCAAACCAATGAGAACACTAACCCTAATCCAATAGAAACACCAGATGCAACCACCAATCAGTGCCCACATGTAACATCCAATAGCAGACTATATAAGGTCCCTGCGAACTCAGGGAAGGTTTGCTGGCCAGGGAGTTGGAAGCTGCTCCTCAATTCAGCATCTCCTAGGAGACAGATAGGCTCAATCCACACTTTGGACTTCTGCAGGTAAGGGCCTAACAAACTTTTCCCTCTAACAATATGAATTGTATAAAACTTTACTCACTCTCCTAGCCAAAAAACGAGTACACTATCCCTAAAAAACACAGCTTAAACAGCTCACAACAGATTACTGCTGTCTCAGAGCACCCTCTGTTCACTCTCTGATTTCGAATATCCCTGTTGTTAAGGGGGGAAAGGAGGGGGGGTCTGGTTTCACTCACTTGCTAACACAAAATGGGGGCTGAGGGTGGATTGCTTAACATACAGGTCTGAGCACAGAGCAAGGGAGAAATTAGGAGGGAAAAACAGGTAGTCGGGGGGAATGTGAGAGGGGAAAAAAAAAGATTTTGGACTGCAAATCCCACAATTCAACAGGTTAAATCATACAGTCACGGGCAAGTAAAAATCACAAGTTTTTAAACAAAACAGGTGAAAAAATGATGCAATCACGGGAAGGTTAAAAACTTCAATTTTTAAACTGTAACAACCACAAGCAAAACGGTTAAAAATGATGTAATCACGGGTAGGGAAAATAGTTTTTAAATTTCAGGAAAGAGACCGCACTAGTCTGCCTCCTTACCACCTCCTGGTCTTTGGTTCACTGCAATCTGGGGCAAACGGAAACTGCAGCTCACAAAATAGAGGTGAATGTTTTGGGATTCACCCAAAAAACCCTTAAGGGGCCTGGGCAGGAGTGAGAGGAGGGCTCAGGGTTGCCTGGAAGCTTGGGAGCCAATTAGCAAGCTTAGACTGCTGCCCAGGGGGGGGGGGGGGCTGGAAAGCAGTTCCTCAATTCAGAATCTCCTAGGAGTCAGACAGGCTCAATCCATACTTTGGACTTCTGCAGGTAAGGGCCTAACAAACTTTGCCCTCTAACAATACTGTTTGTATAAAACTTTACTCAATCTCCTAGCCAAAAAACAAGTGCACAATCCCTAAAAAACACAGCTTAAACAGCTCACAGCAGATTACTACTGTCTCAGAGCACCCTCTGTTCTCTCTCTGATGTAGAATATCCCTGTTGCTAAAGGGGAAATGGGGGATCTGGTTTGACTCACTTGCTAACACAAAATGGGAGCTGGGGGTGGATTGCTTAGCATACAGGTCTGAGCACAGAGCAAGGGAGAAATTAGGAGGGAAAAACAGGTAGTCACAGGCAATGTGAGAGAAAAAAAACAGATTTTGGACAGCAAATCCCACAATTCAATAGGTTAAATCAAACAGTCAAGGCAAATAAAAACCACAAGTTTCTAAACAAAACAGGTGAAAAAATGATGCAATCACAGGCAGGTTAAAAAATTCAATTTTTAAACTGTAACAACCACAAGCAAAACAGTTAAAAATGATGCAATCACGGGTAGGGAAAATAGTTTTAAAATTTCAGGAAAGAGACAGCACTAGTCTGCCTCCTTACCACCTCCTGGTCTTTGGTTCACTGCAATTTGGGGCACCGGGAAACTGCAGCTCACAAAATGGAGGTGAATGTTTTGGGGTTAACCCAACAAACCCTTAAGGGGCCTGGGCAGGTGTGAGAGGAGGGCTTAGGGTTGCCTGGGAGCTGGGGAGCCAATCAATAAGCTTAGGATATATGTCTCAGTGAAGATTTTCGCATGCCATTAAATGTGCGAGTATGGGCTGCAAGGACTGCCAGGATGTTTGAATGTACACATTATAAACTTCCTGAGGACCTGCATGGTGTAATGATCAATATATTCTAAATTGAATCAAATTACAGGAAGCTGTCTGCATCCTTGATTTCAGATTTCACACTTGTGGCTAGTTTTACATTGAGGAATTTACAAAACATACCCTTAAAGTGTTCAGAAGTGTATGCCACCTTTCCCTCTCTGAGTAGATTCTGCTCTTGTGGTTAAATTGCCAACTCAAGATCCTGGGGCGGTAGGCTGTAAACTGAAGATTCCTGCTTTACCACTCTGTGTGATCATTTTGTTTCCATGATTACAGAAATTGAGAAATCTTAGCAATAGGCTGCAAGCTGGTATGAGGTGTACATAAACAATTGGATAATTATGGTCTTTGTAAATCGCTAATTCAGGCGAAAAGATGCAAGACTGGAATTAAATTATATGATATCTATTGTGCGCCTGTCAGCAGTGTCCTCTTTCTGAAAGGCAGACAATGCTTTCCATTATTCTTGACAAAAAGGCCATGGACATGGGTGAAATGTTGGCTGGAGAGGGGTTGCTACTCACTCTTTATTATATATGAGCACACCATTCGACACTGACATGCAGACATGGCCACTCATTGGAGTGAGGAACAAAGGATCATTGGCAGTCTTGTGGGGGGGCAGTACCAACTTCAGCAGCTTTCTACCTCTGCGGCTTTCTACCACTGATATCACTGCCATCTATGCGCCCATGGCCAGCCCACAATTCATCGCGGCAGGGGCAGTTGGGTGCTTATGCTGAAACCTAGGCTTCTCAGACAGTCGCAGGCAGCCCTCGTGCCCAACTGCCCACCTCCTGCTGCTCTGCTCACCGGCTCAAGCACCACAGCCTCCAAGATTTTGCCTGGTGGTGGAAGCTACGAGGTGAGTGTGGTTGAGGCTGGGCTTACACAGATGGGAACAGGGTGCAGACTGTAGCATGGTGGAGATGCTGGAAGGAGGCCTATGGTTGGTCTGGCCACCCTGGCTCCAGCAAGTGGTGTCAGACGTTTTTTGTTCACCGTTGTGATAGTGAACATCATCTCCTAGCATTGAAATGTAAGTTCTGTGACAACTTAGCCCAAATCTTCCAAATATTATTACCGGAGAGTGCTGCCCCTCCTGTCCCTCATTTGATTATTACTGAAGGCTTGTTATGAGGTCGGGCATATATGCACAGCAATAGTTCCATTAAATAAAGAAAAAGAAAAGACACCCTAAGTCTACCTTTACAGGTCTTTTTGATTCTTATAAAGGATCCTCTGATAACAAAGCAGTGGCATCCTCTACTCATACTACTTTAGTTTCATATTTTCAAAATTCTTAATCTATGGCAAATGTCTCATAATTGATATTAGCCAACCCAGAAAACAAATGGATTTTGGATGATGAGGTTTTCCAGGACTCTGTACACATTGACCAAGACTCGACCGAATCAGTTTTGTCCGGGAAGGTATCTTTAGAATCGATTCATTGCAACCAAATGATACACAACACTATAGTTTTCAAAACTTGCATATCATGGACAATTCAATTCCTATGGCATTTTAGGATCACTCGCTACTCTAGTCTGGTCTGACCCATAGCTTTTAGACAAAAAAAGCAAGGTTCACCAAATATTAACTTGCTAACAAAGGAGCCTACAAAAGAACAACGAGATTCACAATAGCCAACCCTATTATGGCTTACCATTCTTAATGTCCTTAAACCACGGTAAAATCGTTAAATGTTCAATCAGACAAGCTTGAAGTTCAGATTGATCTATTGCTATTACTACTCACATAGTCGGTACTGACAGAAAATTGGTTCAGTTACATAAGTTAGTTCATTGGGCGAAAGTAGAAGCTTCGAATCTTCTGAAAATGTACTCCTCTTCCCCAATTACTAACAAGCTGGCAACTCTTCCTGATGTTCTAAACAATCTGGTTCAGGAAGTAAATGCATTAAACCCCAACTCTTGGATTGCACCCTTCCAGCAGCTTGCAAACAAACACGTGTGTTGAGCTTTCAATCCTCAGATGTTATCCCTAATTCCCCTGCAAATATTGAAGGACAACCTTACTTTTTCTTCTAACATGGTTACCAGTATTGCCCACTGATCATCTTAAACTTGGTCTGTTCTTGTGCATAATCCAGCTGAATTTGAGGACATCTCGCCCATAAGAGCTTCAAAACACTCAAATATGCCTTGAACAGGATCTTCAACCTCGCTTATAGCTCAACACAATGATCGACATATAAACTCAAAACTGCTGTCTAACGGATAGCTAAAGAGACTAAGAAAGGCAAGGAATTGGCTTGTGGAAAAAAAAATCTAAATGTCGGACGATGACAAAAGCAATTGCCAAAATGTTTCTAATTTTTGAACTGATAGGAAAAATGTCCACGTTAGCACTTACTAGCCCCATGGCTGAAGTTATCGCAACGGAACCTATACCATTTACTGCTCCAATACCACCAGCTCAAAATTTTGGGAGGAAATCCACACTCCCTCTTTGTCATCTAAAATGAGCAATCAAAACAATTTCTAACAAAAGGCAAAATCAGCCAGCAGACTATGCCAACAACCTTTGGTATTAATTATTGTGATTCCAACATTGGCACAGCCTTGTCATCTGACGTACCACATGGACATGTTTATCCAAAACCAAGTAAGGATCAACCAATGCCCTCTCAAAAAACAACAACCACTCACTTTTTACAACTGAAAGTCAATACTTGTATTGTTTCCTGTATACCTGCAACAACAAAAACTCTCCCAAATCATTGTCTTCCCAAATGATCAGTTTGTACTGTTTACGTAGTGAATCATAAACTAGGTATCACCCAGTGGAGACGCATAATTCTTCGAGTTTAACTACTGAAAACTTTGATAAAAAGGTAACATCAAACAAATAAACTTTTTATCAATTATACAAATCAAAGGTGGCGTCTGATATTCTGAGTAGAGGAAATTTCTTCAAAATACTGTGGTCTATTGAGAGGTCAGCTTGCATATCTCGGAAATTCAATTTATGCTGCACGATCAAACTCATGAAAATGAAACGACGTAGGTCACACATGGGATACGACTGAAACTGTAAAACCTGTCTTGATGGAAAACCAATCTTTTGCTAGATAGGGAATTATTGTGTCAGGCGAATTCACTGCAGATTATCTAGATACTTTATTACTATCAACATCTAGTAATCTTACTGGGATTAAAAAGAAAACCGGAACACAAGGGATAAGAAGTTATCTCATCCAGTATCTAAGACAGTTTTAAAAAGTGCTACTGGTGCAAGTGATAACACTTACAAAGACAGCCATAATTTGAATTTAAACATATGCTTCACTCATGATGCAGGAAGAAGTTTTAGATTATCCAACAATTTAGAACAGGACTGTGACTACCCTTGATTAGCTGCTGTATTAGCAAAACCCTGCAACATTGACCTTTTCATTCTGCCTGGGCGGTGAACTTCGCTCCGTTCGCGGAGTTTGCGGAGTTTTTTGCACTCCGCACTCTGCGGAGCTCGCGGAGTGCAGAAAACTCAGCTTTGCGATGTGCAGCGGAGTTTTTTCCCCGCTCGCGAACTGTAAGTTTGCGATCGCGAACGGTAAGTTCGCGAGCGCGAGCTACCGCTCAGGTAGAATTTCTACCCGAGCGGCAGGAATACCAGCACAAACTGCAGTTCGCACTGCACTCCGCCACTCGCGGAACTTTGCGGAGTTTTTTTGTAACTTCGCGGAGTTCCGCGTAGCAAAACTCTGCGAACTACGCCCAGGCCTGCTTTTCATTTCATAGAAAGTCACAATATCATCCTAAACATCTGTTCCTAAACGTGAAGGTCTAGCAAATATGTCACAAGACAAGGACGTTATACAATTTTGGCAAATTTTTGATATTTTGTTTTTCAAGCAACATAGTGTGAAGAGGAATTTCCACTGATTGGTTTTATGGAGTACTATTAGCTAGCTACAAGAGTATTTGAAGAAGGTCGGGCTAAGGGTGGATTAGCCATTTACGTTGCAATAAAATCTAATTTCAATGTTGCACCTTTGAAGATAAAACTAAATTGGCTAATTGGGATAATTATTCTCACCTGGGAAAGCCCATCTGCAGGTCCACATCTTGCCCTTAATATTTATATATTTTAACAATTTGAAGAGTTCACCTGAGAATTGAAAACCTCTGGTTCAAATGCAAGCTGGCTTCTTACTTGTGACTTCAACACCAACTTAATATCACCTTGCCAAGTTAGCAACCTAAACCAACTGTGGAAAATTTCCCCTTAAAGAGGCCCTTATTGTAAAAGGAACACAATTGGAGATTCCCTGTTAAGACATTTTGCACTTACTATAACTACAAGTTTTGAAACATTGTCACAAAAGAGATTATCCAGCAGCTCCCACTCGATTACCCAGAAAGTCTCAGACCTTACTGTACTATACTCTTTAAGCCTGAAATTTTCAAAAGGTAAAACACTTTCATACTAAGTGATCACTTTCTGCAACTAATCAATCTTCTATCACAAAATAGCACAGCCATGCAGAAAAAGGAACTGACAACCCAATCTTATGCTTATTCCTTAACAATATTAAAGCAGAAATAATTAAGTTTGGGGCCAATTCAGTACACGAAGCAGTCCTTAGAACTATGGTCATCTAGGGAAGAAACCCCACTGACTTTGGCATGGCAGTGGACTAATTTTGCCTCAAACCAATCAGAAAAGTGTACTCACGCTCCTACAGCAAAAGGGAAAAGTCTTCATCCACCAGCCAAAACTAAAAGATGGTTCATGGAAGCACTAGCGGAAGAAAAGTGCAAACTAAATAAGGAACTAAGGTGTAGATCTTCAAACATTTCGAACTGGGTTAGCGTCACAAAAGTGACGCTAACCAGCACAAAATGTTCTTTTACCAATTTACTTTCCAGAACAAAACTTGCTTTGCGTTGGAAAGTACCCTACAAGTAACGCAAAGCAGCACAAGGCATTGGTTTGCGCTACTTAGCGACAAGGGGACGTTATATGGGTGGTACATGGGCGTTCCTATGCAACCACCCATGCCTTTTGATGCAAAACCCTATCTACAAACAATTGTAGACATGGTTTAGCACCGAAAGTTAACACAATCTGAAAGGAGGATTTACGTGGATTAATGTTTTCATTTCTCCTTTCTTTTCCTACTTTGCATGCGTGCTGCACTGTGCAGAACACTTATAACGTGGGAAAAGTGTTTTAACTTGTTTAGGCATAGTATTTTGTACAGGAAGGATACCCTTTCTGTACAAAACCTATGCTAGACACAGGTACTCACCTTAGCGACATAGCGCTAAGGTGTGTGCCTGGCGCACGGCAGCTGAAATCAGTGCCGGAGCTAGAGAGAGGGGAGGAGAGAGCCATATCTCTGCAGATATGGCGCTCACCTGCTCCCTCCCTGTCACGCAACACAGCACAGCATTTTTGGCTGCTGCGCTGCGTTGCGTGACTTCTTTAAAAATCTGCCCTCAAGAGCATTTAGGAAACTTCAGTTTCCTACAATGAAGCTCAATAGGTCAACTTACAAGAAGGCAATATCAAAAGCCAAATCAGTCTACAGAAATTGCAAATGGGTAATAATACATCAAATCAGTGGCAGAGGATATTAAAAAGTTTTTGGGAGGTTAATTAATCACCTGACTTAAGGGGAGCAAAGTGCTTTTTGGGGGTTTATTAATCACCTGACTTATGGGGAGCAAAGAGCTATTACCACAAGCATCTCTGAATCAGTCTGGATTAAACATGTAGCAAAGCTCTGTTGTACAGCATGTCCCTTGGACATTTCACAGGATTATGTAAAATCATATCTAAACCAACTTCACCAGATCATCAAAAAAAATCAAGACAGATTGAGCACCCGGCCCAAATGTCCTCCCTCCTGCACCATTTAAAGCTGAGACTCAGTTTTGGTCAAATACAATTTTATTTAATAATTGTCTGGCTGGTGAAGTTATTCTGGACTTCTGGAGAGGAGTTATAGTCCACCCTAGTTACAAACATGGTGAAAGAGAAGACCCAATTAACTATAGGCTTATTGCTTTAATCAATATTGCGGCACAGTTTCTCTCCAGCCTTTTATTGAATGATCTTGAAGACTTGGCAGAACAACAGAGCCTTATACCTTTGAATCAGATAGGTTTCTGGCAAGGGACTGGAACCACAGTAAATCTCATGGCTCTTTCAGTTATTATCAAAGATTCCCTTAGGAATAATCCCTTCTTTATGCGTGCTTTGTTTATTTACAATCAGCTTTTGATAAGGTTTCACAACAAGCTATATGGTCCAAATTAAATTGATGGGGAATACCCCCAGCATTGTTTTGTCTTAGTCAAATCCTGTATCACAACACTTGGGTGACAGTAAAACTGGAGGACGGCTCAATAACAACAACAAAATTCAAACAAGTGATGGTTTGAAAAAGGGTTGCGTGCCTGCCCCACTTTTATTTAATTTATTTATCTCGGATCTAAATAGAAGTTTGAATATGGCAAATTCAGAGCTCTGTAGTTGGCCCGAATTTCTTTAGCTAGCCTGAGATAGCTGGATGACCCAATCTATTTAGCAAGATCCCTGTTGAATTACAACACTTAATAACAATTTCTCCAGAGTACACTAAAAGGAAAGGGTTCGGAATTAACATAAAAATCTAAAGTTATGGTTTTCGGCAATCAACAGAAAAAAAACTGGTGTTATTTGGATGATACAGTCGAAGTAACTAGGACTAGTACATATGTAGGAGTCATCTTTGACTGTCGGATCAACCTTAAATCACACTTTAAAAGATATTGTTGAAATAGATATTTGTGCTTGAGATCTGTATTAAAAGAAACCATGAATGTGTTATAAAGGTGGTTGATTACAAGTGTCAATGACTACCTCAAAAGGCATTAAAAAACTCTGCTTTTAAAATTCAAAATAACATTTAAAATAAAAACAATCATCTCTCCTCCAGAACATGCATGAATTATACTGTCACTTTATTGAGAATCTAATCACTACAGCAATAACTTCATTTCTTTACGTATCGATGTTCACATTATCTTCGGGATAGCCATTTATCCTTGAACCCCCGAAGATAATCCCTGAGTGAACATTGCCTACTTACATTTACCTCTCATATCCCTGCCCTATGATCCTGCCAGCAAACCACAAACTGTGATATTCTAGTGGAGTGAAAAGGGATTGTTTCAGCAATGAGGTATTGCCCCAAAACTAAGGTTTACTTATTTACATAAACCACTGATTGCTCTGTCTTCATAACCAATACTATTCTGTATGATAAAGTGAATGCAAAACAGTAGAATTTTCCATTAGCATTTATGTTTGTCCAGCATAATCAGCATCTCACTAGGAAGAATTGCAATATCTTGATTACCTCAATTGGCCCCACTTGGAAATCTATTGAGATCTGTTGCTCTCTTATCTCTTTCAGGGCAGCCATTGCAATTCTTATATCGTCGAGGTCCTGAATTTGACGGTTCAGCTTTTTGCTAATTTCTTCCACAAAAGTGAAAATGTTTTCCATTTCTGTTCTATATTTCTTGTTGCAGTAACGTCCGAAGTCAATCATCCACGTTTTGGTCTCGGCAGTCAGAGCTAGCTTCAGGTCAGCTAAAAAACAAGCATTGTACTTAAGCACAAGAAAAAGAGTTCATATGCATATATAAACCAATGATTAAACCACTCAAGAAGATGAATCAAAGATGCAACTAAATCATTTGACACGGCAGTTTTAAAAATGGTGAGAAAACAATTTACTGTCAAAGAATGGTAAGTAAGGTTGACAAAAAGGTAAGAGTTTCATAATATTGGGCCTGCAATTGTTATGCATATTTAAATAGTTAAAGTTCATTTTGGGATCATAAGAAAAGAAGCAGGCATAAATTTAAATATTGGGTCACCAGAAATAGTGTTATGTACTAGTTGCTGTTATGATTTGGACTGTGTCTTAGTTCACGATTTTGTTAAGTTAATGACGCAATAAGACATTTTTAGAAATCTGGAAAGAGTATTTAAAACTATTTGACATGAAAGTATCACCAAGAAAGACAAAAGCTGAACCCAGGAATGCTTTTCTTCACACACACAAGCCTCTAGGGAGGCTGTGGAAGTGGTGAAGCCGCCTGTAAGAGATTATTGTTTGGTTCAGATGACAGCCGGGATTGCCCCATACCTATTATTTGTGCAGAATTTGTACGAACGCAGCTTACTGACTCGTTTTAGGTTAGGAACGATACGCTGGATGTTGTGTTTCCCCTTAGGGCAATACTGTCCAAATGATATTTGTATTTGCCAGTGTGATAAGCAATCAAACCAGACCTTATTGCACTTTGTTTTCTTTTGTAATTTCTATCTTCTTTGTACCAGGAAATTTCTATAGCCTCTGTTGCGCAGGCACGAATTTACTAAGTGCAAAGCTGCTTTGCTCTTCTTACAGCATCTAAATGACCAAGATACCTGTTATTTGGTTGGCTGTTTTTTGAGGGGCATTTTACGTGTGAGAAAGGCAATGTTATTCTAAACAATGAATGCTCAATTCTACTTATATCTTATGTCCTGGCTCCCGTCATTTGTATTGTATTACATTATTTCACATTTTTAGAACAGGTCTTTTTATGTCTGCTTTTGTTCCTGGTATGTATTTCTATTTTTAATGCTGCATTTTAAAATTCTTAAATATTTGATTGTTTTTATATTAATTTGTGTGTGTTTTAAATCATGTACATCTTTTATGATCATCTGGGAAATTATCGAATAAAGATTATTTGAATTTGACATATACGTCAGTACCCAAATGAATCCTTAGTGATGGTATCAAAGCGACTTCATATAGCAAACTGCAAAATAATGCAAAATGAATTTGTATTATAATATTTGTCCAATGAAAGTTTATGCAACTATTACATTCTGAACCTCTTAGTCGTCAAGGAACATTTTGTAATAAAATTATTTTCTCAATATATTTTACTTTTAAAGTATTCAAAGGTATGTTGACAACCTAGCAATCACACCTAGTGTTTCTGCTGATGAATCCACCAATATTCCTAAGAGAGACTTCACTAAACAGACACTAGGCAAAATTAGCCTTTTCGTATTCCCAAAAAGGTGAGGCTTTCCAGATTCATAGTTTAAATTTCAGAATAAAGTAGTAATGCAGGCTTATAAAGGTTAATCATTTCTGTGACACCTAAAAAAGAAAAATAATGGATGTATCCATGTTCCACAATACGCGCCCCACTGTGAAAAACATACCCAGACAAAAAAATAACTGTAGAATGGCAGAAATTCTGGAGCCAAGGCTTTTTTATTAACGACCTGTTTTGGCTCTTTTATCCTTTACAAAAGGGCATCAACCATATGCAAATCACTCTTCAACCCACTCAAAAGAAGCATTCAGTCAGAATGTGGTGGCACCTCCCCTCAGCACATTTATCTAAATACAGTCTATGCACTGCTGCCTTATTGCGCCTTACCAGTGAGATGAAATGTTTGCACTGGCCACAGAAAGTGCAGACATATGTATGGGCATACCCCTCCCAGTTAAATACACTTTGACCAAATGTGATTGGTGGAATTGCTTGGACCAATGTTTCTTTTACCTAAGCTGCTCAGATAATTAGCATGGTATCTGTTAAAATCTATCAATATAAACCCAAGATGTTTTTAACAAACACACACAGAGTTTTTTCCCCAGTACAAACTATTACTGCATCAATCTGAACTCCCTGGTTTTGGGAAGTCACTTTGTGGCATCTCCCCCAGTGAAAGTAAATATGGCTCGTTAGCATGGTTATCAACATACATTTTCAATCAGTGTCCAGTGTATTCTGCTCGTCCTTGGCTCTCGAAAAACAGATAGCATTTGATTTATCCATGTGGATTGTTCTTCATTGCATTGCACCATTACATCTATTAACTGACTGAACCCCCTGGGATTGCTGGTCAATGCCCAGAGTAAAAACTGCTCATTATTGTCTTTCCAGTTACCTAATAATGTACCTCCCAAAATATCAATACCAGGTGTCCCTTGCGGCCCCTTATTAGACTATCCCTCAGTGCCATTTCCAGATACCTCCCTCCAACCCCTCACTGAGATTAACTCCAAAGATCTGGAATTCGCCTTTACTACAGATGTACATTAGGCCCGGCGCCAGGATTCGTGATCTGGGAGGGCCATGGAGAAGCATGGGTAGGCCATGATGAATAATGGATTTGCGTGGCATCTCTTGGGTGTCCGAGACCTGGGTTTGGGAATGCTGGATGGTCTTCTAGGGGGATGAGCTGTATACTCTACCTACTGTGGGGGTTCTGCTTACTAGTTTTAACTCTATTTCTAAGGGTTTTTTTGTACATAGGTTCTTTATCTCTGGCTCTCTCTGTATCATTCTCCTTTCTTTCTGCTTCACCCGCCAGTCTCCATCTCACCCTGCTCTTCTCCCCCTCTGCATCGTCCTGCCTCACCGTCTCTCTTCACCTCACTCTCTTCTTCCTCTGCCTCACCTGTCCTTCATGCTCTCAACCTCCTGTCTCCCTACGGTGGCCTCCTCTTTCTCTCTGTCCACCTCACCCTAACCTTTCTCCCCTCACACTACTCCCTTTCTGCCTCAATCTTCTCTCTTTATTTTCTTCACTATCCTCTCACTATGCTGCCACTTGCACTATATTTTTCTGTCTCTACTCCATTCTTCTCTCTCACTTCACCTTTCTTTCTCCGCAATACATTTTTCTCACTCTCTCCCTCACCAGACTCCTCCTCTTCATCTCACCCCTTCACTCTCTCTTCCTCACAGTCCTTCCTCTGTGCCTCACCCTCGTCTCTCTCCTTTTTTCTCTCTCCCTTTTTCAACCAATATTCGCCTGTCATGACTTTGAGTAGAATGTATTTTAATGGTAACTAAGTGGAAATGTATAGCTCATGTGAGTGCCTCAAGACTGAAAGGTCTTTTCTGAATTGTGACTGGCATTTTCCCTCCTATTATTCATTCCTCCATCTAGTCGCTCCTATTCGATCACCCTCTCTGTTTCCATCACCCTAAGCACCCATCACTCTCCTCGCCCTTCTGTTTTACCACTCTCCTCTTAACTCTCGTTCCCTACGCAACGTTTAACATTTGCTCATTCCCCATTTGAATTACCTTTGTTTCTCATTATCCTAATCCTTTATCAGCCTCATCCTCCACTTTCACCCTTCCCTAATTCTCACTCGGTACTCACCGCTCGTCCTATTCTCAGTTATGTTATGTTATGTTATGTTACCTGAGTTTATATAGCGCACAGCTGCCCCAGCAAAGAGGCGTCCCGGCGCTGCCAGCGTCAGAGGGAACAGGGCTAAGAACACAACAAGTAGGCGTAAGGAATATACAGAAGACAAACAGGACTAAGCAGAAGGAAAAAGAAAAGTTTTAATTGCTTTCCTGAAGTCCACAATGCGATCCAAGCTGCGAATCTGAGGAGGCAGGGAATTCCATAACTTGGCAGCTAAATAACGGAAAGATCGACCTCCGACCCGAAGGCGCTTCACACGGGGGACGATTACCAAATGCTGTCCCAAGGAGCGCAGCTGGCGAGTGGGGACATACAGGGCTAGCAAGTTAGCCAGGAGACTGGGCGAGGCAAGTTTCAGAATCTTAAAAGATAAGCAAAGAGCCTTGAATTGGATCCGCTTGGCCACCGGAAGCCAATGTAACCTCCGGATGGCCCCAGTAGAAGGACAGTTATGTGGGAGCCCTAGCAGGACCCTGGCGGCAGCGTTTTGAACACGCTGCAATCGCAATATCTCAGCCTGATTAGCTCCCAACAGGAGCGAATTAGCATAATCCAGTCTGGATAGAATGGCTGATTGAACAATCAGTTGGCGCGTAGATGAATCAAAAAACTTCAGCAGGGGCCTCAGACCCCGCAGGAGGCCAAAACAGGTACCCGCAACTCTTTTGGTATGTTCTTGAAAGCTAAGGGTAGCATCCATCCATACCCCCAAGTTTTTTACCACCAATTTAGGGGTGGGGGTACACCTGCTCCACCCACCTTCATCCACCTCTAACACCATCTTCATCACATTCTCTTTATGACACACATCACTATCTACTCCTCCGCAATCAGCCGTTCTGTCATATTTATTCTCTTCCCTTCTCACTATTTAAGTCTTTTTTCCTCCAGTTATTTTCTTGCCATTCTTTTTTCTCATTCTTCCTTTTTTCCTTACCCTCATCTTTCCTACCCTCATACTCTCCTCTAATTAACCTCCATTTCTCAACTCTGCACCATTTCCATGACCATTTCCTCTTGTCAAGATTCTAGGCATTTTGAGTAAGATCACTACCGTTTCGAGCCACAGTTGTGGAAGCTGTGGACCTGAGTTTTTCAGGTCTTCTGATGAAAGGACACCACCACATCCAGAGCTGCAAGTTAATCGATAGTTAATAACATAAGTGGTCTAAGCGGTGTATGTGCTCTGCCTTTCAAATTCGTCACAACACAATTATTTGAAGCTCAAACAACTGTGTTGTTTATCCAGGTCAGGGGCACCTAGAAGCTCACTATTTTTATATTGATGGCAGGAAATACACATTTTTTACAGCGCCTGCTGTGCCAATTTTGAGTCAAAAATAAAAGTCTAAGTAGCAATATTTGAACTTATGAAGCCACAGATTGTAGGAACAAGCAAGTGCATTAGCCCAGTAAAGTATCTTATTGGCTTAAGACCGAGGGGTTACACCAACCCTAGAATCCATTTCTGTCTATGTGACATAAAAGAGAGAATTAGTTGGTGGGAGAGAATAAAATAAATGCACAGCTCCCTGTGCCCCAAACGGTGCCGTCTGTGCCTTAAGTTCCTTCTTATTATTTTACAATCTCAGTTAGCATCCCTGTAGATTGGCAGTAGGCAGGACGATGGCAGCACATGTTGTCAGTGCTGCCACAGAATAGCTGACAATACTGTTCTTTGTAGAACAGAAACTTGCTCTGCTCCTGCCCATGCTGTGTGTGTTTTGTTAGTAAAACTTGGAAAGGTTTTTTTTAATTCAGAAAAGTCAAAACGTATGGCATTGGTAGTGTATTCTTTCAAATTGTGTGGCAAGTTAAGAATAGAGTCGCAGCAGGAAGAAAATAAAACAAACCACTACTAAGATATAAATTTATTGCATGCATATTTTCAATTACTTTTCTTGAGATCGCAAAATCCTATAAGATTATTTCTGAGATGTGCATGGCCACTTTACATATCCAGCCAGGAAGGACCAAAGTATGCAGCAGGGTGTACTAAATTATGCGACAAGAAAAGGTAAATGATGAGGCCTATTTTGATGCAGTATTCACAATTTTCTAATTTTTACACATATTAATTAACACTGTACGGGCAAACGTTTCACCTCATTAATATCAGTATAACACCTAAATACAGCAATACAGAGGTGACCTGCCTATTTGTGAAAAAAGGCCTGCTACCTCGTAGTAACACGTGAGAGTGTTTTTTAGAAAAACATTTTTATTCATTTGACCCAAAAACATTTTTTTTTAAATCTGCAAATTATGCAGAAGATGATGGACTAGGTGGCAAGTGCAGCCAATCCATAATTATGCAGAAACCAAAACAACGACTGAATCACAAAATTCCAGCAACTCTGGCCTTATGTCATCTCTTAAGTACTCTGTAATGGGATAGAGAGTGTGTGTGAGAGTGTGTGTGCGTGTGTGTGTGTGTGTTTTTCACACTTGTCCCGAGGCACTTCAATTAGCCCGCTGCATTGGTATTTGCCACGGAAGTTAAACAACTGGGCTCAAAGAGTGAGCCTGCAGGTCCACGTGGATCATAAAGGAAAAAACAAAAGAAGACTGGTCTTAGTTAACGATGGCACTTATTTTGCTAAACTAAACATTTAGAGAGGACTTCCTTTAATCACTGGCAGCCATCTTGAATTAGTCCACGGGGAGAAAAATTTCAAGCCGTTGAAAAGGTGCATACAGCTAAGTCTAACTAGGACTCTTAACAACAAGCCCCTGTCTCGCTGAAAGGAACAAACCTCTTGCACTAAAACTACACCACCCAACTTTTAAGTGGCAGCAACCAAAACCAGCGGTGCCTCCTCTGCTAAGCCGGAGGCGCATCGCCCCACTGCTCTGTGAGCAGTTCAAAAAGGAAAAATAAAATTATAATAATGCAACTTTTTTATCATTTTATTTTTCCGTCCTGGCTTAGCTGGTTTACATTTTAGGTGCGGATGGGGCGGGACTGGGCTGTCACAGGAGCAGGGGGAGGAGTGGTGGCCACTCTTAAGTGCAGATGCCGGTTTGGCCGGCCGCCTTGGACTGGCCAAACAGTCATGCGCACATAGCATATTCTCCACCCGGCTGTATTGCACTGCCTGGTTGGAGAACATGCACAGCCTCCCAGTCCCTGTCTGAGCGCCAAAACACAAGGCGCAGACCAATCACAACGCTGCTGTCATGCTGGTGACAGCAGCGTCATGATTGGCTTGGGGAGTCTGGGAGCCTGTGTACTTCCTGCTTCTGGAGTCTACCGAAGAGGACTGAGAGGCAGCGGCCGGCCTGCATGTTGGGGATTTTGTTTTTCCATCCCCCCGACCCGCCACCCCTGTTGAGTAGCACCCGCCACTGACCAAAACTACAACAGGTGAAGGCCATCTGCATCTTTTTCCATAACAGAGGTCAGAGAGGTAGGATAAATTAAGTAATTGCAGCTTTACGACAATCTTTGACTCACAATAAACCACGAAAAACTGAAATCTCTGTTGCTGACAGGAAGCCCATCACTTAACACAGTCTACCTGCCCACTACAGTCTCTACCTGTATAAGGTTCCACACCAAGGGTTAAACGTACGCTAATCACGCTTTTGCACATGTCAAAAACTAAACGTGCACCAACTTTCATATTCAGAAGCAATGGTAAATTGTTCCAAACAGAAAATCCCGACTAATGCAATGACGGATGCACAGAAGATACAATGAGCAGCCCTGGAAACATTGTTAAAGAAGTTAGCAGATATCAAAGTGCCAAAAGGAACTGTAACTCTGGCAGTGTCTGCAACCACCTCAGAGGAGCAATCCCTCAGGGAGAACATTATCACATTCCAGAAACAAATCACAACAATGGAAAATAGGATAACCGATGTGGAGAGAAGGCTGGACATAAAACCGGATTGGAGCTTTGAACTCTTGAAACTGTACCAAAAAAAACATAGATCTGAAACATCGTAGCTGGCTAGATAACATCTGAATTTCGGGAATCCCAGAACTGGCAGAAACAGACAAAATGCACATATTCATATGCAATTCGTTACCAGAGTTGCTAAACATCACATATGACCCCCCAACCAATCACACATAACGTAGTAGCAAATTGTAACCAACGGAGCCTCCCCATGACAAATCTGTTATGTTGGAGACACCAACAAGCCCGTCAGATTATAATGAAGAGGAAACATGGACTGTACCAATTCAACAATATTCAAGTGTTCCTCTCAGCAGACTTCTCCTATGACACAAGCACCAAGAGGAAACGCTTCCTTGCCCCACACCCTCTACTACACACATAGGAGATTAAATATGCTCTACTCATGGAACCAGCTGAATTGCTGATCACAATTGATGGACGCACAAGAGAGTGTGACGATCAGAAGGAATTGAAGAGACTGTTAACCAAACTGCAACCAACAGATATGGAAATAATGTCAAAGAAATCGGAAACACACGACACAGAGAAAAACACGTCAGAGTGACCCAAATATACAGATCTGAAAGAGCAGCTCCGCTGAGATAAAGTGACAAAGTAAATGGGCGCAAGTAGGCAAGCACCGGCAATGGACACAAACAAGTCCAGGGACAAATCTTGTTCACCACTCAAGCCCTGAACCTAATTTTCCAATGTACAATTTTCCTTTCCTAAATGTCATGTCATATGGTTCATGGACAATGAGAGACTTTGGCAGGGTTGCACCTACAGTTAAGGTAAAGATATGCAGTTGGGACAGATGAGATGGGGCGCAGGAGGAGAAGGTGAGGTGAGTGATATTTATGTGGCATACCAAGGGACACTTCAGGGTAGGACAATTAATCTACGTGAGTCACATTAGTCTACCTGCTCTGAAGGGTCTACATAGATATTCACTTTGTAACCTTGGAACTGGGTACAATGAGCAGGCTGCAGAGGCATAATGCTGTCATAATAGTGCTTGGAAGAACAAATTACTTACCTTCGGTAATGCCTCATCTGGTAGAGACTATATCTAGCTGCGGATTCCTTACCTTTGAATTTCCCAGGCATTAGCCTGGATCTGGAAGATTTTTTGTGAATAGTACCCCTGTGTGCCGGTAGGTGGAGTCGTTCAGCTTCGCATGAGTCGCCGGCATTGTCTGCACCAGAAGGGACACCCACAGTGGAAGTGACATCCGCGGCACCTATATAGGCGCCACGTAGGCGCACTGATGTCAGTTTCTTTTCATGACTTACCACGCCAGAAGCGAGGAGCCATGAAGAACACTGACCACAGGTGTGGAAATCTAGGGCCCTGAAAGGCATTGGCCCTGTCCCTAGAAATCAGTTCGCAGAGCGGGGAGGATGGGTGAGTAGGTAAGGAATCTGCGGCTAGATATAGTCTTTACCAGATAAGGTGTTACCGAAGGTAAGTAACTTGTTCATCTGATAGAGACTTCTAGCCGCATATTCCTTACCTTTGAGTAGATGCCCAAGCAATACTTCCTCGGAGGTGGAACTGCGGACCAATTTCTTGTAAGAAAGTCCTGCAGGACAGAATGGGCAAAGCACCCATCTCTACGGACCTGACTGTCCAGACAGTAATGTTTAGTGAATGGGCGCTGGGAAGCCCACAATGCTGGCTGGCAGATGTCCAGGACCGGAACTCCGCGTGCTAACGTTGTGGTCGCAGCTTTAGCTCTGGTAGAATGAGCACACGAATCTTCAGGAGTTTGCTTCTTGGCCAGTGCGTAGCTGATTTTGATGCAAAATATGACCCATCGAGAGATGGTCTACTTTGCAGCGAAGAGTTGGTCATCCTCCCGGAACTCACATGTGCGGTCAGGGTACAACGACAACGCTCTTGTTGGGTCCAAACGTTAGAATCACTCATCTTCTTTAGAGGGATGTGAAGGAGCGTAACAGGTAGGCAGGGTGATTGACTGGCCTACATGAAATGGAGTGACCACTTTTGGTAGAAAGGAGGCACTCGTGCGAGGCACCAGTTTTTCAGGATCGACTGAGAGGTTAGGCGGCTTTGATGATAAGGCCTGCAGCTCACTCACTCTATGGGAAAATGTAATCCCCACAAGAAGAGCTATTTTTAAAACCTGGCTGTTCAACAGATAGCCTGCAGCAGCAGCACGCCTCCTCCCACCCTCCTCCCCCAACCTCCAGCACCTGTCACGGGTGATGAGCAGAGCTTTACAAATTCTAATATTTGACTGTCAGAAGCCTGAGGGGACAATTATGAAGAGGGTCAAAGGGAGCACACATTAAAAAAGTTAAAACCAGGTTAAGATCTCACTGAGGCATATTAAATAGTGAAGGAGGGAAGAGATGGACAATAACTTTTGAGAACCTATGAACAGTTGGGGACTTTAACAATGAGGGTTGGTCAGGCAGCCCCAAAAAGGAAGAAAGAGCAGATAGATAGCCCTTAAGAGTGCCCAGAGCAGAGTTCAGCTGGACAAGGGAAAGAATGAAGAGTAATACTTCAGAAAGGGGGGCAGAAAGGGGATCAATGTATTTTCCTGCACACCATGCCACAAATTTTTCCCAACGGCAGGTATATACCATCTTGGTGGAAGGACTCCTAACTGCCAAGACTTCAGGAGGAAGGTCGAAGGCTGTCAACTGTCGCCACTTAATCTCCATGCAAGAAGGTGGAGAGTGGACAAGTTTGGGTGGAGAACCCTCCCCTGCTGCTGCGACAGAAGATACTCCCGAAGGGGCAGCCTGATCAGAAGATCGATGGCCATGCTCAGCAGCTCGGATACCAGGCTCTCCCTGTCCAGTCTGGAGCCACAAGAAAGGCCCAGTCATTCCTGATCTTTTTGTGAACTCTGGGCAGGAGTGGTATGGGCGGAAAGGAATATAGGAGGCCTAAGCTCCACTCGAGACGAAAAGTGTCTCCGAGCAGGAGCCGCCTTGGAAAACTCCAGCTCGCAAAACTGCTGACATTGTGCGATCTCGGCAGAGGGGAACAGATCTAACCAAGGTTCTCCTTATTGTTGAAAGAGACCTTGTGCCACCTCTGAGTGGAGACGTAATTCGTAATCCACTAGGCATCAATGGCTGAGTTTGTCTGCTCTGGCTTTGAGAGTGCCCGCCAGGTATTAAACCACCAGGGATATGTCTTACTGTTCCAGCCATGCCCAGAGACGCACAGCCTCTTGGCAAAGGGTCCACGACCCCAACCGCCCTGTTTGTTGCAGTACCACATGGCGGTATTGTCCGTAAACACTTGTACCAGCCTTTCCTTGATGGAGGGTAGATGTGGAGTCTGTAATCCACCGGAGACCAGAGTCCTCTAATCTCCACCTCTCCTAGATGGCCGTCCCATCCCAGGAGTGAAGCTTCTGTAACTATTGTGAGATCTGAATGGGGAAGGGAGAGGTGTCTGGCTCTGACCCAAATGCGGCTCGTTAGCCACCACTGCAGATCTTTCGAAGTTCCTTCCGAGATCTGGACCATGTTAGAGAGGTTCTCCTGATGCTGTGCCCATTGAAACTTTAAGTCCCACTGCAGAGCCTGCATTTGCCAACGGGCATGAGTTACCAACAGGATGCAGGAGGCCTTGAGTCCCAAGAGCCTCAGGGTCTGCCTCACCCAAATCCAGGATAGAGAATGAAACATAGGTTTCATAGCCTGAATATCCTGGACTCGCCTCTATGGAGGATAAGCCTAAAACTTCTCTGTGTCCATAACAGCTCTGATGAAAAGGACTGAACCCCAGTAAGTGCAAGAAGTCTGCCATAGACTGGAGGTGGGAGACGACATCCTGGGGTGAGCCCACCTTCAGCAATCCGTCGCAAGATAGGGGAAGACTGACTTCCCTGATCTCTGCAGCTGAGCTGCAACCACTGCAATCACCTCAGTGAACACCCAAGGGGCACTGGTAAAGCCAAAAGGGAGCACAGTGAACTGAAAATGCTCATGGCCTACCGTAAACCGCAGATAGTGCCAGTGGGCAGGCAGGACGGGAAGGTGGAAGTAGGTATCCTGTAAGTCCAACGCTACCATCCAGTCTCCTGGGTCCAGGGCAGACAAGACCTGAGTCAACGTGAGCATTTTGAATTTCTCCTTCTTGAGGAAGAAGTTGAGGGCCTGCAGATCTAGAATAGGACGAAAGCCTTTGTCCTTTTTGGGAACCAGAAAGTAGCGGGAATAGCAAACGCGCCTACTTCTGGCACTGGAACCCTCTGTATGTCTCCCTTGGCCAAGAGAGCCATGACTTTGTTGCAGAAAAGGCACAGATGATCCTCTGTAAGCTGGTTATGAGAGGGCAGCATGGATTTAGCAGTTGCCGTGAAGGGGGGGGGGGGGTAGTAGCCCCTTCGGGCGATTTGCAAAACCCACCTGTCCAATGTAATGGACTGCCAGTGGGGCAGGCGATGGCGAATCCTGCCGCCCACTGGATGACCATGGTGGTAAAGGGGCGTGTTTGGAGGCTGCAGCTACCGGAGGCACAGTAGACTGACCAGACCGCTGGTTACCTGACCCACAAGGTCTGTGGGTACCGTGCCCACGGCCATGAAGAAGCTGGGGAGCATTCACAGCTCAGTGGCTGGGAGGGAACTGACGCGGTTGGAAGCCCCTTCCGTAGACACAAAAGGAGCAAAAAGCAAATTGGGGGTGACTTGGGGCCATAGAAAGGCCCACGGACTTGGCCATAGCCCATCTGTCCTTGAAGCGGTCCAGCGTCAAATCCGCCTTTTCTCCGAAGAGACGAGTGACATCGAAGTGCAAGTCCATAAGGGATGCTTGAACATCCCCTGAAAAAAAACAGTCATACTCAACTAGCTGTGGTGCCTCAGGGCCACCGTCGATGAAACCGATCTGCCCAGTGAGTCGGTCGCATCAAGTCCACAGCGGATAGTGAACTTTGCTTCATCTTTCCCATCAGCAACAGCCTAAGAGAGTACAGCCCAGGCCTCCTGCGAGACCAGTGGCAGCACTTGCGCAACCATGTCTCACAGAGTGTGGGCGTAAAAGCCCAATAGGCATGCGGTGCTCACAGACCGCAATGCCAGGATGGCGGAAGAAAACAAAATCTTCCCAACCTCTTGGATTCCCTATCCGTAGGGCGGTAAAGAATGTGCCATGGTATGTTGAGGCTTGGACCACCAAGCTCTCTGGGGTTCCGGTGTTTGGTGAGGAAGTTTGGGTCCCCTTGAGTGGAGCGGGCAATTGTCCTATTCACAGGAGCCCCTCTGTACGACGCCAGTCCGGATCCAGGAATAGATCCATAGGAATTCACTGGAGACGCGGAACCAAATGAGGTCCCTCCAATCCTGCAGGGCCTGAAGGCGCACAGGAGGGATCAAGCCGCCCAAATATGAGGCGCAAGACCGTATAGAACTCTTTTAGTTGGGTGGGGGTTGCTCCGGCTTCTGGAAAGTCGGAGTCGGCCCAGGCCCAGGCTCAACTGCAGAGCAAGGCTGTTATATCTAAGGTTTTTACCTTCCATCTTCCCTGTTTCTCTGCCTCTGCTGTTCAGCCAGTGAGAGTAGAATGTTAGTGTGGATGGTGATGTCATTGGAATGTGTGGTATGCTGTGAGTGGGACTGTCAGTTGGATCCTGGGCTGAGCAGCAGAGAAGCTGCTCCTGGTGGGGCTTTATTACATCTATACTGGAAAACCTATCTGAACATCTAAGATCAATAAACTTATCATCTGTAACCTAACCAAGACTACTGGAACTACTTACCTACGACATAACATAAATTGGCGACGAGTTGGATTCAAAACCATGCGTGAGGACTTATTTCAAGCTTGAAAAGGTACTTTTAAACAAGATTTTACTTAAAAAAGAACTTACCTAAGGAACTTACGCCCTCCCGCCCCACCAGTGTCCAGATTCACCGGACAGTCCATTTTACAGGGCGTATGTTTCCTGCTACATGTTCTTTCTGCCTGATTCCTGCTGCCTACTTCTGACAGGGTGTTTGTTACCTGCTGCCATGCTTCCTGCTGCCCTGACACCCTGCTTCTTTAAAATTTCTACCATTGTGTGGACTTGGCATCTACAAAGATTGACACTACATCTAAGAACCCATTTTACAGGGCGTATGTTTCCTGCTACATGTTCTTTCTGTGTGATTCCTGCTGCCTGCTTCTGACAGGGTGTTTGTTACCTGCTGCCATGCTTCCTGCTGCCCTGACACCCTGCTGCTTTAAAATTTCTACCATGGTGTGGACCCGGGGGTCCTACTTAGCCCGGTGTGCTGCACTTTTGTGGAGCTGTGTGGAGCGATGGTCTTTGGGTTATTAAATTAAACGGAGCTTTGGTGATGCTGCGGTTTACCTTCGTGAACAAGAATACCCGCAGTGACATACTACTTGTCAAGGAAAATGGAGTGTTAGCACTCTTTGCCTGTGTTTTTGTACATTTACAGTGACTACTTTGCGCATTTCTTCTTTTGTCTTCGCCGTGGCAGTTGTACCGCCTATGTCTTTCATTTTAAAACTGGCACGAGCGGTGCACTGCGCGCGCTCTCTCAGTCTGTGTGCCTTCTTACCTGGCTCCAGCTCTCCGTCCCGTGGATCCTCTGTGACGTGGTCTTTCCCTCAAGGAACTTTGCTCTTGTGGTGGTTTTGGTGCACGGTGATGCCGAGAGCCATCCGGCGCGGCGTCACCAGTGTGTACCTCCATCTTACGTTTGGCATCTTCCTGAGCTGATGGGCAGTTCTTAGCGTGATTCACGCTTTGCCAATCACGTTTTTTCTATGTTACGGGACAATAAAGTTAATTTTACCGTCGTGAACTGGTGTTCACTCTGGAACATGTTTTGACATGCTGCGGTTTGAGGCGCTGCTTTTTCATCAGGCACCGAGGGGTGAGTCATTCTTGTGTGACCTAATCTTTAAAATAGACTCGAGCGCATTTCATTTTGAAGAGGAAACAGTAATTTTTCACTTTCCGATGTGGAAGCAAGTTGTTATCTGCCCACTGTCTGCTTTCCGACGTGGAAGCAAGTTGTTATATGCCACAGTCTGCCTACGTGGGATCAGCCTTCCTTTGGCAAAGATGTGTTGTACTATTTCTTTTACTGGCATTCGGATTTGTATACTGTTTTAAAATTCATTTGCCTTGACAGCTGGGCGCAGTTAAGGTGGTTACCATTTCTCTGCTTGTACGCTTTGCTGTTTTATTCCACATAAGTCATCTTGGTTCCATCTTCCATTTTTGGTCTTTGTTCTGCAACTGCATTCACCTGACTTTGTTTAACATCTTAACTACATGGGATTTCAGTGCGATTTCAGATGGTTCCTGCAGTTGAGATGGACTTCGGGTGAGGAGTCGCTCACCGGAGAGAAGTATCATCTATTTAAAACTGTTTTGTTGATAATGTGCTATGCTTTATTCTTTACTGTACAATGAATTACTGTACTGTTGCTATTGCTTAGCCATTATGTGTCTTTCCACCTTTTGCGCAGATAATTGTGCGTGGATTTGTCACCTACTGCTTGTCTGTATCTTGATGTGGAGCAATTTTCCTTGTTCCTCTTATTTTTACATGATTTTTACTTACAGTGCATTTGTTATATTGTGCGCAAGTTTTCATATGTGGTCTAACTTGAGGTGTGACTGTACTTTTGCTTTATGTGTGGTGCAGCTTTCCCAGATCGCATTTTCCTTGCACTTTCTTGCATGGTCTAACTTGAGGTCTGACTGTACTTTTGCTTTATGTGTGGTGCAGCTCTCCCAGATCGCATTTTCCTTTCACTTTCATGCGTGGTCTAACTTGAGGCGTGACTGTACTTTTGATTTATGTGTGGTGCAGCTCACCCAGATCGCATTTTCCTTGCATTTACTGCTTGGGGATTCACTATTTTGTATTTTCACCCTTTGCTTGATTTCTGGTAGGGTGTAAGTCACCCGTTATTTACTTATGATTGCTTTCTGGTTCAGTGTTTTTCACCCGTTGCTTTATGTCTGGTAGGTTGCAGCCACCCGTTATTTACTTTTTATTGCTTTCTGCTTGGGTGTCTGTCACTCCGTATTCTCTTTCTTGTTGGCTGTATGTCACTCTTTTCTTGCGTTAAGGTTGGGTGTTTTCTCTTCCTGCTTTTGTAATTCACCTTTGCTTGCTTTCAGTTTTGGGTGCTGGTCCCCTATTGCTTACATTTGTTCATGTCGTTTTCCTTCTTCCTGTTGCTGTGTTCAGTGTTTCCATCCTCCTCGCCAGTCTGGCCAGTTGGTGTGGTTGTGGTGGTTACATTTGGTGCACCATTCCTTTGTTAGTTTGTGTGGTATACCTCTTTCTTGTTCATGTATGTTTTTTCTCCATTTGCTTTTCCGTTCTTTTACAATTTCCTTCCTTTTGAAACTTCTTGCTTCAATTTTTTGCTCTGCTAAGGAAGGAGATGTGTGTCTTTTCTAGTATTCGTTTTCCTTTACTCTATTTTCGTGTTCTACTCATTGCAATACTGTTCACATTTAGTATTTTACTTCATGTTTTCTTTTCCTTTATTGCTTCCTTTTAACATCACTTTTCTACTTGCTTATTTTAGCATGTTTTTCATAACTTATTTGCAATTGCAATTCTTCTTCTGGCAAGTTTCTTCGGTATTACTGTGATGTTACTGTTATGTTACTATTTATATCTGCTTTCTCTTTGTTCATGTTATAAAGAGGGAAGGTGTGTTATATCTAAGGTTTTTACCTTCCATCTTCCCTGTTTCTCTGCCTCTGCTGTTCAGCCAGTGAGAGTAGAATGTTAGTGTGGATGGTGATGTCATTGGAATGTGTGGTATGCTGTGAGTGGGACTGTCAGTTGGATCCTGGGCTGACCAGCAGAGAAGGTGCTCCTGGTGGGGCTTTATTACATCTATACTGGAAAACCTATCTGAACATCTAAGATCAATAAACTTATCATCTGTAACCTAACCAAGACTACTGGAACTACTTACCTACGACATAACAAAGGCCTTGAATGTCAATGCTTCCTTGTCTCGTCAGCCGACGAATGAGGAGAAGTTGGAGACCTTTTCGACTTCTTCTTGTGCTGAGACTTACCAGCGTGTGCCGAAGACTTGGAGTGGGGGGCAACCTCAGACTCCGCAACCGCTCCTGCAACCTTCCTCTCAACCGGGTCCTTGAGTGACGCGGAGTTGCACTCCTGGCCACCACGAGATTGAGAGACCGGTCCTGCAAGGCCTTCGGAATCATGGTAAGGCAATCGGAGCACGACTTTAGGTCGTGGTCGTGCTCTAGACACCACAGGCACAAAAGATGCGGGTCCATCACAGACACTGGGCGATGACAGGCTCTGCAGGGCTTGAATCCTACTTTTCTAGATGACATAACTACACACCATGATGACAAACCTCATAAACACTCGACAAAATGTGGAAAAAATCCAGTCAAACAGTGACTGAGGGGTAGCTCTTCTACGTATCAGCTCTGGCGCAGAAAGACAAGAACTGACGTCAGCGTGCCTAGGTGGCAGACAGCGTCATCAGCTACTACTTCAATCATGCCACTTAACATGACACCTCAAAATATAATGAATATACTGACGCATGCAAAAGCCACATTAACAGTAGCTTCGCTCAATATCAATGGCCTCACTCACTTCGTCAAACGAAAGAAAGTAAAAACATTTGTAGGCTGTCAACATCCAGTTATAGCATTGATTCAGGAGATCATCTCTGATCATGACACGATTAATTTACAGCTAAATTGATACCTCACTGCCCGTCCTTCCTGCTCAAGGACCCTGGCATATGAATACTTCCCACTTCAAAGAGCCACAAGACAAGGCCTGGCTGAGACAATATGTGTAACCATTCCAAGACAAAAACAAAGAATTGTTCTCATCCTCCAAAGGTTATGGGGTGCTGGGAAGGCTTGTACAGGGAGGGCCATAATGATGAAAAAGAAAGCACAGGCACCCAGAATCCAGCTAGAGACTTGAACAAGGGAGCTGACACTGGCCTACTCTAAGACTCCACTAACCAAACCCGGCCTCGAGAACTTTTAGAGACAAAGATAAAACTTAACGAATTATGTACTATGGATGTGGAAAAATCACTTTTCCATCTAGGCCAAATGCATTATGAAAGAAGAGTAAAAGCTGGTTGATTATTAGCAGCCCAACTACAATAGGCCGTACACAACAGAGCAATGCCGGTACTGCATAATACTAAGAGAGTACTACTGACACACCTGCCTGATATGTTTGAATTCCAGACATTTTATTACACATTGGACATGGCAAACAAGACGGGTGATCGTAGAGGAGGATTTGAATTCTTTCATAGTTTTAATATTCACAAGTTGTTGAAGCACTAGAAAAGACCATCGCTGAAGAAGAAAATGTAGCAGCAACTGACTATATGGCTTATAAGAAAGCTCCAGGGGACGATGGATCCCCCATGGAATAAAATGCCCAAACCACTGATTGTCACGCTATTGGCCTCAGTATTCCAGGAAGCAATAGAGGTCTGGTACTTAAGGGATGAATTTGTCTGAGCTAGAATTTCTCTCATACCTAAACTAGGAAGCAACCCTCTGGAATGTTCTAGTTACAGGCCTTTATCCTTATATAATACTGATGTTAAGATTATGTTCAAGGTCCTCGCAACCAACCTAAAAGCAGCCATCCCTAAAATGATTTACACCTGCCAGGTCGGCTTTGCAACAGTTCTTTTCACCTGGTAGGTGTGTGAGGACCTCCCATCAACATTTGCGTATGTGTCAAAAAGCATAAGATAGGTGGTAAAAAGCTAATAGATAGAAACTGCGAAGTAGCCCTGGGTAGAGTCCTCCGGATGCTCTCCCACAGTTAACTCAGGTAACCTTTGGCAAAAAGAATTATGTTGGAGGCGGACCACCCTCGAGGCCCCACACCTCTAGCTCCCTCCCTCAGATAGACCTTTAGGGTTTTGTATTACAGGGCTTTGTACCAGGCCAGTGCTTGGCTAATCCTTTGCGTAGCCTGTCATAGTTTATTTGCCAAGTTAGACGTTCAGGTGGAACAGGTACTCATCTCACTAGACGCAGAAAAAGCATACTATAGGGTGGAATGGGGATACCTGTTCTTGATGATGGAAGGGTTGGGAGTAGATCAATGCCTTTTAACAATGCTAAAGGAAATGTTTCATAACCCAACTGCGTTTGCCAACTCCGGTGGACACTGTTCCCCATACTTTCATATTCACCAAGGGACTAGTCAGGTGTGCCCATATTCAGCCATATTGTCCCGGCTGCCTTTAGACACCCTTGCCATTGACAAGAGGAAAATGATGGAATTAAAGGGGTACAGACATCAGTTGGTGAACAGAAAGCCTTTTAATATGCAGATGCAAAAGAAACAATTGATGGATGGAATGCTGTACAATGCAAACATTCACCCCAGTCACAAGGATCTGGGTTTAATCCATCATTCTTTTGCTCACCATACCACCCCAGTTTGGACCCAGCCATATTCAGATCAGTCTTGACCCTGTTCCTTATGGGAGCAATCCAGCCCGAACTGCCAAGCCAGGTCCTCCCTGGACCGGAAACCAGCATCCTGGGACCGGTTTCAGGGCATCACCCTTCATCAGCCAGGCTAGCTTGAATACAGTGGTGTAGTAAGCACGGGACCAACGTCTGGGCATACCCTTCCCACTTAGGGCGACATATGCAAAAGAAACAATTGATGGACAGAATGCTGTACAATGCAAACATTCAGCCCCAGTCACAAGGATCTGGGTTTAATTCATCATTCTTTTGCTCACCACACCACCCCAGTTTGGACCAAGCCATATGCAAATCAGTCTTGACCCTGTTCCTAGCAGTTCGGGCTGAACTGTTCCCATTAGGCACAGGGTCAAGACTGATTTGCATATGGCTGGTCCAAACTGGAATGGCATGGTGAGCAACAAAACGATGGATTTAGGCCCAGATCTCTGTACTGGGGTGAATGTATGACATTGTTCTGCATTCTGTCCATCAATTGTTCTTTTTGCATTTGTCACCCCGAGTGGGACGGGTATGCCCAGACGTGGGTCCCGTGCTCTCCATTCCACTGGAGTCAAGCTATCCTGGCTGATGAGGGGTGAAACCCCGAAACCGGTCCTAGGATGCTTGTTTCCAGTCCAGGGAGGACCTAGCCGGGCAGTTCAGGCTGGACTGTTCCCATTGGGCACAGGGTCAAGACTGATTTGCATATGGCTGGGTTCAAACTGGAATGGCATGGTGAGCAACAAAACGATGGATTTAGGCCCAGATCTCTGTACTGGGGTGAATGTATGACATTGTTCTGCATTCTGTCCATCAATTGTTCTTTTTGCATTTGTCACGCCAAGTGGGACGGGTATGCCCAGATGTGGGTTCGTGCTCTCCATGCCACTGGAGTCAAGCTATCTTGGCTGATGAGGGGTGAAACCCCGAAACCGGTCGTAGGATGCCTGCTCCCAGTCCAGGGAGGACCTGGCCTGGCAGTTCGGGCTGGACTGTTCCCATTAGGCACAGGGTCAAGACTGATTTGCATATGGCTGGGTCCAAACTGGAATGGGATGGTGAGCAAAAAAACGATGGATTTAGGCCCAGATCTCTGTACTGGGGTGAATGTATGACATTGTTCTGCATTCTGTCCATCAATTGTTCTTTTTGTTTTATTCATTGCAACATATTATCTTGTTTTTGTTTTTTATCTCTTTTTTTATGATGAGTTATCACGATTCTGTGCTAACGAAAATGGTGACATAGAAGTGCTCTAGTGGGTGAAAAACATTAAAACATGCATCTTTTTTAAAGACAAAATACTAAGCTCCTTTTGTTAATTTTATATAATGAAATAAGGAGTTAGGTGGGTCAACGGCGTTTCGATCTCATTCAGTTGAGATCATCGTCAGAAAAGGTGAGTAAGCACCTAGGGGCCCATTAGGATGTAGGGCGGATCGCCACCGCCCGCATGGCGGAGGCGATCCGCACTACATCCTTCCCCGCCCGCCACCCATTTACCCCCCGCCATATTAGTATGGCGGGGGTACCGCGGCGGACGGGAAGACCGTCCGCCGCTTTTCCGCCTGGTCGACAAGTCGACCGGGCGGAAAAGGGTTTAATATGGTGGCGGTGTCTGCTAGACACCGCCATCCATATTAGCATGGGTGCGGAAACATGCCTTTCCGTGGCGGCGTTGCCGCCACGAAAAGGCATGCGTTATTCTCTTCCGGGGGCTCGTTGCGGGCCCCCAAGATGTTGGGGGGTTGGGGGTGCACATGGGGGTACCATACCTGCATTGTCATGGACATGGTGGCAGGCACCTCGCGGTGCCTGTCACCTTGTGCATGACAATGCACGCAGTGCATTCCCAGCATTGTGGCGGGCGGTGCTGTGAGCACCGCCCGCCACAATGCTGGGAATGGAGGATGCCACCGCCGTGGTGGCATCCTAATCGCCGGTGCGGGACCGCCACACCACTGGTGGCTGGTCCCAGCACCGCTAGTGTGGCGGGCGGACGGAAGTCCGCCCGCCATCCTAATGGGCCCCCTAGTATCTTCGAAAGGTGTAGAGACAGAATATTGAGTACAAAATGTCGAGGTGCACAAATATCGAGTTGGAAATATCGTGGGTCAGAAATATCAACAGCAAGAATATCGAGGTTAAGAATATCGAATTCAGGTAAGTAATATCGATTTTAAAATTATCGAAGTGTTTAATATCGTTTGCAAAAATATAGTTGTTAAAAATATCGTTTTTTATCATTATGTATTTTAGTGTATATTTTATATGCATGTGATGTATGTTTTTGTGTATAAGAATTGTTTATATTTTTGATATATGTGTTAAATTTTTAGTAGGTATAAAAAAAAAAATATTTTCATTTTGCGCTTTTAGTTCTGTAGAGGGTTGTGGGTTTATAGGGGAACAGGGTGGGAAGTAATTTAATTATATTAAATTTATTGAATAATTTTCATTTATTAATATTTGTTTTATTGATATTTTATAGTGTTAAAATGTGTAAATTAATTTATTATTAATTAATTAATATTTGGTTAATGAATTTTAATTAATTAACTATTAATTAATTATGGTAATTGTGTAATTAATTTTTGGTGTGTGTTGTGTTTGTAGGTGTAAATGGTTGGAAGTAATTTATTTTTAATTCATGAATTAGTAATTGGTTGTTAATGAATTTTAATTAATTGTTAATTAATTATGGTAATTGTGTAATTAATTTAAGGTGTGTGTTGTGGTGTTTATAGGTGTAAAGTGTGGGAAGTAATTTGTGTTTAATTAATATATAGCTGTTAATTAATGTTAATTAATAGATAAATATTTTGGGTAATTTGTAAATATATTTTTGTTATATTTATTTTTAAAAGAGGTAAAGGGTGGGTATTAAATACATTTTAATAATTTAAATATTAGTTGTTAATAGTAATTGATTGTAATTTTAAGATAAGTTTTAAATGTGTTTTATTATTTGATAGTTTAATTTAGTTTGTGTTGTGCAAATGATAGTGTTAAAGTGTGTGTAGTAGATTAATGTTTATAATTTTTTTATTAGTAAGAATTTTTTTATTGTTTATTATGTAAAATATGTAAATAATTGTTAATAAGAAATGTGAAGTGTTTTATTATTGGTGTGGTGTTATAGGTTAGGAAATTAAATAACAATATTTATTGGTAAATGTATTTATTAATTTATTATATATAGTATTTGAAAGTTTTTGTTATATGTAATTACTATTGTTATATGTGTTCTTTTTATATGTTTTAAACATTTAATTTTAATTTTTAAAATATTGATTATTCATTTTTATTATCTTTTTGATTTTTTATTATATATATATTTGTTAAGTGTTTCAGTGTGAATAGTAATTTTTTTTACTGCGGTATCCAACACTTTCCCTACTGTTGCACTCATTGGAATGGAAATAGTAATTTTTTCCCCTCCGCTATCAAACACTTTCCCTACTGTTGCACTCACTGGAGTGGGAATAGACATTTTTACCCCTCCGCTATCCAACACTTTTCCTACTGTTGCATTCTTTGGAGTGGGAATAGTCATTTTTACCCCTCCGCTATCCAGCACTTTCCCTACTGTTGCATTCACTGGAGTGGGAATAGTAATTTTTACCCCTCCGCTATCAAACACTTTCCCTACTGTTTCACTCACTGGAGTGGGAATAGTAGTTTTTACCCCTCCGCTATCCAGCACTTTCCCTACTGTTGCACACACTGGAGTGGGAATAGTAATTTTTACCCCTCCGCTATCCAGCACTTTCCCTACTGTTGCACTCACTGGAGTGGGAATAGTAATTTTTCCCCCTCCGCTATCCAACACTTTGGGGCCGATTCCGATGTCGGACGGACTCAGGTCCGTCCGACATCGGTCCGGAGCCGTAACCGACCGACCTGCTGTCGTCGGTTACGGCCCAGGCAGTACGATGCGACCGAACCCTGTTCGGTCGCACTCGTATCTCCCACAATGGGAGCATGCATTCCGGACGGAATGCATGCTGGCATTGGTGAAAGCAGGGGTGCAGTTCAACCCTGCACCCTGTGGCCGGCACCCCAAGGTGCCTGCCACCGGGTGCAGGGTTCAACAGAGGGGCACCATAGGTGCCTCCAGGCCACCATTCGGCGACCTTGCACCCATGGGGGTCCCACTGGGGGCCCCCAAAGACAGTGACCGACTGCCTTTTTGTGCCAGAAAGACCGGCATGAAAAGGCAGTGAAAAACTGCCATCGTACTCCCTCGGTCGCAAAGAGGCAGCCGGGGGAGTACAGAGGGATTTCCGGATGGCTGACGGGCTCTCCGAACCCGTCGTGAGCCATCCGGAAATCCGAGTCGGATTCTTTTCCGACCGAGCCCATCGGAATGGCTCGGTCGGAAAGGAATCCGAGCGGCACGTTCCAATTCGGTCGGAAGGGCTCCGACCATCGTTCGGTGCCCTTCCGGCCGAAATCGGAATCGGCCCCTTTATCTACTGTTGCATTCACTGAAGTTGAAAATGTAATTTTAAAGACTTTTAAATAGTTTAATGTTTTAGTTTATAATATTTTTTTATTAGATTTTATGTTATTAGTGTATTTATATATATATATATATATATTTATACATTTTTATAAATACAATTATAAAAAATAAAAATAAATAGTTTATTAATTGTTTTAAAGTAAATATATATATATAACATTTTATATACGTATGTTTAAATTTTTTAAATTACATTTATTTGTTATATTTATTAAAATGTATAATAAATCGAATTTATTTTTAAGTCAATTTTATTTTTTTATATATTTAATATTATTTTTTATATATATATTAAAATCGATATTTTGTACAACTATATTTTTACATCGATATTTTTTTTCTCGATATTTTTGTACTTACAATATTAAATATAGGCTGTTGATATTTTTGACATCGATATTAAAAACTCGATATTTGTGTATGGGGCTATTTTGGGGGTCGATATTATGTCAGTGAACCTCTTCGAGAACAGTAGTCTATCTGAAACAATTTGAATGGGGTGTGGAGGTCTCTTATGTGTAGAGTGCATGACTTCTAAACCAATGTTAATTTGTCCCTCGCTGACATGCCATAATATTGATCAAGTTATATTCCAGATTCTCATCTTTGTTGTGCACCTTTTCAACAAAACACTGTGCTGTTATATTTGTAAACTCAGTTCCAGTTCGCATAACATGAGCAACAGTATAAGAAATGATGGAAAGTTCACTTTCATACAGTAGAGGGAAAATGTAAGGAATATCTTGATGAAAGTATGGATCCTCTGAATATAATCTCGTTGCTCAGTACTCTGATCCCGAAATTTGGACAGGACGATCATCATATCACCACCTTTCCCATTGGGGAATAAATGTGGATAAATGTCTAAAGTTTTTCTCAGACACTAATTAGCTCTCCTCTAGCTTCCCTCATCTGATAAAGTTCTAAAGTCTCACCCATCATTTCTCTTGAGTGTAGTGGGTGTATATGATAATGTTCATATATTTGTTCAGCGTCTCCCTGATTAATGGGTTCAGATCGTCCAGTTTCATTTTCTTTCCCAAATTTAACAATGTCCAATTCTTTTTGGTATATGTTGTAAGGTAACGTATTGCTTTCCGAACTTTGTCTATGCTTATTGTTGTCATATATTTTTGTCTTTTGTAGGTACTCCATTGACAAAAAACACTAAATGTTCCTCTATTTAATGTTGTATCGCAAGAGTGTTTATGCTTTTGGTAAAATCTAATGGAAGGAAAACAACTTCGCTTTGAGTACACGTACTAATTAGTGTAACTGAAAATTTCCTGATTTTGGTTGCAGATTAACAATGATTTGAAAAGGATGGACAGTTTGAATTAAAATGTTTCCATATCAATTATGTTACAGTAGTTCCGTTGGAATTGGTTGAATTTCCAAATTGTTGTGACTCTCACGTGAAGGCATGAAGTTATGGTCTAGTTTTCAAAGACAGTAATTGCAAATTATCTGGTATTCACAAACTATCTCTTTTTTCCACAAACAGAAAGAGACTTCAATTTCTCTGTGCTATTTTTTCTTCATTTTTTGAATTCTCAAGGAGATCAATAATTTTAACTTGCTTCTTATAATGTGTTCTTCGGCAACGAATGCAAACTGATTAGATATGCCTTAATTCTTTTCTTGAAATTCCAGAATATCCATTTCATAATTCGTGAAGTACATTAAAGCATTTTCTGTCCATTCTGAGTGAAGACAAACTCTGGACAAATATTATTCTCAGAAAGTGCATCAAAGTATTTAGATTGTATGTAGTCTGTAATACTGTTAACTTCTGCTCGATTAGAATGCAATAGAGCATAATTTAATTATTTTAACTGCAATGATGGTGTTTTGGCAAAATATAATGCCCACACAAGATTTAGTATTGTTGAATGACGTGGAGAGAATCTTGATGTGTTAGAATGTGGTGTCACACATGTGATTTCTGAGGCAAGCAAAGGAATGTCCTTGTAGGTTAGTAAACATCCGAAATGGGCAGACATCTATCTTTCAAAATAGTTTAATTTTTTGAAGTAATGATTAATTTTTAAATGTCATCAGGAATTTCCTTAGCTTTTAAATGGATGTATCTCAAATATGGCAAATAGAAGGGCAATTCTATTCATATACAGGTTTTTGTGGTCTTTCCTCGTGCAAATTATCATTAGATAACAATTTTTCTTATTGTTTGGTTTTATGTTCTGTGCCTACTACATTCCCATGTAGGATTTCATAACAGTGACTTTCATTTGTGACTGAAAGGACACAATTATTCTGTTAATGGCCACTCTCCTCATAAAAGTATTGGTCAGTGCTTGAGGTATGTGTCCAATTGCCATGGAAAATGTTGCAGATGTTAAGTGTAGTTAGTTTTTTAAAATGTAATTTATGTAGCTTTTGATGCGATTCGTTATGAAAATAAACAGTTTTCTTTTCACAGCAAATGCTTTGTCCACAACATATAGGGGTCGATTCCGATTCGGGCCGGAAAAATCTCCGTCCGAGCCGGACCCGGAGAGATTTCCGACCGAATCGGACTCTGGCAGTCCGACCGAACGAGTACGATGCGTTCGCATGCTATCGGACTCGATTCGGTCGGACTCCCATTGAAGTCAATGGGAGCCGGCCGTACAACGCGTACGCGGGCTCCCATTGACTCAATGGGTGCGAGGCGAACAAGGGCGCCCCCTACAGCGGGTACGCCTCGATGCGGTTCGCACCGTACACGCACAGGTAGGGGGGACCCATGGGTCCCCCTGTGTGCGCCTCGCGCGGGTACGCGTACAGGGGGGTCCGACGCGGACCCCCAAAGTCCGGCTCCGACAGCTCTTTCGAGCCGGACGGCGCGAGTCGGTCGGACTGCTCGAAGCGCGCATCGTACTTACCCGGCCGGAGAACGACTCCATTGCGCGAGGCGATCCCTGTCCGTGCGAGTCGGTCGGTGCGTGTTGGACCCGCGTTCGAGTCGGTCGGCGATTTCGCGTGCGCTTGCATCGTACTCGCTCGGCCGGACTCGCGTCCGAATCGGTCGGGAAACAGGGCTCCGAATCGGATCCGGTTAAACCGAATCCGATTCGGAGCACTACCGGCCGAGATCAGAATCGACCCCATAGTGTGTGTGTCAGTTTGCCCGTCTTTTTCCTTATGAATAAAAGCATTTGAAGGAGACTTTTGAGGACACAAGTTTTATAATGCTTTGCAATTATATTCCAAATTTTGTCTATTATCGTAAAAGTGGATTTTTTGGGGAAAGGGCCATCAAATCTTTGATTGGAATGGCTAAGTGTTCCTGGTGGTATGTGTGCAAATTGTTTCCCGCCTTTTTACTAGTAAAATCACTTTTTTAAGAACCGTAGATATTTTTGAATTAGTCTTGCAAACAGTCTTGTTTTTGAGTAGGCATTTTTCTTCTCTCTTGGGCATAGGTTTAATTTTTCTCTCCGTGTTCTACAATGTCCATTTTTCTTCTTCAGGTATTTTTGTGTAGGCATTGACTTCAATGGAGGAGGTCTGTCACGAGAAATGTGTAAACCAAAACAGTTTTTAGCACTTATGGTTGCAATACAATAGCTAATTGTTTGTATTTTAGTGCCCTTATTTTCAATAAATCAAATGGGATTTGTAGAGCGCGGCTAATCACCCGAGAGGGTTTCCAGGCACTTGGATCGTGCTGGGATCAGTGAAAGAGCCAGGTCTTGAGTCCCTTTCTGAATTCCCTGAGAGAGGATGCTGTCAAGAGGCGGAGAGTAAGGACGTCCCAGGACTTAGCAGCGAGGTAGGAGAAGGAGCGTTCTCTGCTATGGCTTTGATGGATGCGAGGAGTGTGAGCAAGGGAGAGGGAGGTGGAGCGCAGGCGTCTGGAGGGTTGGTGGTAGTACAGGCGGTGGTTGATGCATGCTGGTCCTTGGCCGTGGAGGGCCTTGTAGGTATTTATCATTGGTGACGGTTTTCCTGGTGTTGATGGGGAGACATCTGAAGATCTTTCGGAGCATAGGAAGGGTGTAGAAGCACACGGAGGTGACTGTGTTGATCTGGCTTTTTATGGTAATTTTGCTGTCCAGGATGATTGCAAGATTACGGGAGTGGTCTGTCGGTGTGGGTCAGAGTTTGGAGGGCCACCAGGTCTCATTCCAAAGGGAGGTGTTGTTTCCAAAGATCAGCACTTCGGTCTTGTCCGTGTTGAGATTCAGGCAGTTGCTCTTCATCCATTCGGCGACGCTCGTCGTGCAGTTGGAAAGTTGGTTTTGGTGGTGGAGGGGTCTTCTGAGAGTGAGAGGATGAGCTGGGTGTCATCTGCGTAGGAGATGATGTTGAGGCCATGTGTTCTGACGATGTTGGCCAGGGGCGTCATGTAGGTGTTCAACAGGGTGGAGTTGAGGGATTAACCATGTGGGACGCCGCAGATGATTCTCTTGGGTTCCAAAGTGACGAGTGCTAGGTAGATTCTATGGGTTTGTCATGTGAGGAAGGATGCGATTCATCTGAGGGCATCTCCCTGGATCCCAATGTGGCAGAGTCTCTGGATATGGGGTGTGGTGGGATATGGTGTTGAAAGCTACTGAGAGGTGGAGGAGGATCAGGGCTGCTGGATTTCCCCAGTGAAGGAGGGTTCTGATGTCATTGGTGGCAGTGATCAGGACTGTCTTGGTGCTGTGGTTGGCGCAGCAGCTGGTCTGGGAGGTGTCCAGCAGCTTGTTGTTCTCCAGGTGTTCGGTGAGTTGTCGGTTGAGAGCCTTCTTGAGGACTTTGGCGGTGAAGGGGAGCAGAGAGATGAAGTGGTAGTTCTTGATATCGCTGGTGTCAGCAGAGGGTTTCTTGAGGAGAGGTCTGACCTCTGCGTGTTTCCATTGATCAGGGAAGGTCACCTTGGTGATAGATGCGTTGAGAATGGTAGTGAGTTCGCCACTGATTTTCTTGCTCCCAAGGTTGAAGAAGTGGTGGAGGCTTGGGTCAGTGGGTGCTCCAGAGTGGGTAGAGTCCATGAAGGCCATGGAACTTTGAGTGGTGAGCTGTTCTCAGGCAGTGAGGGGAGGGTTGAGGGTGGCATCAGTTGGCATGAGGAGGCTGTGGAAGTCTGTAGGCTGGGATTCGAAGATACTGTATATGGTGGATATTTTGCTGTGGCAGTAGTCCGCCAGGGTGCTGCAGAATTCCTGGGATGGGGGGATCATGTTCTCAGTGGCTGACAGGCAGGAGAACTCTCTGATGATGTTGAAGAGTTCCTTGATGTGGTTGGACTGGCTTTGATACGGTCTGCTAGGGTACAGTTTTTAGTGTCTTTTAGGCATTTAGTATTTGTTAAGGGCTGATTTGAAGGTGGCACAGTCTGTGGGATCTTTGTTGGTGTACCATCATCTCTCTAGATGTTTGCAGTTACGCTTTGTGGTCTTGAGTTCTGGTGTGTACCAGCTGGCTTGTTTGGGACATCTACTGGACTTGGATGGTGTGATAGGGGCGACTCTGTCGGCACATTTGGTGATCCAGGCGGAGAGGTTCTCGACGGCCTCTTTGAGGTTGAGTGCGGGGTAGGGACAGATGGTGTTGAGGGTGTCCATCTATTGGGTCTCTGTCACTTTGTTCCAGATGTGGTGGGAGGAGCTTTGGGTCTCGGTGGTGGTGCATGGTGCTCCTGCGATGGTAAAGTGGACAGTGGCATGGTCAGTCCAGGTGAGTTCCGTGACATGGCCGTACTTGACTCTGTCAATGGCAGTGAAGATTGGGTCAAGCATGTGTCCTGCACTGTGTGACCAGTTGGGTGAGGTCAATATTGCTCATGTTTTCCAGGAGGTTGGTGGTCTCAGTGTCTTCGGGTCGTCGAGATGGAAGTTGAGGTCACAGAGGAAGATGTTTAGAGGATATAGTGAGTGGGGTGATGAATTCTGGAATCGAGCTGCAGAAGCCGGTGTGTGGGCCTGGGGGTCTGTATGAGAGGGTGCCTCTGATGGTCGCCCTGCCCTTGGTTTGGAGTTGGAAGTTGAGGTGCTCCATGATTGGTGTAATGTCTTCTTCGGTGGTGGTGCAACGGATGGTTTCTCTGTGGATAATGCGATGCCACCTCCGTGTATGTTGGTGAGGTCTTGGTGTACTATCTATTATTCGTTGGGTGTTGCGGTGGCAATGTTGGGATGGTGGAGGGGTTGAGCCAGGTCTCAGTAATAGAGACAATGTCGGGGTGAGGGTGGGATGGTGCCCCAGATTTCAGTGGTGTTTTTGCAGAGTGATCGGGCGTTGAGCAGGAGGCAGTGGAGTGGTTCCGTGGTGGTGGCGGTCAGTGAAGTGGGTGTGGTGAGGAGTTTCGTGAGGGTGGGTGGTGCTGAGTTGCAGGCAAAGAGCCAGTGGTGGCAGGTGAAAGGTCCTACCATTGATCGAGGAGATGAGATGCAGCAGTTGTTTCGGCGTTCGGAGTTCTGTGGAGGAGTATCTGTGGGTGTCCTGAAGACCAGGGTTCATGGCGCTAGGTGTCGTCCAGGCACGGACGGGTGCAGATGGGCTTGCCTTTAGCACTCTCGCTGTGCAGCCACCCAGCAGCCGCGCTGCACCCTACAATAATTAGGTCCTGGGAGAGGAGCTGGGAGGCGGCGGAAAAGCAGGGAACGGCGGGAAAAGCGGGCAGGAGGGGGCACAGAGACAAGTAAGAACAGATTATGGCAGAATATCGGGCACAAATAACAGGCACAATAAAAGTAAAAAGGCTCAGAAAGATTATAAAACCAACAAAATATCAATGCAAAGAAAACAACAATAAGGAAGGCTGGACGGAACACAGAGGGGAAAACCAAGGAAGCTGGCAAATGGACCTGCTAAATGGGTTGCGCTGCGGCCTCCATTAAGTAGGTCCTGGGACGGGCACTGGGAAGTGGGAGGCGGTGGAAAAGCGGGGAACGGCGGGAAAAGTGAGCAGCGAGGGGGCACAGAGACAAGTTAGAACAAATTATAGTAGAAAATCAGGCACAAATAGCAGGCACAATAAAAGTAACAAGGCTCAAAAAGATTTCAAAACCAACAAAATATCAAAGCACAGAAAACAACAGTAAGGAAGGCTGGACAGAACACAGAGGGGAATACCAAGTAAGAAGCACTGAGATAAAGCAGCCAGGGGGAGCTGGCAAATGGACCTGCTCAATGGGGTCACACTCCGGCCTCCATTAAGTAGGTCCTGGGAGGGGCACTAGGAGGCAATGGAAAAGCAGCGAACGGTGGGCAAAGCAGGCGACGAGGGGGCACAGGGAGTAGTAATAGCAAATTATAGCAGACTATCAGGCACAAATAGCAGGCACAATAATGGTAAAAAGGCTCAGAAAGACTACAAAACCAACAAAATATCAATGCACAGAAAACAACAGTATGGAAGGCTAAACAGAACACAGAGGGGAATACCAAGGAAGAAGCACTGAGACAAGGCAGTTAGGGGGAGCTGGTACATGGACCTGCACACGGACCTACTTTTGTCTGGAACCAAGATTCAATCAAGCAATATACCTATTTTATGTACAAATATGTCATTGGAAATTATGAGATCTTAAATCAAAATTGTATGTATTATCTATGTAGAAGAAGTACATTTGTATTCCTTTCCAACAGTCACCAGAGTGTCAATGGTTGTTTGTGGTATTTGGTAGTATTTGGCCAACCAATTAAATTTAGCTTAACTTCTTCATTTTATGTGTTATCAAATGTTTTATTAGTTTTCATTTTCATGTGATGCCAAAGATGTATTTAGTAGTACTAGGCTGTTTTTACAGCTCACATAGTGTGAACAATCAATCCTATAATGCTTTATTTCTTTATTGTGTTTATGTATTTGTCTATTGGTTTTTATTATCATATCACCAGAAATTGGTGTTTTGCATGCCTTTGTAGTACATTTGGAACTTCATAGCAGCGGACTAGTTTACTTAGTGAAATCATTTTTTAATTTGGTACTATTGTGCTATATTTGTAGCCCAAAGTAAATGTGAGCCAAGCATTGTCCTCATTTAAAAATGTGGCAATGTAGAGTAGTTTTCTACTGGCTAATAATGTAACTGTGTATATATTTATGTTTGTGGCTGACTCGTTGTATATCAGTGCAGCAGCAAGATGGTTTGTGTTTGGGTTGCTGGTCACTGTTTTGTTGTTTGGACCACAGAGTAAGCGAAGAAAGCATTTTTGGAAGCTAATTTAGGTTTGAAAGGAGCAGAGATTACATGGATAGGGAAAAGAGGTTTGAGATGGCATCAGTTACTCCCTCTATTTTCCTCTGTTAGTGCATGTGAACATCCACACTTTATGATTTTCCATTGCGGTGGACATGATATTGGCCATTTAACAGGAGTTTGACTAGAAACGGAAAGGAAAGAGGCATTTTCAAAGTTAATGTTTCTGTTTCTCAGCACACATCTTGTCTTTTCTAACATTTGTCAAAGACAAAAGTGGAAGTGGTCTTCTTTAAATGCTGCTAAGTTACAAAAAACTTGTAGGCATGTTAACAAGACAGTGTCAGCATTCCTTCAATATTGTGGAATGTTCTCTACTTTTCATTCAAATATCAAATACTCAAAGGCAGCACTATATGGTCCAGATGGTGTCCATTTTATCACCTATGGAAACCATATATTCCTTTTCAGTCTGGAATTTTGGCTTATTTAACATATTTAACTATATCTAGTTTTGCAAACAACCAAAGGGTCTTTTAAAAGCCACCTTATATTATGTATAATTAAATTTTTTATTCTGAATTTTTTTAAAATTAATTTTAAAGGTACTGTGGTACTTCCTAGATACTACTGTGGTAGTACTGCGGTACTCAATGAAATTGTTTTTTAAAGGGTGAAACCTACAAAAGTCATATATTCTACCACTAAACCCTTTGCTACACTGGCTTATTTATTGCTGTATTGTACAGCATAAGTGATTTGCTGTATTTCCTATGTAAACACAGAACTCAGTCAAACAATACTATAATCAAGATGGCTGCCTTTTCATTCTGGAAAGGCTTTCATTAACCAATCGTATTCAGTTTGATCACCGCCATGTATCGTGGGAGTATTTCGGTATACTGTGACAACAGATATCACTAAGTGTTTCTGCCTTATAACTTCGCTACTACAGAACCAAATCGCTTGAAACACCCAAAAGAATCATCTACACACCCTAATGTATGTTCTTGAGAAACTTAAATAAAATCCATTCAGCGTTTTCTGCACTACGCATGAGTATAAAGTCTGTAGAAAATGAATTGGTGCTCGAACCCCTTTTTCTTTGTATCCCCTGGACCAATAAATTCAAAACCTTTTATATCCTGCCAATGCAAAAAATAGGACTGCCCGCAAAAGTTTTGTGAAGAGGCGTCAAACAAGAGCAAATTTATTAACTGTCAAAAATCAGAGGAATAACTATCTCTGGGAATCCGAACTATAACTAGAGTGGCTACCACCAATCTGTAATATAAATATGTCACTAGTTAGTTATAGCTAGGTCAGCTGTTCCATAGGAAAATCATTTTTTGGTTTGCTAATAACTTTGGAACCGTTTGATGTATCTCCACGACAAATTCTAAAAAGGTGTTCCTTTTTGATTAGTTTGTGCATGGAAAGTTTCAGGGTGATCCATCAAGCGAGGGCCGAGAAAAAAAGGGGGTCCCAAAACGCAAAATCCTCATGCATTTTCCACCGATTTCTTTAGACAAGGCTATAGCAAAAAACTGATGAACGTAATTACACTAAATGTGGCAGGAAGCTAGATAGATCTTGGTCTGCAGATTGTGCGTTTTGTGATTAGGTATAATTCAGTGTAGTAGATTTTAAGAAATTAAGGTTGAAAAATAATTGTATATCTGGACAGTTGGGTCTGCAAGAGTTTCTAGAGACTCTTGCGAGAGTGACAATTTAAAAATAGAACATTCTGATTGGCCAAGGGGGCTTTATTTTGCTTGGGCTATCTCACTCCCGTGGGAGTCAGACTCCTGCGGGAGCAAGTGCTCTGATTGACTGCCAGGAACATGACAAAAATGTTGCTGGCAGCCATACTAGGACTTGGGGACTAAGTCCCCTTTTTGAAAGTAAAAAAAAATAATAATATTAGGGGGCAGGGTAGAAATTCCTGTGGGATCGGAAAAAAAACAAAATGGCGGCCGAGCCACATTCAATATGTTTATGACCCAGGAAGCCCATCCCCGAGGCTGTATTCATAAAGGGGAGGGAGGCTGCGTGGCCTCCCTCCCCAAGCCTCTAGAGGCCCCAGGGAGCCTACCCCATGGTCGAAATTTCTTTTTATGGGGAGGGGGGCCGCGCGGCCCCCCTAACTGCGCCTCAAAAGGCTTTGTGGATCCCACCCCTGGGGCTGAAATTTAACCAAATGGGGAGGGTGGCTGCACAGACCCCCTACCTGAGCCATTAAAGGCCCTGGGGAGCCCACCCTGTGCTGATTACTTTAAGGTAGGGGAGCCACATGGCCCCCTCCCTGAGCCATTAATGGCCCGAGGACCCCATGCTCCAGGGTCAGCTCAGTAGCTTTGTCCTGGGGAGCCCACCCCCAGGACATAGCAGTTTCCGTGCCCACACCGGCATGGGCAGGGAAACCTGTGCTTGCTCTCACTTGGCGGAAGCCTTTTTGAATTTCCCAACAAGCGGGCACAAACACCACGAACGCTCCCAGCGGGCGGGAGTTTTAAACGAATGGTAATTAAATATTACTTTATGTTAAAAAAATACCTAGAAATGAACTGAAAAAACCAAGGTTACAGTAATGTTATAGGTAGGTGTGATAAAAAAAATATTTTTTTAATTAAAAGAATCTTAGAAATTCACTGAAAAAAACATTTGACAGGTATGAGAGCAGATGTGTTGCAACCTAGCACAGCCACGTTAAACAAATCTGTTAGTACTGCACACAGAAACCATGACAAAGCAGCATGGGGACAGACACCATCATGCTCCTGCACTGACTGAATGCTCCGTGAGGTGCACAAATATTGAGAAGTAAAAGCACAAAGAGATGTCGTTACACATTCCAGAGTACACGCTGAAAGCTCAATGGGGAGCGCAACGTAATATGGCTCTCGATGTCACGGCACCACACACCGTTAAAAGGTCAGTCAGTCTTTCAACAAATAAATACATATAGATTTGGTAAAGTCTCACCCACTCAGGCAATTGGGGTATGGGGGTGCCAGTAAAGAAAAGTAGGCCACTTGAACCAGACATGAAGGAAGGTAGAAAGGTGCAAAACACTGAGTAATGTGCACAGTAGGTGCTGTCCTTTAGGTTGGTTCCAGTCATTCCCAAAATAACATTGCATTATGAAGAAGACAAATCCAGAAAGAAAAAAGATTAAATAAGCAGTAATGATGAGTAAATATAAGAATAGCACACAACGTCCGTTTGGCAACTGCTCCAAGGTCCACCAGGTGACAGACTTGGAGCTTGGAACACCTACCAAGATATGCACATAAACATTCCTATTCTTAAATGGACTCTAGGGAATATGGGAATAAACCAAGATGAAGCATATATATATATATTCATGTGTGTGCTTGAATGCACTCCTTCGCCATATAACCCTTTGCTTTTTATCGCATTTACTAGTACACACACAAATAACACTATCAATTCAAAATGACTTTCACATACAATGTTGTGTAGTTCCTACAAATCTATATAGGATCTGCGCGTTTAGACAATATAAACTAAGGTATTGGTGTCCAGACTGATTCCAGACACCCCCAAAGGACATGTTAGCATGTAGACCAGCTAGCTCACACTGCCACTATAAGCCCCACAACCTTACCAAGGAGCGAATAGTTTCTGGCAACTATCGAACATGACACCACTGACCCCTCAGGGATCGTGGAAGCAGTACAGTACTTTTCGCTCAGTCACTCATGCTCACTTGGTCTCAGAGATATACACAGAATTAACGGTGGGGACGTTTTCAATAAGCATTTATTGAACCAGCGTCATTCTAGTATAAAATACGTGTGCTGCAACAACCATTAGACAGAAACAGATATATAAGATTACAAGCACCAGCAGAGTAAATAAAAGGTAGAATTCTGCCATGGTGCTAAAACAGTGAATATATGCAGGCATATAGATACATGGCAGTAATCATGCATACTCCTAATATGCGCACCCTAGCTAAGTGAACCTGAATGTACCAAGCATGTATGTAAGTGTGAAGCCAAGAATCCCCCTAGGTAGAGTCAACCCCATCATCTGGTGGGAGAGAATTAAGGACCCCGTCTTGGTCTCGAGTTGGACACCCCGCAAGGGATGTCAGACCACTGCGTGCTGGAGTGTCTGCGTGCAGGGACTTCAGTGTCTCATGTAGGCATGGAAGCTTTTCCTCTGGTTTGCCCAGCAAAGATGCGTTGCTTATATACCCGAAAGGTGCCCTCAGGGGTTCCTCCTAGATGCGTAATGGTACTGTGGGCCTGTCGTCCAAGGATGACAATAGCGTTGACGTTTGTACAGAGTTATTATACAGAAGATGGTAATTCTGCTGTGTGATACTAAGAATCCTCATGCATAATAAATTAGGCTAGTTTTCTAAGAAAACCACACAACATTTACTTAGCACATAACTAGGTAAAAGGTCAGCGCCAGAGCTGTTATGTAGAGTAAGGTAGGACAAATATAGGTAAAAGGTCATGTAGCTACCTAGGCCTATATTGGGGTACATTGGGGCTCATAACAAAAAAATAGCCAGATCTTGTGGCTTTGTCAAATAAAACTATCACGATCTATGGTTCACTTGTCATAGTGAATAGGAACATTTTGGGAAGGTGACTTCCTTTGTGCTGCCCACATTTAGGGGGAAAGGGGCCTGGTGGGAAGGACAACAAGTAGGGCAGGTGTTTGGCTATTATAATGAAGCGTGTTCGTATTGTGATGGGGAACCTTATAATTTAAGTTTTCGGACAATGAAGGGAGCATTGGAGTAACAAACAGTCCTGGTAAATAAACCAAGAATTATCTGTTGTTTGATTTGTTTGTAACTGTATTTTATGCAAATGTTAAGGAATGTGTCCATCTGAGTTTTATTTGCTAGTATAAGCAAACTATTGTGAAGAAATCAATTTGTTTTCAAAATTGCACTAACAGCAGGGCCCTGGAACACACTTTTAGATATTAGATATTCTCTCCCTCGTGCTTGTGTTGCCGTTGAGCATAATGAAGCAAAATATAAGATGAAATGAATGGTATCCATTATTACTTACTATAACACCAAATTGACATAGCCTGTTTGTTGGACATACCTAATGTTTGTATAAATAATATTTATGTGAACAATGAATACATAAATGTTGGGCTAATACTTAAAAAATATAATAAAAAACCGTTACCATGCCTTATCTCACCTGTATAAAGTGCTATTGTTCCCACACAGATGTAATCAGGCTCTGAGTTAATCTCCAGCTCCAAGCCTCGGAAATGTAGAATCTGAGATTCAAATTCAGACAGCAAAGGGTTTCCAAGAATGAATCTCTCAATGACATCATCCCTGTCTTTCTGCCAGATGTGGTGGTAACACTTGAACTTCTCCAATGCAGTAAGCACATCCTATACAACATTGAAAGAAGATCAGGTTTATTGTTCACATAAGGGAACCAAGTGGTACAAACAAGACGGAACTGAGGAAATGCTCAAGAGGAGTGATGGGAAAGATGCCTACTAAAATAAGCAGATAGCGCTGTAAACACTAGCTCAGGTTTGCAAGTAGTAAATTGCTATTTGCTTTTCATTTGTTTCCAGCAGTAGAGTTACAACAATTGAAGAGGAATTTGTTATGTAATAGAGCTACTAGTCAGTCATCGACCATGCAGAATTGCTTAATTATCACTGTGCTAAATAGCAATAATTACATTTGTGAAATAGATTTACAGAGAGAGGCAGCCACTGGACCAAGCACTAACAAAGCCCAATGCCTTGCTCATACTCTAGAGTGCCTGGATGCTTCCATCATCCATCAATGTAATCACCCATCCATCGGATCATGCAGTTAATCACTCATCATTCATGCATCTAATCATCCATCCATTGACTCAATTCAATGCAATAAATCTTTATTCGGTTGGATATACGACCATAAAAGCTCATAAGAAAAAACTATTCATATACTGCAATGTATAATAAAAGGACATAAAAAGTACAATTAAATATCAGAGAAAAACAAATCATGCAACCTCACATCGCCAATTTAAATTCATTATGTATACCTTTTTCTCAAACTGAAGGCCTGAATAATAAAATTTAGAACAGCAAAACAAATCAATGGGGATTCATTGTGCAAATAATCCTGACTGGCAGCGGCGAACAAGGACTAGGCTATCTTTCATCGTAGACATTATATCCCACCAGGCTAAAAAGGAAATTACCCTGATGTCTCTGCTCCCAATTCTCTGGGATCTCAGTGCTGCGAACCCAGATGATATGTGGATAATTACGGGCAACTTCAACTCCAATTGAATGCAAGATGAACAAAATAATAGTCTAATATGTTCACAAGATGAGATCTGGGATATCCAACCAATTAAAGCTCAATACCAAAGGGTGGACAAGCAAGGCAAAGAGCTCGCAGCACAAATAAATCAACTAGGCAGCGTGATCCTAGATATCCCTGCAGCTTACACGCATCCTACCTCTTTCAGGATAGCTACCCTAGACTACAAGTGGGTGTCTTTGGCTCATTTCCAATGAATAAGTAAATTTGAAGTTATTACAACTTTAGCTAGCTCCCATGCCATCCCCAGCTGTGAAGCTCAAATATGGCGCCCCTGCCACCCCAAAGTCGTTCTCATCGGAAAGCAAAACGAACTGGAACCCATCAATAGGATGAGGTGAGACATGGACAATCAAGAAGAGTATGGCATGTGGTTGGACTTCTTTTTGGAGGCGATTCCGACGGTAGGCAATGAGCCTCCCAATTCAAATCTTTGGGGACGTTTGGCCACATTTCTAAAAGAGTCAGACATCATTAATACAATAAAGGGCAGCAAAATCCAACTTTGCGCTTAATACAACAATCAAATAAAATCCTTAAAACCTCCAGAAACAACAAGGGGGAGAACAACTGGATACAATTGCAAATTATCACGTTAAGGAAAAAATATAGAAAGGCGCTCTACATCCGAAGAAAAGAAGAGGAAGACAGATCATGGGACGAATCATTTATGATAATAAAATCAAAAGACCTGAGGAAACTTTGTATCAATAAAGAACAAGTTACTAACTTGTGTAACGATATATCTGTAAGAGACAGTAGTTAGTGACAGATTCCTTACCTTAGAATATCCCCAGGCGTAGGGCTGGATCCGGAAAGTTTTTGCGTAGCAGTACCCTTGCGCGTCGGTAGGCGGCGTCGTGCGGCTCCGCGTCCGTCGTCGGCGTCGTGATCGCCGGGATGACGTCGCGGGCAGTACTTAGACGCCGCCCCTGCGCGCTGACGTCAGTTCTGTACACGACTTTCCGCGCCCGGAACGCAGAGCCATGCAAGAAGCTGACATAGGTGTCTGAAAAATACTAGGGCCCTGAAAGGGATGTCCTTAACCCTAGAAATCAGTTCGCAGAACGGGGAGGATGGGCGGGGCGGTAAGGAATCTGTCACTAACTACTGTCTCTTACAGATATATCGTTACACAAGTTAGTAACTTGTGCATCTGAAAGAGACACGTTAGTGACAGATTCCTTACCTTAGAATAGATACCCCAGCAATACCAACCCCGGTGGTGGGTCTGCGAACAAAGATCAGACAAGGAAGTCCCGGAGGACAGAACGGCCAAAGAAGCCGTCCCTCCGGACCTGACTGTCAAGGCAGTAATGCTTGGTAAACGTGTGCAGCGAGGCCCACGTAGCTGCCTGACAGATATCCTGCAGCGGAACACCGCGGCCTAAGGCCATGGTAGCAGCCGTTGCCCTGGTGGAATGGGCACGCAGCCCAACAGGAGGCTCCTTCTTAGCCAAAGAATAGCAGGCTTTGATACACAAGGTTACCCAGCGGGAAATGGTTCTCTTGTGCACCGCCCGACCTTTTTTGGCGCCCACGTAGCCAACAAAGAGCTGGTCATCCACCCGGAAGTGTTGTGTGCGGTTAATATAGAAGGAAAGCGCACGTTTTGGGTCCAGACGGTGGAGCCTCTCTTCCTCTCTGGAAGGATGCGGAGGCGGAAAGAAGGTGGGCAAAGTGATGGTCTGCCCAATGTGGAAGGCAGTAACCACCTTTGGCAAGAAGGACGGACGCGTCCGAAGAACAACCTTGTCTGGATGGACAGACAGAAAGGGAGGTTTGCATGATAGAGCCTGGAGCTCACTCACCCGCCGAGCGGAGGTGATGGCGACCAGAAAGGCTGTCTTCAGAGTCAGAAGACGAAGAGGACAGTTATGTAGAGGCTCAAAGGGAGCGCACATGAGAAAAGTAAGAACCAAGTTCAAGTCCCACTGAGGCATTACAAACGGAACAGGAGGGAAGAGGTGTGTAATGCCTTTTAGGAACCTGTTAACAACAGGGGACTTGAAAAGGAGGGCTGATCAGGAAGCCTGAGGAAGGCCGAGATAGCACAAAGATAGCCCTTGATGGTACCCAGGGCAGAACCCTGTTGGGCCAGAGAAAGAAGGAACAGAAGAACCTCAGAAAGAGGGGCAGAGAGGGGATTCACAGCCTTTGCTGTGCACCATGCCACAAACTTGTTCCACCTGCAGGCATATACCACCTTAGTGGAGGGACGCCTGGCTGCCAGAATCACATCACAAACTTCAGGAGGCAAGTCGAAAGGAATCAACTGCCGCCGCTCAATCTCCACGCAAGCAGGTGGAGACTGGACAGGTTCGGGTGGAGGACCGTCCCCTGCTGCTGCGACAGAAGATCCTCCCGAAGAGGCAGACGGATCGGGGATCGACGCTCATACTGAGTAGCTCGGGATACCAAACTCTTCGAGCCCAGTCCGGAGCCACAAGGATGACTTGGGCCCGGTCGCGCCGAATCTTCTTCAACACTCTGGGTAGAAGTGGTATAGGCGGAAAGGCGTACAACAGACCGCAACTCCACTCGCGACGAAAAGCGTCTCCGAGCGAGTGCCGCCTTGGAAATTCCAACGCGCAGAACTGCTGACATTGCGCGTTCTCTTCGGTGGCGAACAGATCTAACCAAGGCTCTCCCCACTGCTGAAAGAGACCTTGCGCCACCTCCGAGTGAAGACGCCATTCGTGATCCATCATGCACCTGCGGCTGAGTTCGTCCGCCCTGGCGTTCAGGGAACCTGCCAGGTGTTGAACCATCAGGAATATGCCCTGATGTTCCAGCCATGTCCAAAGGCGCAGAGCCTCCTGACATAGGGTCCACGACCCCACCCCGCCCTGTTTGTTGCAATACCACATGGCGGTGGTGTTGTCTGTGAACACCTGCACTACCGTCCCTTTGACAGAGGGAAGGAATGCCTTGAGTACAAGTCGGATCGCCCGGAGCTCCAGAAGGTTGATATGGAGCCGGGACTCCGCCGGAGACCAGAGGCCTCTGATCTCCGCCTCTCCCATGTGACCGCCCCATCCCAGAAGGGACGCGTCCGTCACAACTGTGTGCTCTGGCTGGGGAAGGGAGAGGAATCTGCCCATGACCCATTGCCGGTTCGAGAGCCACCACTGCAACTGTTTTGCAGTCCCCTCCGAGATCTGGACGTGATCGGACAGGTTGCCCTGGTGCTGCGCCCACTGGAACTTCAGGTCCCACTGCAGAGCCCGCATATGCCATCTGGCATGATCGACCAGCAGGATGCAGGAGGCCATGAGGCCCAGCAGCCTCAGGGTCATCCGTACCGAAACCCAGGATAAAGGCTGAAAGATCGGAATCATAGCCTGAATATCCCGGACTCGCCGTTCGGGAGGATAGGCCCGAAACTGCGTCGTGTCCAGAACTGCTCCGATGAAAAGGAGCTGTGGAGAAGGAATCAGATGCGACTTCGGCACATTGATGGAGAACCCCAGCGAGTGCAGGAGTTCGGCCGTAGTCTGGAGGTGGGAGACGACTGCCTGGGACGAGCCCGCCTTCAGCAGCCAGTCGTCGAGGTAGGGGAAGACTGGAACCCCTGCCCGGCGCAGATGAGCTGCGACCACCGCCATCACTTTCGTGAACACCCGAGGGGCACTTGTAAGGCCAAAGGGGAGCACGGTGAACTGAAAATGCTCGAGGCCTACCGTGAACCGCAGGTAACGCCGGTGGGCCGGCAGGACGGGGATGTGAAAATAAGCGTCCTGCAAGTCCAACGCTACCAACCAGTCTCCAGGGTCGAGGGCAGTCAAGACCTGAGCTAGGGTGAGCATCTTGAACTTCTCCTTCCGGAGGAAGCGATTGACGTTCCGGAGGTCCAAGATAGGACGCATGTCCTCCTTGTCCTTTTGGGCACCAGAAAGTAGTGGGAGTAGCAACCACGTCCTACTTCTGGGGTCGGAACATGCTCGATGGCCCTCTTGGCCAAGAGGGCCGTGACTTCCTTCTGCAGAAGCACCAAGTGATCCCCTGACATGCGGTGGAATTGAGGTGGCATGGCTGGGGGGTGGTCTCGAAGGGGAGGGAGTAGCCCCTTCGGACAATGTCCAAGACCCACCTGTCCGAGGTGATGGGACGCCAGTGGTGAAGGTGATGGCGGACCCTGCCCCCTACTGGCGTGCTGTGCACCTGAAAGGAAGGACTAGGAGGGCTTGGAGGCCGCGGACGGGGCGGAGTTGGTGGCCTGACCCGCACGCTGGTTGCCCGAACCGCCACGGCGGTAGCCACGTCCTCGGCCACGTGAAGACGCTTGCTGCGCGGGCCGGTGGCTGGGCAGCGGACGTGACTGGGCGCCCCTTCCGTGGCCACGAAAGGGGCGAAAAGCAGAGGTTAGCGGAGGGCGCACAACAGAAAGGCCCAGGGACTTGGCAGTAGCCCGTGAGTCCTCAAAACGCTCCAAGGCATGGTCTGCTTTGGAACCAAAAAGACCGACTCCATCAAGGGCATGTCCATGAGTGTATTCTGGACATCACCCGAGAAACCAGTTGTTCTCAGCCAGGTGTGGCGACGCAGCGCCACCGTCGTTGCAAGCGATCTGCCCAGCGAGTCGGCGGTATCAAGGCCACAACGTATGGTGAACTTTGCCCCATCCCTACCTTCCGCAATGGTGCGGGTAAGCAGTGTCTGGACCTCCTCAGAACACTGGGGCAAAACAGCCACCACCGAATACCACAGGGAGTGGGTATATCGGCCCAAAAGGCAAGCGGTGTTGACGGACCGCAAGCCAGCACTGGAGGAAGAAAAAGCCTTCTTCCCAAACTGGTCCAGGCGTTTGGATTCCCTATCCGGAGGGGCGGTAGGGAAGGCGGTTTGGGAGGCAGAGGCTTGGACAACCAAGCTCTCGGGGTGGGATGTTGAGAGAGAAACAAGGGGTCGCCCGGAGCAGGGCGATGGCGTCGGGCCACGTTCCTATCCACAGGAGCCCCTGTGGTGGGCTTGGACCAGGTGCCCAAAAGAACGTCAGACAGTGCATCATTAAACGGCAGCACAGTCTCCGAGGAGGAAGCTGCCGGCTGAAGCACTTACGTCAGGAGATTAGTCCTGACAGCCACAGTAGGCAATTGGAGGTGCAAGGCTCCAGCTGCTCTACGCAACACCGTTGCGAAATTTGCTCCCTCCTCCGTAGCCACGGGAGGAGACAGCATGCCAGTGTCAGGGGAAGTGTCTAGACCACTGGCATCCCCAAGTTCCTCTGCCCAGTCCTGATCATACTCACACTGCTGTGTGAGAGGGTCTTCCGACCCCTCCCAGCTCTCCTGGTCCTCCTCTGGTTCAAAATATGGAGGAGGAGGGACATCTGGGACCCAAGGTCTCATCGGCGCCGGAGCCGGCGTCGAGCGACGTCGGTCCGGCTCCATGTCCGGAACCGGAGAGAACCGGGGAACGACGCCGCCCGGAGCCCCGGGCGGCGTCAGGAACGGCACCGGGGACATCGGCGCAGGCGTGGTTAGGTCAACCGGCGTCGATCGGGGTTGCGGTACCACCGGAGCCGGGATCGAGGCCGGGGCCGGAGCCGAGGCCGGGATCAAGGCTGGCGGGACAGGCGACGCCGGAGCAACCCCATCAGGGCCCGCGGGGCCCGAAGGCGCACCGGAGGGACCTTGAGGCCCGAAGAGGCGGGCCATGGCTGACAGGAATTCCTGTATCTCGGCCGGAGTCGCTCCCGAACCCGGGAAGGACGGGTAATGCGGGGGCGGCACCACAGGCACATCCGGAGCCGCGGGGACGGTGCCGACAGGGGCCTCAGCCGAGTCGCGAGACCGGCGAGGCGAAGTCTTAGAGCGATGGTGCTTCTTAGACTTCTTGTGCTTCGACTTACCCGAGGAGTGCGAAGACTTGGACTCCGACGACCGGCGGGGGCTCTGCGACCGGCCCCTCGACCTCTCACGGGACCGGGGCTTGGTGCGGCGCGGAGCCGACTGCCGGACCTCGAGGAGCTTTTGAGACCGCTCTCGCAAAGCCTTCGGGTGTAAGGCCCGGCAGGCAGGGCACGACTTCGTGTTGTGGTCTCGGCCGAGACAGTAGAGACACTCTAAGTGCGGGTCTGTGATAGACATCATTCGACCACAGACGTCGCATGGCTTGAAGCCGGGCATCCCTACCGACACCTAGGAGTCGAGAAGACTCGAAAAGAAACAGTGAAAAAATCACCAAAAAGTTTGTCAAAAATTGACTAGGGCATTGCTCTTCCCGGATCTGCGCTTACTGGCGCGGAAAAAGAAGAACTGATGTCAGCGCGCAGGGGCGGCGTCTAAGTACTGCCCGCGACGTCATCCCGGCGATCACGACGCCGACGACGGACGCGGAGCCGCACGACGCCGCCTACCGATGCGCAAGGGTACTGCTACGCAAAACTTTCTGGATCCAGCCTGACGCCTGGGGATATTCTAAGGTAAGGAATCTGTCACTAACGTGTCTCTTTCAGATAACCTAAATTCAATGACTCGGGTGACAGGTGACAACATTGCACCAACTGACTGGGGATCATATGTCATAAGCCTATACAGGGAACAGTGGAAGGACAAAAACGAATTCTAAAAGGAAAGCAAGGCTCATGGCATGATCACCTACCGTCCCTCAGGACCAACCAGCCCCCCCGACCAGTGACCTGACGACAATAAATTCGGCTCAAGTTACCACAGCAATCGATGCAATGCGCCCAAGTGGCGCCCTAGTGGCATCCCGGCTGCATTATATAAATGGGCCCCCGCCAGATGTGCCTCGGTCATGGCACCCCTTTCCAGCAACATTTGCTGGGGTCAACCATCCCCATGTCATGGAGAGGCTCACTAATGGTACCAATAAATAAAAAGGGCTCCTGGTCACTTCCGAGGACATCAGGTTAATTGTACTCCTGGAAGCAGAAGGCAAGTGCTTTGCTGGCATTTTAAACTCGTAGCTCCAAGCCTGGGCAAATGGCATTGATTTAATCATGATGAACCAAACAGGCTTTCTAAGGGGATGCTACATCGAAGACAATCTCATCTGTCTGTTCCACTTAAGCGAAACAACTATGGCAGCGAAGGGCACGGCCCAGTACGGCGGTTTTATAGACTTTCAAACTGCATTTGATAGCGAAACCAGAACAATGGCTCTGGTCAAAACTGAACGCCCGGGGAATTTCCCCCCCCCCCTACTAAAAGCTATGATTTCTTTTTATACAGACATGTGGGCCAAAATAAAAGTCAGCACAGGATGAGCCACCACCATTAAAATCATGACAGATAAAGGATTAAAACAAGGATGTACATTGGCACCACTCCTGTTCAATTTGTATCTGGCTGACCTGCCAACCCACCTACAGATGACAAGGCCCTTTCCACCAAAAATGGCAGGCTCCAGAATACAACTGCTACAATATGCAGACGATACAGTGGTCCTCGACCAGACACCTATTGGGTTACAATGCCTCTTTAGCACACGAGCAGCTTACTGCCAAACAATAACCTGAAGATAAACACTACAAAAACAAAAGTCATGATAATTTCATCAAAAATTTAAAAAGATGCCTGGTCTATTAAGGGAAGTCCTGTGGAAGTTGTTGAAGCATATAAATATCTGGGAGTGTGGCTAGACCACAGGGGCCGCATTTCAGCACCTATCCATGCAGCAGCCAACTCACTGGAAGTCACTAGTGAACCCATGTGAGAATCTGGCCTGGAATATGATGTCCACTTATGTAAGTGGGTACCTTGCACCAGTCCAGAGAACCCTTATGGTGATTTAAGAGGTCTTAGACAACCTTAGAAAGCTCTCAGAGTGGAGAGCAGGCTTAGTCCAGAAGGAGTGTAAAGCAGCTTGTTTTACCAGAATGCAATCTTATAGTATAGATTAAATGGAAAAAAAACACACCAAGTATTTATAAAATATGTATTTATTATATAATACTCTCTAGTACATTCAACTATATCCTACACGGAGATAAACACAATGCACACAATACTTTAGTAAAGCAACACAGTAAATAGCACATAATACACAGTGGAACCCGGGTGTGGGGGACAAACCATATACTAAGAAAGTGGTATAAGAAACCCGACTCGAGTCAGGACGATGTCAAGAGGACGTAGAAGTGCTGGGGACCCACAGAACCACCCATGGTAAGTAGATAGGGACCCCACGGAGAGCGTGTGCAGTGTGGGAACATAACTGTGTGCTCCGTACAAGTCTACGTGTAAGTCCTGGTTGGATTTTTAAAGATTAAGGAAACTGGGTGCATAGGTGTGAAGTGGTATTGGAAACCACCATTGAATCCAATGGAGGACTTCAGGAAAGTGCTGCTGTTGCAGAAGGAGAAAATGTCTGGTGGAATCAGAGGATGGATTCTAGATGAGAGGTACCTGCAAGCAGAGGGGACAGAGTCTATGTCACTCAGGAGTGACCAGGAGACTTGGAAGAGGAATGCCCTCCGATGTCGGGTGTTGCAGGATGACCTTGACTCCGCAGCTGTGAGGACCAGGCGACGCTGAGGAGGACCAGGAGCCGTGCATGAGCTGTCCCACGAAGGATGTCGGGTGCTGAGGGGTCGGTGTCCGGTGGGAGCACCAAAGAACCTTGGCAAACGCAACCAATGCAGGAAGTGAAGAATGAAATGAAATGAAATGAATTTGTACTTATAAAGCGCACTGCTACCCTGAGGCATCCTGGCGCTGAACGCATACCGCTGTAGAACCCTTCCTGGCTTTTCCCTGTGAAATGTCCACTCCTGGGCACCCCCAAGGTGAAGCCAGGCATCCCAGCACTGGTGGGGCCGTTGTGGAGATTAAGCAAGCTATTGCCCAGAGTTGCAGAGTGGGACCCATGATTAGAATAGGCACCGAGGCGAGAATTATCAGGTCCGAGGAAGTTGAGCCCAAGACCCGCTGAGGCGGGAATTGAACCCTGGTCCGGGCCAGATCTCTGCATCAGGGTCTGCCGCTCTAACCATTGAGCCACACTTCTCCACTACGGGACCAGCAAGGTCTAGGGGAGTCAGGGCACGCCCCGAGCAATCAGGGGAGCCTAAAAGAAACAAGTGTGACCCTCAAATGGACCCACAGGCCGGAGGCACTGGAGTCGCGAGAGGACCTCAAGCTGCTCACAAAAAGATGCAGCCACGATGCACACGATTTGGTGTGGCTGAAGATTCTGGTCACTGAAGGTGCTCGAGGTTTGGTCTACTTGGAGTCCGAAGATATTCTTGGAAGGAAGCAAACAAGCCTTTGCAACTGCAAGTTGATGCAGTGCACAGGGGTTTGGTTATTGCAACCCCCACGAGGGATACTGGCCTCAAACTTGGTGAGAGGGCAGAGCAGGCCTCGAGAGGTGTGGAAAATCACCACCTGTGTTGCAGACCCTACGGAGCTCAGGATCAGCAGACCAGTCAACTTAGTTGGGGTGCCTGCGAATGCAGAGGAGTGACTCCTTCACTCAAAGGGAGATTCCTTCAAATGTCTTTGATGCTTCGTAGGCCTTGGAAGGTTCCTGTATGATGCACAGGCACAGACGATGCAGCAGACTGGAAGGGAGACGAACTCAGGCCCAAACAAAGTCCAGCGAAGTCCAGACAGTAGACGAAGAAGTGGTGTCTGATGTGAATCTTGTCAAACGACGAATCGAGGGACCTACACCCAGGTAAGCCCTTAAGTACCCTAGGGAAAGGGTTGGGACGATTCAGGGGACCGTCCCAGGGGAGGGTCTGGACAGGGGGAAGGTTACTCCCATGTCCTTTGCCTAGTTTTGCGCCAGAGCGGGAGCCGACGGCTCCCAGGACTGGTTTGAACTGGACTATGCACGGGGACACCAAATGTGCCCCTCATGAAGACTGAGTGGCGCTGGCAAGCACACCAACCCTACCCCAATACACTAAATCCTGTCTGGGAGGTGGTCACACCTCCCTGTGACAGGATGCCTATTGTTCTGCCTTCCCCTGCTCGAGCATGGCTCAGCAGCAGGAGGGCAGAATCGTGTCTCTGGTCGGCAGCAACCATTTTGTGCTGTCCGGGTCAAGAAGGCTGGTACCGGGAACACTGAGAGCCTAACGGAGGGCTCTTCCAGTGCTTGGAATCATACCTCCCACACCATTTATGGTGTGGGGGTATGATTCCAACATGTTTGATACCAAACATGATAGGGTTCGTTACAGCCAGTTTCGAGATGGTCATCGCGTAATTACGCGGTGCCCCTCTATATAGTATATGGTTGCTTCACTGACAACCCAGTAGAATGGACTCCGTAGCTGTAGGGGTGTCCTGCTCTTGCAGGGGCACCCCCTCACTTAGAACCAAGCACCCTGCCTTCAGGATTGCAAAGGCCTGCTAGAGGGGTGACTTATAGGTTTTAAGAGCAGTGACTCTAGATATAGAAAACCTATATCTTTAGTAAGTGGTGCAAGCACCAACTTACACAGGCTGCAATGGCAGGCCTGTAGTTCCATTTTGAATGGTCTCCCATGGGTGGCATAATACATGCTTCAGCCCATGGGGGACCTCTGGGGTACCTATGCCCTGGGTACATGGGTACCATATACTAGAGACTTATAAGGGTACCCCAGTATCCAATCTGGGGTGCATCTAAGTACTGAACATAACCATTTAGGGAGAAAGCAGATAGACTGGGGTCCTGATTAGCAGGATCCCAGTCAGACTAGTCAAATACAGCTTAGCACCAGGCAAAAAGTGGGGGTAACCATAGAAGCAGATCCTACTTTCCTGCAACCCAGATCTAAGACCGCTGCTAAGGGTGATAGGCAGTAAATTATTCCAACAGTAACACATGGCACAATCACCTTCAGAGAAAGAATGGCAAACTGGCTCAATAAGGCCCAATTAATGTGCTTTCGTAGAGTTTTTTCCCTCCTGAATTGCACAGCACATGCTCAAATAAGAGAGAAGTTTTGCTTGATCTCACAGCACTGGGCACGTAAAGCCAAATTTCTAATATATTGCATGAAAGCGAAACAAGCTAAAGAAAGCATGCTAAAAAGGATAATCTGGGAAAAGATAAAGAATCCCTGGATCAATTGGCATAAGTATTTTAGCTCCGCACTGCATTCATTAGAGGCATGAGAGATTTGGTCTAGCGGCTTTCCAATACCAACAGCCTCCAGACTAATAACTAAGCTAGCAAAAGTCATCCCCAGGGATCAGGACATTCAGACAATCAAGAACCTGGCCCATGGCTGCTGTGCGTTCGCCTTATTTGATCCAGGAGTGCTGCCGATTTACCTCTCCCTGCCTCCTAATCTAGCACTAAAACAGGAGCTACTGAGACTGCAACTGGGTTTAATTCCGTTTAAATCATACTGGAATTGCCGCAAAATCCAGGAAAAGCAGGATAGATGCTGCAGATTTTGCGCAAATCAGGAAGAATCACTAACTCATATCCTCTGTATATGGGAAAGGCTGCTCCATGTCAGGATTTTTTGGCTGCATCCAGTATGGCCTGCTTTAATGTCAGAACCTGTTGTACAGCGGTCGAATCATGCCTTAAAGGTGAGTCCTCACATCTGGTGGCTCGATTACTGAAGTTCATGAGAGCAGTTCTAGCCCTGCCAGCAGGGGTAACTGACAGCACACCTTAATAGACTGTCCAACTTTTTTGAGGAGCCCAGTGATTTTCTTCTGGTTTAACTCCAGCGTCAATGAAAGCCTAACCGTGATAAAAAAAGTCCCCCCCATGTTCTTTGTGTTGGCTCTCAACAAGAGTTTCTGACCCCATCGAAATCCCACGAGGGGACACCTCTGGAAGACTTTTGTTTTAGTTTAAGGACTAGCTCCTGAATTACATTTTAGCAATTGTATTTTAACTGGGGCCTAATCAAGCCACATTATCGGTGGCCTCAGGGTATGCGCACAACCCATCAAGAGGCAACAATTACACTTTAGTCGCATTTTTGCACTTTAATGCTTTAGATTAATGTATTCTTGATAGGTATATTGATCGATTTTAATTATACTTCTAGGAATTTGAATAATTTCAACCCCCCAGCTCAGGTTTTCATGGGCTCTGTAAATTCTACTATGTTGCTGATGTGCACGAATTAACTATTGATTTTATTGTAATGATTTTAAATAATCGCACAATAAAGAATTCAAGGCGCTGCAAGAATGTCAAACCCTCATGATGCGAGTTAAAAGATCTCCCTTTAAAAATTGGCCATAAAAATCGTGATCTGTACACTATAAAGTGGGCAAAATAATATAAAGTGCTTAGTAGTTTGGCACAAAATCCTGTCACTGGGACTGGGCGGCAAAGAAGCATCCTTTGACTCATTTTTCAATTCACATACAAACTTGCAATCAATTAAGATACACTTTCGATTAGCAGCCAGACCTATTAGCTTTATTGCTAGTCACTAAGGGGTGTGAGAGTGCTGTTGGTAGTGTGTGACTGCTTGTGAACAGTGTAGTTGATTATATGAGACTACTACACCTCGAGGGTTTAGGATTGTGTTCTACAAAGTATGATTGCTAGACTGTCAGGCGTCTGGGAGTGTTTCCAATAGCGTGAGACTGCTAGTCTGTTGGAAGGTTTTTAGAGTGCAGCCACTATGTATCAGACTGCTGCTCTGTGAAGGGTGCGAGTGTGATCGGTAGTGTGTGCCTTCTGGTCACTGAGGAGAGTGAGATTACTAGTGGAGTGTGATTGCTGGTCTGTGAGGAGTGTGCTGTTGGTATTTAGGAAGTTTTGCTTTTTTTACCATAAGGTAGTGAGACAGTGCAATTCATAGCTTACTCAGGGAAGTGGTATGGTTTGGGAACGCAGAACTCCACAAAGCCCACAATAACACTTATTAATCAATGTTCAGCCAGTGTTTTAGTTTTAAAAAGGAAAAGTGCATAAAGTCACACATAATTAAATGCTAAACATTATATTACAAATGGACACAATACAAATCAAGCCTCTCCAACCATGAAGCCACCTCACTATTGGACCCAAACTGAGCACAAATTACTTAGTATCTCCGAGTTCTGCAAAACACACAATGACACTTGATAAAATTGAACCTATCTTGAACTATGGTTCGGCTGCATAAAGCTCGCAATATACCATTCATAGTGAGGGATGAAGTAAAAAAAGAGTTAGAGAAATTGTTGGATTTGAACATCATTGAACCAGTGGAGACCTCGGAATGGATTTCTCCATTGGTTGTCGTACAAAAATCCAATGGTAGGGTTTATTTATGTGCGGTCTTGCGATGGCTCAATGGCAATATCATTATTGACCAATTTCCCTTACCAAGAATCGATGAGATGCTAATGTTAACAAGGCAAGCCAAATTGTTCTCTACACTGGATTTAACAGCGGCTTACCCCCAAATAACGCTGGAGCCGGAAAGTAGAGACCTCACCACATTTTGCATACCATTTGGCTGTTTACAATTCAAACGTATGCTATAAGGTTTGGTGTCCACAGCAGCGGTTTTTCAAAGATTGATGTTTCAATATTTTAGTCACAATCCTGAAGTTGTCTTCTTTCAAGATGACATCCTAGTGATGGGTAAAAATAGAACGCATCATGATGACATTTTAAGGAAGGTTCTAGGTATTTTAAGAGACAAAGGGTTGGCTGTGGAGAGTTCAAAATGTAAATTTGCTGAAAAAAGTAACATACCTAGGTCACGAGATTTCTGAAGCAGGTATAAGCCCTAAAGAAAAGTTGGTGGAGGCCATTGTGAAAGCTCCTGCACCAAAGAATAAGGAAGAATTACGCACATTCCTGGGTTTAGCCGAATTGTATGCAAAATTTGTAAAGAACCTTTCTCAGAAAACGCATAAGATGAGGGCATTAATTAAACAAAACGCTCATTTTGAGTGAAATGAAGATTTTCAGTCATGTTTTGTTGGAATCAAAGAAACCATTGTCAATGCCCCTATTTTACAGGGCTTTGAACCATCATCTGACACCTTTATTACCAAGATGCCAGTGGTTCAGGATTAGGTAGTGTATTGTCACAAATGTCTGCACAAGGCAAGGAGGTGAACATTGCTTTTGCATCTCGTTCTCTATCTCCGACAGAAGAAAAATATTTGGTGATAGGGAGGGAGACTTTAGCTTGTGTGTGGGCAATGGAACTCTTTCGAAAATTCATTTGGGGCAGAAAGTTCACACTACGTTCAGATCATAAATCCCTGACAAAGCTTTTGACAACAGAGGGTTTGTCAAGAGCATCAGCCAGAATTGCTCGTTTTTCTATGAGGTTACTTGATTTTGTGTATGAGGTCCAGTATTTTCTTGGGGTCAAAAATGTTACAGCGGATTTTCTCAGTAGAATGTCTCTGTCACTTAAAGAGGTTGAACAGGACCCTTGGAGTGGTTGTTCTGTGGCTTGTATCTTGGATAAAAGTAGTTTATCATGTATAAGGAAGGAAGAATGGATGGAGGCATACCTCAAGGACGAGGTTTGCTGGAAGTAAAAAATTGAATCAGGGATGGTTGGGGAAAAATGCAAAGAAAGAATTGTAGGGATGAACTGAAAGCCTTTTGGGAGGTTAGAGATGAACTCAGCCTATGTGGTGATTTTATGTGCAGGGGATAAAGGATTATTCTTCTCAATGACTTTAGGAGCAAACTGATTAGCTTAGGACCGAACGGAACGTGAAAATGCTGAATTGGTGGCCTATGATGGACATAGAGATTGGAAGGTTTGTAAGAAGTTGCGTGGAGTGTGAATGTGCAGATAAGACTTTTAAAACCCTCAACCATCCTCTGTCTTCTTTAAATTGTCCAAACTTACCTTGGGAAGAAGTTGCCATGGATATAATGGGACCGATAACAGATAAAGATGGAAAGAGTTGGCATGTCATAGTATTGATGGATATCTTTACCAGATGGATCGAATATGAAGTATTTGATAAGGTGAATACAGCAAATGTTATTGGATTCCTTGAGAGGATCTTTCTTAGAGAAGGATTTCCAGCTGTTATGTTAACAGATAATGGTGTCCAATTCAAACCGGAAGAGATGAAAACCTTCATGAGACAGGCCGGTATTGAACAAAAATGTACATCCCTATATCATCCGAGAGGAAATGCCGTTGTTGAGAGAATGAATAGAATGGTTAAAGGAGTTATGCAACTTGCCATTAAAGGTAAAGGTGATTGGAAAGGTGAATTGAAAAGGATGGTGTGGACATACAGATTGACACCGCATGAAACGGTTGGTCAGAGTCCTTTTTGTCTCAAGAGCGGTAGATTGCCCTATTGTAAGTTGAATCCAGGTTGAATGAGAAGAAGTAGGATGATGGATTTGGATGTGGAGAATGTTAAGGATTGTATAAGATACTCACAATTAAAGAACAAAGTTTATTTTGATTCCAGGAACAAAGTAAAGGAGGTGGATTTGAAGGAAGGTCAGTGGGTGAGAGTCAAATCAGGCAGGAAAACCATTAAAGGGGAAAGCTGTTTTAGCAATCCAAAAAAAAATTGTTAAAGTGATGAAAAACACAGTGGAACTTGATGATGGTGGTATTCACCATTGAGTTGATTAGCCATTGTTAAACATGAAATACATACTGGAGAACCCAAGTTGAGGACGTTGGTGAGAATAAGTTGAAACGTTATTAGTGGTTGGAAGTCAGGATTGACGATAAAGAAAAAGGGGATAGGGGTTGTCACGGTTGAATTTGCCCTTACTTCACCATCATGTGAGCCTGTTGGCAGGTGTCAAAGAGGACTTGAGGGAGTGGCGAGTGTTTGTTTGATCCTTTAATGGGATTCCACTGACAGCACTGACAAAAGTGGAGTAGGACACTCAGATATTCTCAGATGCGCAGGAGGCTTTGGATTTGAGCAGTATTGGCAGGGGCAATGGTGTGCAGAGGAATGGGCACTGGAGTGGAAGCAGGGTGGCCGGCAGTACTCAATTTTTTAAACTTTTTCCATTGGTGGTGGCAGTGGCATTATGGGGAGACCAGTTGTCACAGTTCTCTTTCATAATATGCCAGTAGTGCAAGTAGTTAACAGGTAGTTAGCTAGGGATGCACAACCTTTGAAGTTGTTCAGGGTTTTTGTGTGGAAATACCTTCAACTTGATATTGTATTTAGAGCTAGGCATGTACTAGGAGTGGCCAATGACATTGCTGATGCTTTGTCTCGTTCACAGTGGGAGAGGTTGCATGGGCTGGCCACGGAGGCAGACAAAACCTGGACCCGTTTGCCTTAGAACCTTTGAATAGTAGGAGACAGAGGATGCTTCAGTTGGTAGTGGAGTCAGTAGCAGTCTCTACGAGGACAGCTTATGCCCAGGCCTGGTCTGAATTTTTAGTGGGCGTGGCTTGGAGAAGGTGTGAAATCTGGGCCAGGATGGAAGATGCTGAAACTTTTCAAACACTCACCCAGTCACGAGATCTAGGTTTAATCCATTGTTCTTTTGCTCACCATGCCACCCCAGTTTGGACCCAGCCATATGCAAATCAGTCTTGACTCTGCTCCTCATGGGAACAGCCCAGCCCGAAGTGCCATGCCAGGTCCTCCCTAGACCGGAAACAAGCATCCTGGGATTTGTTCCAGAGTTTCACCCCTCATCAGCCAGGTTAGCTTGAATCCAGTGTCACAGTGAGTAAGGGACCCACGTCTAAGTATACCCTTGGCCACGCAGTGCTGACACTTTTGAAACACTCACCCCCAGTCAAGACTGGGTGTGAGTGGTTGAAATGTTTTAGCACTCCGTCCATCATCTTGTTGTGTTTGCTATGTTCCCCCTAAGTGGCCAAGTTATGCTCAGAAGTGGGTCCCTTGCTCGCTGTGCCACTGGATTCAAGCTAGCATGGCTGATGAGGGGTGACATAACCGGTGCCAGGATGCTTGTTTCCTATCCAGGGAGGACCTGGCCTGGCAGTTCGGGCTGGACGGTTCCCATGAAGAGCAGGGTCAAGAATGATTTGCATATGGCTGATTTTGAACTGGGGTGGCATAGTGAGCAAACGAATGGTGGATTCAACCCAGATATCTTGACTGGGGGTGAGTGGTTGAAAAGTTTCAGCACTCCGTCCATCATCTTGTTGTGTTTACTAATAGACAAAGGCTTGCCAAGGGTGACTATTTCAGGGAAACTAGCGGGTACAGCCTTTATGGGTAATCTGTGCTGGGGTTATGCTCCCTCGGCTGGTAAGCGTGGCAGGCGGATCTTGAGGGCTGGTCCAGGGAAGCGAGCTGGTATGGCCCGGGGAGGAGGCCTTTGACTTTGGGTCTACTATATGATGTGCTTATGGTATTGCCAAGGATCTGCTGTGGTGAAGAGAAAACTGTGCTTTCTTCAGCACTCATGACCTGGATGTTCATTGGGGTGGTTCGGGTATTTGAGCTTTTGGGGGTAGGGGGAGCCAGGGGGTACTATGGGAGGAGGCCTAGAGGTATGAGGAAGGTCTGCGGGGATGGCTCTCCAGGTCCAATACAGACCAAAGGGGACAGGGCAGGAGCCCACTGCTCAGAGTTTACCCTGTAGCTAGGTTTTGACTGGTCTGATGGGAGGTTGCTCTTAGGACTCAGAATGTGCAGGGGGGGGGGGAGAGTTTTTAGTCACAGGGACAGGAAGTCAGTGTCAGCCTTTCAGCTTTTGGCATTGCTGCGCAAGGCGCTGGTGCTCTTAGGTTTGGATGCACAAGGTTTTGGGACACATTCATATTGCATCTGAATGGCTACAGAAGCGGGTAGGCAGGGATGGAGTAGAGAAATGATCATGGGACTGGGAAGATGGTCATCCAAATGCTTCCAGCTGTTAGAGGGGGGGAGGGGGTATTGTGATTAATTGTTCGGGTTGTCAACTTTTGTTCCTGTGTTTAGCAGGTTCTGTTCCCAGGCCTCAGGAGGCTGGTTTGAATATCTGGATTGTGGGAAATTCTTTCATAAAGTGGTCTGAAAGATGCACAAAAGCCATCAGCCATGGTGCAAATTTGGGCTTTAATGTTGGAATTTACTCTATTAGTTGTCATGGAAAAGGGGACATGAAATGCAGGGAGCTTTTTCCCTGTTTAAATAGGCTGTTGATTGGAGGTAGGTGTCCTGATGTATCTCTGCTTCGCTTAGGCGAGAATGATTTAGTGGTACAGAAAGGTTTGGGTTTCTTAAAATCCATGAAGGACGACTTGAAGGAGATCGGGAGGCAGTGGGCTGGTTGCCATGCGCTATGGACGGAGTTTGTACCCAGAAGGATCTGGTGTGGGGCCCTGAAGTCAGCAGCAATAGATAGGGCCAGGAGAAAGCTGAACAAGGAAATGCGATCTTTTTGTAAGGAGGTAGGAAACGGGTAGAGTGGAGCCTTCGGATCTGCAATATGAGGACATGGAATATTTCCATTAGGATAGAGTACACCTGTCCTTCATGGGCATGGAACTGTACTTGCTGCAGTTGAAGTTAGTCTGGGCCACGGTTGTGGACATTCATTAGTTAACTGTTCCCAGGCTGAGGGTGGGGGCAGAAAAAGGCGTGTTGGCCTTTTTCTGGGTGCTGGCTGGCCGAGAAGTTGCCATGGTTTACCAAAGTTTATTGTTGTTGGCAGCAGCAATTCAGGCTGAAAGGGAACGGGTAGACAAGTTCAAGCCTGGACAAGCCAGGAAGTTAGAGGTTCTGAAGGAAGTTTAATTAAGTCAAGGGTAATAGTTGTAGTAAATAGGGAGATTAGTTTAAAGGTCGCAGTTGCAGTTAATCAGCTATGGAGCAAGTACACTATTACTGAATTAAGTTGTTGTGGGTGGGAGGAATATTTAGGGGTGGGGGGTAGCTTAACAACTATGTATAGTGAGGTTGCAGTTTTGTAAGGCAAAGGCCCAGGTTGTTTTGCAGATCCATGCTCTAACTAAACGAGCCTAAAAACAAGGAATGATATGCCAGAATGAATTTGATTTTCTTAACATCATTCATCCTCGCATGGTGAGTATATATGGGGTACCAAAAATACATAAGAACAGTACCAATCCTCCGTACCGTCCCATAGTCACTACTATAGGCTCAGTCACCGAACCTGTTTTTAAATATGTGGACCTGATTTTACGTCCATTTGTACCAAAAACTGCTTCTCACATTAAAGACACTAAAGAGATGATTAAAACAGTGGAAGGTCTTCCTTTCAATGCTATGATAGAGACTCTTGTAACTTTGGACATAGAGTCCCTACATAGTAACATACCTCAAAGAGACGCCCTAAAAGCAGTACAACGGTTCATTGAACAATACCATATTGATTGTTGTGTTACCTTTATTACAGACATCTTACAAGGGGTGTTGGAGGAAAAAACCTTTGAGTTTAGTGGCAACCTTTACAGACCAATTAAAGGAGTCAGTATGGGAGCTTTGCGTGCACCCACAGTAGCAAACATCTATATTGCTCAGTTTGAGCAGAATTTAATCTATAATGAAATAGCGCCCTTTTTTTAAAATCTAATAATCATTGGGTACGCTATATTTATGACATTTTCTTCATCTGGTGCGGAGAATCAGACATCCTTAATGAATTTCTTGAGTGGATCAACCAATGTGATACAAATTTGAAATTTACAGCTAGCAGTAGTAATCAAAAGATCGAGTTTCTAGATATTGAAATCAGGGACTGTAATCATATATTAGAAGTCGATCTTTATGTAAAACCTACAGCTAGAAACACACTGTTACACTTTAACAGCTATCATCCGAAAACCCAGAAGGAAACCTTCAACGAAACTGCACTAACTTGAAGGACTATGACCTTCGATCAACTGTGATGAAAGCCAAATTCATCTCCAGAGGCTACCCCAGAAGACTGGTACGTGAGACCTACAAACGTGCTCGTTTTTATGACAGAGACCATCTTCTAGGTAATCAACAATCAAAAGGGAAGCGAAAATTGGTATATGTGACCAGACATTCCACCCTCAATAAAAAAGTTCGCCAGATCATATGTGCCAATTCGCAAATTTCAAACACAAACACAGAACAGAGCAAGATCTACTGCGTCCTATGTTTGCTCATAGGCATAATAAAAATCTTAAAGATCATGTAGTTCACTCTAGTATGAGTACTAATGTATCCTATATACAAAAAACAATTGACGGACAAAAAGCAGTAATAGGCAATTACAAATGTACGCAATGTAAGGCATGTGATAATGCTATTGTCACAGCCACCTTTGAACATAATGCTCACTACATAAGTATGAAGTCATTCACTAATTGTAAAACAAAGAATATTGTATATCTCTTGTTATGTCCGTGTAAATTAGGATATATAGGGGAAACATTCCGGTCCTTAGCCACATGCCTTACTGAGCATTAATCGGCTATTAGTACCAAAAAAACTGCTGCGCCCCTTGTAAAGCACTACCTTGAATTTGGACATATACCTGAAGAGATTGATTGGCTTATATTGGAAAAAATCTATCACAAACCAGGATGCGATCCAGATGAAATAAGAAAACGCAAAGAAGTATACTGGATTTTCACTTTAGATACTTTCTCCCATGGCTTAAATCAAGAAATTCCATGGGAACAAGCAATTCTCTATAATGCTGGTTAAGATTGTTAATTCTTTCAGTATACCATAATATACATGTAGGATGTGTGATTTACACTTTGGCTCTATGGTATATAGTTCTATACCATTCCATACCAAAATGATGGGGGTGTTGGTACAAACAAGTTTGTCCTACCCGATCTATTAGGTATGCCCCTCTTTTGTAAAGTTTCTTTTTCACTTTCTAAGTCAGTTTAATATCTTTACATTTTTAAATAATATTCACTTCCCTTTGTTTCAATGATTCATTGTTCAACTGATTACCTTGGTTCTGTGTCACCTTAGGTATAAGTTTATCTTATCATCATGGCCGCTGCATTTGGAGCTGTCTGCTTCAGGACACATGGGAGCATGTGACACACCACGTGACCGACATCGTTGTCTTACTGCTATTATTTATCTTTCCGCGATGTTTTTGGTTTAGACAGGGTACTGCTGCTGATTTTCTAATGTTCAATTCACAAAAGGACATTTCTGAGTAAGCCATAATAAACCAACTTGTTTACCTAGTTCTCCCCTTAGATACACTGGCAAGGTTGCAGTGTGTCTTTATCCACCCCTTAATGGCCGCCGCCTTTGCAACATTCCGTATCAAAAAGCACCTGAGCATGTGACACGTCACATGACCTGTATCATGGGTTTTTTATTGCTTCACTTCTCCCGCGGCTCTCTTAGCTCAGACGGCATTTGGCTGCTGATTCTTCAATGTCGGGTTTATCAAGTGGTTATCATTGAGTAAGTCTCAGATCTTTGGTTCCTTTACCTGCTTCTCTAGTTAGATAACTTGGTAAAGTTACAGTGTGTCCATTGTCATGTTTTAGATCCTTTACCGTATATTTAACATACCTGGCTGACTCTTCAATGTCCGGCTTATCGAGCGGATATTACTGAGTATGTTTTTAGATTGCTTGCTCTTTCATTTGCCTTTTTATTCAAATATAGAAGCAAGGCTACAGTGTGTTAATTTTACTCTCTAGATTTCTTTTCGCACATTCAACATTCCCGGAGTTCGTTTTCTGTGCAAGTGCAAACTATCTGGTGAGTGCACAGTTAATGTTTCTTGCTCTATGAGCCAATAGCATAATTTCTATGCCTCTTTGAAGTTTATTTAATATTTTTTTCTTCTTTATCCCTGCCACTGTGTTTGTGTAGGTACTTACACAGATTAAGTTTTCCATACTGATGTAGGGCATTAGTTGGCCCATATTAACAACAGGCACCTGATTTTCTACTATTTTAGTCGGTTCTTGAGGTATATTTTTTCACGGTATATTTCCATATTTCATCCAATATTAGATGAGCATTGAATCATTGGAGTTTCCATGTATCATTCTTTATTAGATAATTTCCTTCACCATTCAAATCGTGCTTCAGAGGACATTTCATGAATATCTTTATTCCGCCTCAGAGACTCCCGCATTTTGGGTATTTATTTATTTTTTATCCAACTTATATTAACACACATTGGGAGCCTACATGTATTTTTCTGCACCATGGAACTCTCCTTTCGGTGTGTTTTATCTGTCATGATGCATGGCATGGATTTTTGCAGGTATTGTCACGGGTGTATTCTCTGGCCTGATAGCCCCTCATTGGTTGTGGGCTTTTGTTTGTAATTTTCATTCATATTCTTGTATCATTCTTTTGGGAAGGTCAAGTTCTTTATCTGGTGTCTTCTTTTATCACAAAGTAATTGGGGCTCTGACTATTAATATGTTCACAGATGTGAAGCAATAAAATTATGTTGTCTATTTAGCGATCCTTGGTTGGAGAGACTACATGCATATTTTTTATATTTACAGGTATCATGAAATAGCATTGTGTGGCTTTTCCTGATGAAGGCACTCCTGTGCCGAAACACGCATAGACACCATTTGGTTCCTAGCCACTGACTGTTGCCGAAAGGAATTTGTTTCCCAGCCACTGATTGCTGCTGAAAAGAATCTGGCGTTTAGCCATTAATGATTATACCATATATCCCGTAGATTGATTAGAAACTTAGGATGAATGCACAAGTTACTAACTTGTGTAACGATATATCTGTAAGAGACAGTAGTTAGTGACAGATTCCTTACCTTAGAATATCCCCAGGCGTCAGGCTGGATCCGGAAAGTTTTTTGCGTAGCAGTACCCTTGCGCGTCGGTAGGCGGCGTCGTGCGGCTCCGCGTCCGTCGTCGGCGTCGTGATCGCCGGGATGACGTCGCGGGCAGTACTTAGGCGCCGCCCCTGCGCGCTGACGTCAGTTCTGTACACGACTTTCCGCGCCAGGAACGCAGAGCCATGCAAGAAGCTGACATAGGTGTCTGAAAAATACTAGGGCCCTGAAAGGGATGTCCTTAACCCTAGAAATCAGTTCGCAGAACGGGGAGGATGGGTGGGGCGGTAAGGAATCTGTCACTAACTACTGTCTCTTACAGATATATCGTTACACAAGTTAGTAACTTGTGCATCTGAAAGAGACACGTTAGTGACAGATTCCTTACCTTAGAATAGATACCCCAGCAATACCAACCCCGGTGGTGGGTCTGCGAACAAAGATCAGACAAGGAAGTCCTGGAGGACAGAACGGCCAAAGAAGCCGTCCCTCCGGACCTGACTGTCAAGGCAGTAATGCTTTGTAAACGTGTGCAGCGAGGCCCACGTAGCTGCCTGACAGATAACCGGCAGCGGAACACCGCGGCCCAAGGCCGTGGTAGCAGCCGTTGCCCTGGTGGAATGGGCACGCAGCCCAACAGGAGGCTCCTTTTTAGCCAAAGAATAGCAGGTCTTGATGCACAAGGTAACCCAGCGGGAGATGGTCCTCTTGTGCACCGCCCGACCTTTTGGCGCCCACGTAGCCAATAAAGAGCTGGTCATCCACCCGGAAGTGTTTTGTGCGGTCAATATAGAAGGAGAGCGCACGTTTTGGGTCCAGACGGTGGAGCCTCTCTTCCTCTCTGGAAGGATGCGGAGGCGGAAAGAAGGTGGGCAAAGTGATGGTCTGCCCAATGTGGAAAGCAGTAACCACCTTTGGCAAGAAGGACGGACGCGTCCGAAGAACAACCTTGTCTGGATGAACAGACAGAAAGGGAGGTTTGCAAGATAGAGCCTGGAGCTCACTCACCCGCCGAGCGGAGGTGATGGCCACCAGAAAGGCTGTCTTCAGAGTCAGAAGACGAAGAGGACAGTTATGTAGAGGCTCAAAGGGAGCGCACATTAAAAAGGTAAGAACCAAGTTTAAGTCCCACTGAGGCATCACAAACGGAACAGGAGGGAAGAGGTGAGTAATGCCTTTTAAGAACCTGTTAACAACAGGGGACTTGAAAAGGGAGGGCTGATCAGGGAGCCTGAGGAAGGCCGAGATAGCACAAAGATAACCCTTGATGGTACCCAGGGCAGAACCCTGTTGGGCCAGAGAGAGAGGAACAGAAGGACCTCAGAAAGAGGGGCAGAAAGGGGATCCACAGCCTTTGCTGTGCACCATGCCACAAATTTGTTCCACCTGCAGGCGTATACCACCTTAGTGGAGGGACGCCTGGCTGCCAGAATCACATCACAAACTTCGGGAGGCAAGTCGAAAGGAATCAACTGCCGCCGCTCAATCTCCACGCAAGCAGGTGTAGACTGGACAGGTTCGGGTGGAGGACCGTCCCCTGCTGCTGCGACAGAAGATCCTCCCGAAGAGGCAGACGGATCGGGGGATCTACGCTCATATTGAGTAGCTCGGGATACCAAACTCTTCGAGCCCAGTCCGGAGCCACAAGAATGACTTGGGCCCGGTCGTGCCGAATCTTCTTCAACACTCTGGGTAGAAGTGGTATAGGCGGAAAGGCGTACAATAGACCGCAACTCCACTGCGTGACGAAAAGCGTCGCCGAGCGAGTGCCGCCTTGGAAATTCCAACGCGCAGAACTGATGACATTGCGCGTTCTCTTCGGTGGCGAATAGATCTAACCAAGGCTCTCCCCACTGTAGAAAGAGTCCTTGCGCCACTTCCGAGTGAAGACGCCATTCGTGATCCATCATGCACCTGCGGCTGAGTTCGTCCGCCCTGGCGTTCAGGGAACCTGCCAGGTGTTGAACCACCAGGAACATGCCCTGGTGTTCCAGCCATGTCCAGAGGCGCAGAGCCTCCTGACAAAGGGTCCACGACCCCACCCCGCCTTGTTTGTTGCAGTACCACATGGCAGTGGTGTTGTCTGTGAACACCTGCACTACCTTCCCTTTGACAGAGGGAAGGAATGCCTTGAGTGCAAGTCGGATCGCCCGGAGCTCCAGAAGGTTGATATGGAGCCGGGACTCCGCCGGAGACCAGAGGCCTCTGATCTCCGCCTCTCCCATGTGACCGCCCCATCCCAGAAGGGACGCGTCCGTCACAACTGTGTGCTCTGGCTGGGGAAGGGAGAGGGATCTGCCCATGACCCATTGCCGGTTCGAGAGCCACCACTGCAACTGTTTTGCAGTCCCCTCCGAGATCTGGACGTGATCGGACAGGTCGCCCTGGTGCTGCGCCCACTGGAACTTCAGGTCCCACTGCAGAGCCCGCATATGCCATCTGGCATGAGTGACCAGCAGGATGCAGGAGGCCATGAGGCCCAGCAGCCTCAGGGTCATCCGTGCCGAAACCCAGGATAAGGGCTGAAAGATCGGAATCATAGCCTGAATATCCCGGACTCGCCGCTCGGGAGGATAGGCCCGAAACTGCGTCGTGTCCAGAACTGCTCCGATGAAAAGGAGCTGTGGAGAAGGAATCAGATGCGACTTTGGCACATTGATGGAGAACCCCAGCGAGTGCAGGAGTTCGGCCGTAGTCTGGAGGTGGGAGACAACTGCCTGGGACGAGCCCGCCTTCAGCAGCCAGTCGTCGAGGTAGGGGAAGACTGAAACCCCTGCCCGGCGCAGATGAGCTGCGACCACCGCCATCACTTTCGTGAACACCCGAGGGGCACTGGTAAGGCCAAAGGGGAGCACGGTGAACTGAAAATGCTCGAGGCCTACCGTGAACCGAAGGTAACGCCGGTGGGCCGGCAGGACGAGGATGTGGAAATAGGCGTCCTGCAAGTCCAACGCTACCAACCAGTCTCCGGGGTCGAGGGCAGTCAAGACCTGAGCTAGGGTGAGCATCTTGAACTTCTCCTTCCGGAGGAAGCGATTGACGTTCCGGAGGTCCAAGATAGGACGCATGTCCTCCTTGTCCTTTTTGGGCACCAGAAAGTAGTGGGAGTAGCAACCACGCCCTACTTCTGGGGTCGGAACATGCTCGATGGCCCTCTTGGCCAAGAGGGCCGTGACTTCCTTCTGTAGAAGCACCAAGTGATCCCCTGACATGCGGTGGAATTGAGGTGGCATGGCTGGGGGGTGGTCTCGAAGGGGAGGGAGTAGCCCCTTCGGACAATGTCCAAGACCCACTTGTCCGAGGTGATGGGACGCCAGTGGTGAAGGTGATGGCGGACCCTGCCCCCGACTGGCGTGCTGTGCACCTGAAAGGAGGGACTAGGAGGGCTTGGAGGCCGCGGACGGGTTGGAGGTGGTGGCCTGACCCGCACGCTGGTTGCCCGAACCGCCACGGCGGTATCCACGTCCTCGGCCACGCGAAGGCGCTTGCTGCGCGGGCCGTTGGCCGGGCTGTGGACGTGACTGGGCGCCCCTTCCGTGGCCACGAAAGGGGCGAAAAGCAGACGTTTGCGGAGGGCGCACAACAGCAAGGCCCAGGGACTTAGCAGTAGCCCGTGAATCCTTGAAACGCTCCAGCGCATGGTCCGCCTTTGAACCAAAGAGACCGACTCCATCAAAGGGCATGTCCATGAGAGTATTCTGGACATCCCCTGAAAAACCAGTGGTTCTCAGCCAGGCGTGGCGACGCAGCGCCACCGTCGTTGCAAGCGATCTGCCCAGCGAGTCGGCGGTATCAAGGCCACAGCGGATGGTATACTTAGCCGCATCACGCCCTTCCGCAATAGCGCGGGTAAGCAGTGTCTGGACCTCCTCAGAACACTGCGGCAAAACATCAGCCACCGAATCCCACAGGGAGTGGGTGTATCGGCCCAAGAGGCAAGCGGTATTAACAGACCGCAAGCCAGCACTGGAGGAAGAGAAAGCCTTCTTCCCAAAGTGATCCAGGCGCTTGGATTCCCTATCCGGAGGGGCGGTAGGGAAGGCTGTTTGGGAGGCAGAGGCTTGGACAACCAAGCTCTCAGGGGTGGGGTGTTGGGAGAGAAACAGGGGGTCGCCCGGAGCCGGGCGATGGCGTCGGGCCACGTTCCTATCCACAGGAGCCCCTGTGGTGGGTTTGGACCAGGCACCCAAAAGAACGTCAGTGAGTGCATCGTTGAACGGCAGCACAGGCTCCGAAGAGGAGGCCGCCGGCTGAAGCACTTCAGTCAGGAGGTTAGTCCTGACGGCCACTGTAGGCAACTGGAGATTTAAGGCTCCAGCAGCTCTACGCAACACCGTTGCAAAATTAGCCCCCTCCTCCGTTGCCACGGGAGGAGACAGCATGCCAGAGTCGGGGGAGGTATCCAGCCCACTGGCATCCCCAAGTTCCTCAACCCAGTCCGGGTCAAACTCGCACTGTTGTGTGAGAGGGTCGTCAGACCCCTCCCAGCTCTCCTGGTCCTCCTCAGGTTGAAAAGATGGAGGAGGAGGGACATAAGGGACCCAAGGCCTCATCGGCGCCGGAACCGGCGTCGGGCGGCGCCGGTCCGGCTCCATGTCCGGACCCGGGGAGAACCGGGGAACGACGCCGCCCGGAGCCCCGGACGGCGTCGGAAACGGCACCGGGGACATCGGCGTCGGCGGAGGCGTGGTTAGGTCAACCGGCGTCGATGGAGGTTGCGGCACCACCGGAACCGGGGTCGAGGCCGGGGCCGGAGCCGAGGCCGGGACGAAGGCTGGTGGGACAGGCGACGCCGGGACCGGAGTCGACGGCGACGCCGGAGCAACCCCATCTGGGCCCGCGGGGCCCGAAGGCGCACCGGAGGGACCTTGAGGCCCGAAGAGGCGGGCCATGGCCGACAGGAATTTCTGTACTTCGGCCGGAGTCGCCCCGAACCCGGGAAGGACGGGTAATGCGGGGGCAACTCGACAGGCACGTCCGGGGCCGCGGGGGCGGGGACGGTGCCGACAGGGACCTCAGCCGAGTCGCGCGACCGGCGGGCGAAGTCTTAGAGCGATGCCGCCGCTTAGACTTCTTGTGCTTCGACTTACCGGAGGAGCGCGAAGACTTGGATTCCGACGAACGGCGGGGACTCCGCGTCCGGCCCCTCGACCTCTCCCGGGACCGGGGCTTGCTGCGGCGCGGAGCCGACTGCCGGACTTCAAGGAGCTTTCGAGACCGCTCTCGCAAAGCCTTCGGATGAAGTTTCCGGCAGTCAGGGCACGACTTCGTGTCGTGGCCTCGGCCGAGGCAGAAGAGACACTCGAGGTGGGGGTCCGTGATGGACATCATACGACCACATACCTCGCAGGGCTTAAAGCCGGGCATCCCTACGACACCTTAGGAGTCGTGAAGACTCGTTGAAGAGAACAGTGAAAAATTTCACAAAAAGATAGTCAAAAAGTGACTAGGGCACTGCTCTTCCCGGATCTGCGCTTACTGGCGCGGAAAAAGAAGAACTGACGTCAGCGCGCAGGGGCGGCGCCTAAGTACTGCCCGCGACGTCATCCCGGCGATCACGACGCCGACGACGGACGCGGAGCCGCACGACGCCGCCTACCGACGCGCAAGGGTACTGCTACGCAAAAAACTTTCCGGATCCAGCCTGACGCCTGGGGATATTCTAAGGTAAGGAATCTGTCACTAACGTGTCTCTTTCAGATATATATCATATATGAGAAAATATTAGACATTTTTCTGCTTTTTTGTCACTGTGTATGTCCATGTTTTCTCTGTCTTCATTGCATAGAATGATGTTTGAGTGAATGCTGATACGAATGTAGTAAGTATGTGGATCTTTTTATTATCAATATTTATTGTACTGCTTTAGTAAAACATATTTTTGTATTTGTTTATAATATGGTGTTTTGTCCCTTCAGGCTTAATTATGAACTATTGTCATGTTTTGATTACATTTGAGTTGCCCTAGGTGTTTGCAATTTCATTTGATCTCTGCCTAGAGGAACTCGCACCTTGTAGCAGGGGGCCCTTGTTTATTTACATTGTTTTGTGATGTGTACCTGTTTCAATAAAGTGGCCTTTTCACACATTCCTGGTGTCAGTGGTCTGTGCTGCTCCCCCTCTTCCCCAATGGGGATTTGGGGGGCAGCCAACCATAGGGAGGTCTGCCCCGGGGTAATTTGGGGAAGCAGAGCAGTCGGATGACTGCTCAGGTTTGGGTGTTTTTTGGGTACATATGTAGCCCAGGGGATATATAACAGGACATTTTAAGGTACCAACCACCATTTTGTCTTGGTGACAAGGTGGTTGGTACCTGGTAGTTAGCGTTTTTGGCCACCCACCCATCCCTTTAGCCAGGGATTTTAGGGGGTGTTTTGTTCCCCTTCTTCAGCATTGGTTTTTGTGGCAAGCTTTGTCTGGAACAGGTCAGCAAAGGGGTTGATGTTTGTAAGGTTGCCACTTGGAAGGAGGTGCATAGGCAGATGGCCAAGAAGTTGCAATGGTTTACCAAAGTTTATTGTTGTTTGCAGCGGCAATTCAGGCTGAAAGGGAACGGGTAGACCTTTTCAGGCCTGGATGAGCCAGGAAATTAAAGGTTCTTTAGGAAGTTTAGTTAATTAGAGGTTAATAGTTGTAGTAAAGTGGGAGGGGAGTTTAAAGTTTGCAGTTAGGTAGCTATGGAGCAAGTACACTATTACTGAATTAAGTTGTTGTGGGGGAGGTATATTTTGAGGTTGGGGGCAGCTTAACATAGGTGATCAACTATGTATAGTGAGGTTGTAGTCTTGTAAGGCAAAGGGCTAGGTTGTTTTGTGATGTGCACCTGGTTTCAATAAAGCAGCCTTTTTCACACAATCCTGGTGTCAGTGGTCTGTGCTGCTCCTCCTCTTCCCCAAATGATCCTTCTTAATTTCAAAGCGATTGATATTCCCAACCCGACAAAATACATACAGAGGTGTTGGTCACATCCTGCACGTACTGCACGATTGGGGTCAAGCACGACTGATCCGCCCCCATCCAATCAGTATTTACTGCTTGTAGCCTCCCCCCCGACCACTCTAATTCTCCGCCCAGGCTGTGTCACGCAGTCGAACAAAGGTCTGACGCAAACCAACACATGGACATGAACGATAACCATCTTCGCTGGCTGTAGTTGGCAGCCTGGTTTGTCATAGTGACAGAACACATTGGTATTTGTAAATTCAAATCACCACTCAACATATCTGTTTTTATCATGTGGGCACAAAATTTAGATAGCAGTCATTTCATTTGTTCCCAACCCTCGTTCCGCTCCACCTTCCCATGTTGATAAAGTAGAGCGAGTTGACTGAACCTAACGTGGCCACTCTTCTCGTTTATGGACCAGATGATTTTGCGCAGGCTCAGAAATTGATTGTTAGGCTCAGTCCTTCATCAATGTTATGGATGTCTGCTTTGAAGAGTGTGCTTTAAAGTTGTTGCAGTATCAGTATTTTTTCTATTCAACATGGCTAAAGGACATTGACAGCGACAATAGCTCTCGGATTGCCGAGACCTATTGGCTTTGTCAATGGTTGTCTAAATTGGTGTGGGATTTTTCTTGAGTTGTTTTTTCACTTTACTACTGTTTGTGTGCTGCATAAATACTTTACACTGTGCCTATAAGTTAAGCCTGACTGCTTTTGTGCCAAGCTCCCACCCCCTTGCACCCTATGCTGCCCCTCCCTTATACCCTCATGGCCCATTGCACTGTCTCACACTCCTCCTTCCTTCTAATAGTTCCTATTTTTTTGCTTTTGTGTAGTGAAAAGAAGTATACCAAGCGTCACAAACAAACAGCCCCGGTACAGCCTGTCTGGGAGCAGTGGAAGCTTTCCAACACAAAGTTATAGGTCATATGCATGCAGTGAAAGTTTAAACACACACACACAGAACAGTTACATGTGCAGCAGCAGTGGGAAAAGTATTCGCAGCTCCTACCCATGTGCCACTTCTTCTGAATTACAGATTGCTACATGTTTTCAAAACATAAAAATCACAACAAATGGCTTGGTAATGCTTCTATGTCCAGCTTCATCCAAGGTGACCCTTGCTGCCAAGATGCATCAGTGGCTTAAGCTCTGGCTGCTGTAATCTTGCGTGGTGTTCAGGTCAAGATTTTGAATTGTGAAAGGGCCAAAAGACCTTTCCATTTGTCTGAGCTTAATAAACTGAGTACCATTAGGATGGGTGATAGGAACACTTATTGTAGCACTTTGAAACAACAAATCTGCTGTAGTAATTATCATACAAATTCCAGAGCAACAACAGGCTCAGGCTCTGACTATGATGATGCAGAACACTACAACAATGTGGAAGGGCAGGCAGGGCCTCCACAAGATAACTATAAGGTGCCTTCTCAGATGGGGGAGTGAGACCCCATATTGACCCCCTTGAGAATGGGAAAGCAGACTTTTGTATATGCAATTATTGAATGTTTGTTGATTAACCTACTCATGTATAAACTATATTGGCATGATATGTCAATGCATATTCTGACTGCCTGGTTGTATTTTGACAAAATGAAAAATAAAGTTCTTTAAAAAACCTATCATACAAATAACATGTTATGTATTATTACAGCCCTTCGTTGTCTAATGTTTCCCCTGGCTTTGGTTGCTCTAGCTCATACTGCATAAGTCTGTGGTCCTGCAAACATTAAGTGCAAGAAGAACATATATGTCGCGTCCATAAGCTTTTACCTAAAAATAGAGCCTAGTACGGGATGCCAAACGCTAATACTCTAAAATAATTGTGTCTGTTTCTGCATGTGGTTGTGGAAAGTTCTATCCTGAGGAAAAAGCTAACATTTCAGATAAAAACAATGCAATTTATTACAGTGAAAAGATTGTAGTCCATACAGGATAAGTGAGTAAACAGGAGCAAATATGTATTGCCACCTCAGACACAGCCCAGCTCAGCTTCAACTGTCATACACCCTCTAAACAGGTTCTAGAGTTCTAAAACACTGTGATGCAAGATAACATTCCTGACCAGTGCTAGTTATGCATGAGATAGCAGAGAAACATAGGTTGCGAAATATCACACATCCTCATCTTTAGAAACAAAGCGAAAAAATTTACTTATATAAACAGCATTATTATTAAGTAATCAAATAAAGAAAGGAAGAATGATACAAGTGAGAGAATAGTAGGAGTAGTTTTACAACCTTCATATTCTTAACTGGGTACTGTGCAAATCCTACTTACTTGTCAGACTTTAGCAAAACAGTCTTTTTTGGTGAACCTAAACAACTTTTACTTGTACAATTCAATTTGTTATTGATGTCAGTAATCATATTCTAGTTATTGGAAACAGGACCTAAGTTATTACAAAAACACTATCTAGGTTTGAAATTCTTCCATCTTCCATTTTGAAAGCATTTCTTAACAATTTAATTACTTTTCTACGCTCAGTAAACTCAAAACCAGGACGAATCGCAACAGGAGCTTGTATATTTATCCAGTCTGCAACTTTTACATGTAGCTCTCTTATAACATCTCTAGCATCAAAATACCTATCTCCTGTCAACATTTCCCATTGTTGTCTTTTCCTCCAATCACCATCAAGAGAAACATTCCCTCAACCTCTCTCCAATCCATCTATCCTGGAACCAGTACTGAATTAGGGTTCCTCCCTCTGCACAGTTCAAAAAGAGATTTACAAGAAGTTACATGTGGTGTAAGGTGAGAGGACACTTAACGTCTCTAGCACCCTCTGGATCCATTAAAAACCACTCTTCCTTGCAAGTTGAAATCATTCCTTGAGAGTTCTAGTGAACCTCTCTACCATGTCATTTGATTCAGGATGATATAATGCTAATTTTCTATGTTTTATGCCAAATTATAGAAGAAATTATTTTAATTCTTTGGAGCAAAATTGCACCCCATTATCATTTAGGACAGTCTTAGGGATACATTCTCTTCTGACTAAGTTCTCTAGAAACTGAATAACTGCTCCTGTAGTTATCTTCCCCACACACATAACTTCTGACCATCTAGAGAATAAATCCACCACTATGAATAAATAAGGTGTTGTTCTTTTACCCCATCAATGGTCCAACCAAACCTAGAGCGATTTCTTGCCGTGGTCTTTTGGTACATTCTCTACATATCATAGGGACATACCATAGTTTATTCACTTTATTGCTTTCTTTCCACTCACAACACTCATGCATCTTCTTCACTATGCCTAAGTCTAACTCCTCCCACTAAATATCTTTTCAAATTCTCTCCTTGATCTTGACCATATCTAAGTGTCGTTCATGTGAAATGTCAAAGATTCTGCCTATAAGATGCACCCCTCTAAACACTAGCTCATCATGAACCAGTAATTCTTCCCTGACCATCCAGAAAGGGTAGATACTCTCTTCTTATTTGTAGTTTTAATGGCCTGACATTCATGAGGAAGGGCAAGATGGTTTTCAAGACATCAACTCACTTTACCTCTTATCTCTATTCCCCCTCAGTGATGGCACCTTCTGTCACAACACACAGATTTATCGGTCCATACAACATCATCAAACAACTCATCCTCAGTTTTATCCTCAGACTAAACGTGAAAGACAATCACCTGTACAATTGTGAACACCTGGAATGTAATTGAATGTGAATTCTTGCAATTTAGTCATACATTTGCGATTTTTTTCTGAAACACTGTCTAGTCTCTTTTTCATAAATATTTCTCTTCAGTGTTGAAAAGGTTCTTCCAATAAGACATTCTTACGTTTTTTTATGGACCAACATATAGCCAATGCTTCTTTTTCAATAACAGAGTAATTATACTCTGCTCCTCTCAAAGCTCGGGAAGCACAAGCGATGGTGTTTTCTACTCCATCTTCAACGTGTAACAGTATAGCACCAAATCCTTTGTTGCTAGCATCTGTGATTACTTTAGTCTGTCTCCCTGCAACAAAGACCCGGAGATTTGGTGCTTTCCTTAAATCTTGCTTAACTTGTTCAAATTCCTAATGAAATTCAGGACTCCAAATGAAAAACACACCCCTTTCACAAAAATGATGCATCTCTCTAGCGCTCCAGTATTGTGTCTTTTATAGATTCATATGCTTGAATCTTCCCCGTCGTCATGGTGGGAGTCCCACGGTAACAGTAAAATAGCAGTACTAAGCTTTAAACTTTTTTTTTTTTTTTAAATCAATAGCATTCAGTAACCAGTTAAGCTCATTTTAAAACATCCAAACTTCAGGCAATCAGAGCATAGAGCCAGAGTATCCATCCCTTGCAGGGCCACCATACCTCAGATTTCTTACCGCACGTCGTGTTTAAGGGAGTCACCCTGAGCTCTGCTCAGTCACAGTGTTTCTTCTTTAACCTTTTGAACTTCCAGCTTGTAGTTCATTTTTTACGTCCATCTCTTCAGCTGAGGTACAGTTTGGGACCAGTAGTGTACCTTTGTTGTTTTTCTACAGAATGTCTGAGTCTAAAAAAGGGCTATTCAGGCCCTGCAAGACTTGTGGAAAGTCCAGGCTTCACTCTGAGGATCCTCATAAAGAATGCCTGTATATTGTCTGTATCCGGACCATAAGCCCAGAGACTGTAAGTACTGTCGTACTTTCTCTTCAAAAACCCTCGAAGACCGTGAGGGAAGGCTCCTTCTCTGGCTACAAAAGAGAAAGTCTGCTAAGGAATCAGAATCTGAGAGTGAGGAGAATCCACATACCTCCTCCAAGAAAAGAAAGGAAGAGGGTTATTCTTCTTTTTCCCAAAGAGAGCCTAAAAAATCCAGATCTCAGAGTAAGGAAAGATCTGAGGATAAGAGGGCTAAAAAAGAGCAGCGTGGCCCCTCTCACATACAGCAAAGAGCTGGCTCTGCGCCTCCATCTGAGCTGCATACGCCTTTCAAAGAAGCTTCCTCAGGAAACATCTACCCGTCTACGACATCGTCGATGAGACACTCTCCGTCTACGACCTCCGTCTCCACCGGATCAAGCATGCTGTCGACGGTCTCGTCGGCTACTGCCACGAGGACGACAGCCGTAGCGTCATCGAAGACGAAAGTGGTGGTGTCATCGGCGGCGGCAGCTGTTACGCCATCTCCGTCGACAGGAGATTCACCGTCGACGGTCCTGTTTGGCGCCGTACCGTCGACGAACATTTCCACTCTGATGACGCAGTCAATTCTACCGTCGACAATAGCACCTACAATCCCGTCGACGGGCCCATCGACGAAGGGAAAAGACATGGCTATTGCAAAGGTGATCCCATCTCTTTTACAGGACTTCTCTAAGATCTCTCCATTTCCCCCTACTCGTCTCCTGGACTTCCAGGAATCAGAGGATGAGGGTCCTTATGGTCCTGCATATAGCCCCTCTCAGCTCAGAGTCAAGTGCCAGGAATCTGAGGACGAGGAAGCACTGGATGATCCTTCTACAAATCTAGATGGCGAATATCCCGGGCTCACTGTGCCACTGGATTCAAGCTATCCTGGCTGATGAGGGGTGAAACCCTGAAACCGGTCCTAGGATGCTTGTTTCCGGTCCAGGGAGGACCTGGCTCGGCAGTTGGGGATGGACTGTTCCCATGAGGCTCGGGGTCAAGACTGATTTGCATATGGCCAGGTCTAAACTGGTGTGGCATGGTGAGCAAAAGAATGATGGATTCAACCCAGATCTCTTGACTGAGGGTGAATGTTTTGATTTGCTCTGCATTCCGTCCATCAATTGTGTGTCTCTTTATATTCCTCCTCTGACACAGGACGTCCCAGGGTTCAATGCTTGGACACATTTCAGAAACATTATCCATATGAGGAACAGGAGGATGAGCGTCAGCGGGAGCCTTCTATCAACATCCCTATTTCGCTGGTCACTGACCTACGTTTGATGCTCAGTGATTACTACAAGCGTTTTCCTGAGGCTAACGCTAGTCAACAGCCACCTCCTACACAGGAAGTACCTATCGTCATTCTAGAGCCGCAGGCCGCGCCTACACTACCAAAGCACAAAACTCTACCGCCTTTGGAAATTCCTGCCCAGGCACATGACAGTGGTGATCAGCAGCTAGAAGAGGGAGAGCCACAGTTGGACCCGTATGTCCGGGATAAATGGGACGACTATGTGGCGCACACTCCACCTTCTTTTACTCTGCCAATGGCCAATTCTTCACCTGCGGATATAGGCAGTTTTCATGATCTCTTAGAGAGAGCTTCAAAGCATTTTGATCTACCTGTGCCCTTCAAGCAAACAGAGTGTTTTTTATACGATTTCGAGGCTACTACACAGCTCTCCACCCGAGCCATCTCCATAGAGGATTACCTGTGGCAGGAAGGCCTGACGCTAATGAAGACGCAGCCTCCTTTCCTGCTGTTATCCCAAAATTGGATAACAAATACAGGGCACCTGAAGATTCTCCTGCGTGCCTCATTGGTCATCCCCGTCCTCACTCCGTTATTATGCAGGCTGCCCAAAGAAGATCCAAAGAATCCCACATCACCGTGTGCTGGCCCACATGACAAGGAAGGGTGCAGGTTGGATAACATTGGCAAGAGATTCTCTGCGCTGGCAGCTACTGCCATCAGGGCCTCCAACGCTATGGCTATCCTCGGGAGATATGACCAGCAAATGTGGTCTGATATCTCCCCCTTGCTGGAGTATCTTCGTGAGGATAAGGAGAAGGAGGCAAAAGACATTCTATTAGAAGGAGAGAGAGCCTCTTCAGAGATTATTGATGTGGCGCTTGACATTTCTTCTACTGCCTTAAGGCAAATGGCGGGGGCAGCAGTGTTGAGGCGACAGGGATGGCTTAGAGCAACAACATTCCACCCTGAGGTTCAGGCTGAAGTGCTGGATATGCCGTTTGACGACAAATACCTCTTTGGCAAACACATAAATGAGGCGCTGCAGTCGATAAAATCAGACACGAACACGGTCAAATCCCTAACTAATCGGCAACAAAAGACATTTTCTTCTTTCCGGGGAAGAGGTAGAGGTCAGTTTCTTTCTTGACCCCAGCTCCAGCAGCGTTTTCAACAATACTACCAGCAAGGGTTTCAACTGCAATATTCTATGCAGTCTTTTTGTCAAACCTCAACACCAGCCTACACTAGAGCACCAGCACGCAGACGTCCGGCGTCCGGAGGGAAATCTTATAATGCCAACAGAAGACAAATAGGATTCACAGGCACCTGTCACTGCAGTCCCACGCCAATTGGCCTCAACTTGCTCCAAATTCTTTGCTCAATGGAATATCATTTCTTCAGACAAATGGGTGTTATACGTATGCCATCATGGTCAAACCCTGGAATTTCTTCAACAGCCTCCAAATTTCCCTCCACAAAAGACAGCACATCGTCATCTTGCACTTCTCAAAAAAATGTATCAGTTTGCTTCTTTCCAAATAAGCAATCGAGGAGGTGCCACGCAGTCAACGCAACCTGGGCTTCCACTCTCATTTCTTTTTAATCAAGAAGAAGACAGGAAAATTGAGGCAATTTATGGACCTCAGGTTGTTGAACAAGTTCATCAAAAGTCAACCTTTCAGAATGTTGTCACTTCAGGAGATTTTACTACTCATGGATACAGGAGATTATATAACCTCCCAAGATCTTCTGGATGCATACTTTCACATTCCCATACATTCGAAGCATTAATGCTTTCTCAGCTTCATGGTGGCAGGTTGCCATTACCAGTTCAAGGTGCTGCCTTTCGGGCTAAAGTCAGCGCCCAGAGTTTTCACCAAGTACTTGGCGCCAGTGGCGGCCTTTCCCAGCCGATCAGGCCACCAGGTATTTCCCTACCTGGACGATTGGTTGGTCAAGGCCCCATCTTTCCAGGGCACCAGAAAATCCACGATGGCCTGTCTTCGGCTTTTTCGCTCTCTGGGTCTTAATCTAAAACAGGGAATAGCCCTCTCTCATTCCTTCCAGGTCGCTGGTGTTCCTAGGAGCGATCCTGGATACCAATGGTTCAAAGGCCTTTCCCACGGAAGAAAGAATTTTGCGTCTGCAAAGGATAGCGCAGTCCCTCTCCTCAAAAAAGTGAATTTCTGTAAGGACTTACAAATCAGTTCTGGGGATGATGTCATCTTGCATCCCACTAATCCCACACTGCCGCTTACGGATGAGACCTCTCCAGGAGCCACTGGAAGCTCAGTGGATTCAATCTCGAGGCTCCTTCGACGACATTGTTTCAGCCACACCAGAAATGACTTTAGCAATGTCCTGGTGGGCGATCAGGGACAATCTCTCTCAAGGCCTGTCCTTCATCCCAGCAAAATCGGATATGGTAATGACATGGGACACTTCCATGGAAGGATGGGACCTCACCTTCAGGAGTTACAGGTCCAGGGGAAGTGGTCAGACCAAGAAACGTTGTGTCACATAAATCTGTTAGAACTCCAAGCAGTATTTATGGGCCTCCAATCTTTTCTGCCAAGGATCAGGGGATCGTCGATACTCGTCCGCACAGACAACACCACCACCATGTTCTACCTACAGAAGCAAGGTGGGACGAGGTCTCATGCCCTGTCAACCCTAGGGCAGCGGATATGGGAATGACTAATAGCCCACAACATTTCGATGCAAGTACAACACGTACCAGGAATCCAAAACAAATAGGGCGATTCCCTCAGCAGGGACACCAAACTATGCCACGAGTGGGAGCTAAACGTGACTCAACTACGGAAAATATTTCAGTGTTAGGGGTTGCCAACCCTAAATCTATTCGCTACATCACTCAACCAAAAATTTTAGTTTTACGCCAGCAGATTTCCTCATGCAGGCTCTCTGGGGAATGCCTTCCACTTTTCCTGGGAAGGAATATTTGCATACGGGTCCCCTATGTTTCTGCTCATTCCGAAAGTTCTGCAGAACCTCAAGAGGGAGCCCTGTCGCATTATTCTCATTGCCCTGGAATTGGCAAGGCAGTATTGGTACACCGAGCTGTATCGCCTATCAGAGGCTTCGCCAATTCATTTCCAGCCTACTGAGAATCCACTTTCCATGAACCAAGGCCAGGTGGTTCATCCACAGATTCACAGGCTTCAATTTTCTGCTTGGCTCATCACCACATGGAATTTGGAGCGTTAGCGCTTTCTGACGAATGCCAATCCATACTTCACAGAGCTCGAACTCCTTCCACGCCTCAAGTGCTACTCCGCTAAATGGAAGTGTTTCTGCTCTTGGTGTGTCAAACACTCTTGTCACCATCTCTTTTCCCCTCCAGAGGACATTTTTCCGTATTTTTTTGTATCTCGCCATGGCTGGCCTTTCCCATTCATCAATTAGAGTGCACATGGCAGCAATTTCCAGATATAGGCGACGTTCTGGCCACATGTCCTTGTGATCCAACAGGCTGGTGAAAGAGTTTATGAAGGGTCTCTTTAGGGCCTAACCACCGATAAGGCCTCCTCCAGTTCTCTGGCAGCTGAACATTGTCTTGTCACAACTTATGAGACCTCTTTTTGAGCCAATTCACAAATGCGATTTGAAATACCTTTCATGGAAGGTGGCTTTTTTTTTGCCCATCAAGTCTGCTAGATGCATTAGTGAGATTTAAGCCTTCACCGCAACAGAACCTTACCTGCAGTTTTACCAGGACAGAGTGATACTTCGCACCAATCCTGCTTTCATTCCCAAGGTACCTTCCACGTTTCATCTCAATGAGCCAGTGGTTCTACCTTCCTTTTTTCCCTTTCCATCTTCGCCTGCAAAGGGGGCCCTCCATTCTCTGGACATTAAACGTTGTTTAAAATTTTACTTGCAAAGAACAAAGGTTTTCCATAAACCCACCCAGCTACTCATCGCCTTCTCTGCCCCTAGAAAGGTTCAGGCCTTGACACGAGCATCTATTGCACGCTGGGTTTCCTCTACTATAATCTTCAGCCATGAGAAAGCGGGACACCCGCTTACGACTAAAGTAACAGCTCATTCCACCCGGAAGGTGGCAGCATCCTCGGCCTTGTTTTCCGGAGTGTCTTAACCTGACATCTGCAGGGCAGCGACATGGGCAAACATCCATACCTTAACGAAGCATTATTGCCTGGATACATGGCGGAAGGCAGACATAGCAATTGGACAAGCGGCCCTACGACGACTATTCACATAAGGTAGGCCATTTTTCGTTAAGGTCTATTCCTTTCTCCTATACAACTATTTTGGTGGTTGTCTCTTTTCTACATTTACATTGTCTGCTTTTGAATATTATTCTCAGTTTTGGATCGCATGGTGGGATGGTTCACCTTTTTTCCAGCCTCCTTTGTTACTTTAAAACTGCTTACTATTCTGATTCAAGCATGTGAATCTATAAAAGATACAATACTGGAGAACAAACAAGTTACTTACCTGTATACTGTGGATCTCCAGTATTGATATCTTTTATAGATTCACATGCGGCCCTTCGTCCTCCCCTTTCAGGTTCAACAATCCATACCTCTATAATTCTCCTAATTGCACTTGTGCTCAAAATCTGAGGTATGGTGGCCCTGCAGGGGATGAATACTCTGTGTCTATGCTCTGATTGGCTGAGGTTTGGATGTTTTAAAATGAGGTTAACTGGTTACTGAATGCTAGTGATTTTCAAAAGGAATTAAGTTTAAAGCTTAGTACTGCTATTTTACTGTTACTGTAGGACTCCCACCATGACAATGGGGAAGATTCAAGCATGTGAATCTATAAAAGGTATCAATACTGGAGAACCACAGTGTACAAGTAAGTAACTTGTTTTTTTCTCTCACAAATTGGCTATGAATTTACTATATAATTTAACCATAAGCAGGAATGACCTCACCTCTTCATTGTTCCCTAGAGAACTAAGACAGCAAGTCCACTAAACAAGACTTTGGTTTAAACCCACAACTAGTCAAAGTATTACCCAAATACGATATCTCACTCTTACCAAATTGAATTTTTCATGTTGAAAGTGAAACCTGCATCCTTAAACCTTTTTTAAACACTAAACAAACTTCTATTATGTTCCTTCCAGGTTTCACCAAATATTAATACATCATCCTGGAAACAGCGTACCCGACCTAGACTACCCAAAATAAAAGCCATATCCCTCTGAAAGACAGAGGCGGCTAATGCCAGCCCAAATGGCATTCTCAGCAACGTAAATGCCTCCATGGATGTCACGAAAGAAGTCAGAGACTGTGAAGAAGGATGCAATCTAACCTGATGGTAGGCCGATGTGAGATCTAGAGTAGTATAATATATTACACCTACCAAAGTAAACCTTGTCCTTGAAATTTGGGTGGACAATACCTGTGTACCACAATTTCCTTATTCAAACCTCTAAAGTTGATACACAAATACTGTGGGGTTTTTGGCCACCACAATTGGTGCCGACCATTCTATAGCTTTAACAGGTGTAATGACACCAGCATTCTTTAACTTAATCGATTCCTTGCTGTCATCATCTTGCACACTCAAAGGGATCTTCCTTACCTTAGATGCATAAAGTATGTCATTTGGTTTAAGACTTATACGGTAAATGTACTTTGTAACACAACCTAATTCACTCAAAAATTCTTAGGGAAAAGACTTTAAAAAAAATCGGCACAAACTCCGCAATCTAACATGCACCCATGTGAGGCTGTGCATTGGGGTCAAGAAAAATACCTAACTCTTTCTGTTGGGGCTAACCTAGAATATTGTCTTATCTTATGGCCACATAGACTTTTCCAGCAATAAGGTGTCCACTATACTCGATGCTGCTCATGAAATACCCCTCCATTTTAAATTCTTGCCTGCCATAACCACCAGGTTTACTTCCTGTATGGTGTAGAGACACCTTGGTAGTGACATACTTATCCAAGATAGACTCAGATATGATTGTGAGCCTAGAACATGACTCAAACAATATATTCATCTTTACATCATTCATCAACACTTTGCCAGATTATCAGGAACCCTCACATCAGTTTGTAAAATGTTTTTCTCCTTTGTTTTCTAATGTACCTTTTACTTGTAGAACAACCTCCTCCACAACCTCTTTAACATCACCCCTCTTGTTAGTTTTCTGATTATGTTTGGCAATTTATTGTGAATACAGCAACCTTTGGAAAATTGACATTTCTACCAACACTGGTTACAGGCAGCTGTTAATGCTGCGCATTCATTTTTGCTTGCCATGTGACCTAGTTGACAGATCAATACTGTATTACTTTAAATTGCCACATGGGAAAAATTACTTATTGCATCAAGTGAAGTTGTTCAAAAGCCTCATTTTTAAATTATATTATCAGTAGATTGTAAGAAAGTTGAACATTCAAGGTAAAGCACAAAATAAGTTACAGTGTAAATTAGACATTTGACAGTACATATACGACTGTCCTAATAAGTGAAATTTTATAACTTAAAAGCACTATCACCTACTGCCATTCTTAAACCCCTCTGGCAATATTAATAACATTCCCATATGTACTTAAATATAAAACCAAAAAGTGATTTCTAATAGTACTCTTAACTGCCAAGAACTTAATGGTTTACAAAAGATAACCAAGAAAACAATGTGTGTAATCTTTACGTGCCTACCTTTTTAGTCGAGTTTATGGCTGTGCTGAGAACAGAGGCGAGCTTAGCCACCTCCTTGTTTTCAGAAACATTCTTGAAATAATTTTTGCTTGGCGCAGGAGCAGCCTGTTTAATGGATACAGCATCAGAAGTGCTATCTGGAACACAAGACTCTGCGTATTAGTGAGCAATTCATAACCATCAAGTAAAGTTTGTTAACGTTTTTTTTTCATTCTGGGTATAAGGGACATGCAACCACTCCACTGGCTTAGCAATACCAGCATAGTAGGAATATTCCTGTTTTTATGTAGGTTTTTTCTTTCATGTGTTTGATGTTTGGGGATATCGAATTAAACACGTTTAAAATTACTTTGAACACATGTCAAACTCAGACGGTAGTCAGACACGAAGATGCACATATAAGCAACACACACATCTATCTGCCTACACCCTCCTGCATCAGTTTATGCCTAAGTGCATCCAAACATTTACGACCGTACGATTGGAGAGTCCTTCCCAATCTTATGCACAACATCCAAGGATTCCAACATGGACCTACTAGAACGCAAATTGCATTCTATCAACTGTGCTCAACAAATAGGTTTGCATGTTACTCGACCTCCGAGAAAGCACTTGAGGGACTCAGGAGTTTAAAGTGCTATAAAAATGGCGCAATACAAACAGGAAAGACTGCCAACTTTATCTGAAGATCTCAGCACAAACGACAAGCAAGTTCATTCGATATGGTTAATGATTCATCCTCATACGAAAGTAGCTGTGCTATATTGTCAAAAAGCAATAACACTAATCGTCAGGAGGTTTTGATAGTTTAGATCCGTTTCAAAACATTAAAAATAACTTTGTACTATCCCCTGTGCTTCTGAATCATGTGCAAGGGGAGTATGGTTTCGTAGAGCTATTTCCAATAGCAATCAAGGGAACCCAGCCTACTTTGGACGACAGTCTCGATTTGTATTCTAAATGCACTGGCTCTGGCATCCTGGGTAGGGGGCAGACAAACTCACGTAATATGCTGCAGCGTAATTTCGTGAAATTACACCAAAATTACGCAAGACTATGAGGAATTATGCAAGAAGCGTAACCCTGCGTTTAGCACTATTTTTTTAGCACAAAATACACCCATGCATCCAAAATAAACCCAAAGATGCATTTTGCGCTAAGAAAATTGTGCTAAATGCAACACAACAGGAACAGCAGCAGCATTGCCTGCTTTGTTCCTGTGCTCTTGGGGTAGGCATTTTTGCCCCAAATTACTCTAAATTACGCAAACAGGCAAATCGTGTCATTTTCAGTAATTTCGCATCACAAGAGTAACACCAAAATACCAAAACTACTCCAACATAATTAAAATGTAATCCACGACTAATCCTGGATACCACGCCAGTGTGCAGCGGTGGCAGTATAACGTGCCACAAAGATGCCACTAAAGGTCACAGAGCTTCTACAAGTTAGTGACTAAGGCATTACAGCCTTGTTTGAACAGCAGTATGAATTTGCATGCTGAATGCTAATTCACTCAGCCACAGGACAGGAGTCTGTGCAAAAAAATAAACTAAAATCAGGACAACTAATAAAATATAGGAAGAGGAGCATGGCAGAAAATGGTGGGTGTGCTGTAGTAGTGATATACACAAAAGTGGTCAAGGAAATGTCAAAAGAAAAAAAGTAGCAAAAATGAAAACTCAAGAAAAGACTGAGAAAATATAAAGGCGACAAAGAGGAAAAACTCTGAGGGAGAAGGAAGAAGAAAGAAAACTACAAAGAGAAAGATATTGTTCACAATTAAGATAAATTTGATCGAAATAAAATACCTAAGAAAGTAGTCACTCTTTAAAAAAAACAGCCTTTGAGGTGCACAACATCGTACATTATAGAGTAACTGGAAAATCATTACCTTAATGGCACTAAGAAAGCAAATATTTGTGAGAAGTGAGTAAGAAAATAAACGTACAAGGAGAAGGGCCACTACGGGGAGTCACAAGAGTTGTAGCAGTAGCACCAATAAAGAGTATACTACTAAGGAACGTCCGTTATAATATGATGCAGTCATTCCACAATGCTCTTGATTTTGTTTGTACTGCTGCTGGGAGTAACAGTAATAAAGGGATTTGCTTATTACACTCTACTCGTTGTCTTTATTTAAATCAAAAGTTTGGTCTGTGCTAAAGCTCGGGAAAAAAACATTTTAATTATTTATCTAACTTTTAAGCGCTCTATTTACTTACATGGTTATTTTTTATAATAAACTTTATTGCTTTTGATTCATTAGAAAACATGAGCAAAATAGGAAGGCACCACTCATAAGCATCAACACACCAAAACCCAAGACCCACCCTCCCTATTCATCTGCCTACATGTACATTTCAAGTATCCTCTTTCCATTTCATATTCATCTGTCATAACCACCCATTTCCCAATTATGCATCTTAACTCCAGTACAATATATTCTTACGTGTAATTCGTTCTTATACATGTGGTCTAATTCAGGATTCAAGGCAGTCTCATTGTCTTGTGGATTGTTACCTGCCTTGTTATGTTGGCCTAGGCCTGGCTGCCATGCTGCTTTTCTTTGCGCACGTTACACTGAGCCGGGCCTCCCTCGCCCTTTGCTCGTGCCAAGTTCTTTTGCACTGTCTGCATTTTCTGTTGTTCACCTTTTTGGGCTCAGTCTGCACAAACATGTACAAGGTCGCATAACAATGTATTTTGGTTCTTCCTGATATGGCCAGTCTCGCGCACCCAGACATAACATTAGGTGCAATTGCCATGAAGAATTTGGTATGCTTTTAATACTGTGGTTTACTAGCGCTTAACACACACTTGGAGAAATCCCTTTCAGTGAGAAGAGCTATGATGTCCTGCTGATGTAATTCTGCATCTAGAGACTGAGGTATGGGGGTTCGCTAGTCAAAGCCCAGAGGTCTTCTATTATTATAATAAACTATCTTACTGCAAGGGGAGGGTGGTAATGTTATTTATACGTTTATCCACTGAGCTCTGAGATGCTTTCCCCGTTTGTATTCTATGGAATTGTAACCATGCTGCTTATATTAGTCATATGCATTATGCTATTAGTACTGACACGTGTACTGTACATTAGAGCACGTAAGTTGGAATAAACATTTTAACCTATCCAGTGTCTCTTCCTACGCACCTTGTGGACAAGTACGAGTGAGTGACGAAAGAGTGTTCTTGCTTCTGCGAGTCCTGAGATAAAGATACCGTGTTCTGGGTTGTCCAATCATTGGTACTTGGGTGCTAATGGGATGCTAAGCTAGTTGGGTTGGGGTTTTTGGGTGCTACGGTATATGGTGGCAAACCACTGTATTCCGGGGTCCCATTTTCCTGTGCATAGCTCTGTGTATGTGCAGAAACCTTATGACATGGCGCGACCACCGTGGGGCTGCTTATCTGCGAGACGCTTGAGTAGTACTTGTGCTTGTCCACAATCCCCTCGCGTACGCTTCCGGAGGCGTATGTGACGGTGATACCTCCTATATTGAATGTTTTATAGGTTCTTTCAAGCTTGATGTTATTAAAAAGGTTAGTTAATAGACCCATTTTAGTGCTCCCTGTTAGGTTGTCGAATATAACTGTTTAGTCATGGCTGGTGTGGCGATTGCTGCACATAGTCGAGGAGCACTCCGAGACCACTTACGGGTGTATGGAGTGCCTGATACAGGGATCGATTTGGTCTTTGTGGTTCAAGCCGATCCGGCTTACCACTTTGAGGTGTTTTACACTTGGATCACTTTTGAAGCGGTGGAGGCAGATGATAATCTGTTTCATGAATATAAACCCACCGTTATTCCTGCTGCCTATCGACCCTATACCACTCTTGAAGTACCTCTCACGGCTTGGCAGCACCGTGTTTGGTTTAATGGCGCCCTACCACAACCAACTACCGCAGTTCGTTTAGGCCCCTTGTCAATTCAGGGGGCCACTTGGCCTGTATTGGCCGGGTATACCCCGCATCCAAATTATCTGGCATTACCGCTCGCGGAACTGCGCACTATGCATACCGAATTGGTACGAGTGCATCGAGCCCTAGTGACATACGTTACAGGTAGCCTACATGGAGCTGCTCCTGTAGTCGCAGGCCAACCAGCTATAGCCGCTGGAGTGACCATAAGTCCTGTCATGGTAAATTCTGTGATGGGCAAACGTCCACAAAATAAGGACGACTATCCTTACTGGCTTGCAGAAAAGTTCGATCAGATAGAAGCAGTGTTTCCCCATACATCCCCAGTAGATAAACATCGCATCCTCACGATAAGTTTGCCAAAAGACATAATCCCCGATTTGACATCATGTGAAAACTGGGGTAAGGTATTCGCAGCAGTTTATTCAAAATGTTTTGGAACTCCTTCCATGACGGTTCTACCCTCTGTAATTAAAAAAGTACAGGATGAACATGGCCCTGAAGCGGCTGTGGAATTAGGGATGAGACTAGTGGGAGTGTTTGATGTAGTAGCTGAGCTGATCCTTGGAAATGTCAAGGGCGATGCTATGAACTTTCAAGTAGCGAATGCTTTGGCTTTGGTCCCAGAGTTGGACAGGCCCCGCGAATTACCGAAAATTATTGCCCGGGCTTATAAAACAATTGGAAGAAATAGCCTGGGCAACAAGCCTTTTGTAAAAATGCAAACTCAATCGCAAACACAAGTTACACAAACAAAAAGTGCATCTGAGAAAGATGATAAACCGGTCTTCACTAAAAAGAGTTGGAGACAGAAAAAACAGGGTAAGCAACAAAAGAAGCCGGGGTCGAGAGGCGCTTCCCCAGTTTCGGTTTCTTCTGAACGTACTTATGATTTACGTGATAGGTCAAGGATTAAATCACCAGAAAGGTTTCAGAGCTCTGATACGCGTTCTCCTCGTTCTTCACAGGCCCAGACGTCGTCACAGGCTGGTGGAGGAGGACGGCAAGATAGAGGAAGGGGCCGAGAGGCTCCCCAGGAGCGAGACCAACCTCGACAACAAGTCAGAGGGAAAGCAGAAGACTTTCATCTTCCTCGACCGCAATTTCAGAAGAAAAAAGTTGCCGCTGTCACAGCGAAATATGCCTCAGACCGTGAGAACGAGACTCCAGAATTGGACGTGGGCAGTGACCCTCCTAGACAGCGCCGCGGAAGTTACCATAGTGCGGGAGGCGCTACGTCCTCATATGGAGGCGACAGCAACTGAAACATTCGTTACTGTAGAGACAGCTGACACGAGAGTGGCACCCCCTGACAGACTATATAATATAGTCATACAAATTGAAGGTGACATACCGCGTGAAATAAAAGGGATTTTTTGGGAAAATCTAACCTCTTCATATGACATTTTGTTAGCAGAGGTGGATTGGCCACCCCCATTCGTTTTAGCTGCACATAAAGGAGAGGAGGTAATCCTTCCAAGCTTCTCACGGCATGTCCCAAAAGACAAAGCTGAAGCACTTGCAGCTGAGTGGGCTGTGTACCTGGCACCAGCGTTATACCGCAACCATGTGGGATGGGATGAAGAATCACCTCCTCATGCAATACCTTTGCGGTCACTACCGCAGCCACAACCCCAATATCCCATCAAACGGCAGGCAAAAGGCCCCGTCTCCGAAATTCTGACACAGTTGGAATATCAGGGAGTAATTGAACCATGCGTATCACCTATGAACAATCCCCTTTTCGTGGTTTCTAAACCCGATGGATCGTACCGCTTAGTTTTGGATTACCGGCATTTAAATACTCATTGTCGGAACTTTGCGGTGCAAAATACACACAGTTCTGCGCTTGTAGACAGTCTTGTTCGTAAAAAATACAAAACGACACTTGACCTTTCAAACGGTTTCTACACGCACAACCTAGCCCCGGAGAGTGGTCAATGGACCGCATTCACTTCCGGTGGTAAATTATTCCAGTTCCGGCGTTTACCCATGGGCTACAAAAATAGTCCGGGTATATTCGCCGCCCGTGTTGTTTCTTTGTTAAATGACATTGATCAAGACGCATGTTCGTACGTAGATGACATCTATCTGACGGACGACGAATTATTTCAGCATTTGTCCCGTGTGGACCGCATTATTCTTGAATTCGCGGAGCAGGGTTACAAATTTAACTTTGCTAAGTCACACATTGCTGAATTTACCGTTCTGTTCTTGGGCTATGAGCTCAATAACGAAGGTAAGGGCTTAGCCCCCCATTTCTTGGAAAAATGTGCACATTTGTGCCCCCAAATACTCTGAAGAAACTTCAGTCTTTGCTGGGTTTCTTGAATTTCGGGCGTACTTACATTCCCGAATATGCCCAGCGTATCAAGCCTTTGTATGCTTTGATACAACCTACTTATTCAAGGTCTTGCTGGCTGCCTGAGCATACCTCAATTCTGCAGTCTTTGCAGACAGACCTATTGGAGTCTAAATATCTTTTGACTCGTGATAACCACACAAACCTGGTGATTAGAATAATTCCGGGGGCGGTGGGATTCACATACTTAACCTTTAATGAAGGTGATACAGTACCCATCGCATACAAGTCGCATCTGTACACTTCCGCTGAATTGCGCTTTACATCTGTTGAAAAAGTTCTGACTGCAGTGCAAATGGCGATTCTAAAAGAACGCGCACTGGCACAGGGAAAGCGAATTCTGGTGGTAACACCCTGTCCTGCCCTAGAGGCAGTAACAAAGGCAAGTGTACCGAACTCAAAAGCAATGCATCCCCGTTGGATACAATGGGCTACATCCTTGACGTCTTCGGACGTCACTTTTGTTTTTGATTCTTCTCTGCAGACTCAGGAGTTTTTGCAGTATGAATTCGTTCATCCTCCTCCTTTGTTTTTATTACCGCTTGAGGATTACAAATGTGTGATCTACACCGATGGTTCGGCGCAACCGGCCACTGGGTCCAAGCACGCTTATTCAGCTGCATGTGCTATTGTTGCGGGTTCCTTTGTAGATGGAAAGTTCAAATCCTCTGCAGTGCATACTCGCACACTTGGAGATAGTACCGCACAATTGGCCGAGCTGCATGCATTGCTACTTGCACTTGAGTTCGCTTCTCAGGATGAGACCACTCTTATTGTATGTGATTCTTTTTACTGTGTACAATCTTATAATGACAATCTGTTTTTCTGGTCGAAAAACGACTACAAGGACGCAAAAGGGAGCACAATTAAGCATAAAATGCTTTGGGTTCGAGTGGCAGAATTGCAACAACGTCTGCCCCTCACACAGGTGGTTCACACCTTAGGCCATCAGCGGGTGGGCGCACACGCTATTGGTAACGATCTGGCAGATGAAGCTGCCCGTTCAGCAGTAGTCACGTGTTCAGTAGCAGCGGTTACCAGGTCCATGTCTAAAATAGACCCTGTTATATTAGCAGCTATTGCTGCAACCAAGGAAGGTAATAATTACCCTACAGGTTTCCCTTCCAAGTATTCTTACACATTAAGTCCCGATCAGGTTCCTTATGTAACTATACCTGACGTTGGAGATCGGCTGATCCCCAACGCGGACCGCAGGAGTGCCTTGATATCAGCTGCACACGAAGGCATGGCTTCGGCTCATGCAGGTGTGTCAGCTACAGTTTCCATCTTGCAGCAGCGTTATTGGTGGCGTGGATTGTATAAAGACACCCGTGCTTTTGTGCTTTCTTGCGATGTTTGTCAACAGATTAAGCCTTCCACGGTAACACGTCCACCACAAACCCCGCTCTGCATTGCTAACAGACCCTTCGGGTGTGTTTACTTGGATCACTGCGGTCCATTCTCATCAGACACTGCCTATAAATACATCTTAGTGGCAGTGGACTCGTGCACACGGTTTCTCTGGGTCTGGCCACAACGGAGTGCTGACGCCCGAAATGTAATCAGGGATTTGCGTGTCTTTGTGGGAATTTTCGCATGCAGCACCTTCCATTCGGACCAAGGTCCAGCGTTTGCCTCTAGGGCTTACAAGGACGCAATGGCTTCGCTTGGGGTGCGGGTGAAATTTTCGTCTCCGTATAGGCCTGAGGGCAACTCTATCGTTGAACGAATGAACCGTGACTTAAAGCAATCCTTAACAGCTAGGGTTATAGGTACTGGCAGGAACTGGCTGGCCCATTTGTATACCGTTCAGCGTGCACTTAATAATCTCCCTAGAAGACCTATGGGTGGGCGGACCCCTTACGAAATGCTCTTTGGAATAAGAATGTTTGTGCCTGACCTTGAGGGTCCAGACATCGCGGCGCAATCCGCCAAGTTTGATGTAGATAACCATTCTGCTATGTTACAGGACTTACAAGAAGCCCGAGACAAACTTGCAACTACACATTTGCCTTCAGCCACAGATCCTGCGTTGCAGATTCCGGTAGCCGGCTGGCTTCCAAAGGTTGGAGAACTGGTTCGAGAGAAGGTTGAAAACAAAAAGAATTCGGCCCCTCTTTTCGTGCACCGGTTCCAGTTCTTGGCCTGAAGGGAACACGTACAGTCATTTTACCACCGCTTCCTGGTCGCAAAGAGAACAGATACATCTCAGTTGAAAATGTCAAGCTACAGCGCCTGGCCGATCCTGAATAGTGTCACACCAGCGGTCTCTTGTCCTGCCATTTATCGGACATATGTTCATAGTCCATCTGCGCGAACGATCGCTGATGCTGTAATTGAGATGGTTGATTTGCCTGAATCCTCTACTTTGCCTGAAACTATAATTGATCCCCAACTCTCCACCAACATCGACGAGGACGAGTATACTTATCCTGCATCTGAATCAGTGGCACATCAACCAATATCGCCACTATGCCCGACTCGTTATTCCTTTGATTCGGATTCCACATCTTCAAAAGTTCCATCCAAGTTCAGTATTTTTATATCCTGGTTTAGAGACAATTTTTTGATTCCACCCTGGACATACATCTGGTTGGTACTTTTCTTGATTTTTTTGTTCATGTCCATTGGCTTTGTCACAGTGTTTTTTCTACTAATCAATGGTCACTATTTACCTGAACGCTCTGCTGTAGACTATGTTTCTGGAACTTTGGCTCCTCATTCCTCGTCTCACATCATGAAGCGTGACCACACATTTGTGAACATTTCAGCTTTCCCAGTTGCTGATGGCATCGTATGGGATGCAGTGAACTATCAAATCCATGGTCCGACGGAAATTATTAATGTACCTAATGTCCTTCGTGTTTCAATGGGTGATGTAGTACAAAATAATATTCATTCTGATGATTGGGATGTGCATGCCGTTGAAGCATTGTTTGCCGATTTAAAATATTATGCATCTTTTAATGCTGAAGATCTATATATGAATTCTGCTAATTATGCCGATTTGTATTGTTACCAACATTGGGGTAATCATTTTCTCCATAAGCCCAGTGCCCTGCGTAGTTCTGTTAACTATACCCAATGGGGAGGGGCGCTAGAGGGCGCACTGCGGAATGGCTGCACTCTAGTGCTGCTCCGCCGGCCGGAATACAGATCTACATCTAAAATATGCAAATGGCCCTTAAAACAACGAAACAACCACGAAAATGAACGTCGGAATATGCCAGCAATAAGAAGCAGAGCTCCAGATGAAAGATCGAGAGCAAACCAAAGTAAAACACCGAGTGTACTGTGAGTGACTCGATATCGTTTGGCCGAGACAAGATGGCGGCGCGCACCGGCAATTATTTTGCATCAGCGCTGTAATGCCCGGCTGAAATCAGGACCGCCGGTGGAACTCTACACACTGACGCCGACCCCGGACGACATTGCAGATGGTGATATGTACCGCAGCGGCCACCTGGACAGATAAGTAAATGCCCATTACGTGTGGAGGAGATCTGCGGCGCTGAGCTATATTTGGCAGAGCAGAGCGCAATCCCCATGCGACTGCGGGAGTTAAATAATAAGATGGCACAGGCTTAAATACACTAGATACCAGATGCATCTGCTTGTTACATCAACAGACGCGGATCGGTTCTGCTGTGGAGGGCACAGTGGATGGGGGAACTCGCCATGATCTGTGAAGGAACCTCCACTGGGGTGGCGGCCATCTTACACGGATAACTGCGGCGCTACAGTGAAAGCTACACCTGTAGGAGATCCCAAGACCGCGTTATACACCGACAGCAGCATATCCTATAAAAACGGACAATGTGCATAAGCGGCGGGAGGTAAACAGAGGTGCGTAAACCCCTCTGACGCATATCTCCTAACACGAGTGAGGGATAAAGTATAGCCCCAAAAAAAAAGCGGATAACACGCACAGCGCGTAAAAACTACACAGCGACCCAACGGGGCCAGCGAGGTACTCGCGGTGTCTCTGAAACACGCCACACTACGGTGTATAGGGGAGGAAAAAGATTAGACACTGATGCCGAGCCGTGGACGCCAAACTGCATACCCGGGCTTTACACTACCACCTGAAAAGCTGGGAGAGTCACTAGCGGAACTACATGCGCTGAGGTAGGATCAAGACATCAGGTATACCGAAGGAAGCGATACCAACATTGCATCTGTGCCTATATCTTGAGAGCTGGGCTCGGGTGGAATCTGCACGGCGGCGCCCCACGCGACGACATATTACGGAAAGTGTCCCGGTGCAGGACTGCCCCAATCTGTCATCCTGACCAAACACACTGCTACTAAAAAATGGGCAAAACAGATAAGCAGCAATCGAAACTTTCTTTCGACCCCCGCCGCACATCGAGGCTCACAGCTGCCCATTCGGACACAGAACTAGACAATGCCCCTGCTAAGGATACAGCAATGGAAACCGCACTACAAGCTATTCAACACAGTTTACAAAGCATAGATAGTAAAATCGATACCCTGACCAACAGAGTGGATAATATAGCAAACAAGCTTGATAAGCAGGGGAAACGATTAGATGCAGCAGAACAGAGAATATCAGCAGTAGAGGATGAATCGAATGCCACGACTAAACGATGTACCGCCATGGAGAAACTACTAGAAACCATCAAAAACAAGAACGAAGATTTGGAAGCGAGGTCCCGCCGTAACAATGTACGAGTTCTTGGCGTGCCGGAGACCACAAACACTGGGCGAATGGAGGGATATATAGAACAAATGCTACAAGATGTATTTGGGGTAGAACAATTCTCACCCATGTTGATCGTCGAACGTGCGCATAGAACACTAGCGACGAAGCCTCCGCCAGGCGCTCCCCCACGTCCCATAATAGCTCGAATACTGAACTATAGGGATAGAGACACAATTTTGAGACTGGCACGGGACAAGCAGACCATACAATACCAAGGAAATCGTATATCCTTCTATCCGGACTTTACCATCGCAGTACAAACGGCGCGTAGAGAATTTCTATTGGTAAAGAAGAAACTACGTGACATGGACATAACCTATGCAATGCTGTATCCGGCGCGCTTGAGAGTTGTACACGACGACCAGACCAAAATATTCACAACGCCGAAAGCTGTGCAGGATTACATGCAAAAATTCAAACCAAGACGCAGATCTCCTATGCACGAGCATTCAACATCACCGCCTGAAGAGGAAGCAGAATAAGTACAAATACTTCCCATGGATGTCGTGGGAACCAAAAAGATGCATGGCGAGATGGAGGAAGCAAAGCAATGGCTCCATGCTCCGAACGCCACAAGGTAGGATCTAACCAACACACATATGTAAATGACACACGGACCCGCCCTATGAACATTGAGACATTGAACTACCCATAGCGTGGCGTAACGTACAGACTATAATATTGTGCAATGCACTGTTAGACAGCCCATGGAAATGTGCTAGACGGTTGATAGGCATAACACAGTAATGTATAAGATACGCACTGTGATTCAATAGTATTATAGAACAGCGGACATGGCTGGTGTATATGTCTGCTTAAGGAACTGGCCAACTTAATACCGAAAATCCGGCCACATCCGCCCTGCGGATGAGTATGTGTGTACCTAGCGGCCCCCATTACGGGTACTCCCCAACAAAGTTTTGATGTTTAGATGTTGTTATATAAGGATATGTCTTTGGCATAATTGGGATGCTAAAGTGGGTGGAGGGTTATGGGGTAGGTTTAGTTTGTCAGGCACGTCACTACGAGACGCAGTATTACACAACATGGCTATGAAACTGCACACAACTTCTACACTTGTAAACTATGTACAATACACTGTGCACAAGTCGCACGATACAGATACACATCTAGAGACAATACACAATGCTCACAATGAATGATCATACAAGATCGAGACCAATTCGATTACTGACTTGGAACATAAGGGGCCTGAATAATCCAAAGAAAATCAGACAGATGTTTGCGTATATGGATAGACACCAGGTGGAAATAGCCATGATACAGGAGTCACACTTACCGAAACAAAATAAATGCACGATAGGAAGCAGATGGGCGGAAATGACCCTGACATCCTCTTACTCGTCATACTCAAGAGGGGTACTACTGTTGATTAAAAAGGGGGTGCAATTCCAACAAGAGCGCACTATTGTGGATGACCAAGGGAGATTCATTATACTTACAGGATATCTCCGTGGACACCATGTGGGACTCATTAATATATATGGCCCCAATACAGACGACCCTGACTTTTTTAGCACTATACGGAAACACCTAAGGGACCTACCAGACATAGCATTTATCTGGGGGAGACTTCAATGTAACACTTGATGAAGACCTAGACAGATCAGGCCATACTAGAGAACCACATAAGAATGCGATGAAAGCTCTGCATGACGGAATGTCTGAATTTGGAATGGTAGATGTTTGGCGAGAGCGCCATCCACGAGACTTGATAAGCACACATACCTCCACACCCCACAACAGTTGGTCCCGATTGGACTATTGGCTAACTACGGAGACAGCCAGTACCTGGGTGCAAAATGTCAATCACTTACCAAAAACGCTATCCGACCACAACCCAGTCCTACTCACACTGAATCTACCCAACTACATTCCCCCGCCCTTTATATGGCGCTTTAATGCTAAAGCACTATTAGACCCCCTGTACAAAGAAACAATACGGACAGCAGTGGAGGAATACTTCTCCTTCAATAAACAATCGGGGGTAGATGCTAGCCTACTCTGGGAGGCCTTTAAAGCCACGATACGTGGCATCTGCATAAGCACCAACGCTGGAATACTAAAGGATATACGGCACCAAATTAGTAAACGCGAAGTAAAACTCGCGGAACTAGAACAAACATATAATCGTACAAACGACGTATCAATCCTAGCTGAAATTAGAGAAACATTAACAGAATATCAGGACTATGCAGAAACTGAGTTAAAATATATCACGAACAGACACATAGCACGGAACTATGGAGAAGGGGGTAGAACAGGGCGCATACTAGCACAAAAAATCCGTAAAGATCATCAGCCATATGCTATCACTAAAATAAGAAACAACCAAGGGAATCTGATATATGATACCGCAGGCATTCTGCAAACCTTTATGGATACGTATGGCGAAATGTATACCTCAAGGGATACAGCCACAACTGACGAAATTAGGACATACCTAGAGGACATAGCCATGGTGTGGCTATCAAACGCCCAAAGAGAATATTTAACACAACCAATTTCGAAAAAGGAGATACATGATGCTATCAAATCCCTGCCCAATGGTAAATCCCGGGACCCGATGGGTTTACTGGAGAATTTTATAAAGAATACTTGGACATCATATGCCCATACTTAGCTGAAATGTATAATGAGGCGTATGATAGACAAATACTTCCTCCTACACTAAGAGAAGCATTATTGATAGCATTACTAAAACCCGACAAAGACCCAGAGCAGTGTGTCTCATACCGTCCATTGTCATTGATTAATACTGATACAAAGATCCTAGCAAAAATCATAGCATTAAGATTGCAACCCCTAATGACGACTATTATATTACCTGATCAAGCGGGTTTTATACCCACAAGATCCACCTCCCACAATATACGCACGTTATTTGCACTATCCCACCAACTTAATCCGAAGTTAGAGGCGGCGGCGGTATTACTGGATGCCGCCAAAGCCTTTGACTCAGTTGAATGGAAATTTTTATTTGCGGTCCTGGTTAAAATGGGCATGCCTCCCAGTCTCCTACAATGGATCAAAATCTTATATACTGAACCAATGGCGCGCATAAAAGTAAACAAACATATATCGAGCCCAATTCATATAACTCGAGGTACGAGGCAGGGATGCCCGCTGTCACCATTATTATTTGCAATCGCATTGGAGCCTCTAGCCTGTAAAATCCGCCAACAGCATAAAGCTACAGCATTACAATTCCCGCAACGCCCTATCAATATCTCGCTATACGCGGACGATATGGTGCTCTATGTGCGAAACCCAAAGGAGAACTTAATGCCTCTCCTACGGGAATATATCAAATTTGGTAGGCACTCAGGTCTCCAGATCAACTGGAGTAAATCGATAATCATTCCATTAACGGAAATAACCCAACCTCACACAATAGAGTATCCACTGGAATGGCAATCCGGACCTATTAAATACCTGGGGATCTGGTACCATCGTGACCCAAGCACAGTGATACAGACGAATTATGGAACAGCAATCACTAAGCTGGAAGGACAGGTGGAACGATGGATCCATTTACCATTGACACTGGCGGACAGAATTGCCGTGGTGAAAATGGTGATACTTCCAAAATTCCTCTACTTGTTCAACAATATTCCCATAACACCCCCAACTTCAATATTCCAACGATTAAAAACACTTATAACCCGATTAATCTGGGCGGGTAAGCAAGCGCGTATAGAGCTTCAGACACTAACTCTTCCCTACTCCAAAGGAGGTTTCATGGTACCGGACTTATTGCTCTACTATCTTTGTGCACAGGCGCAATACGCACACTTTTGGTTCCATCCCACACCGTTTATGGCCCACGTGGCAGTGGAAGATGGCGACGCAAACCCTATACCGCTCAGGAGTATCCTCACGCACCGCAGACCACACCTAGCAAGAAATGAAATAAATACCATACGCACAACTAACTCAGCGTGGCAACGTATGGGTCAACTAACACATAAACTACCATTATATGCACCGGCACTACCATTGCAACACCATCCGGATATCTCGGTAACGCAGGAGAGGATAGGAATGACTCTACTGCAACAAGCGGGAATAAATACAATGGGAGACCTGTACCATGATGACGTCTTTATAGATAGCGCCAATCTCGACTATATCAGTAACCAATCAGGGCTATTTAAATTCAACCATTATCGACTAAAAGGGGCAATCAAACAGTTATATCCAAACTTCCCTGCGGAGCCACCAACACTACTGGCACTTCAAATGATTATCACCAACCCTAACAATATGCATTTAGTCTCCAAACTCTACAAACTATTACAAGAAGACGTAGCAGGGAACACTGAAAAAGCTAGAGAAAGGTGGAATATCCATCTAGAAGCACCACTAGATGCGTTTGAATGGAACGCTTGCTGTACACTGACAGGAATGCTGACCCCTAATGGGAACTTGAGAATCATACATTACAAGTATCTGCACCAAACATACCACACCCCCTGAAACTGAAAAGGTGCGGGTTGAGGGAAGATGCGCGCTGCAAAAGATGTGGGTCAGACAATGCAGATTTTATCCATCTAGCATGGCGCTGTGCAAAGGTTCAGGAATACTGGATGGAAGTAATGAACTTTTTGAGCAAAATACTAGCAAGTACCATAGAATGTACAATACAGGTCTGCCTTCTAGGGTTGGTGAAGCAACTGCGCTCTGCGCAGAAAAAGCTATGCACTATAGCAATATTATTAGCGAAAAGACGAATATCCATTTGCTGGGATGGTAAAAATAGTCCAAACAGTACAAGGTGGTTGCAAGATATGGTGTATTGTAAAGACACATTAAAAACTTATGAAGAGGAACTTCCATCTGGGTCAAAACCACGAGACTATTGGGCACCACTCACAGACTACTTGCGATCTCATCCAGATGTTTTAAAGTCAACCAATGTGTAAATATCCTTGTTTTACTGTAAGATGTGTATGTATCCAAAATACTGTACGTAAATAGACTAGCCTTTCGACAGTTTTTACAGTGGGCTCGTATGACAGAAATGCCTGTATGTTACATGATTTTTTTGTTATGTTATAATAAAAATCTTTCATAAATAAAAAAAACAAAAAAAAACTATACCCAATGGGAACATTGTCCAAACCCCTTGCCAGGTAGCTCTCAAACTCTTCGAAATAAGTTTAATTATTTTACTGATTTTAATCGGTCGAACCCTGCATCCTATTATTTTAGACTAAATAACACATCAACTCAGAAAATTATGTTAACACACACCAAATTGCTTTATTCAGGTTCCTTTCTAAGTGCCCTAGCTGTGGGTGGTTATGAGTACTGGGATAATACAGTGGATTTAAAATCTATTTGGGGCTCCAAGCCATGGCAGGTACAGGGAACCGAGGCGTTGCATCGTGCTTGCCTCATCCCTACCCAAATTATGTTCCTAAATGCTTCCATCTATCAAACTACATGTTGGGCTTAGCTACCACTAAACAATTAAATTCGCCCTCAATTCCATCCCTGTCGAGTTTTCCCAATGATAGCTCACGTTTTAACCTGTCCCTGACGACCCTACAGGCTCTATTACAGAATAATTCATTTAATGTTTCTGAGCTAGTTCAGTCACCCTGGTTGGTATGGCCTACATCATCAAATGCATGTCAAATGCGTTTTCACGACTCAGGAGCTAGTTACACACAGGATAGGCCTGATCCGAGATTTACTGATTCCCGTACTGTCACTACATATTCTGTTGGTAAATTATGCAAACAATGGCTACGACATTCGTCCCTTGATTCTGTTAAACAACATTTGTCCCTCCTTTCAGGCAATATTGATCTGTCCGACTTTGTTTTGGGACCTCGTGGTCCCCGACCTAAAAGATTCATTTATGAGACATATAATGAACTCTGGAAGCTATCACAAATGGAAGCTGCTTCCCGTCTTCGGGAAATAGATCAAGCAAATTTGGAAAAGGTGCTTGCTGTTGTTGACAATAGTATTAATACCCTGTCTTCTCGCATTTATACTTTAGAGAATATTGTGTCCTCTGTTGTCGATATTGTACAAGATGATGTTTCTGTGTTATATCATGGTCAGAATCAATTGCGCTCAGTTATGCAGTTTGCATGGACTTTACAAACGCTTAAGTTAGGTAAAGTGCCTTGGCATTTTTTGAACACCTCTGCCTTGTTTCTACCTTTTAACTTAACTGACAAACAGCAATTTATGTCCATGAAAGATGCAACTTACACTCTATTACATATCGAAAAGATGGATCCTTTGCCGTTCTCTGTTGCAGAACTCGATTCTGCTGTATGGCTAGTCCATGGGGTTATCGCTTTACCTTTTTCCTTGTTTGAATTTGACTCCTGCATGAAACATTATCCTGTGGGCCGTTACCGGCCCTTGGGCAGTGCTTTCCTGCATGAACTCTGGTCCTTGCCTTTCATGTATAAATGCCTTCGGGACGGCAAGGAAGTCTTTCTCACGGGGGAGTACTGCGACTCCACTATGGGTCATTCGCTTATTTGTAAACACATTAAATTGCATGGCTCATGTAGCGTTTCCGATCCTAATCTTGCTTGTGTGCTGAAAGGTATTCCTGCTCCTGTTATTTCACCTACTTTCACTCTCCTTTCCAATGGTAGTTATTTACTTTTAAATAACGAAAACTGTTGTGGCCTGCAGGCTGGCATTCCTTACATTGTAACAGTTTCGCACAGGGTTGTCTGCTGCAAAAATGTGCTTTTTCCTCCCCCTCATGGCAAGGTTGATATCTCTATTTGGCCTTCCATCCCTACCATGGAAGCAGATTTCAATAGACTGAGCAGAATAAAGGCACTATTATTAAACGAGGAAGTTATGCTCACGTCCGCCCGGGAGACATTCATTCTCCAGGTGGCGAGTACCCACAGTGAAATACAGGCCCTTTTAAACACTAATCTCCCCCAACATTTTGGGGAGTTAATACATCGTATTTTTAACGCATCTAACACTGAAGGCCTAGTACACTTTTTTAAGGTCGTGGGGTCGGGCTTGGTGTCCTCCTTCCAAACTATTTTTGGTGCCATCCCGGCTTTCATACATTCTATTTTTTCCAGTGTCTTTGGCGGTTTCCCATTGATCCTCGCTTTAGCGGCTGGTGTCTTGCTCTTAATTTGCTTTCTGCGCAATGGCTGCTCCCCGATGGGACCTGCTCGATCCAGAACGCCTCCAGCTGCTCCGTGAGCGCCTTTTGGCCGGTTTTGGTGTCTTGCCATTGGCGACACTGAGTGTGTCATATACTCTTTCATTTCGCTTTGCGTATTTCACTTGCGTGCAACCTGTGATGACTTGTGTCCGCTGTCCTTTCACCTGGACTCTGGATTATTGCCTCTCCAATTCGTCATTGTCTGTTCCGGATTTTGTTCAGTTGATGGGTCCCTTAGAGGCCCATGAGCAGGACTGTTCCGTTGCTGGCTGTATGGCGCGTGCGGCTGCACTGGGGATTTTGGCGCAATGGGATATCTGGGCGGCTGCCCAGGATCTCCTACAACGAAGCTGTTTCGATTATCACGCAAGCTGTCCCGCATTGCTTCTGGATGCTCCCTTTGTTGAGGAGCATTCCTGCTCTTTTGATCTCATGGATTGGATGGCATCTATGTTTTTTGACAATTCCAATGATGAACTCTTGGAGGGTATGGCTTTTCTCTGCACTTACACTTTCATGTATTGACCTGCCCTTCGCCGTTTGGGCGCTCCCTGTGCTCCAACGGCTGTGTTTTTCCTCTGATGGGCCTCTGTCCTGGCCGCTGGACTGACCAGGGGAGGGTGTCTTGTGGATTGTTACCTGCCTTGTTATGTTGGCCTAGGCCTGGCTGCCATGCTGCTTTTCTTTGCGCACGTTACACTGAGCCGGGCCTCCCTCGCCCTTTGCTCGTGCCAAGTTCTTTTGCACTGTCTGCATTTTCTGTTGTTCACCTTTTTGGGCTCAGTCTGCACAAACATGTACAAGGTCGCATAACAATGTATTTTGGTTCTTCCTGATATGGCCAGTCTCGCGCACCCAGACATAACATTAGGTGCAATTGCCATGAAGAATTTGGTATGCTTTTAATACTGTGGTTTACTAGCGCTTAACACACACTTGGAGAAATCCCTTTCAGTGAGAAGAGCTATGATGTCCTGCTGATGTAATTCTGCATCTAGAGACTGAGGTATGGGGGTTCGCTAGTCAAAGCCCAGAGGTCTTCTATTATTATAATAAACTATCTTACTGCAAGGGGAGGGTGGTAATGTTATTTATACGTTTATCCACTGAGCTCTGAGATGCTTTCCCCGTTTGTATTCTATGGAATTGTAACCATGCTGCTTATATTAGTCATATGCATTATGCTATTAGTACTGACACGTGTACTGTACATTAGAGCACGTAAGTTGGAATAAACATTTTAACCTATCCAGTGTCTCTTCCTACGCACCTTGTGGACAAGTACGAGTGAGTGACGAAAGAGTGTTCTTGCTTCTGCGAGTCCTGAGATAAAGATACCGTGTTCTGGGTTGTCCAATCATTGGTACTTGGGTGCTAATGGGATGCTAAGCTAGTTGGGTTGGGGTTTTTGGGTGCTACGGTATATGGTGGCAAACCACTGTATTCCGGGGTCCCATTTTCCTGTGCATAGCTCTGTGTATGTGCAGAAACCTTTCTAGTTTTGTTAACATTTCAGCCCAATCAGCTAAATTCCCTCTCAGTTTCCCATCCCTTCTATTGTTCTTCAAATGCTGTTCATCAGCTATAGCCCATCAGTTTAGTCCTTCCTCCTTGCATCATACTTAAATGCTTTGGGGGACATCCAGTGGATAGCTGTCCGGCGTTTTGCCAGCACCGTACCCAATGCTGATATTCGAATTTTCATATATAAGTTCCGTGTGGTAGGAAACATGGCCAGTAAGCACTGTTTCAAAGTTACTTGTTAATTAAAAATATTTCCCCATGTAACTATGAGGAATTGGGTCAGAGCTCCCAATACGAAAGCTGTACACACTCGGGCCAAATCCTGCAACACCTCACACAGGTATTGACAGACCATGAATTGAAGAGTAAGATAGTTAAGGAGAACATGGAAATGGAAGATAACACTACCCATGAGACACTTCCACATGGTGACAGTCCACTTCCGGTTTAAGCAATACACTCCCAGGCCGCTTTATGCAGATGCAGCATAAAAAGCTATCTCACCATGTGTTCCTTGCCTGGCAAAATGTTGCGTAGTTGCGATGGTATTATGCCCTCGTCTGAGTTTGCACCGAGCCCCCCCCCGCACCTTTGCTTTGTTTCTCCCTGTCGATTCTCTTGGTTCATTTCTCCCTTTGTGCAACCCTTCCTTACCTTTATTGTTGTTAGGAGCGTTTTGCTCCTTTTGCTTTGTTCTTTCTCCTGCAGTTGCTACTGGCCTTCCAGTGTCATAGTATTCCTATTTTGTCCGCTGAATGCTTTTGTCAAAGGCTAGAAAGTGGTATTTCAATTTCCTTATGTATTTTTTTAAACTCTAGTACCATATTAATCCGCTGCAGCTCTGCAGTGCATAAGACACACGTCTATGACACTGCAACTACCAGAAAATCCTGTTTGCCTCTACTTTCCCTAACTTCCATTTCCCCATTCTCTCCCACCCCAAGTCATTTCTTCCAGTTGCAGTTCAGCTACTTGCAGGGATTGAGACTCAAGGACGGTAAGGATACTCAACACTTTTTTGTTGTTGTTAAATCTTTCTTTATTGGTTTTATAACATAGTAGGACAAACGCAATAGTCCGACCTAATTACTTTGAGTTTACATATGATGGGTTCAAAGATACAAATTATGCCCTGTCTTATCACAGTGTTGAAGAATAAAGCAATACATTAACACATTAACACATGTTCATGGTGTCACAAAAGTTCACGTCCATCTCTGCCCTCCCCCCCCACCACCACTTGCCAGTAACTCAACGCTTTCAATGTTTGGCTCCTCAAAACCAGACAGTAACCCTCTATCCCTCCTGGAACAAGCCTTGAATGGCCGTCTTTGCTAACTTGTCAAGTTCCTAAAGGGAGGAACTTGACTGTACAAATGGGGTGCACCAGTATTGTGGCCCTGGGGCATCAGTGGTAAATTGGAAGAGCCAATCTACATCGTCACTGACATCTTACAGAGTTTTGGAGACGGAAGGGCAGCTATCGGAGATGGAAGTGATGACAGACGCCAGCGGCAGCGAGCTCCGGCAGTGGCAGCAGCAGCTTTCCGCAACCCACAGCGGGCCAGGCTGTTTCAGCCCAACCACCGCCATCGGCATTATAGGCACGTCACGCGTGGAAGCCACCAAGCCCTGCACACGCCGCCGTGCAAGCGGAGTGCTGCCGGCACTGCTCCACTCCACCCCCCTCCCCTCCCCGCATCCGGGGCTGGGAGCAGTAGCTTCAGCAGCGGCAGCAGAAGCAGCAGCGGCGGCAGTTTCCCGCAGCCTAGCCTAGCCTTCAGTTTTAGCCCAACAATCGGCATTGGCATTGTAGGCACGACCCACATGGGAACTTCTTAAGCTCTGCACCATGCCGCAGAGCGCACCGCTCCACTCCGCCACCCCCGGCATCGGGGGGCCGAGAGCCGCAGCAGCGCTTGTATATGTTTATAACGCCAGGAGAAAAAAAAGCGGAAAAGCTGGGACAGTGTCTTTCTGCACGTGCCGGCACCAATGGACAGCCAGAACATTAGAGCACCATTAGAACATAAGAAAGTGAGGAGTCATCAAACCATCCAATCACCTTAAGGCCTGAGAAAAAGGAAAGAAATAGAATCCTAGTGCCAACACTAACAGCACTACAATTGTCTCCTGGTACTACTGTAGTGAAACAGGGGATGCAGTGGCATTAGAGCCACTGCACTAGGTTGAGCCCTCTGGTTGCGAAGGCCGGGTAATACTTGCGGCTAGGGATGAGCTCCCACTCTCAGGTGACTGTCAACTTAACCGCCGTCAACATCCACCCAACAGCTCGCACAACACTGTCTACCACTCGGTCAAAAACGTTTCCAGAAAGCCAGCCAGCACAACAGTGAAACCCAGTGGTACCCAACGGTGTCCCAGCAAACTCAAGTGGCTTAATTCAGTAGTCCAGAGTGGGTTAAAGGGGGGAGCTCAACCAAGCGCTACCCCCCTGGAGAAGAAAGGACGGTCCGCCAGTCGCATAAACAGAAAACAGCACCTTAAATGTTCACCAGCCAGATCATCACCTAAAATGCGGAGCGCTAGTTACAGGCTATAGGCTACAAGGCCATAAGCCTTAAGAAAAACCTCAGTCAAGTCTAATCAATCAAAGGTGGTTTAAAAGTGATTCTGAACTACCCTTCCATCCACAATCCCAGAAAATTCCCCCTCGAGTGCAGGAGCTCCACTCCCACAACCTGAGCAGTAAGGACACACCAGTAGAGCGCCCAAAAGATCTTACAGGGAGTACACATCGGCGAAACAATTGGAGGCGGGCTCACACTACTACTATTGAAACAAGACAGACCCCCCCATTTTGTGGAGGGGTGGAAGATTGCCCACAGGGTTTTTCTACAAAGGAGGTCAGTGGCAATAGTGAAGGGCAACAAGCGAAAGCAACAAACAAGTAACCAAAAAAGCATGGCAACTCAATGGAGAATGTGGTAGCGTCGATTAATTTGACGGTTAATCCACACCTTCTAAGTAAGGCTAATAGGCACATCGAAGGGTCAGAGAGATCCCCAGATACACCTATACAATGCATAATCAACAGGCCAGGGGAAGAAATGGAGAGCAACAGGGGCAGAAGCTCAAGACACTGTTTGAGTATTTCCCCAAAATATCTAAAGACAATTCTACCCTCACCGGTTGGGGACCCCCACCTGGCTCGATAGTTGCTCCTCCCAAACCAGACATTGATGCACCGGAGAACTCAATCCCCAGCTTTTTCACTCAAAACAATACAGCAAAAGGACAGATTACCCCAATTTCTAAACCAAGCAAAACGTCAATAATTGAACTATCTTTCATTTACATTTCCACTCTAATGAGCTCTCCCGAAGTGGGGATGGTGGAGAGTGGGGCGAACCCGGGCTGGCAAAGCCAGAGAACAAAAGCCCGCAACAGAAAATAAAGGAGCCGATAATGGTAGAGGTTGAGGTACATGCCTAGGACGCACAGGAGGGCCAGTTGGATAACTGCTTAGTAACCGCACAGGCATGTGACCCTGAAGGCCCGGATACAACCTTGCGGGGGTCAGGGGCAGTGGCACACCAGCGAGGATCCAGTCCATGTACTTCAATATATGCATCAGTTAAGTCATACGACAACCTCCAGCATGCCAATCTTGCTACAAGCTTCAATCTCACCAAGACAAGATATTGTCATCAATAAATACAACTCTCATGGCGGTGACTAATGTACTCACCTGACAGGCACATAAATTGGTGATCTAAATGGACATAATACAAACAATAGCCCTAGCAATAGTAAAAAGTCAGCTAAGCTTGACAATATTGAGAAGGGGCTGCAGCCAGGGAGTGCCATTGTACTGATATAGTTGAAAAATTAGCAACCTTACCCGAAGTGCTGCTAACATTGATAAGTGATCTAAGGGACCTGAAGTCACCGTGCCCCCAAAATACAGAGGACGACAAAGTAAGACCTGACACAAATGAAGGTGGGGCTAGACTCCAATCTTCAACGCAAACCCCAGTAGGGGTAGGGGAAAGGATTCAGGAGCAGAGTCTCCAGCATTTGAACAGCCGAACAAGTATACCCCACCCACAAGGACAGATAACAATATTATTACTCAAAGAGATATGAGTCAGGATGAGGATAGCGTTCACACAAATGACAAAATAAAAAAAATCTGACAAGGCGCACAAAAAAAAGGCTAAGGAAAAATCAGATGATTCAAAAGAAGATACAAGTCAGAAGGAGCTGGGGACAGCACCCCCATGCCCCACCCCAGCCGGCAGTGGAGCTAACTCCAGAGGTGGAAATGCCAGAAAACTGAAAACCGTATCCAATATTCATATAAAGAACAAAGCAGCTTAAGGAACCTGGAAGCGCCGAATCTCAGGGAGCAAAATTACTTACTATTACAGGGCCCCACCACAGGGGATAACATCAAACAGGGACTATCAGAGGTGGACCAAAAAAACTGCCAATTGATGCCGGCAGAGTAGGGTGACGTTCGCCACAAAGATCATCTAGATAAATATGAAGAGACCCTCACTTCAAGACATCAAACAATACTGAAGAACAAAGAATTAGGAGATAGGCACAGAAAAATCCCTCCTCTGCATCAATCCATTGAGAATGTCCAGCAGTATAGTATACAATTAAAGGCAGCCAAAAAGGAGTGAATACAGTATGCTAAAGAATGCAAATCATTGAAAGTTAGACTTCAACCGCAATTCAAGTCAAGGGGTAGGCATGATACTATTAATAGGGCAAACCTATTGAAGCTAATCCAACACATCCCCTCACTATCAAAAATAACAAGTGAAGACCTGGTTAGTGTCCAGTTTGAAACAGGAGACAATCAGCAGTCAAGAAGACACTATAGTTACATGTAAAATGCCACCTTTACAGAAATGGTTGTGCTGGGAAAAAAAAACATCGAAGATTGAGGCATCTTGGTCCAAGAAGTAAACCAGGAAAAATATCCCCACATGTTGGTCCAGCTAATGAACCCTCCAAAAGAACTCTATAACAGCAGAGAGACACTGCAAGGCCTACTGAGAGGGGCCCCAAAGATAATGTCTTTTCAGAATTTCAAGAATCTGAGAATATTATTCAGATCTCACGAAGACCCAATCCAAAGAAGAATAGTAATGCCTGATGTACAGCAAGGAATTGAAAGGGGGGAGCATCACCACCCAATCTTCATCAAAGGGGGCAGAGACAATAGCCACTCCTAGCCACAGGAAGGTGCACCCAGGGCCGAAGGGCATCACCTCAAAAACAACTCACATAGGGGAAAGAGAACGGTGAATTACCAAATGCAAACACTCGGGCATTAAAGTTATCTCTTGGAATGTCGCTGGCATACAGGGAGTATTAAATTGTGACTCTGTTAAGAATATGCTGCAAGAGGGAGACATCATCTGCCCACAAGAAACCTGGGCGATCAACGCTACACACATGGAAGGCTTCGCAGGTTTTCATGTACCTCCGAGCAAAATGCAGCTTTATGGCAGGCCATCTGGCGGCATTTCGATATACATAAAACATGCAATAGACTTCACTGTTAAAAAAATTAAGGCAGACTTGGATATGATGAAGGCGCTTACAGTGGAAAAAAATGAGGGCAAGGAAGGAAGGATCTCACTGTTAATAATTAATGTGTACCTCAATGCCCAGGGACACGCAAAGCTGGAGGCAACTAGAACTGCGATTTTTATACTTGAGGAAATGTTGTGTGCGCACCCATCCACAGCGATTACCGGGGACTTTAACCTTCATCCCTTGAGGGTAGACTTGAGAAGAATTGGGTGTCTAACGCTCGCAGAAAAAACTTTTATCAGCTTTCTATAAGTCTACAAATTCACTTCTACAGAGGCACTTGCCAAGAGCCAATTACCGAATTTGCCAAATATTTTTTCATACAATAATTGCATAGCAATTGATTACATTTTTCTAAGCAGTAATCTCATTCAACTTCTCAATGAATCAGTACGAAACAAGTGACCACGCAATGCTCCAAGTGTAACAAGGGCTACAGGGCAAACAGCATGAACAAACCGGATGCTTCGGCCACACAAGAGGAGCTGAGGAATACTCATTAGTCCAAAGGATCAGATGGAACGAACATAACGCAATCAAGTTAACAGCATGGAAAAATGCACAAGAAAGCAGAGACAATCTCACAAAATCCATACTCACTATCAAAAATTGGGGAAATTGGATATCGGAGCTACAAACTGCTCTCCAGGAGGGTGCAAAGAAAAGCACACCGAAACAAGGTTCAAAAACAGGGCAAAATTTGCAACACAATGAAATCCTAAGGGAGTGCACATACAAGCTGAGACGGGCAAAAAGGATCCACCAAAAAACTGGTACACCAGCCTCTAGACAAAGGTGGACAGAACTCCACTTGGATCGAAAACGCTTTATATGGAAACTAAAACAGAAGTACATTGAGGTGGAATGGATCAAAGTCTATGAACAATCTAAGAATCATAAATACAAGCAGTTTTGGGAATACGTTGCTCGCATAGATAACGACAAACTTGACAGACGCAACTCTGTCACTGACGAGGTATTTCTAACTCATATAGCTAACATCTACTCAGAAAACCAAGCAGGGAATCAACAAGCTAACATGAATGAACCTTCGGGTGTTGGAGCAGATAGCGACCACATCCCTCAGGTGGAAGAAGAAGGCAAAGGTCAAGAAGTACCCACTGTCAAAAGATAAGAAGGGACAGGGCATCTGGCCCCAATGGACTCCTGGGTGGAATGTTCAAGGAGGACCCGGTATATTGGGGAGAAGTTGTATCCACTTTGTACACAAATGTAGATTACAGGCTGACGTCCCAGATTCATGGCGAGGTTCTCTGCTACAGACAATATTTAAGAAGGGTGATAACACAGACCCAAAAATTACAGACTAATCGCCCTGCTAGATATAGAATGGAAAGCATATGCTAGCACCCTATTAGCAGAATTAAATAGATGGATCGAGGAAAAAGAGATTCTTCCCTTATACCAAACTGGATTCCGCAAAGGTGGATCAATAATCAACAACATAGTCGCACTAGCCTACATAGCCCAGCAAGCAAACATCAAAAATAAAAAGCTAGTGTTCTCTTGCTTTGTGGATTACTCGGCAGTGTTTGATGGGGTCTCCCGCAAAAAGTTGTGGAAAAAGCTAAGAAAATGGAACATCTCGGAAGGCCTCTTGAAAGCAGTCATTTCTCTATACAGTAAAACTTGGGTAAGAATTAAATTGGCGGGGAAATGATCTCAAAGAAATTCTACATTGATGAAGGCCTAAAATAGGGCTGCGTACTTGCCGCAACACTTTATAATTTATAAACTGAAGCTTTGGGCAATACGCTCCAAAACGCAAATCTTGCAGTACCGAAAATTGGCCCAAACAGAGGAGACGACTTGGTATTATTGGACCATACCAAAATTGGACTATAAAGGGGGTTGGATGCTCTCAACATCTATAATGAAAGCAATGAATTGGTTGCCAATCCAAATAAGACCAAAGTGATGGTCTTTGGACATTTCATAAAAGCTTTACTTAGATGGAGACTGGGTCCCCAGACAATTACCATCACAAGAACGTATAAATACCTTGGGGAATGGCTCAGTGACACTGGGAAGGCAACCTCGCACCAACAAAGAATGACGTCCAAAGTTCAATCAACAATCTATGCAAACTTCACAAGAAGCTGTGCAGTCCTACAACAGTGCCAATCAGGAGGGTTATACAATGTAAAATACTGGCGATAGCAGGCTATGCACAACAAGCGTTCCCTAGTTAAAAGGACGGGTGGCTGGAAAAATCCCAGTGTCAGGTATATAAACATATCTTTAAGTTACTGAAATATACTCGTAACAGTCTGATCCGTCTGGAGTTTGGCCTTGTCCAGCAAAATTATGAATGTTTGGGAACACAGGCGAAATATTATTACCAAGTCCTCAAAGCACCAGCAGGAAGCCTAAAAGATTTGCTTAAACCAATATACAAAGGAACAGCCAATCCGTGGAATAGCTACATGCAAAAAGCAGTGGCGGCGTTTGTCTTGGAAACAGAAAATTGGTTCATGGAAGGGATAAGCCAAGCTTAATCTCATCATATGAGGCAAACAGAATACAGCCATATCTGAACCAAGCACTGGGAAGGAAGTGCCTAAAACATATCCAATGGGCCCGGCTGGTGCCCCTGCCAACAAAGGAGCTAAATCCCAGGTATAAATCTTTGGCAAACATAGCTAAGTATAGACTTTGTAAGCATGGAGAGGAGTCCCTGCTCCACCTGGTTTGTTGCTGCCCAGTCCTGTTACAATGATGTTGTACATTGTTAAAGCCCATGCTTTTGTTAAAAGGGGCACGGACATGCACAGAAGGAGTATAAGCACTGTTTTCCAGTACTTTACCGTCTGAGTTGGCCAAAATTGGGAAATATATGGCAGAGGCGCGTGCGTGGGCATGAGGTTTTGACTGTAGCCTGCACGATTATAAGGCAAGTAACCAAACACAATGTTTGAGTGGCTTGGGAGGTGAAGATGTCCTCAGGAGGCTATAATGTGCACTTTAACACAGTGAAGTATAACAAGCACATTAGCACTTTAATAGCTACTTTTTTTCACTTTTTTAATTGACATAAACTAGAACAAACAAAAGGAAAAAAGAGGGAAAAGAAGGAAGAAAGAACAGGCACAAGATATGCATAATGAACAGTTGCAATTGTTTTTTTTACTGTTTACCTAAAGACTGGAACTGTGTACAACTATTAACCGCAGGTTTTACAAGTGTTTTTTTAATGTGGATATCTATGAATGTGTTCTTTCTTTTTAACTGCTTCTCTTAAATATTAGGAATTGTGTACAATTATTAACTGCAGGTTTGACAATCAGTGTTTTAAGGGGGATATATACGATCGCATTGTTTTGGAATATTGCAAAAGATTTTAAGTAATCGCGCAATAAAACATTTCATTCATTCATTCGCATCAGGGGTAAATTACAGTAGTCACTAGTCACCCAAGATACTGCCAAGGATACCGCCCAATTTCCCTAACTTTCCCTTGGCTCCAAGAAAATGTCTCTTTACATATTCTCTGGCCTTAACAACTTCGAGGCATAGCTGGTATGCATGTCTAGTTTACACTGCATATGATACCCACAGGGAAAGGCTGAAAATGTACCCAGCAGGTACAAGATGCAGAGCTCTGGGAAGAGATTAACAGTGCATAGAGTGTGGTTAAAGGTCACAGCCTTCGGCAAGTATCAATGAATATGCTTTACTCAGTGACTAAATCTGCTGGACCACGCTAAAGTTGGCTAATATAAGAAGGAGCGAGGATCCCAGGGGAAGAAGGTGTGGTGCTCGAAATGCTGACGAAGTCCAATTGGCTAAGTGTGAGTAAGTAAATCTCAGCCGCTTTGGGAAAGATCGCGGAGGTAAGACCAACTATGATTATTTTCAGCTTGGTGCAACAGGAGGCAGGAGGGGTGCCTTTTTCGGCAAAGCAACTAAGTCTCTTGGCAAGGAGGAAGATCTGTAAAAAGTGGTCTTTATATATACCCTCATTCAAATGCGACTGGTGGAGGTCAGTAAAATATTTCAAGAAGCTAGATAAGAAAAGCTTGACAGGGATAGGGAAGAAGGGTTCTGGAATTTGTTGAAAACGGATTGAGTAAGCTTGCATCTATGATTATACCTCTCAAGTCAGAACTGGTTGGGGAGGTCATGACACGGAGCCAACGTTCAGACAACTGACTGAAATGAGCCTGCTATAGTATAGGGCACAAGGGCAGTCTAAGGTACGGAGTGTGCTCATTAGAGGTGATATGAGGACATTAAAAAAAGGTCACAGCATGTGCCCCTAACCCTGTCGACATATTATGCGCAGCAGGGCAAAGCGGTGATAGGCTGTGGACAAAGGCTGCTTCCTTCAGCCTTCGCCAAATGGGCATGGTTAATGGCCAGGATCAGAGGGCAGTGAAAGGGCTTACCAGTGCTGGCTGGGCATGGCTGAAGGCAATTAAGTGGAGGACCTTGTATTGGAAGAGCAGATTCAAACCATAGACCACGCCATGTACTTCATGGGCAAGGCTAAAGGCTAATCCTGGTCAGCTAGTTGCACGCAATCTTGGAGGTCTGCTAGGTCTTGCTTGCTGATGGCTTTGACCAAAGCACCACTTTCGATGATTAAGTTCATTGTGCGACCATTCACTGCAAGGGTGGGTCGTGGGGCCACATGTCTGCGTGTAGACATCATCATGATGTAGCCATCCTCCTCACTATCACTGACTGGGGAAGCGGTGCTATGAGATGAAGGCGAAGTGGGCGGCAATTCTCTGGGCCCTAAGGTGACATTCCGCACATGATGTCTGGGTTTTTCATCTGATTTGTGACAGCATCAGCTCCCACTGCTTGTTTCATCTATGCGTCTACTGCGGGCGGAAGGCTGGTGCTTCACTTGGGCACGGCAGATGGGTCTGAACTGGTTTTAATTACCACAGCCTTTGCACATCTGTCCGATGACTGGGCATTTCCCGTCGTGAGGGTATGCCAGGCCGCACCTGCAGCATGTTCTTGCAGGTTCCAGGAGCAGTGGCTTGTGCTCGTCTTTGCGTGGCTGCTCCCTATGGCTAGCACAGTCGCTTTGGTGGTCATGCCCACTTCCATGGCAACTGCTTGCTTGTCAGCGTGCTCTTCCTCGCGGGCTGCAGTCAGCATCTTATCAAGAGAGTGGGTTTCTCTGAGCATGCGTCTTCTGAAGGATTCCAACTGACAGCCATTTATGATCCTGAGGCGCATGGCTTCCTTGCTGGAAAGTTCGTTGAACTGGCAGTTCTTGAGGAGGCTTTCCAGGCACTCTACAAAGTCATCCATTGACTCTCCCTGTTGCTGGCAGATCTTGATGAATGTGTAGCGTTCATAGTCCACGTTTGTGGCAGGGTCGAACTTCTTGGTGAGCTCGTTCTTCACCTTTTGATACATGTTGACCTCTTATTTTGGGATCTTCTTGAGAGCCTCTTTGATGCCATCTCCCGCAAGGTTCTTGAGGTATGTAATCACCTTGGTTTCATCTGGTTTGTCCAGAGCTTCACTGAAGTTGTCACATTTTTCGATCTAGTCAGCCCACTGAGCACCAATATTGTGCTTCTTAGACAAATCGAACGGGGACGGCGGCTTCAGAAAGGCGGCAGCATTATACATGGACCTTCTTTCAGTGGACATGGTAGCTAAAGACGTTGTGTGCGCCTTGCGCCCTCAGAGCAGGTAAAGGCTATGCGGACAGTCACTGTGTCTGCCACTCACCAAAGGAGGTTGTTACCTGTGGGATGCAGGTTCGAGGCAGGAAACAATCGACAGGCCATCCCAATCCAAGATGTCCGCCAGGTGGAAGCTGGCACAACAGGGGAAGCAGTGTGTAGGCCTTCCCCAGCCAGGATGGCCACCAGAGGGATGTAGGCTCGAGGTAGTAGTCCAGTTGGTAGGCCTCCCCAATCCAAAATGGCCACCAGCAGGGGACAGGGCCTAGAGACTAGCACATGCTGGAAATGCTGGATTGCCTCCGAGGCCATCGCGAGGGGGCCACGGGAGCCTGGATGAGCCAGTGAAAAGCACTGATGGGAGCGTTAGTAGGCAGCACTGTAGACAAGGAGGTCCCGGGGCTCAGGTGGCTGCCAGATTGCCATGCAGGAGGCCGTCAGGAGTTACAGACGCGAGGGCCATGCCCTCACAACAGTCCGGCGAGCACGCTCACAGCCAGACGAAGCCTGGCAGAGGCGCAGGAGTGGCAGCAGCACAGGGTTGTCAGGGATGGTCGATTGCTGGGCAAGTGGGTGCTCCCCTCTTCGCCAGTTGTCGTGTTGCGTGGCAAGAAGGAGACATGACACAGCGTAAGGGCAGGAACACTTCTTTATTTAGGAGCCCTCTCTAGCAGGCTAATTGCAAGCACGCCTGCTGTACTGTATCTGTCCAAAACTAAAACTCCTCCTCTGGCTGGTTGTGCCATCAAAGATTCAGCCTTAAGGCCCTAAGGGTCCTAAGCCTGATTCTACACCCTTCACACCTAGGACAAGCAGAGGAGGCCGCTAGGTATATCCGACCGATGTTGCATCACTTAAGGTTTAGCCATGTATAATATATTAAGCTAAATATATTGAAAATTAGCATTATGGGATACCTTCTGCACGTATATTATGGCTCTGTACCAATCCTTGTCATTGAAGGCACGACCCGATAGGATTTCCCATTTGTCTCTAACAACCTGTATGGAGACACCTGTGTGTTCTTGTATAGATTTGTTGAGCCAGAAGAACATTCTTTGGCCATGTCCTATTGTGTATAGTGCCTGCACCATTTAATCTGTAGGGGCTCAGTTATGTCTATGTTCCATTGTTGCCTGAGAGCATGCACCATTCTATTGTATAGTAGGGACTGTAATCTCGGGATGTCTCATTCATCTACTAATATCTGAAAGTCTATGAGGGTATCATCTTGGAATAAATGCCCTTTAATGTTAAACCACACTGTTACCCAGTTTTATAAATCTCGGAGGTAAGGTGTTTCAGCATGTTTGACAGACACCTTGAATTATATGAAAAGATGAGACCATAAGACTCACTGTTGAAGTGGGGAATAAGAAATATTTTCTCCATTAGACTATGTACAATCTGTCTTTACCATTCCTGAGATATGGACTCCAGCACAGTAGGTACCAAAAAGCAAAATACTGGCAGTCGAGACATTATCAGTAATGTTCATCTGTAAAACAACACTGTATTTTAATGTTATAACTCCTGCATTGCATCGAGATACCTATCCTGCACACTCCATGACCATCTTCCATTATTTCAACATGCTGTGGTCATAGGTTATGATATCATTAAGCTACACTCCAGTTAGGTGGGTTTTCATGTACTATACTAGGTCGCATAGCAGGTCCACAGGCCATTTGTGCCTGGAGGCTTTCCATATTTGCAAAGCTTGATAGGCAGGCCCTTTAGGACAACCATAAACGATCTGGCTTTTGATGACAAATATATTTCCCAGAAACTACATAGGTTAGAGTTTTTCATCATAAAGTGTGATGGAAAGTTGAACTGATACAACATACAGCATCACAATATTTCTAATAATTGAAGTTTTAGCGACGATGTGTATGTATCATAGCACTACATGAAACATCCTACCCATTCAACTCGAACATGCTCGATACAGATCTGTACCAATTAGGCCACCCGGTCAGAGTACCGGCCATAGGTCAGCTTACATTCAATTTACAATTATAAATATTATCATTTCTGTCTAGGTCGAAATGGCTTTCTTGACTGCAAACAAGTATAAGTTGTTTAGTTTTGTCTGTCACCCATCAATAAATACACTTTTAATAGGTAATTCCTAAAATATTCACTACAAACAAATGAAATATTACCATGAACATGTTTAGTCCCCGTCTCTCCAATTTCTTCCTCCGAGTCACTGCCTTTACCACCAAGACGCAGGGCTGCTATTTTTCTGTCCATCATCTTTTTCTATGGAAAAAGATGCTACGATGATTCAGCACATAATCAAATCAAACAATATTTTCAAGTAAAAGAAAGAAGGGAGACAAACCTTTGACATTCTCTCTTTACTCCACTGCCCGACTCCTTTTGAGACATTGAGTATGCAGTCCACCGCTTTGTTGAGAGTTTGTTGTACCTCGTCCAGTGCTGGTACCATGCTGATGTTTGGGATGGACAAAGTGATACTCGTTCGAAAAATTGGTTGGACGCTTAGTGTCTGTTTTGCAGCATTCCCGTTGTCTAAATCAAAAGGTTTAAAAAGACGTATATATTAATATTGAAATGTTTAATTTTAGCAAAAGTAACAATGATATACCACATGAAATACGGAAAAAGCTTCTATTATGTAGTTGATTTCGTCACAGATTTCTGGAAGTTGTAAATGATCCCTGACAGAAGCCTTAACTTTGCTGCATTCACCTTAATATCTCTGCTGTGTGTAATTCCTTAGTTATGCTGCATATGGTTCTATTAACCCTGGAAGTAAATGTTATATTATACAGACCTTTTGCCACGAACTAAAAGTCCTTAAAGCCTAAGCATTATTTAATATTATCACTGATTTTAATAATGGTTTAATTGAAAAAAAAATTCGCATCAGATTTGTAATCATTCAGCATGTCAAATACACCAGACTACTCGTCTGGATAATGTATCCCAAGGTAATTGTCATGCAGGGATTACACCTGTGGCATTTGCCCACATTTCGTGTTCCCGACCCCAAGAACACACAGGACACCGGCTGCCTTGTAAACACGTCTTTATTACCTCGTGTACAGGCGCGAACTGAACTCTCTCCCCCCAGGCTCCGAACTCTCTCCCCCCAGGCTCCTCCTCTTCCCTTTCCGGCCATGCCTGACCTTGGGATGCAGTCAGGACAGGCATGGCGAGACGACATCTCCCCCTTTTGTATTTTGAACGTTCAATGTCTCTCTCAGAGTTCTTCAATGAGTCGGGCAGGTTTTCGAATGGTTCTTCGTGGTCGGCTGGTTCGTGGTCGGCTGGAGAGGCGCCCCTCTCTTAAATCGCAGGCCTCCGACACCCGTCTGGGTTCTTCATGACTGCTCTCTTCTTGACTTGACATGTCTGTGTCCCAGTCAGGTTTCCGAGCCTGAGCGTACGCTGTCGGGTCACACTTTTTGAAATGTGACACGTTTCTAGTTGTTCTCTTGATTCCGGACTCAGCTGTAATCATGGTCCCTTTCCTTCTTGTTACTTGTAACGGATGGGCATAGTAGCGGCTGTCGGCTTTGGTTTTCCTTTCTTGTCTCACCAGCACCCAGTCTCCTTCTCGGATGTCAGACGTCTTGGCATGTCTGCGGTGGTCTGCGTATTCTTTCATTTTTGCTTTCTTGGTCCGATCCAGTTCTACCAGGGTCTCGTGATCTGAGGTCGTGATTCTGGACTGTGTGACAGTGTCTGCGGTCGGTATCCGGGTGCGTGGAATTCGCACGAGCATCAGAGTGGCAGGACATTGATTTGTGGTGCTGTGTGGCGTGGTCCTGTATGCCCGTAGTACTTCATTTAGCGCTGGCTGAATGTCACGATGAGCTAATTCAGCTTGTTGCATTGTCTTTTGTATGGTGGCCATAAATCGTTCCACCATCCCGTTGGCCTGGGGCCACAGGGGAGTGATCTTTCGGTGTTTGAAATTCAGGTGTCTCGCAAATTCTGCAAATTCTTGTCCATTAAAAGGTGGTCCGTTATCCGTCTTCACCACCGTGGGGATTCCCCACACGGCGAATGCTTCATCAATGACAGGTATGACAGTGGTCGCTTTGGTACAGGAAATCTGGTGAGCGATGGGGAATCGGGAGTACTCGTCCATGATGACGATGATGTACTTTCCTGATTTCAGCGGGCCAAAGAAGTCGACGGCTACTTGTTGCCATACACTGTCTGGGAGGTCCGACGTCTGCAGAGGAGCATGTGATTCTTCTCGCCCTACCAATTGACAGTGTGGGCAGTCTTGGAGCGTGGTCTCTACCATCTGGTCAAGTGAAGGGAACCAGACACGCTCTCGCAGCGCTTTCTTCGTGGCTACCACCCCTCGGTGTCCTTCGTGTGCCAGATTGACGGTTCCTTGTCTCAGTTGGTGAGGGATGACAATCCTCCGATCTCTTAGTAGTAAACCATTGGCACTGATGGAGAGTTCATCCTTGACATGCTTGAATGCCATGAGTTCCTGAGTGTTGATGGTGTCACTCATCTTTGGCTCTTCTAGGTGGCGCCATGAATCGGTGCGGACACGATGCATGATGTTTTGGAGCGTGACGTCTTTAGCGGAAGCTTCAATGATGGCTTCTAATGGAACGGCCGATGGGCAGGCTTGGTCAATGACGAAATGGAGATATTCTTCAGCTACAGAGTGTCGCACTCGCGTTAGAGCTTGTGGGTGATGCGATATGTAATCTGCCGGGTTCTCCGCCTTCCCCGGTTTGTGAATGATGGTATATGTATAGTCTTGCAGGCGGATTCCCCACCATTCGATCCGCGGAGGCATCTTCGCCCGGGGGTTCCCAAAGATGGTTGTCAGAGCTTGGTGATCAGTGATGAGTGTGAAGTGCTTGCCATATACGAAGAGGTGAAAATGCTCGCACGCCCACACGACCGCCAGGCTCTCTTTTTCCGGTTGGGAATATGCTTTTTCCGTGTCGGTGAGGCTGCGACCGGCGTATGCAACGATGTGGCATTGGTCGTCTTCGTCATCGTATTGCGCCAGAATCGCCCCTAGCCCAACGGGGCTGGCATCCACTGTGATTTCTGTCTTCCGTTTGGGGTTGAAATACGCTAAGTTGATGGCTGAGCTCACAGCTGTCTTAATTTTGTTAAAAGCTTGTTCACACTTGGCTGACCACTGAAAGCTTTGCCCTTGTCGAGTTAGTTCTCGTAGTGGGTAACTGATGGTTGCGTAGTCTTTGATGTAGCGGGCGCAATAGCTGGCCATACCCAGGAACGAGCAAATGTCACTAACATCATGTGGCTGTGGAGTGTCCGATAGTGCTGATACTTTTTCGGGGTCAGGTCTCATGCCCTCTTTTGAGAAGATGTGGCCGTAGAATTTGAGAGTCGACTTATGAAACTCACATTTGTCTTGGTTGAGTGTGAGATTGGCGTTGAGGAGGGCGTGACACACCCGGTCTAGCGCTTTGTCGTGATCTTTCTGGGTCTCTCCGAACACCAAGATGTCGTCACTGTAGTTGAACGCGTTTGGGATGTCTTGTATTACTCGCCAAACAGCCTCCTGAAAGATCTCGGCGGCTGATGAGATCCCGAAGTTGAGGCGCTTATATCTGAAAAGTCCTTGGTGTGTGGTGAATGTAGTGATGTACCTTGATTTTTCATGCAACTCAAGTTGGTGGTACCCCTTGTTGAGGTCCAGTTTCGAGAAAACTGTTGCTCCGTTCAGGCGTGTGATCATGTCGCTGATGTGGGGTCCTGGGTGCCGCTCCCTTTCGATGGCTGTGTTCGGAGCTCGCATATCCACACACAGGCGTACCTTGTTGTCCTGACCTCTCTTGGGCACGACTACTACTGGCGACACCCATGGAGTGGGTCCGGTTGATCTTTTTATGATGTCCGCCTTTAGTAGATCTTGGAGTTCGTCATCCACCGCTTGTTGTAGGTGAAATGGCACCTTCCTGTGATGCTGTGCCACCGGTGTCACTTGCTCGTTGATATGCAGCTTGACCTTGAAGTGAGCTAGCTTCCCTAGGCTACTGAACAGCTTCGGGAACTTGTTGACGATGTCTGGTGAGTCGTCTACTTTGTACAGGATCTTGACTAGCTTCAGGCGTTCCGCTGTTGGTAAACTGAGAAGGCAGTCTGCTGCTTCGGGGCCTTCAATCACGTGGATTTTTGCTTGAATTTTCCTGTCTTTGTATGTCAGCGTCGTGCGAAATTGTCTTAGACATGGCAATGGTTCTCTGGACATCCATGTGTAGACCTGTACTGCGGCTGGCTCCAGCTTCGGTTTTGGATTCATACTCTGGTATTCGGCAGCGCAAATGTAGTTGAGTGATGCGCCTGTGTCTAGAACAAACTTGGCGGAATGGCTTCCCATTCGGATGTGTAGCCGCAGATACTTCTTCAGTCTGTCCAGGTCTGCCACCATGCACACATATTCATCACTGTCTTGTGATATGGGAGTGAGGGAGGACGACTCTCTGGACGTTGACTGCTGGGATCGGTATGAGCTGTGTGACTGTGTACTGGATCTTGATGAGCTTGTTGAGTGGTCTCTTCGTCGTGGTGACGTGACCCTGTGTTTTGCTTGGTCTGTCTCATCTCCGTGCAACGGGTTTGGCAAGAGGCTTCAAAATGGTTGTCCTTCCCACATCGGTGGCATTGTTGACCAATAGCTGGACAGTGACCCGTGTGAAGGTAGTCTTGACCACACCGGTAACACTGTGGTGGTTGTCTCCGGGAGTGACTGCTCTTGATCCCGGTGCGAGGTGACTTCGTACGAGGTGACCTTGTAAATCTTCCCGATTTGTGGCGGTCCGGACGGCGCCTCGGTTCTGTGTGAGATTGTACACGGAGAGCTTGTTCTCTTTTCTCAGTTTTGCTGGCCTCCATCTTTTTTGCGTGCTCTTCTGCTTGGTCATTGATACGGGTGAGTTCTTCTATCTCGTCGAGGGAGTAGTGCTTCTTCAGTAATCGACGGCGTAGTGACTCAGATTGACACCCTTCAATGATACGTAGGCGAAGTGCGTCTTCCGTGTTGAAGTTGTCAAACTCACAATAACGAGCTAGACGCTTGAGGCGGGAGATAAAATCGCCCATGGGTTCATCTCGCTCCTGAGACGCGAGGTTGAACGTGTAACGTTCGTAATCTAGGTTCCGCTTGTGAAGGAACTTCTTGTTTAGAGCTTCTCTCACGTCCTCATAAGACGCAGCATTGGCTGGGGGTAATTCTTTAATAATTTGTCCAACGTCTTTGCCTACAAGATTTCGTAGGGCTATGAGTTGTTGGTTAGAGTCACGGACTTGTGACCCCTTCATGAAGTCTTCAAAATCTTCAAGCCAGCTCTTCCACTTGGGGCCCATACTGTTTCCAGATGTCAGTGTTAAGGGCTTGGGAGGACGCAGGTATGATACTCCCATGAGTATCGGTCCGGGCGGTGGGGCATGGTGTGCTGGGCCAGGCACAGCCTGTTGCGAGGAGTTGGGGTCTGACATGATGGGGCGCAATGTGACTCCGGCAGGCTTCAGTGGCGTCTGAGTCTTGTTATCGCTTTCGGCGGGCTCCAGGGAGCTTTATATGTGTCGCTTGACTCTAAGATGGCCGCCGCGTTGGGACTAGGCTTAGTCAATGCAGCGTGCCTGACTCCAAAATGGCAGCCGAAAGGACTCCTGCATGCTTTCTTCAATCTTCAAAGGGGCATTTCACTTTGGCTTACCCCTGGCTTCGTGTGATGTCCTTTCGTGTGGGGCTGCAATTCTGTCCCTGAATTTAGGTTCTTGGGCGTATTTCCCAGTCGCGGGCTGCATCAGCGTGCTGGCTATCACTCGCACTCTCTCTGACAGCATAGACACTCCGCTCTTCGTTCGTGGCAGCGTGCGCTTCGTCAGTTAATCCTTGACACTGCGGGAGGTAGAGGGGGGTGACTCCGCATCCCACTCTCATCGCCAGTTTTCGTGTTCCCGACCCCAAGAACACACAGGACACCGGCTGCCTTGTAAACACGTTTTTATTACCTCGTGTACAGGCGCGAACTGAACTCTCTCCCCCCAGGCTCCTCCTCTTCCCTTTCCGGCCATGCCTGACCTTGGGATGCAGTCATGACAGGCATGGCGACACGACACCACACCCCGTCTCTAATCAGAGATGGCACTGACTATAACATCATAGGCAAGGGGGCGGTGGGTGTAGAGAAATCTGATCCTGTTACAAGCGCCCAGTGAGTCATTAATGTTGAAGCATCTTCTAGCCCTGCCCGAAAGTGGCAAGTAGGGGTCGTATAGTGTCTGCCCATAGGAGGTCAGCGAGTGTATCTGACCAATACTAATCAATTGGACCTTCCCCCTGAATCTAAACCATATGTGGTAGTCTTGGTAAATGTACCCCTGCTTAAGGTAAATATGAGCGGACATTTGTAGCAGCTGAGAAATAAAGTGACATACTGGTTGACTACAAGGGGAGGGCTAGATGTGAGTGTTCAAATTAATATGCCCCCCAGAATAGGGTGGGTGGGGCCCGAAAACTACACAAGGTGACTGTATAGTGATCACCTTCAGCAACAGCCGAGTTGTAGGTAGAATTCTTGCCTTATGCGAAAGCAAAGTTAATCCAACAGAGAGCACTGGCATACGGCCACTTGGGTTTTTCTATAGACCAGACTTTGCCCACAATTTAGGCACACCAGGGCCCATTCCATCCTTGAGGAGCCAAAGTCATCATGGGGTTCATACTGGGTTTGTAACGGCAAAAGCTATGCCTCTTCCTTCACAGAATACATTTGAAGCATTTAACACCTGGAGGAAGTGGGCTGACTACCCCTTGCTAGCGATGCCTCACGGGTGAAGGGAGGGATTTCCCCCTTAAAAGGGATGCTGATCAGCTTTGTTTCTTGCCTTGGAATATAGCGGGGCTTGGGGAGAAAGTTAATGAGCTAAAATGGCTAGACTTCATCAAACAATATAGCATTTTGGCCTTCCAATAAACCTGGTCAGGTAGAAAGACTCCCTTTTTAGATGGGTTTGCTCACTTCTTCTGGCCAGTTATTTTCTCTGTGTCTCCGGCCGGGCAAAGGGAGGGGTGTGTATTTTAATTTAATTGTCTTTGAATTGTCAGATGGACGAGTTGAAAATGAATACCTCTAATTTAGAAGTAGTCTTATTTACCTTTTCTTATAAATCATATCTTCTTGTCCTAAACATTTACAATCCAAATGGCCATTTAGCAAGTTCTGAGGTTATTACGTCTATGGGCTTGGCCATCGTGAATCTGAAGACATGCTCCCTAGAAACTGGTTTAAGCTCTTTTTCTTTTGTTCCAACAGTAATTATGGACGATCTTAATAATCATCTATGCAGGAAAGTTTGCCAGTTATTGCAGGATGTATCCATGAGGGAGACTTTTCTTATTGCTCATTTTGAGCACTCGCCACAAGGGGAACAGGCACATTTTTTATCGCAATCCTTGAATCTGGTGCTACCTAGCTCCCTGAAGGTTTCCACTTATGTTGGCAGGGGGTATGAAACTATTGTGGACTACATTTTAATTTCTTCATCCCTGTTATATTTGGTAGTTGAGCAAAGGGTATTAGAGTCTGGTTGGAGTGACCCTAACCCATTGGCCCTTTCTTTAAGATTTATACAACAGATGTGGCCATTACCAGCACCTGCCTCTTCACATCTCGCCGCCATTGATCAGAGTAGATGGTTGAAATGGTCAAATGTAATCCCAGACAAATGTTTGGTACATTGTTTTGTCAGCGGAGCAGTGAGATCAAATGCTGCTTACGTCCTAACTCTGAGCCCAAGGATGCTTTGAAGGCATTCACTGTACTTTGTGCAGCTGTGAGGGATGCCCTTACTGTCCCCAGTAGAGAGCGTACTGGCATCAGGGTGGAACAGTGGTTTGATCAAACATGCTCCAAAGCCTAACATGATTTAAAGAAGGCCCTTGGGGCGTGGCCAAGATGGCGACTTGAACAGTCGCAAGTTCCGGAGGCTCCTCGTCCCTTGCCTTCCCACCCAGCCATTCACGGTGCCTGCGGCCCCAAAACCCCGCAGGAAGGGGTAACGGCGAAAGCGGAGGCGAAAGGTCTGGGTCCGCCGCAACGCGGAGGGGCGCCGACCCCCGATTCCTCCTGACGAGAGCGGCGGCCGGCGAACAGCGGAGCGCACAAAATGGCGCCGCATCGCGATTGAACTGAAGCCGAGGGAGGTAGGAGGACCGGAGGGGCGAAAGCGGGACCCCAGCAGCAAACGGGGGTGTCGCGTCTGGAGGAGGCACCCCGCCGAGCGACAGAGCGGGCGGCGGGGCACTGCCCTGGTGGGGGAGCAGCCTTCGGCAGCCCGGGGCCACTGAGAGACGCAGAGACACAGCAGAGAACAGTGGACGGCGTAGAACGCCCGGCAGACCTCGATACCGGGGGAGAGCGAACTGCGGTGAGAAGCGGAGGCCACCGGGCCGGTGGCGAGCGATCCCTCCCCCCTGGTGAAGGCGATAGGGGGGAGAGGTGGACGACAGCACAGAGGGGGAGTGAGGCCCCCATGATAACGACTCACGGGTCCCGACGATAGCAGTCTCAGGAGCTCGTCCAAGGTCCAAAGGAGACGGGAAGCTGGGCCCGCCGTCCCGGAGGTGAGGCTGGGCTGGGACCCCTGATGGTGATGGAGCGCTGAGCGGGGGAGCAGGCCCAAGGGCACACAGGATGCGAGGCCTGGGGCAGCGGCCTACATGAGATAGGCGGTGTGGACGGCTGGTACAGGGCCCCACGCTACGGACAGGACGGGAGACACCCGGCCAGGATAGCCGCCTGGCGGAGGTACAAGGAGCAGCAGGGTGTGGTGCATACACCATCGGTGGGCGCTTCTGAGGTTGAGGGAATTAACGGGGGTATGAGAGCAAGGCACGAGCAGAGGAACCCCCACCCTAACCAAAAGAACACGAGACCCCTAGGGCTGGAGAGGGGGCGTTCAGCGAGGCAGGAGTGACGGAGGTCCACACCTCGAGGCAGGAGTAGGAAGGCGATCAAGGGGTGCGAAGGGACTAAGCTCAGGTGCGCCCCCCTTCAGAGAGCCGGGAGACAGGGGCGCGAGATCATGTACGAAGGCCAGATTGCTCGGAAACGGGGGAGGAGAGCGGCGGACCACACAAGAAGGGTGGACGAACACACGGCCTCGACTCTAGTCCTGCGACGTGCACCAGCCGAACGTACCCTAGGAGGGCTGGTGAGACGGGTACCTCTTGGCTTTTCTCAACCATAGGAGTGGGCCGCAGAGACGTTGGGCCCCGCTAAGAGATCGAGTCGTGATCACAGAAGACCCCCACGACTCCTCCAAGGCCCTGCAGGGGAAGCAGGAGCAAGATGGCCACGGCAAAGAAGAAAGGGGAAAGGTCCGTGAGGGAGATGCTCACAAAACATACGGTGGTAGAGGAGAAAGGCAGTAAATCCCCCCAGGTCAGAACTAGCGGGGTCGCCCCAGAAGATGACACGGTCCCGATCACCCGGGCCTTCCTCGAAACGCCATTCAACACCCTCCGGGAAGATTTCCAGGCGCTCAAGAGCGAAGTCGCAGGAGAGGTAAAGGACATCCGACGAGATGTAGACGCAGTGGGGGAAAGGGTGGCGGAGCTTGAAGACCGAGAACACGCAGCGGGGGAGGAACTCGCTCAGCTCCAGCAGGAGGTCATTCGACTCAAAGAGCAACAAATCGACCTCCAGGCCCACACGGAGGATCTGGAAAATCGCTCCAGACGCAATAACATCCGCGTGCGGGGGGTTCCACCGAAATCCGAAGGGACAAATGTGGCAAGCTATCTGCAGGGATTATTCCGAGAGGTCCTGGGAGAGGACCAAGAGTTTGAGATCCGCATAGATCGTGCGCATAGGGTGGGCTTGCCGCGGCGGGCCCCGGCGCCCCCCCCGGACATCCTGGCCTTCCTCCCAGACTACCCTTTAAAGGAACGCATCTTACGCGAGGCACGTCTGAAACAGTCCATCATCTATCAGGGCCACTCCGTGGCTTTATATCAAGACCTTGCCTCCATAACGCTACAGAAGAGGAGATCCTTCAAAGATGTCACCCGGCACCTCAGAGAACAAGAGATAGCCTACTCCTGGGGGCATCCATTTAGACTAATTTTTAAGTGGAACGGCAAGGTACATCAACTTAGGTCAGTGGAGGACACGTGCAAGCTCCTGGGCCTTGAAGTCCACGACGCAGAAGGTTTGCCCCCATCCACGAAACGACCGACGGGGGACGGATGGCGAAGAGTGGGACGCAGACGCTCCCCGACTTCGGAAGCAAGACCAGACTCTGACACTATGGCGCATGAGAGGCAAGCAGCTCTGGAAGCCGTCTTAAAGGATACTGCCCCGACACAGTGAACTGAAAACATGGAAGGGGTAAGTAACGCTATCATATTAGAGGCTGGGGGGGAGGTGGGGGCGGGGAGCCGGGAACACTTGGTCCACACATGCCCCGATTGTCGTCTTTCCACGTACCAGGGCATGGGGCCCTGGGGCTACGGACAATGTTAGGGTTTTTGGGGTTTCTTGTTGGGGTTAGGGAGGGGGGAGGGGGGAGGAGAGGGGGGAGGACGGGGCCAGGGGGGGAGGTGGGGGGGTTGGGGGGAAGGGGAGGGTTGAACCGATGTGCTGCAAGGGGTTGGGTTCGGGTGGACTCCCGAAAATCGGGGTCCTAGCCCTAGCAGGGCGAGGCTTACTGGATAACGAGCTGATGGGCGGGCCCTACCAGACTCAGCGCCCACTAGGGTTCAACATTCGGGATGGCTCACAAACTCCAGATTCTCACCCTTAATGTGAAAGGGTTAAATAGCCCCATTAAAAGAAGGGCCATCCTATCCTATTTGGAGCACACGGGGGCGGCTATCTGCCTCCTGCAAGAGACACACCTCCTGGCTAAAGATTGGCATCGCATGAGATCTCGAGCCTTTCCTCAGCAATTCTTTTCTTCCATAGCGGTGAAAAAAGCAGGGGTGGCAATATTAGTATCTAAATCCTTTCAGGGCCTGGTGAGCGAGAAGGTGGCAGAAATTAAAGGACGGCTGCTGGCATACAAATTCTGGGTAGGAGGGGTCCCACTGGTGGTGGGCTCCCTGTACGCCCCTAACACGGGACAGGAGAAGTTCCTTACCACAGCACTCTCAGAGGCACTCGCCACGCAAAACAGGATGATGGTGGTAGGGGGGACTTGAACCTAGTCATGGACACGGAGATAGATCGCTCCGGTCAGCGTTACGGACAGGAGGGTGCACTCTCTACTGCAGGGAAGGACTGGCTACGGGAGCGGGGTTTGACAGACATTTGGAGGACAAAGCATCCACACAATAAACAATATTCATTCTACTCTCACGCACACCGAACATATGCTAGACTTGACCATCTCTTAGGGTCGTCGGACCTGACAGCATTAGTGGACACGGTAAATATAATTCCTGCGGCGCTTTCCGACCATGATGCGGTGACACTGACTCTCTCTCTACCTACAACACACAGGACCCCGGGGAGATGGCGATTAAGGGAAACGCTGCTTCAGAGGCACGGGGTGGTAACAACGCTACACAAAAGCATCACTGACTATTTAACCCGCAATGACCTCGCAGATACCCCCATCACGGCCCTCTGGGGGCACTGAAGGCAGTGGTACGCGGCGAATTAATCGCCATTGCAGCGGCGGAGGCTAAAGAGCGTAGAGAGGTTAGGGAGAAGCTCACAAAGCAGGTAGTAGAAATGGAACGAATCCACAGTCGCACAGGGGCCCCTAGGATTTGGCGTCAGGTGAGAGCGGCAAGAACTGCAGCTGGCTGCTCTTGATACCGATAGAGCGGAGTATGCGGCGCTGAGGCTTAAGCACTCGTATTATATCGGGGGGGATTCAACAGGCCGTCTGCTGGCCAGCAAACTTAGAGCCCGCGTCCAACGGGATAGGGTACCCGCAATAATAAATGAGAAGGGAGTGAATGTGGTCAAGGATGAGGAAATAGCAGACGCTTTCCGGGAGTTTTTTCCTCTCTTTATAGGGAGTCGATACCCGACTCAACCGAGGGGAGGATTATCTCAAGGGAGTATCGACCACGGCTTTAGATCAGACCGAGGCGGAGGCACTGGAGGCGCCGATTCGGATAGAAGAGGTGATAGGGGCCATCGCTCGCCTTAAATCACACAAATCACCGGGCCCAGACGGGTACTCCGCAGGTTTCTATAAGACCTTCTGTTCACTGATCGCCCCCATACTAACACGACTCTTCAATGCCTTCCAGGGGCGTGGGTCTATCCCCCCAGATATGTTAGCGGCAGACATTGTAGTCATCCCCAAACCCGGAAAGGAGAAGACAAAATGCAGCTCTTACAGGCCGATTTCTCTTCTCAATCTCGACCTAAAACTGTTTACTGGAGTACTAGCGGCACGACTGGGACCGCGATTACCGGGCATTATAGACCCGGATCAGTCCGGTTTTATTTATAATCGACAGGGGAGCGATCACACCAAGCGGGTACTACATTTGATAGATAAGGCGCACCGAACCAAGATGGAGGCTTTGCTACTGTCAGTGGACGCGGAAAAAGCCTTTGACCGGGTCAACTGGAGCTTCCTGGACCATACCCTGGCTCATTTTGGATTCGGGGAACGCTTCAGGGCTTGGGTGGCGAGCTGTTATGATGAGCCTAGGGCCATGGTTCGAGTCAACGGTACAACATCACGGCCGGTAGTGATTCAGAGGGGCACACGACAAGGGTGTCCGCTTTCCCCACTCCTATTCGCACTATACGTGGAACCGCTCGCCCAGAAAATTAGAGATAATCCGGACATAAGGGGGATTCCCTTTGGGGGGAGAGCCATACAGTGAGCTTATATGCGGATGATATTCTGGCCACGTTGGAGAAGCCGGAACGTTCGGTACCAGCCTTTTTGGAGGAGCTGGCCTCCTTCGGCCGCGTCTCCGGGTTTAAAATTAATGTGGGAAAGTCTACATTGCTACACCTGGGTCGATATGCAGACGCCGCAGATCTAGATCGACCATCTTATGGAAACCTACGAGCAAGGGAATCCATCACATACCTGGGCATAGAATTAGCTCCCACGGTAACACAGACGGTCGCCCGGAATTACGCAGGGCTCCTTTCCCAGGTCCAGAGGTGTCTTCAACAATGGCGCAAGCAACCACTCTCGCTCCTAGGTCGAGTCGCGGCGATTAAGATGAGCATCTTGCCCAAAGCGCTATATATATTTCAAACCATACAGGCCAGACCGCCGGGGGTGCCCTCCAGCAACTCCAGAAAGAAGTCAACCACTTTAGTTGGGCCGGAGCGCGACCCCGGATGCGTAGAGAGATATCCCATCGACCCCTAGACCAGGGAGGGTTGGGTATCCCGAACTTCCTGGACTACTATAGGGCTTCCCAACTCCGACACCTGGTGGAATGGAGCAGGCCCGAATCAGAAAAGAAGTGGCTGTTTCAAGATAGGGCACTGGCAAAACTCTCGTTATGGAAGGTGCCGTTTTTAAAAAAACGTGACAGACCCCCGAATCTAAAGGGCTCGCCGATTACGAATACAATTTTAAACATTTGGGATGCAGTGGCAGTGAAACGGGGCCTTACCTCCTTCCCTTCCCCAATGACGCCGTTATTTGATAATCCTGAATTTGTCCCAGGGATGAACGAAAGAGCTTTCCCACAATGGAGGAACACGGGATGCAAATCAGCAGGTCACCTTTTTAATCTCGAGGGATTTTTGTCCCTGGCCGAGGCACAACACTCTTATGATATTATCGCTCCGCAGCAGTTCCAATATTTTCAACTCCGGCACTGGCTCCTTCAACCGGAGGTGAAACCCCTCGTCGGTCGGAGGCTCACTAGCTACGAAAGGTGGCTTCGTGATAAAACGTCCGATAAAAAAACAATCTCAGAAATATATGGTCTGCTTCGACCCTTGGCCCCATTTGCGCCCTCGGCAGGCCAGAGGCGCTGGGCTAAGGAAATTGGGAGGGATCTTACGGAAACGGAATGGCGAGATATCTACTATCGGGCTGCACATACAGCTCGGAACGTGGCCAGCCGGGAGACGGCTGTAAAAGTAGCCACGTACTGGTACCTGACTCCGGTCCGACTGCATCGAGGGAACCCAGAGCGTAGCCCGACGTGCTGGCGGGGCTGCGATGAAGAAGGAACACTGACACACATCCTATGGGAATGCACGGAAGTACGAGATTATTGGAGGGAGGTCTTAGATGATATAGACAGCTGCTTGGACACCGAAATCCCTAGATTCCCAGCTTATACGTTATTAGGCCTGCCTAATGGACTCACATATCCGTTGAAATCCATAAGGGGGAAGCAGATGGGGGTGGCGATGGGAGCGGCGGTACAGCATATACTTTCACTATGGGGCACACAGACCAGACCAACACACACAGGGTGGTTGCATAAACTCTGGTATATAGTGGGGATGGAACGCATTCAGGCGACACTTACAAACTCAATAGAATCCTTCCACACCATATGGAGCCCACTTCTGGCACTGTTGTCGAGGGAACTTAATGAGGTGACTTGCCCGAAGTACCTCCGCCTTCTACGTCTCACCGATAGGCCAGCTGAGGAGGGAGCCCATGGAACAACTAACTGAGGTCCTGCAGAACATAAGGCCCAATACTGGGAGTAGTCAGCACATCGGTTCGGGGGGGAGGGACGGGGGGGACAGGGAGGGGGGATAGTTATTATATTAGCTCATTTGTTGGGTGTTTTGTTTTTTTGGGAGAAAACGGAGGGGGCAAACAGCCTTTCAGATGGATCACTCATCTACGCGGCCGGCCTCCGGGTTGTGGCAATAGCGCTGTGTATCGACCTCCTAGAAACGCTCTGCCGGCCAACGGATGTAGGCAGTAAGCTGTGTAGTGCCAAAATGTTTCCTTCCAATAAACATGATTTAAACATAAAGAAGGCCCTTAAATGTATTCCTAGGGATGGTGCAGAGGTGAGTGCCTTAAGTAGCCAGTTTCAGAAGACCAGTAAGGAAAGGAAAGAATAGAATCCCTCAAGGACGAGGCTTGGGATCAATTGATAAATGTGTGTGATATTCACAACAATGCCAGCTTTTGGCAGGCTGTTAACAGCCCATATCTAGGGTCAGAGGATGGTCCTACTTTATTTCTGGGACTGAAAAAAGACCATTTCTCTCACATATATTTATTGGATTCGGGGTCAGACTTCCCACCCCACTCTATTATGCTGAAGCCGAATCTCTCTTTCTCTGTTGCTGAGGTAGAGGGGGCTATCTCAAGATTGGCTGGAAATAAGGCTTCAGGCCCTGATGGAGTACCTGCGGATCTCTTTAGGTCTGATCCCCTTATTTGGGTACCCTTGTTATCTCAGGTACTAAATGCTGCTGTGATACTAGGCTTGCCAAGTTTGTGGGCACAGTCTATCCTTGTCCCTGTTTTTAAAAAGGGTGAATGATCTGACCTGAGATGCTACAGGCCCATTTCCTTGATTGACACAGCTGTCAAGGTTTTGGATCAGGTGATCCTGGAAAGACTATTCTTATGGGCTTAAGAGAACAATATCATATCTGAATTATGACATGGGTTCAGGCCTGGCCTTGACACCATTGACCAGTGCCTGAACTATATATATATATTTTTTAAAATATGTTTATTATTTTTCCAACAAAGGTACAGTATTGCATACACAGTGCGTCGGTTGTTACATTTGTCTGTACATACAGGAGACATGCATTCCCCCAGCATACATGGGTCAAGAAACGACAGCTTCTGGGTGTTTATATAGCACCATAGCACAGTGCCCTTTGAGTACTCAACCTGTGACCATTAGAATGTATTCGTTACACCTATTGTGTATCCCTTCTCAATATGGACCTGTGCAGCATGGGATCAGAGCGTTGTGTGAACAAGTGCTCATATGCCCAGGGTATGTGTGTTGTCCGCACCACCCTTGTGTCATTACAGTTATTCAGTGTAGGCGTAAGCAGCACGAACCTCCAGACTCTCTATGGGACCCATCAGTCAGGATATTCTCGTAGATAGGTCAACAGGGGGTCCCAGATGTCCCTTGGGCGGAATGTCACCGGCAATAGTTCCACATATATTGTGAGTTGATCCTTGCAGTATATAAGATCATTCAGCCACTCTTTGAATTTGGGAGCTCGCCTTCTGCTCCATCTGCATGCCACCCTTCGCTTTGCTAGGAGTAGCCCTAGCGAAATGAATTTCCTGTGCGTGCCCTGTAGCTCCTCAGTATACCACCCCAGAAGCGTTGTGACCGGGGAGAGGGGAATGGGGATGCCAACCATTTTAGACAAAGAGGCTTCTACCTCTGCCCAGTATCTGTATATGGACTCACATTGCCACGCTAGGTGCAGGAAGCCTGCTCCCTCCTGTCTGCATCTGTCGCAGCGGTCGTTTGGTCTTAATTTATATCTGTGTAGTCTCGCTGGTGTATAGTAAACCCGATGTATGAATTTAAAATGTGTGATGCGTAGACGGTTGCTAGCCATTATAATTCCTGTTTGTTTACAGCAGTATAGCCATTGCTTATCGGTGAGTGGAGTGACCTGAACATATATTTAATAGCTCAGAAGTATAAGGGCACCCAATTTTTAAGTTTCATGGATTTACCTCAGCGTTTGATCGAGTAAACCATTCTAAGTTATGGGCCATGATGTTGTCACTAGGGGTAGCTCCGGTATTTGTGTAGTTTTTGGAGGATTTACATAGGGAGTTGTCCGCGTCTGTTAGGTATGGATTAGATGGTCATTGCTTAAAGTCTTTCCCAATAACCTGTGGTGTCAGGCAGGGATGCATCTTTGCCCCTTTCTTGTTTACCATCTACATTAATCGACTGGAGGCAGTGTTAATTAAGAAGAAATGTGATGTTCCCCGAGTAGGTCACCGTGCAATACCTTTTCTGCTTTATGCAGATGATGCCATCCTCATGTTGAGGATGGCTATGGGTATGCAACTTCTACTAGACACCTATTCTGATATTATGGCCTCAATTAGATCGCTCCACAAACCATACGAAATCGTAAATCGTATGTAATTGTTGTTGGAGCTAAACCTACCAAACACAAAGCTTTTTATTGTAACAAACTTAACATTGTACAAGTACCCACTTTTAACTATTTGGATATTTTGTTAGACAATAGGAATGCCTAGGGTCCCCTTCTTATGTCTAAAAGGTTAATTAATGCTTGCTCGCACATGGGGAGCAGTATTGGATTTTGGTGCCATGTTGGGCAGGATTAAGCCCCTCCTTGAGGTAAACAGGTTTGCCAGACGTTTGATGGCGCACCCACAGAGAACCTCAACTTTTGTTGTCCAAGAGGAGCTGGGTCTCAAATATATTTCAGCTACCATCTCATTAAGACCCCTGTTACGATGGATCTTGGAGTGGTACATAAGTGAGCTATCCCTGAATAGACTGGTCATTAGGGATTGTCTCTCACTGGACAATATGAAAGGAATTGCTTAGCTTGATTATATAAAGTCAGAAGTTACCAGCATAGGCCATCTAGACTTATTTTCTCTGGAAAAAATAACAAAAGCAGATTATGACTGGGTTAAACGCACCTGTTCTCCAAGCTTTTTGCTTAATAAAAACAGTCCCTTCTACAGAATCTTATTTGACATGGGTGACTAATGTTTATCATAGGCAGCTGTTGACAAGGTTTAGGCTTGAGACGTGGAGAGGAGGACGCTGGGTTCCTGCACACTGCCTGGTTATGCTTGGGGTGCACGAGTTCTGGGGAAATGTGTTCCTGGAATTGGAGGCCATAACAGGTACTGAATTAGAACTAGACACAAGGGTGGCGTTGTTAGGTTATGATTAAGAAGTGTAGAAAAAAACCTGAACATTGATAGCCATAGGACTTCTATTATCTAAGCGCCGGGTGGCGAGGAGATGGGCCCGTGGTCCGGTCCAGACATTGGAAGACTGGCACACGGACATGGTTTATTGTAACACCCAATCAGATACATATAATGACCTTATCCCACCACAAAACCGACCCAGGAATTGCTGGGGACCATATCAATTATACCTAATAAGCAAAGAGACGGGTGAGGAGAATGGAGAGGCTGTCCACAGTTGCCGATGAGTACACTCCTCAGGGCCGGAGGGGCACAGATATGTAGATGTCACTGCATATGAAGAACAAACGTCACTTATGTTTGAAATAGCTATGTCTGCATGGGGTTTTTCACAGGCAACTATGTTAATGCCATTGAAGGGGCTGCTAAACATTCTGTACTGCATGTTAAAATAAGGTTGGCCATGACGCTCTATGTAATGGTTAATTGTTTCACATTGTATGCTGTATATCTCTACATATACTGAACAATGTAATGGTAACATCTAGTCGTAATATATGTTCATGATATTGGTTTAATAAAAACAAGGTTTAGGCTTAAATCATAGGCAGTTGTTAACAAGGTTTAGGCTTAATTTGCTTGTACAGCTGATTAGTTTCCCTAAAGGCTGGCCTGCTCAGGGTGCACTGGACACCGTGAGTGTGATAACTCGTCTGTACAAATATTGAACATTTTGTATTGTTTTGCTGCCATTTTCCCTGGCCCAGGAAACGTTTTTAATACCCCTTCTTATAAACCTAAACTTTGCAAAACTGTGACAGGCTATGTGCTCAAGGATGTTTAAATGTGTGTACGCGTAGCAAGCTTTTTGAGCTGCGTCCTTAAGTTACGAGAGGCATGGTCTTAATTTTATCTCCGGCTCTGTCGAATAGGCGTGAATGGATGCCTTTTAAACCATCTAAAATGTTTGAATCCTTTTTATGGTGTAATCTGTATTGTAAAGAGTGCTATTTTAGTGCATTCCGAGGGAAGGATAATCTATTATGGGTCTACTGAAGCCTCATTGGATATTTGTTTTTGTATTGTACGAGACCCCTTTTTATGTTGTAAGATGTTTTGTAATTAATGATTTACCGGTGGATTTGGGAGCTGGATAATTTACTGTGTGTTTATGGAGGTTTTATGAGATATTTGTTTTTAACATGTTTTTATGTATCATGTGTATCTTTTATGGTCATATTTTAACTGAATAAAGATTTATAATACTACTATTATTATCACTGTATTATTACTGGAATCGACGTAGGCAAAATAAATGACAGGTGCTTCTCTAGCTGCAAAAAGAAAAGAAGAAAGATGAACTTTCACTGCTGAAAACGGGTACTAATCTATTTCTTGGGTACTTTATCACACACATCTCCTACATCTTGAAATGAAATTAAGATTTCTAAAGCGCACTACTACGCATAGGTGTCTAGGCGCTGGCTTCCAGAGGGTGGACCAGGGTAAGGATAAAACCAGATGTCAGATGAAGGACAGAAAAAAATAATGAGCGGTGCTGAGCTAATTATTAAACAGCCAGGTTTTAAGAGCCTTATGAAAGATAGACAAGTTTTTAAAGGTTTTTAGTTTAAGAGGCATCGAGTTTGGCAGTAGCCACTGCAAAGCTCTTGTCTCCCCAGGTGCCTCTTTTTAATTTAGGTAGGACCAGATTGGCCTGGGAGGAAGTTCTTAAAGTCCTAGAAGGAATGTACTGTTGAAAGAGCTGTTTGATGGATTCTGGACCCTCAAGATGAAGGGCCTTAAAGACTATGCACAGAGACTTGAACATTACCCGCTTACTCACCGGGAGCCAATGAAGTAAGGGGAGAAACTTGGAGACCGATTGATGTTTTGGTATTCCTAGAAGCAATCTGGCAGTTTCATTTTGGACCATTTGGAGCTTGTCCAGAGCTTTCTTGTGGGCAGTCAGAAAAAGCCCATTGCAATTGTCTATTTTAGAAAAGACCAGTGCAGTGATCACTGCTTTGCGTAGGTCCAGAGGGATGAAGGGGAAAACCTTCCTAAGTGATTTGAACATAAAGAAACACGAAGAGGTGATGGTATTAACGTGTCCAACAAAAGAATGTTTTTCATCAAATTGGACTCCCAGATTTTTCACTTTGGGAACAGGAGTTGGGAGCGCACCCATTTCCTGAGGCCACCAGTTAAGGGACCAAAATGATGGGCGATTGCCAAAAGGTAACACCTCAGTTTTGTCTGAGTTCAATTTCAGACAATTGTTGGACATCCAACTACCTATCTGTAACATGCAGTTGTGAAAACATTCTGCAGTGCTGTCAGGATTTTCTGTGACCGACACTACGATTTGGGTGTCGCCAGCATATGAGACAACTGAGAAACCAAAACTTTTAATCAGTGAGGCCAAAGGAGTAACATACAGATTAAAAAGAGTGGGACTCAATGCCGATCCTTGTGGAACCCCACAGGGTAGAGTAAAAGATGGAGACCTGTGACCGTTACATTCCACGAACTGTGTTCTGTCTGTTAGAAAGGATCTGAGGAGCTTGAGAGCGGTACCTCTGACTCCTATCTCAAACAGACAATTGATAAGAAGTTCATGGCTAACAGTATCGAACGCTGCCGAAAGATCTAATAGAATTAGGGCAGCGTTCCCTCCCTTATCTAAAGTTGTTCTGACATATTCAGAGGCTGTAATCAGAGCTGTCTCTGTGCTGTGTTGGCTTCTAAAGCCAAACTGGGAGGAATCTAGTAATTTATGTTCTTGGATGAATAGAGAAAGCTCAGTGTTCATGGCTTTTTCTATCATCTTGGCCGGAAAAGGAAGTCGAGAAATTAGCCTATAATTGTTGGGATTATCAGCATCCAGGTTTGGTTTTTTTAAAAGAGGAAGAATTGATGCTATTTTCCATCTTTTGGGGAAGTAGCCAAGATGAAGCATTTGATTGAAAATCACTAAAAGGTGTCCAGGAACTATGGCAGAGGCTAATTGTAAAACTCTAGGTGGACAAGGATCAAATGGCGACCCTGATTTAATTTGATTAAACAAATCTGTTACTTGACCAATTGTAAGGGGAGATTAACACCAAGCATCCTTTACACCAAGCATCCTTTACACTCAACAAGAGAGCTAGTGTGCAGATGACATTCACATGAATGAATAACACCCAGGGGCATATTTACAAGTCCCTATCGCCACCACGTCACTTTTTCCGACAATGTGTTGGCGATAGGGGCTTCGCCTTATTCACAAGTCAGCATAAAGCCACTTAACGTGGCTTAATGCTGCCTTGTAAATAAGGCACTCTTTCATGCTACACTTAGCATGAAAGGGGAGGGCAATGGGTGTTGCGGTGGGCGTTCCACCGCAACACCCATTAATTTTGATGCTGCCCCATATTTATAAGGGTAGCGTAAATAGGAGGCAGCGCCAAAATTGAGACCAGGGAAAAACTGGCCTTAAACAGGCGAAATGAGGAGAAATGCTTTATTTCTCCTTGTTTTTGCTGTTTCCATGTGTGCTGCGTTGTGCAGAACACATAGAAACAGCAAAACACCAATGATTGTTTATGTGCAGGAAGGTGTACCTTCCCGCACATAAACAATCATTGAAAAAAAGGACGTTTTGAAGCTTCTATGTGTGCTGCATTAAGCAGCACACACAGAAGTTACAAAACGCCATTACTGATTGTTTATGTGCAGGTAGGGACACCTTCCTGCACATAAACAATCATTTCCCTGCAACGCAGACACCCTTGCACTATGGTGCAAGGGTGCCTGCATTGGTGCTAGGCAGCTAAATTAGCGCCTGCGCAGGGGGAAAGGCAGGGCTGCACCGTATTTTTGTAAATATGGTGCAGCCCTGCGTTTCAGAAGTGGTGGAGCGTGGCGTTTAGCCGGGGAGGCTAAAGTCACGCTCCGCCACTTCTCTCGTAAATATGCCCCCCCAATTTCCACAATTTAAATACAGTGGTGTCTTGGGGATAAGTTCTGGAATACATTTCTTCTAATTCTGATAAAATTCTCTTAGCTACCAGAGAGCAATAATGTATGTAATATACAAAAACGTATTTCTAGTAGAGTCACAACCCAGCTACTTCTCCTGATTTTCAATGACGTTATGCTTGTTTTGTACCCGGTACTGCAGTTCACTGCCTTTTGGCTAGGTTGAAGCTATAGAAATACCATATACATACAAACATGCAAGGCCCAATTCTAATTTGAAAACAGCATTATACATTTTTCTCCAGTTTGCTCACTACAATTAAAATTAACAAATAAAAAAAAATACTTTATACCACCGTAACTTACCATCCATCAATGATTGAATATGTGTTTATCACAACCATAACACACAAACACAAAAACACTACACAACAAATAAACAGTTTGAAGTGTGCTGTATGGTAAAATTAGTAGATCAATTGAGAGAAAAAGGTCAACCTGAAATAAGCCTTTAGGCATTTGAAGTTCCTTGGTGGAATCGACCAAGCAATAGCAAACAAGTCAGCAGCAAGTCACTTCTTGGTCATACTCCAAATTCCCACTGCACACAGTTACAATATTTCTCTTAGCCATGATAGACGAGGTGTGACTCTAATATCCTCATCTTTAAAAATTGAATTCAGGGAGACGCGCGAGCGCGCGATTCAAGGTGGCCGCCCCCCAGTGAGCTCTCTCCACATCGGCCCTTAAACGATGATTTTTTCAACATTTCTTGACCAGACGTTTACTCAATATTGTTGGTGGCAATATCTTGAGAATTTTACTTACCGGTGAGGAGCTTTTCCGGTCCCACAGCTCGCTGGAAGGGGTGTTTCCTGTTTCCTGGTTCCTCTCTGACCTCTTCAGTCAGGTACAGCCCAGAATTCCAGTCAGGGGGGCGGAGTAACACAATGGGCAAGGGCGAGGCTTCGGCCTGGTCACTCCCATAGGCAGTTTTAGCTGCTGCACCTCTCTTTTTGAAGGAATTGCTTTATTGTTAATTCTCTCCTGCATATTTGTTTCTTTTTGACTGCTGAAATTATTTTAAGCATTATGGAGACCAAAAATTTGCAGGCGCAACATAATAAAAGGAAACAAAATATTTCTCCTCCTCCCCTGTAAAATTTAAAGTGGTGGAGTCTGCTGAACCTTCTTTGTCTTTGCTATTTGATGAGATTCAGGCAATTCGCTCTTCCACTAATACTATTGCGTCAGAAATTAAGAACTTACGAAAAGATATGGCTAGTATGTCAATGAAAATATCTGACAATGCAATTAAAATCCAAGACAATAAAGTTAAAATTGATTCTTTCTCACCGCTTGTGGCTAAGATATCTCCTATGTCTAACCTTCTTCTTGATTTGGAAAATCGTAACATACAATTTAACCTGCGTATTTTTAATTTGCCTGAAGATGTAGAAGGTAATGATTGCAGGGTATATTTGGAGAACCTACTACCTCGTCTTTTGCGTATTAAATTCCCTGAGAAATTTGAGATTGATAAAGCGCACAGGATTCCTTCTCATCATAATCTGCATCTTACTAAACCGCGACAAATGATTTAGTCTTACGCCACCACCATTTAGTTTTGATAAGGAAGGCAGCACGTGAGATTCCCTCATTAACGACAAATGGCAATAACATTTTCACTCACCAGGATTTTGCTAAAGAAACTGTTAAGACTCGCAAAGAATTCACTGACATTCGCCCACGGTTACGAAGTCTTGGATTTAAATATGGTCTTTTTGATCCTTCAGCAATGCGAATCTGGAAGGACGGCTTTTCAAAATCCTTTCAGCGACCTGAAGACCTGCAGAATTTTTTGGATCAACATTCCCAGCTTCCTATGGATACACATGAGACTTCCACTTGATTATGAGGGCCTGATTCACAGAACTAACTTACGTCAAAAACGTAAAGTTAGTACTTTTTGGTATTCACAGAATACACTTACTCATTTTGGTATTCACAGAATGCACTTACTCATTTTGGTATTCACAGAATGCACTTACTCATTTTGGTATTCACAGAATGCACTTACTCATACTAACTTTATGTCCGCACTCGGGCCGGAGATTCCGGCCCGGTGGTGGAGATTCCGGCCCGGAGGTGGAGATTCCAGCCCGGAGGTGGAGATTCCGGCCCGGAGGTGGAGATTCCGGCCCGATGTGGAGATTCCGGCAGGTGGCGGAATGTCCGCCACCGGCCGGAATCTCCACAACCGGCCGGAATCTCCACCTCCGGGCTGGAATCTCCACCTCCGGGCCGGAATCTCCGGCCCGAGTGCGGACATAAAGTTAGTATGAGTAAGTGCTTTCTGTGAATACCAAATGAGTAAGTGCATTCTGTGAATACTAAAATGAGTAAGTGCATTCTGTGAATACCAAAAGGAGTAAGTGTATTCTGTGAATACCAAAAAGTACTAACTTTACGTTTTTGACGTAAGTTAGTTCTGTGAATCAGGCCCTGAATGAATTAGTTTTTCTGGCTAACCTAATTGTTTAATTCCTTACAGGGCTCTAATGGTTCGGTCATGCTTGCAAAGCGTGTGTGCGTTTCAAGATTGTTATATATGTTATGTGTTGTCGTTTTCTATGTTTTGTACGTATCTTTCTTTTCTCCCTACTGTCTTTTTCTAGAGCTACTTCTTTTCCTTTTATGCTTCAAACTTTATTTCCTCTTCTTCTATTTTCCCTATCTCACTATGGCTAACATGAATACTTTTAAGCTTGTTTCATTGAATGTTAAGGGTCTAAGGCATCCTGTAAAACGTACAAAAAATTTAGATTATTTAGGTAGCCATAAAGCAGATATCTGCTTCATTCAAGAGATGCATATTGAAGATAAAGTGTTAGCTTTTATGAAGAAAAATGGGTTGATTCTATTATTTCTTTTCCCGCAGTAGGCAAAAAAAATGGTGTTGCTATCCTTTTCGCAAAAAGATTGCATTGTCAAATATTTAAGTAAATCCACAGAAGGTAGATATATTATAGCAAAAGTTAAAATTCAAGATACAGTTATGTTTTTAATTAATGTATATGGACCAACAGTTGATGACCCTAATTTTTGGTCTATTCTAAACACTGAAGTTCTCAAGTTGGGTAATGTCCCACTTATAGCTGGAGGAGATTTCAATCTTGTACATGACCCTTTATTAGATAGATTATCTCCCACTAAATTTCATCCACCCAGAGCATTTTTTACTCTAAAATCTTTTTTTAAATCAACTAAGTTGGTGGATATTTGGCGATTGCATTATCCTACTGAAAAATCGTTCACTTTTTTCTCAAAACTTCATAATTCTTATTCAATATTAGACTATCTATTTTCTCAGCAATTAATTAATTCAGTTGTTACTCCTAATATTTGTAATATTGATATTTCTGATCATGCTTTGCTTTCTATGGTATTGCAACTTGACTCAAATTTTAAAGCTCAATCCAGATGGCGTATGAACACTAACATTATTCTGAATTAATATAATAAACCAAAAATCCTAAATGCACTTCAAGATTACTTTCAGCTTAATCCAGAAGGCTCTACGTCTATGGTGAATCGATGGGATGCTTTTAAAGCCTATGTTAGTGGGACTTCCATTTCTCTTATGGCACATGAAAACAAAACCTTTAATTCCAAAATTAAAGATTTAGACAAACAAATTGCAAAATTTGAAAGACTTTTTATTACTTCTAATGATCCTCAATTCAAAATAAAATTACAAAAATTGCGTTATGAATTTAATTCAATTTTAAGTAGATGAGCTAGTATATAACTTTCTAACTCTAAAGCAAAATTTTGTTTTAATGCCACCAGATCTGGTCGACTCTTAGCCAACTATTTACGTATTAAAAAGAAAAAACTTTAATAAATTCAATTCACGGTCCAAATGGGAAAATTGCATTGTCACAAAAAGATATTGTTAATGAATTTTTAAATTATTACTCTAATTTATATAATAAGCCTCAATTCGATGATCCTTCCCTGATTGATCGTTTTTTATTAGCCTGTGGATTACCTAAAGTTCCGCAATTGACCAAAGAAAAATTAGATTTGCCTATTACTCAAGAAGAAATACAATTAGCTATTAAATCTCTTAAACAAAATAAATCCCCAGGTCCAGATGGAATTCTAGCAGAATTTTATAAAGAATTTGATTTGCAACGTATTCCTCATTTGTTTAAACTTTTTTCCTTTTTTAGTGCTTCTGGTTCAACTTCAGGATCCTTTACTGAAGCTTTGATTGTTGTTTTACCAAAACCTAACAAAGATCCGACACTTGTATCGAATTACCGCCCTATTTCTTTAATAAATCAGGATTGTAAACTATATGCTAAAATTCTTGCAAACCGACTGACCTCTGTATTGGATTCTCTTAGCCATCTTGACCAATCTGGTTTCATGAAAAATAGATATTCTGTTAATAACACAAGAGTTTTGTTGCATGCTATTGAGCAAGGATCTACTCTGTCCTTACCGTCTGGAGTTCTTGCATTAGATGCTGAAAAAGCTTTTGATAAAGTTCATTGGCAATTTTTATTTCACACTTTAGCTGCCTTTAATTTTGGTGATCTGTTTATTCATATGATATCTGCTTTTTACTCTAGCCCTACTGCTCGCTTATTTATTAATGGTCAAATTTCGAATCAATTTTTTCTTTTTAGAGGTACCAGACAAGGTTGTCCATTGTCCCCGGTATTATTTATTCTTGTTATCGAACCTTTACTTACTTCCATTAGGAAATGTAATGATATTGCTGGTATTAGTATTAAAGAGATCACCATTAAAAGATTAGCATATGCAGATGATGTATTTTAATTTATTAATAATCCTGAATCCTCACTTCCTCCTTTGTTAGATATTATCTCATCATATTCCTTAATTTCTGGTTATACGTTAAATATCAATAAAACTGAATTTTTCCCTTAAATCCTCATTGTACCCCAGATATGCTACCCATAAAAGAAATAATCTGGCAAAGAGATAAAATCAAATACCTTGGTATTTTTTTCTCTTCATCTATAAAAAATACAATTACATTAAATTGTCTATTATAAACTATATTAATGATAAATTATCTAAATGGTCTCCACTTCACCTTTCCTGGTGGGGGAAAATGGACTCAATAAAAATGATTATTGCTCCTAATGTCTTTTTTTTTTTAGCTATGATTCCTAAGCAATTTCCTATGAAATTTTATAAAACTATTGATCGTCATCTTTCTAAGTTTCTTTGGAAAAATAAATCACCTCGCATTAGCTATAAAAAACTAAAAATGACAAAATGTAATGGAGGATTTGGTATGCCAGATTTTTTTTAACTATCATAAAGCGTTTATCTTAAAACAGAGCTCTCTTTGGTTTAATCACTCTCACCTTAATAGTCCTCCTACATGGTTTCTTATAGAAAAAAATGTAGTGGCTCCATCTCCATTGTCTACTTTACTAACCATGTCCAGTAATGCAACATTATTTAATAAATCTACTATTTTGAAGTCCACAAGGTTAATATTAAATGATTTAGATTCACTTTTTCAATCAACTATTTTAAATTCTGTAGAGATGTCATTATGGTACAATCCGCGACTAAAGCTCTCTCGTTCTGTCATATTTTGGCAGTCGTGGATTAACGCAGGTAATTTCTACCTAAAAGATATTTACCATGATGATACTTTTATATCGTTTGATGTATTGCAGGCAAAATTTCACTTTCCTTCTTCTGATTTCCTTAAATATGAACTTTTATGTAATTCTATACTAGACTCCTTACCTAATAATATTCCTACAATTATAAAATCAGATGTAACAATTTATGTTCAATCGGTCTCCTCTTCCTCTCATGCGGTTTCATTACTGTATAAGAAGTTGAATACATTTCAAGGTAACAATATTGATATGATTTCAACTTTTTGGAATGGTGAACTTTCAAAATGTTTTTCATATGATACGTGGAAAAAAATATGGTTGAACAATATTTCAGGATGGTTACCTGTATCACTTTATCAAACAAATTCTTATATTTTGTTTAATTGCTTATGGACCCCATTAAAGTTATTTAAAGGTAAACTTCTTCCGAATTCGAATTGTTGGCATTGTAACTTGCATACTGGCTCGTTAAAACATATGCTTTTTGAATGTACATTTATCTTAAAGTTTTGGAATGAAGTTTGGAGTGTTATAGAAAAAATACTTAATATCTCTGATGAACTTTCATTTACTTTGCTGATATGTAAATCTGTTGCTCTTTCTGAACAATTATCTAATTTGGATTGTAAACTTTTTAATTTTGTGATGTCAGCCGCTCTAAAGTCTATCACTGCCTGTTGGAAAGATGTGTCCTTATTATCCTTTCATGCTTGGTGGTCTTGGATTATTCTTACTAGAAGAGGTGCCAATTTATCTTTGTCTGGTATTACTCATAATTGTGACTCTTATCATTCTTTTTGGAAACCGATTGATCACTATTTATCTTCTTAGTTATACTTCCTTCCTATATATTGCCTTATATTGTATATCGCACATGTTTAACTTATAGTAGCTCTATTTGAAATTATACTGCTAACGAAAAAATTCTCCGGATCCAGTCTGACGCCTGGGGGTAATTCTCAAGGTAAGGAATCTATAACTGTCTCTTTCAGATTTGTAGACCCGTATCCTCTTACTAGCACAGCAAATCTTTCAAAACTCCACAGAGACACTACAGCAGAAACTTGAGGGTGCTAAAGCCATTCACAGGGAAACTGCTATGGGGGAGGCTTGCCAGTGTTGGAGAGCCTCCACGCAGAAAATATCTGAACATGGGGCCAAAGCCGGAAAAACTACTCTCCTGGCTTGCCAGCAGGGACATGGCTGCCATAATAATCCCTGAAATACTTGACAGGACAGGCTCCATCAGATGCAACTCACGCAAGATTGCAATGGTATATGCTAAATATTATTGTCGAATATATGCTGGCAGTCCCCAACTGCTTCGTAAACAGCAACACCCTATTTTGGCCGACATACCACTCCCATGCATATCGCAGTTGAATCGTGTCGCCCTGGATGATACAATTTCAGTAGAAAAAATCCAAGACGAGAGTGTCAGAACTGGAAACCGATAACACACCCGGACCTGATGGCTACCCCCTGGAATACTACCAAACTTTTTGGGAGATGCTCTCCCCCCACCTCCTCGCCCTCTATCTGGAGACTGCCCAAAATGTACACTACCGCCACAACTAGACATGGACACCATAGTTGTCTTCCCTATGGCCGGCCACTCCCCACACCACTGCAGCTCATATAGGACTTTCTCCCTTATCAACGAGGAGATCAAAATCTTTGCTAAGATTCTCGCTACTAGGCTCACATGAGTCCTTCCCTATCTGGTCCACCCAGACCAATGCTGGTTTATACCTAATCGAAGCACTCGTCATTGCATGCGTCAACTGCATGCTGCGCTATCCCAAGTACACAAGTTAACCGAACCCTGTGCTCTCCTCCTCCTGGATATTGAGAAACACTTTGACCTTGTGGACTGGGGCTGTCTGAGAGCAGTTCTGGTGAACTAGAACTGCGGACGAAATCCTATTAAACCTATTAAATCCCAATCTCACAGGACTGTGCAGGCTCAGACTCCTCAAACTCAAAGAGGAGTCCTCTGGACTCCGTGTAAATGAGGGAGTCTTTGGAAACCCACTAATACAACTCAAAGAAGCACTCCGAGGGTGTCTCTGTGAATATATAATTTGATAGCAGTTAAGTACCCCATGTCATGTGCAGCAACCTCAGACAGTCCTTGCTTTTTAACCATAAGAATATTGTACTCTGGGACTTCTAGTTTCACCTTCAAAGCTGCGAGTGTCAGAGGGGACCATGGAGCAAGCAAGGGTTACTGGGCCTCAGCGGTTCTCTCCGCAGGGTTTGAGCTCTGTAGGGGAGGTATCAAGCCTCAGGTGCAGGCTACAACTCTGAATACGTTTTGCACTTAGTTTTCTTAAACAGTCCCTGTATTTCAGTTCTCACCACAGTCCACTTGTTTCAGTCATCTTCAGGTGACATCATTCTCGCTCCCTCTTCTATGAGGCGACACACCACCTTGAGGTTCTTCTAATGTTTGAGTAGAGGCCGCAGTAGGTAGCAGTGGAGGCCACCACCCAGAGTCCTTGCAGGCAGAAGAGGCTGATGTGTGAATTAGGCCTGTGGCTGTCAACAAACCCACTTCTGCACTTGGGTGATACGGGGATAGAGCTGCGGGGGTCAAAGGTCACAGCAGCACAGTACACATAGGGTGCAGTCTCTGATGTGGTCCAATGTGCCTTTGGCACAGCTTCTCCGAGGCAGCATTTAGTCCGCTCAGTTCTTCTGTAGAGCAGTCCAGTCTACTTGGGCACATTTCTTCATTGCAGCGGAACAGTCCTTTCAAGCCCGATTCTTGGATGAAGCGGCATAGTCTGCTTGGGCACTGATTCTTGTTGCTGTTCCCATCTGGAACTGTTCATACAAGGAGCCTGCGCTCATGCTCCTTAGGGAATGCACATCACTCTCCCAAGTTTTTGTATTCTGGCAGAACCACACACCACCGGTATCAAGCTGCTAACTGCTCTCCCTAGACAGTCACACCTCCTGATGAATTGGCAGGCTCCTTCTCTCTCTTAGCAGGCAGGTTGGCTTCTAGGCACTTAAGGCCAGAGAAACAGCTTTTTTCTTGTCAATAATACTTCATGTGATGTCCCCTTCCCTCCAGGAAGCTGGCTGTTAGGCAGTGACTTGCACTGGACGAATCGGACAAGCTGGAAATTAGGCTTTAACTGCAGAAAGTTTCATAGTTTATTTTTTATTTTAGGAACTGTTTCTGAACTGCAACAACCCAGGGAACCTCATGGGTGGCCAGGAGCTGATCTGCAGGACTCCCAGCCAGAGCATGGGGCTGTTATATGTGCATGGTGATTAACAGCACTAGATTGTTGAGCACAGCAAAAGGTACATCAATTTATAGCATTTTCTATAGCAGATTGACCCAGTCCGATGTTACTTATAAATTCCCAAGAGAAACGGGATCTCGTTTTTAATCCATCTTGCTACTGACCCTCTTAAGAAAAGACTTTGGGCCTCATTTACTATATTTTGATGCACAGCAGCGCAGGAAGCCTACCTGCTATGCTGCCATGCGTCAAAATAAAAGGGCAGGAATGCGCTGTATCTACAAGATACAGCGCATTCCTGTCCTTCTCCCCTGCGCCGGCGCACATACAGCAAGCGTGCGCCAACACAGACACCCTTGCGCCATGGTGAAATGGGTGCCTGCATTGCAGGGATGATTGTTGTTGTTCAGGAAGGGACACCTTCCTATACAAAAATAATCATTAATGGTGTTTTGCTTCTTCTATGTGTGCTGAAGCACCACACATAGAAAGAGCGAAAAACAAAGAGAAATAAAAGTATTTCTCCTCCTTGTGCCGCTCGTGTAAGATTCTGATTCATTTCCAGGTTTACAAACCTTTGTAAATCTGAGAATGTGTCAGGTTCCATGGATAGTGCGTGGGGACATCCACAGCAACACCCACAGAACGCCCCTTTCACACAGAGTAATGCATGAAAGGGGCGCATATTTACAAGGCCATGAAAAGTCATGTAGGGCTACTTTACGTGGCCTTCTAAATATGGGCAGGCACACTGCACCACCGGTGCGTCTAAAAATGTGATGCACCGGCGGTGCAATGAGCTGGTAAATGAGGTCCTGTATTCATTGTCCAAACCAGGAATATATGTGTATGAATTTTGTTTATTTGTGCCCCCAGCCTCCGGTCAAAAAAATGTGACTCTCAGCAATGTTCCCTCCACTGAGCTGCGGAGCGCCAAGAGAGGCCGCTCCCTCCAATCAGGGCACTGCTCTCATGCTGGTTAACAGCATGTGAGCAGCGCCAGGATTGGTCAAGGGGGTTTGCTCAGTCGACAAAAAAAGAGGTCTGGAGCGAGGAGGACGTCTTAGCTAAGTGTTTATTTATTATTTCATTTTATTTGCGCGCGGATCCGTCCCCCCTCACCCCTGTAGATGCTACCCGCTACTGTATATATAATTTATTTATTTACACACATGCTGACAGTACCAAACATTATGGAGGCCCTCAGTGGTGGCACTTAGCCTCCCTCCTCCAAAGTAAAATTAAAAGACTATAGAATATTATGCTTGGACAGGCATGTGTCAATAAGAAGCTGCTGCTCCCGGACAAGTCTAGCGGGCAAAGATGACACAGATGTATTTAAGAGCAAGTGCCTCACCCAAAAAATCAAAAAAGCCATTCCCCCAATTGCAATCCAAACCCATTATCCCTTAAAACTGTATATTTACATTAAAAAACGGTGCTAGCTGTGTAAGACACTATGGACACTGGTTCAGTGGACGTTTTCTATATCAGCCACTTGGTGGTACTGTTCTCACTTGTTGTGCATGAGGGGGGATGTTAATAAACATTTAAACAAGTACAAATTCTCTTTTAACCTATGCTGTTGATGCAGCCCTGAACTATATATCCATCTAATGCAACAACTTACTTTAACTCCTTATCTATTTAATTCTCTTTGTTTTAAAAAGTGATCATGCATTCCTTGTAAAAAGTGGAAAATTACAGCTTAACTTCAAGTATATCTCTATTATTCAATAATGGAAAAATAAATGTTTAAGTAGTAAAAAGTATTCATTGAATACATTCTGTTTACAAATTATTGGGGCTATTTTCCATATCATATCCACAATCTAAACATAAGAACCTGCTTATTAATGTAATTAATATAATTAATATTGCACAGTGTAATATCCGTATAATGTTGTCTGACAAAATCCTTTCCCATCTGTTCCCTACCCAAAACACATACAAGAAAAAGTAAGCAACATAGTAAAAGATATGCTTTGCACTTGTTTTTTACAGTGCCGCATTTAAGATTTTGCACTTTGAAACGTGCACAGTTCCACACAAGGGTGCTTATTTACAAGTCCCTTGCGCCGCCGGTGCGTCACTTTTTATATGGGAAAAAGTGACGAACCGGCAGTGCAAGGGGCTTGTGAATAAGCTCCAAGGTATTTTAAATTGTTTAGTCTGAAGAGCATGTTGGTATTTGAAAGGTTTAGCAAGCAAGACATTCAGTACAATTTCTGATGGCGACATACTTTATAAGTGATTCGAAAAATTCGTTCTGAACACCAAGAGGCATATTTATGATGCAATGGTGCAGCGCGGCGCCGCAAATTTTGCTGCGCCGAGCTGCATCATTTAGAAACGCAGGGATGCACTTTAGTTACAAGAATACGGTGCACCCCTGTCCTGGCGCTAAAGCAGTAGCCGTGTGCCAAGGGTGCCTGCGTTGCAGGGAGGATTGTTGTTGTGCAGGAAGAAACACTTTCTTGCACAAAAATAATCATTGATGGTGATTTGCTCCTTCTATGTTTGATGCGGAATGCAGCACATATAGAAAGAGCAAGAAACAAGGAGAAATAAAATATTTCTCCTCATTGCGTCCCTTTGTCTTCCCTGGAAAGGCATTAGTTTTTGGCGCTGCCTCAGATTTATGAATCCTTGTAAATCTTGCGCAGTGTCAAATAGTCATGGGTGTTGCGTGGAAACACCCACAGCAACACCCATGACACGCCCCTTTGACGAAGAGTACTGCATGAAAGAGGGCCATATTTACAAGGCCGTGTAAAGCCATGCAAAGTGGCTTTGTGTGGCCTTGTAAATATGGGCCAGCACACAGCGCCACGGGAGCGTAAAAAGAAGTGAAGCTCTGATGGCGCTAAGGTCTTGTAAATATGCTCCCAGGTGTTGCTTAATCTTTTGAAGTAAAACGAGGTAACGCCAGTGTTCGCATATTTATAGGGTCTTGGGCAGGATACTCTTGGGACAAAACGTTCAGGAGCTAGCATTTCCTTGTATGTGATAGGGCAACAGAAAGGTGTCACACAAAAAAGTCCTGTAGCAGCACATTTACTCTTTAGTGATGCAAATGAGAATGTCCAGCAGGCATTAGCACTCACCTGGGAGGTGGGGTGTAAATGGCAGACCCCTGTGTAAGGTTCTAACTGCTGTGTATGTCAACCTTTCTCTGTGTGCGCGCTTTCAGGTTCTCTGTGCATGGCACAAATGCAAAGGCTGAGTGAGCGCCGAAGTGCATACTTTGGAGGGCATACAGGGCCTCATTGACAACAAAATGGCACAGTGCAGCGGCGCAAGCCATTTTGCTGCGCCGAGTTGCATCATTTTAAAAGTACAAGGATGCGTCGTATTTACAACCATACAACGCATCCTTGTGCTTTCCCCTGTGCTGGCGCACAATTGGCTGCCATGTGCCAATGCAGGCACCATTGAACCATGGTGCAAGGGTGCCTGCTTTGTGGGGATGATTGTTGTTGTGCAGGAAGGGACACTTCCTGCACAAAAACAATCATTGATGCAGGCACGGCCAGCACAGCTAAGATCAGTTGGGGCGGGGTGGGGTGGGGTGGGCGGAGGGGTTGGAAGAAAGTCGATAGATGACTGGATAGGTAAAATCATTTAAAAAATGTAAAATAAAACACTTACCTTGCGCTCGCCGCATCGCCGACTTGGTGATGCGGCGAGCGCAAGATAAATGTTTTTAATTTTTTTAAATTTCATTTTACTTATCCCGTCGTCTGTCGACTTCCCTCCCCCCACCCTGCCCCACGGCTCTTACCTGTGCCAGCGGCGACTGCATTGATGGTGTTTTCCTCTTTCTATGCGTGCTGCAGAAAGAGGAAAAAACAAGGAGAAATAAAAGTATGTCTTCGATGCATCTCCTTACACATACCCTGGGAAGGTGTTGGATTCTCTCCGCATTCCCAGGTTTACGAAATTTTGTAAATCTGGGAATAAGGCAGAATCCATGAGTGTTGGTGGGAACACCCACAGCAACACCCATGGCACGCCCCTTTCATGCAAAGTGATGCGTGAAAAGGGGCCGTATTCACAAGGCCATGATAAGCCGCAGGGTGGGCTCGTGTGGCCTTGTAAATATGGGCCAACACACTGCGCTGCTGGTGCGTCCAAAAAGTGACACACCGGCGGCGCAAGGGGCTTGTAAATAAGCCCCACAGTTCTGAGCATGTCTGAAGAAGGAGCTATAACCCCTTTTGGTAACTTTCTAATTATTATTTTTACTTACACTGTGTGTTTCTTTAATCTCTCTCTCGATATATATATATATATATATATATATATATCTTACCTACTGGCGGTCGCCAGTAGGTAGTTTTAGTTAGGACCTTGTTTCTATTCAAAAAGCGTTTTTTCTTTTGCCAATATCTTTGGTGCCGTTTGACGAATCTTCGCGAAATTTTCAAAACTAATGGGGCGCTCCGGTCAGCTCCTGTCTTGAACGTTTCGGGGTGATTCGTCAAGCGGGGGCCGAGAAAAAAGGGGGGTCCCAAAACGCGTTTTCCACATGTTAATTTCCATAGGAAACTTTAGACAAGGCTACAGCCCGAACTGCTGAACGGAATTACACCAAATTTGGCAAAAAGGTAGCTCTTGGTTCAGAAAGCGCCCTTTTTTTTAAATGGTGTAAATCCGTTCAGTAGTTTTTTAAATATTAAAGGAAAAATAAATATATATATCTGGGCGGAGCCTAACCACACATCTCATCGTGAGATCTGATTGGCTGTCAGCACTTCATCCAAGAAGTGTTGGCAGCCATCTTGGGACCAATATACATGATAGCACCCCATTAAAATGCATTCGAGTGAATGGAAGGTTTTGAGGGTCACCAAAAGGAGAACGTATAAAGGGTGATAAGACTTTAGTTACATTATAAATCATTTGTTGATGGTACCATACTAATTTTAGGAATTGTGGTGTGTTCTAAGGTGATTTTACCCTGTGAAAAAGCATTCTGCTGGGATATTATGAATCATGTTTGAGAGAAAACTATTTTCTCATACTTTTCCCATAGAGGTTTGGAAGTGATCTAGAAGCTAAAATGAGAGCATATTTTCTGTAAATTCACATTATCTTTCTCAGTCATGTGAGAATGAAGTCTGACATTCTCAGTAAAACATGTACATCCAACAAGGGCAGAGACTGTCAGTTGATTCCTTTGTGTTCTACTGCAGCTTCCCAGAGTGTTCTAAAGAACAACTAGAGCGCTAACAGTCTTACTTATGACAAAAGTATGGCACACCTGAAGCCATCTTGATTGGAATAAAGTGGTAACACTTAAAACATTTAATTTAAAAAGGAACAAAATGAGGGGTTCATTTTGCCATAGAAATTATGATTAGTGCTGCAGAAAGAAAAATTAGGGCACATTTTGAGTGACTTCTCAAATCCTCTTCTATTTCATTAAAAAAGTCTGACATGCAGACTGAAACATGCACTTTCAATACCAGCAGCAGACTTCCCTGGTGAGCAGTAGCTTTACTACAGTGATCTAATGAGCAACTAGAGTGCTAACATTCTGAATTTATGGCAAATGTGTGACACATCTGAATGCCTTCTTGATGGAATCAAAGTAAAAAACTGAAAGTATTTCCTACTGAGGAGACTGTAGTAAATGAGGAAATTAGGAAACTTCATAACAAATAAGTCTCCCAAGATGGCCACCAGAGACAAAAGAGCCCAAATGTAGCACAAATATCACCCAGATGTAGCCCACGTATAGCCCAATGACAGAATGTCCCAGAGTGTTCTAAAGAACAACTAGAGCGCTAACAGTCTTACTTATGACAAAAGTATGGCACACCTGAAGCCATCTTGATTGGAATAAAGTGGTAACACTTAAAACATTTAATTTAAAAAGGAACAAAATGAGGGGTTCATTTTGCCATAGAAATTATGATTAGTGCTGCAGAAAGAAAAATTAGGGCACATTTTGAGTGACTTCTCAAATCCTCTTCTATTTCATTAAAAAATTCTGACATGCAGACTGAAACATGCACTTTCAATACCAGCAGCAGACTTCCCTGGTGAGCAGTAGCTTTACTACAGTGATCTAATGAGCAACTAGAGTGCTAACATTCTGAATTTATGGCAAATGTGTGACACATCTGAATGCCTTCTTGATGGAATCAAAGTAAAAAACTGAAAGTATTTACTACTGAGGAGACTGCAGTAAATGAGGAAATTAGGAAACTTCATAACAAATAAGTCTCCCAAGATGGCCACCAGAGACAAAAGAGCCCAAATGTAGCACAAATATCACCCAGATTTATCCCACGTATAGCCCAATGACAGAATGTCCCAGAGTGTTCTAAAGAACAACTAGAGCGCTAACAGTCTTACTTATGAAAAAAGTATGGCACACCTGAAGCCATCTTGATTGGAATAAACTGGTTAAACTGGTAACACTTAAAACATTTAATTTAAAAAGGAACAAACTGAGGGGGTTCATTTTGCCATAGAAATTATGATCAGTGCTGAAGAAAGAAAAATTAGGGCACATTTTGAGTGACTTCTCAAATCCTCTTCTATTTCATTAAGAAATTCTGACATGCAGACTGAAACATGCACTTTCAATACCAGCAGCAGACTTCCATAGTGAGCAGTAGCTTTACTACAGTGATCTAATGAGCAACTAGAGTGCTAACATTCAGAATTGATGGCGAATGTGTGACAAATCTGAATGCCTTCTTGATGGAATCAAAGTAAAAAACTGAAAGCATTTCCTACTGAGGAGACTGCAGTAAATGAGGAAATTAGGAAACTTCATAACAAATAAGTCTCCCAAGATGGCCACCAGAGACAAAAGAGCCCAAATGTAGCACAAATATCACCCAGATGTAGCCCACGTATAGCCCAATGACAGAAGTGTGCAAAACACTTTTTATTTTTTGTTTTTTGCAGTTTTATATAGTGCAGACTGGTCAGGTATTGGAGTGCTTTACATGAGCATTGGTTACATCACACAAGGACAAATTCATGTTGGTTGTAGACATGGGGAGATTAAGTGATTTGACCAGAATCACAGAATGTCGAGCTGAAGCAGAAACTCCAACCTGGTTCCCCAGTTGCAAAGTCTGCAGCTCTGGAAGTAATACCACATCCTCTCCCCTAAGTGCAACATTTAATCAAGTGGTCAACTGGATAAAAAAACATAAAGATAACAAATAATTTAAAAGTGCTTTGTCGCTATTTGAAAACTCAGAAAATATGTCCTCATTTTAGTTTTTAGAGCACTAACCATAATTTTGATGCAAATAAGACCCTCTCATTTCTGTAATTTCTAAAGGAAATGCTCTAGGTATTACAGTTTTGATTACATCAAGATGACGTCAGGCGTGCCACACTTTTGTAATAAATATAGAATGTTAGCAATCTAGTTGTTCATTAGGATACTGTTGAGAGGCAGAGGCCAGGGGCACGGACTCAGAAAATTGAAGGCAGGTAGGAGGGTGCAGAGGCAACAATTTGACCACACTGGGCAGGCAGGAAGGGCAGTGGCAGCACAACAGACTATGGAGGGCAGTGGAAAGGGGGGCAGGGGCAACAAACCAACAATGCAGGACAGGCAAGAGAGGCTGTGGCAATATAATAGACCATTGTGGGCAGAAGGAAGAGGCAGTGGTAGTACAACCATACATGCCAACAGACCCGATTCAGCCAGGAAACGCCCAATGTTTTTAAGCCCAAATGGGCTTTATTTGATCTGTCTCCTGTCTACAATCTCCTCTTTTTCAATGTAAGTCAATGGGGAAAATCAATACCCCAGGTTTTTTTTCAAAATCTCCCTCCCAAAATCAAAATGTTAGCAAGTATGGTACATTGGATCATGGAAGGCAGGAGGAATTGGGGTAGGGACATGGACTCGGATAACAGAGGACAGGAGGGACATGGACAGGTGCACCAAACTGACCTTACAGGGCAGGCATCAGGGTTTGCAGCAGCACAATACACCACACAGGGCATGCGGGACGGGAGTGCAGCACAACAATACATGGAAAGCAATAGGGAGGGGACAGGACCATGCACATGGACAACAGAGAACAGAGGGGAAAGAGGCAATGGCAGCTAGCTGACCATAATGGACAGACAGGAGAGAAAGCTGCAGCATAACGGACCATAAAGGGCAGGAGGTAGGGATCAGGGGCATTACAATGGAACAGACAAGCCAGGAAGGAGGGAATAGGGGGCTGCACATGGAAAACAGAGGGCAGGGGCAAGGGGGCAGGGCAGGAGCAGCAAGCTGACAATGGAGGTCAGGCAGGATGGGCACTAGAAGCAAGACACACCATGGAGAGCAACAGTGAGACTATAATGGCATACACACAGACCATGGAGGGAAGGTGGGAGGGGGTCAGGGGCAGCTAGTTGACCACACAGGGAAGGTGGGAGGGGCCGTGGCAGCACAGAAGACCATGCATGGCAAGCGGGAGGGTTAGTGGCAGCACAATGGCCATGATGGGCGAGAAGGAGGGGCAGGTGCATGCAGAAAGGACCATGGAGGATAGAAGGGAGGGGTAGGAGCTGGGCACAGACAAGAGAGTTCAGGGGAAGGGGCCTCACAACAGACCACGCGGGGCAGCCAGGAGGAGCAGTTGCAGCACAACAGACCAGGGAGGGCAGAAGGGTGTGGCAGTAAAATGGACCATGGAGGACAGGAGGAAGGGGATAGGGGCATGGAACGTGGACAGGCAGGGTGGAGGTGGCAGGGACAGGTTACAGTCATCTGACAATGCTAGGCAGGTGGGAGGGGAGTGGCAGCTCAACAGAACACTCAGAGTAGATAGGAGGGGCAGGTCCATGGAACATGGTGGGCAAAAAGGATGGAGCAGGGGCATGCACACAGACATCGGAGGGCAAGGGGAAGGAGAGTAGGGGCAGCAAGCTAAGCACAGAGGCTAAGCAGGAGGTCAATGATGGGGCATAGAATTGGGCAATGGAGGGCAGGAGGAGTGGACTAGGATATCATGCTAAATGGAGGGCAGTGGCAGCACATCAGACCATGCATGGCAGGAGGGAGAAGGCTAGTGCATGGATTCAGACAACAGAGGATAGGGAGGAGGTGGATTGGGCAGCAAGCTAACTGTTCAGAGGAGGCGGGAAGGCCAGTGGCAGAACAACGGCCACACAGGGCTGTAATGAGGGAGCAGGGGCATGGACTTGGACAATGGATGGCAAGGAGGAGGGGAGGCAGGAGCAGCAAGCTTGGGTGGGGGCAGCACAATGCCAGGCCAGGCCCTGCTTCCAACCCCCACCATCCATTGTGACAGGCATCTTACTTAACGTTAAAAAAAAACCTAGAAATTAGCTGAAAAAAACAAAGATTGCAGGGACATTATAGTGAGACTCAGATTTCACTCGTACAAAACCAGTGAAATTCAGCAGTTATAGTTGCCTGAGATAACTATAACTTACACCCCCGCAATGCACTGCTTATGACCTCAGACATTACATCATTCATGACATGGTCAGTGACATCACTCATGACATCTCAAATGAGCTGTGAATGGAATGGAACTATAATCGCTAGAACTTTATTTATGGATAGTGTGTGTATATTAACACCCCTTTTTTTTTTCTTTTCTTTCATGTAAGAACCATTATAATACGAAACGTGCCCAGATCAATATGGCCGATAGCCTTTCACTTTAAAGTAATGTGTAGTCCATTGTTTATGTTGATGTTTGCAATCCTAAGTATGTTTATTATGAACAAGTCACGTTGACGAACATACAGGTACGGCGGTCACAGGACAAGAAATGCTGAAATGACATTGTGTGCATATTAACACTTGTTTTCTTTTCTTTATTGTATCAATTCCTGAATTTTCACATCGTGACCAGGCCAATATGGCCGCCAGCTTTTTGGATTAAAGTAATATGTAGTCCTTTGTTAATGTTGGCAACTGGAGGCATTTGTACATTTAAATAAGGAAGCTACAATGACGTCTTGTATCGTTATCAAGGTTCGGACGAGCCGAAATGCGTGGATCGCATTTCACATTTGAGATGTCATCAGTGATGTCATCAATGATGTCACTGATCATGTCATGAGTGATGTAATATGTGACGTCATCAGCAGTGCATTGCGGGGGCGTGAGATATATATATATATATATATATATATTACCTACTGGCGGTCGCCAGTAGGTAGTTATAGTTAGAACCTATTTTCCATAGGAAAAGCGTTTTTTGATTTGCCAATATCTTTGGCGCCATTTGACGAATCTTCGTGAAATTTTCCAAAAACAGGGCCGGACCGCTCAGTTTGTGTGTTGAAAGTTTCGGGGTGATTCGTGAAGCGGGGGCCGAGAAAAAGGGGGGTCCCAAAACGCGTTTTCCCCCATGTTAATTTCCATAGGAACTTTATTACAGGCTACAGGCCAACCTGCTGAACGGAATTACACCAAATTTGGCAAAAAGGTAGGTCTTGGATTAGACTATGACCCTTTTTGTTAAATGGTGTAAATCCGTTCAGTAGTTCCTGAGAAATTTTTAAAATAAAAATATCGATATCTGAGCACCGAGGAGGGTTCGCGAACCCTCCCGGGCACGAGCTTCACTCTGATTGGCTGCCAACACTCCAAACCAGGAAGTGTTGGCAGCCATCTTGTGACTCGGTAGAACCGAGTCACAAGAAAACAGTGAAAAAGAGGTTAAAAAACAAGAAAAGGGGGCAAGGTACAAACACCCTGACCCCCTAGGCCTGCTCAGGGGGTCCCACAAGGACCCCCAAGGCCAAAAAAAGCATTTTTTTTAAAAAACAAAATCGGCCGAATTCGCGCTGGGGTCGCGAATCCGGTTGAGAAAATTAAAATAAAATGAAGCGCGGGCTCCCGCGCTTCATTTAAATGAGCCCCCGGGTGGGCATGGTCCCGGGGGAATGCCAAATTTATATCGCGGGGGCCTGTGGGGGCCCCCGCAGCCCCGGGGAACCCAACCTCCCTGGGGCTTGTTTAATAATGTGTGGGGGGGCCTCCCAGGCCCCCCCAAGCCCCGGGGACCGCCACCCCCTGGGGCTTTACTTAAATATGCGCGGGGCACACGGCCCCCCACTGCCCCGGGAACCGCCACCTCCCCGGGGCACACAGACAAAAATGTGAGGGAGGGGGGCCTCACGGACCCCCCAAGCCCCGGGGACCGCCACCTCCCCGGGGCTTTCTTCAATTATATGCGGGGGGCCCCGCGGGCCCCCCCAAGCCCCGGGGACCACCACCTCCCCGGGCTTTAAAAATGAAGGGAGGGGGGCCGCGTGGCCCCCCTCCTGGAGCCCTCGATGGCCCTGGGGACCGCCACACCCCAGGGCCGGCTCCTGCAATGTCCCGGGGTGCCCACACCCGGGACATTGCTGTTTGCTATGGCAGGGCGGGAGCCGTGCAGCTCCCGCCCTGCCATAGCAAACCCTGATTTGCTTCATTGAAGTGAGAGCAGGAAAACCTGCTCTCGCTACAATGAAGCAAAGCAGATTGATTTTGAGCAAGGGGAGCTGCATGTCAGCAGCTCCCCTTGTTCAAAAGCAATGCCGGCTCCCGCAGGAGGCGGGGAGCCGGCGGGACCTTGGGGGCATTGGGGCTCCCCCCACGGACCCAATCACTGAGGCCAGGCCCCGGGGGATAGGGTCCCCGGGGCCAAAAGTGGCCTGGGAGGGGGGCCACGCGGCCCCCCTCCCCTCTAATAAAAAAATAAATAAATAAAAAAACGAAAAGGCCGGCCCCGGGGTATGGGGTTCCCGGGGCCATAATTGGCCTAAGGAGGGGGGCCATGCGGCCCCCTCCATATAAATAAATAAATTACATTAAAAAAACAAGTCTGCCCATGCCCCGGGGGACGGGGTCCCCGGGGCTGAAATTGGCCTCGGGAAGGGGGCCCCGTGGCCCCCTTCCCATTTTTTAAAAATTATTTTTTTTAAAAGGGGCCAGGCCCTGGGGGATGGGGTCCCCAGGGCCCAAAAAATAGTAAAATAAGGGAAGCCACACAGCCCCCCATCTAAAAAATAAATAAAAATAAAAAACCGGCATCTCACCGGAGGCCCCGCCCCCTCATTGCACCACTCTGCAAACGCACCCCGTGGCGCGTTGTAAGTTGGGAAATTAATTCCCCTTGAATACTGGGGGTCCCTGGGGGCCAACTAGCCCACCAGGTACCTCCAGTGTGCGCCACAGAGCTGCGTTGCAGAGAGGTGGTCCGAGGCCACGCCCCTTTTTACACCTCTCTGCAACGCAGCTCTGTGGCACTTACTGGAGGTACCTGGTGGGCTAGTTGGCCCCCAGGGACCCTCAGGATTCAAGGAGACTTAATCCCACAATTTACAACGCGCCAGGGGGCGCGTTTGCACAGTGGTGCAGGGAGGGGGCAGGGCCTGATATTACAAGTGTGCAAACACACCTCCTGGCGCGTTGTAAATTGGGGGATTAAGTCCCCTTGAATCCTGAAGGTCCCTGGGGGCCAACTAGCCCACCAGGTACCTCCAGTAAGCGCCACAGAGCTGCGTTGCAGAGAGGTGGTCCGAGGCCATGCCCTTTTTACACCTCTCTGCAACGCAGCTCTGTGGCGCTTACTGGAGGTACCTGGTGGGCTAGTTGGCCCCAGAGACCCTCAGGATTTAGGGGACTTAATCCCCAACCTACAACGCACCAGGGGCGTGTTTACACAGTGGTGCAGGGAGGGGGCGGGGCCTGATATTACAAGTGTGCAAACACACCCCGTGGTGCGTTGTAAATTGGGGAATTAAGTCCCCTTGAATAGTGAGGGTCCCTGGGGGCCAACTAGCCCACCAGGTACCTCCAGGAAGCGCCACAGAGCTGCGTTGCAGAGAGGTGGTCCAAGGCCACGCCCCTTTTTACACATCTCTGCAACGCAGCTCTGTGGCGCTTACTGGAGGTACCTGGTGGGCTAGTTGGCCCCAGGGACCCTCCGGATTCAAGCGGACTTAATCCCCCAGCTTACAACGCGCCAGGGCGCGTTTTCACAGTGGTGCAGGGAGGGGGTGGGGTCTGATATTACAAGTGTGCAACACACCCCCTGGCGCGTTGTAAATTGGGGGATTAAGTCCCCTTGAATCCTGAGGGACCCTGGGGGCCAACTAGCCCACCAGGTACCTCCAGTAAGCGCCACAGAGCTGCGTTGCAGAGAGGTGGTCTGAGGCCACGCCCCTTTTTACACTACTCTGCAAACGCGGCGCTGGTGGGGCGGCGATGAGGTCCTCTTGTGTCCTGAGGACCTCAGGACACAAGTGGACTTCATCCTCCGACCTGGTTCGGGCTGGACTGTTCCCATGAGGCACAGGGTCAGACTGATTTGCATATGGCTGGGTCTGAACTGGGGTGGCGAAGTGAGCTAAAGAACGATGATGGATTAAACCCAGATCTGTGACTGGGGGTGAGTGTCTGAAAAGTTTCAGCGCTCCGTCCATCATCTCCTTGTGTTTGCTTGTAATGAAATGAACAGCATTATTTTTCTTGCACATTCGAGTGCGGGCGTTTTCATGGGACTATTAACAATTCGTGTTGTTGGACAAAATATAAGTCGTACTGCCTCACAACACTCACCGAGCATCGGTGTCAGAAGAGAGACATGGGCACCAAGCCCAAGAAGAAAATTTGTGTATATACATATATGTATTTATTTAAAACAATGCAAATGATCTTAGTTCTGTAAATTCAGGATTTCAAAGGATATACAAGCACCTCACAATTGTTATTGCTGTTGATATGAATATAATCAATAACACCATCAATGCAAATATTTATATTCCATGTCCACAAATAATTACATTAATATTGATTGTAAAATTAAAATAATCATAATAACAAATTGCCCATTTTGTCTCAGCCCACAGAGTGAGTTGCTCTTGCAGTCTGAACACACGGTATTGAGATTGCATAACTCCATGCCACTGGTAGGTATTTTGCGTTCTTTTTGCCATTATTGCTCTTTGAGCAGCCTATGACAGCTTAGTGCTATGCGAGCCAAATAAATAAAATAAAACACATACATCGCTTATCAGACTGGACCCTAAAGAGCTGCTCAATTATGTGGTATACTTTTAGGACAATCTTCTGCTATCCTTTCAGATTTGTATCTTTTTGATTACCTATTCAAAGATCGCCTCTATATGTCCAACTGTGTTCGCATATTGTATATCACACAAACAGCATGAGCTGATGAAAAAAGTATCCGCAAGGCCAGTAGCGTGACCTTCTAGAGGTGAGGACAATGCTTGTCTTTTTTTTGTTTTTAAACCAGAGGAGTTGTTGCTCAAAGCATTTTCTCTTCCTGGTCTACCAAAGTTAACGTAATCTTGCGAATGAACGAGGGATTGGATACGTGTCACAAAGTTCCATGCTTCTTAATAAACTGAATTCACGTATTTTAGTCATGCTCCAGAACTACAAAAGTTGTCAAGATATGTAAAGCCGATCGTTATCCTTTTAACAGAAGGGTGGGAGTACTTGTGATATATTGGTCTACATTACTCAAATGCAAAATCACCTTTATCGATTTCCTTAAGCAATAACATACCCAAAAAGTTAATCATTGAGGAAGCGTAGATACGTTTGCGGATTGACTCCAGGGTATTCCTTGTAACCCGCAGAAGAGCATCAAGGTTGCGATGGTTGAAATAAGAGAGTAGCTCATGCGCTTCTTCATCCAGGATCTCCATCATGTCCTTCTTTTTCTTTTTAGTGAGCGGGGAGTGAGGACCCAGTCCTGTATGACTAGTACTAGGTGACAATGGCAAGCTCTCTGGCCGCTCTTCCTCTGTAAAACAAAGCGGAGGACTTTGAAATGCATGTTTCAGAGTACCAGGAATGGTTTTAAGCAGGCATCAAAATTCAGTCTACTGCACAGGCACTAATCTTGTATCTGAAGGCCAAAAGGACTACTTAGGTCAGACATTAAGTACAGTTTTGTCACGGTTGACAATATATTTGTAAACCATAAGTTTTCCCTAATGATTTGTATAACAATAGGGTACATAAATAATTCACAATTAAAAAAATACTTCCCCAAAAACGTGTGCTGCATTTGATGCTAACAGGGACCATTTAATACAACATTTACAAAAATATTCAATGTGAGTCAATATGTATTTAAGTTAATAAACAGTGTGCATAGATAATGTATTTAATACTTGAGTATCGTTTAGCAAGTAAGGTTAAACTACAAGCGCATGTGTATGGAAACAACTGAAAGGAATGTAAAGCTTGAATCATGGCAATACAGAGAAGAGACTACTTATATGATGATGAGTAACAACAGTACCGCTAGGAAAAGATGCGCATATAGGCGCATATTTACTAGAAAATGACACAGCTCGGCACTGCAATCCATCTTGCTGCGCCGTGCTGAGCCATTAGGAAAGTGCAGGGATGCGTTGTATTTACAGCAATACGATGCATCCCTGTGCTTTCCTCTGTGCTGGTGCAAAATTGGCTGCCTAGCGCCAATGCAGGCATCCTTGCACCATGGTGGAAGGGTGCCTGTGTTGCAGGGCTAATTGTTTTTGTGCAGGAAGGGACACCTTCCTGCACAAAAACAATCATTGATGGCGTTTTCCTCTTTCTATGTGTGTTGCAGAATGCAGTACACATAGAAAGAGCAAAAAACAAGACATAAAGGTATTTTTCCTTGTTGCGTCAGTTTAACGCCTCCCCTGGGGAGGCGTTAGAATCTGACGCAATCCCAGGTTTACGAAACCTTGTAAATCTGTGAATGTGTAAGATTCCATGGGTGTTGGTGGGAGCACATACAGAAACACCCATGGAACTCCCCTTTCATGCAGAGTAATGCGTGAAAGGGGGCCATATTTACAAGGCCATGAAAAGCCAAGCAGGGAGGCTTTATGTGGCCTTGCAAATATGGGCCAGCACACTGTGCCTCCGGAGAGTCATAAAGGTGGCGTTCTGGCAGCTTAACAGTGCTACAGGGGCATTGTAAATAAGCCCCATAGTGTTTTGGGTTGGAACAGGGATGCATCCCACTGGGCTAAAAGAGGTTCACATCCCCACACTCCATCCACCCCTCCCCGAACCCGCCCCCAGTCGTGTCTCTTAGCCCAGACTGCAACTGTGCTCAGTGCTTAATTTGTAAAATATGAAGTCCAGGTGCTCAAATTTTTGTTGGAGCAACGCCCACTTCCCCTGGCTCCACCCACTTCCTCCACTGGCTGCACCCAATTACTCTATTGGCTCCGCCCACATCCTCACTGGCACTGCTGATCGACACATGTAATACCCAATCTGAATTTCAGCAAGGGAGCCTTCCTCTAAGTAAAGTTTTGATAGGAGGTTCCCCCTGCCCTGTGAAAATTTTGAAAAAGATAAAATCAAAAGTGCACAATTTTGGAATAAAGTAGCTAAAACGACTAATGCATTGAAAAGGGATATGTGGGCTGCAAAGGTGGTCATCTCTTAAGTAAATCTTTGGGCCTTTGCACTTTTTTTAATGCAAATGTCGATGGGACATAAAAATAAAATAGTAAACACTTCATAAAGTGTAAGCTGAAACAAGGCTTGGCCCCTAATGATAACTCTTTATTTTATTCCCATACTTCGTGGTACTCATATTAAAGATCTCAAAACACAAAAGGCACGTTGTGATAAGATGAGCTTACAAGACCGTCTGCTCGTATTAAAACAGTAAAAGCAAATCTCAAATACTAAACGTTAATTGGATGCAAGGGTGCAGCTCCAATATACAGTAAGAAAACAGAAGTTCTGCTGCACATTCTTATTAATTCACAAATTGGGTTGGTTACCCTGGAGAGGAAATCCTCGCCATTGTTTCTTTCTGTTAAACATTTTTAAAATATCAACAGTATTTCAATATCATTTCCAGCCTAGTGAGGCGGCCACCAAACACAAATATACAGTTACAGAACTGAAATCTGATTTAAAAGAAGGGGCAGGAGCGTTTCCATTCATGTCCCTCTCCGAAAACACTCCTGCAAATGCCAAGGAACTCCGCTATTAAAATGGCACAGCACAGCACATGTTTCCTAATAATATTTCATCGTTAGACAAGACCGTAAACAAAAACGTTTATGATGAGTAATCTGGCACTTCAAATCACTGCCTAGCCAATTCCCAGGGCGCTTGAAAAGTGTTTGTGACAGCGCATAAAAGGTCACGTTCATTATCTACCTGGAAGTTACCCCTGTGCATATTAACATTACTGGAAGGGAAATGTAAAATCATAACACGGCAGACTGTAAAGAGATGCGCGCCAAACAAAATGTTCACTGGTTTACAGGAGTATCGTTAAACCAGCATTTGATTTCAGCAGAAATAATTCCGAAGAGAGACACTGTGGGGAATATCTATACACTACAGAATATATCTAGAGATGTTCCCATTTTTGTCTAAAAACCTCTACTCTTGCTGTTCTGTACTAGTATACAAGCCCGTGGATTGATGAGAAAAAGTGAATGCAAAGGGCAAGGCCCTGCCCTTCCGGCCGCCTCCTGGCCCGGGACCGGAGCATTGCACACGGTGCCCCACCCGGCGCCAGTGGCATAATTGCTTGGGCCTCAGGCTCTGACTCGGTTCAGATGACCGTCACCAGTCACCTCGTGCAAGAAAAAGTAGCGTTGGTTTTTATTACTTACTGCAGTTTCTAGCTGGTGGCACTGCCTTATTAAGAGGCCTGCTGCGCTGCTGTTTCAAAGTGCCCGCCTCGATGTGACGTCCGTGGACTGAAAAAGGTTACGCACGGCACGCTGGCGTAGTCCACTACCCCCATAGAACCAAATGCAGCCTAATCAGTGGCCCGCCCACCGGCAAAGCAAATTGATCGGGCTCGCTGCGCTCTTTCAGCATCACCGCACAGCAACACTCTTCTTCACGGACGGAAGGACTCTGTAAACTCGAGACTGTCTGTAACAACACTGCAGTAAGGCAAATATATTTAATTTACGTTGTCGCATAACGTGCAGACTGCAGTGCAGTCACGTCATTGATGTAAATTGGCAGTATAGACCCGGCCCTGATAAAAAGGTGCCGGTGCTAAGCACCGGAAAGCCCCGGCACAAATTAAGCACTGTGTGCTGTGCTGTGCTGGGCTGCGCTGCGGACGGGGCGCAGTGACAGCCTCTACAAAGAATTTCGCACGTCAGCCAGAAATTGAAGTACATTAAATATGGGAACTGTGACCCTGAATGTGGGAGTGGGGGGCTGTAAGGGAACAAAATATTCTACAACTACTTTGTGGGCATTTTACCTTCAGGTAAATGAACATAAAATGTACACACTTTAAACACAAAATAAATGCAAGTTAAAGTAATTGACAGGGGATGCATTCTTTTATGATATGGGACAGCTCAATTGGTTAATGCGATCACTGCAAATGTTTGTGTGTGTAACCAGACAGTCACCAACTGCATCCTGGTAAGTGTACGGGGTAATACCGTATGTGTATTTACAGTGCTGCGAAGTCCCAGCCTGTGACTGGAAGTACTATGAATACGCAAGTCTTTATTTTAAAATTATATTAAACTAGAGGTGAGTGAGTCACAGAAGGCTCAGCCAGGCGCTCAACTTAAAGTCCTCTTGGACCCTCGAGCCCTAAACGAGCCGAGCTTTAATGTGTACTCAAACCTCATGTGCCAAGAATTAAAGACAAAGCATTAAGCTTCTATGTAAAACACAAGAGAGAATAAATACGCATCTAGTGGCTGAATTCCACAACGTGTAGCCAGAAAACGTGGTCACGGCTTCCCCACTTGACCAAATTGTGTGACCATACGCATACATTTTATTTCACTGTGCCTTCTTTTTCTTTATAATTGCAAATGAGAGCACTTTGAAATACATTAGCTCTGGATGTATGCGGTACAAAAAACCTCAACTTTGATTTAATGCTCTATAATGTTGTTCCATATGTAATAAAAATGTAGCCCACATTTAGGGTGCACATGTCAACTGACTTGCCTCTTAGTTAACTAATGGCAAAGTCATCAGGCTGGAGGGTCATACATTTTTTTAGATTCCTGTTTAACAACTATCACTTTTAATAAATGCGCCTCAATGCAGTGACATACTCTTATGTACTAAGGTGAAAAGTTTTAGCATGTTACCAAATATATATTTTTTTAATTTTCAAGAGACTATCATAATTTTACATGATGTTTGCTGCACGATTTAGATGCCATGAGCTAAGCCAGACCCTCTGCTCGGCTTGATTTGGCTATGGCTCGGCTCTAAGTGTTAATTTGTTGCCTCGCCCTCTATATTACACACAGTATAAGATCGGCGACAGCATCCAAAAACATTAACAGGTAGAGAAGTCTTTGTTCATTTTTTAGGTCGAGCATCAGCACATGCACTGTCTGCAAGACCTGCTGTAATCACTCTACAGAGTGTAATTACAGCTGCTTGAAGGCACAGTCAGTAGTCTGCCACATTTGTGCCAGACTGCCTGTAAAAATTTGCTCGAAGCAAGAACTATTACTGGAGTAGTGTCACTCTTTAAAATTCTAAAAGCCACTAAATATTTTGTCAATTTCAAGTTTCGACATATGGGAATAATCCATTTCCGGCGCGGACCATGATAACTAGGACAGAAGAATAATATGTGTACCTCATCTTCGTCTGCCAAGCCACACGCCGGACAGATGCTAGGGCCGAGGGCCTTATGCCATTGACTAGTTATTGACCTCAGGGGTAGAGTGCCAAGTCGAAAGCGGATATAAAGACTTTTGGCTAGAGAAGAAGAAACAAAATCTAAAAATTCCTCATAACTGGAAAACGGTTTAATATCTAAAAATCTATTTGTTAGTGTGCCAGTTAATTGGTTATTTAAATGAGTATCTTGAATATAAATCCAATAAGTAGATTTCATGATATTAAGATCAATTTTACACATTCTTTCTGGGTTAATCCATAACCTTGTGAGCCCCAGCTTATTAAACCAGTCAGAAACAAATTTGACCCAAGGTATTGACTTGGCACCCCTAATACATAGCAATTCAGCGAGGCAATCTCTAAATTCCTTTAACTCCAGAGTGACCCTTAATCGAACCCAGTAAACAAGTGGTCTAAGGGTGGCCAAATCTGCAATTCTTTTAAGCCCTAAATCGAAGAACAGGGGGGTTAGCGGTGTGCTACTGGGGACAGAGACCAGCCGTCTAGCAAATCTATTTTCTGCAGCAGTAAGTCGAGAGACGTCAGTACATCCCCAAGTCTCGACTCCATATAGTGCTGCGCCTTGCCACGGTAAACTTCCAGGGCTGGCGAAACTGCACGGGAGCTTGTTTGCCTATGCAGCCTATTAATAGCATTTGCTCTGTGCTCAAGTAATAGTTTGCTTTTCATTAGCTGATCATTCCACTTCAGGCTCTCCATTACCTTAACTCCTAGATAATTGAAGCTCCTCGCCCTCTCTAGCGCTTCTCCCCCAGCCCGTATGATAGAAGTTTTAACCACTCCCTTCCCAAAAACCATATATTTGGTTTTATTAGCATTGAGCTCCAAGCCCCTTGTCACGCAGAAATCTGTAAATTTAACAACAAGGAGCTGGAGACCCATTGGAGTTTTAAAAATGAGAAGGGAGTCGTCTGCAAATAAAAGCATCGGTACCTTATTGCCGTTTTGTGAAGGGGAGTCATTTCTACAGTTCTTCAAGATATCAGCCACTTCAGTTATATAGAGGGTAAAGAGCGTAGGAGCAAAGACACACCCTTGTCGTACACCCCGCTGTATAGGGATGCATTTAGTTAGCTCTCCCGCATGCCCACACCATACCTGGGGAAAGTTGTTACTATACAGCTGGGACATGAGATGGATTAAGTTCCCCGGGACCCCCATCATATTTAAGACAGACCACAGATTAGTACGGGAATGAGATCAAAGGCAGCCCTGAGATTAACAAACGCCACGTAAAGATTCTGCTGTTGTAATAGGGTATATTTCCAGTGCAACGTAGTGAATCTAAAAATTTGATCTATAGTGCTCATCTTAGAGCGAAACCCAGCTTGAAGATCTGACATGATATTATTTGTGTCTATCCAGTGGAGCAATTTGTCAAGGATTTGTTTAGCGAAAACAATCTATACATAAAAATATAATGCCACAATACAATCATTAAGACAGCAAAAGTAACAGCTCATTAATTAAAAAGCCCCCCGGTCATTAAATAGCTTTTTCCTACGTCTAAGGGGACCAGAAAACAAACCTGCAACCCCAAAACAGACCAAGGGGGAAGGGAGCATTTGTAAATACAGTAAAGCTGCTTTCACTTGTGCAAATTGATTGTTTCTAAACAAGGGAATAACAAATCTGTGCCTTAGTGTACGATAGAAATCACAGAAGAATATAAAATGAATGGTTTCTTGCTCAGAGGAATTGTCCCAAGGATACGGTTTCAAATCGACCTTGTTTCAATTCTTAGTGACCCTGTAGGCCCATACTGCTTTCATCACTTGTACCTCCCAGTCTTTATTGGTTATACAAGCTGTCTGAATCACACCGTTAAGCACATGGTTGAACCTCTTAACCATTTAGTTGGCGCTAGGATTATATAGCGAGGTATTTTTGAGTCCTATTACCACTTTCTCACAATACTGTGTACAAGCATGAGATTTAAACTGCATTCATTATCGCTTAACACAGATGAAGGAATCCTTTCTGAACTAAAAACGTGATCCATGAAAATTAAACTGCATTGGATTCAGCATTCTGTGCAACTTTGACCACAGGCTACCTAGAGAACAAATCCATAATCACGATAATGTACTTTTGTAGTGGCCCTACTGGCCCAATTATATCAATAGCGATAGATTCCCAAGGATTCTTTGACCATACGCTCTATATCTGAATCGACACCTGGCCACCAGAACAATTTCTCGACAGCGGCTTTGGTACGATTTATGCCAAAAGGGCATTCGTGAACATAGCATCAAAATGTTATTACGAGGGCTATGAGGAGGAACTATTCTTTCTCCCCTCAAAATTACCCCACTGTCTTCTGTACTTCCCGGATGGTCTGATAGCATCTGCTAGAATTATTTTAAGCCACACTGCCAGAATGAATTTAACCACTTCTTGTAGTATTGCATCACTTTTATACTCCCGTTCCCATTCCTCTTTCCTCACTGCAGGTAAACTGTAAACATGTATAAGTGCCACATGAAATCTGTTCCACTTTTCATCTTCACATACCTCTAGCTGCATTCCCATCCTGGAAAGAAAATCTGCCACTACATTTTCTTTCCCTGGCATGTACACAGCTTTTTAAATGAATTCCTGCATACAAATGGAAATTCTGCCAATTCTAGCACAAGCATTGGTGGTACCCTCCGTTGTCAATAATTTCACCACAGGTTTATGGCGACAACGAATATTAATAGGCCTCCCCATACAAACGCTCTGAAATGCTCCAGTGCCCATGCACAGGCTAATGCCTCTTTCTTAACGGTTGGGTATTTGTCCTCTGTAGGCACTAATGGTCTAGATGCGAATGCTATCTGGTATCTGGTAGCCGCAGTTATACCTTCTTTCATAATTTGAAAGTCGTTTTCGCATTGTTGTGACCACACAAATTTTGTCCCTGATTTTAGAAGTTGCCTGATGTAGAAACACTCCTCCGCGAACTTGGGAATAAATTTAGCACCATAGTCGGCCAGGCCTAAAAATGACCAAAACTAAAGTAGGTTTAGGCTTCACTCCAAATTCATCAATGACATGGCCTAGGTATGTTACACTTTTCTCTGCAAACTTACATTTGGAGAATTCTACATGCAGTCCCTTTGATTCAAGAATCGAAGGTACCCTGTTCAGTTTTGAATCATGTTCATGTCTATTCCTGCCGAAAAACAGAATATCATATTGGAAAAACATAATATTCTGCTCCTTGCCACACAAACTGAACATTACCCTCTGAAAGACAGCAGCCGCCGACGCCAGGCCAAAAGGTATATGCCGGAACTGGAAACAACCATCTGGGGTGATAAACGCTGTATACTTCTAGGACTCTGGTGTCAACGAAATCCAGTGACATGCTGAAGATAAATCGATTGTAGAGAACCACTGCACATTTTTAAGCAAAGTCACCATCTTAATGATTTTAGGTAATGGAAACCTGTCGATGATACTATTGTTGTTCAGATGGCGGAGATCGATGCACAATCTAATTTTACCATTACTGCGTCGAGCCACCACCATCAGAGAAATCCACTCTGACGCCTCAACAGGTTCAATTGCACAGGATGACAGCAATTTCTCCAACTCCTTTGAGACCTCCTCCCTTACTGCCATAGACACATTTCTAACCTTATGGACATTTGGCCACCATAGTTTTTTAAGTGAATCTTGTGCTCAAATTCCACAAGATTACCTAAACCTTGTTTAAATACAACAGGAATCTTCTAAACAATTTGTCCCCCATAGTTGTACTATGGTCTAAAATCAAAACTTGCTTTTGTTATAGGGGTCTAAGACAATATACAGATCTTTCTGATCCTGGACCTTTCTTAGCTGTGTACAATTTACCACGTGACACTCTGTGTTTTAACTTGAAAATTAGCCACCTGAACCCCAGTATGTCTATTTTCTACCCGCCATAACCTTCAGGGTCAATGTCAGATAAAATCAGAAATTCCCCAATTTTCTCCACAAACTTCTCTTGCCAGATCTTTTCGTTAATAATTGTGTAAGGAGAACCAGAATCTGCAAAAATAGTCAATTCCAACCCATCAATAGTCATTTTACACTCTGGTTTCGCTTTGCATGTGTCATCCAGTATGTTCAAGAGTAACTTTTCTTTAATATTCGTGACAATATTCAACCTATCCTCATCCAAATCCTGCTCTGAATCGTTCTGTTCTGCCTTATCCCTTTCATCATATACACTTAACAAATGTTTCCTCTTGCACACTTTTGCATAGTGACCCCTGATACCACAATTACTGCATTTCTGGTTAATAGCAGGACAACTTTCGTTATAGGCAAGATGTTCTTTGCTGTCACATCTATAGCATCTACCTCTTTCCTATACTTTAGTTTTCTCTTTGTAAAAAGCAGCACTAATTCTTTGTACTATAGCTTTTAAAAATTCTGTTCACTGATGCAGTTTTCTTATCATTTTGTTTCAGAGCCACAATGCTATTTTCTGAAACCTCCTCTTTTCATACAATAGCCAAGATAGTATCCAAAGGTGAACCACCATTTACCCACAATCACTCATGAATGGCCGGATTGCTCGCATGGATCACAATCTGATCCCTCATTAAATCACCCTGTAAAATGCCAAACTTACAATAATTTGCCAACTTTTGCAAATCAGCCACGTATGCATCAGCAGTCTCCACCTTAGTTTGCTTACGCTGAAAAAATGTGTATCTGTTAATACCAATAAATACTTTGGGCTGAAAATGCTTATCTAAATCATTAAGCGCAGAAGTAAAAACACACACATCTCCCACTGTAGGAGTTTTAGACACTCAAGATACCATTTTTACCCCCATAGGGTCCAGAGAATGTAGAAGAATCCTTTTCTTTTGCGCAGCAGACAGTTCCCCTGCCGCTTCAATGTAGTTCGTAAAATACTCCCTCCATTCTGTCCACTTCAAAGGAGGTTCAGGGCCTGACAATCAGAAGAGATGAGGCAAACTGATGTTGAAATGTGGATTACTAATATTTATAATGGACTTATTCAGTGAATAGACACTGTCCAATCTTCACTATTAACAGTCTTACGACTCAGGACAAAAAAGTACTCCTTAACAACCAGCTTTTCCTTTCCACACAACCGAAAAAAAACACTTACTCAAAATCCGAGTGTGTAAAGCTCACTGGCAACAGAGATCCTGTAAATACAGCAATTGTGAGGTTCTATTAAAGCCAGTTCTCTATTTCCTCAACCTCCAGGGTTTCACTCTAAACAGAAGTGCTGCCGAACAAAATGGAGTCACGTAAAGGTCACGTACGTGACCTAGCCAGCTGATGCATGCTCTGTTCCAGGCACTTACAAAGTCTACCTCGAAGCTCCGATGCGTGTGTTGAGAAGGTGTCAGTTGTTATGCAATAACAAAGTCGCGCTCCACAATGCCTCACGCAGCGGTGCCGATAGCGTATGAAGGTACGGGGCTGACTTTGCTTCCAAAAATAGCAATAAAACGCTGGCAATATTGACAGCGCTACTAGCAGACTTGCCGGCTGCCACAAAATGTCTCCACTGCCAGCATGAAACAACACCTTCTTCACGGGTACAAAAATCCTGAAATGCGGCTACCAGTCTCTGGACGATCCTTGTCTCGCTGGAAGGTTTGTTCTTGGACTTTGGCACTCGTCGCGAAATTGTGGTGGTAAAGCACAATCATTCAGTAGTTGCAAATGTACTTTACTTGCCAAGGTACAGAGGATAGAGGATACGTCCCTCCATCCGGCTGTCCTCCCTCAACTACCTTACAGACTTCCAGCATAACATGCTTGAATACAAGCGAGCCCACAACAGTTATTCTAGACTGTCTTAAATTAGACAGGTGCCTTTCTTTAACTTTGTTGAAATATGTTTCAGAATCCTTTTGCGAACTAGGTTTATCTGATAAGTTTTACCCACCAGCTCTTTACTGTTGGTTAAGTCTAGATTGAAAGAATTCTGTTAGTCTAGCAGACTTTGTTCTGAGTCCAATAAAAGTTCAGTAAAGGACTATATTGCGCTTTGCATTCCTGAGGCGCAATGATTTATCTTTCCTTAATCCTCTCGCGATTAGAGAGATTGTTACTTTTCCGTTTTAGAGCTGGCACGGCATGGCAACTTTTGAGTTTTTCGGAAGTCCAAAACCTGTCGTGTAGTTCCTATAGTACCCCTGCAGGACCTGCGCGTTTGGATAACATAAACTGTGGGATTGGTGGTAGACTGGCTCTGTGCACCCCCACCGCGTATGTTAGCCGGATTTGCATTAGCTAGCTCACAGTGCCACTAGAATCTCCTCTTATCGGGGAGAGATTAGTTTCTGGCAACCTTAGATCATGACAACCCTGATCCCTCAGAATCGTTGAAACAATGTACTACTTTTCGCTCAGTCACTCGTGCTTATTTGTTCGGTTTGTCTCAGAGAGTTACACAGAATAAACAGTCTGGGCGTTTCAATAAGTATTTATTGAACAGTTGTTATTCTGGTGTAGGATATATGTGCTGCAGCAACCAGCAGACAATAGCAGAGATATATTATCAGCAGTACGATAAAAGTGAAAGGGTAGTACAGTTCTACCATATTGCAAGAATCATGAATACATACAAGAATATAAAATGCATTATAAAAGTGCGCGTACTCCTACGATGCCTAAGTAGATGTACCTAAGTGTACCTAGCATGTGTGTAGGTCTAAAAGCCTAAGAGCCAAGAATCCCTCTAGGATTTTAGTCGAACCCCATTACCTGAATAGAGAAAGTGTGGGACCCCGTCCTGGTCTCGAGTTGGACACCCCGCAAGGGCTGTGTTAGACTGCTGTCAGCTGGAGCGACTGCATGCAGGAGCCTCAGCGTCTCTGGTCAGTGTGTCAGCATGGAAGTCTCGGTTCCCTCTATCTTACCGTGGCAGGATGTGGTGCATTTATACCCTAAAGTGTCTCGTCCCTTAGTATGGTTTGTATTGGTCTTTATTAGACATGAGGAAGACGTCAGGGGTGAACTTTGTACATACATATTATGCAGGAGATGTAGCTGGTGAATGCTCATGCATAATTTATGAGTACATTGTAGGTCTGTGTTTGGGAAAAACCCTGCAGTGTTCAAACCACAGACTAGATAACATTCAACCCTCAGAGTTTGTTGTGTACTGTAGGGAACTAATGCAGGTGAAAGATCATGCCTATATTAGGGCATAGGAGATCATGACTATAATAGGGCATAGACGATTATGACCAAAATAGGGCATATACGATTATGACCATATACGGCATATATGAACGTGTCTATATTAGGGCCTCTATACGAACCATAACACCCACTCCACTTTCGAATTGGATGACAATGACCATACTTAAAATCTGGACAATTTAAAAAATTTCTTAAAAACATGGTTTTAAAAAGACATTTAAAAAAAGTTTAAAAATGTTACAAATCAGCTATTCTTTTGTTGACACTTGAAAAAGTCAATCCTGTATCACTTATAAAAGTTGCATTACTACAAGCAGAAGAAGGCCATTCTTTCTCAAGTGAAAGTGTCAATTTAGGAAATGTTCCAAATTTAGTTCGTTTGTTTATGAAACGAAGTGGAGAAGCCGAATTCTTTCCCAGGACGGGATGAGCCAATTCCAGATTAAGTGTCCTGGCTGGGAGATACAGCATTATCGGTGTTAGCTACTGCAGACGACAAATCCAACGCTTCACAGAGAACGCCAATCGGACATAGATGGAATTCAGCACTGCCAACAGTCGGTGCTGCGGCAGCTTGTGCAGCAGTTGTTACCTGAGTGCGTGTGGAGGAGCCACCTAAGCCAGCAGGAGCAAACGGCACCTGTGGATTCTCAAGGAATGCGTTCATCAGAATTGGAAGACGCTGGGGACAACACAGAGCATGGGCCTTTACGGGGTCCAGCATAGCATCCATGTCCGGAGGCGTATCTGATGGAAACGTTAGACAGAGATCCAACGTGCATTCTTCTCCGCAAAACAGGCATCGAAGAACAGGTAAGATGCAGTCCACCCAGACTGGTCTAAACGATAGAAACCAAGAGGCGTTCAGTTCTCTTAGGCAAGGTATACCCAGAAGCTGCACCATGCGTTCACGGTATTTCCGCTCCATGAGTATGTTCGTCATTTCCTCGGAAATTGGGCCATCCATTGCGTAGCAGTAAGATTACAATCAGGACTCCTGCAATTAGGAACAGGATAAGCGGGAGACCTCCAAACACGCTTCCCAATACGGAGTGTATAAAATTTGGGATTACTCCGAGGACTGTCTGAAAGGTGCTTAATAGTCCTGACCCTATGGTCTTAAATAGGTGTACAATACCGCTCGTATCAGACATGTTAAAGATACGACCCACCATTTCTGCAAAATGAAAGGGGCAGTTCGTACGTATAAGCGCCTGTTTCTCAGTCGAGGTCCTTGCAACTTGAAGTTCAAAGGTTTCTCGAGCAGAGGTTAAGGGCACGGGTTGCTGTAAAAGCATGGCTTTCAGTCTGCTCAAAGTATCAAACTGTATAAAGGAAACATTCAACGAAGGCCATAACGGCGCCTCCCTGACTGTGTTCAGTGGCGGAAACAATACTTGCATACAGCAAGTAACCGTGGAGTTAACAGTGACCAGATAGGCGACGCCCGGAAGCATCCCACAGCAACCTTGATAGTTTAGCATCAAGTAACTCCCATTCGAGAGCAGCTGGAAAACCGGCGTGATCATGGCCGCTGGGGTCCCTGACATGTGACAAGATAGATTCACTACCGAGCCACTACATGCTCCGTGCAGAGAAATATCCTGACACATGAGAGAACCGCTTAAAGCGTTCTTGCAGTTTGTACCACTCAGAAACACATCTCGATCCCCGCTCCGGCATCGATATCTATAGGGTAACTCCCAAGTTTCCTTAATGTATCCCTTACCCATTTTTTCATATTTGCCTGCCTGCCTTTGCTCAAGGCAATATTGAAACTGAAACGTAGTGACTGTGAGAAGTTGGCCTGGCATATGCTGTTCACTAATTAAAGTGGACACCTTGCACCAGAACAATTCGACTCTTATGGTAGATAGGTTTAAGACAACCTTTATAGAAAGCTATCCTAGTGGTAGCTGTGGAGAGCAGCCTTCAGGCTAAGTCTTGAAGGAATGTAAAGCAGCTTGTTTTACCACACAATCTCTTGAATCACCAAATGAAAAGACACCACACAGGTATATATATCAAATATATATGTATTTATTAATAAACACTCTCTACTAATCTCTTTATGAGATTAGAGGTCAGGAACATATGTACAAGTCAAATATTATCAAAATAAGTTTAGCACAATCGAATATCACAATCTTAGTTTGCTAGACCTAGGTCTAGGGCATCTAGAATCGAGGGACCCCCAGAACCACCCCAGGTAGTTGTAGGAGACCCACAGGGGACGGACGCGGTGACCTGGCACCGGTGCGAGTCCTGTGCGAGTCTATGCGCTCAGACGCGATTGAGATTTCAATGTTAAAGGTCCCTTGCGTGTTCGAGGCGAACACACCGATCGGTCCTTGTACGAGTCGAAGGACGCGGTTACAGATAGAGTTGCAAGGGAGATGGACGCGCTGTGTCTAACACAGACGCGAACCTTGTGCGAGTCAGTGCAATGGAGATCTCAGTGTTACAGGCCCTTTGTGTGTTCGAGGCGAACACCGATCGGACTCAGTACGAGTCGAAGGATACAGTTCTAGATAGTGTTACAAAGGAGATGGACGCGGTGTGTCTAACACAGACGCGAACCCTGTACGAGTCAGCGCAATTGTCGCACTTAGAAAGTTAGAGTTTTAGGACACTTCGAGGGAAGCTACAAGCAAGTCACTTACAGTTAAGTAGTTCTAGGGCCCACACCCACAGGAGCACCGTAGTGCTGAAGTTACCTCACCCAGGGGAGCCGGGTGCATAGGTGTTCTTTGGTGTCGGGTCGCGGCGTCGTTTTCAATGGGAGCCAGTGAAGACTTGCTGCTTGCGGCGACAGGAGAAGTGTCCGGAGGAATCCAAGCCTGGATTCGGAAGATGGAAGACCTGAAAGCAGAGGGGACAGTGTTCAAAGTCACTTGGCAGTGACTCGGGGCACGGAAGATGGATGCCCACCGTCGTCGCAAGATTGAGGTTGTTCGCGGGTGCCTTGACTCTTCAGCCACGAGGTCCAGGAGGCATCGACGACGACCAGGAGCTGGATTCGGCGTGTCCCACGATGTCTGCAGCTTACTGCGGTGTCGGCGACTCGATTGGAGCCAACAAGCCTTGGTAACAGCAAGTCTCGGGGAAAGTTCGAAGAGGCAATGGCGCAGACCAGCAAGGTCTGTGGGACTCACCCAGCGAGGGTAAGTCAGGGCAGGCCTGGAGCAACCAGGGGAGCCCTTTGGTTTCTTTAGTAAGTCTTCTGGGGACCCACAAGCCGACTGGCAAGGGATCGCAAAGACGCCTCGGGAGGATTCGCTCACAGGGGCCCACGGTCACTCGGGACGTGGTAGGCCTCTGATCTTCGGAGGGATTCCTGCTGGAGGCTAGGACCACACGTGGTCCAAAGCACAAGTTCGTGGAACGTTGTGAAGGGGTTGCACTCGACAATAGTGCACGGTACCCAGGGGTCGCGGTTCCTCGTTACTCTTGGGGTCCACTGGCCTCAGCTTCGCTGGGGACTCACGATGGCCTTTGAGAAGTCAGGAAATCCACTTCTTGGGCTGCAGGGACTTTGGACTCCGGCGGGAGCGGCGTAGTTTGCGACCGTCGTTTGTAGTTTTTGGTGCCTGCCAAGCAGGGGAGTCACTCCTTGACTCCAAGGGAGATTCTTCAGTCTTCCAAAGGTAGTGGAACGTCGAAGGTCCGGGATTCGTCTTCAGAGCGTCGTCCAGGGAAATCTAGGGTGCAATGCACAGGTTCCCCTCTTATACTAAAAGAAAGGGAGGGACTAGCTCTATGACCCTACCTATGGGAGGGTCAGGGGAGTGGGTGGCTACACCCACTTCCCTTTGTCCAGTTTCGTGCCAGAGCAGGGACAGGTAGCCCCTGAGCCGGTTTGAACTGGCATATGCACAGAGGAGCCTTCTGCTCCCCAGTGCAGGACTTCAAAGCACTCTAAGAGTGCACCCACCCAGCCCCAATACACTAAACCCTGTCTGGAAGGTGGTCACACCCCTTGGGACAGGATATCTATTGTTGGGCTTCCTCCACTGCGAGTGTTGGTCATCAGCAGGAGGGCAGCCCAGTGTCTGTGACTGGTGGCATCCATTTTGTGATGCCAGGGCTCTGCAGGATTCTACCGCGTTTCCACAGTAGGTACATGTCTATCCCTCTAGAAGGGTGGAATGCTACCCCCGCCGCCAGGACTGGCGGGGGTAGTATTCCAAGATGTTTGACACCAAACACGACATGTTTCGATGCAGCCATTCCAAAGTTAGCATTTTACAGCGAGGATATAATGCACTTAAAAGTATATGGTTTAACCGCATCCACAAACAGCACCAGAGAATGGCCTCTGAGAGCTGCAGAGGGGCCCTGCACAGGCAGAGGCACCCCCTCACATAGAAGCCAAGCACCCTGCCCTCAGGATTGATAGGGCCTGCCTTAGGGGTGACTGATAGGTTTATATGTGTGTGTAGGAGAGATATAGGGAACCTATATCTCAGTGAGGAGTGCTAGCACCACCTCACCCAGGCTGCAGTAGCAGGCCTGTGGTGTCAGATTTAGTCTGCTTCCCAGGGGTGGCATAATCCATGCTGCAGCCCCTGGTAGGCCTGTGAAGTACCTATGCCCTTAGTACCTAAGGTACCATATACTAGGGACTCATAAGGAACCACAGCATCCAATCACTAGTGCACCTAGAGTGCACTCCAAGTCGTTTAGAGAGAACAGCGAGGCTGGGGCCCTGATTAGCAGGGTCCCAGCCAGACTATAGCCAGAAACCAGTGTAAACATCAGAAAAAAAGTGGGGGCAACATAAGAGGCAGATCCTACTCTCCTACAGTGACCGGCAGAGTGATTTGGCCATGAATTAGCCATTCTGTTGATGGTGATTCGGCTACAGTGAATGGTAACCTTTCCAGTTTCTCAATACGCAGCATTGTATATTTGGCTCCCCTCTGTGCCATTTCTGTCTGTTTATCGGTTAGATTGTATCCCGAAAACAGAGACGTGGTGTTTATGAAACGCCAGGGCACGTAGCCTGCACGCAAAGATTGCAGCGTCCAGCTTAACATTTTAATAGAACGTAACTGAGATTGCCCGTGTTGTGACAAGGCCAAGTCTTGTTCTAATACGTCAATTGCCGAAGATACAGTGTTGCCCAAGGAGTAAATCCTGGAGGTCAAAGTTGTTAACCAATTATCCACTACAGCTAATGCCTTCTCTAAGTTAATACGGTCTATTTCTAGTATTCTTTCTGCGGCCTCCTGTTGGGATATTTTCCAGTTTTCATTATAGTAGGCATAAATGGCAGCATATATGAAACGTTTCTGACGTGTTTTCCTTGGGCCTAGCAGGAAATCCCTAAGGTCTACATCAGGTGTGAGTAAGGTCAAGTGATGTTTTACTTCTGTGAGTGTTGAGGTTTCTAGCCAATCAAGGCACAACTTCCCAACACTATAGGATGTCACCACCCCTGGGTGTTGTCTCTGTACATAGCGTGTATCTGGCCTACTGATACTAAACCCCTCGGCTATACCTAGGAATCTCTGTTGACATGTGTTTGTGTCAATGGGCCAAATCAGCCATTCTGTCCAATTGGGATCTGACCTGTTGTACTGGAGAATGTCATCTAATCCTACCCCATGTGTAGTTGAATTCTGCCCCCCACCCATCTGTGATGGTGCTGGAAACCCAGGTGTGTTCATTTCCTTGTTCTTGGCTAGTCCAAGACAGGATGACTGTTGCACAGTTTCATTTAGAAATATCATCTGCTGTGGAATGAGGCATGCTCTAAAAAGCGCTTCTGTTCCCTGGACCTGCCAGTCCCTAGAACCCCAGATCGACTTTAAATCTATAGTGTCCTTCCATAGGTCGAAACCCTGTGTAGGCAACTGGGCCATAAAGGAAGCAGAGTAAATCTGTTTGGTGTTAGTCAACATAATTTTCTGTGCTGATGTTGTTGCCACTTTGTAATAAAATGACTTCGGGTCAAATGTATTAAATCCTGAAAAGTATGTGAATTTCTGTGCAAAAGTTTGCGAACTACCTTTTGAAGGTGTTGGGAAGTGTTCCCACTGGTGGTATTCAAATATATTTCTAGGTGTTATAGATTTGTGCAAGAAATGATGACCATAATGTTGGTAACAGTACAATGTATCATAGTCTGAAGTACCTTCTAACATTTCGTTGTTCGGAAATGCTGCCGTTTTTTCTAAATCGAACATCATATTATTTACAGTTTCAGTGTCCCAATCATCAGACAATGTACTGGAGGTAATGATATCACTTAAAGAAATTTTAAATACATGTTTAAGCTTTAAAAGTTCAGTCGGACCGAATATATCGAAATCAATCTTGTCCCATACTATACCGTCCGGTGTAGGAACTGCTGTGATGTTCACTAAAGACAAGTCTCTTGGTTCACGATGTGAAGACTGGTGTGGCTTTAAAATCAAATTGACTCTTTGGGCTGTAGAGCTCTGCTGGAGATATCGTCCATTAATAAGCATACTAAAAGTTATAATTAAACCTAGCCAAAAAAGAAAAAATAGAATCCCAGTGATATACCATAGTTCTATCCAAGGTGACACCAGGTAAGTCTTTCTAAAAAAGTGCAAAAGTCAATGAGTTTCTGTTTGTGTGATTTTTGGGCTGGCGTTGTTTCCGGCTCGCTTGGATCCAGTGAAAACGTATTAAAGTTCATGAAGTAGCCAGAAGCAGTTCGATCAATTGTTGGAATTGCATCGCGATTTGTTGAAATCGGATTTTGCTCTTGACGAGGAATGTTGACGTAGATGTCTGTAGTCGGTCTTATTGCAACTTGTGTTGTATTCCGCTTTAGGTGTCCGTATATAGGTTTTCCTGAAACATGTCCTTATCGAGGCACAATTCGTATTGCCCTTATATAGGCATAAGATCCCAGTCCTTATTTAGGCATTAGCCATGCTATCCAAATACAGGCATGGTCACCTACATCCGTCCACCCCAACGTCACAACGAGTTCTTAGAAACCAGACCCTTAAGCTCTTGGGAGTTCCCCTAGCACAGGATTATTGATTTCTCCAAGAACTCATTTATTATGCATGAACCGCTATTCCTTAAGGGTTCATTCCTGACGTCTTCCTCTGCCCGACTTTACGTCAATGCTAACATTCCAAGGCACCTACCGGGTATAAATATACCTTCCCTTGCCCAAGCAAGTAGGAGGAGACCTCGACTTTAGAGGAGCCCGTATCCCGGCCTGACGCACTGACAAGAGACGCTGTCCTCCCTGCTCGCAGAGAATCCAGCTTCCAGTGTTCTGACTCCCTTCGCGGGGTGTTAGAGTTCGAGACCCGGAAAGAGATTCCCATCTCTCTCATTCTCAAGGTATGGAGCTCACTAGAACCTAGAGGGACTCTTGGCATACCGGACTCTTGGCATACCAGACTCTTGGCATACCAGAGACTTGGCATACTATAGCATACCATACTATAGAATACATCACCTACTTCTTACCTTGCACTACACTTAGGTTAGGTACACTGGGGTAGAACTAGTTAGAGAAGCATCTTATGAGTACTCGCATTTTTAGCTTATGTTATTTATGTATATGAATATATGTGTCATAGCTAAAAGATAATGCTAGCGCAGTATTATTTCTTTCTACTGCTTACGCTGTACATAATATATCTCCCATACTGTCTTGTGATCATAACAGCTCATATCTCTTACACGAGAAACAAGACTGTTCAATAAATCCTTTTATTGAAACGCCCGTCTATTCTTTCTGTGTAACTCTGAAGAAACTAAGCATGCACGATTAGCTGAGTGAAACTTATCTGTTGTTTCCACGATTCTGAGAGTGTTCCGATTCTAAAGGGAAACAAAGTTGTCATGTTTATGCGGTTGCCAGAAACTATCCCCTTCTTGTTTACAAGGAGTTTCTAGTGGCCTCTGAGTTAGCTGGCACAAAGTAATTAAGTTTAATATACTCAATAAGGACATACTGACCTCAGTCCTATGTCGAATCTATAGGGTATATTATTCCAATGTGCAGAGCCTATTAGGGAAATAGGAACTACACTACATGGCGCCCAACATTTGGTAAGGCACTAATTTAACGCTAGATACTGAGTAACTCAGTTGTGCTTTTCTCAGAGACCCCTACTCACATACTCCATAAGACGTCTGGAGTGGGTAGGGTTAGGTATCCGCCAAAGCTAAATAGGACAAAAATCCTATATATTAGCTGTTTGGTTTGTTCAACGTTGAAGGATACAGTGTTCCAAAATATTGTGCACCTTATCTTTTGTTTCCTTGAAACTTGTTCTACATTTTTCAAAAAACAATGTCCCTGAACGGGGATACTGCCACCGAGAACGGTGTAGCTGCGCCTGATCCAGTCGTAACAGCTTTTAACTTTACAGGTTTAAATGAAACCGATGAGGGTGTTATAAACATCCCTCCAAACTTAAGGAGAGCCATCACTCTAAAACTTATAAAACACGGCCTATCACCAAGAGGTGGTAGAGCAGTTTTCGTGATAGAGGCACACAAATCCTTTCAGACAGAGGTATTCTATTCATGGATAGTATTCCCAGAATCAAATCCAGTAACAAAAGTGTTTCACTTCTTTAAAGAAGATGAACCACCAGAGGAATATATTCCTTTCGAGGATATCGAAATTCCACTCACATACCAGGAGCATAATCTCTGGTTTAAAGGCGCCCTAAAACATCACAAAAACATTACCAGGCTCGGTCCACTAGGTAGACCAGGAGCAACATGGCCGATTCTAGCCGGCTACACACCTCATCCTGACATCGATGAAATGTCAGAAGAGGAATTACTTACTCAACTACAAGAGTTAATAAAAATTTACAGACAATTAGTCCAATATGTCATGCAGACTTTCACAGTCCAACCACCAATGACCATTCCAAATCAAACCCCTCAACAGGGGAATACACTAAAAATTACTCCACAGACTTTACACGCAGTCATGGGTAAAATGCCCACAAAACATGAACAAATTCCATTCTGGGTAGCTCAAAAAATTACTCAAATCGAAGCAGTATTTCCAAATACTAGCCCTTATGAGAAACACAGAATCCTAACAATCTGTTTACCAATGGGGATCACAACACAACTGGAAGACTGCACCACTTGGGGCGCAGTCTTTGCTGTCATCTATACTAAAACACATGGTGTTCCATCAATTGCAGTAATACCAGATGTCCTGAAACAAATTCAAAATGAATACGGGGCAGAACCTGCTCTGAATTTAGGTATGAAATTACTGAAACACTTCTACCAGGTCTCAACAATAATATTATCTAATATTAAAGGGGAGGCAGCATCAGTGGCGATCCGCCAACGCTTAAGGGAATTTGATGTAACAGAACATCAACATGAACTACCCAGAATAATAGAAAAATCTTATGCAGAATTAGGCAGAGATAGTTTGGGTGGAAAACCATTGAAGCCAAAACTATCTGAAAGTCCTGAGAAGGACTCTATTAAACAAAATCCTACATCTTCTAAAAAGAAGTGGGAAACTAATAAACAAAATTCAAACGAGACACGTTCTCAATCCCAAGGTAGGTCTCCTCAAAAGGAGCCCTCTGAAAGGAGGTATAACCTCAGGAATAGGGATAATTTAAGAAATCCTGACAGGTATCAAGATACTGATACACGTTCCTCTCGTACCTTTCAGATATCGTCACAGACATCAGAAAGAAGAGGACGGTCAGAACACAGAGAAGAACGCGTGAAATCCAAAGACGATAAACACGTTCAGAAAAATAAATCAAAACCTCAATTCACAAAAAAGAAGGTAGCAGGTCTGAAGATCAGACATGCCGAGAATACTGAGAACACAGCTCAAGAACGGAGAATGGGCTCAGACAATGCTGGACAGTGCAGCAGAAGTAACAATAGCTTGCCAGAACCTGAAGGAACTTCTGGAGATAGTGGACTTGAATGAGTACATCACAGTAGAAACTGTAGACACCAGGGTTAGTACTCCACAAAAGTTATATGAAATAACACTCCGAATGGAGGGAGACATACCAAGAAAAGTGAAAACACTCTTTTGGGAGAAACTTTCAAGGGGTTATGATATACTTCTAGCAGAAAAAGACTGGCCACCACACTTTGTCAGGGAGTGCCCACATGGCGAGGACATCATTATGCCAGCCTTCTCCAACCATATTCCAATTCACCTAAAATATACTTATGCCAGGAAATGGGCAGTTGCCCAGGCCCCAGCATTATATAAAAATCATGTAGGATGGGATGAGGACTCACCTCACCATAAAATACAGCTAAAAAATGAACCTACTGCACAAAGGCAGTACCCAATAAAGCAAGAAGCTAAAAAACAGGTCAGGGAGATCTTAGATCAACTTGAATACCAAGGGGTGATTGAAACATGCACCTCCTCAATGAACAATCCTTTGTTTCCTGTATCCAAACCAGACAATACATATCGTCTAGTTTTGGATTACAGACACTTGAACTCTTGTTCCAAAACATTTGCAGTGCAAAATGCACATAGTACAGCATTAATGAATAACATTGTGCGCAAAAAATATAAAACCACATTGGACATTTCAAATGGTTTCTTTTGTCAAAACATAGCACCTGAAAGCAGGTACTTAACAGCTTTCTCAATAATGGGGACCCAGCGTCAATTTTGTAGACTCCCACAAGGGTTCAAAAACAGCCCAGGGTTATTCTCAGCAAGGGTAACAGAGTCACTACAAATTTATGATAATGAGGCATTGTCATATGTCGATGACATCTATCTGACAGACGATGACCTAGATAGGCACTTGAATAGGGTGAGTACCATTATATTGGGCTTCGCCTCTGAAGGCTATAAATTCAACTTTAAAAAAACCAGGATTGCCCATCTCAATGTCCTTTTCCTAGGATATGAGCTTTCAAGTGAAGGCAAGAGCCTGGCAGCTAACTTTTAGAAAAGTGCGCGCTGCTCCAACCTCCAAAAACGCTGAAAAATGTACAATCCATCTTGGGTTTCCTAAATTTTGGAAGAACTTATATTCTAAATTACGCAGAAAGGGTTAAACCTCTCTACGAATTAATAAAACCTGAATTTTCAACAAAACATTGGACACAAGAACACACAGAAATCCTGCGTTCACTCCAAGCTAACATGTTAGCAACAAATCACTTACAAACACGCGTAAATAAACGCAGTTTAGTGATCCGAATAATTTCGGGACAATGCGGATTCACCTATTTAACATTTAATGAGTGTGAAAAAGTACCAATAGCATACAAATCACATTTGTATACACAAGCAGAAATGCGCTTCACTTCAACAGAAAAAATACTGACAGCAGTTCAAACCGCTGTTGCAAAAGAAAGAGCTCTAGCTGAAGGGAAACGCATTATTGTCGTAACTCCAGTACCAGCCTTAGAGGCGGTTACAAAAGCGAACATTCCAAATGCAAAAGCTATACATCCTAGATGGATACAATGGGTTAATTCTCTTGCTGCAAAAGATGTTGAATATGTTTTTGATCCTGATTTTAAAACACAAGCGTTCCTGCAATATGAACATGAATGTCCTCTGCCCACTGAACTTTTGCCTCTAGATCAGTACGAATTTATAATTTATACTGACGGATCAGCACAACCCGCTACAGGGAGTAAGCAAGCTTACAGTGCAGCATGCGCAATCGTTAAAGGTCGCATGCAAGATGGTAACTTCAGACCAATGGTCACTAAAACTCAATCTCTAGGAGATTGTACAGCTCAGCGAGCTGAGCTACAAGCATTCAAACTGGCACTTGAAAATACAGATCGTGAATTCCCCACACTTATAGTGTGCGATTCTTTTACTGTGTTCAGTCGTATAATGAATATATACAGAATTGGCTTGAAAACGGGTTCAAAGATGCAAAAGGTGGCACAATAAAGCACAAAACGCTTTGGGAACAAGTAGTTCAGTTGAGAGACGAACTACCAAAAGCTCACGTGATACACACGCTGAGTCATCAACGTGATGGCGTTCACGTTGCAGGAATTCATTGGCTGATGAAGCCGCAAAGGGGGCTGTTCAGACGGCTTCCGTAGCTGCGATCACTCGTTCAAAAACGAGAATAAACAGTGAGATATTGTTGGCTGTCAATGCTTCAAGCAAAGGCAGTGGTGCAGCGTTACCAAAGAAATTTCCACTCAAGTACTCTTATGTAATTGATGCGAACAACATTCCTTTTGCTCGAATCCCTGGAGTGGGGGATAGGGTAATTCCAAACATGGAACGTAGAGCAGCTTTGATTTATAAAGCACATCTGGGGGAGGGTCTGTCACATCAAGGGATCTCTAAAACAATATTAACATTAAAAGAGATGTACTGGTGGCCTGGAATGAATACACAGATTCACATCTTCATCGATGACTGCAGAGACTGCAATAAACAGCGTGGTGCAGAACACCATCAGACACCAGACTACGAAGTAGCCTGCCCAGTACAGACACCATTGTTAGACAGCATTAGACTATCTACGCGCAGGCGTCCTTTTGGACAAATGCAATCCCACAAATACTAAGTCAAGGTTCCTATGGATGTGGCCTCAGCGCTCGGCTGACGCTCGAACTGTTATAAAGATTTGCGAGTCTTTATCGGCACATACGCAATTGGCACACTACATTCTGACCAGGGCCCTGCGTTTAGCTCTCGGGCTTACAAAGAAGCCATGGCCAGTTTGGGCATAGCATTGCGGTACTCCTCTCCGTTTCATCCTGAGGGAAATTCTGTTGTGGAAAGGAAAAACCGGGACATAAAGCAGTCTATAACAGCTAGAGTATTAAGTTCGGGTGATGGGTGGGTCAAACATCTTTATGGGGTCCAACGCTCATTAAATAATTTGCCAAGAAGTTCTCTAGGGGGTCACTCCATATGAGGTCCTATTTGGGACAAGAATGTGGGTTCCTGATCTCGAATGTAAAGGCACAGTGGTGGAAAATAAACCCTTTGATATCAAAGATCGTTTGGCTGTTTTACAGGATCTAAATGAACTAAGATCGAAACAAAGCAACGTGTTCCTGAAGCCAACCACCACTGGGGAAAAACCGGCAGTCCCAGCAAGGCCTGTCTGGATCCCAAAAGTTGGGGATCTAGTCAGAGAGAAGATTGCGGACAAGAAGGAATTTGGACCTTCTTAAAGACAACGAGTACCTGTCCTAGCCGTCCACGGAACAAGAACAGTACTTCTGCCGCCCCTTGCTGGAAAAAAGGAGAAAAGATTTGTGTCAATCGACCTCATCAAACCACAGTATGTGGCCAATACTAAATAGTAGGCCTCGTAGACTCCGACCTAGTAGCAGACGCACTCCTCTCGCACTATCCAAGAGGTTCAGACTGAAAGACTCATAACCTTCGAGAATTCAGCAGTAAAAGATGAAGGACTAAGCAACAATGCTATGGAACTCATCCCTCTTGAAACTCAAGTAACAGTTCGTCCAAATACACCTGTCTACACCAAAGTAACACGTAATCAACTGGTTCCAGCGATTTCTACGAATCCTGATGCAATTTCAACAATTGACCGAACTGCTTCTGGCTATTTCATTAACTTTGATACGTTTTCTGAGGATCCGAGTGAGCCTGAAACGACGCCAGCCTCAAAAACTTTCAAACAACAAGTACAAGACCTTTTTCATTTTCTGAAAGAGACTTATCTGGTTTCACCATGGATTGAAATATGGATTATTTCTGGAATATTTTTCTTTCTGTTTTGGCTAGCTTTGGTTATGACTCTTAGCATGCTTATAAATGGAAGATACATTAGTATGGACACAAAGTAAAAATGTGAACTTACTTTTAAAACCACACAAATCTTCCCATCGTGAATCAAGAGACTTGTCAGCAGTGAACATCACAGCCGTTCCTATACAGGATGGTATAGTTTGAGACAAAACCAATTTCGACATATTCGGCCCGACTGAACTTTTGAAGATTCCACATTTATTTAAAATTTCATTAAGTGACTTTATTACCTCCAGTACCTATTCTGATGATTGGGACTTTGAGACTGTTAATGATATGATGTCTGATCTAGAAAGGTCTGCTGCGTTCTCTAACAATGAATACTTAGAGGGCTCATCAGACTACGAACAGCTTTATTGTTACAACCACTATGGTCATCATTTTTTGCATAAATCTGCAACACCTAGAAATGTGTTTATATTTAACCAATGGGAACATTGTCCTACACCTCCAAAGGGTAGTTCAAAAACGTTTGCAAATAAGTTTCCATATTTTTCAGGGTACAATACATCTGATCCAGAAACATTTTACTATAAGAATGTAAACAAAACAGGACATAAAATTATGTTAACTAATACAAAACAGATTTATTCTGCAGCCTTTATTACCCAACTGTCTAGACAAGGATTTGACTTTTGGAAAGACACAATCGACACAAAATCTGTCTGGGGTTCTAAAGATTGGCAAGTGCAGGGGATAGAAGCTTTGTTTAGAGCTTGTATCATCCCACATTAAATAATGTTTTTGAATGATACTGTGCAACAAACGTCTTGCCTTGGTTTAGCAAAGATAAAAGACATGAACACACCTTCTGTACCAACACCTGCAAGTAATACCACTACACAGGGAGCGGTCACAGTAGACACAATACTACAAAACAACAGATCAGATCCTGATTGGAAAAAATGGTTACTCTGGCCCACAAACACAAACATCTGTCAAGAAAAATTCCTGAATAGAATACAGGGCTTTACTATTCATAGGCCAGACCCACGTTATGTTCAACGACAACATCCGGGGATAGTAACAACATACACTGTAGGAAAATTGTGCCTCGACTGGTTATAAAATTCTACACTCGAGGATGTGAAACAACACTTATCTTTACTTAAAGAAGACGCAGACCTTAGGGATTTCTTGCAAGGACCAAGAAAACCGCGTCAAAAACGTTTCATATATGCCGGCATTTATGCTGCTTATAATGAAATATGGAAGGATTCACAGGCATAGGCCGCAGAACGAATACGTGAGCTTGATCGTATTAACTTAGAGAAAACTCTCACTGTGGTCGACAATGGGTTAACAACTTTGTCATCCAGAATTTATTCATTGAACAGCATTGTATCCTCTGCTATAGACATACTGGAACAAGATGTAGCCATGTTACAACAAGGCCAATCTCAGTTACGTTCTATTATGTTATTAGGCTGGACGCTGCAATCCTTGCGTGCAGGCTATGTGCCTTGGCGTTTTATCAACACGTCATCTCTGTTTGCAGAATACATCTAACGGATAAACAGATCGAACTGGCACAAAGGGGAGCAAAGTATACAGTGCTGAGCATTGAAAAACTGGAAAAATTACCATTTACGGTAGCAGAAAAACCAGCTACAGAATGGCTTATTCATGGCAAAATAACTCTGCCTGTCTCTACTTTTCATTTTCAGTATTGCCTCAAACAAATGCAAGCAGACAAATATGAAAGGTTGGGTAAAAAATACATTAAAACATCCTGAGATTTACCTTACGAATACAGATGTTGGAGTGGGGATCGTGAAGTGTTTCTAAGCGGTACACACTGTGAAAGTGCACTGAGCGGATCTCTCATATGTCAGGACATTTCTTTACACAGGGCTTGTAATGGTTCTGTGGCAAACTTGTCCTGCCACCTGCAGGGTACACCAGCTGCTGTGATTAATCCGACGTTTGGCCAACTTTCTACTGGGAGTTACCTCATGTTGAATGATCAGAGTTGCTGTGGCATGTTGCCAGGAATCCCATATCTGGTAACGGTTGGCTCCAGGGTTACTTGTTGTATGCAAGTATTGTTCCCCCAAATAGAGACAGTCAGGGAGTCGCCTCTATGGCCTTCATTGAATGTTTCTTTTATACGTTTTGATACTTTAAGCAGAATGAAAGCCATGCTTTTACAACAGACTGTGCCTTTAACCTCGGCCAAAGAAATCTATCATCTACAAATTGCAAGGACTTCGGCTGAGATACAGGCTTTAATTCGTACTAACTGCCCTATACATTTCGTAGAAATGATGGGACGTATCTTAAACATGTCTGATACGAGCGGGATTGTACATGTATTTAAGACCATCTGTTCAGGACTGGTAACACCTTTTCAGGCAGTCCTCGGAATCATTCCAAACTTCGCACATTCGGTGTTTGGTGGTGTGCCATTAATTCTAGCACTCGTTGCAGGAATACTGTTTTTATTCCTACTACTACGCTATGGCAAGCCTATCAACCGGCGTCACTCCCAGCAATTTGGAGAAAGCTCTCCTAGAACGGAAGTGCCGTGAGCGCATACTGCAACTTTTGGGCATACCTCATCTACAGGAACTTAATAGAACATGGTTTCTGTCATTTAGACCAATCTGGCAAGATTGCATCTTACCTGTTCTATGCTGCCTGCTTTGCGGTGAAGAATGCGTGCTAGACGTCTGTCTAACACTCCCATCAGTCATGCCAACGGATATCGATACTCTGCTGGACCCGATAACGGCCCATGCTCTGTGTTGTCCCCAGAGGCTACCAATCCTGATGACGGCATTCCTTGAGATCTCACAGACGCTTCCTGCTGCTGCTGAGGTACGAGATGGATCAACAGGCACACAGGTAACAACGGACGCGAACATTGCTGCGGCATCCTATGCTGAAGACGATGCTTCACATCTCTGTGCAGTTAACCTTCTAAATGAGGTATTCCAACTGTCACCGACATCGGTAGACGATCTTTTGTCTACAGGAATAGATGATTTCATGTTTACACCAGACCCATACACTGACTTTGATTCGGCTCACAGTGTACCAGGGAAGCAATGAATTTGGCCTCCATATTTTCAAAACATAACAAAACTTGGAACTCTTCCTGAAAATTGATTTTTTTTTTCTCTCTCTATTTTTGAAACTACATGGCAATTCAATCTGCTTACAGTAGAACTATTCATATAGAACGGACTTCTTTGAATACTTCCAGGGACACATTGTCACCTTATTTACCACAATTTCATTTAGTACCATGATATGAAATGGCTTTCATTTTTTTGAATACTTGTTGACCATTTCGTCATATGTATATATTTCTGTTTATTCATTCATGTTGCATTTTATTTATGATATATGCCTAGAATGAAAAAATGCTTTAAAATGTACAGTACCTATTGCATTACATGTTTAGCAACAGTTTCTTTAAAAAAAACTTCTTTTAATATGCTTTTAGAAATGTTTTTAGCAACATGTGGTACTCAGTTTAATGTTTAGCATTTAATGTTTAGCATTTAGTACTATCGTTCATTCGAAAGTGGAGTGGGTGTTGTATTCCGCTTTAGGTGTCCGTATATAGGTTTTCCTGAAACATGTCCTTATATAGGCACAATTCGCATTGCCCTTTTATAGGCATAAGATACCAGTCCTTATTTAGGCATTAGCCATGCTATCCAAATACAGGCATGGTCACCTACATCCGTCCACCCCAACGTCACAACGAGTTCTTAGAAACCAGACCCTTAAGCTGTTGGGAGTTCCCCTAGCACAGGATTATTGATTTCTCCAAGAACTCATTTATTATGCATGAACCGCTATTCCTTAAGGGTTCATTCCTGACGTCTTCCTCTGCCCGACTTTACGTCAATGCTAACATTCCAAGGCACCTACCGGGTATAAATATACCTTCCCTTGCCCAAGCAAGTAGGAGGAGACCTCGACTTTAGAGGAGCCCGTATCCCGGCCTGACGCACTGACAAGAGACGCTGTCCTCCCTGCTCGCAGAGAATCCAGCTTCCAGTGTTCTGACTCCCTTCGCGGGGTGTTAGAGTTCGAGACCCGGAAAGAGATTCCCACCTCTCTCATTCTCAAGGTATGGAGCTGACTAGAACCTAGAGGGACTCTTGGCATACCGGACTCTTGGCATACCAGACTCTTGGCATACCAGAGACTTGGCATACTATAGCATACCATACTATAGAATACATCACCTACTTCTTACCTTGCACTACACTTAGGTTAGGTACACTGGGGTAGAACTAGTTAGAGAAGCATCTTATGAGTACTTGCATTTTTAGCTTATGTTATTTATGTATATGAATATATGTGTCATAGCTAAAAGATAATGCTAGCACAGTATTATTTCTTTCTACTGCTTACGCTGTACATAATATATCTCGCATACTGTCTTGTGATCATAACAGCTCATATCTCTTACACGAGAAACAAGACTGTTCAATAAATCCTTTTATTTAAACGCCCGTCTATTCTTTCTGTGTAACTCTGAAGAAACTAAGCATGCACGATTAGCTGAGTGAAACTGTTATCTGTTGTTTCCACGATTCTGAGAGTGTTCCGATTCTAAAGGGAAACAAAGTTGTCATGTTTATGCGGTTGCCAGAAACTACTCCCTTCTTGTTTACAAGGAGTTTCTAGTGGCCTCTGAGTTAGCTGGCACAAAGTAATTAAGTTAAAATGTACTCGATAAGGACATACTGACCTCAGTCCTATGTCAAATCTATAGGGTATATTATTCCAATGCGCAGAGCCTATTAGGGAAATAGGAACTACACTACACTTGGTTGTTAACCCCTTCGGTGCTCATGACGAGCTCAGCTCGTCATGCTGCGCAGTGCTCGTGTGCGCATGACGAGCTGAGCTCGTCATGAACCCGCCCACTCAATGAAACGCCCCGCACAGGGCGAAAATCGGCCGCGCACCGAAGGGGTTAAGTTGATTTTCATTTTGAAGTCGAACTTCTTGTTGAAGTGGAATGAGTTCCAAAGCATTGTTGCTTAGTCCTTCATTCCGTACAGGTGACTCTTCAAACGTGATGAGTCTTTCTGTTTGAACTTCTTGGATTGTAGCGAGAGGAGGGCGTCTGCTACTGTGGAGTCCACGAGGCCTACTGTTTAGTATCGGCCACATAGTGTGGTTTGATTAAGTCGATTGAGACAAATCTTTTCTCCTTTTTCCCGGCAAGAGGCGGCAGAAGTACAGTTCTTGTGCCTTGGATTGCTAGGACCGGAACAGCTGTTCTGTATGATGGTCCGAATTCTTTCTTGTCTGCAATTTTTTCTCTGACCAGATCCCCGACTTTTGGGATCCAGACAGGTCTTGCCGTTACTGCCTTGACTTCCTCAGTGGCGGTCTGTTTTAAGTGGACTTTGCTTTGTTGTGTCCTGGATTCATTTAGATCCTGTAAAACTGCCAAACGATCATGGATATCAAATGGTTTTTCATCCGCCACTGTGCCTCCACAATCAAGATCAGGTACCCACATTCTCGTCCCAAATAGGACCTCGTAAGGAGTGACACCCCCTAGAGAGCTTCTTGGCTGGTTGTTAATTGCTCTTTGGACCCCATAAAGGTGACTGACCCAACTACTGCCCTTGCCTAATGCCCTAGCTATTAAAGATTGCTTTAAGTCACGGTTTTTCCTCTCCACAACCGAATTTCCCTCAGGATGGCACGGAGAGGAGCACCGCAATGCTACGCCCATTCCTTCCATGGCCTCTTTGTAAGCCAGAGAGCTAAACGCCGGGCCACGGTCAGAATGTAACGTGCGAACTGCGTATGTGCCGATAAAGACTCGCAAATCTTTTATAACAGTTTGAGCGTCAGCCGAGCGCTGAGGCCAGACCCATAGGGATCTAGAGCAGGAATCCACTGCAACCATGATATATTTCTTGGCCCCATCAGATTGTAGGGGTCCGCAGTGGTCCAAATACACACATGCGAGAGGTTTGTCTGATTTTAGTAATGGTGTCTGCGCTGGCCACGGTGGAGCCTTTCATCTGTTGGCAGATGTCGCACTTTAAGACGTAGTCTTTGGTCTGCTTTGTTAACCCTGGCCACCAGTAGCGCTGTTTCAGTAAAGAAATAGTCGCTGTAACGCCTGTATGCGCAGAGCCCAAACCCTCGTGTGCTGCTAGAATTAAGCCTTGCCTACGATCCATATTTGGTATTACTCTATCCCCCACTCCAGGAATCTGAGCATATGGAATGTTGTGTGCATCTAACTTGTAGGAGTACTTGAGTGGAAATTTTTTAGGTACTGTTGTGCTGCCTTTGCGTGAAGCATTGACAGCTACCAAAATCTCGCCGTCTATTCTCGTTTTGAACGAGTGATTGCAGCTACGGACGCTGTGCGTACAGCCCCTTTGCGGCTTCATCAGCCAATGAATTCCCTTCCACGTGAACGCCATCACGCTGATGACTCAGTGTATGCATCACGTGAGCCCTTGGTAGTTCGTTTTCAACTCCACTACCAGTTCCCATAGCATTTTATGCTTAATTGTGCCACCTTTTGCGTCTTTAAACCCGATTTGTTCCCAATGATGTAAATATTCATTGTACGACTGTACACAGTAAAAGGAATCACACACAATCAGTGTGGGGAATTCGTGTTCCGTATTTACAAGTGCCAGTATCAGTGCTTTTAATTCTGCCAACTGAGCCGTGCAGTCTCCTAGAGATTGCGTTTTAGTGCAACTTGGATGGAACTTTCCATCGCGCATGCGACCTTTAACAATTGCACACGCTGCGCTGAAAGCTTGCTTACTCCCTATGGCTGGTTGAGCAGATCCGTCAGTGTAAATAATATATTCATACTGATCTAGAGGTAAAATCTCGTTTGGTAGAGGATATTCTTGTTCGTATTGCAGAAATGCTTGTGTTTTTAAACTTGGATCACATCTGTATTCAACATCCGTTGCAGTGAGAGAATTAGCTCATTGTATCCATCTGGGATGTAAGGCTTTCGCATTTGGAATGCTAGCCTTTGTAACAGCCTCTAAGGCTGGTAATGGGGTCACGACTATTATGTGCTTTCCCTGAGCCAGAGCTCTTTCTCTTGCTACAGCGGTCTGCACTGCTGTCAGGATTTTTTCTGTTGAAGTGAAACGCATCTCTGCGTTTGTGTACAGGTGTGATTTGTATGCGATTGGTACCGTTTCGCCTTCATTGAAGGTTAAATAAGTGTACCCGCATTGATCCGCTATTACTCGGATCACTAAGTTGCGTACGTTTACGCGTGTCTGTAAGTGTTTTAAAGCTATCATGTCTTCCTGTAGTGAACGTAGGATGTTTGTATGTTCCTGTGTCCATTGTCTGACTGAAAAATCAGGTTTTATTAAGTCGTAGAAAGGTTTTACTCTTTCTGCGTAATCCAAAATGTAAGTTCGACCAAAATTTAGGAATCCCAGAATTGATTGTAAATTCTTTAATGATTTTGGAGGTTGGAGCTAAAAAGTTAGCTGCTAGGCTTTTTCCTTCACTTGACAGCTCATACCTTAAGAACAGGACATTGAGATGGGCAATTTTTGATTTTTTGAAAGTAAATTTATAGCCCTCAGAGGCGAATCCCATAATAATGGTGCTCACCCTGGTCAAGTGCCTCGGTAAGTCATTGTCCGTCAGATAAATATCATCCACATAGGACAATACTTCTTCATCCAAATTTTGGAGTAACTCTGTTACTCTTGCTGAAAACAACCCCGGGCTATTCTTATACCCTTGGGCGAGTCGACAAAATTGACGTTGGGACCCTAGCGCTGAGAATGCAGTCAAATACCTGCTTTCAGGCGCTATATTTTGGCAGAAAAATCCATTTGAGATATCAAGTGTAGTTTTGTATTTTTTACGCACAATGTTATACATTACTGCGGCACTGTGTGCATTTTGAACTGCAAATGTCTTTGTGCAAGTGTTTAAATGTCTGTAATCCAAAACTAAACGATATGCGTTGTCAGGTTTCATTACGGGAAACAAAGGATTGTTCATTGGTGAAGTGCAATTTTCAATCACCCCCTGGTATTCTAGTTGATCTAGGATCTCCCTGACTTGTTTTTTAGCTTCCTGCTTTATAGGGTATTGCCTTTGAGCATTTTGGGAAACTTTTAACGGGATCACATGGTGGGTTGAATCCTCATCCCAACCAGCATGATTTTTGTACAATGCTGGAGCTAGGGCAACCGCCCACTCCTGCGCATATGCATGTTTTAAATGTATGGGAACGAGGTCGGAAAATGCTGGAAAAATTACAGTTTCTCCCTTAGGGCACTCCATGACAAATGCTGGCGGCCAGTCTTGCTCTGCTAATAGGATGTCATATCCAGATGACAGATTTTTACAAAATAGACCTTTAATTTTCCTGGGCTTGTCCCCCTCCATCCGGAGTGTTATCTCATGTAACTTATGTGGGACACTTACCCGAGTATCAGGTGTTTCCACCGTGATATACTCTCTCAACTCCGCTGTCACCAGAAATTCCTTCAGGTTCTGGCGAGCTATTATTACTTCTGCGTGCTGTCTAGCATCGTCAGAGCCCATTCCCCGTTCAGAAGCTGTGTCCTCAGAATTCTGGGCATGTCTGATCTTAAGACCTGCTACCTTCTTCTTTTTGAACTGAGGTTTTGATTTTTGTTCATCTTCTTTTTTAGGTGCGTAGTCCGCAGCGCGTTGCGTGTCTCTGGACTTTGTACGCTCCTCTTGTCTTTGTTCTGACCGTCCTTCCCTCTCGGAGTTTTTTGATGAACCCTGAAAGGAACGAGAGGAACGTGTATCAGTATCCTGATACCTGTCAGGTTTCCTAATATTATCCCTATTCCTGAGGTTATACCTCCTTTCAGAGGGCTCCTGTTGAGGAGACCTGCCTCTGGATTGAGATCGGCTGTCTTTAGACTTTTGTTACTTTTTATTTTCCCACTTCTTTTTAGAAGAAGTAGGTGTCTGCTTTGTAGTGTCCTTTTCAGAACTGCCCACCAGTTGTGGTTTTAATGCTTTCCCACCTAAGCTGTCTCTGCCTAATTCTGCATATGCAGTTTCAATTATTTTGGGTAGTTTGTGTGGTTGATCTACTGGACTGAACTCCCTTAGGCGTTGGCGGATCGCCACTGAAGCTGCTTCCCCCTTAATGTTAGCTAGTATTATGGCTGATACCTGTTCGTAGTTACCTAGTAACTTCATCCCTAAGTTAAGGGCAGGCTCTGCTCCGTACTCATTTTGCATCTGTCTCAATACATCAGGTACTACTGCTAATGACGGGATACCATGTGTTCTGGTATATATGGCAGCAAAGACTGTACCCCAAGAGGTACAGTCCTCTATTTGTGGTGTGATCCATATGGGCAAGCAGATTGTTAGTATTCTGTGTTTATCACAGGTGGTAGTATTCGGGAATACCGCCAGAATGGTATTTGTTCACGTTTTGTGGGCATTTTGCCCATTACCGCGTGTAATGTTTGAGGAGTAATTTTATTTCCTGTACCCTGAGCTGGAGTACTATTTGCTGCACCTGGTGCAGGTTGGATTGTTAAAGTCCTCATGACAAAAAGTGTCAGGTTTCTGTAGATTTTAATTAAATCTTTGTGTTGTACGAGTAAGTCTCCTGGTGGCATTGTGTTAATGTCAGGATGTGGTGTGTATGTCGCTAATAGTGGCCATGTGGCTCCTTCTCCCCCGAGTGGGCCTAACCTTACTCTTTCTCGTACGTGGGGTAGGGCGCCATTAAACCAGTAATAATGTTCCTGGTAAGTGAGTGGAATCTCTATGTCCTCAAATGGACAATATTCCCGTAGTGCATCTCCTTCTATATAGTAGTGAAATGTCTTTGTTATTGCATTTGCTGCTGGGAGTGTAACCCATGAATAGAATACCTCTGTTTTGTTTGATTCGTGTTCCTCAATCACGAAAACTACCATGCCACCCTTAGCTTGTAAACCATTTTCTAATAGTCTTAGGGTGACTGTCATTCTGAATTTTGGTGCAATCTGTATTGCATCCTCAGGATCTTCTCCTTCTTCTGAAAAATTCAGTTCAACTCTCTCTGCCCTTACCCCGGCATCAGTCATGTTTAGAGGAAGAAGTGTTCCAAGGGAACTAAGATAAGGTGTTATGCACAATTTTTAGGAACAATATGTCCTTTCAAGCTTGAATAACCAACAGCCAATAAATAGTATTTTCGTACTACTCAGCTGCGGCGGATTTTGTGCCCACCCACTCCAGACGTCTCTGGGGTTTTGTGAGTAGGTTCTCTGAGAATAGCACGACTGAACTACTCAGATTCTACTGTTAAATAAGTACCCAACCAACGTTGGTGGCGCCATGTCGTGTAGTTCCTATAGTACCCCTGCAGGACCTGCGCGTTTGGATAACATAAACTGTGGGATTGGTGGTAGACTGGCTCTATGCACCCCCACCGCGTATGTTAGCCGGATTTGCATTAGCTAGCTCACAGTGCCACTAGAATCTCCTCTTATCGGGGAGAGATTAGTTTCTGGCAACCTTAGATCATGACAACCCTGATCCCTCAGAATCGTGGAAACAATGTACTACTTTTCGCTCAGTCACTCGTGCTTATTTGTTCGGTTTGTCTCAGAGAGTTACACAGAATAAACAGTCTGGGCGTTTCAATAAGTATTTATTGAACAGTTGTTATTCTGATGAAGAATATATGTGCTGCAGCAACCAGCAGACAATAGCAGAGATATATTATCAGCAGTACGATAAAAGTGAAAGGGTAGTACAGTTCTACCACATTGCAAGAATCATGAATACATACATGAATATAAAATGCATTATAAAAGTGCGCGTACTCCTACGATGCCTAACTAGATGTACCTAAGTGTACCTAGCATGTGTGTAGGTCTCAAAGCCTAAGAGCCAAGAATCCCTCTAGGATTTTAGTTGAACCCCATTACCTGAATAGAGAAAGTGTGGGACCTCGTCCTGGGCTCGAGTTGGACACCCCGCAAGGGCTGTGTTAGACCGCTGTCAGCTGGAGCGACTGCATGCAGGAGCCTCAGCGTCTCTGGTCAGTGTGTCAGCATGGAAGTCTCGGTTCCCTCTATCTTACCGTGGCAAGATGTGGTGTATTTATACCCTAAAGTGTCTTGTCCCTTAGTATGGTTTGTATTGGTCTTTGTTAGACATGAGGAAGACGTCAGGGGTGAACTTTGTACATACATATTATGCAGGAGATGTAGCTGGTTAATGCTCATGCATAATTTATGAGTACATTGTAGGCCTGTGTTCGGGAAAAACCCGGCAGTGTTCAAACCACAGACTAGACAACGTTCAACCCTCAGAGTTCGTTGTGTACTGTAGGGAACTAATGTAGGTGAAAGATCATGCCTATATTAGGGCATAGGAGATCATGACCATAATAGGGCATAGACGATTATGACCAAAATAGGGCATATACGATTATGACCATATATGGCATATATGAACGTGTCTATATTAGGGCCTCTATTCGAAACATAACAAACCATATAGGTGCTTGCGTATCAGCCTACCCTTGTGACAAATTGTCTGTTCAAACCATGCCGCATTTTATGTTTTTGGTAAATTTTACAGATGAATGAATGAAAGAATGAATGTCGGAATTTCTAGAGTGCACAGCTAGTCCAAGGAGTGTCCCAGCAGTAGACCCTTTTTCTCATTTTCCTTGAAGCCAATTTTAAAACACCTTGAAATTAGGAAGTGTAGAGATGTGTTATTTTATCTTCAGCTTTTAGATAGCCCTGATGTCTGTTTTAGAGTTTGCTCCTTTCTTAAAGTGGCAGCAAGATGCAGAAAGTTGATGAAGGGTTGATTTTTGAGCCTTTCTTATGCTTTCAGTGTATGTCCAGTGCAGTTTCTATTAATGAGATATCATTGTTTCTGTCGCTGTTTTTGTCTAGGGTAATTAAATGCCTCCCTGTATTGCAGGGGCCTGGATCATTGATTTTGCAATATCCCCATTTTCTGATTGTGAGAAATGAAATTTTGTAACTTTGAGATCAATTACGTAGACTGTTTTTAACTGTAGAATTGTATGTATTTTCTTTTTCTATCTACTATCTATGATTACGGATAGAACTTTATGGAACTTTTGGTGATGTTTATATGTAAACTCTGTACTTCACATTGTTTTATGATGTGCTCGAAATGATCTTATCGTATTTATTGCCATTTATGTTTTTCACCAAAAAATCGTATAAAGATGAATTGACTTGTCTTGACTTAAGTTGTTTGGAAGGGCACAAGGTACGTTTATCCTGCAGAGATCTACTGGGACAATCAATAGAACATACAATGTTACCATTGACGACACAAGTTAAATGGAGAGACAATCCAAGTACTAAGCCCTATGAGCTTACAGGAGGGATAACCCATAAAATAATTCTCACTCGCACAGGTTAAAATCCCCCACCTTCTATAGAACACCACCATTTCCAGGACCATCCAAAATCCAACCTGCAGGCTTATCAAGGGAATCCTTGTATTCCACCACAGGCAATAATCCTGTTGGCAGCAAATCCTGTCCATAGTTGTTTTCTAGATGAATAAGCATTAAGAATAGCTGCCTCAGTCACCTTTGACTATACTGATGCTCCTCCCAGAAACTTCACACACTGGGTTACTGCCCTTTCTGACTCAAACTATTTGCACCTTCCCTTGTTTCCAAGCTACTACCAACTTTCAGCACTCCATATGCCTTGGGTTCAGGTTTCATGCTCTCTCACCCACTGGACAAGGACTGTATTACAAGAGCAAATATATGTCAGCTTTCCATTAAGCACTGGTATACCTCTGCTAGCCCTTCAATCCTGGACCCTCCTGCCAAAGAGCTCGAAAGATGTGAGACTAGTGATGCTTTACTGAGGATTCTGAAGGCATAGCTTAGTTCAAATGTAGGTTGCTGCACTCACTGTCTTTGTTCCTTTTGTCACAGAGTCATATTTAACTATCACAGAGACACCCCAACGCGGGGTGGGGGACCACGGGGGCGCATGGAGTGTGCTGGCTCCCCAGACACTTTAGCCTGGGACTATTGCTACAACTGGTATAGGGGTGGGTGGCCCTGCAATAGTTTGTCATGTGTCACTCTGGACCTGCACTTGCTTGCCCTTGGGAGGGCTGATCCCACCCTGCTCCCTACTGCATCACTTGTCCTGGGATCGGCGTGGGGGGCCCCAGACTACCCTCAGGCCTTGGCATTTGGGCACTTGTGACTGGACTCGCCCCTACCCATCAGCTGGATGCTGTGACTCCGTACAGATTCTTCAGAAGTGGCGGTTCCTTCTTTAGGGTGGAGGAGTGCTGCCATGCCTGCTGCGACCTCAGCAGTAAAGCAACTCAAATTAACAAAATGTTTACCATTTGATGCGCTGCCACTGGCGACGGCGAGTATGAGGGTGGGACAGGGTGGCTCTTGCTGATTGATTGGCAGCAGGGATGACACGTAAAGTGCAGAGTGCGTATGTCAGTTTGGCCGGCTGACTTTTGATGCTGGCTGTCATTGAAGACCTCTATTTCTTTTTTTGTCTTTCAGATATGAAACCACTTTCTAAAAATAAAACTTTTTATAACACTTTTAGATTTCTTCAAATGATTTAGTGTCATTAGATCAACGTGCACTTACCCGCATTCCTATTATAAACAACGTTATGTATTTATTTATGCATTGTTATATAGCGAAAACTTTACCCGAAGGTATCAGAGCTCTTTACAAAAGAACCAGTTACATTACATAAGGACTTCAGAGTACATGAAAAACATAAAAGATACAAACAGATAAACTCTAAACTCAGAAGAATGGTAGTAGGTACAAAAATCTACTACAGATACTAGTGGCTAGAGTTAAATATATACATATATATAAGTTGCAAATTCACTCAAGATTACATTTTAAGAAGCGATTAGGGTTGGACAATTATATATCATATATTTACAGAGCATGAACTTATTGCCCTTCTTCAGCCAGGCCTTCATGGTGCAGTTGCACTCATGGGGGGTGCTCTTGGGCCCGGAGGGATCTCTGAGCTAACGATGGCCGTAGGGGTAGAGGGCTGAGTGGTGGTGGGTGGAGGCAGCATCCTGGATCCCCTGGCTGATCTTGAGCTCGTATTGGGCTCCAGCTGTGGGGAGGGGTAGGATGCTCAGAGCAGGCGGATCCGGGCCACGAAGTCAGGTCTCCCGCCGGGCTCAAGCACCAACAGTTAGGCCATTGCAGGTCCAGCGAGCCAACACCGCATTCAGGCCTCAGGGCAGCCGGCCAAGCCTGGCAGGCTTACTCCGCCAAATGTCCCGACAGCAGGCAATTTAGGCTTGCGTGGCCACCGGCACTCTTCCTCACCTTCCGGGTCCTCCGCGGGAGCCTACGCAGCTGGGAGTTTCACCACAGGGTCGACGGGTGGGTGTCAAACCACGCCACGTAGGCTGAAAAGAATAAATGGGCCGTGCCCAGTAATTAAGGCCCCGCTAGGCCCACTAAACCTCCCTCGCTTTCAGGCCTCAGGGTGAACAGGCCAGGAAGCCCCACCCGGCTCATTAATGCTAATAAAACATTGCATTGTGAGCGACTGGTTCATATCGCCTGCCTCAGCTGTACATTCTGTCTGCTTCATCCCCTCTGTTGGACTTGGCCCTTTTGGCAAGTTCACCCCTAAACTTTTTGCCTTTTCTGTGACATGGTGTTGGTGGTTTTAGGCCTCTGGGCACTTTCGCACTGTGGTCCAGTGGAAAGTGCGTGCGCTCTCTGTGTTCATTTGGTAAGGTTGGCCTGTTCTCCCATAGGAATGCATGGGGGATTCCCTTATTAAGTGTGTCAGTTGTAATTCCTGGAATGGGAGGAGCAGCGTGGTCAAGTTTACTATGTATGAAATTGTGAGAATAAATGCTGCGCAATGGTGTGCGCAGATTTATTATGGCTGTTGGAGGAATGCCACTTTTAGAAGTTGGGATTTCTGTGTGCTATGTGCCTAGCCTGGAAAATGCTGGCTCCGCCCCCTGTGGTGCGTCTGATCACCTAGCCCCCACCTGACAAAGGGGAAGAGGAGCTTGGAAAACAAAGTGCTCCAAATCCCCCCTGAACCAGTTGCATCTGGTTCCCCCATGCCCTGCACTACAGACAAAGGATGGTGTAGTATAAATGTAGGGGCTGTGACCCCATGAATTTGTTCTTGTTCAGTTCTATGCTGGTGTGCTGTTCCTGACTTGGGGGCTTACTGCTGCTGGAGGGCCGCCATGGGGGCTTACCTCCCTGCTGGAGGGCCCTGTGTGCTGGCCTCCCTGGGCCCAGCTAGGCCCCTTGGACCTGAAAGAACTTGTTGCTTGGACCCTTTTACTCTTCTTTGATAGTCCAGGACCTTCAGGACACATTTTTGCTGCATTTTGCGCCCTGTGAGCGCTTTATTTTAATTTTCCCCAAAGAAGGGGGAGAGTGAGGGCTGCGCAGCGCTGTGCTGCCGCTCTTTTAGAGGGAATCCCGACGTAGGGATTCCCCCGTGATGATTAACTGGCGGGTGCCCACCCCGCCTATTTTGAGGTTTCAAATGCGGGTGCCCACCCCGCTTATACTTTGTTTTTATTGCGGGTGCCCACCCCACGTTTGCCGAGGAAATCACCGCCGCGGCCCGAGCCGCTAAAGAAATCTTCTCCGGGCCGCTGCTCAGTGCGACCCGGAAGTCAGGCGTTGCCTTTGCCTGGTTGTGGCCGGAAGTCTGCGCGGGGCTCCCGGAAGCCTGGAAGAGCCCTGCACGTCTGGAGAGAGAAGTCCCGGGTCCCAGGAGGGGGCCTGGGTGAAGTGCGGCAAGGTCTGAAGCCCAAGGAGGAGCAAGAGGCTACAGAGCCTCGCGGGCTCCCTCCGCTACTCTCCAAGCCTGCCCCCACCTGCCAGAAGGGGAGACAGGCCCAAGGAGATCACCGGCGACCGGAGGAGTCCTGCGCCAGAGCCCGGTGAGTAGGGGCTTCTCCGTTGTGTGTGCCTACCGAGGCACGTTGTTGGTGCTTCCATGAGCGGACCCGCCGTTTCGGGCCGCTCCAACGTTGGGCCACATTTGTTTAAAATGCCCCAGTGGGGCCCCGAGGGCACAGATGTGCCAGGGCCCCTTCACTTTGTTTATCTCAGCTGCCCCGCTTGCAGAGGGCAGCTGCACCGATGGGGTAATTTCATTTAAAGAGGCCCAGTGGGGCTGAAGGGGCACAGATGTGCCAGGGCCCCTTTACCGGATTCCCAGCTGCGCCGCACCAGCGCGGGCAGCTGCAGCGAGATGGGCATATGTGTTAGAAGTCCCTGAGTGGGGGCTCAGAAGGCACAGTGAGTGCCAGTGCCTTTATTTGATTCACAGCTGCACTGCAATTAGCGTCATCTGCAACGTTTAGGCCAATAGTTCTTTGGGGGCATTTTAAAGGAGATAGGAGTGAGATGCACTCCTCTGCCCCAGCGCAATGGCGCACGTGGATTCTGCTGCATTGGCAGCCGCCCTGACATTTGGGACATAGGGCATTTGAGCCCCTTTGAGAAGGCCAGTTGGCCAGGGGGACTGTTAGGTTTGTAGGGCGCCAGGCCCTAATGTGATTCATGTGGTGCTAGGAAATGTGATTCATGTCCTGAGAGTTATGCACCGTGATTTATGCCTCTAATGTGGTTTATGTTTATGAGGTGATTTGCCTTCTATGATTGATGTTTAGGAGGTTATTCCCTAATCTAAGAGTTCTGTTAATGTGCTACTGCATAATGTATTTATGCTTGTGAGGTTATTGTCTAATGCGTTTAGACTTATGAGATGATTGCATAATGTGTTTATGCTGGTGAGGTTGGCGCAGAATATATTTCACGCCTAATGTGATGATGACTGCATAATATGATTTATGACTGCAGGACGATGCTGAGTACGAGGTTTTGCCAGTAATTACTGGTTGTATTCTACATCTACAATTTGTGCTACATTTATTATAAGTTCTACATTTACTCTTTTCACTTTGTGATGGTTCTGACAGTGGCCCAATTGGCCCTGTCATGTGTATATAATCCCCTGTAGATATTGCCCAGTGCCAGTTGGCACAGTGTAAATGTGTGATTACTATTCTATGTGTTTATGATAATACAAAGGCTATTTTTGATATAACCTTGTGTGGAGTTCCTTTTGTAGTGTGCCTAGTGTGTTGCTAGTGTGGGTGTGTGTTGCGCAAACGCTTTACACATTGCCTCCGGGATAAGCCTGACTGCTCGTGCCAAGCTACCAAGGGGGTGAGCAGGGGTTATCTTTGGCGTGTAACTCCCTTGCCCTGACTAGAGGGGTGGTCTCTGCCTGGCTTTGGCGCAAGCCTTAGCCAACCAGAGATCCCATTTCTAACACCCTCCCATCACCCTTTTAGAATTTGAATTACTACAGCACACAGTCTCATATTAAATTGCAGGCTGTAATAGTGAATCTGCTTGTGTTAACTGTTGTCCAAACTCTCACGTCTAGCTGGCAACAAGCGCATTCTATCCTATCATCTCTTAAATCTGTCTTCTTCTGCCTTTCCTCAGACTTGCAGGAAGAACCAGACCTGTTCATCATAAAGGACTGCAGCTTCCAGGGTGCCTTGGCTACTGATTCTTGCCCCTCCCAGCCCAGCCCATCCTAGCTACGAGAAGGAGAGGCAGACACAGCGAGCAGGGGTGGCTCCTCCATTAGGGCGGAGGGGCGTCGCCCCACTGCTTTCTCGCAGTGCGAGAAGCAGAAACATAAAATGGTAAAAATACCATTTTATGTTTCTGCTACTTGCACTGCGAGAAAGCAGAAGTGCCTGGTTGGTGAGCGGGTCTGCTGTAAAGCAGGGGAGGCGTGGCTAGCCCACTGTTGTGGGCCCTGACTGTTTGGTCGGCCCTCTGGGGCCGACCAAAGCAGTCATGCACACTCTCCCTTTTCTCTATGTAGGCTGTGGCCTCCCTACAGGTGCCCGGCTGGGCGCCGTCCGCACCAATCACAACGCTGCCATTGCAGCATTGTGATTGGCTTAGGGGAGGGGAGGGAAGGGAGGATGCCTGTGGAAATCGCAGACCCGGCCAGGAACAGCAGGAAAACACGGGAAGGTAAGGTTTTTTTTATTGTAAATAAACCCGTCCCGCTCCCCGTCTCACCTCCCACCCTGCGAACTCGCGTGACATGTCATCCCAGCCGCGACTGCACACTTGGTACATATTGCACATATGTGGTCTGTTTTTAGAAGATGGACATTGATGCTAGTTACTTATTTTGGCGTTCACGGCTACTTAATCAGGGTGTGCGTGGTACTTTACTTGTTTCTATGTAGTTTAGCCACGTCACAATTTGCCACGTGACCTAGTGTCTTTTTTATTGTTGGAATTCCTTTTTTATCTGTTTCCTTGTTCGAAGTGACACGTGTCTTATATTTACCAACTTTTCATTGTCCTTCCTACCCACCCCTAAAAAATTTAAATTTAAAATCCATTTGACGGCATTACATTTGTGTCTGAGTCTCTGACTGCGTTTGAAAGAAAGGATACGAGCCACATTGGAGGAAATTGGTCGCGAGGACACAGCTCCGCGAGTAATCTCATTCGGCGCTAAAGACGTGACATCTGCAAGAGATGGTAAAATAACTACCGAAATCAGTACGCAGGCAACAGGGGCATAACACAGGCACTTACAGCCCCTGCGGTGCAGGGTGCCCCCAAACGTTCACAGGGATCAGTCCTTGAAGGGGCGCATTCAACCGGGTATACATTGCTGCGTACACTGCAAAGCGGCAGTTCAATAGATATTTAAAATTCAGTGTTATCTGAATTTCGTGTGACTAATTAAAATTTCGTATGCTCATCGGAAATTCCAAAAGACCATTCGAAATATGAAGGCTCACGGGAAATCTGAAGGTGTGCCCTTGGAATTTCTAAATGCCCTCCCAATCGCATTTCAAGTGCTTCAGGCGAATCCACTGTACTATATCAGGTGAATCAAAGCATATTTTGCAATTCAGAAAAGGCCGTTATGTATCTGAAAGTCAGAAAACATTCCGCTTTTCAAGCGGAAGGAGTGTTTAATTCAAAATTTGCTCAAATCTAGGCGCTATGTGCAAGGCTTTTACCACAGTGACTGGCCCTAGTGACCTCACTGTCTTCCCAACTGGCCCGTGTCTCTGATAGTCTAGTAGGGAAGGGGAAGAGTCAGTCAGGTGCCAGATTTGCCTGATGTCACTTATTCATCCCTAATACTACTGGGCTTGTGACTCAGAGTCACCAACCTGTAAAAAAGTAACTGAATGTTGTTGTATAGCGCTTCCTGCAACTGAATTGCCTCAAAGTGCTCATGTATGAAAATAGACCAATCTCTTTTGAAAATGACTCTCTCTCGACCAACTCCTAACTAGTGGAACAGAATCTTCCTATTTCACACCTGCAAGGACCACCTCCCTCCCCAGAGACCGGACCTGAGCAGACAATGCTTGTTTATCCTCTAGCTGCCACATGTTTGACGTCATGTCTTCTGGGAGGTGAGAACACAGCTTCATCATGGCCACCAGATGTATCATAGTTACTTTGTCATTGGAAAGGTGTGGCCCAGGGAGACAAAGAAGGTGTTGCCTGGAGGGCATTAATGAGAGCAGTGACCTCAGGAGCACAGGGCAGAGCTCTGTGAAGCTGTGTGTGTGTATATGTACATATCTTGGTCGATCTTAGGGTCACCTCGTAGTTTTGCCCTGAATGTTCTGGCACGTAATATGGCAATATTGGGGTCTGGCTTTAGCAAAACATGGCTCCAGAGCTGAGACACTCTTCAGGAGGTATGAGGGGCTGGTGTATGAGAAAGCAGCAGAGCTAAAACAACGTGCGATACAACTCATTACAGCACTGCTTTAGTGACATGAAGAAATACAAAGCTATTTGCCAGGTTTGGGTGCTTTTCAGTATTAATTGAGATATTTGCAACTTGTATATCAAAGGAAAGGGAACTGACCCTCTACCGTTTAGACCTGCCTGGAATGGAGGTAGAGAGAAGTGCAGCTGGTTCGTATCAGTGCAGGTGCACAGAGCCTGAGAGTACCCGCCTCAGGTAAAACACTTTGTCTAGAGTTTATATTCAGACACCTCATGTCTTACTCATTGCGAGTGAGACTCATGCATTGTGAGCTTTGGTTGGACTCTCACGTTATAGACCGAACTCAATTGATGGGAGGAGGCTGTCCACTGCCTTTGAAAGCTATGTGACTCTTAGTGAGCTTTTGGTGCCTATTTAATTACAAAGTTGATGTTTTTCGCATTTCAATGATGGTGCTGATAGTCCTGTCGAATTTAATGTGATGTTAGTTGCTGTAAATCAAATATGCTAATCTCTCTCTCTCTCTCTCTCTATATATATATATATATATATACACACACACACACACATGCCATTTGTAAAGCGCGTTATACTGTGAAAAAGTTTTGTTTAATTCATGTATGTCGCATGTTTCCGTGGGTGGCAACTCCACCAGTAGAAACGATAACATGGGAAGCCTTTGCTGTTACATGTAGGCATTTTTACACAGAGTACTACTTGAAATGCATTCATATTTTCTGCACTTTTTTTAAAATGGCGTTTCTTGCATGAAAACAAAATTTTATTTAAGGAAATAGTGTCATCATATTGATGTACAGCACTGCACAGTCAATGAATGTATTTATTGTATAGTTAAAACCATTACAAGTGTATCAGTGTGTTCAAAAGTTAATATGGGGGGGGCGTGGCCAGCCAAGATGGCCGTGTGGACGTGATCCACGACGGCTCCGCTGCCGACTAGGAATTAATTAAAGACAACACCACGCTTTGTTCACCAAAAGTGTAAAAAAATACCTGGGGTGGCGCAGAGACGACTCCGGACTAGCTTGGGACGCCCTGAACGGTGCGGAAACCTCCCGATGGAGAGCGATTGAAGGAAGACGGGGAGGCGGCCGACCCGGCCGGAGCCCAGCCCGCGGACGAGCGGAGGAGTACGGGAGGCGGAGAGCGGTTCTACCGAGACCAGCCAGGAGAGAACCTAACTCGAAGCAACCCTCTCCCGGGGGATCCAGAGAAGCAAGTGGTGCCCAGCGGCCCGGTGAGTGTAATCAGCGCGAAGCAGGAGACGCAGCGGCCACCATTTCCCCTCGGTGCTGCACAGCATGGGGAGAAGCGCAGATCGCCCAGGAAAGATCTGAAACGGCTATCTAGTGGCAGCGGTAGACACAACAACGGGCGAGACTTGCCAGGAAAGTGTTTGTTTCAGTCCAACACTAAACTCTGATTCGATTTGGGAATCGGCGGTGCCTGACCTTAAAATGGCGCCTGCGGAGGACACAATGCCTCGTGGTAACTCGGGGCCATTACAACAGACAGTTCTTCTACACTAGCAGCGGGAGGCATCCCCTTTTCCCCGGCGGGCGATCCATTCGAGCTCTCAGCAGTCCACAGCTCTGACAAGCGACAGGCAAATCCTTGAGTAAATCCCCATAGATTCCCACACCGGCAACTTGCCTGGAACACATGCTGGAGGAGAGTAGAAGCCATCTTTTACTGGAGAGCCCGCGGGTGTAGAAGGGCGGTGAGCGAGGAGCTACTTTTCGTGTGTAGAGCAGGAGGCGATCTGATGCCCCCACATTGAGGAGATCTGGGAGCAGAACTCAGGTGGCGTCCTGGGGTGCACTTGTATCCTGGTCACTTGCAGAGTCTCACAGCGCGGGTAGGGGGGCCACGGACACTTCTGGCGCTGAGACGTTCCAGACCTGCACTCAAGACACCTCCCACAGGCAACATCGACTACATCTCTATGCCTCCTAAAAAACAACCTCAGAGCAACAGGGTATCTACTTACTTCACCCCTACCACCAATACAGAATCGCACCAGGACATAAGGGAGGCGTCCGGAATGGCGCTGTCTAAGGAGGACCTACTCGCTTCTTTGAAAGCATTCAAGCAGGAACTGCGGGACGAACTGAAGGTGGACATGATCCAATCCCTGGACGCACTGAAGGCGGATCTCAGTGGCAGGCTCACCTCACTCCAGCAAGACGTCAATTCGGTGGGCACGAGGGTGTTGGACACGGAGGCTAAAACCGCAGACCTCGAACAAAGAACGGAACAGATCACGGCTATAGCGAGGGAACTTCAGACGCAGCTCACAGCAACACAACTCAAACGAGGATTTGGAGAACCACTCCCGGTGGGATAATATTAGAATCCGCAATCTGGAAGAAGGAGCAGAAGGCCCGGATCTCGAGGCTTTTATCACAGGACTGTTCTCTGAAATAATCAATCAATCAATCATCAATCATATCACTTGTAAAGCGCACTACTTACCCGTGAGGGTCTCAAGGCGCTGGGGGTTGGGGGGTGCTGCTACTGCTCGAAGAGCCAGGTCTTGAGGAGTCTTCTGAAGGTCAGTAGGTCTTGGGTCTGCCGTAGGTGGGTGGGGAGGGTGTTCCAGGTCTTGGCGGCGAGGTGGGAGAAAGATCTGCCGCCGGCAGTCGTTCTTTGGATGCGGGGACTGCGGCGAGGGCGAGGCCGGTGGAGCGGAGCTGGCGGGTGGGGGTCTAGAAGCTGAGTCGTCCATTGAGATATGCTGGTCCGGTGTTGTGGAGTGCTTTGTGTGCGTGGGTGAGGAGCTTGAAGGTTATCCTCTTGTTGACGGGGAGCCAGTGCAGGTCTCTCAGGTGGGGTGTGATGTGGCTGCGGCGGGGGATGTCGAGGATCAGACGTGCAGAGGCGTTCTGGATGCGTTGCAGCCGTCTCAGGAGTTTGGCCGAAGTTCCTGCGTAGAGGGAGTTTCCGTAGTCCAACCTACTGCTGACGAGGGCCTGGGTGACCGTTCTTCTCGTTTCGGTGGGGATCCACTTGTAGATCCTACGGAGCATGCGGAGGGTGTTGAAGCAGGAGGAGGAGATGGCGTTGACCTGCTTAGTCATGGAGAGGGTGGAGTCGAGGATGACCCCTAGGTTGTGTGCGTGGTCGGTGGGTGTTGGAGCTGTTCCCAATGTGGTCGGCCACCAGGAGTCGTCACAGGCCGAAGGGGTGGAGCCGAGGATGAGGACCTCCGTCTTGTCCGAGTTCAGCTTCAGTCGGCTGTTCCTCATCCATTCGGCGACGGCCTTCATTCCTTCGTGGAGGTTGGTTTTGGCGGTGTGAGGGTCTTTGGTGAGGGAGATGATCAGCTGGGTGTCATCGGCATAGGAGATGATGTTGAGGTCGTGCTGTCGGGCGACGTGGGCGAGAGGTGCCATGTAGATGTTGAACAGCGTTGGGCTGAGGGATGAGCCCTGGGGTACGCCGCAGATGATCTCGGTGGCATTGGAGCGGAAGGGGGGGAGGGGGACGCTCTGTGTTCTGCCGGAGAGGAAGGATGTGGTCCAGTCCAGGGCCTTCTCTTGGATCCCAGCGTCGTGTAGGCGTGTTCGTAGTGTGCGGTGGCAGACCGTGTCGAAGGCGGCTGACAGGTCCAGGAGGATGAGGGCCGCTGTTTCTCCGTTGTCTAGCAGGGTCCCGATGTCATCGGTGGCGGCGATGAGGGCGGTTTCGGTGCTGTGGTTGCTGCGGAACCCGGACTGGGACGGGTCCAGGATGCTGTTCTCCTCGAGGTAGCGGGTCAGTTGTTTGTTGACGGTCTTCTCGATGACCTTCGCCGGAAACGGGAGCAGGGAGATGGGCCGGAAGTTCTTGAGGTCCTTGGGGTCCGCCTTGGGTTTCTTGAGTAAGGCGTTGATCTCGGCGTGCTTCCAGCTTTCCGGGAAGGTTGCTGTCTCGAAGGAGATGTTGATTACTTTCCTGAGATGGGTTGCGATATCTGTGCTGGCTTTGTTGAAGATGTGGTGTGGGCATGGGTCTAATGGTGATCCGGAGTGGATGGTGCTCATAATCTTGCTGGTGTCCTCGTCGTTGATGTTGGTCCAGGAGAGCAGGCGGTTGGTGCGGGTGGTGGTCGTGGGGGCGGAGGTCTCAGTGGTTGTCGGGGCGGTCGTGGCGTTGAAGCTGTTGTGGATGTCGGCGATCTTGCGGTGGAAGGAGGTGGCCAGTGAGTCGCACAGGTCTTGCGAGGGTGGGATGTCGTTGGTGTTGGAGTTGGGGTTGGAGAGTTCCTTCACGATGTTGAAGAGCTCTTTGCTGTTGTGTGCGTTGTTATCTAGGCGGTCTTTGAGTGAGGCCCTTTTGGCGGATCTGATGAGGTGATGGTGTCTGCGGGTGGCGTTCTTGTGGGCTGCGTAGCTGTCTGGTGTTCGTTCGCGGATCCAGTTCTTCTCCAGTTTTCGGCATGTTCGTTTGGAGGCCTGGAGGTCTTCGGTGAACCAGGTGGCTTTCTTGCTGGTGTGGCTGTTGGAGGGTTTCTTGGGCGGGGCGAGGGTGTTGGCGCAGTCGTTGATCCACTGTCTGAAGTTGCGGGCGGCGGTGTTGGGGTTGGTGGGGTCGGTGGGTGGGCTCTGGGCGAGGGTGGTGGTTAGCTGGTTTTCGGTGACTTTGCTCCAGCAGCGGCGAGGCATCTGTTGGGTGCGGTGGTGCGTGGTGGGCTTCCTGAAGGCAAAGTGGATGCAGTGATGGTCGGTCCAGTGGAGTTCGGTGGTGTGGTTGAAGGAGACGTGGGAGCTTGCAGAGAAGATGGGGTCAAGCGTGTGGCCGGCGGCATGGGTGGGTGTTGTCACGAGCTGTCTGAGTCCGAGGTTGGTGAGGTTGTCGATCAGGGTGGTGGAGTTGGTGTCGTTGTTGTTCTCGAGGTGGAAGTTCAGGTCCCCGAGGAGGATGTAGTCCGTGGAGGCGAGGGCGTGTGTGCTGATGAAGTCGGCGATGGAGTGGCTGAACTGTGGTCGGGGGCCGGGGGGTCTGTAGACAAGGGTTCCTCTAAGGGTGGTGTTGGGGTCGGTGTGGATCTGGAAGTGCAGGTGTTCGGCGGTGCTGAGGGTGTCGTCGGTGTTGGTCGAGACTCTGAGGGTGTTCTTGTGGACGATGGCGATTCCTCCTCCTACTCCGTTGGTGCGATCCCTGCGGGTGATCTTGTAGCCTTCCGGGATGGCTATGGCGATGTCGGGTGCTGAGGCGGGGTTCAGCCAGGTCTCCGTCAGGAAGGCGTCGTCTGGGGAGGTTGAGTCGAGAAGGTCCCAGAGTTCGACGGCATGTTTGCGGGCGGAGCAGGTGTTGAGGAGGATGCATCTGAGGTAGTTGGGTTCTTTCCTGGGCGGAGGTTTGGCGGGGCGGATGCTGATGAAGCTGCAGTTCCGGCAGGTGAAGGGTCCTTGGGTGCGCTTCGGGGTGGCCCGGTAGCAGGTGTGTTCTCGTCCGGAGTTGAGTGCGTGGAGGGAGCTGGCATCGTAGCGGAGTCGGGCGTCGTGGCGTTCACGGGGGCCAGGGGTTCTGGCGCTGGGCGCGGTCCAGGCGCGGACGGGCGCAGACGGGCTTGCCTTAAGCGCCTTCGGGAGAGGCGTCGTTCAAGGTGAAGCTGGAGAGAGTCCATAGAGTAGGAAGGCCTTTGTAAGGTGAGAAACGCAGACCAAGGGACATCCTAGCCAAGCTCCACTCTTTTAAAACCAAAGAAGCTATACTACAAGCCACCAGGAAAGCAGATGTGGTGAAATTTCAAGGATTCCCATGTGAGCTATACCAAGACATCGCCCCGGCGACCCTGGCACGCCGCCAGCAATTCAGACCGGTCACTGACAAACAACGGCAGGACAATATCAGATACCGATGGACCTACCCCTTCGGTCTCAGCTTTGAACACAAAAACAAGGCACATCACGTCATTGAGATCCAAGAGGCATGCCGAGTCCTCGGTATTCCAACGCCAGCTAGTGACCCTGGGGTGAATCCCTCCACCCTTCAAGGCAAGGACGTGTCTGGTGACGGTGAGACAAACTCGTGGCGTACTCGCTGGCTTCCCAGAACGAAGAAGACACAGGAACCTCCTGGAACAAATTGAAAGATACCGCAGGATGAGCCAGAAACGTGAGACATTTTACCGACTCTCAAATTTGGAGCTGCTATGGCTCGGGGGCGAGGAGGCTCATCAATACTAGGAAGCGGACAGCAGCGACTAAGCCTCCTTCCTCTTTATTATCAGTATTTTTCGGTGCCAGCCACTTTCGACACCAGCGCCATCTACCCCTTTCCTCCGACTGCGCACCGATGACACGGTGCTGTATACCCCACTTCGCCACATACGCTAAGAGGAGGGAAGAATCCTACTTCAGTCATGGCGGGATGGTGATTGTCTTTACAATTAGCAGCAATGCAGAACTTTTGGCAGCGGACTATGGTCCTATTCGCCTCACAGTGTCAGACGGACACTACGGCGGTAGAAGGGACTGGGGACTGACAGTCCCAAAGTTGACACTGTTCAAGTTTATCTGTTTTTTGTCTTTTTTAGTCGTATTTTTCTTTTTGACCCTGGGTGATGGTGACGATACAGTGGGTTTGGAGGGGAGGGAGAGAGGGAGGCGAAACAAACTACAGCGACTTGACGGGAGGGGGGAGAGAAGGGTCGGGGAAGGGAGAGATGTGAGAAAGGATACGAAGTAAGACTTAATCTCATGAGAATGACCCCCCCACGACCATTAATATGGTGATCACCACACTATCGTGGAATGTCCGAGGTATGAATGCCCCCTCTAAACGTAAAAAGGTATGGAAATACCTCACGGACCATTACTATGACGTGGTGGCCCTCCAAGAAACCCACCTCAAACAATCCGAAGACCACAGGTTGAAACACAAGGCCTACCCACTGGTCTACAAATCTTCCTCCACCACAAAACATAACGGGGTGGCTTTGCTCTTTCACTCTTCACTTAAATTCCAACCTGAAGACTATAAAACACACAAGGAGGGGAGGGTCCTATTGGTGAAGGGGTGCCTAAGGGGGCGACAATGCACCATAGCGTCAATATACGCACCCAATACTAACCAGGCGAAATTCCTTCACTCTACGCTATCTTTGCTGGGGGGCTTTGCTTCGGGTGACATAATACTCATGGGGGATTTTAACCTCACCTGGCATTCAAGAACAGACAGTTCCAACCCCCACAAGGCGCACACTGACAGTTTCCCAAAAGCCCTGAAACAGGAGATGGGCCTCAAGGACGTATGGAGAGATGCCCATCCAGACGACACAGACTATACTTTCTTTTCCCATGTCCACCGCAGTTATTCACGCCTGGACTACACATTTCTCAGTCAAACCCTCAATAATCAAGTTAGAGACGCCATAATACACCCTATCATCATTTCCCACCATGCACCAATTATGGTCTCCATGGAGTGGAGATGCAACACACCTAAATCCAAGAGATGTATTTCCCTAATGCCTTAATCCGAGATAAAACATCGCGGGATACTCTACGGGCCTCCATCAGAGACTTCTTCCAAATAAACGACCCTCAGGATACTTCAGTGGCAAATAATTGGGACGCATTCAAAGCTGGCATCCGGGGACAATGCCTGTCCCTTATTGTAGGAGAGTAGGATCTGCTTCTTATAGTTACCCCCACTTTTTGCTGATGTTACACTGTTTTCGACTTAGTCTGACTGGGATCCTGCTATTCAGGACCCCAGTCTATCTGCTTTCTCCTCTAAATTGATTGCATGTACTTTAGGTACACTCCAGATTGGATTCTGGGGTACCCTTATAAGTCCCTAGTATATGGTATACTATGTACCCAGGGCATAGGTACCCCAGAGGCCTCCCAGGGGCTGCAGCATATATTATGCCACCCCTGAGAGACCATTTAAAATGACACCACAGGTCTGCTACTGCAGCCTGTGTAAGGTGGTGCATGCACCCCTTACTTAGATATAGGTTCACTATATCTATCCTAATCACTGCACATATAAACCTATCAGTCACCCCTATAGCAGGCCTTATCGATCCTGAAGGCAGGGTGCTGGGTTTTATGTGAGAGGGTGCCCATGCATGAGCAGAGCCCCTCTGCAGCCTTCGGAACCTATTCTCCGGGGTTGTTTGTGATGCAGCCAACCATATATACTTAAGTGCATTATGACCTCGCTGTAAGTGCTAACGTTAAAACGGCTGCATGGAAACATGTCGTGTTTGGTGTCAAACACCTTGGAATCATACCTCCACACCAATAACTGGTGTGGGAGGTATTATTCCACCCTCCTAGAGGGAGAAATATGACAACACCGGTACACCCGGTACCAGCTTCACAGAACCCTGGCATCACAAAATGGATGCTGCCAGCCACAGACACGAGTCTGCCCTCCTGCTGCTGGACGAAACTCCGGCAGGGGAAGGCTTGACAATAGGTTTCCTGTCACAGGGAGGTGTGACCACCTCCCAGACAGGCTTTAGTGTATTGGGGCTGGGTGGGTGCACTCTCAGAGTGCTTTGATGTCTGCACTGGGGGCACATTTGGTGAATAGTCCAGCTCAAACCGGTTGCAGGAGCCATTTGCTCATGCTCTGGCGCGAAACTGGACAAAGGACATGGGTGTAGCCACCCCTCTGTCCTGACCCTCCCATAGGTGGGTCCCCAGAGTTTGTCCCACCCCTTCCTTGGGTATAAAAGTAGGAAACCCTGACTACAGGACTTTAGATATTACATGGACTAAACTCTGCTATAGAAACCAAGTAACCTTCGACGATCTACGCCTTGCTGGACGACTGAAGAATCTCCCTTGGAGTAAAGGAGTTACTCCCCTGCTGAGCAGGCACCAAAACGCATCTGACCGGTTTGCATCTACGAAGCTCCCGAAGGACTCCGAAGATTTCTGCAACACAGGAGGTGGGTTCCCGAGGTCTCCGAGGTCGATCTGCGCTCTCAGCAATTCTGAGGCCCATATCCCTCGTGGGGACCGTGAAACCCGTACCCCTGGGCACAGTGTACATTTGCAGCAGCATATGCTTTTCGGCGACCCCTGAAGCTGTGCTTTGGGCTACTTGTAGTCCTTACCCCGAGCAGTAATTCCACCGAAGATTACTGGCCTACACCCCATGAGTGTTCCGTGGGCTGGTATTTGGTGATTCAGCTCGAGGTCCCTTCGCGATCCCTGGTCCGTTAGCCTGTGGGTCCCTAAGAAGGCAACTTTAACTTTCAGTGGGCTTCCCTGGTTGCTCCAGACGTGCCCTAACTCTCCATTGCTTGGGGAGTCCCCAGGACCTTGCTGGTCCTCGCAGAAGCATCTTTCCTCTGACCGCGTGGGTTGCAGCTGCCATGGCTTGTTGGTGTTCAATCCGGACACTGACCCCCCCAGCAGTCGACATCCTTCGTGGAACAGCTCGGAACCGGACTGTGGTCGTCGTCGATGTCTCCTGGTCCCCGTGGCTGCAGAGTCAAGCTTCACCTCTATGCACCTGAAGCACCCGACATCGGTGGGCATTCGATTGCTCCGCTCCTGGTCACGTGAAGTGACCTAGACTTTGTCCCCTCTGCTTTCAGGTTCTTCTCATCTCTGATCCAGGCTTGGATCACACCGGACACTTTTCTTCTCCACGGCAGCAGTACTTTCTCGCATCACGCCATTGAAAACGATGAGGGTTTCCGACACCACTTGACCCCTATGCACCCGGCTCCTCTGGGATAGGTAACGCGGGTACCTTGGTACTCTCAAGGGTGCTGGCCTTAGAACCTTCTATGTTTAGCTGGGTTTGCTCGAAGTCCTCTCCTAAGTGTTCTTAATCTTTAAAATTCCAACCGCGACTTTCCCATAGAGTTGTACGGAGCTTGCGTCTGTGTTCCCACACTGCACCCGTCCTCCGTGGGTCCCCTGTGTCACTACCTTGGGTGGTTCCTTGGGGTCCCAGCGATTCTACGTGCTCTAAGCACTGTGTCTAGTCAAGTCGTGGTTCTTATACCACTTTCTTAGTATATGGTTCGGTCTCCCCCTGGAGCCCGCTGTGTATTGTGCTATTTACTGTCGTTCTAGTGATTTAATATTGTGTGTCTTGTTCTCTAATCTCATAAAGAGGTTAGTAGAGAGTGTTTAGTAATAAATACATATATTTTATATACACCTGGTGTGGTTCTCCTTTCATTTGGTCATTCAGGAGGTTATATACTGGTAAAACAGGCTGCTTTACATTCTTTCGAGACTTAGCGTGAAGGCTGCTCTCCACAGCTACCACTAGGATAGCTTTCTATAAAGGTTGTATTTAACCTAATCATCAATAAGGGTTGTTTGGACTGGTGCAAGGTGCCCACTTTAATTAGTGGACAGCATATACCAGGCCAACTTCTCACATTGGTGTGCAGCAGTTGGGATTCAAGCTTGCTATTGTTTTACCAGATAATCTCATTGACTTACTAACTGAAAACCACTAAAGGTACTTAGGTACATATAAATCAAGACTAGAATAAAGTAAGTTCTACTGAACTTAGAGTTGGGTAAGTCAAGAGCTTAGCACACCCTTTCTCCAACTCAAGAGAGTTCAGTTCCCACTAGAGTAGGTAGGTGCATACACCACACCACACTAGCATGTCTTCTAGGCCTGAAGCCGGTGGCTCCTTGCCAACTAAGTATGACCATCTCTCATTCCAGGAATTGAGAGCCATGTGTACATCTAGGAAACTGAAGACAGGGAAAAACCCCAACACTCAACGTCTCATAGAGACATTGCTTTTAGATGACCTCAGAAAGACCCCAGGGTCTGATGAGGCAGGCAAGGGGGGTGGGGCAGCAGAAGAGGAAAGGCCAGGAAGTGAAAACTTCAATGACCAGGACTCTGATGCTGGCCAGGAGGATCAAAATGATTCTACCCTGGACAATCCAATTCTTCCTGAAGGTGAGGAAGGAGGCCTCAATGGGCCTCTCTTTACCCCACCTGGAAGGGTTAACAGTTTACCAAGAAGATCAAGATCTCCTTCTCAGGAATCTAATCATTCTGGTACATCTGTAGGGAGCTCTGTTTCTCATAGGACCTCTGCTTCTCATAAAAGGGAGTCCTCTTATGAGAAGAAGTGCCAACTGCTTGAGTTTGAGAGAGCTAAGCTCAGAATCAAGAGAGAGCAATTGGCCTTAGATAGGGAATCCCTGGAGCTTCAGAGAGCTTCTCAGAAGTTGGGGCTAGAGCTCCATGGTGGCAGCCACAGTGTCCCTAGAGGTAGAGACCATACTCATGACCATAGGAACCTGAACAAGATTGTCCCTCCCTACGAGAGTTGGGATGACATCCACAAATGGATAACTGCACTGGAGAGGGCCTGTAAGGTACAGAGGGTCCCTCGGGAGCAGTGGGCAGCAATCTTGTGGCTCTACTTTGCAGACAAAGGTAGAGACAAGCTCCTCACTGTAAGAGAAGAGGATGCTGATAATTACAAAGTCCTGAAGAGTGCTCTGATTTATGGGATTGGCCTAACCACTGAACAATACAGGATAAAGTTCAGAGACACCCAAAAGGCTCAGACTCAGGACTGGGTTGACTTTGTAGATTGTGCTACTAAGGCTCTGGAAGGCTGGTTACTTGGCAGTAATGTGTGTGACTTCAAAGGATTGTATAATTTAATCATGAGAGAGCAGATCCTTAATAACTGTCAAAATCAGCTGTTGCATCAGTACCTGGTGGACTCTGATCTGACCTCTCCCCAAGAATTGGGCCAGAAGGCAGACAAATGGGTCAGAACCAGGGTGAGGCAGAAGGTTCAGAACCAAGGTGGTGACTCCAAGAAGCAAGATTCTAAAAACTCTGATAAGGGTGGGGAGAAGGGTAAAGACCAGAAGTCTTCTCAAGGGCCCCACAAATCTGCATCTGGTGGGGAGTCACAATCCAACAAGGGTAAAGGCAAGAAGAAGCCATGGTGTCAAATCTGTAAACAGAAGACCCATTGGACAAGTGATTGAACCAAGTCCAAGGACTCAACTCCAACCACCACTGCCCCTAAGGCAACTGTTCCCCCTAGTTCAGCACCAAGTGGTGGTGCTCCAAATAAGGGTGTAGTAGGGTTAACCCTGGGATCTGAGATGGACTCTGGCCTAGTCAGAGTTCCAACACAGGCTATGTTGATCTGTGATGGAGGCATGGATATGGCCTCCTTATTTGTAAGCCCCAGTAATCTGGGCAAATACAGACAACAGCCTATAATCAATGGAAAGGAGGCCTTGGCATTCAGGGACACAGGAGCAAGTGTCACCATGGTGACCAAAGATCTTGTGGCTCCTGAGCAAATCATACTTGGTGAGATGTACCAAGTGACCAATGCTAGCAATGTCAGGACAGACCATTCCTTGGCAGTTGTTAATTTCACCTGGGGAGGGGTAACTGGCCCTAAGAAGGTTGTGGTAAGTGCAGACCTCCCTGTTGAATGCTTGTTGGGCAATGATTTAAAAACTTCAGCTTGGAAGTGGAACTCAGGACTCATGCAGAAATGTTGGGTATCCCTGCAGATGTGTTTGCTATGACCAGGCAAAAATGTCTAACACTGAACAGGCCCTGGATCCTGGAAGAATGGACCAGGCGCCTTCCAAGAGAAGGAGCAGTAGGGTTAAGGCAGTGTCTTCCCCCCTGCCTCAGAATCCAGATCAGTCTCTTGAGGGAGCTGATCTTAGTCCTGAAGAAGGAACTGTCTCAGATGAGCTTGAACCTGATCAGGTTGAGTTCTTGGGGACAGGGGGCCCTTCCAGGGCAGATCTGAGCCAGGAGCAGCTGAGCTGCCCCTCTCTTGAACCCCTCAGACAGCAAGCTGCTGCTGAGGCTGCTGGGTAAAAAAAAAAAAAGTCCCTCACTTTCATTGGCCTCACATGTCTGAGGAAACCAAGGAGTTTTGTCGCTCCTGTGTCACCTGTCAAGCCAGTGGTAAGGCAGGTAGCACTACAAAGGCCCCCCTCATACCACTACCTGTGGTGGGGGTTCCCTTTGAGAGGGTGGGGATTGACATTGTTGGTCCCCTGGATCCTCAAACTGCATTTGGGCACCGATTTATACTGGTGGTGGTGGACCATGCCACTAGGTATCCAGAGGCAATACCCCTTAGAACTACCACAGCTCCTGTGGTGGCAAGGGCCCGCCTGCGAATCTTTTCCAGGGTGGATTTTCCTAAGGAGGTAGTATCAGACAGAGATGCAAACTTCATGTCTAGTTACTTAACTGCTATGTGGAAGGAGTGTGGTGTAAATTACAAATTTACCACTCCTTATCACCCACAATGCAATGGTTTAGTTGAAAGGTTCAACAAAACCTTAAAGGGCATGATTAAAGGTCTCCCAGAAAAGCTTAGGCGCAGATGGGACATACTTTTGCCCTGCCTTCTCTTTGCCTACAGAGAGGTTCCTCAGAAGGGGGTTGGTTACAGCCCATTTGAGCTTCTGTTTGGACATCCAGTTAGGGGTCCATTGTGTCTAGTGAAGGAGGGATGGGAGTTACCTCTCAAACCCCGTAAACAGGATATTGTGGACTATGTACTTGGTCTCCGCTCCCGGATGGCTGAATACACGAAGAAGGCAACTAAAAACCTTGAGGCTAGCCAGGAATTGCAAAAGGCCTGGCTTGACCAAAAGGCTGTGTTGACTGTTTATCAGCCAGGACAGAAAGTATGGGTGTTGGAGCCTGTGGCCCCAGCAGCCCTCCAAGACAAGTGGAGTGGCCCCCATACCATAACTGAGCAGAAGGGAGAGGTTACTTACCTGGTGGACCTTGGAACTCCCAGGAGCCCCCATAGGGTGCTCCATGTCAACAGGCTCAAACCATATGTTGACAGGGCAGACATGGGCTTGCTCATGGCTACTGATGAGGGACAGGAGGAAGAGAATGATCCACTCCCTGACCTGCTCTCACAGAACCCTGATGATGGTTCAGTAGATGGTGTAGCTTTGGCAGGCAGCCTCACTGGCCAGCAGCAAACTGATTGCAGAAAAGTTCTCAACCAGTTTAGACATATGTTCTCACTGACTCCAAGTCAGACTACCTGGTGCACTCATGAAGTGGACACTGGGGACAGTCTGCCTGTTAAAAATAAGATTTACAGGCAACCTGACCATGTCAGGGACTGCATCAGGACTGAAGTCCAGAAGATGTTGGATTTGGGTGATTGAACCCTCAGATAGCCCTTGGGCTAGTCCAGTAGTCTTGGTACCTAAACCTCATACCCAGGGTGGTAAGAGAGAGATGAGGTTTTGTGTTGACTACCGAGGTCTCAATGCAGTCACTAGGACTGATGCCCATCCATCCCTAGGGCAGATGAGCTTATAGATACTTTGGCCTCAGCCAAGTTTCTGAGCACATTTGACCTGACAGCTGGCTACTGGCAGATCAGACTAGCAGAGGATGCAAAATCCAAAACAGCATTCTCAACCCCTAGTGGGCACTACCAATTTGTGGTGATGCCCTTTGGTTTGAAGAATGCACCTGCCACTTTTCAAAGGTTGGTGAACAAAGTCCTTACAGGCCTGGAAGCCTATAGTGCAGCATATCTAGATGATATTGCTGTCTTTAGCTCCACCTGGGAGGATCACCTGGTCCACCTGAGAAATGTTTTGGAGGCCCTGCAGAAAGCAGGCCTCACTATCAAGGCCACTAAGTGCCAGATAGTGCAGAGCCAAGTTGTATACCTGGGCCACCTTGTGGGTGGAGGCCAGGCTCAACCATTGCAGAGCAAAATCCAGACCATCATGGACTGGGTTGCTCCAACCAACCAGACTCAGGTCAGAGCTTTCTTGGGCCTGACTGGGTACTATAGGAGGTTTGTCAAAGGATATGGATCCATAGTGACCCCTTTGAATGACTTAACTTCCAAGAGAATGCCAAAGAAAGTTCAGTGGACAGTCAGCTGTCAAAAGGCATTTGATGACCTGAAGCAGGCCATGTGCACTGCTCCCATTCTGCAAAGTCCTGACTACTCCAAACAATTCATTGTCCAAACAGATGAATCTGAGTTGGGGGTAGGGGCTGTGTTATCACAATTGAATGATGAAGGTCAGGATCAGCCAGTAGCTTTTATTAGCAGAAGGCTGACCCCCAGAGACAAACGTTGGTCAGCCATTGAGAGGGAAGACTTTGCTGTGGTTTGGGCTCTGAAGAAGCTGAGGCCATACTTGTTTGGCACTCACTTCATTGTTCAGACAGACCATAAGCCCCTCTTATGGCTAAAACAGATGAAGGGTGAAAACCCCAAACTTTTGAGGTGGTCCATTTCCCTACAGGGGATGGACTATACAGTGGAACATAGACCTGGGAGTAACCATGCCAATGCAGATGGACTCTCCAGATATTTCCACTTAGAACATGAAGACTCAACTGGTCAAGGTTAGTTTAATGTCCTGACGTTTGTGGGGGGTTGTGTAGGAGTGTAGGATCTGCTTCTTATAGTTACCCCCACTTTTTGCTGAAGTTCCACTGTTTTCGACTTAGTCTGACTGGGATCCTGCTATTCAGGACCCCAGTCTATCTGCTTTCTCCTCTAAATTGATTGCATGTACTTTAGGTACACTCCAGATTGGATTCTGGGGTACCCTTATAAGTCCCTAGTATATGGTATACTATGTACCCAGGGCATAGGTTCCCCAGAGGCCTCCCAGGGGCTGCAGCATGTATTATGCCACCCCTGAGAGACCATTTAAAATGACACCACAGGTCTGCTACTGCAGCCTGTGTAAGGTGGTGCATGCACCCCTTACTTAGATATAGGTTCACTATATCTAACCTAATCACTGCACATATAAACCTATCAGTCACCCCTATAGCAGGCCTTATCAATTCTGAAGGCAGGGTGCTGGGTTTTATGTGAGAGGGTGCCCATGCATGAGCAGAGCCCCTCTGCAGCCTTCGGAACCTATTCTCCGGAGTTGTTTGTGATGCAGCCAACCATATATACTTAAGTGCATTATAACCTCGCGGTAAATGCTAACGTTAAAACGGCTGCATGGAAACATGTCGTGTTTGCTGTCAAACACCTTGGAATCATACCTCCACACCAGTAACTGGTGTGGGAAGTATGATTCCACCCTCCTAGAGGGAGAAATATGACAACACCGGTACACCCGGTACCAGCTTTACAGAACCCTGGCATCACAAAATGGATGCTGCCAGCCACAGACACGAGTCTGCCCTCCTGCTGCTGGACGAAACTCCGGCAGGGGAAGGCTTGACAATAGGTTTCCTGTCACAGGGAGGTGTGACCACCTCCCAGACAGGCTTTAGTGTATTGGGGCTGGGTGGGTGCACTCTCAGAGTGCTTTGATGTCTGCACTGGGGGCACATTTGGTGTCCCTGTGCATAGTCCAGCTCAAACCGGTTGCAGGAGCCATTTGCTCCTTCTCTGGTGCGAAACTGGACAAAGGACATGGGTGTAGCCACCCCTCTGTCCTGACCCTCCCATAGGTGGGTCCCCAGAGTTTGTCCCACCCCTTCCTTGGGTATAAAGTAGGAACCCCTGACTACAGGACTTTAGATATTACCTGGACTAAACTCTGCTATAGAAACCAAGTAACCTTTGCCGATCTACGCCTTGCTGGACGACTGAAGAATCTCCCTTGGAGTAAAGGAGTTACTACCCTGCTGAGCAGGCACCAAAACGCATCTGACCGGTTTGCATATATAAAGCTCCTGAAGGACTCCGAAGATTTCTGCAACACAGGAGGTGGGTTCCCGAGGTCTCAGAGGTCGATCTGCGCTCTCAGCAATTCTGAGGCCCATATCCCTCATGGGGACCGTGAAACCTGTACCCCTGGGCACCGTGTACATTTGCAGCAGCATATGCTTTTCGGCGACCCCTGAAGCTGTGCTTTGGGCTACTTGTAGTCCTGAATCCGAGCAGCAATTCCACCGAAGATTACTGGCCTACACTCCACGAGTGTTCCGTGGGCTGGTATTTGGTGATTCAGCTCGAGGTCCCTTCGCAATCCCTGGTCCGTTGGCCTGTGGGTCCCTAGGAAGGCAACTTTAACTTTCAGTGGGCTTCCCTTGTTGCTCCAGATGTGCCCTAACTCTCCATCACTTGGGGAGTCCCCAGGACCTTGCTGGTCCTCGCAGAAGGATCTTTCCTCTGATCGCGTGGGTTGCAGCTGCCAAGGCTTGTTGGTGTTCAATCCGGACACTGACCCCCCAGCACTCGACATCCTTCGTGTAACAGCTCGGATCCGGACTGTGGTCGTCGTCGACATCTCCCGGTCCCCGTGGCTGCAGAGTCAAGCTTCACCTCTACGCACCTGAAGCACCCGACATCGGTGGGCATTCGATTGCTCCGCTCCTGGTCACGTGAAGTGACCCAGACTTTGTCCCCTCTGCTTTCAGGTTCTTCTCATCTCCGATCCAGGCTTGGATCACACCGGACACTTTTCTTCTCCACGGCAGCAGTACTTTCTCGCATCACGCCATTGAAAACGACGAGGGTTTCCGACACCACTTGACCCCTATGCACCCGGCTCCTCTGGGATAGGTAACGCGGGTACCTCGGTACTCTCAAGGATGCTGGCCTTAGAACCTTCTATGTTTAGCTGGGTTTGCTTGAAGTCCTCTCCTAAGTGTCCTTAATCTTTAAAATTCCAACGCGACTTTCCCATAGAGTTGTACGGAGCTCGCGTCTGTGTTCCCACACTGCACCCGTCCTCCGTGGGTCCCCTGTGTCACTACCTTGGGTGGTTCCTTGGGGTCCCAGCGATTCTACGTGCTCTAGGCACTGTGTCTAGTCAAGTTGTGGTTCTTATACCACTTTCTTAGTATATGGTTCGGTCTCCCCCTGGAGCCCGCTGTGTATTGTGCTATTTACTGTCGTTCTAGTGATTTAATATTGTGTGTCTTGTTCTCTAATCTCATAAAGAGCTTAGTAGAGAGTGTTTAGTAATAAATACATATATTTTATATACACCTGGTGTGGTTCTCCTTTCATTTGGTCATTCAGGAGGTTATGATCTGGTAAAACAGGCTGCTTTACATTCTTTCGAGACTTAGCCTGAAGGCTGCTCTCCACAGCTACCACTAGGATAGCTTTCTATAAAGGTTGTCTTTAACCTAATCATCAATAAGGGTCGTTTGGACTGGTGCAAGGTGCCCACTTTAACTAGTGGACAGCATATACCAGGCCAACTTCTCACACTTATGTCTGCACTTAATAAAGAGAGGGCGGCGGAGAGGTTGCTTCTAGAGGGGGAATTAAAGACCGCAGAGCTCGATCATAAAGCTAACCCCACTCTCACACTTCAGAGAAAGGTCACGGCCCTGAAAGGGAAAATACACGCAATGTATTCAAATAGGGCAGAACTGACGTTGCGCCGACTTCAGCAGACATCATATGCACAGGGTAACAAAATAGGTTTGCACTTGGCGCGACAACTCCGAGTAAAACGGGAAAGGGAGTACATCGCAAGCATAAAAGATCTCACAGGCGCCCTGACTGGGGAGGAAACTGGGAAAGTGCAACTCTTTAAAGACTTCTATAATGCACTCTACACTCCCGACCAAGCCAATGTACATGCCCAAGCAACTTATCTGAACTCAGTGACGCTGCCCCGGGTCACGAGTCTCCAGAACGAGCAACTTGGGGAGCCTATCTCAGAGGAAGAGGTCCAGCGGGCACTCAAAACCCTCAAATTACACAAGGCCCCGGGACCGGATGGTCTGAACGCTCAATTCTATAAACACTTCAGTGCGGAGCTCGTTCCCCAGTTGACTAGGCTCTTTAATCATATTACGAACTCTATTCAAACCCCCAGATCCATGAGCGAAGCACTAATCACTGTGATCCCAAAGGGGGGAAGGATCCCCAACTCTGTGGTTCGTATCGCCCCATAGCGCTTCTAAATTTGGATGCCAAACTATATTCAAAGATACTGGCCTCCCGGGTTGGACAAGCTGATGCCCTATCTCATACACCCGGACCAATCCGGTTTTATTAGGGGCAGACAAACACACGATAACGTACGCAGAGTGATCCACTTAATAGAGAAAACGCATAAAAAACAGATCCCTGCAGTTCTACTGGGTTTAGATGCCGAGAAGGCGTTTGACTGGGTGGACTGGTGCTTTCTCTTCCAGACCCTTCAACGTTTTGGATTCTGCGATGCCTTCATTAACATGATACGTGCTTACTTAGCAGCTCCAAGTGCCAGGGTCTTGGTGAATGGGGTAGCTTCAGATCTTTTTTTGCTGGGGAGAGGGACGAGGCAGGGTTGCCCCCTGTCCCCGCTCCTCTTTGCGCTCAGCATTGAACCACTGGCAGCAACTATTAGGGAATCCCCAGAAATTAGAGGGGTCCCTTTTGGATCTGAGGAACACAAGATATCCATGTTCGCCGACGACATCTTGTTGACGTTGTCAGACCCACCTCGCTCACTGGAAGTAATACAAGAGGAGCTGACCCGATTTGAACAAGTAGCAGGCCTTAAAATCAATCTTCCCAAATCCTTCCTCCTAAACTTAACACTGCCAGAAAACGAGATGAGAAACCTGGAAGCAGCCACACCATTTCAGCGTGCCACGAAAGATTTGACCTATCTAGGGATTAAATTAACCCCCAAAATATCGGACCTGTTCGCTGCCAATTATCCCCCACTTCTCACACAACTGCAGGCTGATCTCAAACGCTGGTCACCTCTTTACTTATCATGGATCGGCAGACTCCATGCTATCAAGATGGTGGTTCTGCCGAAGTTTTTGCATCTGTTTCAGAGCCTTCCCATCAGCCTTGAGAAACACTTCTTGCACAGAGCACACATACTGCTTAAAAAATTTGTATAGCAAAACAAGAGACCGAGACTGCCGTTCCATCTACTAAGAAAACCCAAAGACGAAGGGGGCCTAGCGATGCCTGATCTGATACTCTATTATAAAGCAGCACAACTTCGGGTCATAGTAGAGTGGTCCCACCGAGAATCGGACAAACACTGGCTCCATATGGACCGAGCGATAGCTGGCCGGGTGATCTGGGACCTTCACTGGAAACCAAAATCAGACCGCCCGGCCCACGCGTACATTAGCACCCCTACTAAAACGACACTGCACACATGGGATGACGTACTACGACAAACTGACTGGACGACGTTTCCATCCCCTTACACCCCTATACACTACAACCCAGCGTTCCTACCTGCACTAGAGCCGGGGCCTTTCGATGCGTGGAGGGAGGGGGATGTCTGACAGCTTACGCACCTATTCCATAACTGGGACATCCTAACATTTGAAAACTGTCAGCACAAATTTAATCTGCCTAAATCAGAATACTTTCACTATCTCCAATTACGCCACTGGGCCTTGCAACCTAAGATCCGAGAAGGGGCAACGAGGGAACTCACACCACTAGAACGATACTTGAAGGGTGCAGGCACAATGAAAGGGGCCATCTCCTTCCTTTACGCACTTTTATTACACACCATACCATCCCCTCGCCTCCGATATCTTGTCTTTTGGGAAACAACACTTGGCCAAGATATCACAGACACTCAATGGAAGGCATTATGGAAGGACATACGGCGCCACAACCACTCACTGACACAACGAGAGGCCCATTATAAAGTACTCTATGATTGGTACCTATACTCCACCAAACTTAAGAAGATCTTCCCTAACACTTCAGAGCTATGCTGGAGGGGATGCGGCCTACTCGGTGATTTTCGGCACATATGGTGGGACTGTCCAATCATCCGGCCTTTCTGGAATGAAATTTTAGCCCATATCAAAGACATACTAGGATACCCCATTCCGATCTCCCCTGAATTTGCTCTTCTGGGACTTAGGGACCCGGGGTTGAAATACAAAACCACAGCAGACCAAGCCATCATGTGGGTTTGTCTAGGGGCGGCCAAAACGGCCTTAGCGGCAGCTTGGAAGAAGAGGGAGGCCCCGGCCATGACGCAATGGCAGGCCCGCCTGTGGAGAGCACTAACCATGGAAAGAATGAGTGATATATATAGTGACGCATTTAAAAAAATTTTTAATACACTTGGGGACCCTTAGTGAAGTACTTGTCCACCAGTCTGCCAATGACTACATGCTCCCCGAGGGTCCGAGCACTCCATCTGTTCCAACTCTGATTAACGTCCCGTCACAAATCAGAGAGCCTTATGGACCTCTCTCCACCCTTTCTAGTCACCCAGGGTCCTCCTTAGTTTGGGTTACACGACCCCATTTTTCTTTTATTGTTCATTTTTCTTCCTTTTTTCCTTTCTTTTTCTCTCGTGATCTGTTCACAAACAGTTGGGCGTTCCCCCCAGATACCCTTATACGTCTAGGTTATGCGACTGCACAAGTGATTCGTTGGCAAGGGGGCTGGGTTTTGGGGAGGGGGGAGGGTTAGGGTTCCAAGGGGGGGTTGCTCCAAGAAGAATTTGACACTTACATCGCATTGATTATAGGCCTCTCGGGGGCCAATGTGACCTGTAACAACCGCAACACTCTATACAGAAATAGCATTACGTCAGCTATTTACAGGTTGAACGAATGTATGTATTGCTCAATGCTATGATAACCCTTCTGTTAAACTTAATAAAAACAAGTTTGAGGAAAAGTTAATATGGGCAAATGATAACATCAGCATAGCAAAGATTATCCTCTATAGCTCATAAAAATTGGCAATTTCTCAAATGATAAACAATTCAATCGTATTGCTTTATTAACCATCCTGCTTTCTGAAATTTGCTTGAGAATGCACCATTTGTCCACTCTTTATTCAAAAATTTCTCGGGGGGAGAACCTCCCCGAACCCCCCATAGGTTGGTCGCAGCAGTGCAGTACAACAATAATTTTATGTGCCACCAATTTCAAATGTCACCAGCCGCCACTGACATCGAGGAGCGGGCCGATTCTTCCCAGGCTACAAGTGCTTCTCCTTCTGTCAGACTTTCACACCGCAGCACGTGTCGGGCCGCCCTCTGCTGAATGAATGCCAGCGCCTAGAAGAGGTAAGTGGCCCTCCGGCTCAGAAACCAGTCCGTAGATTTGTACCCGCTTAAGACGAGCATTACTCTGCATCTGGTTACGCAGCTAACACATATATTTTACCAATGCAAATTAATCTGCAGAGTAATGACGTGAGGAGAAAGATCTATGTTTACATGTGAGACGTAAAAACCCATAATTATGTGAAGAGTTCTTCCAGTTGAATCAAGTTTGGGTTTTTTTGCAGTGTTACAAGTGCACTGCACTTGTTACATGATTAAGTCATGTCGTACCAGGGTTTGGTGGGGTCTTGACATCTGACATATCCGACATTACAGTTTAGCATTCATCCTGTACACAGACCACCCAATTTATTTATGCTTTAAGTTTCCGCCAGCATTAATTGGATGTGGTAGTGATTGCCACTGCTGTCGTTGGATCCCAATTTAATTATAAATGTTTTTCATCAACCCTGATATGTGGCTGTAAAGCACTGCTGCTCCCTGGGGATTATCAGATATCCCCGCAGCTCTGCAGCCATGGTCCTGTCGAGCAGAAGGGGGTGCTCATACGAGCAGGGCACTCACTCACTGCTCTTTGGTAAAGGCACAAGGTGCTGCACACTCTCCCCTCACTGTTATTAACATTCAGAGCCTGCATAGATGTTTAACCTGTGCAAAAAAATACGCCCCTTTCTCACACAGTTTGCTATAAACTGCATTCAGAATCTTATTTCCCGCCTTGAGGACTGCTTGCTTTAACCACCTGTTCACTTTTCTGGATATTCGTTTGTTTTGGGTCACCTAGAGTACTGACCCCCGTCGATTATTTAAACTGCCCTCTGACTCACATTTCACCCTCTAGTGCACCTCTTGGATGGCCACTGCTCTCCTTATGCTATACATTTATGTTTCTTTGTTAGTCTTTAAGTCTATTCATGCGCTCCTGTGAAGAAACACTTGACCGTGAAGTGAAATAAAAACAAATTAAAGTGATCTTCACTCAGGAAAGCAGACATCACGTCTGAAGTCGAGAACTTTTTATTCGAGACAGGGTTTAGAGAATTAACAGATAGCCGACGGTGCCAGCATGAAGTAAATACTGCCGTGGAGTCTTGAAGAAGGGAAAGCTGGTCAGAATTGTAGACTGTGACATTCATATTTGAAGCAACGGAATTTGCCTTCTGCGGTTTTTTTATTGTTTAATTGACTGTATGTCAAGCGTTGATAGTGACATTCACATTTGAAGCAATTGAATTTGCTTTCTGTAGGTTTTAAGATTGCGTATGTGTAGCATTTCCATAATTTCAGTGTACTGTATAATTTGCACACTACAGTAACTCTTGAACATATTTAATGCAGTAAGATATGGGGCAGTTTTTAATGTGTTTAAATAGTTCAAGACTACACGTTCACAATTGCTTTATAAACTTCCTTCCTTTCTCAAATTTGCTTTAAAATGTACCATGTGCCACTGTTTTCTTCAAAAATTTCCCTGGGTGAGAACTTCCCCTAACACCCTTTCTGTTGGTCGGGCTTGCACGCTTCGCACGCAAGCGATGTAACACTCACCCCAAACTTTTACGCCCTACCACTTTCAAATGTCACCAGCCACTGCTCTTTCAGGGGGGGGGTGGGGGGAACTGTGCCATTTTCCACCCTGCTGCTCGTCTGCTTGCCTGAGATGGCACAGAGGGAGGCCCGGGGCTGACATTGAGGCCTGCAACTTGAGGTGGTGGTATGGCATCCGATCTATAGCTGGAGACCTAGTGCCCTGCTGTGAAGGGTGACTGCAATCATGGGGAAGGATAAGGCAGCAAGAGCTCAGATGACCAACACTCTGCAATCATGGGGAAGGACAAGGCAGAAAGAGCTCGGGCGACTAACACCATAACGCAATATGCCACCACGCGCCAGCCTCCACAGAGGATTATGCGGCAGTCTGACGCACAAAATGCAACTGAAGAGCTGGATGGTGATGCTGAACCGACTAGAGCAGAACTTTTGGCAGCCATACAGGGATCTCGCACTGCCCTTGGACATAAGATCGAAACCGTCTCTATCGACGTCAAGCTCCTCTATGCAGACCTACGGAAGGTAGCTGATAAAGTCAAATCAGCAGAGGGTAATATCATCGAATTACAGGGGGAGGTAAAGTCCCTCAAGCGCCAAGTTGCCCAAATGAACTCCATCACGGCAGACCTGGAGCAACGGGCCGAAGACGTGGCAGGCCGCTCTCGTTGAAGGAACATAAGACTCTTGGGCTTCCCGGAGAAGTCAGAAGGATTCTCCACAGAGCAATTCCTGGAGAATTGGGTGAGGACAGAACTTAGACCAGAACGCCTCTCCGACTTGTTCGTCGTAGAAAGGGCGCACAGGGCCCTGGTGCCGCCCCCATGGGCACCTCCCCGGGCTCTCATCGCCAAGATCTTGAACTACCGTGACAGAGACTGTATCCTTCAGGCGGCAAGGGAGGGGACGGTCCCCCAGTTTGGCAGTGCCAAGACTGCCATCTTCCTGGACTATACAAAACAAGTGCAGGAACGACATAAATCATATCTTAGCGTCAAGAAGAAGTCGAGGGCTCTTACTCTTTGGTATATGCTCCTGTACCGAGCTAAGCTTAAAGTTTTAAACCAAGGGAAGGCCTACTTCTTTGAGCGACTAGAGGACATCTGGGAATGGCTTGCAATTAGAGGTGAACCTGCAGACTCTCTGTCGGGTGCCAGCCGCTCCCGAACATGAGGCACTCGCACCCGCAGACCCTCTAGACAACTCCAGGAGAGGACAACCAGCCCTAACTCTCACCCTCTGGGGCCCCAAAAAATCACGATCAGCGAAGATGAGAATATGCAACTATCTACCATAGACCGGCCGAATGGAGCATGGGATGCAGATTCGCTGTGCATCCGGAAGGAACAGACATGGATTTCTCCAGTCAAGTGCAGGACATTGTGCCAGATATCCTAATTGGCACGGAGGGCGAGACTGGAGGTGTATAAGCAGCATGATTGAGAATTTATGAGGAGATGGGGTTAGATTGAGGGTTGTATGCCCGACGGTTGAAACAGATTGTACTGGTGAAGATGATTGGCATGGTGTGTGGGGTGCCTGTACCCATGCATTCGGTGGATGGGGCGTGTCTGGGGAGTTCCGGGTGGAGGGCACATCCACTATTCATTAGTTCTGTTGTTATACTGTGTGCCTCACTCTGGAGCTTGTGAGCGATGACATATTGATTGTGAAGACTAAGGAGATTGGTTCCATTCTTGCCAGGCTGGGATGCTGTTAGAAAGTTAGGAGTTAGCTGGTCCCTGTTGAACTGGCCGAGGATGTGGTGCGAGTCCTGGCACACGCAATGGGTGGACATAGATAGACATATGGTTGTGCTATATTTGTCTGTGGGTGGGCGGGGGTGTTCTGTTCACGTTGCTTGTTTAATCTTACAATGGTTCAACGGCATTGGGGAGGTGGGTGGGGTGGGTTGACGATGCATGTTACATATTCACACCAAGAATGGGGGGGCACTTACAGAGTCCTGACCTGGAATGTCCGAGGACTGGGTACATATGTAAAGAGATACTGGGTACTCAGCTTTCAAAAGTGCCCCAAAATTGACATTGCATGTTTACAGGAAACCCAAATGAATGATGCAGGTGCCACCATACTAGTCAAGAAATGGAGAGGTCAAAACTACCATTCTTCCTTCTCTACATACGCCAGAGGCACATTGATCTGGGTGGCCCCGGGAGCCCCGTTCTCCCTCGCTTACATGGAGGCCAATGTGGGGGGGGGCAGATACATCCTCATACAGGGTTCCCTTGATGGGCAGGATGTATCCCTGCTTAGCAAGTATGCGCCCAACACCGATGACCCTGCCTTTTTTAATACAATTTAAGACCTCCTTACGCAGGAGGTTGACGTGCTACTTCTGTGGCTGGGCAACTTCAATTGTGTGTTGGACCCTCATTTGCACAGGGCCCCAGCAAGACCAGGCACAAAACCCCACATGACGGCTGCACTCCAGGTGGTCATGTCCAATATAGGGCTGGTGGACATCTGGCACCAGAGACATCAAGATCGCAGCATATTCACCTCTCATTCTACCACACATAACACATGTAGCAGATTGGACAGGGTATTGGTCGCCGGGTTCCCTAGGCTGAATGACGTTCAGGTAACGCACTTGGCACGGTTCCTTATCAGACCACTCTCTGGTTTGTTGCACAGTTGCTCTTGGGGATGCACGGCTGGGGGCTCGATCTTGGCGGATGCCTGTGGATATATTAGAGGACCCAACGGGAAGGGAATTGCTGTCGCTTTCTCTGACAGGTTATTTCGAGTCAAACTGGGGCACCGCTGGGAATAGATCCATGGAGTGGGAGGCACTTAAGGCTGTGCTAAGGGGTGCCTATATGGGACTGACTTGTGGGGTCCGTAGAAAGCTCCAGGCCGAGCTAGGCGAGGCAGAGCAGACGCTTGCTCGGACTCAGGCAGCTCATCCAATTGATCCATCTTTGCTTTGGGATGAACACGACATACGGGAACGTATCACAGACATTTGGGGCCGAATAGATAAATGCACTTTGAAACAGCATCAACAATGATTACAATGCGAAGGCGATAAATCTGGGCACTTACTGGCCTGGATTTTGCGTAGGGAGCAATCTCCCCCAACTCTGACGAGGTTGGTCACCCCGGATGGGGCCAGGGTTACCTCCAGGGCGGGTATTGTGGAAGTGTTCCACACACGCTTACAGGGTGTATACACCGTGGATCAGAACATTGGCGTGTGTATCTACTCCCCCTTTCTGGAAGGGTTGGCCGTTCCCAAGCTGGAACGGGCAGCTTCGGAGGAGATGGATGAGCAGTTAGAACTAGTAGAGCTTAGATCGGCACTTAACATGCTTCCACAAGCCAGGACGCCGGGTGGCGAAGGGTTGCCGCCTGAGATTTACCAGGCATTTTTTAGCCACGTTAACACAGGGCCTCCTGGAGGTTTTTACAGAGGCTTCGGAATAGGGTGATTTACCACCCACTATGTGGGAAGGTGAGATTTGCATGCTCCTTAAACCAGGGGGTGAGGCTAATGACCCAACAGCATAAAGGCCTCTCACTCTGATAAATACCGACGTGAAAATACTTAGCAAGAAACTGTCCGTTAATGTACCACATATGCCACGTTTGGTCCATGAGGACCAGTGTGATTTTATCCTGGGAAAGAGCACCGGTATGAACCTTAGGCGTCTGACGCATGTTTTACATGAGACAGAACATTGTGACGAAGATCTTGCGCTCGTGTCGATTGACCTCGAAAAGGCCTTCAACACTGCAGATTAGGGTTATCTGCTCCAGGTGCTGCAGATCATGGGTTTCGGCCCTAGGTACTGAGGGTGGGTTCAGCTCCTCTACACAGACCCGAATGCGAGGGTGAGGGTCGGGCATGGCCGCTCGGAGGCATGGACACTGGGTAGGGGAACTGGCCAGGGGTGCCAACTTTCCCCCCCTCCTATATGTGTTGGCTATAGAGCCGTTAGCTATATGGGCATGCCAGGAACTAAACAACTGAGGCATATGGGTGGGTGAGGTATGACATGTCATCTCCCTATAGGCCGACAATGCATTACTTTACCTCTCTCCTCCCAGGGTTGCCTTGCCTTGCCATGGCTTCTGCAGCTGCTTGATGATTTTGGAAATATTTAGCATCTTTGTCTGAACCGCAATAAGTCCTTAATATTCACACTAGCTTCTCATGCAGACACGCCGGTGGATCGATTACCGATTTTGGGCCTTAGATGGGAAAGGGAGCAATTTCGATATTTGGGGATGAAAGTGGCACACACTAGATCCATTCAGCTCCGCTTAAATGTGGAAAGGGTCCTGTGACCTTGAAGACGTCAGTGACTTTCTGGACCACCTAGCCCCTCTCCCTAATGGGCTGGATTGCTATTACAAAAATGGTACTACTCTCACGGTGTCTTTACGTGCTGCTGAACTCGCTATGTCCCCTACAGCACATGATATTTAAGCTGCTCGACTTAAATATGCTCCTCTGGGCGGGTTGGCGCAGCAGGGTGGCTCTGGCGACCCTAACCAAACGAGATGAAGATGCGTGACTAGAGGTTCCTCGTCTAGATCTATATTATTATGCCGCATACCTTCAACATGCGGCCAGATGGATTGATCCGGGAGAGAATTGGGAGAAGAGACTTGCCGGAATTGCTGATGGAGGGGGCTGGGACATCTGCGCACTTCCCGTACATAGTGCGATAAACAGCTTACATCTGGCAGGATTTTGTGCAGACCATCATGAAGCATGCCCAGTTTCACAGGGAACTTGACGTTTGGACATTGAAACCGTTTAGGCAGTTATTAGATAATATTTCCTTTCAGGCGTGGCAGGGGGGTGGGTGCACGCTTCTGGGTGATTTGTACCCTGGAGAAACATTCATTACTTTTGAGGAGGCGCGTCAAGAATTTATGCTAAGCCCTGGTCACTTTTTACAACATCCAAGCCTGGCAGACGTAGCCAGGATTACTTGGACTTCGTACCCTGCAGTCCCCATCCCCTCACAAACACTTGGGGTCCTACTGTGCTGTGGCAAGGGGCACTACTTAATATCCTTACTATAGAGAGCCATGCGTGCAGAGGCTGCTGAGACCCTGACCCGGGCGCGCCTGGCATGGGACTTGGATCTCGACACTCCATTGTCTGACAGGAATTGGACACGGGTCAACGAACTAAAACACACTGTCTCCAGTAATGCTCGATTTCAGTTGATACATTACAACTTTCTTCACAGGACTTACCTCACCCCTAGGGCCCTACACAGTTTGTCCTTGACGCGTTCCGACAGCTGTCCCCGATGCGGTGCGAACAGTGCCGACTTTTTACACTTAGCTTGGTATTGATGCCTGGTGCATGCATTCTGGCGCCAGGTCGTTGCTGATACTGCCAGGACTACTTGACTGCATATAGTCCCTTCGCCCCAGTGCTGTCTTTTGGGCAATGTCAAACGGCCGAAGTGTAGAAAAATGCTATATACATTTTTACAATTAGTATTAGTGTTGGCTAGACGTAGGGTTGACATTACATGCATGGATCATCGAGCACCTGAGCTAACTGGCACAGGGACATATTGGAGTGGCCACTGGTGGAGGAAACTCATATGAAACTTAGTAGAAGTGATGACAAGTTAACAGAGGATCTAACAGACTGGAGAGACTTATGTGAATTCCTCCTGAATCCAACATTTGATAGGCCCACTTTGGAAAGCGAAAGGGCTAACTATAGTTGGAGGGGAGGGGGAGGCAGGAGACATGGATGGAAAGTTTCCACCTTGACGTGCTGAGGGAGAGAGGGGTTCCAGTCCTGTGGGGTGAGGTCGGATGCTCTATCATGGAGCCTAGGATGGCTAGCGCTTTCACCGAAGTCAAATGTAAAGCTGTAATTGATTTCTGTACGTATGTCTCCCACTGCCTGCTGCCTGGTTTCTTTGTACTGTTCTATAAAATGGAAAAATAAAGTTTTAAAAACAAAACTATCACAGAGGCACAGGTAACTGTCCAGTAACCCTAAGCATGTTGCTCTGCACAGTAGTTCATTTGGGCATGTGAACGTCAGCAGTGTGATTGTGAAGTCAACCAGAAGAAGAAGGTCTTAGGAGAGTTCGAGCAGAGATGGTCGTACACCCACATGTGCAAGATTGCATGTCAGAGAGTCCCATCACAGTGCTCCTGTGAACGAAGTAGCAGCCCCACTGGTTAAATGCTAAGAAAGTGTACTTAGAAAGCCCCTGTCTTGCACAACTTCTCAATTCTATTACCAGAGTGCATCAGTTACTAGAGTAAATCTTGTGAATGCCTCTTTTCCTGTAGAATGCTACCATTCTTGGATACCATGTAAGTGAAACAAATGTGTATATTAAGTTGATGTAATAGCATAGAGTAATAGTAGTCTTTTGTTCTATTTAGTATTAAAAGGTTGCTACTCATAAGAGACTACAGAAAATTCTAGAGAACTTCCATCTGATAAAACAAATGGTGTGGCTACAAACCAACAATGTCTCTTGTATGCCTTCTCCCATATGGCTACTCGTTTCCCACCTCTTTGCCATTATTATTATTCAGATTTATAGAGCGCAAGGCTATCCAACCAAGGGTTTCCCAGCGATACGCTACAATGAGGTACCAAGGAGCATAGTAGAGACTGATTTAGGTGGCAGCGTTTAAAAAGAGCCAGGTTTTGAGTTTCCTGCGGAAGACTGACAGCGAACAACAAGATATAAGCTCAGATGGGAGAGAATTCCATAACTTTTGGCCTAAAAAAGAAAAGGCTCAGCCTCCTTGCCTAGCTCTCCTAACTCTAGGACTACTACAAGGTCCAAGTTACTTGAGTTTAGGGAACGGCTGGGAGTGTATGGCAGCACCAAGGATCTTAAGTAGGATGGATCAGAGTTCGAGGCACAATTGTGTACATAATACAGTGCCTTAAATTCAGATACAACATTCAACAGGGAGTAAGTGCGGCTTGCGAAGCAGGTTAGCTGTAAAGTAAAACTTGGAAGGATGAAGTAAAAGTCTTGCTGCTGCATTCTGCACTATTTGAAATCATCTAAGCAGATTCTTTGTTACTCCAAGATACAAGATATTTCCGTACTCAAACCTTGAAATCACCAGGGCTTGAATAACAGTTTGTTGGGCCGAAAATGGAAGACACCCTCAGATTTTTGTAAGCCATCTCAAAATGCCAAAACACGTAGCGGCCACTTAGAGATCTGATGGCTCACAGACAGACTTGAGTCCAGCCGAACGCTGAGGTTTTTGACTACTGGGACAAGGGCTGGTATGGTGCCCATCATCTCAGGCCATAAATGCAGGCCCCAGAGATGGGGAAGGTTTCCCAACACAAGTATCTCAGTCTTGTCTCCGTTTAACTTCAAAGAATTAGAGTACATCCAGGAGCAGACTTGAGTAATACAACTATTCAGTGTCACGGCGCTCTGATTCTCCTGAGAGGACAGGGAGACAACGATCTGGTTGTCATCAGCATAGGATAGGAGTGTAAGGCTGTGCTTGTCTACCAAGTGGGCAAGTGGCCCTATGTACAGGTTGAAAAGAAGTGGGCTAAGGGCAGAGACCCAAGGAACCCTGAATGGTAAAGGGTGTGGCTTGGACAGTTGTTGATGGGTATGTATTTGGAAAACATGATCCCAAAGGAAGGAGCTCAGTCAAGCCACAGCCGAGTCCTGAACCCCGATGGCCTCTAGCCTCTGAAGAAGAATGTTATGGTTCAGCATATCAAACGCTGCAGTTACAGCTAACAAAATCAGTGCAGTGGTGCCACCACTGTCCAGTTGTTGCCTTAGATGATCTGTTACGGCTAATAGGGCAGACTCTGCAGAATGGCTGACTCTAAAGTCTGATTAAGAGGGGTGAAGCAGTCCATTGCATTCAATATACAGCGTAAGTTGATTGTTCACATGCTTTTCAAGTGCTTTAGACAGAGTGGGCAGGAGGAAATTCAGTCTGTAATTCATCCAAACGGAAGGATCCAAATTGTTTTTTTTTTTTTTAAGCAAAGGCATGACCATTGCATGTTATCAAGCCCTTGGAAAAGTGCTTTCCGAGAGGGAGACATTTAAAAGCTGTATAAATACATCCAACAAGAGTGGCTCAAGCTTATGGCACACCGCCGAAGGGCAAGGCTCGAGAGGTGAGCCTGACTTGACAGAGTTAAGAAGAGATTTGAAGGTCGGGGGTCCAAAGGCTGAAAGGCGCTCAGTGAGCAAGTCCTGACGGGATGATACTGTACAGAACTGGACTCTAGCGAGGGGGGAGAGAGGTGTGCAGATCTGCAGGATTTTAATCTGATGTCGGAGAGAATGTGACGTGAATGTCAGCAACTTTCTTCAAGAAGAAGGTGGCTAGCCAGTCAGTCAAGAAACTTTATTCGGTCGATTATGATCATCAAAGTATAATGGGTACAGAGTAGTGGGTTCACCAACACTTACAATGATTACTGATGTTACTGTTTACAATATTAGCTGACAATAAATACGATAGCGTCTTTATAAGAAGGTTAAAATAGATAAAACATCGTGGATTAAAAAGAGAAAAGAAAAATTAAGACTTAACAGTATAAAAACATACACTAACAATAAACAATTATTAAAAACGTGCAGCTAATGTCTAATAGGCGCAGTTTCCTTAGTTCAACTGAATAGCTCCTTCAATTAAATCGACTAGCTTTACAGATATCATAATGAAAAGAAGCTTCGTATTGGTAAGGTTAAGCGCAAAGATGAGCTCCAAACAATGTTCTCAGGCATAAAACATCAAATAGAAAGAAGGAGAAGAAAAGTGCTAGTGCTTGTAATACTGGAATACCACTGTACATACTTATTATTTAGCTAGTACAAACGCAGCTTACAGTGTTGTACCCTATTAAAAGAGAAACAAATGCAAAAGTAGGTAGGGCATATATACATAATGGAAAAGTCCACTTCGTTTCCATGGCATTTAAAGCCCGTAGTAAAATTTGTAAACATTTGTTTTCGAGAGCACAGCCATGATGACATAATTACTGATACTAATGCTATTAGTGTAACGTGCTCTAACTATGTCCATAAACTAATGGGGCCGGGTAAAATTAGAGAGCTACAATAGATAGTTTAGGCATTCTTCAGTCTAAGTCTCCTGATAAGCCACATTTTCCCCAGAAATTTGGCCACTGCACAAGCTAATAATGGCCTAGAGTCTGTTTTTAGAATACGTAGCGCCTCTTGATGACATCGGGTACCCATCAGCCTACAGACGGGGGCTAACTACTTGAGCCTCGGGGATTTGTACAGTGGGCATGCAAAGAAAACGTGGTTAATCATCTCATGAGCCCCTGAGCAGTGGGGACAGCAGCGTAATGCGTCATCGATCCCCGCTGCCAGTCAGCTGTAAATGAATTCAGTGGGAGAGTACTAAATCTGAACTGTATGTATAGCTTTCTATCATTTGGAATGGTGATAACCTCCATATACTGCTAATACATACTAAATAGCTTGAATTCTAGAAATTCAGTTGTAAGGTGGCCACCTGTTAGTGACACATTTCTCTGGTCTACCCAATTCCAGGTGGCTAGCTCATCACACTGGGACTGAGTGAGAGAGACAGCCGGAATTATAGTTGCAGGATCCAAGAGTAATTTTACCTTTTCAAACGGCGTTTTCGAGCAGTTTTGAGCCATGATTTTATCAAAAAAAGGTGGCTCTGGCTGTATAGCAGTTTTTATGAAGAAGAAGAGGGAGAGAGAGGTACCTAGTGGACCATGTCTCCTGTATCAAATAGATAATCAAAAGAAATCCACTAGAAAGCTTAAACTGATATCCTTCCAGATATAGTAGTATTCCTTAAGGGAAAAGATTTACTTTTCTTAAAATAATCCTCACCCACCAAAAGGTTCCTTGGTGGCATCCTTCATCATCGGGTTCTTCCCGCCCTGCTGCGGGACGGGGTGTGCTGCAACCGACGGAGATGTGGGAGCACTTTCTGGAAGGTGTGGGCTATATTACTAAAAAATAGGAGTGGAAGGGTCAGTGAGATAGTGAACAAAAATTCTAAAACATATCTGGCCACTAGGGACCTAAACTTTATTGAATCCTGTGGCTGGTATTGTTAAAAATGGGGGTGTTGGAGGTGCACAATATAATGTATGTTTTACTCCTGGTCTACATGTTTCAAGCCTTCCCCTTCAGCATTCCAAATGAATCGCAACTTTTTGAAAAGGAACAGCGATGGGTTATTCGTTTGAAAACCCACACAAACAGGTTAAACGATGGAATCCCGTGAAGCCAATTTGCATAACCAGATTTTTTGCCCCCTGAAAAACTACATGCCTCGACATAAGCACGAACCTTAACATGTCACTATCCACTTTTTTCTAACATCAGCCACCAATACCCCATAAAAGAGAATAGAAACGGTATTTTTTTTAAAACACCTGTAATACCGTATGTTTGCACAAGAACACTGATAATATCACAAATATCATGGAGAATCATTATCAGATGGAGGCTGTCGCTCCTCAACTACAATACTCCTCCCATCATGCACCAAATGAGGCCACGGTGTGGTGGCCATTTTGAAAGGTTAGAGGTCCATGCAAAACTAACATGAGGCACTGAACACGAGCAGACCTGATATTTAAGCAGGACGGCTGAGTCACTCACGTTCACCCACGGAGCCACGGGCAGGCAAAGTATGCTGGGCGAGGTAGTAGCTTTGAGGCAGTAAGTACGGCATAGTCGCTTCCCCGATCACTGAGGACCACAACCCCTTTTATTTGTTAAACTTCAAAATTTGCAAATTTCATTTATCTCTTCAGAGTTTGACTACAAGCGTCCCTTCCCTCTCGTGCAGAGCTCATGGGGCAAAGTTAGAACAATAATAAGTACGTTTTTCAAGCTAAGTACTCTCACAAAATGGATTTAGTGCTTCACTGACTATGAAGCACAACGAGTAGACATACTGCATGGTATTTTGGAAAAGAGTGCCTGGACATGATGATATTATAAAGTGTGTGTTTTCTGTTATTTGTTGTGTGCTGTCTTGTCCGTATAATTTTTGTACACAGCGTGAAAGGCACCTCGGCAATGTCACCCTGATAGAAAAATATATCACACATTTTTCCACTGGATGTGATGTGGTTTACAACACTTAACGTGCCGGTAATTTAACCCATGTTATGCATACTTTTATCTTTCCAGAATGAATTGAGACATGTTACCAAATAGGTAGTATTGAAGCATCATACCGATTGGGTATCGTATAATCCGCAATGATATACCATGAATAGGCACTAAAGAATACAATAGCCAATATTCATGAGTAGTATTAGGGATCAAGCGTACTTGTTACTGAGGAAAAGCTGAAGGGGAAGGCTTGAAACATGTAGACCAGGAGTAAGACATACATTATATTGTGCACCTCCAACACCCCCATTTTTAACAATACCAGCCACAGGATTCAATAAAGTTTAGGTCCCTAGTGGCCAGGTATTTTTTTAGAATTTTTGTTCACTATCTCACTGACCATTCCACTCCTATTTTTTAGTAATATAGCCCACACCTTCCAGAAAGTGCTCCCACGTCTCCGTCGGTTGCTGCACGCCCCGTCCCGCAGCGGGGCGGGAAGAACCCGATGATGAAGCATGCCATCAAGGGACCTTTTGGTGGGTGAGGGTTATTTTAAGAAAAGTAAATCTTTTCCCTTAAGGAATACTACTATATCTGGAAAGATATCAGTTTAAGCTTTCTAGTGGATTTCTTTTGATTAGGACCATTCTTGACCAACTGAATATCCAGCGCCATAAAGTCCTCAATAGGGGAGTAGGCGATTCTACAGGCCTTATTGTCCAAGTGAATATTAAAGTTTCAGAGAATTGTGAAACTGGCATACTACACAATGTAAGGGGACAGATCCTCTGTTAAACTGGGGCTCAAATTCCTTGCCGGTCCAGGGAGGAGCTATATCAAAGACCCTGCCATAGTGAAGTTCTTGGAGAGGGTCAAGAGAAACAGTAGAGCTTCACAGTCTGGAATAGTAGGCTTAACTATTTTACAGGTATGTTGTGATTTAAAAATAAGCGCAATGCCCCCCTCCAATTATGTGTGCGATCTACTCTAAGGATGCAGTAATCGGGGGCAGAGTGGCGACAATATCTGGGGTTGAAGCTTCACTCAACCAAGATTCTGTCAGAAACACAGCATCTGGAGCATGGTTGTTAGACTTGGCACCATTGGCGTGGGTCTCCCTTCCATTTTTTTGCTGTTGCCTCTTATGTTTTGCTGGTTTTAGATGCTTTTGGGCACTGTGCCACTGCTGTTCAGTGCCACAGTGCAAGTGCTCCCTACTGTAAATTGATGTATGGATTAGTGACTCCATGATTGGATGATTGGTTTACTTGTCAGTCCCTAGTACAGTGCACTGAGTGTGCCCAGGGCTTGTAAATCCAATGCTGCTGGTGGGCTTGCAGCACTGGTTGTGCCACCCACAGAAGCAGCTTGTAAAATGTGTCTCAGGCCTGCCATTGCAGAGCCTGTGTGCGGTCTGTGACTGCCATGTCGACTTGGCAAGTGCACCCACTTGCCAGTCCCTAAACCTTCCCTTATCTTCATATCAGACACCCCTAAGGTAGGCCCAAGGGCAGGGTGCATTGTAAGTATAAGGTAGGACATGCCCTGGTGTGTGTGGCATGTCCTAATAGGGAATTACAGCCATTTTCGTTTTTCACTATTGCAAGGCTACCTGTTCTCCATAGGCCAGAATGGGCAGTTTGATTATTACACCTTATAATCCTAACTGACCCAGGGAACATGGTAGAAAAACGAATTTAGTATGCCTGAACTCAGAATGATAAAATACATCTTTTAGTATAGTTGGTTTTAACATTCTGTGTTTGAAAATACCACTTTTAGAAAGTGGGTATTTTCTTGCCTAAACTTCCAAGCCTGCCTCTGCTAGGTTGTGTATTCCTTGTCTGGAGATTGAGTGACAGGGGCTGGGGTGGGGGTGGCTACAGGAGACAGGGTGAGTCAGCACAGGGCTGAATAGAAAGATCTGCATCCAGAGTGGAGGGAGGAGTTGCACCTGGGTCTGAATAGGGCTGTGCCTGCCTTCCACAATGCTGGCTCCACCTCCTGCCGGGCGCCTGATGGCTCTGCCCTCACTCACAAAGGAAAGAAGGAGTCAGAAAAACAAAGTGCTCCAGGACTGACCAGAACTGGTTTTGGACTAGGCAGAGGCCTCTCTGCCTTCAGAGAACAAAGAGAAACTGTGTATAAAAAGGGGACCCAGACCCCTAGGAAATTAGATCACTTCTGGGAAATCAAGAAACCTGTTGCCAAGGAGAAGAACCGGAGAAGCTGAAGGAGGAGTACTGTCCCTGTGCTGTTTTGCTGATTGGGGTTGGCCTGCAGTGGTTGCTTTCTACCAAGGACAGGAGAAAAGACTTTGCTGTGCTTTGTCATCTTGAAGAAGAGAATCTCCAAGGGCTTGAACTAGAGCTTGCCTCCTGCCTGAAGTCTCAGGGATACAAGACTTCACCAACCAGCTCCCCCGCTGCATTCCCTTGCTGGGAATTGAAGTGCCTGCTGTTGTGCTGGGCCTTCTGAGAGACTGCGTGTCGATGGGAGCTGGAAGCGCGACGCAACAACGAGAAGCGTGTCGCCGCCGCAGCCGCGGTCATCGCATCGCCAAGGAAGCGAGACGCCGCTGCCGCTGTCATCCTCGCATCGCCGAAGCGCGGCGCATCACCGGAGAAGCGGGACGCTGCCACAGAGGTAATCGTCGCATCACCGGAGAAGCGCGTCGCAGGGCCTGTCGCGGCTCCAAAGATCATCGAGTCGCCGCACGGCCGTCGGGCGTGCACGCATCACACCAACGTTGTCACATCGCAACCAAGACGCCATTTTGTCGCATCGTACCGGAGAAGAGTTTCGCATCGAGGTGCCATCTTGTCGCATCGCACCGGAAAGCAGTAAGAAACCGACGCATCACCTCCCCACACAGTAAGGAAGCGAGCATCAACTCCCTGCGCAGCAGTAAGGAACCGACGCATCCACTCCCCTGAGTGTAAGGAACCGACGCATCACCTTCCCTGCGACCCTTTTGTTTTCTTTGCGTTACGCATTCAAGGTACATTGAGAGTAAAGTGTCGCATTTACAACTTGAGAGAACTGAACTATTTTATAACCTTTTAAAGTCTATTTTTGAGTACAGTATTGTGGATTTTTGCTATTGGGTCTTGTGATAAGTCTATATAAAGATTACTTATTTTTACATAACAACCTGTGTGGTGTCCATCTGTAGTGTTTTCACTGTATTACTGTATGTGTTCCCAAATGCTTTACACACTGCCTCTGAGATAAGCCTGTCTGCTCGTGCCAAGCTACCAGGGGTGAGCAGGGGTTATTTTAGGAGTGTATCCCCCTTATCCTGACTAGAAGCAAGGGTCCCTATTTGGACAAAGGTGCAAACCATTGCCAACTAGAGACCCCCAGTTCTAACATTGGTGGCAGCGGTGGGATCTGGACTTGCATTTGTGATTCATATACAGTGATTGGTGTACACTACTAGTGAGTGCAGACCAATACGCGACCACATACATTTTGAAAGGACTTTTTTCCTGGGAACCTTTATTTTTGTTGAGAACTGCCAATTTTCACAATGAGCAAAGAGGATCCATTGCACCTGCAGATATTGAATTTGAAGAAGATAGGGTTGATACCTACACTGTGCCAGAGCTCAAAGCCGTTTGTAAAAGTTTAAAATCTCTATGAGAGGCCTCACCAGGAAGGAGGAGCTTCAAAAGGCGCTGAGGGCCTGGTTGGAAGCACGGAATGCCGGTGGGCAGCCCGAGAAGCCTGTGGAGGAGGCAGAGAATTTAGATGAGCAGCTTGAGGGGCCATTAGGCTTACCCGGGAGGAGAGTGCCTTCCAGGGAGGGCAGCAGTGTTTCTCAAAGGGCCTGTCTCCAGAGGAGCTGGAGGACAGGGACAAAAGCAGGATGCATGAAATGGAAATGGCCAAACTGAAACAGGGAAGCCATGATAGCCTTGAGCACAAGAAATTGGAGTTGGAAAGTAAGAGTTTGGCCATGGAAGAAAAAAGGATGCTTTTAGAGCATGAGAGAGTGGTGAGGGAGCTAGAGCTAAAGGCTAGGAGCCTAGAGATCACTCCCTCTGGTGGCAGCACACCTCCAGTGCCTGTAGAAAGTAGAGTATACATCCCCAAGGAGGTTATTAAGGATTTCATGAAGGGGGAGGACATTGGGCAATGGTTTAAAGCATATGAGATCGCCATGACATCACACCGGGTCCCTGAGAAGGATTGGGGAGCGGGGTTGTGGGGCCGCTTTACAGGTGAGGGAAGGGAAACCTTGCTAGCCTTGCCCACAGAGGATCAGATGTCCTATGCCCACCTGAAGGAAGCTTTAGTGGCAAGGTATGGGTTAACTCCAGAGCTTTATAGGCAGAAGTTTAGGAACTGCAAAAAGCTGGAGTCTAGTACCTGGGTGGAGTATGTGTCTTATTTTTGCAGAGCATTGGATGGATGGGTGAAGGGTAGCAAAGTAAATGACTTGCAGGGGTTCTATGATTTAATTGCATGGGAGCACTTGTCCAGTAGTTGTTTTCCAGAGCTACGCCAGCACCTTGTTGACAGTAAGCTGACTAATCCTAGGAAGCTTGCTGAGGAGGCGGACCGCTGGGTCAGTACCCGGGTCCACAAGGGTCTTGTGGGAGACTCCGCCAAAGGTGGGCAGGGTCCCCAGCAGAAGAGTGGGGGGACAAGGGTAAACAGAAGGAGTTCCAAAAAGGGCCCCAAAGTAAACCCCAAGAGAACCAAGGTAAGGGTTCCCAGCCTCCCACTGAGAAAAGACCATGGGTCCCAACAGATAAGTCTGTTCAGAAGGGGCCCAAAGCATGTTTTAGTTGTGGTCAGGTGGGTCACTTTGTAGGAAGTCCCAAGTGCCCCAATACCGTGACCACTGCACCCACTGGTGCACCACCCCGGCAGATGGCTAGTGTAGCCCTGGGGGAGGAGTTGGGTGCCCAAGGTGGGTGGGGTCCCGCAGAGATGTCCCTGGTCTCTTTAGGAGACAGTGAGATGGTCCCTAGGACCCAGCTGCCTGATAACACTAAAAATACAGGCAGTGGGTGACCATCAATGGCCATAGGGTGGAGGCTCTCAGAGACACCGGGCCAGTGTGACAGCTGTCAGTTGTCGGCTGGTGTCTGAGGAGCAGGTGGTCCCCAACGTATTCTACCCTGTAGTTGCCGCTGACAACTCAGAGAGCCACATGCAAGGTGGCCCAGGTTCCCTTTGAGTGGGGGGTCTCAGGTATCCTTCAAGTAGCTGTGAGGCCAGCCATGCCTGTTGACTGTCTGCTAGGCAATGATTTGGAGAGCTCCCTTGGGCGAAGGTGGAGCGGAGGTCTCATTTGGAGATGTTGGGTCTGCCAGAGTGGGCGTGTGTGACCACTCGGTCAATGGCAGCCGGTAAGGGTATTCAGGAGAACCTGGAGCCTGGAAGAAAGGCCCAGGTGCCTGCCTTAAAGAGAGGAGGCGGGGGCACGGGAAACCGGCCCTCGAAGTTCCCACGGTCCAGGAGGAGGCAGACCTTGAGGGGATGCCCTGGAACCTACAGGGGAACAAGTGGCTGAACTGGGGGACCTGCCTGAGCTGACCCATTGGCAGCAGGAATGAGGCCCCTCCAGGGAAGAGTTCTGCGAGGAGCAGAAGAAGTGCCCTTCTCTTGAGGGCTTGCGGCAACAGGCTGCAAGCCAGGCAGCAGGTGATCAGTCTGGATCACACTGGATCTACTGGGAGAATGGTCTCCTGTATAGTGAGCCTAAGGTTGCTGAGCCTGGGTCAGCCCGTGTGCTGGTGGTACCCCAGCGCTTCAGAGCCTTCCTACTCGGTCTGGCTCATGATGTGCCTTTAGCAGGACATTTGGGGCAAGACAAGACCTTTCAAAGGCTTGTCACCCACTTTCATTGGCCCCAAATGCGCAAGAGTTCAGATACTCATTGCAGGACCTGTCAGACTTGCCAGGCAAGTGGTAAGAGTGGGAGGAAGCACAAGGCTCCTCTCCAACCTTTCCCTGTTGTCAGCACCCCCTTTGAGAGGGTGGGTATTGACATTGTGGGGCCTCTGGATCCCAAGACAGCCATGGGCAACAGGTTCATCCTGGTCTTGGTGGACCATGCCACCCGGTACCCGGAAGCCATCCCTCTTCGGACAGTGACGGCCCCCGTGGTGGGACGTGCACTGATGGGGATTTTCTCCCGTGTGGGGTTCCCCGAGGAGGTGGTGTCCAACCGTGGTACCAACTTCATTTCCAAGTATATGAAGTCCCTGTGGCAGGAGTGTGGTGTAACCTATAAGTTCACCACTCCTTACCACCCCCAAGGTAATGGGCTGGTTGAGAGATTCAACCGGACCCTGAAAGGCATGATTATGGGTCTTGAAGAACCCATGAGGCGTAAGTGGGACGTCCTCTTGCCATGCCTGCTCTTTGCTTACAGAGAGGTGCCCCAGAAGTCCTTAGGGTTCAGTCCCTTTGAACTGCTGTACGGCCATCCTGTAAGAGGACCTCTGAGTCTGGTCAAGGAAGGCTGGGAGGAAGCTCCCAGGAAAAACCCCAGGATGTATTTAGTTACATGCTGGCCTTCAGGAACCAGACTCGGCGTTTCAGACAACACGCTGAGGCGAATCTGGAAGCCAGCCAGGAAGAGATGAAACGTTGGCATGATCAGAATGCCACTCTGATCGAGTTTCAGCCTGGACAAAAGGTTTGGGTCATGGCCCCAGTGGAGCCCTGTGCGCTCCAGGATAAGTGGACCGGACCATTTGAGGTGGTGGAGCGCAAGAGTGATGTCACCTACTTGGTGGACTTGCAGTCTCCCAGGAACCCCTTGTGGGTCCTGCATGTGAACCGCCTGAAGCCCCACTTTGAGAGGTCTGAAGTGGGCATGCTCTTAGCAACAGATGCTGGGATGGAAGAGGAGACTGAACCTCTTCCTGACCTCCTGTATGCAAAAGAGCAAGATGGGTCAGTGGATGGTGTGAACCTCTCTCCCACCCTGACCCCTGAGCAGCAGAATGACTGTCGCCAACTGTTGGGGCAGTTTTCTGATCTGTTCTCCCTGACTCCCAGTATCACTGAATGGTGCATCCATGATGTGGACACTGGGGACAGTCCTCCTGTGAAGCACAAAACTTACAGAGTGACTGACAGGGTGAGAGCTTGCATCAAGGAGGAGGTCTCCAAGATGTTTGCCTTAGGGGTGATTGAGTCCTCTAACAGCCCTTGGGCCAGCCCAGTGGTCTTGGTCCCAAAGGCTGCCGCGCCTGGTGCCACACCCGAACTCCGGTTCTGTGTGGACTACCGAGGACTCAATTCAGTCACCAGGACTGACGCGCACCCCATCCCCAGAGCTGATGAGCTCATTGATCGGTTAGGGGCTGCCCGGTACCTCAGCACGTTTGATCTAACGTCTGGATACTGGCAGATTGCCTTAACTGATGGGGCCAAAGAGAGGTCAGCATTCTCCACACCAGATGGGCACTACCAATTCCGGGTGATGCCCTTTGGGATGAAGAATGCCCCTGCCACCTTTCAGAGGTTGGTCAACCAGGTGTTGGCTGGGCTGGAGGATTTCAGTGCCGCCTACCTGGATGACATTGCAGTGTTCAGCGCCACTTGGGAGGAACATCTGCACCACCTCTGGGAAGTGTTGAAGGCGCTGCGGAGGGCAGGCCTCACGATCAAGGCGAGTAAGTGCCAGATCGGGCAGGGTTCTGTGGTGTACTTGGGACACCAGGTTGGGAGCGGCCAGGTGGCGCCCCTACAACCCAAGATAGATACCATCCTGGCTTGGGAACCCCCAAAACCCAGACAGAGGTGAGAGCCTTCTTAGGACTCACCGGGTATTACAGGAGGTTTGTCAAGGGGTATGGCAACATTGTTGCACCCTTGACTGAGCTGACTTCCAGGAAGCAGCCCAGGAAAGTGAACTGGACTGATGCCTGCCAAAGGCTTTTGATGCCCTGAAATCTGCCATGTGCACGGCGCCCGTGCTTCAGGCGCCCAACTTCTCAAGGGAATTCATTGTGCAGACAGATGCTTCAGAGCATGGTGTTGGGGCTGTGCTTTCACAGATGAATGAGGAGGGCCTAGACCAACCTGTAGCCTTTATTAGTAGGAGGTTACTCCCACGGGAACAGAGGTGGAGTGCAATTGAACGTGAGGCATTTGCTGTGGTCTGGGCACTGAAGAAGTTGAGACCATACTTGTTTGGGACTCACTTCCGGGTTCAGACAGACCACAGGCCCCTCAGATGGTTAATGCAGATGAGGGTGAGAACCCAAAACTGTTGAGGTGGTCCATTTCCCTACAGGGGATGGACTTCACGGTGGAACACCGCCCTGGTACAGAACACGCCAATGCTGATGGTCTGTCCAGATTTTTCCGCCTTAGTGATGAGAACTCCCAGGAGGAAGGGTAGTTCTCCCCACATTTCAGCTGGAGGGGACACGTGTTAGACTTGGCACCATTGGCGTGGGTCTCCTTCCATTTTTTGCTGTTGCCTCTTATGTTTTGCTGGTTTTAGATGCTTTTGGGCACTGTGCCACTGCTGTTCAGTGCCACAGTGCAAGTGCTCCCTACTGTAAATTGATGTATGGATTAGTGACTCCATGATTGGATGATTGGTTTACTTGTCAGTCCCTAGTACAGTGCACTGAGTGTGCCCAGGGCTTGTAAATCCAATGCTGCTGGTGGGCTTGCAGCACTGGTTGTGCCACCCACAGAAGCAGCTTGTAAAATGTGTCTCAGGCCTGCCATTGCAGAGCCTGTGTGCGGTCTCGTGACTGCCATGTCGACTTGGCAAGTGCACCCACTTGCCAGTCCCTAAACCTTACCTTATCTTCATATCAGACACCCATAAGGTAGGCCCAAGGGCAGGGTGCATTGTAGGTATAAGGTAGGACATGCCCTGGTGTGTGTGGCATGTCCTAATAGTGAATTACAGCCATTTTCGTTTTCACTATTGCAAGGCTACCTGTTCTCCATAGGCCAGAATGGGCAGTTTGATTATTACACCTTATAATCCTAACTGACCCAGGGAACATGGTAGAAAAACGAATTTAGTATGCCTGAACTCAGAATGATAAAATACATCTTTTAGTGAAGTTGGTTTTAACATTCTGTGTTTAAAAATACCACTTTTAGAAAGTGGGTATTTTCTTGCCTAAACTTCCAAGCCTGCCTCTGCTAGGTTGTGTATTCCTTGTCTGGAGATTGAGTGACAGGGGCTGGGGGTGGCTACAGGAGACAGGGTGAGTCAGCACAGGGCTGAATAGAAAGATCTGCATCCAGAGTGGAGGGAGGAGTTGCACCTGGGTCTGAATAGGGCTGTGCCTGCCTTCCACAATGCTGGCTCCACCTCCTGCCGGGCGTCTGATGGCTCTGCCCCTCACTCACAAAGGAAAGAAGGAGTCAGAAAAACAAAGTGCTCCAGGACTGACCAGAACTGGTTTTGGACTAGGCAGAGGCCTCTCTGCCTTCAGAGAACAAAGAGAAACTGTGTATAAAAGGGGACCCAGACCCCTAGGAAATTAGATCACTTCTGGGAAATCAAGAAACCTGTTGCCAAGGAGAAGAACCGGAGAAGCTGAAGGAGGAGTACTGTCCCTGTGCTGTTTTGCTGATTGGGGTTGGCCTGCAGTGGTTGCTTTCTACCAAGGACAGGAGAAAAGACTTTGCTGTGCTTTGTCATCTTGAAGAAGAGAATCTCCAAGGGCTTGAACTAGAGCTTGCCTCCTGCCTGAAGTCTCAGGGATACAAGACTTCACCAACCAGCTCCCCCTGCATTCCCTTGCTGGGAATTGAAGTGCCTGCTGTTGTGCTGGGCCTTCTGAGAGACTGCGTGTCGCTGGGAGCTGGAAGCGCGACGCAACAACGAGAAGCGTGTCGCCGCCGCAGCCGCGGTCATCGCATCGCCAAGGAAGCGAGACGCCGCTGCCGCTGTCATCCTCGCATCGCCGAAGCGCGGCGCATCACCGAGAAGCGGGACGCTGCCACAGAGGTAATCGTCGCATCACCGGAGAAGCGCGTCGCAGGGCCTGTCGCGGCTCCAAAGATCATCGAGTCGCCGCACGGCCGTCGGGCGTGCACGCATCACACCAACGTTGTCACATCGCAACCAAGACGCCATTTTGTCGCATCGTACCGGAGAAGAGTATCGCATCGAGGTGCCATCTTGTCGCATCGCACCGGAAAGCAGTAAGAAACCGACGCATCACCTCCCCACACAGTAAGGAAGCGAGCATCAACTCCCCTGCGCAGCAGTAAGGAACAGACGCATCCACTCCCCTGAGTGTAAGGAACCGACGCATCACCTTCCCTGCGACCCTTTTGTTTTCTTTGCGTTACGCATTCAAGGTACATTGAGAGTAAAGTGTCGCATTTACAACTTGAGAGAACTGAACTATTTTACAACCTTTTAAAGTCTATTTTTGAGTACAGTATTGTGGATTTTTGCTATTGGGTCTTGTGATAAGTCTATATAAAGATTACTTATTTTTACATAACAACCTGTGTGGTGTCCATCTGTAGTGTTTTCACATTATTATTGTATGTGTTCCCAAATGCTTTACACACTGCCTCTGAGATAAGCCTGTCTGCTCGTGCCAAGCTACCAGGGGGTGAGCAGGGGTTATTTTAGGAGTGTATCCCCCTTATCCTGACTAGAAGCAAGGGTCCCTATTTGGACAAAGGTGCAAACCATTGCCAACTAGAGACCCCCAGTTCTAACAATGGTCAATTAAAAAAGTGCACAGCTCAGATTGGTATTACCCTAGTGACCGTCAATCAATGTTAACAAAATGAAAAATGAGAAGAATTATAAAATTTACGGCCGTCATTATTTGCAGTGCAGAGCGTAATCTTATATGTGCTCTGCACTGTCAATGGTGAAGGAGAAGGCTCCGCATCGCTCCTTAAGCAACATTCAGATCACCAGATTACTGGTGATTTCAGTTTGACAACTAGAAGTAGAACTTGGTCACCTCTGGGGCTCCCAGATGTCCCCAGGTGCTGGTTCTTCCATTTCCAGTATTAGGTTCCTAATGCTCTATTACTCTGCTCTTGGGCATCCCCGATACTTCTAGACAGTAGTCCAGCACCAGAGAACCGCTGCTAACAAATGCAACCTGGACTCTGATTCCTGGACCCAGGCTGGACATTCTCCTCTCCTGGGGATGGAATTCCTAATCTCCTAAAGCGTGTCTTGCTCTCGGGTGCTGCCAGGCGGCTTGAAAATGACTACAGCCCTGAAAACGTTTCCTCACAGACCCTCTGGGTTTCTACGGTCAGGCTCTTTCTAGTCTGAAACTAGGTCATTAAAAGCATTAGGTTTTACCTGCCAATTAGTGTTGCTGAACCCCTGCCGAGTGAAGCCACTAATTGCTGGTGCCCTGTTCCTGAATTCAAAAGTCTATTTGTTGACTCCTATATACCTTTTAAGGCAATAAAAGCACCCCAAAGAGTAGGATCGGTCTGTTTTCTGCACGAGTGGCAGAGTCTTTGGAATTCAAAATGCTAAAATTTAATGCAGTGTTAAATTCACTTTATCTGAGTTGAAATCAGTCCATTTTACTTTTGCTGTACTTTATTCCCTGCTATGGTGGAGGTAGTTGTCATTTTCATTTTAAAATGCCATATTTTCTAAAATCTTGCTTTCCTCCCACCTTAATCTATGGATTTAGCCACTCGCCCTTCTGTTTATACCTTCTTTGATCTATATCCTCCGTTCTTTCCTTATTTTATCAGTCCATGCCACTTTTCTTTCATCCTGTCAATAGCAACATTTTGTCACGTGCATTTCTCATACATTTTTCACACTTTAGCAGCAATATAAGGATCCCATTTCTAATTTAAATGTTGAGTTAACGTCTCCTGTTCCATTTGTTTGTATATGCAAGCCGAAAGTTATCTTTTTTTTTTCTAACTAACAGGCTCCTTACAAAATGCCTTGAACCATGTATCGCAATATTTTTCTCTTTCACTCTTCGAATGGGACCAACGTTCAATGGGAATTCTCCTTATTGGTACTGCTCCCCTCTGATCTAGTTCCTACTTCTTTTAACCCTCTCTCATTATGCTACCCTACAACCGTACTACCATAAGAAGTCTTGTCCAAAGCCATTTTAGTAACCTGCCCAATCAACAATTCCAAGCATTATCGCAAACTTATCAAAGAACACAGTGAAACGTGTATCACTGATGAATGAGAAAATTATGATTCTAGCCTCTGATAACAACCTAAAAGTGTTTGTCTCCTACCTCCAGATCATCCATGGTAAATATCAGACTTCCCCTTTCTCTCCCCATCTCTTCTCCAGATTATAATACCTCCTCCACTCATCTCCCATCACTCATATCCTCTTCTCGCTTTTCCAGCCGTGTTATGCTCTTGACTTTTCTTCCCTCTAGCCCACCCCAGTCATCCTTTTTTAACTTACCTACTCTAACCTTAATTAACTCCCCTCTCCTGTAGGTTACGGCCCCTCATATGTTTCACGTACATAACTCATTAGGCACTCCTCTCTTTTCAGAACAAGCCAGACAATTCTGTCATATCCCACACCAGGTGAACTGTCTTGTCATATTTTAGGTCATATTTTAGATCATATAAACTCTAGCAAACCGAGTTGTGACATTACGACAGTTCCAGATTCCCAGGAATGCCCCCTTTGCCTCTATCAGTTTGACAACCTTCCTGCCTATTTGTTCAGAAGCGATACATTTCTAGGAATATTGCACTGGCAACATCACAAACCTTCAGACCAATACCTGATATACTCACAATTACTTCTCAGTCTAGTTTCTCTTGCACAAAAAGTGTTTGTGATCTGCAGAGTAATTTAACAACTCTCTACCCTGTAACATCACTGCAAGTTTTCACATTAACTTTCACTCACCCACCAAGTTTAATAATATAGAGACTGTACCTTGAAGTCACCAGGTCCCCAGCCCCACAAAGTGATCTCTTACCCTTCTAATGAGGATACTGTCTACCTATTAGGTGATCATAACTTCTAGAAGCCAACTCTGATACCCACTTTCTTGTGACAGACTAGTGCACAAGGGTCACCCTTCAAAGATGGTAATTCATGAAGGACACATTCAGCTCCTCTTCACCCCATCTACACCAATAAAGAAGGTTGTAAAATTATGACCTCCATTCCTCGCATAACTGCACATCTACAGTGACGGAAAATTGGTGACAATTATAAATCTTGGTCTTTTAGTCCAGACTGAAAATGGTTTAATGATACAGCCGATCATTTCATGGATCTTATGACACTTCCTAACTACTCCATTATTCACTGTGATTGTGTTGGAGTAAGTTGTGGGTGTTGCAACCACATATATGAACTACATACATTGTGAGCACCTGCCTAACAACACGTATACTTCCTTCCAATGTCTGCCTTTAGGAATAATTCCAAAAACTCACCCTGCCCCACCAACAGGCTGATCCTCATACCACTCACCTCAAGAGAACACCCATGTGTACAGCAATGCTTTGAAAATATCACTAACCAACTCTTATAGGAACATCAACTTAGCTGATTTGCATTAGGGTGAAAGTAAAACCTCTGCGATCAATATACCTGCGTCATCGTTAAATAACATATGTTTTCCAGAACTGCCATACTGCCACTACTCATACTAAAAACTTCACCCTAACTCAGTCCATAGGCACTTGCATAGAGTCAAACCCTACATTTAATCACCCTAATGATCTAATTATTCAAAAAAGTATTACGTTACTTAGCTTCTGGAATGCTCTTTCTGTTGGATACTCTGTCTAACCGCAGTTTCTCCACCTTGTGAACTAGGCAGCATCAGTATAGTGAGGTGAAGGAAGTTCCCAGTCTCCTCCTGATCATCTTCTTTAGGAGGCACATACTCACTGCTTTAAAGAGCATCAGAATTTTAGCCAAAGAGAGCCTACATCCTTCTGAAATACTGGCAAGAGAATGGTAGGAGAGTCTTCAAGCTGAAACTCTTAACAGGCACACTGAAACTGCTCCTTGCATCACTAAAGGCAGCTTTTCATACATAAGTGTGCTTTATTTCAAACACATCAGTCCCTTTCTACAAACATGAAATGCTACCTGTTGAAGCTAAAGCTAATTAAATACACAAAGGAACTCCTCGCTATCTTACAAAAATGTTGAAATTAAAGGCAGTCAACAATGTCTCAGAAGTGGTTCATCACTCGTTCTGGAATCCCTGGCATTCAAGAAACAGGCTACTTCTCACTTATACTCGGGCTGCTAAATGATATGTGGAATTCATTCCCTGTCTCTCTCTGCACCAGTACATATCACAACAGTCCTATTATATATTCCTAGATTGCGGATTCTGTAAATAGTGTATTCCTTTTTTTATGAATTATAATATCAAATTAATATATAGTGATTATTTATGTAACTATGTCTTGAACTTGTAAATAATGTCCTTTGGCATTATGTATGCTACAAATAGCCACAAACATAAATTTAGAAAACTAGACTAAAAACACTCTAAGGCCAAGGAATTGCTTAACAGTGTGCTACAAAACAAACATGTAACATCAAAATTGGATCAAAATTCAATACATTTCTAACATACTGGTGCAGAAGAGAAACAATGTTTGTAAAACAAAATTGTGGTTGCAAACATACTTGAAAAAGGAACACTTGTTCACCCCAAGTTTTGTGAATGCAAAGATGATCACAGCTCAGATAAACACTGAGATCCATGGGATTGGTACATCTTGTCATAATTATATCACTTGTCACTAGTCTAAGAAATTTTTTCAGATTGCAAGTACAAAAATATTAAAGATCACAGTTGTAATGAGCACCAAGTGTTCTCTTACCTCCATTCTCATTAACTTCACTCAAGGTGTTGGATCTGCTTCTACTCCTAGATTTTTCCTCATCTTTGTTTGACTGGTCTTCCATATCCAGCAACATGTTAATCAGTTCATTGGCTGCTTCCTCTACCATTGAGCTCTTGGTACATAATGCATGACCACCTTTGTTGCAAAGTTCCTATAGAGAAACAATTTTTTTTTAAACTATGGTTAATATCAATTTTATCAATTAACATAATCAAGAATATACAGTTAGTTGGGATATGCATTAAAATAAAACGTCATCTATTTGAGAGACTAATTCTCAAATCCATACCTCATGCTTTTATCAACAACATAAGATCAAAATGATAAAAAGATTAATTAGAATACACAATAATCCGGAATAAGCTTTCAAATTCATAGGTTATCATTAATTGTTAAGAAACTCTTAAAAGTAAAAATAATGTATTAAAAGGAAACTACATTTCAACAGAGTGAGTAAGTGAACACGAGGGCTTCTGCTCAGCTGAAACTTAGAAAGACTATAGCCTAAATCTAAGAGTGAAGAGGGCAAATGTTCCTACAAGATGCATAGGAGAGGATGTCACAAATCCATCAAGGAAGCGAAAAAAAAGGTAATTTTGCTTAACACATTCATGAAGTCTCCAAATAAGACCAGCAACATATTTAACATCCAGCAGGAAGTCACAAACTGCAACGCATAAATAGCAACCCTTGTGTAGCTCAGCAACATTGCAAATACCTTTGATGACTTTTTCAAATCTGAAATTGGCAAAATCTGCAGTATCACCACCAAAAACAAGAAACCTTTTTTTTACCTCTCTCCCATTTTCCATACTCACATATAACCCATCACAAGTTCATTTCAATCTCTGGAAACAACTGAAGTATTAAACCTTGCCCTCAAAACAGAGGCATTCAACATGCCTACCGACCCTTGCTTACCTGCCTGCCTCAAACAACTCCTCCTTCCCCCTTTCAAAGTATAATTGAATTAATAAATGCCTTCTTTTCAGGTACTGTTCTGGGGTCCTCTGAATACCATTATTACCACCCCTCCTGTAAAAGCATGTGTGGATCCCAAAAATACTAGCCAACTTTGGGCCATCTCCAACCTCTCATGTCTTAGCTGAATCATGGAAATGAAAGTAACAAAACAACTTAACCTTAACTCCTCTCAACTACCATCAATTCTAGATTCAGAACTGCTGGCAGTACCGAAAATGCACAAGTCAACAAAAAGAAGAGTTTCTCTCTTTTTCCATGAGGACAAAAAAATGTGCTCTCATCTTTCTTGACTGATCAGCATCTTACGAAATAGTCAATCACACATTACTCCTGGAAAGGCTCAAACACTGGACAGGCACCCAGTACAATACAATGGGTCCAAACATTCTTCACTAATTACAAAAAAGTCAGGATAATATCAACTCAATAGTCCACACACTTAGAGATGTGTGCCATTCCTCAACAATCACTTTTTTCAATATCTACATGGGGCCTGTCATACCTACCTGAGCAGTACCAGGTGAATTTCGAAATATATGCATATGACAAACACATCCACTTCGAAAACAACCCAGATAAACCAACCAGCATTGCTTTGTGCTTGGACAGTGTATTCCACTGGATGAAGGTGACCATTTTGTGTCAGCGGATGTCATGACTGAGATCCTAGTCATCAGAGACTCCAGTCCTAATTTATTAATGTTTGCCTGGCTCACTAACTTTCAAACATCTCTCTGTACATAACTAAATATAAAGAATTTGGGAATCATCCTCAACTCCAAACTCTTCTTTGCATCAAATGTGAATGCTCTGGCAAATGGTGTGAAAATGGAGCTCTGGAACATTCTCATACTCCTTTGCACCACTCACAGAATTGAGCTAACAAAAGCCTTGTTCTGGGGTACTTCATGTACTACATGACTTCAAAACTAGGCAGCCAGAATGTGCCTTAATCTCTGAAAGCAGGAACACACCAAACATGCCTGTAAAGCACATTACTTCATTCCGAGTGAATTCTAGGATTCAATTCCTAGCCCTCTGTATGGGAACAGAGGTCTTACTTAACAGATACTGATATGCCAGTAGATTCCAACCAGAGACCTTCTCTCAAGGTCTGCTCATCAGATCAATCAACACAGTGGGAGATCGCTAGGTGTGCAGAGTCAGACTCCAAAGTGCCCTCAATCCAAACCTAAAATCTGAAACCAACCACTTGAAGTGCAACAGTCGTCTGAAAACAGGACTCTTCATACTTGCCTTCTATTGATATCAACATGGAAAGTGTGATGTTGAAAAATATCAAACTCCTCTGTCTGATGGGAAGCTAACCTGTTCCAGCCATCAAGCTGTTTCTCTACCTGCGTGTGCTCTGAAGTTATGGAAAGGAAACACATAGAACTTTATAAAACTCCTTATTAAACAAATAAATAAGTAATAAAGACTAATATAGTGCAGTTAACTAACATAACTGTGTAGGTGCATAGGCATGGCCATGATTTTTTTCTAAGTTCTGTGTGACGTAGATTACATTCCCTTGAACTTCAGAGACCTTATGCCCAAGGAGTAAGTCAAGATTCAAGTTATCTTTTACGTTCAAAGCCGAGAGCATTAAAGTTTTTTATTGCACAATGAAGGAGGGTAAGTTGGAAGTTAGTTCCCTTGCTCAGTGTGTTGATCTATTGGAGTGAAGTGTAGTCTCCACTGCAGTCCTAAAGAAATCATTTAAAGAGTGAAACTAGCTAGAATGTGCCTGCTTATAAAGAGTCAAGTCAAGCACCCCTGGAACTTATCCGCGAGCTCCAAGTTGTATTCAGGTTTGAGAAAAAAACATTGCACAAACGATACAGGGCAAAGGTAGAGATTAGCTTTAGAAACAGCCTCACCATTATAATCCAGCCAGCAACCTGTGCTCCTCCGGTTATCTGATCCAACAACATTTCTTTAACAGACTTAAGTACAGTGGAAGATTCTTGGTTGTTCAGAGTCTGGAACTCTGGAATATTATTTACTCTTGATTCAGCATGAAAGCGTGTTACCTTTACCTTAAGAAACTCCTAAAAACCTAGCTTTTTAATCAGGTCTTCAACAAGTCTAACCACTTCATGGGAACAAGTGAAGAATGCCAGATCTAGGTACAGCATCTGGTAGGCTACAGCCTACTTGCTGTTCGAACTTTCATATTTTTAATGTTTTGTTCTTTTCTGCTACAGCATTCTGAAGTGACCTAGGTAACAAGCAGCAATTCATAAAACTAATAAACAAATGTAGGAGGCTGGCTTAGTATATGGTGCGCACGTATTTAAGTGAAGCACCCTGCACTAATGCAGACAACCCTTATGGTGATTTCATAGGAGCTGTTCTGGACACAGTACAGTTTCGGGCCTATCCTCCCGGGCAGCGAGTCCAGGATACTCAGGTTATGATTCCGATGTTTCTGCCTCTATGCTGGATTTCGGTGAGGCTGACTCTGAGGCTGCTCGGCGTAATGGCCTCCTGCATCCTATTGGTAAAGCATGCCAGGTGGCGTATGCAGGCTCTGCAGTGGGACCTGAAGTTCCAGTGGGCACAGCCTCGAGGAAATCTCACCGACATGGTCCAGATCTCGGTAGGAACTGCAAGAGATCTGCAGTGGTGGTTGATGAACCGCGATTGGGTCGAAGGCAGACCCACTCTTCCTTCCCTAACCAGATCACACAGTGGTGACAGATGTGTCACTGCTGAGATGGGACGGCCATCTGGGAGAGGTGGAGATCAGAAGATACTGGTTTCTGGCGGAGTTGGCGCTCCACATCAATTTGGTGGATCTTCGAGCGATTCGGTTGGCATTGAAAGCATTTCTTCCCTCTGTCAAGGGGAGGTTAGTGCAGGTGTTCACGGACAACACCACCGCCATGTGGTACTCCAACAAACATGATGGGGTGGGGTTATGGACCCTTTGTCAAGAGGCCCTTCGTCTCTGGACATGGCTGGAACAGCAGGGCATAACCCTGGTGCTTCAACACCTGGCAGGTTCACTGAACGCCAGGGCGGACGAACTCAGCCGTCGATGCCTAGCAGATCACGAATTACGTCTCCTGTCGGAGGTGGCACAAGATCTTTTTCAACTGTGGGGAGAGCCTTGGTTAAATCTGTTTGCCTCCGAAGTGCAATGTCAGCAGTTTTGCACGCTGGAGTTTCTAAGGTAGCTATCGCTCGACTACGCTTTTCGTCGCAAGTGAAGCTCAGGCCTGTTGTACACCTTTCCACCCATACCACTTCTGCCCAGAGTTCTGAAGACGATTGTAGGAGGCTGGCTTAGTATATTGTGCACACCTATTTAAGTGAAGCACCTTGCACTAATCCAGGCGACCCTTATGGTGATTTTAGTGGTCTTAGACAACCACAGAAAGCTCTCTAAGTGGTAGCTGTGGAGAGCAGCCTTCAGGCTTAGTCCAGAACGAGTGTTAAGCAGCTTGTTTTACCAGAACTAATCATGTAGTGTAGGTTAAACGGAAAAGAAAACACACATTGTAGTTATTAAAATAGTTATTTCTTATACACACTCACTAACACATTGGTATATCTCCTACCCAGAGATATCAACACAATACACACAATATTTCAAAAGTAGAACAGGTAAGTAGCACAACTACACAGTGGTCTTCAGGGGGAGACCAAACCATATATTAAGAAAGTGGAATGCGTACAGCGACCTAAGTTTAGACTTGACCCAGAAGACTCAGAAGAGCTGGGGACCCAAGGAACCACCCAAGTTAAGTACCCAGGAACCCCACGGAGGCCGTGTGCAGAGTGGAAACAAATGCGTACTCCATGCAAGTCAATGGGAAAGTCGCGGTTGCAGTTTTCAAGAAGGACCCTTTCCAGTGGACCCTGAAGAAACCCCATGGAAGATGGAAGGTTTGAGAGTCACCCTACCCGTGGATACCCCAGGAACCAGGATACCTACACCAGGGAAGCCGGGTGAGTAGGTGCAAAGTGACATCGGAAACCGCCGTAGACCACAATGGAAGACTTCAGTGAAGATGCCGCTGGCAAAGAAGGTAAAATAGCCCTGTGGAATCCAAAGATGGATTCTTGAAGAGAGGTACATGCAAGCAGAGGGGACAGTGTCTATGCCACTCGGGATTGACCAGGAGGCAGGGAAGACCAATGACCACCGATGACAGAAGATGAAGGAGAGTTGACAGTGACTTTGTCGCTGCAGCTGTGAGGACCAGGCGATGCTGTGGAAGACCAGGACCCGTTCACGAGCTGTCCCACGTGGGAAGTCGAGAACCAGGAGGGCCGTTGTCCGGCGGGAGCACCAACAAGCCTTGGCAGCAGCAACAGACATGGAAATCAAAGAAGGTGCAGTGTTGGGACCAGCAAGGTCCAAGGGACTAACCAAATGCAGGAGAGTCTGAGCAGGCCCAAATCAATCAGGGGAGCCCATTGAAGCCAAAGAAGACCCCCAAAAGGACCCACAGGCTGTACGCACAGGAGTCGCAAGAGGACATCGAACAGCTCACCAAGGATGTAGGCCCACGGTGCAGAGGATGTGGTGAGGACGAAGATCTTGGCAGGAAGAGATGCTGGAGGCTTGAGCTTTTTGTAGCTTGAAGATCTCTGGTGGACAGAGTCAACAAGCCTTGGCAACGGCAAGTCGACGAAGAAGTGCACAGAGGCTCTGTTCCAGCGATTCTGACGAGGTATACTGGCCTCAAACTTGGTGAGAAGACAGTGCAGGCTTCAAGGGAGTTGCAGAACCACCACCTGTGTTGCTGAGCCTTTTGGAGTCTGTGGGACCTTAGGAGCAGCAGGTCGGTCAGCTTCGTTGCGGTGCCTGCAGATGCAGGAGAATGACTCCTTCATTCCAATGGCGATTACTTCGGGTGTCTTTGATGCCCACAGGCCTGGAGAAGAACCTGGATGGAGAACAGGCACAGACAACACAGAAGACTGGCAGGACGACAAGACCAGGAGCAGCAGGAGTCTTCCTTGTTGCAGTCTTGGTTCCAGGCGAAGTTCAAGGTGCCCAGACAGTTGAAGTGGAAGTGGTGTCCGATCTGAATCTTGTCCCACGAAGAAACTGAAGAGCCACGCACAGGTTAGCCCTTAAGTACCCTAAGGAAAGGGTCGGGACGATTCAGGGGTCCCTCCCAGAGGAGGGGCTAGACAGAGGGGAGGATACTCCCATGTCTTTTGTTCAGTTTTGCGCCAGAGCGGGAGCAAACGGCTCCATGAACTGGTTTCAATTGGAGTATGCAAGGAGGGCACCAAATTTGCCCTCAAAGCAGTCTGGTGGCGCTGGCAAGCGCCACCACCCTAACCTAATACACTAAGTCCTGTCTGGGAGGTGGTCACACCTCCCTGTGACAGGAAACCTATTGTTCTACCTTCCCCTGTTAGAGCTCAGCTCAGCAGCAGGAGGGCAGAATCATGTCTGTGGTCGGCAGCAGCACTAGCTTGCTGTTAACCCTGAAAGTCTATTAACGGGAATACAGGGGGGCTCTCTAGTGAAGCCCCCCAGTAGATGGGAGCCTACATCCAACACTGGAATTGGTGTTGGGGTAGGATTCCGATATGTGTGATACCAAACATGACCGGTTTCAGTGCAGCCAATATATAGTTCGATATCTCGTAATTGACTTGATGTCCACTATATGTATAAAATGGCTGACCGCACTTACAAAGCCTGGAGAATCTACTCCTGGGTTTGTAGGGGGGTTCCTGCTCATGCAGAGCGCCCTCATACTTATAGCCTAGCATCCTGCCTTCAGGATTGAAAGGCCTACCTTAGGGGTGACTTATAGGTCTTAAGTGCAGTGACCTCATATTATAAGGAAACGTATATCTGTTGTGAGTGGTGCTAACACCAGCTCACATAGTCTGCAATGGCTGGCCCGCCTGTAGTCACAGTTTGTGTGGTCTCTCATGGGTGGCATAATACATGCTGCAGCCCATGGGAGACCCCTAGTGTACCTATGCCCTTGGTTCCTTTGTATCATATACTAGGGACTTAGAAAGAAGGGTACACCAGTAGCCAATTAGAAAGATACCAAAGTACTTACCATAGTCCAATTTAGGGAGCGAGCACAGTGACTGGGGTCCTGACTAGCAGGATCTCAGTCAGACTAGTCAGAAAACATAATGACACCAGCAAAAACTGTGGGTAACCATGAAAGCAGATACTTCTTCCCTACAACACACAGCAAAAATATTCCCTGCTTAAGACCCTCTCTCTAAGTCATTTTCTGTTTGTGTCTCACAAATGCATGGAACTCAGAGTTATTCCTATGCTTAAAGAATTGAGGAATGTCTTAACAAGAGAATGAAAGAAGGTGGAACTGCTGACTTTCCACAAATTGTTGGGCAAAAAATATCTTCTGCAGAATTCTGATACGGCATTACCTTCATTGCTGAAAGTAAGCAACTTAACGGCAAGGTCTGTCTTCCACAATTAAACGTCAGATAAATTGTCGTCTGGTGATCCACTGGATAAGTGTTGTGTGGCAATGCATGGGTGGACCTCATGACGGTTCCAGACCTCCGCATCAACTCAAGGTCTGGAACATCCAGCATAGAACACTCACCCTTGAAGGTTTTACATATTATGTCAGAGAGTGTCGAGGTAGCACACTCCATAAACACAACAATAAAACATAACATTAAGATAGTGGATGCTACCATCAAAACATCCTATTCCACTTCAAATGTTGCTGTTTAACCAATACCAACACCATGAGCCCCGCTTGCATGATTGCTGGTACTGGTAGAAGTTACACAGAAAGGACTGCACAGACATTTGAAGAAAATATTAATTAAAAAAATGTGGGGCACTGTCCATCATCAAGTAAATGATACAATTTAAATAGTGCTCATTGTAATATTCACAAACTCTTCTTTAGAATAGTTTCTGAAGCTTCTACTTATTCAGTCAGTAAATGTGTATAAGTGAAATTTTAAATGAATGATTTCTTCAAATAGTTCTACATTCGCAAAATACCTCACTTGTGTGGTTTTTAAAAGTTGTCTGGCTCGCTCAGCGTCAAAGGAACATTATGCTTCTGGTCAAAGTTTACTATTGTAATGGAGTAGTCTAGTGCAGTGTGTTACTGCTCTATGGCACATTAGACTGTTGCTGCACTTTGATAAATTGAGGGAATGTGTAAACCACAACAGTTTTCGATTGAGAATAAATTAACAATGTGGTAGAGCTGCAACACAGTGTTACTTCATCAACTTGTGGCATACCAATGAGTGCTGTAGTACATTTGGAGGATGCACAATATAGCGTTTTCTCTGTTATCCCTCAGTGTTTTCTCTAGAATTAGGGATCTGTGAGAAAAAGAAATCTGGACCAATATCTAGTGATAGAGCACAACATTTGCCCCACTGGCAGATGTCGTATCTCCTTTTGGGATCCACATGGTGACATATGCTGACGACACGCAGCTGGTCGTTTCATTGAACCGTTCCAACTATCAGACCAACGACCTTCGGTCTTGTCTTGAGGCTGTGTCCAAGTGGATGAGAGCTTCTTATTTGAAGCTTAATGGGGATAAAACAGAACTCATGATTCTGGGCAACCCTGGGAGCGTGTTAGCTGACACCTTGTGGCCTACCTCTATGGGTCCGGCGCCAGCCCCCAAGACTGAGATCAAAAGTCTGGGAATATGGTTGGATCATGAACTCACGTTCAAAGTTCAGGCGAGGAAGACCGCCGCGGCCTGTTATGGCCTACTCAGAACAACTCGGAAAATTCTCCCCCTTTTACCCTTCCCAGCAAAAAAGATATTGATCCAGGCACTAATTTTGTCGAGGATTGACTACGGAAATGCCCTTTACCTGGGAGCCCCAAACTCAGTAACTGCAAAACTTCAAGTCATTCAAAATTGCGCAGCTAGGCTTCTTACGGAGACTCCCATTAGGTGTTCAGCAAAGCCCGCGTTGCGCTCTCTCCACTGGCTTCCGGTGGAACAGAGAATTAATTTTAAGGCACTCTGCATAGCCCACAAGGCGCTTGTGGGGAGCGGACCCCTTATCAACAACGGCATGATTCGCCCTTATAGGGCGAATAGGAAACTCCGTTCAGACGGGCTACACTTGGCAGTAGTCCCCAGGATCAAGAAGGCCAGAAGTGGCGGACGGCTTTTTTCATTTAATGCCTCCAGACTGTGGAATTCTATTCCGCTGGACCTTCGAAGCGAACCTAACCATCTGGCATTCCGGAAACAACTCAAGACGTGGCTTTTCCCTTAGTGCACTCGGTTCTCTGGTTTTAGCTTCAGCGCTGGGATGCTTCCGGGTAGCCATGCGCTTTATAAGTGCCCATTCATTCATTCATTCATTCATTTGAGCACAACATTTGTATTCTACATGGGGCACCTGGTAGGAGTGCAATGTAATCGCTTGTAGTAAACACTTGTATATTATTCAATGTTATTAGAGAATTTAGATGCTAGAGTAAATGTGAATCAAGCAACATGTTCGTATGAAATCAATGCATTTAAATGTGAAGTTTAATAGTTGATTCATAGAATTCGTGATGAAACATATAACCAATGTAATCCGCTTATGTCTGCCCCATTAGTGATGTGGCATAGTGATATGTTAATTGTATTTTGAACGCTTCTTAGGACAATGAAGTAGTCGAAATCATACATATTAATGTAGTTAGAGAAATGTTCTTATTGAACGCTAATGATTTATGGAAATACTAACGTATCTAATATGGTGAATTCATCACTTTATCTTAAGTCGAAGTCCTGAATATGTAATACATTTTGAAATGTTCTCGTTTCTGACTAATGCTTAGAATTCTCATATGAGTTTTGCAGAATGTTATTTGCTCCCATGTTCGCATTTCAGGTGGACAACGATTGTTAGAGAAGAGTAGGGCATTTATCGACCTAAAGTCGGCCTTTGATCTCATCCCCAGGCACAAATTATGGCAAGTCCTGCAGGAGATGGGCCTTCCGCCTCCACTCCTCACGCTGGTCATCCGCCTTCACGAGGACAATTTCGTAAGGGTGCCGCTGGGGTGAGCAAGGGCAGCTGACAGACCCGATCAGTTGATAGAGGGGTTAGACAGGGTTGCGTGTTGGCGCCTACCTTGTTTGTTTTTTTGAAAACTTTATTTTCCGTTTTTATCCCATAACAAATTATAGAAATGAAGGTGCACTGTCATATACAACATCATGAATACGCATTAGTGGCAACAAACTACAGCATTATATGATCCAGAAGACAGTAGACATTGCATAACATTGTATTCACAGTCTCTCAAGTTAGATCTCCGCACGACTCGTGTTTACCAATAGGGAATCGCAACAGCCGTGTATCTCCAATAACCCCACATGAATGTGTTCGGGCCGCATGTAGACTATCCATGCAAGTGTAAAGTCCATTATGCAGGCAACCTAGCATCAATGGGTGGGACTCCGTCAACCCACGCCCTCTGGGACTAAGCCCCTTTCCAGCTGGGAGTTTGCGGTCTGCCGCAAATTCTCAACATAGGATCTGAACAGGCCCCATTTATCTTTAGGGCGGGATGAGCTGGTCACGGTGCTTGCATAAACCTCGCTGTTAGTGTTACAGTAGGCGAGGCTGCGTATCCAACTCTGCAGCGTGGGAGCCGACTTACGGCCCCATAGTATAGCGATCTCTCTTTTGGCCAGCAGCAGTCCGAGGGCCGCAAATCGTCTGATCTTTTTGGGGAAGTTAACTGTGTAGCCTAGTAGTGCCACCTCCGGTGTAGGGATAAGAGACAGTCCAATCATGGATCCTAGAGTGTTATGTACTTGCTCCCAATAATCCTGCAGCTTAGGACATGTCCATGTGAGGTGAGCAAAATCAGCATGCGGGGCTGAGCATTTCTGACAGTTGTGAGGTCTGGACGGATCTAGTCTGTGCGCCATGGCGGGGGTAAAATAAATGCGGCGGAGGAATTTGAAATGGAGAAGTTTGTGCCTACTATTAAGGGAGACTACCTTCGTCACTTCGCAACATTTTGTCCACTGCTCGTCAGTGATGGGGCGACCCAAGTCCAGCTCCCATGCTTTGCGGACCTCAGCGTCTTCTATCGGTCATGTGCGCGCACATGTTTTATATAATTTAGAAATTAAATGTGCCCCCGTCTCGCTTTCTATAAGCAATGTGAGTGGCGTGAATGGGTCAGGTTCAATGGGGTAGGAAGGCAGTGCGGCGCGGAGAGCCGATCGAATCCGGCGTAGGACGAAACTGTCCATGAAGGAGATTTCTTGGAAACGGGTGTCATCTGTGACTGAAAAGACATGTCCCTCTGGGTATAAATCCCCCATTTTGGCAATGTTGAATTTTGCTAAGGTGCGCTGCACCAGTTTTTCTCCCGTTATTGGTAGCCAGGGTGCGTTAGGGAGGGGGAGTGCCGGGGAGTATAGTGTAGTGGCGCCGATGAGGCGCTTTAGCCAGTTCCAGGCCCAACATGTAGTGGAGACTGGCTGTATGTCCTTAGGGTCTCTGGGAATGCCCTTGGGCAGAACTGTGGACAGTCGTTCTGGTGATACAAAATCCGCTTCCGGGCGGAGAAATGGGATCCGGGCGTCGGGATGGTACCATGCATAAGCATAGCAGCACTGGGCAACCAAATAGTACAATTGGAGGTCAGGGACACCATATCCCCCCCTCTCATATGGGAATGTGATCACCTGCCACCGGACGCGCGCTCGTTTGCCTCCCCATACCAATCGTATGAGGTGTGTGCGCAATGTTGAAAAGAAACCGTTCGTGAGGAATATGGGAATATTATTAACAAGATATAAAAATTTAGGGAGCACTATCATTTTAAGTATCGCGACTCTGCCGGCTATGGACAGTGGCAAACGCAACCACCTATCTACTTGCGCTTCTAGGGAGCAGACTGCTTGTCCGTAGTTCAAACGGAGGATCTGAGCAGTGTCCAGGTGTATGTGGAGGCCTAGATATTTGACCGAATCAGTGCACCAGTCAAGCGGGAACTCGCATTCCCATGGGACAGTACTTGTGGTCAAAGGGAAGATCACCGACTTGTGCCAATTGATGCCGAGGCCCGAGAATCGACAAATCTGAGTATTTCTCTGATGAGTGGATCCACATTGACCTGTGGGTCCCTGACATATAGAATGGTGTCATCTGCATAGAGCGAGACTAGTAGGGGGCCAGTGTTAAATTGCAAGCCTCTATGTAAATGTTTATCTTGGAAATGGCGAATTAAAGGATCCATAGCCAGAATGAACAGTAGGGGGGACAAGGGGCAGCCCTGTCGTGTGCCCCGTGAAAGTGAAAATGATCGGGATAGTGTGCCGTTTAAGCGAAGTCTCGCCATGGGTTTGCTGTATAGTAATGCAGTGGTGGCGATAAAACCCACCGGCATGCCCATGCGGCGCATAACCGAGATAAAAAAGGGCCATTCTAAGGAATCAAAAGCCTTTTCCGCGTCTAAAAGGATCGCGGCAGCGGGAACCTCTGGGTTTATTCTTTGGATAACAGAGAAGAGCGTTCGAAGATTTAGAGAAGTGGAGCGGTGGGGAACAAAGCCGGATTGCGCTGGTGCAATAATGAACTCCATTAACTGTGATAGGCGGTTGGCTATAATCTTTGCTAAAATTTTATAGTCTAGGTTTAATAGGGATAGAGGTCTGTAAGAACCACATAAGGAAGGGTCTTTGCCCTTCTTGGGAAGGAGAATGATGACCGCTTCACGAAGCGTGGGGGTAGTATCTGTTTCTCAAGGGCCTCTGCATCAGCTGCGGGGCCAGGAGGTCCTTATATGCCTTGTAAAAGTCCCCTGTAAAGCCGTCGAGTCCAGGGGCTGAGGAGCAGCGGAGGGTGTCAATGGCGCCCAGAACGTCAGGTACTGAAATGGGTTCTGCTAAAAAATCTTGCATGTGTTTTTCGAGATATACCAGTGCTATCTCGGACAGATAGTCTTCCTGGGCCGAAAGGTCGCTTTCTGCCCTAGTGGAGTAAAGGGACGCGAAATAGTCAATGAATTAGGTACGGATCTCCGACGTGGAGGTCAATAACTGATTTGCCGAAGAGCGCAGTTCAGTGATGTATGCTCTACTGCGGAGCATCTGGGCGAGTACCCTACCCGGTCGCTCGCCCTCACCGTACCGCCGGGCGGTCTGATACTTGCCCAGATATAAGATCTCACGGTCCGCAGTGTCCTGATATTCAACCAAAAGGGCCATGCGGCGACCGGCCGTGTCCGGGTCTGGGGATTGGAGTGGTACGGAGTCCATGTCCGTGAGTTCGCGTTCGATACGTGCAAGTGTGCTACGCAAATCCCTAAGCACTCCCGCATGCTTTGCGATACAGACGCCCCTGATATAAGCTTTCAAACCCTCCCATAAGACTGCCCACGTGTCCACTGACCCCGTATTTATGGAAAAGTAGTCTTCGATGGCTTCGCGTACCTCCGCATTCAAAAGATCATCGTAGAGGGCCCGGCTCGGGAATCGCCATTGCCGCTCAAATCCCTCAGGACGGGGAACTTGCAGGCTAAGCAGTACCGGAGAGTGGTCCGAGTAGGTTCTCGGTAGAGTCACTGGCGACTGGACCCAGCCAGCGATGCCAGGTGATACCAGCCAGAGGTCAATCCTAGTCCAGGTATTGTGTTGGTCTGAGTAATGTGTGTAGCTTGTGGAAGTAGGATTGTGCTGGCGCCAAACATCTAGCAGCGATAGCTGTTCACAAAGATCTGCTAGCGCGCGGCGCGCTCTAGGCTTGGAATCAGGGGAGGTGGAGGTGCTGTCTAAGCTGGGGTTCAGGAGTAAATTAAAGTCGCCCCCAACCAGAAGGAAGCAAGGCTCTAACCGCGCCAACTGGGCATGCAGAGAATGGAAGAAATCGGGGGAATCAGTGTTTGGGCCATATACACATACCAGAGCTGTGTTGTGTCCCATGAGTGAGCCTGTGACTATTGTGTACCTGCCCTCATCGTCCCTTATCTCTGACCTGAAACTGAAGGGAACCCTTTTATGGATAAGGATGGCTGTGCCCCTGGCGTAACTGCTGTAATTGGCAAAATACCTGTGCGCCCCCCAGCTAGCCGCAAATCTGGCTGAGTCCAATTTTGGCAGGTGAGTTTCCTGCAGGTAAGCAATGTCTACGTTATGCCTGAGTAAGTAGTGGATCACCTGCCTTCTCTTGCGATTGTCGTTTAGGCCCCTGACATTCCAGGACATCAAGGATAAGCCACGGGGACCATCAATGTTACCTAGTCGAGCCATCAGGTGTACATTTCAAGCCTATCACATTCAAGCAGCTGTATATAAAGAAAAACATTGACAGTGACCAATGCTGTAGACAGAGAGAAATATCGAAGTCATGAGTAAAAAAAAAAACCCGCCCCCCACCCTACCTCACTACCTTCAAAGCGAGGCAGAACCATAACCAATAGTAGAGTGGTAAGTACCAATCAACGTTACGCAGAAATGAAACCACCTTATAACGGTACATACGGAATGACAAAAACAAATCCAAAGGCATACACCGTGAGGGGTGGCAACGCCACGTCAGTCGACCAGCAGTATATAACAATACAGAAGGATGAAAAACATTAACCCCTTGTTACTTATACGGTGTAGCAGAATTGGCCCAGCTGTAGATTCAGCCAGTGCCGGAGCTGGAGAAGAGTTCAGCACTTGCGTCCGATCCACTATGCGGGGGAGAGGGGCCCCGCCCTTGTGTTGTTTAGTTTGTATGTGTGGCAAAACTTCTGCACCTCGGTGGGGGTGTCAAAGATGCGAGCCCGGCCGCCCACATCTACCCTCAGTCTGGCGGGATATAACATGCCATATTTCAAGCCTGGATTTCTGAGGGTGGCCTTGACCCCAGTATATTTACGTCGAGCGTCCTGTACCATGACCGTGAAATCCGGGTATAGGGAGAGTTTAGAGCCCTGCCAGATGGTGTCCCCACGCTCTCTTGAGAGGCGCAGCGCAGTGTCTCGAAAATTCATAATCCGTGCAATAATGGGTCTAGGGGGGCAACCTGGATTAGGCCATGGCCCCAAGGAACGATGGGCACGCTCAACAACAAAGTTGTCTCTTCCAAACAGATCGGACAACAAGTTCTCAACAAACGTATCCAAACGGCCTGTAAATGTGGATTCTGGCACCCCCAGGATGCGAATGTTATTGCGCCTGTTGCGCGCCTCAAGGTCTTCATTCTTGATTGCTACCTCCTTGAGGATGCGCTCAACATGGTCTAAATGTTTTAGGGACTGAGCAGTGCTATCCTCCACATCCGAGATGCGGGCCTCCGCCACATCCAGGCGCCTGTCATGTACTTGGATTTTAGCCCCCATATCCGCTAAGTTTTTGTCAAGTGCGTCAAATCGTCCATCTAGGAATTTAAAGCCTGCTCTCATCTCCTGAAGGATGGATGTGGCAAGAGCGGAATGGTCGGTCGCCGGGCTCTCGCCCTGCACACCGTCCACCATGTCGGAGTCGTCTTCGGGTGCCTTGTCTGCGAGCTTTTCAAATGGCAGGGTCTTCTGTTTGGGGTCTTTACAGCCCATGCCTCGAAGACGCTTCGCAATTGTGGCCAAGGTGAAGCAAAGCGTGGCAGGGGGTTATGGTGGTGCCTGAGCAGATCAATGTGGTAGCCCTGCGGAGCGGGGTGTGATGCAGGGGCTCAGAGCACAAGCAAAGCGATCTATGGACAGTCCCAAGAGTGAGAGCCGATGCGTTGCAAGCACGAAGGAGAGGGTCTGGGATGGCTGATGGTCAGAGTGAGGTAGCAGGAGTGTTGCAGCCCTCTCCCAGGCCTCTCGATTTCTGTCACTCTCCTGGGGGGGGTATTGATGTGCAATACGAACCAGTGCCAAAGCCCCCGTCACCTAACTGACTGGTGATTGGGCCAGAGGCCCGCGTGAATGGTGGCGTCTCAGCTCAGGTACTATCGCCGCATGGGATAGGTACAGGCAGTAAGGCGGCCGCAGCCACCGAGCCCAGCAGTTATGTTCCGGCCCGGGTCCCGAGTCACCCCGGGGTAGGGCTCTCTCAGTAGATGTGCTCTAGTAGGCCGCTCCACGAATGGCTGGAAACGAGGAAGCAGGCACCCCGCCGCCAGGCGGCTGCTCGCGCCGCGGGATGGGCCGACAGCGGCTCACCTCCCCCCCTGTCCACCTCGCCCGCTCGCGTCCGGATGGGCGCTTCCCTAGCACGCTGCGGGCCCTGTCCCCGCCGCGGCCTCAGGGAAATGGCGGGCGCGGATATCTGGGGCCGGCGCCGCCAAGCTAGGCCGCACCTCGGGCAAATCGATTGCCGGTGGGGGGGTAGGGTCTCGCCCCTGCCGCCGCGCGCTCAGCTCTCACGGCCCGGCGGCAGGACACCCGCTCACCTCAGCTTCTGGACCGTCTCACTCACTCCCTCCGGTCCTCGCGTATACTGTAGGCCCAGGACACCTCCGTCAATTGCTCCGCCGCTCCCACCGTTAGGCGCTGTATCTCGTAAACGGAGGCTCCGTTGTGTCTCGGAGGCATACCGCCGCAATCAGGATGTGTCCAGCTCATCTGCACTGGCCACCACGGGCAGGTTGTCTGTGTTCACATCGGGGAAAATGTCGGATATGCTGGACGTCCGCCGGAGCTTCAGCGACAAGCGCCCATCTTAGCCGCTTGCGTGGCCACGCCCCGCACCTACCTTGTTCTCGCTCTTTATCAATGGTGTGGTTAACCATCTAGCGGAAGTCCCAGCTGATGCCCCCTCGTTGGGGAAGGTTAAAGTAACAACTCTGCTATTTGCAGATGATACGCTGTTGGTCTCAAAGACCCCAGTGGTCTCCAACTGCTGTTAGATCGCTTTGATTCTTTCTGTGGGTTGAGAGGCCTGGAGGTCAACACATCGAAAACAAAACTTCTATTGATGAATCCCCACAAATCCTTCAAAGGAAAATTGACTCTTGGGTGGACCCCCTTCGAGAGAGTAGTCACATTTGACTACCTGGGTGTGACCCCCTCCGAGGACATGGCCTGGAAGCACCACATAGCAAAGCGGATCCTTCAGCAGAGGCAGACCACTGGGGCTCTGTTGAAGGAGCATAGACGGTCCCAGTCAAGACCAATAGCAGCGCCACTACTGATTTATGACCATAAAGTTTTGGGCTCTGCTTTGTATGGGGCTGAACTCTGGGAGTTCGAAAACCTAGAGGGTCTCTTAACCACTGAGAACAAATTCTTGAGATCCCTCTGTTCCCTTCCCCAAAGCACTCCGCTTCTTCCACTAAGACTTGATTTGGGTAGGCAATCTATTGTGGATAAGGCACGACTTCGCCCCTTGCTCTTTTGACTGCGTCTAAAACAAACCCCTGAGCTTTCATACTACGCTGCTGCGGCCGATGAAGTTTGTAAACTTGATTGTTTTAATGGATGGTTGACCAAGGTTAGATCCCTACTTGCAGCAATAGGTTTAGGGAGGTCATGGAATGCCACCGATCCCTGTTCTTTACCAAGTAAAAGGCTGCTTAAGTGCCAATATTGGAACTGGGTGGCTCAGTCTACTATAACACAATTGAACGGTGGTCGCCTGACTACAGAATTTATGGGGTTTAAAAACCAAAGCGCACACAAGCAATATTTGGAGGTCATTACGATTCCTCAGGAAAGAAAGCTTTATATCCAATTTAAACTTGGATCACTTCCTGTGAACTCTTTTACAGCCGCGTGGCGACGACCTCTACCAGTGCAGTCACATTGCCCTGGCTGCCACAAATCTGCTGAGACAATTGCACACATTCTTTTTGCTTGCCCGATGTACAACTCCCCGAGACGCAAATGGTTAGCACCCGTTTGTAGGCTGCTGGGAACACGTTGTCACCAGGAAGCGCTGTGTATTTTGAAATCGGATTCAAGACCACTTGTTGCCTGCGCAGTAGCCAAGTTTCTTGGAAAAATGTGGATAATCAGAAGGCGCACATTAAAGAAGTGATATGGTGTGCCTTAGACCTTCTTCTCTCCACCTTTCTAAACCCGCTAAATGAGAACTTGGCAGCAACATTATGCTTTTGTAACATTGTATGTGGTCCTATCCTTTTATTGCCATTTTTTAGTGGGATCTCCAATGCATTTTTTCAGGGCTCTCCTCTTGGCTAACCTAACTTTTCATCTTTTTAACTGATTATTTTTATTGTTTTTATCACGATTGCTATTTTTTAAATAATAATCAATTGTAATGCATCCAACGATCTTTTGACACGCTTTCAAGTTGAAGTCCTGTACTGTAAGCATTTGCACTTTTACGATCTTAATATATTTAATGTGTTATTGCAATATATCCACTTCTGCAATTCTGTACTATAGGCACATGCACTTTTATGGTCGGAACGACCGAATAAAGTTTGATTTGATTTGAGTAGGGTATTGTTCCATTAGATAAGTGTGGAATGAAGGTGTTAGTTAGCTTGGTCATGCATAAAGATACAGTGGAGGGAGGTGCTTTCACTCAGGAGAAGGAGAGGAGACCGAGGACAAACTGCTACAGAAGGGGCGTACATGGAGAAGGCTGTGAAAGGAACTGACGTCATGGAAAGTTTGAGGCCGAGCCTATTGTAGAGTACTTGTGAGAGAGGCATTATGTGACATTTGCTGAACACAATTTTGAGTATATGATGTATGTATAGAGGGACAGACACCCCATTCCTCCCTGCCTTCTTGACGGAGAGCACCCGAGTGCCAACCTGCTCCTTTTCGTGCTTGTGCCTTCATGCCGCTAACCCATCTCATGACTTCTTAGGATGGCTCTACCCACTGACACCTTTCCTCTTTTAAACCTTTTGCCTATATGATAATTTAGGGATGCCACCTGTAGAGTTAGAGTAGGGATAGATAGAATTAAATGCTTTATACCGATGAAGTGCAGATGCAGGGGAACCTGAACTTTTGCTTTCTCATTTCTTGCATAATGGTCATAGAACTGATTGTTGTATTCCTGTTACATTGAGTCAATATTTACCAAAGATATGGCTTCCTCCTGTTTCCCCTGTATTTCTATACTCTGATGCTAAGGTTTGTGTATGTACAACTATTATAAAATCTGTAATAAATTGACTAACCTTCATCTGGTTGTCGACTTGGGTTATTGTGTAGCCATTATTGAGTTACACTGTATCTTAAATTGATTCATGAAATTTTACTCCCCTTTACACTTTCATGCTACTAAAAAGAATTATCAGAAAAACCGACATTGGAACAGAACTGAACAAATTGGACTAGGCCCTTTCAGTTGGTAGCAGAGTTGGATGGTTTGCACATGAATTAAGGGGAGAATCTGGAACCCGATCTAGAATAATCTGGAGCCCTGACCCAAAAGTCCCCAGGTAGAGCCCTAATTATTATTATTGATTAAATATGTTTTATTAGGTTTTTAGTTTTATCAACAGATTACTGTACATACATCACAACGCATTGGCAAAAAATGTGTTACATTATGCATGATCCAATGATAGCAGAGTTGCGCCGACTTATAAAACAGGCGTTACCTAAGTGCGGTACGCAGGGTCTACTTGTGATATACTACCATACCTATGTGAGGGCAGGTGGATCACCCTTAACCGCGACGTATTGCTATTACAGAGTCTGTTGCGTGTGATGACCAACAGCAACCATGTGGGGACAAATGATTAACATAACTGGGTGTATAGAAACAAAGCAAAACAAACTCAGAGCACCCCACCTGCCCCCTGTCCGGATTCTGCGCATTTTCCCCCTATGGCTGCTGAATGCGTGCTCGTTACCCATATGGCGTCGTGTAGATATGCGTGCATATATGCCGTCTACGGCAACTGACCAAGCATCTTAGTTATTCTAGAACTGTCCAGGTAGAGCCCTAATGATCGAGAAAAGGAGAGGACAAAGTTTGGCGATGTGCGTGGAGAAAAAACAGGGACGAAAGGAGGAGTGAGTATTCATAGGGGTGTATGGAGCATGTTAGATTGCGGTGATGATTTGCTTGTATGATGTCTTGCGGAGTGTTGCGAGAATTGTGTGAATGTGATTGTTGCGTCTGGTGTGGCCCAAGGAGTTGATATAAGGTTATCGGGTCCCAAAGTGGCCCGTGATCCCGAAATATTTAAAGATATAGAACACACCGAGATTGTCTGATAAAGAGCTGAGGAGTTCGTCATGAGACCTCGTCAACGGCTCAACCTAAGTCAGGGAACTTTGTGTGAATGGGTCGATAATGAATCGTGTAGTGGACCTTTTACGCAGAGGGTAAACTGTACTGATTCGGGTGAATCCCCGCTGGTCAAGGTTTTGCTGCAAGTATGTATTCTTGCATGAGTGTTGCAACTATTTTCTTTTAGAAAGGCAGACAATTACAGATTATAAGATGATTGTGTGAGTGAATGTGTTTGGAGAAATTGTGAAGGAGGGTGAGCCGCTGCGAGGAGTGAGAGTGGCGTCATATTGTGAGCTGGGATAGGTTGGTTGGTTTGATGCCACGCTGGGATTGGTTGCCAATTGTTTATTACATCTGAGGTGTTTGAGATTGCATCGTCGTACTATCTGATTTAAATTGCAATTGGATTGTTGAGTTGTCATAAACAGGCAACATCATGCAATGTTTTAGGGTCTTGCAAGATATGTTTCGGGGGGATGAGGGCATTACTACAAGGGTGGGCAAAGAAGCGCCACCGGAAGATACACACGTTCATTATATGGCAACAAATGTAGGACTCCATAGTATTATATGACTTCAAAATTGGCACATGATAACTGAGAAAGAGGGTGCGTTGCCATTTCCACGCTATGGCATTTTCAAGTTGGAGATACTTAACCAGTTGAGGGGAGTGATGTTTGTAATGAAACCTTTACCTAGACCTACTCAGTTTGAGGCGCTCAGTGCATGGATGTGTGCAGCTCATGCTAAACAGAGAGATCGCTCTCAGGTAAAGATGAGGAAAACAATGCGAGTTTAGCAGGAGGCACAGTGGGATGCTAAGTTAAAGAGATGGAGAGTAGACATGATTGATGGAAAGAGATTATCCTGCACTGATGAGGGATGAGGACGCGAAAGATAAGGACAAGAAAAAGGAGACAGATGGGAACGATGACAGTGACAGTGATGATAGCCTGTTAAATGGACTGTTGGCTGATCGTCCACCCCCTTACAGTCTACTACAGGATGGAAGTGGGAAAAATCTTGATGAGATTGTTAACACTGAGAGTGCATCAGCACCAGTAACACCAGATCCTGGTGTTGTGGGAGTGATATAGACAGGAGCGAGGTTAACAGAAAGGAGAGAAGGGGGTAGGAATGGGTATGACGGGGGGCTCAGATCAGTGTAACTCTAATGCTGCTTAAAGAATACCGAAAGCTCTTACAGTACTGGTCCTGGTTGGGCCTATTGTTCCTATATATGACCCGAACTCGACAGGAAATGAAAATCAGCGATAGCATGTGGGTACTGAAGGGACATTACAAGGCACACCAGCGAATGTAGATAGAGGTTTTTGTCCCATTGATTTCTGTTAACTCAAGTATCCCCGTATGTAGCAACAGTAGACCAGAATAGCTCTCACATTATGAAGCCCCTACTCGCGAGAGACACTAACAGTTTGTAGAACACTTCCTTGAGTACAAAGTAGCACACCTCAGGAGAAAGGGACGACACAGATAACATCTGGCAGTCATCCGTGCCTAACAAAAATAAATGTGTCCACCTGTAACGAAACTGGTGCTCATGTAAAGCGCTCTGATACCCAATGTCTCGGGTCTAGTTCGCGCTATATAAAACTCTAAAAAACAAACAAACATATTTTTGATGTTTCAGACTTAGAGTCATGGCTTAGAGATCACAGTAACACCAAGGAGAATCAGAATACACAATTGAGTCAGGGACCATAAAATCTGCAGTAAAGACGAAATTGGTAGATGTGGTAAAAATGAGTGCTGAGTTGATGAGATAATTAATGGAAATTTGGCCCTTGATCGAATAGAGTTACAGCAAACAAATGATGGACGGAATGCTGACAATGCAAACATTCTCCCCCAGTCAAAAGATCTGGGTTAAATCCATCGTTCTTTTGCCCACTACGCCACCCCAGTTTGGACTCAGCCATATGCAAATCAGTCTTGACCCTGTGCACCATGGGAACAGTCCAGACCGAACTGCCAGGCCAGGTCCTCCCTGGACCGGAAACAAGCATCCTGGGACCGGTTTCAGGGTATGTCACCCTTCTTCAGCCAGGCTAGCTTGAATCCAGTTGCGCAGTGAGCAAGGGACCCACGTCTGGGCATACCCATCCCACTTAGGGCGAAAAGTGTTACAGCAAACAAATGATGGACGGAATGCTGACAATGCAAACATTCTCCCCAGTCAAAAGATCTGGGTTAAATCCATCGTTCTTTTGCCCACTACGCCACCCCAGTTTGGACCCAGCCATATGCAAATCAGTCTTGAACCCGTGCCCCATGGGAACAGTCCAGACCGAACTGCCAGGCCAGGTCCTCCCTGGACCGGAAACAAGCATCCTGGGACTGGTTTCAGGGTATGTCACCCTTCTTCAGCCAGGCTAGCTTGAATCCACTGGCGCAGTGAGCAAGGGACCCACGTCTGGGCATACCCATCCCACTTAGGGCGAAAAGTGTTACAGCAAACAAATGATGGATGGAATGCTGACAATGCAAACATTCTCCCCCTGTCAAAAGATCTGGGTTAAATCCATCGTTCTTTTGCCCACTACGCCACCCCAGTTTGGACCCAGCCATATTCAAATCAGTCTTGACCCTGTGCCCCATGGGAACAGTCCAGACCGAACTGCCAGGCCAGGTCCTCCCTGGACCGGAAACAAGCATCCTGGGACCGGTTTCAGGGTATGTCACCCTTCTTCAGCCAGGCTAGCTTGAATCCAGTGGCGCAGTGAGCAAGGGACCCACGTCTGGGCATACCCATCCCACTTAGGGCGAAAAGAGACATATGAATCTGACAAATTACTTTTATGGCGTAGGATGTTACCAGGAGAGCAAAACAGGCACATGAAAAGCTGGCAGAATTGGCTCACAAATATATTGTAGATCTGACCCAAATGAAGATGTTGCAAGGTAATCACAGACTTGCTTACAGTAATTAAGAAATAGAGGAAAAAACGGTGCCCGGTTTAAAAACACACATTCGAGAATTGGTAAAAGGAATGAGAGCGTGGAGTATGCTAGACAAATGGGAAGAGAGGTGATCAAAGAAGAGAAGTGCAAAGAAGGTTACAGGGGAGCCGCCTCCTCGGGGGGGGGGGGAAGGAAGCAGGAGTGGAGGCATATCCGCTATGGGAAGAGCCTAGTGGAGGTTATGTGCATGTGCCTTGGAGTCGAGGTGATCTTGCTGCATTCACAAATGAATTTACGAAGTTGGGGGAAAAGCCTGCTGAGTGGTATAAACAGGTTGATCAATTTGAGAAAATTCTAAGGTGTTGTGGATTGATTTAAACACGTTGTTTGAAATTGTGGTCCCTAGTAACTTGTGGTCTGCATGTAAGATAGCCATAGAATGGCCAGAGAAAGAACCAGATAAGGACCCAGTGACTCATGGTCCGTCGGCTATGGTACTGAAGAAATATGGTCGGTGATCATGTGGTTACAATCTAAAATAGCCCCACAGGATATTGACTGGGTTAAAATTGATCAAACGACCCAGGAGCACAAAGAAACTACTCATAAATACTATGAAAGCCTGCTACTGGCTTTCAAGCAGTACAGTGGATTAGACACCCATGACCCCAAAGACATAGGACAATTTGTGTCAAAGTTCGTAACAGGTTTGAGGCCGGAGATTAGTCACACGATACAACAGCATCTGATTTGCTGGCAGAATAATTCTGCGTTATACTAGATAATGTAGTGACGAGGGTGACTCAAAACACAAGAGATTGAAAGAGAAACTGATGTTAGTACAAATGAGGAATGCTCAAAAGGGAGGACAGGCACCTACTGGAAATGCTTCCAGTGAACAGGGAGGTCACCCCGCCTGAGTTCAGATGCAGACTAATTGAGGGTTGACAAGACAAGGAAGATGTTGAGGGGTCCCCATAGATCCAAAGACAGGAACAGATGTAGCAACGTTGAAGAAGTCCACAATGTGCCATTTTTGTAATAAGGTGGGGCATTGGAAGTGTGAATGTCGTCTCAACCCTGAAAACCAAGAGTAAACTGGAGGATTTAGTCAGGGACAGAATGATGCGGCACACCTACAGACTGTGACGAAGCTGAGATAACAGAATATGGGGAGACCTCAGGGTCACGTAATGCCAGTACCACAACCTCCCATGATATCACAGGGAAATCAAATCTACCACCAAGTGCCTCTGATGGAATCCTTTGATGAATTTGGGTCAGATCTGTCCATATGATGGTGCCCGAGAGGGGAGAAAGACTGTAAACTTGGTGCAGTCTTGGAATAAGACCAGAGAGGACCCTACATCGATGCAGATGTTGATGGGCATCCAATAACATTCTCAATTGACACTGGTGCTACCCGCTCTACTATGAGTACAGCAGAAGCCCCAAACCTACCCCTCTCGGGAAAATCGATCCAAGTTGTGGGAGTTGCGAACAAGAGAATGTCAAATCCTCTAACCAAGGAGATACCAGTGAAGATTGCGTCCTTTGAAGACCGTCACCATTTTGTGGTGTGTGACTCAAGTCCTGTGTGTTTACTGGGCCATTGTGTAAGCTAAATTGCACTATATATTGTATACCGAAGGGAATTGAACTGCAAGCCAATGATGAGGACATTGCTTTCAAATTGGTGAACCAGAATCTACATTTCACAATGTTTCCTCTGATGATAGTGGAGGACATGCCTTTGAACCTTAGGGACACTGTCTCACTGGTGGTGTGGGACTTCACAGGCGAAGAGATTGGACTCATTAAAGAAGCTGAACAAGCCCACATACAAGTTAAACCAAATGCTGAATTCCAGAGAACTCCACAGTATAACCTCACACCTGAAATTGTGGCAGGTATCACACCTGTGATTAACTCCATGATCAAACAGGGCATTCTGAAAGAGATCCTAGAGAGTCCATGCAATTTCCCTATTATGGGCTTACAGAAGCCTAGAAGTAAATACCACATTGTCCAGGATCTCCGAAAGATTAATACCATAATGGTTCCTTGTTGGCCTGTGGTACTGAATCCATCTATAATATTGTTTCAAATTCCATGTGAAGCCGAGTGGTTCACGGTTATTGATCTCTGCCAGGCCTTCTTTTCGATCCCATTACAGGAGGAGAGCCAATTTTTATTCGCTTTCCGGCTGGGTAACTGTGTCTTAACATGGTGTTGTATCCCACAAGGGTATACTGAAAGCCCAGCTATCCTTAAACAGATTTTGAAAAGGAACCTTGAATCCTTAGTCTTACCTCACAATTCAGTTCTGATTCAGTATATTGATGATCTTCTGATTGCATCGAATGCTAGAGAAGCTTGCAGATATAATACCATTGCATTGTTAAACCATCTGGCTGAAAATGGACATAAAGTGTCCCTGAGCAAACTTCAATACTGCCTGCAGGAAGTACAGTATTTGGGACACCGAATTCAGAAAGGCAAGAGAAAGGTGTCAACGGAGTGAGTGTCGGCCATCATGCAAATGAATCCGCCACGCACTCAGAAGGAGGTCAGAATGTTTCTGGGAATGGTGGACTACTGTCGCCTGTGGATCCCTAATTTCTCTCTGATGGCGAAGCCTTTGCAACATTGACACACAAAGATGTGTCAGATCCAGTGCCATGGGATAACAATTGTTTGCTTGCCTTCTTGGAGCTGAGAGAGAGCCTGTGTCGCGCTCCAGCTTTAGGAATGCCTGATTACAACAAAGCGTTTTCGCTATTCTGTCATGAATGAGATGGCTGTGCGCTCTCTGTACTTACCCAGTTGTATGGAAGTGCCAGTAGACCAGTGGCCTTTTTTTTTTCTGCTACCTTAGATCCGGTTGCATCAGGGTTGACCGAATGTCTCAAATCTGTTGCTGCAACTGGTGTCAGTATTGAACAGTGTGAGAGCATCATGATGGGTCACCCATTGACAGTGTATGTTCCCCACTCAGTGGAAATTCTGCAGACAAGAACAAAAACGCAGCACTTGACAAACAACCGGTTGACAAGATATGAGCAAGTGATCTTGGCTGACGACAATGTCACTCTGAAGTGTTGGCTGTGTTAAACCCTGCTACCTTGTTACCTGTTCCAAACTCCGATGGGGAGCAAAGTGAAGACCATGACTGTCTCGATGTCACTGAACTGTGCGCCAAACCACGTCCTGACATTGTCGATGAGCTACTGCCTAGCTCTGATTATAACCTGTTTGTTGATGGCTCATGTTTAAAGGACAATAAAGGAAATCTGAGAGCAGCTTTTGCTGTCTGTACTGTTTATTGTTGTTAAGTGGTGGAAGCCACTTGGCTATAAGGAGTATACTCTGCGCAATGGGCTGAACTCATTGCACTGACCTGTGCATGTTGTGTTTTTAAGAACCCTGAGTGACGATCTACAATGATAGCCAGTATGAGTTTGGTGTGGTTCATGATTTCGCACAGTTATGGTCTCAATGGGGTTTCATGACATCATCTGGACCCCCAGTAAGAAAAAGGGAGATTGTGAGACAATTACTAGAGGCATTACTGTTGCCAAGGGAAATTTTGGTCGTGAAGTGCTCTGCACACTGCAAGGGAACAGATTATGTCACTATTGGAAATCGATATACAGATGAATTTGCATGTTATTGTGCTTTGAATACTTGTACTTTCAATGGAGAATAAGAAACAAGGACACAGAGGTGACCGATCTCAGTGTAATGTTGGCTACTGCAGATACTTGGGATGAAGTGAGGCGTCTGCAAGAGGATGTTTCTGAAGAGGAACAGACAGGCTGGGTCAGAGCAGACTGTGTGAAGCGAGAGGATGATATCTGGGTGTCGACTGATGAGGGAGCAGTTCTACACAACTTAGCAACAGTTCCTGTGCACACACAAAGCAGTAAATACAGCATCAAGATAAACGTTATTTAGAAATGACGACAGAGTGTTCTTGCTTGGGGTGTCGATTTAATGGTGTATCACTTCACAGGCCTGTGCCCTGCCCAGCGAGTCGGCGGTGTCAAGGCCACATCGAATTGTGAACTTTGCCGAATCTCTCCCTTCAGCAATAGCCTGAGAGAGCACTGTCCGGGCCTCCTCCGGACACTGAGGCAGCACTTCACCGTATCCCACAGAGAGTGGGAATAACGGCCCAAGAGGCATGCGGTGTTCACAGACCGCAGCCCTGAACTGGCGGAAGAGAAAATCTTCTTCCCAAATTGTTCCAGTTTCTTGGATTCCCTATCCGGAGGTGCGGTAGGGAAGGCGCTTGGGGACGCAGGGGCTTGGACAACCAAGCTCTCAGGGGTGGGGTGTTGGGAGAGGAAAAGGGGGTCGCCCGGAGCCGGGCGATGGCGTCAGGCCACGTTCCTATCCACAGGAGCCCCTGTGGTGGGCCTGGACCAGGTGCCCAAAAGAACGTCAGAAAGTGCATCATTAAAAGGCAGCAGTGGCTCCGAGGAGGTAGCTGCCGGCTGAAGCACTTCTGTCAGGAGGTTAGTCCTGACGGCCACTGTAGGGAGCTCGAGGTGGAGGGCCTCGGCCGCCCTACGCAACACCACGGAATAACTTGCACCCTCCTCCGTAGCCACGGTAGGAGGAGTGAGCATGCCAAGGTCAGGAGAGGTATCAAGACCACTGGCATCCCCCAGTTCCTCTGCCCAATCCGGGTCTAACTCACACAGTGCAGTGAGAGGGTCCTCAGACCCCTCCCAGTCCTCCCCTTCCTCTGAAGGCTGATGAACAGGCCGAAAATAAGGAGGATGGACATAGGGAAAGAAGGGTCCCATCGGCGTCGGAATCGGCGTTGTGCGACGGCGTTCCGGCGCCGTGTCCACTTCGGGGCTGAAACCGGGGACGACGTCGTCCGTCGGGACGGGCGACGTCGGAAGTGGTGCCGGAGGGGTCGACGTCGGTGGAGGTGTTACGAGGTCAACCGGCGTCGACGGGGATCCAGGCCTGGATCCATGGGGGTCCTGCGGCGCCGGGGCCGGAGCCGACAGCGATGCCGGAGCCATCGGCAGTGGAAGGCAAGGACCCCCAGTTGGGCCCGTGGGGCCCGAAGGCGCACCGGCGGGACCCGACGGCCCAAAGAGGCGAGCCATGGCTGACAGAAAGTCCTGCAGCTAGGCCGGAGTCGCCGACGGACCCGGGAAGAGCGGGTAGGCCGACGGCGACTGCGTAGGCTCCGCCGGAGATGTGGGGGTGGCACCACCCGCGTCACGCGATGGGCGAGGGGAAGTCGGAGAGCGATGGTGCTTCTTCGACTTCTTAGAGTGCTTCGTCTTACCTGACCCCGAGTGCGAAGACTTCGATCCCGACGAATGATGGGGGTGGCTCCGCGACCGGTCCCTCGACCTCCCACGGGACCGGGACCTTGAGCGGCGCGGAGCCGACTGCCGGATTTCAAGCAACTTTCGGGACCGCTCCCGCAAAGTCTTCGGCGCCATGGCCCGGCAGTCGGGGCACGACTTGGGGTCGTGGTCGCGCCCCAGGCAGTAGAGAGACACGCGGTGCGGGTCCGTCACCGACATCGTGCGATGACATTCCCCGCAGGACTTGAAGCCGGGCATCCCTACGGCACCAGGAGTCGATCAACTTGAAAAATATAGAGACAAAAAGCCTCAAAAACTCAGTCAAAAAATGAATGGGGGTACCTCTCTCTCCGGATCTGCGCTTGCTGGCGCAGAAAAAGAAAGAACTAACATCAGCGCGCGAGGGCGGCGTCTAAGTAGCTGCCGCGACGTCATCTCGGCGACCACAACGCCAACGACGGACGCGGAGCCGCACGACGCCACCTTCCAACGCGCAGGGGTACTGCTGACGAAAACGTTCCGGATCCAGTCTGACGCCTGGGGATATTCTAAGGTAAGGAATCTATCACTAACGTGTTTCTTTCAGATATATAGGGTCGGCATTGTAGGAGAGTAGGATCTGCTTCACATGGGTACTCCCACTTTTTGCTGATGCTTCACTGTTTTTCGACCTTAGTCCGGCTGGGGCCCTGCTAATCAGAACCCCAGCCTAGCTGCTTCCTCTTTAAAATGGTTTCCATGTGCCTTAGGCACATCTCTGATTGGAATCTGGAGTGCCCTTATAAGTCCCTAGTATATGGTATACTATGTACCCAGGGCATAGGTACCTCAGAGGCCTACCAGGGGCTGCAGCATGTATTGTGCCACCTCTGGAAGGCCATCCAAACTGACACCACAGGTCTGCTACTGCAGCCTGGGTAAGGTGGTACATGCACCTCTTACTGTGATATAGGCTACCTATATCACTAAATACATACACACATATAAACCTATAAGTCACTCCTATGGCAGGCCTTATCAATCCTGAAGGCAGAGTGCGTGGTTCCTATGTGAGAGGGTGCCCCTGCATGAGCAGGGCCCCTCTGCAGCGTTCGGAGACCCTTCTCTGATGCTGTTTGTAGTGCAGCCTGACCATATACTCTTAAGCGCATTATAACCTCGCGTTAAATGCTAACTTTGGGATGGCTGCACGGAAACATGTCGTGTTTGGTGTCAAACATCTTGGAATACTACCCCCCCGCCAGTTCTGGCGGCGGGGGTAGCATTCCACCCTTCTAGAGGGAGAGACATGTACACACCGGTATACCCGGCACTGAATTTCCAGAGCCCTGGCATCACAAAATGGATGCCGCTGCCACAGACACGAGTCTGGCCTCCTGCTGCTGACCGAAACTCCAGCAGGGGAGGCCTGGACAATAGGTTTCCTGTCACAGGGAGGTGTGACCACCTCCCCAGACAGGATAGTGTGTATTGGGGCTGGGCGGGAGCACTCTCGGGTGCTTTGAAATCCTGCACTGGGGGCACACTTGGTGTCCCTGTGCATACCCCAGTTCAAACCGGCTCAGGGGCTTCCAGCCCCTTCTCTGGCGCGAAACTGGACAAAGGGAAAGGGGTGTAACCACCCCTCTGCCCTGGCCCTCCCATAGGTGGGGCCACAGAGTATGTCCAACCTCCTACCTTAGTATAAGTAGGGGAACCCAGTCCTTAGGACTTTAGATTAACCTGGACGAAACTCTGACACAGAATCCTGGACCTTCGACGCTCTACTTCAAGATTAGAGGACTGAAGAATCTCCCTTGGAGTCAAGGAGTGACTCCCCTGCTTGGCAGGCACCAAAGAAGCAATTGTCCGGTCTGCATCGCTGAAGCTCCCGTCGGACGCCGAAGTCTTTGCATCACCAGAGGTGGATTTCCAGACTTCCCCGAGGCTGCCCTGAGTCCCCAGCAAAGCTGAGGCCCGTAGCTGTCGTGGGTAACGTGGAACCGTGACCCCTGGACACAGAACGCATTTGCAAGTGCATCCTCTTCTGGGTCTCCCACGAAGTCGTGCTTTGGGCTCCGAGTAGCCCCAGCCTCCAGCACCAACTGCACCGAAGATCACTGGCCTCCACTCCACGAGTGTCCTGTGAGCCAGCTCCACGTGCACCGTCTCGAGGCTCCTTCGCGGTCGCTAGTCCGTTGGCTAGTAGGCCCTCACGAAGGCCAATCTTTTTCTGCTTGGGCTCCCTGGTTGCTCCAGGTGTGCCCTGACTTATCCTCGCTGGGTGAGTCCCCCAGACCTTGCTGGTCTGCAACATCGTCCTTCTTCGATTTCCACGAGACTTGCCGTTGTCAAGGCTTGTTGGGTCCAATCTGGTCGCTGACACCCCTGCAATCGACAGACGTCGTGGGACAGCTCGAATCCAGCCCCTGGTTGTCGTCGACGCCTCCTGGACCTCGTGGTTGAAGAGTCAAGACGACCGTCAACCTACCTGAAGCACTCGACATCGGTGGGCATCTGCTCATCGCCTTCCTGGTCACTGGCTAGTGACCCAGACTCTGTCCCCTCTGCTTTCAGGTTCTTCAGATCTTCGATCCACCTTTGGATCCACCCGAACACTTTCGACTTGGCCGCCAGCAGCACTTTGCAGCAGATCGCCATTGAAAGCGACGACGAAACCCGACCCCGAAAGACACCTATGCACCCGGCTCCCCTGGGTGAGGTAACTTGAGTACTCCGGTGCTCCCGTGGGTATTGACACTAGAACAGCCTAGTTCTCAAAGGGTTTGCTCCAAGTCCTCCTCTAAGTGTCCCTTTTCTTTTAAATTCTAATCGCGACTTTCCCCATAGAAGTTAATGGTGGTTCGCGGTTGTGTTCATACACTGCACGCGTCCCCCGTGGGTCCCCTGTGTCACTGCCTTGGGTGGTTCCTTGTGGTCCAAGAACTTCTACAGGCTCTAGGCCTTGTGTCTAGCTCAGTCGAGGTTCTTATACCACTTTATTGGTATATGGTTTGGTACGCCCCTGGGGCTCAAACGTGTATTTGTGCTATTACTGTAGATAACTAACTCGTAACGTATGTACTTCGAACTCTAGCCTCATAAAGAGACTAGAGGGGTGTGTTTAGTAATAAATACATATATTTTGAATATATACCTGGTGTGGTCCTCTTTCATTTGGTCACTCAAGAGATTATAGACTGGTAAAACAAGCTGCTTTACATTCCAAAGGGAAAGGGGTGTAACCACCCCTCTGCCCTGGCCCTCCCATAGGTGGGGCCACAGAGTATGTCCAACCTCCTACCTTAGTATAAGTAGGGGAACCCAGTCCTTAGGACTTTAGATTAACCTGGACGAAACTCTGACACAGAATCCTGGACCTTCGACGCTCTACTTCAAGATTAGAGGACTGAAGAATCTCCCTTGGGGTCAAGGAGTGACTCCCCTGCTTGGCAGGCACCAAAGAAGCAATTGTCCGGTCTGCATCGCTGAAGCTCCCGTCGGACGCCGAAGTCTTTGCATCACCAGAGGTGGATTTCCAGACTTCCCCGAGGCTGCCCTGAGTCCCCAGCAAAGCTGAGGCCCGTAGCTGTCGTGGGTAACGTGGGTAACGTGGAACCGTGACCCCTGGACACCGAACGCATTTGCAAGTGCATCCTCTTCTGGGTCTCCCCCGAAGTCGTGCTTTGGGCTCCGAGTAGCCCCAGCCTCCAGCACCAACTGCACCGAAGATCACTGGCCTCCACTCCACGAGTGTCCTGTGAGCCAGCTCCACGTGCACCGTCTCGAGGCTCCTTCGCGGTCGCTAGTCCGTTGGCTAGTAGGCCCTCACGAAGGCCAATCTTTTTCTGCTTGGGCTCCCTGGTTGCTCCAGGTGTGCCCTGACTTATCCTCGCTGGGTGAGTCCCCCAGACCTTGCTGGTCTGCAACATCGTCCTTCTTCGATTTCCACAAGACTTGCCGTTGCCAAGGCTTGTTGGGTCCAATCCGGTCGCCGACACCCCTGCAATCGACAGACGTCGTGGGTCAGCTCGAATCCAGCTCCTGGTTGTCGTCGACGTCTCCTGGACCTCGTGGCTGAAGAGTCAAGACGACCGTCAACCTACCTGAAGCACTCGACATCGGTGGGCATCTGCTCATCGCCTTCCTGGTCACTGGCTTGTGACCCATACTCTGTCCCCTCTGCTTTCAGGTTCTTCAGATCTTCGATCCACCTTTGGATCCACCCGAACACTTTTGACTTGGCCGCCAGCAGCACTTTGCAGCAGATCGCCATTGAAAGCGACGACGAAACCCGACCCCGAAAGACACCTATGCACCCGGCTCCCCTGGGTGAGGTAACTCGAGTACTCTGGTGCTCCCGTGGGTATTGACACTAGAACAGCCTAGTTCTCAAAGGGTTTGCTCCAAGTCCTCCTCTAAGTGTCCCTTTTCTTTTAAATTCTAATCGCGACTTTCCCCATAGAAGTTAACGGTGGTTCGCGGTTGTGTTCATACACTGCACGCGTCCCCCGTGGGTCCCCTGTGTCACTGCCTTGGATGGTTCCTTGTGGTCCAAGCACTTCTACAGGCTCTAGGCCTTGTGTCTAGCTCAGTCGTGGTTCTTATACCACTTTATTGGTATATGGTTTGGTACGCCCCTGGGTCTCAAACGTGTATTTGTGCTATTACTGTAGATAACTAACTCGTAACGTATGTACTTCGAACTCTAGCCTCATAAAGAGACTAGAGGGGTGTGTTTAGTAATAAATACATATATTTTGAATATATACCTGGTGTGGTCCTCTTTCATTTGGTCACTCAAGAGATTATAGACTGGTAAAACAAGCTGCTTTACATTCCTTCAAGACTTAGCCTGAAGGCTGCTCTCCATAGCTACCACTAGGATAGCTTTCAATAAAGGTTGTCTTTAACCTATCTCCAATAAGGGGTTGTTTGGACTGGTGCAAGGTGCCCACTATAATTAGTGGACAGCATATGCCAGGCCAACTTCTCACAGGCATCCCTGAGGTGGTTACACCTATAGCAGGTTTCAAAAAGAGGTATTCTAGGATCAGAGAAGGGTTTAGTTGCTCACGGAGAATAGCTTCTCAGTGTAGATTTGTGTAAGGGTGATTACACATTAAATGCTTACGCTAGGCTTTTATATGAGCATACAGACACTATGGAAGCCAGAGATTATGTTTGCATGCAGTTACCTGCATCAGTAGAGAAGGTTATTACATACCACCACTTACTTGTGACCTATGGTATTAGTTTGCTCCTTAGCATGTTTTATAAGAAGGGCCACAATGAATATTATTTCTCTAACTATGATGTAGTATTATCTGAAGTACTGGTTTACAAACACCTGAATAATTACGACACCAAGAAAACAATTGAGATAATAGGGAATTACATTGTGCCCACTGCCACATTAGATACTGCTTATGCTCATAAACACAATCTAACCTGTATACTACCTGACATTGAGAAGACATTTACAGATCAGGTAGAAGATAGATATAGAGTTGTAGTGAGTGAGGATAGAAACCCTTACAAATCTCCTCACTGGATGAAGGAAGAGTTAGGACATCATGCTGCAGGGAGTTCAGGTCCACTAGCTTTGGATTGGCAACACAGGGGGAGAATATGTGTCCATCAGGCTGAGAGTGGGTATAATTCTGTGTTTGTGGGAAAGAGCGAGTGTGATCATACCTTTTTGGTTCATGGCCCATGGAAATAGTTTTTAGACCACTGCACATGTTATACCAGGAGTCTATTTTGTATGTGGAAAGAAGGCATATTTGAGATTGCCTATCAAATGGCACAGTACATGTTACCTAGGTGTAGTGCTACCCAAAATATACCACGTGGAGGATTCGGAAGACCTAGGTGAAGGAGTGAACATTAGACAGAAACGTGGGTTGAGTGCTAGAGAAGTTGTGGGAGACATCTTTGGAGCTATGATACCCAGCTTAGAAGTAATGGTAAATGATATTAGAAAACTGTCTACCATAGTTGATAAGCTATTTACTAATACTGCTAGATCCCTATTGCTATTGCTTATAGATGGCTCGATAGTTTCGATTAGGGCTATGGTGATGCAGAATAGACTTGCTTTAGATGTTTTACTTGCGAAAGAAGGCGGAGTCTGTCGAATGCTGAAGGTCCAACAGTGTTGTACTTATATCCCTGACAGGAGTAAGGATGTGCATTAGTACATTAGTAACATTAGAGAGTTACATCAAGAATTGAGAGCCCTTGCTACTGAAGGTGTCTGGGACACAGTAGGACATGGTTCGGTACCATTGGAAGGTGGTTTGCAAATTTAGGAAGTGGATTGATTGGCTATATTGTGTGAACGATATTGATTTTTGTTGTCTGTATCATTGTTTTGATTGGCATAGTGAGAGGATATAAGTGGTACAGAGTGAAGCAAAGGAAAAGAGCTCAAAGGGAAAAAGACAAGAAGATAGAGAAGCTGCAAGATAACTATTACAATAATCTGAGACGTATGGAGAAGTTTAGATGAGGGAGAATGGCGACAACATCCTTTTAGACCGATTCGTCTGATTAAACATTTTTCCTAAATTATCATTTGATAGGCTTATCTAATGGGATAGGATGTTTATTGTGATGACATAACATCATCAGTGGGGGACTGATACAGTGCAAAATTCGTATCCTAACTGGGGTACCTGGTAGGAGTACAATGTAATCGCTTGTAATACGCACTTGCATATTATTCAATGTTATTGGAGAATTAATGTGCAAGAGTAAACATGAATTAAGCAACATGTTCGTATGAAATCAATGCATTTAAATGTGTAGCTTAATAAATGAATCATAGAATTCGTGATGAAACATATAACCAATGTGGGGGCGTGGCTAGCCGAGCTGCGAAATGGCCGCTGCGTAGGCGAGCTCCGCCGGCCGAGACAAAATCCTGCATATATCCGCTAACTCGGTGAAAACTCACTGTGCCACATATATCGAGGACGTGTAGCAGGGTGTGCGGCGCCTATTGATCCCGGTTGCAGCGTTGCCCATGCCCGTGCGGCAAGGTGGTGAGTCTGGAGCTGCGGTTGCCCGGAGTGTCTCGCGGATGATATCAATGCGAGGCCGGCTGGGGTAAAAATCGAGGTTGCGGCACCGACGCTGCGGCGGGCCAAGATTGCGATCCCGCAGCGGTAGACGCGATTGCCTGACCCGAGAGGGGGAGGACTGCCCGACCGGTGCTGCATGCTGCAGGCGGAGGAGAGGAGATCCCAAGAGGCCAGCGCTTCCCAAGCTATCCCCCGGCCAGTGGTTGAGCCCGAGGCTCCGTGACTGTGGCGGGCTGCGCCAGCATCCAAACCGGCTGCCGCCTCAGTGCGCTACCCCACTGAGTGGTGTACTGTCCAGGGGGTACTGCCGGGGAGAGATGTTCCCTAGGATGTAGAGCAGAGGCACCGGGGTGAGGCCTGACACGACTGGTGAGAGGCAGAGCTGGTGCAGTGATCCCACGGGACCGGAGACATGCAGTGGTAACCTGCCCGGGTCGGCATACACAGAGCAGTAGCCGAGTGCATACCTGGAGGTGCGCCACGATCGCTACTGTTCTGGTGGGGAGTACGGAGCGCATTGCCTGTGAGTGCACACTGTGGATTTGTGGTTGGCCGGTACTGCATGCTGAGCCCAGAGCTGGGCGGGGAAACACAAGCTGAGGCCTTGCTGGCGGTATTTTGGTAATTGTGGGAGGCCACGCTATTGGGGCCGGCGTATGTGGCTCAAGCTCCATCGTCCAAATTTGCTGTACCCAGAAGAGAGGTGCCGACTGGAGTGCAGATTCCCTGCGGGCCACTCACCGCCGTAAAAACACTGCGTACATCGACGCAAGGGGTGGTGCGGGGTCCTCTTGAGGTGGACTTACTGACTGTCATCGGTCTGCATTGTAGTCTCCCATTGGTTGTGCGTTGTATGCCTGTGCTACAGTCCGGAGGAGCCCTACTGCGAGGGCAGGGACTCGAGCGATACACGGACAGTGTCACCCCCTGCTGGACCCACGCCAGACGCGTTGACCATACGAGCTGCCCCACACCACTAGCTAAGAAATGGGAAAACCGGACGCAAAACAACCGAAGCTGTCCTTCGACCAAAGGAGGAGCACACGGCAAACAGAGCATGATTCGGGGGCGGAGCGGCAACCGGACCACCAGATGGAAGATCAAGGGGAGGATTTACGTACCTTAATGCTCGAAATGAGGTCTAGCCTGCGCAACATTGATACCAAACTTGACACTTTGACATCCCAGCTGGATGCTGTTAAAACGCAGGTGGGGACGCACGAAACCCGGCTGGATGTGCTGGAAAATCGAGCATCGGACTTTCACGAATTCCAGGTGGAGACGAAAGAACAACTCCTCCAGATGGACAAAATACTCGGAATCATTAGAGCCAAAAACGAAGATTTGGAGGCCCGGTCACGCCGTAATAACCTCCGAATTACGGGAATACCAGAGACAACGGCCATTAACAAGATGGAGACGTATGTGGCGGACATGCTCCATGAACTGTTTGACCCCAACCTCTCTTCGGTCTTCGCTGTGGAAAGGGCGCACCGCGCTCTGGGCCAGAAGCCACCGGTGGGCGCTCCCCCCAGGCCCATCTTGGCTAAGGTCCTGAACTACCAAGACCGAGATGCTGTCCTACGCCTGGCCCGTGGTAAGGGGACGATAACTTATGGGGGAAACAACATCTCATTTTACCCAGACTTTACCCCGGCTGTGCAGGCGGCGAGACGGGAGTTTCTGCAGGCTAAACGTCTCCTGCTGCAGGCCCAGATCCCATATGCCCTACTCTATCCTGCCAGGCTTAAGGTCACATACGATGGTACCGCACATTTCTTCACAGACGCCAAATCCGCCCTCAAGTTCGCCAAGCATGTCGGAGGGAAGACTTCTAAAAGATCACCCAAAGAGTTCGCTGATGAACACGGCGGGCTGAGTGACAATGATTGAACATAACCAAATTCTGCTGTACTCTTGGGTGAAGTCGTGGCGAACTCTACAGTCATGGCCTGTATTCTACTTATTGGGTATGGGAGGTTGGAGAGTACATGTGTAAACGCTTTGGCTGGGCGCTACCAAATAGTGTGTGGCTGTGGGAATGCGGGGATTGAGAATAACGTGATCACGAGGGGACCTTGGGGAGGTTCACAGGGCTACCTCACACTCAATGTGGTGGAATCCTGCGGGGTGGCTACGTGCCCCCTATGCGTCCTTCAGTGAGTTGAGGATTGGCTAGTTACAGTTGTGAGTGGATCGGTGAGTCTCACCGACATTTGGTTTCTCGGCCACCCTGAGTAATCGGGGGAGTATGCCGGTGGTACTGCGCCCCCTTGGGAGAGCTCCCACTAGTTATTGAACGTTTTTGATATGTTTGGGTTGGGAATTCTGCAACCTGATTGGGGGGTTGGAGTGGGTGGGGGGTGGGGGGGTGGTATTGTTCTGTTGATTGCCAGATTCATGCCTTTTAATCTTCACGACATATGCAATGTGAAATTGTATTTGCTAATATGTTATGCTCCTCCTGCCTTGTTGCATTGTGATGATCTGCACTTCATATGCCTGTTTTAAATGTTCTTACCTGGAATATCCGCGAGTTAAATGATGGCAGGAAGACCAGGTTAGTGCACTCCTACTTGGTTAGGCACAATATTGATATCTGCATGCTGCAGGAGACACATCTCCATGTTCCCCTCTCAACTCGATTGAAACATAGCAGGTGGGGTTCTGTCTACTCCTCCATTTATTCAAACTATTCCAGAGGCGTGGCTGTGCTGATACGGAAGGGACTCGACTGGAAGGCTGGCGAAACACACCTAGACCCTGAGGGGCGGTATGTTTTAGTTCAGGGTGTCTTAGGGGGTATCCCTTTGGTGCTGGTAGCGGTGTATGGCCCCAATACGGACTCCCCTGAGTTTTTTCAGAGGGTGTGGGCTAGAGTGAAAGCGACTGCTGGTGATACTATCATTTGGGGGGGCGATTTCAATGCCATTCTGGATGATGAATTCGACAGGAAGGGGGTATCCAGGGTTCTGCACCCACTAGCTGGAGGGGCACTGCGGGCTATATTGGCTGATGGTGATTTAGTAGACATTTGGAGGCATTTACACCCAACTGCTAAGGAGGGCACATGTATCTCCGAATATCATAAGGCGTGGTCACGTTTAGACTATTGGATGGTTTCTCGAGATGTGGTTACATGGACGCGGGACGTCCTGCACCTACCTCGATCTCTATCAGATCATGCACCATGCCTCCTGCGCTTGGAGTTGCCAAACTCCATCCCGCGGATGTACACCTGGAGGCTGCCGCAGGATGCACTTTTAGATGAAGCCTTTAAGGAAGAAATTAGGGGAGACATCAATGATTACTTTTCTCTCAATGCAGGGTCAGTGAACTCTGCGGTTACGCTATGGGAAGCTTTTAAAACTGTGGTGCGGGGGAACTGTATAGCCCGACAGGCGGGGGTGTTGAAGGCCATTCGGGGAACTTTGGCTTCCCTTGAGAAGCAGCTCAGGGCACTGGAGACTCAATTCTATTCCTCTGGTGACCCTAACATCTTGGCGTCGATGAAGGAGAAATTGCTTGAATTTGAAGAAGAAGCTAGCAGGGAAGTGCGATTCTTGGGGAAACATGCACAGGCTAGGAGGTATGGGGAGGGGGACAGGCCCGGAAAAACATTGGCGGCAATGCTCCGAGCCCCACGGTCTACCGCCTTTGTTACTGAACTGAAAACTGCCACCATGTCCGTAATTAGAGGTCAGAGCGCGATCCTCGATGAGTTCTCGGGTTTCTACCAAAGACTATATGAAACTACACAATGCGCCGCTCCCGTAGACCTGGTGCCCTTTCTGGACTAATTGGAGTTGCTTTGGCTGAGTAAAGGCCACAGGGACTACCTTGATTCCCCCTTTACAGTGGAAGACATAGCTAAGGTTATTAAGGGTTTACCGCTGAACAAATCTCCTGGATCAGACGGTCTAACAACCGCTTTTTATAAAACGTATGTAGAGGAACTCGCGTCCCGATTACATGAAGTGTTTGTGGAGTCCCTTGAATCTGGTATTCTTCCGCTTTCCATGCGTGAGGCGATAATAATTACCCTTTTAAAACCTGGGAAACCTGAGGACGAGTTGGACTCCTATAGGCCACTCTCCTTGATTAACGTGGATGTTAAGATTTTGGCGAAACTCATTGCCAATAGGCTGCAGCCATTACTTCCGCTGGTCGCCCATCCAGATCAATCCGGGTTTATCCCTGGGCAGTCGTCCTCACAAAATCTCAGAACCTTGTTTTCAGTATTGCACTATCTGCACCCTGAGGTGCAAGCGGCCGCAGTTTTCTTAGATGCCACGAAGGCGTTTGATACGCTGGAGTGGCAATATCTCTTTGCCATCCTAGGTCGTATGGGTTTCAGCCCACTTTTTATAAATTTAGTGCGGCTACTCTACACGAAGCCGTTGGCACGAGTACGGGTGAATGGTCTCCTCTCAGAGCCCTTTCCCATTTCGCGAGGAACGAGACAGGGGTGTCCATTGTCCCCACTGCTCTTCGCGATTGCGATGGAGCCCCTTGCGGCGCGTATTAGGCAACATCATACGGCTAGGGGAATTGGTTTTACTGCCCGTAGTCTTCTTATTTCACTATATGCGGACGATGTTACCCTATATGTTTCCAATCCTGCGTCCAATTTGGACCCGATATTGAGGGAATTTATAAAATTTGGTGGCCTTTCGGGCATTTCGATCAACTGGGCTAAGTCCGTCATTTTCCCCTTGACGGACAATACTATACAGACGCCATCTGAGTTCCCTCTCCAATGGGCGGCGGAGCCAGTCAAGTATCTTGGCATATGGATCAGTAGAGATATGCAGGAGTTGTGGAGTATGAACTATGGACGCGCCGTGACTTGGCTGGAAGGGAAAATTACCGCATGGGCTGGGTTCCCACTTTCTTTGGCCGGCCGGATCGCATTGATTAAGATGGTGGTCTTGCCTAAATTTCTTTATTTATTTGTTAATGTTCCCCTTGTCCTTACGCGAGAATTTTTTAAGACCCTCCGATCCTTGCTTATTTCTTTGGTGTGGGCGGGTGGACAAGCTAGGGTCTCCTGGGAGCTTCTGACGCTTCCTCTGCGACAGGGGGGTCTCGGTGCTCCGGACATGCCCTTATATGCTTGGAGTGCGCAAGCCCAATTCTTACACTATTGGATACACCCCACTCCCTTTCAGCCCCATGTGGCTGTGGAGGCAGATGTGGCAGCGCCTCTTCCTCTAAAAGTCGCACTATATGGAACGTACAAGCGCCCTAGGGAGGACGTGAATACGGTGGAGACCCTGCGATGGGCCTGGCATGCGCTGCGGGGGAGGGCTGGCGCGACAATTTTATATGCCCCTACAAGACCCATAGTTCACAATCCACAGTTGTTTCCTTTGGGTGCTGGTATCGGCGGGGATCTGGCGCGGAAAATGGAATTAGCAACCCTTGGGGACCTCTATCCGGAGGGGTCGTTTCGACCCCCTCCGACGGCAGAGGGCAACCGCCCAGCGTCTTTCGCCGAATCATTTGCATATCATAAACTTAAATGGGCATGCCGGTCGTTACATGACTCATTCCCAGATGCACCGCCCACCCTGAGCGCTTTAGAAAACATTCTTACAGTGGCCTCCCCACGTCGCCTCATTACTAGACTATACACTCATATGCAGACGACGGCACCCATCTTGCAACCCCGAGCCCTCGGGGCGTGGAATGAGGATCTCCGGATCCCAATTACGGAAGACCAGTGGCTATATTGTTGTAGCCAACTTACGGCCCTTTCCCCTAATTATAAGCTACGTTTAATTCACTTTAAATTCTTACACAGATACTACAGGACGCCCACTGGTCTGCATCGCATAGGCTTAAAAGATGACGACAGTGTTTTTACATGTTTCGTGGGATTGTCCGCGGCTGGGGCCATACTGGATTAGTGTCTTCAATATAATACACCAAATTACTGGATGGGAGGCGGAGCCTAACCCTCTATTAGGATTGCTTGGGTATGTGAGGGACTCGCCTGTGAAGGTCAGGAAACTACATGCACTGCTACTCCTATTTGCTAAAAGACGGGTCGCCATCCATTGGGGAAGCAAGAGGGTGCCATCTAAAGTTGATTGGATAAGGGATGTGACATTTGGACATTCGCAATTGACTACGTTCTGGGAGCTGATGCCTTCAGCGTCACGCCCAAAGGATATTTGGGAACCATTTATAGCCTGGGCCCGGGAGCGTCAGGAGCAAATGGAGACAGAGTAGCTGGGTGGAAGGTCGGGTTGGGATATGAGACAATGCATGGGGGGTGGCTGTACAGGCGGAGATGTTTGAAGTCCTGCATTACATGGGGAGGTGGGCGTTCTGGGCGAGGTATGACCTGCAAGGAAATATTGTTGTATTCTTCGGATTATTCCTTTATACTGGTTCATGCCTAAGGTGCCATTGGAACTCGGAGGAGGAGCCAAGTTGTATACGAATGCAATTGTACTTCACATGATGGTAATATGCAACGTTGATAAGCTGTCGAACCAGGCATGATCTGGCTGTTGATTTGCACTAAAAGTGTGCTTTGTTTGTTTTTGTGGTATAAAATGCTAATAAAAAAATAAATTTAAAAAAAACATATAACCAATGTAATCCGCTTATGTAGGCACCATTAGTGATGTGGCATAGTGATATGTTAATTGTATTTTGAACGCTTCTTAGGCCAATGATGAGGTCGAAATTGTACGTATTGATGTAGTTAGAAAACTGTTTGTATTGAACTTTAATAATTTATGGAAATACTAACGTCTCAGATATGGCAAATTCATCACTTTAGCCTAAGTCGTAGGCCTGAATATGTAATACATTTTGAAATGTTCTCGTTTCTAACTAATGCTTAGAATTCTCATGTGAGTTTTGCAGAATGTTATTTGTTCTCATGTTTGTATTTCAGGTGGACAACGACTGTTAGTGAAGAGCAGGGTATTGTTCCATTAGTGGCCAACGATTGTTAGAGAAGAGTAGGGTATTGTTCCATTAGATAAGTGTGGAATGAAGGAGTTACAGTTAGCTGTGGTGGCGAAAAGATACGGTGAAGGGAGGTGCTTTCACACAGGAGAAGAGGAGACCAAGGACGAACTGCTACAGAAGCGGTGTGCATGGAGAAGGACGTGAAAGGAATCAGTGTCATGGAAAGTTTAGTGGCTGAGCATTTCGTAGAGTACTTGTTAGAAAGGCATTATGGGACATTTGCCAAATACAACTGTGAGTATATGATGTATTGTAGAGAAGGATAGACACCCCTTCCTCCCCGCCTTCTTGACGGAGAGCACCTGAGTGCGAACTTGCTCCTTTTCCTGCTTGTGGCTTCATGCCGCTGAGCCATCTTATAGTGGAGTAACTTCTTAGGAAGGCGCTACCCACTGACACCTTTCCTCTTTCTATCCTTTTGCCTACATGCTAATTTAGTGATGCCACCTGTAGAGTTAGAGTAGGGATAGATAGAATGAAATGCTTTATACAGACGAAGTGCCGATGCAGGGGAACCTGAACGTTTGCTATCTCATTTCTTGCATAATCGTCATAGAACTGATTGTTCTATTCCTGTAACATCGAGTGAATATTTTTCAAAGATTTGGATTCCTTCTGTTTCCCCCGTATTTCTATACTCTCATGCTAAGGTTTCTGTATGTCCAACTATTTTTGAATCTGTAATAAATTCACCTGGTTGTCGACTTGGGTTTTTGTGTAGCCATTATGGAGTTACACTGTATCTTAAATTGATTCACAAAATATTATTCCTCTTTACACTTTCATGCTGCTAAAAAGATTAGAACCATCAGAAGACCGACATTGGAACAGAACTGAACAAATGGGCCCAGGCCCTTTCACTAGTAATACTGTTACTATGTGCTTTTTGAAAGTTTTCTCTCTGTAATAACCGCCTGCAAAATGCTGGGCTGTAATATGGTAATGTTCATATCCATGATGCAGTAAAACTGCAAACCAGGGGGACGTGGCTTGGCCGCAGACGAAGATAACCGCATTTTAGCTGGGCTCCGCTCGGCTGAGGAATTAACCCCGACATCCATCCGCCCTTTTTTGTATGTTCTGGTGACAACAAACACCAGGGAAGACAAAAGGACATACCAGCGGCCGCCCGGTGCTGGAAATCGCCCCTCGGGCAGAGAGAGTCAGCAATGCGGAGTGCGCAGATCGGGGTGGCCGAGACAGAGCTGGGCTGCGGCGGAATCCTGGAGCTGGGCTGCCGCCACCGGTTTCGACAACGCGGGACTCCCGGGGCCGGACAAGGGGCGACTCGGGGACTTCCTTGAGTGTCCCCAAAGCCGCGGTGCAACAGACCCGGTGTGATGAGGAAAGTAGGGCCGCCTGGGTGATCGATCATAGGCCCCGCGGTCCCTGTGGCGTTGTTGGGAGCTGCGCCAAGCAGTAGATTCGGCAAAGGCCCAGATGGGCACCGAGGCTGAAACTGGCAACTTGACGAGCGGCTGCTGCAGAGGTGGTGCCGGGCAGGTGAGAGCCGCGCAGCTGGTGGTGGAGCCGGCGACTGGGCGGCTCCTAAGCCCGGACAAAAGGATGGTAAAGCCGAAAAGCCTAGGGGTCCCCCAGACCAACAAGATGGACATCTACGTGGTCCCAAAGCCAAGATGGACATCTACGTGTTCCCAAAGCTTCCCACTGTATTGGAGGGAGAGGTGGCCGAGGAGCCTCCACTGGGAGCGATTATGGATGTGAAAGGTATGCTGGAGCCCAAAATAGATGCCGTGACCATCAAAGTCAACCTGATTAGAGCAGACCTCCATAAGTTATCCGAAAAAATCACAACTGCCGAGACACAAATAGCCCAAATCCAGTCCACAACAAAAAGACTGGAATCGCAAGTCCAGAAACTGACCCAACAAGCCATGACCATGGCAGCCAAAGTGGAGGATCAGGAAAGAAGGGCACGATGGAATAGCATCAGGGTGGTGAGGGTACCGAAGGGGGCAGAGGGCCCCAGTGTGGACTTCTTTTTAGAAGACTTTATATTAAACAAACTGCATCCCAAGAAACTATCCAAATTCTTTTCGATTGAACAGGTGCATCGCGCCCCAGTTCCCACACCAAGACAATTATTGCAAAGGTCTTCAACCACCGGGACCACGATGCGATCCTTCAAGCAGCCAGAGCAAAACGGGACTTGCAATTTGAGAACACCCAGATAAATTTTTTCCCAGACTTTACGCTACAAGTGCAACGCCAAAGACGGAGCTTTGAGGCAGTGAAGAGGGAGCTCAGGGAACGTGAACTCAAAAATATGATGCTTTTCCCAGCAAAGTTGTGGGTGACAGCAGAGGGCAAGACGTGGCACTTTGCTTCCCCAGAGGAGGCATGCGAGTGGCTGGAGGGCTGGCAATCGAAGAGGCCGGGCAAAGGTCGAGGCCCGGGGTGCAGCCTGGGGCGACCGAGCTGCAAAAAGCCTGTGGAACATCCGGTGCAACGGCCAGAGGAAGAGGCCCCAGAGACTGAGCAAGGCACAGGTGAGAGCGGTACGCAGTAAGGAGTAGTGCCCTCCAAAAGGTAAAAGGAAATGGGACTGGGACTAGAGGCGAGCCGTATTGGAGCCACAAGAGTAATGACCTGACACGGCTGTGAAGCGAGAATGGGGACTATGAACGTACGACCGATGCTCAACTCAGACACGTTAAAGAGGGGATTTCCAATTATGCTTATTCATACAGGGGTTTGACACAAGTGTTTCTTTTTTTTTTCTCTTTTCTCCTTTCTCTTTTTTTCATATTCACACTGAGGTGGCAGAGACACTCCCTCTTATAGTTGTTATTCTGCAGGTTGGGAAGTTGGGGTTGGCACAACCTAGTTAGCAGGGTCAGGGGTGGGTGAGGGTAGTTGGGTAATGTTATATGTCGATGATGTCATTCTACATTCGGAATTGAGTGCTCAGAGGGGGGACAAGTGGAACAACCTACAATCTAAGCGCGAAGAGGGTACCTTAGATATGCACAGTGGCAGCCCATGCAGGTAAATGCGATGGGGCGGGTGGAGGTGTGTGGGTGCGAGTCGACATACGACAGGATAGGGAACATAAAATAAATAAATAAAACCAATTACCTTGCGCTTGCCGCATCGGCGACTCGGTGCAAAGTAAGTGGTTTAATTTATTTAATGTTCACTATCCCGTCATATGTCGACTTCCACCCCCCCTGCCACGCCCCACCACGCTTACCTGCACAGGTAATGGCTGGTTTGAGGACAGTCTTACAGATGGCCAGACATAATGCAATGATGACACCACTGAAGGTGTGGTCCTGGAACATAAAAAGACTTAATAGTAAACTTAAAAGATCAGTGGTTCTACAGTTTATTAAAAGACATGCTCCGGATATTGTCCTCCAACAAGAAACGCATTAACGGTGTAACTGTTGTAAAGAACTGGACAGATTTGGTTACACTCTGATAGCACAAGCGGGGTACACGACTGGTTCTAGAGGAGTGAGAGTGCTTTGTAGGCCGACGTTCCCCTTCATTCAAGGGAATACATGGACCGATCCTTCGGAAAGGTTTTTTGCTGTGAGTGGCAGATGGGAGGGGAGGAATCTTAATTTCTGTTCAATTTATGCCCCACCAGGGTTACAGACCACCACACTAGTGGCATTAGGTCCACTACTTCTTGATCTTCCAGAGGGTTGTCTAATACTGGGGGGAGGCATGAATGGCGTCTTCTCTATAGAGATGGATGTGGCAGGGGGAGTGCCATCCCGGAGGAAGGTGGGACAATTGGGGGGCTTTCTCAGGGCTATGGGTTTGGGCAACATATGGTGACACCAGCATGGCACCACTAAGCAATACACTCATATATCAGCGGCGCACCGTGGCTTCTACAGGCTGGACTATCTCATCACACAAATACAGGGCTTGGGGGAGTTTGTAGGAGCAACTCATATGGCTAGAGGTGTCTCTGACCACTCCCCGGTGGAGGCATGGCTTGAAGGCCCCAGGAAGGACTATATCCTACCGTCAAGGATAGACCCATGGCACTTTTGGGACAAAAAGTTTAAAGACGACATGCGAAAGGGCGCAGAACTATTTTTCTCCGAAAACGTAGGATCAGTGGCCTCCAGGGTAACACTCTAGGAGGCGTTCAAGACAGTGATCAGAGGTCAGGCCCGAGCACGGGTGGGTGCCATGAAGAAAGAGAAACAACTCCAAGTTCATACCCTAGAGCAGGACATATTGAGTCTCGAATCTCAGATGGTAGAGGAAACACAAGACAAGAGGGCATGAGGCACAGACTGAGGCTGCGCTAAAAAGAATTACGTGATTTGATGGAAGATAGTGCCAGGGCACAGGCCTTGGCTACTCAGCACAGACTATACAATGCAGGGGATAAGGCGAATAAATTACTGGCCTGGTTAGATAAGAGAAAGGTGAGTGGCAGATGGGTCTCTGGGATAGTAGATGAGGCAGGGCATAGACATGATTTGGGGAAAGAGATGGCAAAGGTATTTGCCATCCACTATGAGGCATTATATACGTCTTTCTCCACAATGACAGAGCAAGATTGCAGTGAATTCCTGCGCAACATAACTCTACTGCAACTGTCAACAGAAGATAGGGAAATGTTGGAGGGGGAATTAACGGTAGAGGAGGTAGTTGCGGCATCACGCTCCCAACAGTCGGGTAAAGCAGGGGGACTTAATGGCCTGCCTGTAGACATGTACAAATGCATGTTGGGTAAAACGGCAGAACCTCTCCTGGGCATCCTGACAGAGTCCAAGGTGGATGGTGTCCTTCTTTCAGATCAGAGGACAGCTGCAATTCCTGAAGAGGGCAAACCCCCATCTGAATGTGGGTCATACAGACCAATCTCCCTACTCAACCATGAAGTCAAGGTCCTGGCCAAAATCTTGTCCTCCTGCTTATGCGGGGTGATCACCTCCCTCATACACCCAGACCAGTCCGGATTCATGCCGCATAGATTGAACCTGTGCAGGTAATTTGGTGTCCTGTACATCACGAAATTGACCCTGGGCAGCCAGACAGCCCTCTTGTCTTCAGATGCCAGGATGGCGTTCGATAGCGTGGAGTGGAACTACCTCTTCGCAGTACTGGGCTCGTTTGGTTTTGGTCCCAAATTCATTGAATGGGTGAAATGACTCTACCGACAACCATTGGCCAGAGTGAGAGTTAACGCCACAGTGTACTGGGTGTTCCCTCTTCAGAAATGAACGAGGCTAGAATGCCTCATGTCCCCCAATTTTTGGGGAGGAATGTGAAGAGCGCATCTCCTCATATGCGGCCGATATCCTACTATATGTCAGATGACTGAGACAATCAATAGATAGGATACTACAGATTTTCCGTATTTACTGGAATTACTCAGGATACCACATCAACTGGGACAAATCCCATCTCTTCCCCTTGGCGGGTGAGATCCCTAGTTTGACCTCTAGATGTAAAGTACCAATTGAGGGACAGGGCTTTTTAGTACTTGGGGATCTATATAACTAGGGACCCCCGGGAGTTCTATCAGCATAACCTGGGTTCCCATTTGGACAGACACATGGCAGACACCAAACACTGGCGGACCTTGCCACTTACCCTCATGGACAGGCAACCCTATTTAAAATGATGACCCTTCCACATTTACTCTGTGCTTTGCAAAATACGCTGTATGAGATCTTGCCATTCTTCTTTAGGAGGGTGGAGGCCGAGCTACGATCCCTGCTATGGAGCGGTGGTGCGCCATGTATAGCTCTACACAAACTTCAGTGGGGGGTCTTTGATGGGGGGGCTGGCATTGCCCGATATTCAGATTTACTACTGGGTCTCCCAGCTGGTCACGGTAAATGGATGGGTATTTGTGGACCGAGCGGAGCCGGCCTACAGGGGGTATAGAGTTGCCATGGGCTCCAGGGGCTACTGCCCACTATTATATACCAGGAGAGTGATGAGGGGCCTGCTGCTGCATTCCCAGACAGTAGCATTGGCGTAGCGAGAAGCAACAAAGCATTTGTGCTGGAAAGGGAGGCTCACAGGGGATGACCCCCCCTCTGGGACAGCAACCTGCTGGTAAAAGTGGGTGAGTTGCGAGGTTTCTATAAGTGGGAGCTGCTTGGCCTACAGAACCTGGGAGATATCTGGAGAGGACAAGTTCTCTACATTACAAACTGAATTTGAGATGGGGAAAGGGGAATGGTGAAGATACATACAGTTAGGTCATGCCTTCTGGGAACATATTCAGGAGGGAGAGGCTCTGGAGGAGGCCTCAGCTTTGGAGGGCAGACTGTTGACAGACCCATTGCATGAGAAGATTATATCATTAATATATAAGAAAAAATTAAACAACTTCCCGGACATATTGGCCCAACTGAGGGTAACATGGGAGAGGGACCTGGGCTTATTCAAGTGCGAGAATTGGATGGACGCGATGCAAGGCCCGAGGAAGATGGCAATAAGCGCTAGGTTTTGATTGATCCAGCTCAAGATTTTGCCCCGCGTGTATTATCCCAGATCAGTTCTACAGCGGCTAGGACATGTTGATGATGCACTGTGCCAAAGAGGGTGCAGGCTGGAGGGGACCTTTTACCATCTATTATGGGAGTGTCCAGTGATACATTCCAATTGGTTGGCGGTGAGGGGGATGATGGCCATTGTCATGCGGGTAGAGGTACCGATGGCGGCCAAATGAATCCTGTTAATGATCTCTGGGGAGGAGGATTGGCCACGACATATGAGACAATGGTTGACACTGGCAGCGGTGGTGGCAAAGCGTAATATAGCAAAGAACTGGGGAGCGGCTACCCCACCGACGGTAGAAGAATGGGAAACTGACTTCGACTGGCGCTGGCAAGCAGAACGCACAATATATGAGAGTAGAGGACGCCCTAAGGAATGGGAGAGGATATGGGGAACATGGCGAGCGTATAGGGGGCTGTAATGTTACTAACTGTGGATTGGTGTATTATTGCAAAGTACTGATGATTTTGTCACTGACTGGTTATCATTTGACTGCTTGGGATTATATGTAAAGGAAATCTGTTATAATTGCTCCCACAATGTACTGTTAGTTGAGCACATGACAATAGAAAGAAGTTTTAAAAAAACTGCAAACCAGCAGTTTTTCTCTTGGTGAAAATACCCCAAACTGTAAAGATGGGTGGTAATTGGGTTGCCATATATTTTTCCCAATGAAACTGATGGTTGCAGCTCTGTAAATAAAATTCATTTCATTTGATTTATTTGTTTGATCTTATACCAAACAGGAAACAAAAATATATCAATCACAAATACCTTATTCACAATACACTTCATCGCAGAACATATAAAACAAATTTAAAAAGCACTATTTACACAAGACATACCATTATAAAATAACCCCATCCAAGTAGTCTAACTCCCTAGATATATATTGTAGGAAGCTGGATCTGTATATACTATACCAAAGTAAGGTATAGTGTGCGCAGAGTCCAGGGAGTCTCCAGAGGTACAGCAGAGGCTAAATTAGGTAAGTACTAACAGCTCTCTTTGTGGTTGTGTGGGCGAACAGTTAGGCTTATCTAGAGGGTGTGTTAAACATTTATTGTATTCACTCAATCAAGACTGATGACACACACTCAGAGACAGAATCCAGACCAATTAGGTAAGAATAAAAAAGGTATACTTGTGTGTTATTTATAGAACCAAGCAGGACTTGGCACATGTAAGTAAAATATACTCTCAAATGCAAGACTGTTCAAGGAAATGATGTTGTGGTTGAAATTGCAATCCTTACAGGTTTGTATGTGCTTTAAAAACATTTTAAATTACACAGTAATTACTTTCAGATTACTTTTTACTTCGTTTTGGATTACCTTGAGTACTGGGGTGGTATGCCTAGATACCACACCTTAGGATCTCACAATGCAAGGTAAGTACGACTTTTTATACTTGAGTTCTCTTTTCTCCATACAACAACAGCTCAACATTTTTAGGCACAAAATCTCTTAAAATGGATTCCTAAGGTAGAAAAGTGTTAGCGGTTTTTCAGGTAAGTACAAGACTTACGAGTGGGAGTTTTGGGGGTTAGGACCAAGGTTCCCCAAGGTCTAGATGGGCACTCAAGTTGCACCACCAGCAGCACTGGGGAGGCCGGGTGCAGAGTGCAGGGGCCCAATGTTAGCCAATGGGGCTAAGGGGGCCTTCGGTTAGGGACTGCTGACGAGCAGGCCACTTGGTTGTGGGAGCAAAGCTCCTGGGGTTAAGGTCAGCACTGCAAGGGGCCAACGACCAACACAGGAGCTGCACGACCAGTGGCACTGGGGCCGCCGGGTGTAGAGTACAAAGAGGACGTTGGGAACCTGTGCTTTTCAATAGAGACCTTCGGTTTTGCGAAGTTGCTGCAGGCTCGGGCAGGGGGACTTCCTGAAAGTGACCACCGGCTGGAGAGGTAAGTTGGGATCTGGGGGGATTCCTGTACACTGTTGGTTGGGCCACCCAAGGCCGTGGGGCGTCGGGTGCAGGGGTATCTTCTGGCGTCTGGTTTTCTTACCAGCTCCGGTCGCAGTCGGGGGGACCCTTCATGTTGAGGCTGCAGGCGTCGGCTTGAGGCTTGAGGGAGGTCGGGGATCCCCAGATCCCTGTTCAGGATCGCTTGGGAGACCTACTTGTGGTGTTGGGCCACTTGAACTCAGGCCGTGGGCGTCGGGTGCAGAGTGGTGCAGAATCGCGGAGTCTATGAAATCTGGATTCTGTGGTGAGTCTTTGCTTTGAGCAAATCCGGTGCTCACGAGAGACAGAGTCTGTAAGATGGTTGCAGGGCAGGTCCTCCGGATTGCTGGCTGCTGGACTCACCGGGGTTCTTGCTGTAGGCAGGTTGTAGACAGGACAGGCCGGTAGGGCTGGGGAAAAAGCAGTTGGTGTCCTCTTCTTCCTGGGTCAGCATGGCTCTTCGGTCCTTCTACTTTCTTCCTCAAATCTGAGGAGGCAAGGATCAGGTTTGTCCCTAAATACTAAAGTAAGGGGCGTTCAAGGGGTGTGCAGGTCGGGACCAATGGGTCCCTTCCTTGGGGTGGGAACACCCCCTATTATGCCACCCTTCAGTGGGAGGTGGCATGAGCCTCTTTCTAATCGGCGGAGTCCCCCCATCTTCAAGATGGAGGGGACTGAGGTGTGTGCTTCACCTCGCCTCCCCTACCTGAGGGGTGGGATTGGCAAAGATGGGCACACCTCTCTTCCTAGCTTGGTTTTCCCACCGATTCTCCCACCCAAAGTGAGGGCCAGAACCGGTGGGAGCCAGTTGCTGGGGGCAACAAAAGGCAGGGAAAGCTTCCAAAGGTGGCAGGCCTTTGAAGCCTCCTCTTTCGTGGACCCAGCCCATCCTAGGGGAGTATGAATGACAACTCTGCCCAGGATGGGCTTTGTTTTTGGACCCAGAGAGTGGAGGTTCTCTACCCAGGGGTCCAGAAACCTGTCTGGTGGTGGCAAATGGCGGGCAGCCATTCAGGAACCACACCAGGGCTGGTCAATTTTCAGGGGGCATCTCTAAGATGCCCTCTGAGTGCATTTTACATAAAATCCCACACTGGCATCAGTGTGGGTTTAATGTACTGCGAAGTTTGCTACCAAACTTCCCAGTTTTTAGTAAGGCCATTACGAAGCTGTGGAGTTCGTAATGATCAACTCCCAGACCATATACTCTTTATGGCTTTACTACACTTACAATATCTAAGAATGGACTTAGACACTGTAGGGGTACAGGGTTCATGCCTCTGTACCCTTACCTTAGGGCTGGTGCACCTGCTAGAGGGGTGATTTACCTAGGCCTCAGGCAGTGGATTGCAGGCATGGCACACAGGGATGTGTGCCATGTTGACTCTTCACTTTTCTCTGCACCAAAACATGCAGCCTGCAGTGGCAGTGTGTGTGTGTTAAGGTGCAGGGCCTCTAAGGGTGGCACAATAGGTGCTACAGCTCTTAGAGGCCTTTCCTGGTCACAGTGCCCTTGGCACCCATGGTACCTTTTACAAGTGGCTTACCTGTGGCCAGGGATGTGCCAATTTTGGATACAAAGGTACAGTCTTGGGAAATAACACAGGCCCTGGGAACCTGATTGGCAGGGACCTAGGGGACATCAAGTCTGGTTGCATCAGATGTCAGGCAAAAAGTGAGGGGGTAAGCATGCAAAAAGGGGCACTTTCCTACATATATAAAGTTCAGTAGATACTCAGGAGACTAACCCTGATGTATTAAAGTGTTACAAAATGTGTTTTCTCCATAAAGTGCCAAGCCGTGCATTTTAGTCCTGTCATATCATTTTTTTAAATGTCCGCCTTAAAATAGTTTGTCCACAGCTACAATCTTTTCCATTTAATTCATTATTCCCATATCAAAAATTACAATATAAACACTTTTCCCCTTCTGATTAAAAAAAAATAATAGAACAGTTAAATATCTAAGACACATCGTTATCTAAAATCATTTCAACAAATTTCTTCAATTAATAGCATAGCATCATATTTTCTCAATTCCTTACTACCACCATTACTTCCCTTACTTTCCTATTTTGAAGCATTCTAAAAACTGGGAGGCCTATTTATGAGCCGTTTTTGTTGCTCTTGCACCATGCAATGTGGTTCAGGACCGACACAAACATTAAGACAGATTTTTGACACCACGCAAAGCCACTCTGAGTGGCTCTAAAAATCGTAAGTCACGCAACACAGATCGCTGTGTTACTCTGCTCCGGGAAGGCGTTCCATGGGTGTTGCGTGGGTGTTTCCATGCAACTCCCATGGTTTTTGACGCATTCCCAGATTTACAAGAACTTGTAAACCTGGGAATGTGCCAAAACCTTACACCTTCCCAGGGGAAGCGTAACGAGGAGAAATATCTTTATTTCTCCTCGTTTCTTCCTCTTTCTTTGTGTGCTGCATTCTGCAGCACAGATTGTAAGAAGAATATGCCTACCAGGATTGTTTTTGTGCAGGAAGGTGCCCCTTCCTGCACAAAAACAATCCTGTATGCAACACAGGCACCCTTGTACCAGGGTGAAAGGGTGCCTGTGTTGACGCTAGGCAGCCAAAAGGGTGCCAGCGCAGGGGAAAGGACAGGAATGTGCCATATTGCCTTAAATACGGCGCATTCCTGCCCTTTATCTGTCACGCGGTGCAGCTCAGCAAGGTGACTTGCTGCACTGCGTGACTTCCCCCTAAATAGGCCCCTGGGTGTAAAATGTTCTTTCTTTCCTTCCTAAAATGTGTGCAAAAAAGAATCACATGCTGCAGAGAGTGGTCTCCTAAATCACAAAATGTACACTTATCATTATCCTTTACCCTCTTCTTCTCCCCCAGCTTCCATTCTAAACATTTAGGAACTTGACCTAGTCTCATCTTCAAAGCTCACCTCCTGGTATTTCTACATTTTATTTCCCTTAAATAAGGTTGGGCTTTTTCTAGGACTTGGGGTATCGCAAAGGGCGCAGTTAGGGGTCCACTCTGATAGTCCTCAGCATCGCTTAAGAATACCATCTCTCTTGCCCTTATTTTTACCAGTTTTTCCTACACAGACTTGAGCTTTTCCTGATTTGTGGTATCTGGCCAACCTCTAATCTTCTTATTACACTTTGCGAATTCTTCTGCCATGATAATAAGTTTTCCTTCTTCAAATAGGAATTAATTACATGCCTCAGTGTACCAGGCCCGACCACCTCCAAATTAGCTTTGTAATTCACCAACCTGTGGTAACATTTAAATAATATGCTCATCTGACCCAATTTCAATTGTACTGCATTATTTATTGACCCTTTAGGTAGTCCTAACCAGTTTTTCCAGATCATAATTTCCACCCTCTGAAGCTGCTGTATTGACTTTTCCTCTAATATTTCGCACCCGTACAATGTAAGGCTTGTAGCTTTCAAGTTATAGGAATCTTTCAACACTTCCACTGACTTATACTTCAACTCACTATCCAGCCTCCAGAGAGCACTTACTACTACTCTTGTTCTCTGGGACACTCTATTTACATGAGCCTTAAAGAACAAGTTACTTACCTTCGGTAACGCCTTATCTGGTAGAGACATGATCTAGCCGCAGATTCCTTACTCTTGAACTTACAGGCGAAAGATTTTTCTTAGCAGTACCCCTGCGTGCCGGTAAGTGGCGTTGGTCGACTCCATGTGACGTCGGTGGCGGCGTCTTGTTCGACGTGACGTCCGCGTCGTCAATATAAGTGCCACTCTGGCGCGCTTATGTCAGTACTTTTCACGGACTTTCCACGCCAGAAGCACCGAGCCATGAAGTGACTGACTGAGTGTGTTAAAAAAGACCAGCTAGGGCCCTGAAAAGAAACCGCCCTGACACTAAAAACTCTTCCGGAGTGCGGGGAGGATGGGTGGGCCGGTAAGGAATCTGCAGCTAGATCAGTTCTCTACCAGATGAGGCGTTACCGAAGGTAAGTATTTTGTCCATCTGATAGAGACATCTAGCCGCAGATTCCTTACCTTTGAACAGGTACCCAAACAATACCTTCCCCGGAGGAGGGACTGCAGAAAAGTTTTAGACCACAAAATCCTGCAGAACAGAGCAGCGAAACAGTCCCTCTCTGCGAATCTGGGAATCCAGGCAATAGTGTCTGGCCAACGTGTGCAGAGATGCCAATGTAGGGGCTTGGCAGATATCAGTGATTGGAACACCACTCTGGAGGGCCGTGGTGGCTGCCTTCACCTGGTGGAATGAGCCCTAAGGCCTTCAGGAGGCTGTTTCTTTGCTAAGGCGTAACATATTTAGATACAGAGGATAACCCAGCGTGATATGGTCCTTTTTTGGACAGCACGCCCCTTCTTTGCTCCCACATACCCTATAAAGAGTTAGTCATCCACCCAGAACTCTTTAGTGCAATCAAGGTAGAACAATAATGCTCTTTTTGGGTTCAGACAGTGGAGATGTCTGTGGGTAAAGTAACGGACTATCCCAGATGGAAGGGAGTTACGACCTAAGGCAAAAAAGATGCCCCAGTTCTTAGCACCACTTTATCCAGGAAGACTGTCAGGTAAGGAGGCTGTGATGCTAGTGCCTGCAGTTCGCTCACCCTCATGGCAGAGGTAATTGCCACCAAAAAAGCGGTTTTGATAGTGAGCAACCGTAGAGGGCAGTTTTGCAGCTGCACAAACGGTGCCAACATAAAGAATGTAAGGACTAAACTAAGGCCCCTTTGTGCCATAAGAAAAGGAGAAGGGGGGGACCAGTGGGTTAACCCCGTCAAAAATCTCTGCACCAGAGGGGACTTAAAAAGTGAAGGCTGATCTGCCAGCCGAAAAAAGGCCGAGAGGCCTAAAAGGTAGCCCTTCAAAGTGCCCAAAGCAGAGCCCTGCTGGGCCAATGAAAGTATAAACAGGAGAATATCTGACAGAGAAGCAGATAAGGGGTCAACAGACCGTTCTGTACAATATTTACAAAATTTGTTCCATCGGCAGGCATATACCGATTTCATGGAGGGATGCCTGGCTGCCAGAATAACTTCGCAGACTTCGGGAGGAAGGTCAAAAGCTGTCAACAGTTGCTGCTCAATCTCCACGCAAGGAGGCGGAGAGTGGACAGGTTCGGGTAGAGAACCCTCCCCTGCTGCTGCGACAGAAGATCCTCCTGAAGGGGCAGCCTGATCGGAGGATTGATGCTCATAGCCAGAAGCTCAGGATATCAAACTCTCCATGCCCAATCCGGAGTCACAAGAACAACTTGTGCCCGGTCGCTCCTGATTTTCTTGAGCACTCTGGGAAGAAGTGGTATGGGCGGAAAGGCGTACAAGAGGCCTGAGCTTGAAAAGAGTCGCCAAGTGAGAGCTGCCTTGGAAACTCCAGTGTGCAAAACTGCTGACATTGCACATTCTCTTCAGAGCCAAACAGATCTAACCAAGGCTCTACCTACCGCTGAAAGAGACCTTGTACCACCTCCGGATGGAGACGCCACTCATGATCCACGAGGCACCTTCAGCTGAGTTCGTCTGCTCTGGCGTTCAGAGAACCGGCAGGTTGTTGTCCCACCAGGGAAATGCCCTGTTGTTCCAGCCAAATCCAGAGACGCAGGGCCTCTTGACAGAGAGTCCTCAACCCCACTCCGCCCTGCTTGTTAAAGCACCACATGGCGGTAGTGTTGTCCGTGAACACCTGAACTAGCCTTCCCTTGATGGATGGTAAAAAGGCTTTTAGTGCCAATCAAATCGTACAAAGCTCCAGTAGGTTGATATGGAGCCTGGCTTCTGCCGGAGAACAGAGTCCTCTAATCTCCACCTCCCCCAGATGGCTGCCTCATCCCAGAAGAGACGCATCCTTCACTACTGTGAGATCTGGATGGGGAAGGGAGAGGGGTCTGCCTCCGAACCAATTGCGGTTTGACAGACACCACTGCAGATCTTTTGCAGTGCCCCATGATATCTGAACCAGGTCGGTGAGATTTCCTCAATGCTGTGCCCATTGGAACTTCAGGTCCCACTGCAGAGCCCTCATGAGCCACTTTGCATGGTTCATCAGTAGGATGCAGATGGTCATGAGGTCCAACAGCCTCAGAGTCATTCTCACTGAAATCCAGGATAGAGGCTGAAACATCAGTATCATAGCCTGAATATCCTGGACTCGCTGTTCGTAAGGATAGGCTCTAAACTGCACCGTGTCCAGAACCGCTCCAATGAAAGGGAGTGTCTGAGAGGGAGTCAGGTGTGACTTCAGCACGTTGATAGTGAACCCCAGTAAATGCAGGAGGTTCGCCATAGTCGGAGGTGGGAGACGACTGATTGGGATGAGCCCCCCTTCAACAACCAGTCGTCGAGATAGGGGAAGATTGGAACACCTTATCTCCGCAGATGGGCTGCAACCACCGCCATCACCTTTGTGAACACCTGAGGGGCACTGGTGAGGCCGAAGGAGAGCACGGCAAACTGAAAGAGCTTGTGGCCCACCGTAAACAGCAGGTAGCGACGATGGGTAGGCAGGATGGGAACATGAAAAAAAGCATCCTGCAAGTCTAGTGCTACCATCCAGTCTCCCGGGTCCAAGGCAGACAGTATGTGAGCTAGGGTGAGCATCTTGAACTTCTCCATTTTGAGGAAGTAGTTGAGGGCTTTGAGGTCGTGTATAGGACGAAGGCCTCTGTCCTTCTTTGGAACCAGAAAACAGCGTGAATAACAACCAAAGCCTATTTATGTCCCGGGAGCCCTCTCTATAGCTCCCTTGGCCAAGAGAGTTTTGACTTCCTCACAGAGTAAGGCAAGGTGATCCTCCGTCAGCCAATTGTGCACGGGAGGCATGGATGGAGGGGTAGTCTCGAAGGGGAGGGAGGAGCCCCTTCTGACTATTTGCAATACCTACCTGTCCGAGGTGATGTTTTGCCAGTGGTGGAGAAGATGGCGTATTCTGCCACCAACTGGTCATGAATGATCCTGGGGGATCGGACTAGGAGGGTTTTGAAGAGGAGGAGAGGATCATGGCTTGGCTCGACTTCTGTTCTCCTGACACTCGGGTCGGGGTGAACCGTGTCCACGGCCCCGCAGCGGTTGCTGAACTTGCGGGCCCTCTGGCCGGATTAAGGTTGGTGCGGTTGGTAGCGCCTTCAGTAGCCACGGAAGGAGCAAAAAGCAGACACAGGCTGGGATGTTGTGGTGAGGCCCAAGGACTTGGCCATAGCCCGCGTGTCCTTGAAATGCTCAAGGGCGGCATCTGCTTTGTCTCCGAAGAGACAGGAGCCATTAAAGGGCATGTCCATAAGATTAGCTTGGACATCCCCAAAAAACCAGATGTCCTCAGCCAGGCGTGGTGACATACGGCCACCATTGTGGAAATCGCTCTGCCCAGCGAGTCTGTCGTGTCCAAGCCACATCGGATGGCAAACTTCGCTGCATCTCTACAGTCTGAAAAATGGCTTGGGAGAGTAGAATCTGGTCCTCCTCCGAGACTCTGGGTAGCACCTGCGCCACTGTGTCCCATATCGAATGGGAATAACAGCCCAAAATGCATGCACTGTTCACCGATCGCAATGCTAGACTGGCGGAAGCTTTCCAGTCTCTTGGATCCCCTGTCCGGGGGTGTGGAATGGAATGCCACGGGAAGTGGAAGCTTGAACCACCAAGCTTTGTGGGGTGGGGTGGGCGGTGAGGAAAACTGGGTTGCCTGGCGCAGGGCGATGGCGGCGGGCAATCGTTCTCTAAACGGTAGCTGCCGTGCTGGCCTTTGACCAAGTGCCCAAAAAAACCATCCGTCAAGGCCTCATTGAAAGGCAACAAGGGTTCCGAGCTGGAGACACCAGGCTGCAGGACCTCTGTCAAGACATTAGTCTTGACTGCAACCGTAGAGAGCTGCAGGTCCAAGACCCAAGCAGCCCTATGCACCACCATAGCGAATGATGCCCCCTCCTCCGTAGCCAGGTTAGGGGGAGATAGCATGCCAGAATCTGGGGAGGTGTCCAGGCCACTGGCATCACCCAGTTCCTCATACCAGTCCATGTCCTGGGGTTGCGGGATTTCTAAGGGGTCCTGCTCCCACTCCCAATCCTCCTCATCCATTCCTAACCCTTCAAAATAGGGCAGGTTAAACGGCATGGAGCCGTACGGCTCCATCGGCGCTGGTCTTGGCGTAGATGGACGCCCGACCGGCTCAGTGTCGTCGGGAATGAGAATTGGGGAGGTGCTGGCGGTGGGAGCCGGCAACGCCGAGGACATTGGCTGCGGATGCGGCGCCGGGAAGGTCGCTGTGGAGGTGTGACCGGTGCCGGTCCCGAACAGGTCCAGTAGGAGGCCCTGGTGATGGGCCGGAGCCGAAGGCGCGGAACCCACGGAGACTCCATCATCTGAGCCTGCAAGGCCCGAAGGCGCACCGGCAGGGTCAGGCCGCCCAAATATGGTGCACATGGTATCATAGAACTCCTTAAGTTGGGCGGGGGTTGCTCCCGGCCCCAGGAAGGGAGGGAAACGCTGAGCCGACCCAGGCACCCACTCCGCAGAGTGGGGCCTTGAGCACCGAGGTTCCTCCGTCTCATCAGGCGACGGATGTGGAGAAGTCGAAGCGCACTTTGACTTCTTGGGCCAGATGTACGACCAAGAAAATAGCGCCTCGCAAATTGCGAGTTTTTTGCGACTCGCAACTTGCAAGGCGCTATTTTCTATGTACAACAGTGTATTTCACACTGTTTGCGATTCCCAATGGGGTCGCAAATTGAGAGGCTCATGAATATTAATGAGCCTCTCGCAATTTGCGACCCCATTGGGAATGGCAGGCCCTCCCAGGTATGGTGGCCTGCTGGGCTTAGTAGACCACCATGTCTGGGACTGCTTTTAAATAAAGCGGGTTTTTTTTTTAATGCAGCCCGTTTTCCTTGAAGGAAAACGGGATGCATTTAAAAAAAAAAAATTGAAACATTTTCGTTTCATTTTTTAAGAGCAGGTAGTGGTCCCTGGGACCACTGCCTGCCCTTAAAAAATATTTTCCCCTGCATTTGCAAAGGGGAAGGGGTCCCCTGGGGACCCCTTCCCTTTTGCGAGTGCATTACCACCCTCTTGAAGAGGGTCGTAATTTGCGAGTGTTTTGCGCCCGCAATTGCAGACGCAAAACATTCATACATGGGGTTGCGCTCGCTATTAGGAAGGGAACGCCCCTTCCTAATAGCGAGTCGCAAAACACTATTTTGCTTAACGCAAAAAATTGCGAGTCGCAAAATAAGCTTTGTACATGGCCAATGCTGTTTTTGCATGCGCAAACGGGTCCGCAAACCTGTTTGCGCATGCAAAAACGGTCGTACATCTGGCCCCTTGTGTTCCTTGTGACGCCTCTTACCTGACAACTTGGAAGAAGAGGACTTCGATTCACCGGAGCGGTGCTCGGACCTTCATCTCAACCGGGACCATTATGGAGATCTACGGGGCGACCTCCGAGGCACCGGTCGCCAGGCCGCGATTAGCTTTAGAGACCGCTCCCTAAAAGCTTTCGGCGCCATGGCCCAGCAATCGGAGCATGTCTTAGTCGAGCTCCAGGCACCAGAGACACACTAAGTGGGGGTCCATGACCGACACAGCGCAGTGACAGGCCCCGCATGCCTTGAACCCCAAAGTCTTCTTGCTAGACATCCCTAGCACACCAGAAGAAGACGGCAAAAGTGGAAAAAAGTCTGTCAAAAAATGACAGGGGGTAAGTTCTATTCGATGGATCTGCGGTGGCTGGCGCGGATAGAAAAGAACTGATGTCAGCGTGCCGGAGTGGTGGTTCCACTGATGACGCGGACGTCACAACGAACACGACGCCGACGACATCACGCGGAGTCGACTGACGCCACCTACTGGCACGCAGGGGTACTGCTAAGAAAAGTCTTCCGGATCCAGCCTGACGCCTGGAAGTTCAAAGGTAAGGCATCTGCGGCTAGATGTCTCTATCAGATATTTCCATTGTTTTTTAAAATAACTCGCAAATACTTACATTCTTGAACCACTTCTAGCTGAATATCAGCCCACAACCACCTTAGGGCCTGCTTCTTACTCACCTTATTTTCGAACATCATTATTTTTGTGAACGAAAAGGCGGTGGGAGCACACTGCCTCACATCCCAGCACTCAGTTTGCCCAAATAAATCATGGTAAATGCAGTGCATGTTAGAACTTACTTCAGTGACAGTCTTTAGTTTTTCACCCTTGTTAGTGCAGCCTGTGCTGCGTATCTCTAGACAAATGTTTCAGGATAGGTGTCCTTCTTCAGTAGAGAGCAACACATTTTTTGGGGTGCTGCAAATGCTGTCCAAAGCTTACTCAGGTCTCTGTACCACTCACTGTGAGCAGGTGCATCAGCCAGAGCTTGTCAGCTCATTAGCTCAATGGAGCCTTATAGAAAAAACAAAAAAGGGGGTGGGAGCACACATGCTGCACCAACCAGGGTGAAAAATGAAAGACTACTACTGAAGTAAGTGTTATCATGCACTGCGTTTACTATAATGTACTGGGGCAAATTGAGTGCTGGGATGTGACCAGTGTGCTCCCACCCTCCTTCTGTTTGAAAAGGCTACCTTGAGCTACTGAGCTGACGAGCTTATGTTGATGCACGTGCGCCCAATGAGTGGTACAGAGACCTGAGAAGACTTTGGGCAGCATTTCCAGCATCACCAAAATGACTTGTTGCTCTCTACTGATGAAGATATGAATCCAGAAACACGTGTCTAGAGTTACACAGTACAGGCTGCACCAACAGTGGCGAAAAAAAAATTAAAGGCTACTACTGAAGTAAGTGTTATCATGCACTGCATTTACCAAGATGCATTGGAGCAAACTGAGTGCTGGGTTGTGAGGCAGTGTGCTCCCACCCTCCTTCTATCATTATTTTTGTGGATTCTATATAAAAAATTAGGTCAAGAAACAATCTCTACCAAATTCAGTCATTTGTTGCTGTAGTCCCATAGGTGTCAAATCTAACAACACCATATCATCTGCTTAAAAAAGATGTGATATTGCAGCATTCGCCAATTTTGGGGGAAATAACCAGACAACCCCCTTTGCCTCTGGAATATCTGATATGTAGATGGAAAAAAACAACGGTGCAAGAATACAGCCCTGCCACAGTCCGTTTGGTGTGTGAATTTTCCAGGATAACGCTCAATTACTCCCTAGCTCTATCTGTATCCAACCTCCTTCCTGTATATTTCTAGAGAGATTTTTTATGGCTTGATCTTTTATAGGTGGCTAACTCTTCCTAGCACTCTGCATTTTGTTTGTATTATTATTCGTCTTCAGTCTTATGTAATTAATTACATTTTCATAGTCCATTTTATTGGTAATCATGTATAGATTTACTAGCTCTGTTATCTGCTTTGCTGTCTGTTGCTTCAGACCTAAGGACCAGACAATTCTCCTTTTATTCAGTCGAGCCTAGGCAGCGTGCATGCGCTGTCTGGAAGACCTGCTGTAATCACTATACAGAGAATAATCCCACCTGCTCCTTGCCATTGGTTCAATCCTGCGTTGCTCTTTTTTGCTGGATCCTTTCTGGTTGGTGCTTCAGATACATCACTGCCATTTTTCGCTCAGGAGCACCGGCCAACTACAGTTTCCTTACGCTGTAGGTGTTTATGTGTTCCTTTGGGGACTACTTGTTTTATTTTCTGCTCGTGTTACACTGTGGGTGCCTGTATGTAGTACTGTGTGTTTCACAGGCCGCTGCGCGCATAACTTTTATGACACCTGTGCCACACTTCATGTTTCCAATGACTGAACTGGGAGTCCTCGGTATGGTCGAGTCCGCCTGACTGGTTAGCTGTAATTACACCACTGCATATATAGTAATTATAAACTTCCTCTTTTCACATTGGTGTCCGTTGCAATTTTGTTTTCTTATCAGACAAATGTGCCAAGACTCATTCGGTCCTTGCTCGTGTTGTTGTCAGTCAACTTTGCGTAATATCTTTGAGACATTTTTCCGCTCGCAATTGCATGAACATAAGCCTGGGCCGGCTTTAGAGCGGTGCGACTGGTGCAGCCGCACCTGGCGCTGGGCTTAGGGGGTGATATATTTACAATTAACTTTTGGGTTTAAAAGCAGCTGCTGTAGAGTTCCTTATGTGTCCAACAGTTTTCAGGCAACAATAAAAATGACAAGAGAATTCTGGTGATTAATGTTCCTGATGGGGAGAAATTGAGTTTTTTCTAGTGGTAGTTTAGGCTCATAATAAAGTACCGCAAGAGGGTTGATATGACTGCTGCAAAAAACTTGTACCATGCAAATCAAAGAACTGTATTTTATGTGGCTAGCTCAGTGAGTTACTTGTTTTGTCACAGAAATCCTTTTGTTACTTTCAGTTCATAAATTACAATCCGAACATAGCAGTGAGCTATGAACTCTCATCTAAGAGCTGCTTGCAAACTGCATGGTATAGGTTAGAACGTTATGTTTTTCCACATTTTTTCATTATCCTAATGCTGCTAAAAAGGGTTCATTTGGGTAGAAATAGATACTTATTAGTAAATCCAAACCCAACCGCTGCGGTACGCTTTAAATTTAGAGTTTGTGCTTCTCCAGACCAAACATTTCCTATAGACTGAGTAACAGACATATGAGTCATTGTCTTGGTATAATGTATGTGTGATGTAAAGAGCTCTGGCACCCTACACTGGCATGAGTAGTGCTATAAAACAAATAAAATGTATGAAAGAGAGTGGCTATGGAGAGATGAGGGGCACTATTGGAGAGCTGCAGTGAGGGAATCTGTGGACAAGGAGGTCAGTGGGGGGATGCAAAAAAGAATGCTGTATCGGGCTCCATCAGCGCTACAGCCAACCCTGACCTAAGCATTGTGCTTGGACGATAAGACAAGCTTGCAGTGTAAAGTGTGAAATTTGTACTGGAAGTACAACTTCCAGAACACATTTCTATTCAAAGGTAATGTTACAAAGTCAAACCATGATAGCTGTGTGTTTTGCATAAATCAAATGTTAAGTGTAGGTATACCAAGCAATATACTGGTAGCCCCCTTGATTGCACCCGGTTTCACTTGACAAAAGGATTACTCACATCCTTAAAGCCCCAGATACCAGAACCATAGCGCAATAATTTCTGATTATAGATTACCATAAGTGAGCTAATCAGTTTGTGCCTATATTCGCAGCCAAATTAAACAGAAAGCTTACTGGTTTCGCAAAGTGTTGTTACCTGTTCAGCAGACAGAGGTTCCACGTACCAGCTCTGTCAAAAGGTACTCCCAGATACGGGAACTGGAACACCCTTCCCAAATGATGATCCTTGATCGTAAAAGCCTGAGTTTTCAAATTTCTACATCTGCAGGTTTTGGATAAATTGGTTTCCAGGTCAGATTATCCATAAAATTGACAAAGGCATCAATCAGTTTTTTCAGGCTGTTGGGGGTCCTGACTATCAGAACCCTGTCATCAGCATAAAGGAGAACCGGCAGTTTTTTTTTATTGACCACAGGCATGTCCTTCCATGCCTCTAGGATGATGATACACAACAGAAACAAGATTGGTGGAAGGACGCACCTTTGAACAACACCACTGGCTAAAGGAAAGGAGATGGATCACTCACCATTCTCCCCGAATCTTTTTGAGGCCAAAAGATCATAGAGTACGGCTTGGAGAAAATCAATGAGAGCTTTATCTAAGCATTTGGCAAATATAATGGACCACAATGCTGATCTATTTACACTCCTGAAGGCAAAAGATAGATCCATAAATGACAAGTAGATAGGGCAGGATTAAGCTACAGTGTACTTAATGATTATCAAATGAAGATGATTTAGACACGGTTCTAATGTCCCAACTACTTTCCTGAATCAACGTATTCCGACATTATAGACCGTTCTTTGGTCCAAACCACCAGACTGTCAAGCACCACCCTTCCTAAGATTTTCACTGAGAAGTCCAAAAGCAAGATTGATCTATAGCAATGAGGATCATCTTGACTGCCCTTTTTTGATAAGGTGGGGACTATAATTGGTACTCTCCAAGACAGTGGCAGCTCCGTTCTTAAAGCTATGTTAAAAAGGTTAGTAAGTTAGGGTCCCTATATCTCTACTGAGTGCTGATATAAATCCATAAGGACTTTATTGGAAGGGCTTCTTAGAATTGCAGACATTATTACAGCTGCTGTAAACTCAATGGAAAATGGATAAGTAGGCGGCGCCAATGCCGGCACGTCCATCCCTCTGTCTGGGGGACTATACAGCTTTTTAAAAAGTTCCTCACATCGTTCTGGTCCAATATTAACTGCCAAGGTTGGCAGCAAATGTTTCTGGAATCTTACTGTATTGGCTGCCTTCCAAAAGGCACCTGTGTCTCTTTACCTGCAGGCAAAGGCTAACAATTCACAGGTATCAATCTGAAGTTCCTTTTTCTTTTTTTTGACGGCTCGTTTGTAAGAAGATGGGCAGTAAATAATCTCCTCCCTATCTTTAGGTTCATTTTTTAGGGCCATGCGTAGCCTACGATTTGCTAAACTGCACGCCTTGTCAAACTAGGCATTGGGATCTCTACGCATATGAATACACTTCATAAGAAAATCTCTTGCTTTCCTGCCCATTAGCCTCCATAGCCACTACAGCTTAAGAGGAAAGCTGAAGAATATGAGTTGAAGGTGATCCCGTATCAGCTTATGTGAAAGTCTGCTGATGTCTGCATTTTTCCAGACTAGCCTTGTTACCTCCCTTTACCTCTACCTACCCCATAACCCTTAATTAAGTTACCCTTACCTCCCTTTCCCACTACCCAACCCCAAATTTACCCTTACCTCCCATTACCACTACCCAACCGTAAACTCTAAAATTACCCTTACCTTTCTTTATGACTACCCTGCTCTAAAAATTACCCTTACCGCATGTTACCACTACCCATCCCTGAACCCTAAAATTACCCCGTTACAAATTATTATTTAAAATGTTTCCTCTTCTTGATATAGAAATTTTGGTGGCTGCTTGACAGTCAAATAGCTTTTGATCACAAATGGTGATGGATACTGTCGTTTGCACCACAAAACCCTGCTAAGCATGGTAAGACCACCAGCACAAAGGAATATTAGATCTGGGCGTAAGAATTTTGAAAGCAGAAAAGTAAACGGGATTTGATCTGTAAAGTGAGTGAACTGGTCAGAATTGGGCCTGGGCAGAATTTTAATTCCACTTGTAGATTTAACAAAATTTGGCGAATCTGTGTTACTCTTGTAACACGTAGGGTCCCGCCAAGTTACACAAATCACAGTGTGTTGGAATTATTTTCCTGTTCGAGCAACGCAATGACAGTGGGAACAACGCAATGCTTCAAAACGGGAGCTGGAGAGCTCAAGCGAGAATTGGCGTCCCCCAGCGGTGGCTCGGGATTATTTTATTTTTATTTTATTTGAAAAGTTTTATAGTGCGCGAACAAGACCCAAAGGGGTATCAGAGCGCTGTACAGAGTTGTCGTCAGCAATTATACAAAACATAAAGAAGGTAAGTGAAATTACAACCTGTGAGAAAACATTCAAGAATAAAGAGTAGGGAGAATCAGAGGTGTCATAGAGCGCTCCGAGTAAAACATCATACAATAGGAAGAACCAAGATGTGCGATGTGCATCAAGGAATATTGACTGAGAAGGAACGAGCCAAGTCAATAGTTGATGTAGTTAAAGGAGCTATCGAGGCCTGAAAACAAAAAAAGATAAAAGTCATATAGTACATCAGTGACAATACTTCAAGATTTTGGTTATTAACAAAACATACGAGCATGATCAGTGCGTTAACTTTCGTTCATTAGTAGTCTTTTGACCAATTTTTTAAAGGAAGTAGTGGAAGGATTTGATCTGATCTCGGATGGCAAGGAGTTCCAGATTCTCGGAGCAAGACCGGAGAACGCACGGTTGTACGACCTTTTCTTTTTGAATCTTGGAGGTTTCAAGAGAAGGGTACTTGTGAGGTTCCGGCTGGAGCCCGATAGCTCAAGTTTATTTGCTAGGTTGTATGGGGTATTGTGGTGTTTAGCTTTATGAGTCAGACAAGCTAACTTGAGTCGGATTCTAGCTTCAATAGATAACCAGTTTAGCTGCAAAAGGTCGGGTGATATGTGATAAAATTTCCTAGAACCCGTCAAAAGCCTGGCTGAAGCATTCAAGTGGGGCCAAGCTGGCTTTGGGAAGTCCTGCGAGGGTCACCAACCAATATTCCAATCTAGGGATAATCATGGATTGGACCGCCGGCCTGAGATCTTCGGGGGGGGAGGAATGGTTTGATTTTCTTCAGTGTGTTGAGTTGGAAATTGGCTCCCCTAGTAGTAGCACTGATGTGTGCTTGCATGTTTAGGTGTTTATCCAAGGCGATACCTAAAGATTTTGCAGAGTCTACAACGTGAGGTGTGCAGTCCAGAGCAGTTAGGTGTATAATCCAGTCAAGGGTAGGAGCTGAGTGGTTAGGTGGGGTGATCAAAAGAAATTCCATTTTGAGAGTGTTTAGTAGGAGATGATTCTGGGCTAACCATTGCTGAGTTTGGGTAAGTGCAGCATTTAAAGTTTTTATGTCCTCTTGCGATGAGATCTTCAGGTACAATTGCGTGTCATCCGCATGCATGTGGTATTGTATGTTGGCTATGTCGGGATGTATCCTGGCTAAAAGTACACCGAGAGGGATATTGAACAGTGCCTTGACGCAGGAGATTACCCACGCTAAAGGAGATATTGCAAGTCGTTTGGGGGGCCCCCAGTGCAGAGGAAGAACCCTCCCTGCCACACTGGCGATTAACATATTCTGGGCAGCAAAAAATTCCCCGGAATAGTGACTACACATAAGGCACCGTGCGGAGCGGACTGCGGTGCATAGCGCGTCCCACCATACCCGTGTGTACGGCTACATTGCCGTTGCTTTGTCGCCCCTGTGCCTGGAGTCAACAGAATAAGGGGATTACGTTACTAGGCACACTGCGATTGACGCAGTGAGTGCGGCGCACCGCGATCCCCCCGTCAGGGCCGTGTGGCGTGCACGACAACTTGCAGAAGCCAGCTGGGTGCGACAGGACCTGGATTTACGTTGTCAGAGGGTCTATTTGATGTCCTGATGCACAATGAGAAAGCCACGTGCGGACAAACCACAGCCTCAACTGCCTGAAACGTCGACATCTACAATGGCTGGTGGGAATGCCACACAACAAGGTGCTTCAAACGCAAGTACTCCATTAGACCATTCACATCGATTTGATGAGTTGATGGCCGCAATTCTGGATATCAAGACCACGTTAGGTTCTATAATAGATACACTATATCTCGATATGGGCTTTATGCGTGAAGACCACAAGAAACTCAAGGCCAGAGTAGAGGAATCGGAATCCGCATTGGCAGCCTTGCGCCCCAGTGTGTCTACAACTATGGATCAACTCAAAACCCTGCAGAACGAGGTGGACTACCTCGCAAATCGGCTGGAAGATCAGGAAAGTCGTTCCCGCAGGAATAATATCCGCATAGTGGGGCTGCCAAAACGAGCAGAAGGGCCAGCTATGGACCTGTATCTAGAAACCTGGATCTCCGATGTAATCCTACAGGGCAGGGTCTCAAAATTCTTCTCCATTGAGCGGGCGCCCAGGGTCCTGGGAGGCCCTCCACGTCCGGGTAATCCACCACGACCAGTGGTGGCACAACTGTTCAATTATAGGGACAGGGACCCTATTCTGCAGGTGACCAGGTCTAAGGGTCCCTGGCAGGTGGAGAACGCTACAGTACACATTTACCCTGACTATACATTGTCTGTCCAGCGCCGTAGATCCTCATACATCGAGGTCAAGCGGTGCTTGAGGGAACATCAGATATCGTATGCCCTGCAGTATCCTGCTAAACTTCGAATACGACATAAAGATCTCAATGTGTATTGTTCCACTCCTGAGGAAGCCTGGTCCTGGATAGACCAGCATGGTTTCGCACATCCTCCGCCTACCACTCTGGCAGATTCAGAATCACAATTGCCCTGGAAGTTTGTGGGCACACGAAGACGACGGGGGAGACCCAAAGTGCAATGGCCCACCTTGAGTCAAGTGGCGGCAGAGAGGGCACAAGCCATAAAAACGGCAGAACACCGTAACACTGCTGTGGCATCAGCGAGATCTGAGTCGGATGATGGGCAAGACTGCCAGCTATCCCTAACAGACTCACAAAGTGCAGAACTGCAAGGAGACGGTCCAGAGATGACCCCACAACTGGCGAACGAAGTTGGGTGACTTCCTGAAGTCTACGGACCTCTGAGGCAATGAACCCGCAATGACAGACCAGTCTGCAAGTGAACTCGGTGGACTCTTTGTATATCCTTTGGTTTGTGTATACACGGTTGATGGGCAGCTGATTAGATAATTAGGGGTGGGTTGCTCTAAAGATTCATGCTTATTCTGCTCTGGGCTGGGGGGTCTGAGTTAAGAGATGTCATTAAGTCGATTAAATGATGGCCGCCAAAAGTCAGCCGGGGTTGGGTTATAGCTGCGCCCCCAGATAGCGTACGTAGCTGAGATAGCAATTGTTTGATTATCATTTTAAAGGCATTTCAGTGCAAGTGGCCAATTGCCCGTTGGCGAGCCGGCCTTGGGTGGGGAGTTAGGGGAATGTTATCATTGTTCACAAAGATCTCTGCTTCTTATTTTCTGAGCCGGGGGAAATATTTGAATAATAGGATATACGGCGAGGTGACTGGCGGGTGGGGGAGTGTGGGGGTGGGTTGGGTGGTTGACGGGGGGTGGACTGGAGAGTTTCCTTTACTCTTTCAAATGGTTAATAATGAGTACACACTTTTAACTTGGAATGTGCGGGGGCTGGCGGGATGTGTGAAAAGACATAAGGTATACCAATACTTGCGCACCCACAAGATCACAATTGTGCTAATACAGGAGACGCACCTTACCACACAGACACTAGCCTCACTGCGCAAGCGTTGGAGAGGTACAGTCATAGGCACCACATACTCTGGCTATGCTAGGGGCACCCTTATATGGGTGGCACCGGGCGCACCCCTCAAGGTGGCACATGCTCGAGTAGATCCTCAGGGCCGCTATGTGACCCTGGAGGGCCAATTCGATGGAGCCCCGCTAGCGCTAGTCTCCCTATATGCCCGAATACTGGGCAGGCGCAGTTCCTACATACACTCACGCCATCTTTGCTATCTGACCCTACAGTACCAGCACTATGGGGGGGGGGGGGGGACTATAATAGCACATATGATTTGGACCTGGACCGCTCACGCCCACCCCTTCACGGTGCGCAATCCATACAGATCTCAAGACACCTAAGAGACTGGGCGGACCACATGCAGCTGAGCGACGTGTGGCGTAGCCAGCACCCTGCAGTGCACACATACTCCCATTACTCCTCGCTGCATGACCTGCACACGCGGATAGACGCAATATATTGCTCCATGGAAGCTTTAGCCAGGGTATCGCAATCAAAATACTTGGCGCGGACGCTCTCTGACCATAATCCATTGCAGATACATCTTGCATGGGGCGCCTGCAGAGCTACGATCCCCACTTGGCGACTCTCAGTGGCTGCGCTAAGGGACATTGCGTTCCGCTCTGCTCTTTCTCAGACGATTACCACATACTTTCGGGAGAATACAGGCACTGCCTCTGATAGGGGCCTAGAGTGGGATGCATTTAAAGCAGTAGCTCAGGGACATGCTATAACAAGCATTTGCAATGCAATAGGTCTCGCAACTGCGAGTTTTGGAGCTATTGGTATTGTAAATGGTATTGTAAATGACAATGCCTTTAATTTATGTTGTACAAACCAAAACATAAATAAAAGGCATTGTCATTTACAATGCCAATAGTTTAAACTTGCGTAAATGCGAGACCTATTGCTTTGCAAATGCTTGTTTCAGGAGGATTCCTCCTCGCAGGCCCCCAAATCCTGTTCCGTTTCTTCCCTGTGCCAGTTTGTTGTCCCGCTCCCACATGCACTCCTGACGTTTTATTCGCACCCACCCAACTGTGAAGCATTGTTCGCTTCCTGTCCAAAAAGTGCTTGCAAAGGTGCAACATTGTCACAGTGACTTCGTGGGTTTGAGAGGGGTACTAGGTATGTCCAGGAGGGGTAGCATCTTTGCAAGATTTTCTCTGTAAGTGCTGATCCCATTAATGAGATGCACTTTAACTTACTGTGTGTACATTTATCTTATGTAGCTATCCCCAAAATGTGACAGGGGTGGACCAGTGCTCAATTTGTAAAGAAATAAGTGCCAGGGCTCTCGCCAGGAGGCCACTGCAGCTTGCACCACCCATTGCCCCTGTCAAAATTGCCATTACATTACCTGCACAACTATTAATCCTCAGACTGCTACCAGTGTGACAATTCAGACTGTTAGAGGCCTCCACAGCTATAAGAATGGTTTGGGCTGCAGGTATCTGTTGTTTTTAATGTATAATGAAATAATAAAACTATTGTTCTGCTTATCTCTAAATCACACAAACAGCGCCACCATGTGGCAGACTGTCATAAGTGCCGATGTTGACAATTAATTGCTGGTGTCGAGCACCGTAAACTACTGCCTCAAATTAAGCACTGGGTGGGGCCCTCCTGGGTCTATGTTAGACATCCCTCGCTGAGGAGTTTGACATTCTGAAGTTATCTGGGGGCCAGCAGAGCCTGTGAGCCCCGATAAAATGCAGGGAGTATTACTGCCCCAGAGTGCACCTTGTGGGGGCAGCTACTGAGTGTTCCCGAATGGAGAGACCAGCTGATGTACCAGGAGAGGATGTGCCAGGAGGCGGGAGCTGTACCTCCAGCAATGGAAGCCACCCCCTTCCAGATTCTTCTAGCCAGGGAGGCAGGGCAGGGAGCCTAGGAAGAGCACTCTAAGCTCGCTCCCCCACTTGGTGATGGGGTGTCAGAACACATAGTGACTTGAGAAGTCTGGGTGTAGTACATCCCACTGGTAGTTTGTGTTACTGACTTATTCCTAGACATTTAAACTCACATTTAACCCTGAAGTATAAGACACCCTGCATTGGAGAGTTTCAGTGAGGAGCAGTTGGCAAAGTGGTGACACTTAATAATAAAAAGTCCCTTGTATTGTAAAGCAATAAGCAAATATAATGCACCAACTTGACACTTGTACGGTGTTCCAACAGTGCACACGTAACACCTTAAGCACATTTTATGAATGTGATATATCGCCCTTATAAATCATCTGTGCTTCAGGAGTCATTATATGTGTATAAGGATCAAAACTGGCACAGGCACACACATCACAAACTCACACAGTTATCTACAAGCATCAGACATCCACAAGCATCAGGCATCAGACATCCACAAGCATCAGGCATCAGACATCCACAAGCATCAGGCATCAGACATCCACAAGCATCAGGCATCAGACATCCACAAGCATCAGGCATCAGACATCAGGCATCCACAAGCATCAGGAATCAGACATCCACAAGCATCAGGCATCAGACATCCACAAGCATCAGACATCCACAAGCATCAGACATCAGGCATCAGACATCCACAAGTATCAGACATCCACCAGCATCAGACATCAGGCATCAGACATCCACCAGCATCAGGCATCAGACATCCACCAGCATCAGGCATCAGACATCCACCAGCATCAGGCATCAGACATCCACAATCATCAGGCATCAGACATCCACAATCATCAGACATCCACATGCATCAGACATCCACAGGCATCAGACATCCACAGGCATCAGACATCCACAATTATCAGACATCCACAGGCATCAGACATCCACAGGCATCAGGCATCAGACATCAGGCATCCACAGGCATCAGACATCCACAAGCATCAGGCATCAGACATCCACAAGCATCAGGCATCAGATATCCACAGGCATCAGGCATCATACATCCACAAGCATCAGACATCAGGCATCATACATCCACAAGCATCAGACATCAGACATCATACATCCACAAGCATCAGGCATCAGACATCAGTCATCAGACATCCACCAGCATCAGGCATCAGACATCAGACATCCACCAGCATCAGGCATCAGACATCCGGCATCAGACATCCACAAGCATCAGACATCCACAAGCATCAGACATCCACAAGCATCAGACATCAGGCATCAGACATCAGACATCCACAAGCATCAGACATCAGGCATCCACAAGGATCAGACATCAGGCATCAGACATCCACAGGCATCAGACATCCACAGGCATCAGACATCCACAGGCATCAGACATCAGGCATCAGACATCCACAAGCATCAGGCATCAGACATCCACAAGCATCAGACATCAGGCATCAGACATCCACAAGCATCAGACATCAGGCATCAGACATCCACAAGCATCAGGCATCAGACATCCACAAGCATCAGACATCAGGCATCAGACATCCACAAGCATCAGACATCAGACATCCACAAGCATCAGACATCCACAAGCATCAGGCATCAGACATCAGGCATATTATTATTTTTCCCTCCTCAGTCTATAGTGTTAAGTACTGGCAAATACAAGAAATATTTCTGTGGCTGTCAGCCAATCAGAGTGCATGAAGTCGCAGGTACGGTTGCAAATCCATGAAAACAATATGGATAATAAGAAAAAAAACACTCATATCTTTTGGCCTGCAATCATTTTTTTAAATGGATTTATAGATCCTAGATGGATTCACAAATTCACAAAGGGTCCACAAATTAACAGGTAAGATATACCTATATTTTAAACCCAAGAAGCCTGCATAACTTTCTTGTAATGCTAAGTTTGAGAAAACTGCAGAACAGATTTATATAAAACCAGGGAAAGGCACATGTCTGAGTAAAGTTCTTGTTTCATCTCAAATTGGCCTTAATTCTGTTCAGCTAAGAACTAAGGGCCTGATTCACAGAACTAACTTACGTCAAAAACGTAAAGTTAGTACTTTTTGGTATTCACAGAATACACTTACTCATTTTGGTATTCACAGAATGCACTTACTCATTTTGGTATTCACAGAATGCACTTACTCATACTAACTTTATGTCCGCACTCGGGCCGGAGATTCCGGCCCGGTGGTGGAGATTCCGGCCCGGTGGTGGAGATTCCGGCCCGGAGGTGGAGATTCCGGCCCGATGGTGGAGATTCCGGAAGGTTGTGGAGATTCCGGCCGGTGGCGGACATTCCGCCACCGGCCGGAATCTCCACCATCGGGCCGGAATCTCCACCATCGGGCCGGAATCTCCACCTCCGGGCCGGAATCTCCACCACCGGGCCGGAATCTCCACCACCGGGCCGGAATCTCCGGCCCGAGTGCGGACATAAAGTTAGTATGAGTAAGTGCATTCTGTGAATACCAAAATGAGTAAGTGCATTCTGTGAATACCAAAATGAGTAAGTGCATTCTGTGAATACCAAAATGAGTAAGTGCATTCTGTGAATACCAAAATGAGTAAGTGTATTCTGTGAATACCAAAAAGTACGGACTTTACGTTTTTGACGTAAGTTAGTTCTGTGAATCGGGCCCAAATTTCCTATGGGAGTTAAAATGGAAAACGCTCATTTTTGACCTCCTCTTTGTTTTATTCCCAGACTGGCCAATCTGTATAGTACTTGACCTACCAAGAATTAGTGCCTTTTGCTATTTGATTGGAAAGTTTCTTGCAAATTAGTTAAACGGATGCAAAATCACAATTACAGCAAAGCGAAAGTCTCCTTTTAATACAAACTCGGACCTTCCCATAACTACAGAGTCTCTATCGCTGTCTCTGAAACTGGTCTGTATTGTATATATTATAAACATACATATTGCCGAAAAAGTAGTTTGTTAATTTTAGACCATTACAAAAATGTAGGTTCGTGTACCATATGGGTAAGCATATGGGTAAATTTCCAGTTTATGTCTCCAGACACCTCAATGACCGTGTTACCAGTTGTTTAACAACCATAATAAAACAAGCATTTGCAATGCAATAGGTCTCGTATTTGGATGAGTTTAAGCTATTGGCATTGTAAATGATGATGCCTTTTATTTATCTGTTGTGATAATCAACAGATAAATAAAAGGCACTGTCATTCACAATGCCAATGGCTCAAACTCTTGTAAATGCTAGACCTGGGCAGCTGCAGGTGTATGTCATGCCTGCAGTAGGAGAAACGCATTAAAGAAAATAGTGCTTACAGACTAAGTAAGACATACCATATAACAACTGAAGTAAAAGGGCCAGTACTCATGGGAAGTTACAAATGAAGACAAGGCGGTACTAAGGAGGGACTAACAAGCCTATTAACGAATCATAAGCCAGAATTTACAAAGGGCTAGAATCTTTGAGCCTGCTGCAGGGGGGACTACAACCCCCAGGGTCCATCGCGGCAGTCGCGCCGCCACCCAGCATCGCAAAACCAAAGGGGATGATGGACGGAGTGTTGAACATTGCAAGCACTCACCCCCAGTCAACTGATCTGGGTTTAATCCATCATCATTCTTTAGCTCACTCCGCCACCCCAGTTCAGACATGGCCATATGCAAATCAGTCTGACCCTGTGCCTCATGGGAACAGTCCAGCCCGAACTGCCAAGCCATGTCTTCCCTGGACCGGAAACAAGCATCCTGGGACCGGTTTCTGGCTTACAGCCGTCATCAGCCAGGCTATCTTGAATCCAGTGGCAAAGTGAGCAAGGGACCCATGTCTGGGCATACCCTGCCAACTTAGGGCGAACATAGCAAAACCAAAGGGGATGATGGACGGAGTGTTGAACATTGCAAGCACTCACCCCCAGTCAACTGATCTGGGTTTAATCCATCATCATTCTTTAGCTCACTCCACCACCCCAGTTCAGACATGGCCATATGCAAATCAGTCTGACCCTGTGCCTCATGGGAACAGTCCAGCCCGAACTGCCAAGCCATGTCTTCCTGGACCGGAAACAAGCATCCTGGGACCGGTTTCTGGCTTACAGCCGTCATCAGCCAGGCTATCTTGAATCCAGTGGCAAAGTGAGCAAGGGACACATGTCTGGGCATACCCTGCCAACTTAGGGCGAACATAGCAAAACCAAAGGGGATGATGGACGGAGTGTTGAACATTGCAAGCACTCACCCCCAGTCAACTGATCTGGGTTTAATCCATCATCATTCTTTAGCTCACTCCGCCACCCCAGTTCAGACATGGCCATATGCAAATCAGTCTGACCCTGTGCCTCATGGGAACAGTCCAGCCCGAACTGCCAAGCCATGTCTTCCCTGGACCGGAAACAAGCATCCTGGGACCGGTTTCTGGCTTACAGCCGTCATCAGCCAGGCTATCTTGAAACCAGTGGCAAAGTGAGCAAGGGACCCATGTCTGGGCATACCCTGCCAACTTAGGGCGAACATAGCAAAACCAAAGGGGATGATGGACGGAGTGTTGAACATTGCAAGCACTCACCCCCAGTCAACTGATCTGGGTTTAATCCATCATCATTCTTTAGCTCACTCCGCCACCCCAGTTCAGACATGGCCATATGCAAATCAGTCTGACCCTGTGCCTCATGGGAACAGTCCAGCCCGAACTGCCAAGCCATGTCTTCCCTGGACCGGAAACAAGCATCCTGGGACCGGTTTCTGGCTTACAGCCGTCATCAGCCAGGCTATCTTGAATCCAGTGGCAAAGTGAGCAAGGGACCCATGTGAGCATCGCAGCGCGCCAGGAGGCGCATAAATACTCGCTAGGAGTCCAGCAGGGCAGGACGCACGCAGGTGCGCCCGGGCCGCGCCCGGGTCAAGGGTGGGCCCCTCCACGCCCGTCAAAGCCAGGAAGAGGCAGGGCTGGGCAACCCCTCTGAGCTGTTGCTTACGAGCTGGACCAAGGAAAACGAGCACCGTGGCACCATCCAGGTACTCTGTCTTTTTTTAATCAGCTGGTAGTGTATGCACTGACAAGCGGGGAGAGCGCGGCAGGATGGGGAAACAAAAGGCCAAAGGAAGTCCAAATGGAGCGACAAAACAGGCTAAGAGACCACCAGTAAGCGCTGCTGCTAACTGTGTAGTAGACGACATAGACTCGCTAATTGAGGAAGTAGAGAGTATGTTAAGTGGCCAAAATAAGCATCTGCAAGCGGGCGCCAAAATGGCATTTATCTTTTCACACAAGAATTCTAAGAGGAAAGTCACACACTCTGGTTCATTACCAAAGGATATTGCAACATGCCAAGCACCTACCAGTGACACAAACAACCAAGAGCACCAGGAAGTAAGTCGAGTGACCCAGTCTCCAACTCCCGCTCCTCCCAATAACATGGCGGAGGAAATAGTTACTGTAAATATTGCGTGCTCTAACCGCTTTGACCCTTTGGCCACCAAAGACATAGATCCTATTGACATTAACAATAAAAAGGTCACCAGTCCTCGCTTGGATTGTACTGCGGTTAGGTCTGTTGGGGGAGGAGTGGAAGTCCCGCTGAATGGAGGCATTGAAGTCCTCCGTTCCGAAATACATGATCTTAAGATTAATATCAAGGACCTAACATCTGAAGTGTCTGTACTTAGGGGAATCATAAGGGGCCTGATAGATCAGCTTAATAGTGCGCACCCCAGTACGATTTATCCTAGTACGATCCCCCCCAGCACAACCCAAGGGGTAGGCGAGGGCGTTGAGTTCAGTTGCATGCCTCATCATAGCAATAATGGGGAGACTCGTCGCGCAAGAAGCAGGAGTAGGGGCCACATTATGCATCTCAGAGCCCCGAACTGTCAGCAGTACACGGCTAACAATTCCAACCTCCAAATGTACCAACAAGCACCTACGCCCTTGTTGCCTACCCAAGGAAATATCTTAGATTATACCAAAATGTGTTACAACTCAACCAAGGTGGGTTGCCACTATGGACTGGGAGGGACCAGAGGCAAAGTGGGTCCTATGGTAGGCACTTCTGGAGAATTGATCAACTCAAGAGCTTCTCTATTTGGTAACATCGGGCTAAGGGATCCTGTCCCTAACTATTTACACAGAGAAGGTGGGGGATGGGTCACGGGAGGTGGATCTCTTAAAAGTCCCCCTAAGGAGGCTAGCTGTAGAGTGTACCTGACGAATGTACCAAAATTGACCAATGACCAAAGAGAATCAAGGGACGTCTTGTTGAACAAAGCCATTCACTGGTTTAGGCAGGTGAGGCACTGCCGCTCTATCATAAGATCCGATATTCAGAATGCTAAGCGCTATCCCACAAACCAAGATTTTGACCACATAGAATTGGATCTGGTCTCTAACGACCTGGTCATGGGATTGGTTAATCTGGAGCAACGCTCTCTGCCTCTAACTAAATCGCAAATCCAGATCAGGTTTTCATCCCCAAGAAATGTCCCTGGCATTGGCCAAAGTCAGGTGCACTCATCAACCAACATCATCAATAGTAATGCCCAAGCTATCACCAACGTAGCCCCTGTGAACAGGCCCATCTGACGGGTTGAGGGATTGTTTCCACACAGCGATATCTCAATTACGCGACACAAAAGTAATCTCCACTCTACCCCGAACGAACCTTCAGGGGTTAATATGGCTAGAGTTGAGGGGAGACAGTCCCTAAATGAAGTAACTAAACAACGCCATTTAACAACTCAACTGGCATTTAACGAGGTAAGGGTCCAGCAATCAACCAAAGAGAATGGTAGGGAACTCAGGTTGTTGTCTTGGAACCTAGTAGGACTAAGGTCGAAGATTGCCTGCGACGACTGGGGGAGGCTGATAGACAGCTATGATATCTGCCTCTTCCAGGAGACATGGGCAGTTGAAAAATTCCATAGAGTGGGATTCACCAATCACAGTATAGAAGCCATTCCATCAAAAAAAGGTCGTCCAGCAGGTGGATTAATAATCTGGGTTAAAATTAATTTGGGGATTCATATCAACAAGCTCGATTTTGATAATTCTAACTTAATGACCCTGATCCTTAAAGACACCTGCTCGAATAGGTCCTTTCTATTGGTGAATATCTACAATAGGTTTGCCTCACAACATCATGATTCTCCAACTATTGCGTACTTAGATAAAATAATTGAGAAGGAAAGGGCACTCCATCATATAGTTACAGCAGGGGACTTCAATGAAACATTCGAGCCCTTGAAAGTCACCAAAAACATCACTGATGAAGAAGACATGGAATTGGGCATCCCATCCTTGGGCCACGAGAAGTTAGCCAAGAACGTTAAAGTGGCTCTCCAAGTTGCTTCCCCTACCTACAAACATGGGTTACGAGCTGTGAATGGCCGCTCGATCTCAGACCTTGGACTACACCATACCTATAAGCGGGTGAATTTCAAAACAAGAATAGATTACTTCCTGATTGACATACAATTATGGCCAAGCCTTGCTGATATGCGGGTTTTAGAGAGGGAAGATAGTGATCATAAAAAATAATGCCCTCTCCTTGGAATTAAACGAGGTATTTGGCTCCCGTTGTCCACCCGGGGAGCCAAATCCCTCGAATTATATTGTTACTAGTAACAACAAAAAAAGGATTAAATAGCCACAAATAAAGAACAATGCTGAGACCCTGTCAAAAATTTACACCATCATTGTCAACTTCTTGGTGTCCTTAGGGTCTAATAACATGGAGTTGCAAGCGAATGTAGATGCTTTCAGGATTTTATTAAACAACATCAATATATTTTTTTACAAAACCTCTAGTAAGAATAAAACTCCAAGGTCCAAATCAATTCCGTGGTTTAATGGAAATTGTAAATTAGCGCGCCAGTCCTTGATGGGTGCAATTAAGTCTGGCCAAAGAGAACCCATTATTACTTATAGAAGAGCCTACAAAAAGGCCCAACATGAGGCACACAGGAATTGGCACAAAGGGCAGTGGGAAGACCTACTTGCTGCGGCTCTAACTAAAAATTATTCAGATTTCTGGCACTTAATCGCAAATGGGACAAAAAGCTTAGTTGTGGAAGATAGCTTCCACATCCTCCCACAGGTTTGGGAGGACCACTTTTCGAGACTATATGCAGGACCAGAGGAAAGTGAGGTAGCACCTAGGGAATCTTTCTACCAGGGAGCTGATACTGCTTGTCTTTCATTCTCAGTAGATGAAACCCATGAGGCAATCATAACCATGAAGTGGGGGAAAGCTCCAGGCCTAGATCTTATACCGGGCGACCTCTATCTCTCTGAACCTCAAATATGGAGCGTGATTCTAAACTATACTTTCAATGCCATACTAGGAGGAGCAGAGATACCAGACACATGGCTGGGCGCGGAAGTCGTGCCCATCCATAAAAAAGGAGACAAAAGTGAACCAATAAATTATAGGCCGATTAGTCTTATCGACATAGCACAGAAAATATTATGTCGGCAACTGCTGAAGAGAGTTAATGAATGGATCAGCGAGGGGGATTTATTATTACCCCTGCAGGCAGGATTTCGAGAGAAGACAAGCACTATAGACCAGTTGCTTCGCTTCCTCTTGATCCTGTGGAAATATGCAAAAATAGGTAAAGGCTCTCTATACATGGTGTTCGTAGATCTCAGGGCGCGCATTTGATTTAGTACCACGGGGAAAACTCTGGACAGCTTTGACCAACCTTGGGATGCCATCAAATCTTTTGCAGATCCTTATTAGACTCCACACAAACAACTATGCCCAAATAAGATGGGGTAATGACAGAGGCTTAACGAATCGGATAGGGGTGAGTCGCGGAGTAAGGCAGGGATGTGTTTTGGCACCAACACTATTTACACTTTATATAAATGGCTTGATTGACCAGTTAAGGGATTGCAGGGGCGATCCCCCCAAGCTCGCAGGGTGTGAGGTGCCTGCACTACTCTTTGCAGACGACACCCTGCTTATTTCGAGGTCACCGATGGGGCTCGAAAACTTAGTGGACCAATTTGGGAGGGGTTGTGAAGAACAGGGGCTGGAAATTAATCACCTAAAAACAAAATTCATGGTTTTTAATCGTCACAAGTCTTTTAACCGAAGCATAAAATTGGGCTCAGCTACACTGGAGGAAGTTAACAATTCGACTATCTAGGGGTGAGGTTTTTTAATACACTATCGTGGTCACCCCAAATACAAAAAAGCCAATTCTCACTACAACACGTGGGATCGGCCTTATGTAAAAAGTTAAAGAAGTCAAGCTTCAGACCACTGATTCCAGTTACCCAAGTGTACCAGGCAAAGGGACTAGGGGCAGCGCTGTACGGCGCAGAGCTTTGGGGGTACGTAAATGTAGCAGCCATTGAGAAGATTGAAAATAATTTCATTAGATCAATAATGGAACTTCCCCGAAATGCACAACTCACACCCATGCACCTAGATTTAGGAATGAAGAGCGTCGGCCATGCAACTGCTCTCCGACCATTAGTCTACTGGATGCGCATATGGGTGAATGACTCACCACTACCTTTGAAAGAGTCAATTCAAGACATACTATTATTAGACACTAAAGGGAGTATTGAGTGGTTTAACCATATCAAGACATGGCTGAACAAACTCGGCATGTCTGACCTTTGGCAAACCCCCAGTAAAATTCAAAAAAGCTCGGTAAATCACCTTAAAAAGAATTACTGGAATTATGTTATGGACAGTTGCCTCAATAAGAGTTCTGCAGGGAAATTGACATGTAGGTTTCTCAATATTAAAGATAACATGCTACAAGAGGAATTCTTAAATCGAATAGAGACGCCCCTTGCTAAAACATTATACCTAAAATTTAGGTACGGCATTCTACCAGTTAATAGCTTTGTCAGCAACTGGAACGGGGTTGATATTTCGCCCTGTGTGAACCAGCACTTGAGTCAGAAACACATTTTTTAGTCTTCTGTCCCATGTATCAGGAGACAAGAAGAACATGGCTAATCCCGATTTGCTGGATTCTAGCAGCAACCCGCCTAAAAGAGATTACTAGAATCCTGAAAAGTGATACCTCAGAATATTTGGTCTTCGCCCTATCTAGATACCTGCTCCATGCATGGACTACAAGAAGCAGGATAGCAAAAATCATGAATAAAACCAACTAGGCTAGGCCGAAAGAACTATAGCGAAAGGAAGACGAAGATAATATGTAGAAGGCATCTTACATGTTTTATAACTGATGGAATCTATATCATGCAAATGTTATTATTATTAACTTGACTAAATACGCTAGATGTGTAACATAAACCGCCTACAGGTGTATGGCATGTATAGGACAAACTGTCATTGCAACATGTTACAAATGAATTTGTTTTTATATTTGTAAATATTTCAATTTTAGTATAAATTTTATCTCTGATTCTAAATGGTATCAGCACTATGCACTTTATCAAACCTTAACATATATATGGTTGTCATTGGAATGAAATGATATAGTCCTGGTTTACTTTAAAACATAGCTGCTTGGGGATGCCCTCCGTGATTTACGTTCAGGATCAAGCTGCTAGTCACCACATGTATTTCAGCAACTCAACTAAGATCTCTAAGACAGTCTGTCTCGTTTTCCTCAATCAATCGTTCTTCTTAAAATGTTTTTTTCTTCTCTTTTTATGAACTGTATATGATGTGCTTTTATGGTTTTAATGTAAAATCGAATAAAGATACTTACTACTACTACTACTACAAAGGGCTATGACACAAGCCAATGAAAAATATGGGCGGAGAGTGGGCAGAGCTTCAAGTCCATACTCAAATACAGCATGCCTTTCAGCGCATGCGCTGCCCAGGCTCGACTCCAAAACATCCCCTCCAGTCCCAGTAGCGGCTGTTTACCCACATCGAATAATTATCTGAGCCTGCAACAGTTCTCAGTGGCACACAAGCTCTTAGAGACACTTTACAGAGATCTAATAAATCCGGGTCAGATGTACACAGTTCAAAGAACTTCTTTTGTGATCAGCAGCTGTTGTTTTGTGAAGGTCTGTAAACAGTGTGTGATGCACCAACTTGTGGTACAAATCCTCGCTATGCGACTACCACACAACGTGGCTTGAAGATTGCAAGATGTTTTCTGATATCCTACAGGTTTTTGAGGCCTGTGGACTTCACATAACCATGGGAGTGAAAAGGAAGATTTTAAGAATCTGCTGGGTAAAGCAGTTAGTCTACCTGGAGCTTGAGTCAACATATGTTCAAATGGTGCTGGTATTGTGTTCAGCTATCTGTCTGTGAGTGGTGGTTATTGTTGTTTATTGAGCTGTGGGTCTATGATTGGGACTTAAGAGTTGTGCCTAGAGGTGTTTGATAATTGCTTAAACGTCCAGAAGGCATGGTCACTGCCAGGCGGGTGAAATAGTTTGATTAAGCAATGTCACTCCTTTTTTTATTCACCATGCAATAGTGGAAAATAAAGAGAGAGGAAAAAGTGTATGATACCACACACAGAAAATGCAAAGTTCAAATAGAGGGGTTGAGTTTCAATGATCACAATGTTTTGTCTGTTTAATACAGTGGGTGTCCTGCATCACAGGAGTCATACACAGTATATCATTTATCATTAACTGGTGGCATTATTAACTTTTTTTTTTGCTTACTGTGCACTTTTGAACTAAACTGCCACGTCAAGAGAAATCCAACTGGCAAGATGGCCTTAACAATGGGATGGGGCAGGGGGCACATTGGGGGCGGATAGGCCAGTTGTGACTGCCCACAACACTTCTACTGTCTTAGAAATTTGTAACAAATGTTACAGCTGTGACTGTACATACATAATTGCGTAATAAACATACAATAGAGGAATTTACTTTTACATTGCCAAAAAATAAATGCTAAAACTAGGTTTGACAAACCTCATTATTCAAAGGCTCTCTATACATAGATATGTTTTAATCCGTTTATATCAATCATCAAAGGTCAATCCAGACAGTGAGAATTTAATTAAAAACACCTCAAAAACATCAGCTAAATAGCGGAATCATGGGCCTAAATAATGAAATGACGTTTCGGTTCAGAAATCGCATAATGCCAACAGACACATAATTCCACTTCCAACAACTGTACTGTCATTAAAATCTATCACTACCTGGGATACACACTAATTACAGTCATGTCAGTGCAGAGGCAGAGATTTTTGGGAATCGGGAGCAGCTACTGAAGGGACGGGCTGCTGCCAAAAGTAAATAATCAGTAGTAAGCCAGTCGTTCTGTCATATGGGTTTAGAAACATTGCCTGCCTTGTAACAATATTTTATGTAGAACCCACAGGCTAGCCAGGCATCCACCGCCTTAATAACCTCACATATAAAGGAAAGATAAAGTAAGGGTGACCCACTGGATGCTTATTGAAGACAATTAAACATTATACAATCACACATTTGAACACGGGTCTTGGTTTTGTGGTTATTATTGCCAGATGTTTGCAATCACACCAAAATCCCTGTTCCTAAACGGCGCTGTAGCTGCAACAGTGAAAATCAACAAGCATTTGCAATGCAATAGGACTTGCATTTACGCGAGACCTATTGCATTGCAAACGGGAGTCATCACGGTCAATGGAGGGGAAGGCACGGACAACGGGAGTGCGGGCGGGGGGAGGGGGGAAGGCACGGACAACGGAAGTGCAGGCAGGGGGAGGGGGAAGAAGGCACGGACAACGGGAGTGCGGTCAGGGGCACGGGGGAGAAGGGGGCGAGAAGGCACGGACAACAGGAGGTTGGGGGTAGGGGAGAAGGGGGTGAGAAGGCACAGACAACGGGAGTGCGGGCTGGGGGAGGGGGAGAAGGGGCGAGAAGGCACGGACAACAGGAGTGCGGGCGGGGAGAGGGGGTGAGAAGGCACGGACAACGGGAGGGAGGGGGGAGTAGAGAAGGCAGTAGGAGAACCTCATTAAAGAAAATAACTGTGTAACACTCGAAGTAAAGGGGCCAGTAGCCATGGGAGGATACATATGACGACATGGCCGTAATAAGGAGGGACTAACAAGCCTATAAACAAATCTGAAGGTAGCATTTACAAAGGACAAAGACACAAGCCAATGAAAATTATGGGCGGGGGAGTGGGTGGGGCTTCCTTCACGTACTGAACTATAGCAGATCTTCAGCTTACGCGCTGACTCTAGGCTCGACCTAAAAAGGCGTCGACACTAACAAGTGGTAAAACTGTAACTTGTTAAAAAATAAAATATTACATTCGAACATGAAAGTCACCGCTTTAGGTTTGGGTCTTCAAGCACCGTTTTTTTTAATGATATATAGGTAAATTAGCAAATGGCATTTTTCAACTCCTGATTTTTTGACGCCTTCCCACAAGGGCAACCTCTTGAATGCTGAAGTGTGTTTTTACTCTCGAATGCTGCTCCAACCATTTCAGTAGATTATAATAAAATGCAATTGCACCCAGTATCCTGTCTCCAGATCCATGCGTGCTCCATGCTTGAGCAAGTCAGTTTTGATCAACACAACTAGAAAGAGAAAGAGATATTAGGTCTCCTAGCTGGGACACTCAAAGGAAAATATGCTTGTGTTCAACCAAGCCAATGGGTGTCAGAACTTGCTTCCCTAAATCAACAAAATACATGAGGGCACAAGGTATGGATTTGTCACTTTGTGTCCTTTGCAGGTGCTCATTATAAACACCTATGAGAAATCACAACTTGCGACAGTCATGTTGAGAGGTTACAATTCAAGGCAGGTTTGAGATGTTATCAAAGCAGCAACTTCAGCTGCCCCATGGGTTGATAACAATGTATTAATTTTTCTCACCAGTGCATTCTTCTTTTCTTTGGTGTATTCTTGGTAACCACATTGGACTACACCAGAATTTAGTTTCAAATAAGTAACATCTCTCGGGCTTATCCTTGAAGCTTTGACCCATCCTTAGGCTGAATTGCAATCATCATCAATACCTTCTATATAACAGGAAGGTACCCTGCACCCATAGATGATTAAACGTCAAACTGAAAAAAATATGCTGTGCACAGCACAGTGGCTTCGAATCACCTTAGTCATTTGAAGAAATTCATCGCAGGTAAGTGGTTCTTCCTCTGGCAGACTGCACAGTGAGATTGTGCTCATTTCGAACAGTACGGTGTCAATTCTGAATTCGACCAAATCATTCACTCGATCCAACAAAAGCTCCAGTTCACCTATGAAAAATGGCACCACAAAAAAGAGACAAAGATGCTGGTCAACATCCTGCAACTTAGTATTGCACATCACACTTTAATTTACTGTCTGCAATGTAGAGGACTGTTTGAAATGAAAGCCTCTAAATAACACTACCACTCACTGTGCACCCCATGCACATGCTTCACATCCCCTGCGGCCCACCTTCTAACTCCCCCCACCTTAGTGGCATCAATGCAGCCCTCAGTCACATCATAGACCATACTTTTTGACCCCAGGGAAAATGTTTGCGAGTACCCATTGTTTAGATGGAGGCTGACTCACCAAGAAGGAATTTAAGTTAAATTGAATGAAAGAAAATACAAATTCAAAGCCAAAGAAGGGTTTCTGATCATTTGGGCTCTTTCTACTATCGTTTTTTAGTTACACAATATGAACATGACTCAGCTGTGAATTTTATTCAGTTTTAATTCATTATTGTTCTATGTTACACTCGTATTTATACACTGGTGATGGTTGTCTGTAATATATGATAATGGCTGGTAAAAGAAATTGTTGATGTTTTGTGTTAAATAATGAAATAATTGAAAAACATAAAAGCATGGCACCAGAATAAAGTTCAGGTGCTGTGAATGCCTTAATACATCATTAAGAATTTGTGGCTGACTGATGTTCTTGTACATTTATCATTTTGCTTACGGTCCCACCTTCAAAAAGGCCTCAAAGAAGCCCCCCTTACCTCTGCAGATGTACATTCGGCACAGGTACTGCATCTGAGGTGCACTTCTTGTACCAAGCATCACCACGTCATTAGATATATTGAAAGTAAAACATTTTTCTCCAGCTTTTGTGCCTGCTATTGAGGGAGCACAGAAGCCAGAGAAAAATGCCTTATGAGACAATTGCATATAAGCATACATCACTTGATCACCAATGTTTCAGGGTGCATTGCATGTTCTTAGAAGGTGCGGGTGGAATTTGATGACTAAAAAAGTAAATACTGATGCTTCAGCTATCCTGAGAGTCATGCAGTGCATTACACCTGGGCGGATGTATGTCATTACAACCCAGGGAAATACCATGCATGCCTTTACCACACATGGTTTACAATGCATGCCTTTGCAATGCAGATAAGTATAACTAAGATAGGTCATATACATATACATCTGTAAAATATTATTTGGGGGGAGACCCCCCTAAACCCCCTACTGAAAAAAATCCCCTAAAAATACCCTCATCACCCTTTTCCCCTACCCACCACAAAACCCTAAAACTACCCTAACCACCCAATACCCTTACCCACCGCAAAACCCTAAAAATACCATTAACGCCCTATACCCCTACCCACCCCTAAATCCTAAAAATACTCTTACCAGCCTATACCCCTACCCACCCCTAAACCCTAAAATACCCTTTCAACCTATACACCTACACTACCCTAAAAATACCCTACAACCCAATACCCTTGCTCAACCCTATACCCTAAAAACATCCTTCCAATACCCTTACCCACCCCTCAACCCTAAAAACACCCTTAACACCCAATATCCTTACCCAACCCAAAGTCTAAAAATACCCTTACCACCCTGACCATCCCTAAACCCCTACCCAACCCTAAACCTAAACCCTTATAGGTATATATACCTGAATATATATATATATATATATATATATATATACACACACACACACACACACATACATATACCGAAATATATAATATATATATATATATATATATATATATATATATATATATATATATATATATATATATATATATATATATATTACTCCCTCCTGGCTCGAGTTCGATACGGACCCCTGGCGCTCTCAATCCGGTGCAAGTTCCAAGGCAGAGCCCCGCCGTATTAATTACATCCACATTAATCCTTCCAGATTACAGAAACCGCACTCACAAAGTATCGTCTTCTCCAATTTGTTTATTTTCCCAAAGTATCCAGTTAGAGGAACAACCGACGCGTTTCGTAAACACAGTTTACTTGATCACGGTTAACATGTTACTTTTGAATCCTCCAGTTAATACGCTTTCCCAACAACATGTGATCTCTGACATCATTATTTTCAATCAAACCCTCCCTGTTGCATTGTGGGATATGTAGTCAAATATTTAAACTAAAAGTGAAAACATTTATAATTACCCTATTATTAATAAAAAATACCTTAAAATCACCCTATTTGTGTGTATTACATCAACTAATCTTACAAAATTATTATTCTACTTTTTTATATATATATATATTTTTCTATATATAAAATTTATTCAGTGCCTTTACATCCATTTAAATGACTAACTGCTATCTACTCTAATAAGCCATCCTTACGTTTTAAGCAATTTGTTTATTCACAACTTCAAAAAGGGAACCGATTTGAATATATCCTATATCACCCAGAAATGTCTAATATTTACAAATCTCCATATGTGACTACCACCCCCCAATGGGCTTTCATATTTTACCTTTTGGGCAGTTTCTATTGTGATTTCTGCCAAATAGTTATTATACGGGGTCATCGATGATTATTGATTTTAATTTTAAATCTGTTGACCCAAGGCTGTAAGTATTGTCACATATCTATTATTCATGCCCACCAGTGGGCCTATATCATTAATTCATTTTTTACATATCTCTCTCTATTTGGTGATTGGATTCCCTTATTTAAGTGAGACCATTATTCCTAAAAGGACGATTTATTAAAAATCTGTTAATGTGTGATGTTTCCTCACAATTAGAAATTTACAAACATTCTCACATTATTTATATTCTTCTTACTGTTTTTCCATCAACCACCAAACTTAAAACCAGTTCATCTACTTACAAATGGACATGTAAACTTTTTTACTCGATCTCCTCCTCTTACATTTAATGGGATTGACTCCAAAGCATAAAAAGTTAATTGTTTCCAATCTCCTTTATGCTCCACTTCCAGGAGGAGATCGAGTAAAAAAGTTAAGAAGAAGAGAATCAAGACAAATTCTGAATTTCAGAACATTGATGCCATATGGACTAAATCAAAGTGAGGATTTACATGTCCATTTGTAAGTAGATGAACTGGTTTTAAGTTTGGTGGTTGATGGAAAAAACAGTAAGAAGAATATAAATAATGTGAGAATGTTTGTAAATTTCTAATTGTGAGGAAACATCACACATTAACAGATTTTTTAATAAATCGTCCTTTAGGAATAATGGTCTCACTTAAATAAGGAATCAATCACCAAATAGAGAGAGATATGTAAAAAATGAATTAATGATATAGGCCCACTGGTGGGCATGAATAATAGATATGTGACAATACTTACAGCCTTGGGTCAACAGATTTAAAATTAAAATCAATAATCATCGATGACCCGTATAATAACTATTTGGCAGAAATCACAATAGAAACTGCCCAAAAGGTAAAATATGAAAGCCCATTGAGGGTGGTAGTCACATATGGAGATTTGTAAATATTAGACATTTCTGGGTGATATAGGATATATTCAAATCGGTTCCCTTTTGAAGTTGTGAATAAACAAATTGCTTAAAGCGTAAGGATGGCTTATTAGAGTAGATAGCAGTTAGTCATTTAAATGGATGTAAAGGCACTGAATAAATTTTATATATAGAAAAATATATATATATATAAAAAAAGTAGAATAATAATTTTGTAAGATTAGTTGATGTAATACACACAAATAGAGTGATTTTAAGGTATTTTTTTATTAATAATAGGGGTAATTATAAATGTTTTCACTTTTAGTTTAAATATTTGACTACATATCCCACAATGCAACAGGGAGGGTTTGATTGAAAATAATGATGTCAGAGATCACATGTTGTTGGAAAGCGTATTAATTGGAGGATTCAAAAGTAACATGTTAACCGTGATCAAGTAAACTGTGTTCTACGGCACGCGTCGGTTGTTCCTCTAACTGGATACTTTGGGAAAATAAACAAATTGGAGAAGACGATACTTTGTGAGTGCGGTTTCTGTAATCTGGAAGGATTAATGTGGATGTATATATATATATATATATATATATATATATATCTGTAGTTATGCACACACACACACACACACACATACATACATAAACAAAGGTTACAGGTACGTTATAGTTAGGTTCAAATTTTACACGCACAAAACCATAGAAATTCAACAGTTATAGTTATACTTATCTCAACAAATTATAACTCATGCCCTAAGGTAACTATAACTCACGCCCCGCCATGCACAGTTTTCAAATGTTGCAGTTATATTATGAATGATGTCATACAAGTTATCAGTACTGAATTAACATGTGGGATAAGTAGCAGTGCATGGTGGGGACGCAAATTATAGTAACCTTAGGGCATGAGTTAGAGTTTCTTGAGATAAGTATAAATATAACTGTTGAATTTCTATAGTTTTAAAATTTTAACCTAACTATGATGTCCTGGTAAACTTTGGTTTTCTCAGTTAATTTCTGTTTTTTTTTAACGTTAAGTAATGTTTAATTACCTTACATTAATCCAACTCCCAAAGGCAGTGCGCGGCAGGAGTCGGCCACAGGGACCCCATCCCCCGGGTCCTGGCCAGTTAATCTTGCGTGCCCTGGCCCCCGCGGTCCATACCGGCTCCCCACCACCAGCAGGAGCCGGCATTGCTCCTGCATGCATGGAGCAGCAAAAAATGCTGCTCCCTATGCGTGCTGGAGCAATTCTTTAATCTGTTTTCCTGCATGCTTGACAACAGGCAGGAAAACTGTTGAAAATTCCACTCCCAGCAGCCGGGAGTAGTTTTCCTGCTCCTGCCCACTGGGAGCAGACTAACTGTTTGCTCTCCCTTGGCAGGAGCTGTCAAAGTTCCTGCCCAGCGAAAGCAAACATCTATGTCCTGAGGGTGGGCACCTCGGGACATAGGGAGCCGGACCTGGAGGTGGTGGTCCCCAGGGCCAATAACGGTTCCAGGAGGGGGGCTGTGCAGCCAGGCCCTGTGGCGCACTCCCCATATGTAGGCAATCCAGGAGGGGGGACATGCAGCTCCCTCCCAGGGCCAATTACAGCCCCAGGGACCCCATCCCCAGGGGCCACCCAATTACTAAAAGGGGACATGCCCCCCCCTCCCTGGGCTGATTTTGACCCCGTGGACCCATCCCCAGGGGGCTACCCAATTACTAAAAGGGGACGTGACCCCACTCCCCGGGTCAATTTCGGCCCGAGGACCCCATCCACTGGGTCCCCGCCGCTTAATCTTGGGTGCCGTGGCCCCACCCAGGGCACCCAGTGTCCACTGTTGGAGTCCGCGGGGAAGCCTCAATGCTCCCGCGGTCTCTGCCAACTCCCCGGTTCCAGCAGGACCCGGCATTGCTCCCGCACGCAGGGAGCAGCCCAGTGACAGCGGGCAGGAAAACGGATGCAAAATCTGCTCCCAGTGGGAGGAAGCAGTTTTCCTCCTCCCGCCCACTGGGAGGAGACTTACTGTTTGCTCTCGCTTGGCGGGAGCTGTCAAAGCTCCCGCTAAGCGAATGCAAATATCTATGTCTCGAGGATCATCGCTTCGAAACATAGGGAGCTGGCCCCTGAGGGGTGGCGGTCCCCAGGGCCTTCAATGGCTCCAGGAAGGGGGCCACGTTACCCCCTCCTTTCTATTTGCAGGGCCTGCCCTGGGGAGGTGGTGGTCCCCGGGGCCAAAAACAACCTAGGAGGGGGGGCAATGCGGCGCCTCTCCCCATTGAAAATAAGGCCTCCCTTCCCCTTTTTCTAAATTGGCCTTGCCCCGGGGAGGTGGCGGTCCCCGGCGCCATAAACACCTTTGGAGGGGGGCCATATGCACCCCTTCTCCATTATAATTATTACATAATGTCTCCGGGACTTGGCCCACCCGGGGGGCCAAGGTTGAAACAAGCGCAGGAGACCACGCGTGTTTTTTTTTTTTAAGCTCCCAAGATTCATGGATCCCCCGCGATCATCGTGGGAACTGTTTTTAAAAGAATTGTTTTGGCCCTGGTGGGGTCCCTGAAGGACCCCACCACCAGGCCTAGGGGGTCAGGGTATTCCTATCTTGCCAACTTATCTTTAAAAAAAAAAAAATTCTTGGGTATTCAGCTGAGTCCGAAAATGGCAGCCAACACTTCCTGGTTGAAGTGTTAGCATCCAATTAGATCTCAACATGGGATCAGTTAGATCCGCAGAGGCTCCGTGTCCCTAGATATACAATTTTCTTTTTTGTTAAATTACTCCGCAAGTACTGAACGGATTCACACCAAATCACAAAAGGGGCTCTTTCTGGACCAAGAGCTAGCTTTCTGCCAAATTTGGTGTCATTCCGTTCAGTGGTTTGGGCTGTTGTCGTATTCAAAATCCCTATAAGAAATTGCATGTGGAAAATGCATTTAGGGACCCCCCCCCACCCTTTTTCTTGGCCCGTGCTTGACGATGTCGTACGGTTCCTATTAACTCAGTAAGACTGTGTGTTTGGGCAACATAAGCGTCAAAACTATGGGGACTGAGTCCTCTCATACCATCAGAATATGTTGACCTAGTTCCTGGCTAGCTCACAGTGCGTCATCAGGACCTCTAAACCTTCAGAACACGGCAGCCCTAATTCCCCCAAGGAAATTGTGGAAACAGATCAATCCTTTTGTTGTTAAATCAGGCTTGCCCAAAGGGAGACACAAGAAATACACAGATTGGCATTTCAAACACTTATTGAAGCAATTAGATTCTTGTGTAATATATGTGTGCTGTAATTATCAGTAGAAGAAAACAAAGCATAGTAACCAGCATTAAAAGAATGGCGAAGAAAATGAATAATTCAACCATTATAATCGTTGCATTGATTATTTAAATACATATAATTGTACTCCTACCTAGCACTACCTATCCTAGAGAGCAGAGGGTGGATGTGATTCTGCAAGATACCTTAGAGTAGTCTAAGTCCCCATTTACCTGCATGTTTGTATGTCATCTGGTAGCCAGTCTTGGTGTAGAGCAGGCCACCATGCCTCTCAGGATAGTAATGGGATTCAGCACTGTGTGACCACGACAATCCAACTAAATGCTCCTCAGCCAAACAAAGGCTGGGCGCAGTTTATATAACAAAACTGGACCCATTTGTTCTATGCCTGAACTCTGTTCTGGCTGTCATTGTTGATTCTACCCACCCAGCGCTGTCTCCAAACAGACAACAACAAACAAGGCCAATTTATGCAGCGTTCCCAGTCCTTGGACAGAACGTTCTAAGGTATGATAATGTGCCTACAAAGAAACAAATTTGCAAGCATACCTTTTCTGAGGACACTATCTCATAAGGGCGCGCAAGCAAATTTGTGCTAAAAGTCACTGTTTAAAAAGATGTCAACTTGAAACGTGAACTTGTAAAATGGGAAGTGTTTGTGCACAGGGCCTATTCACCTCACAACAACGAATAACCCCGAAAGGTTTCAAGACAGCAGCTGAAGTGAGTGGCAAACTTGTTGTGAGGATTCTTCAAACGGCGCCAAAGTTACAGGCAAAACAAGAAATGCTTTTCCTCTGGCCCAACTATAACTACCTACTGGCTATCACCAGTAGGTAAGAAGTGTATGCATGTATGTATGTATGTGTGTGTGTGAATACACACACAAACATATATACTTACCTTAAATAAACTTTCCATGCGTGGTAAAAGCATAAGCGATGTAAAAATCTGCGTGGAAAAAAAATAAAAAATGCGTGGTAAGGGCACTGCATGCTAATTACGGCGTTGTAAAGGCTGTTTCCCGTTTGGGCTAGCAGCCATCTCGAGAACTGTATACATTTCTGAAAGACTAAGGGGCATATTTACAAGCCCCTATCGTCACCACAACGTCACTTTTTCAGACGTTGTGGTGGTGATAGGGGCTTCACCTTATTTACAAGGCAGCGTTGAGCCACTTAACGTGGCTTAACGCTGCCTTGTAAATCAGGCACCCTTTCACGCTACACTTAGCGTGAAAGGGGAGGGCAATGTGTGTTGTGGTGGGCGTTTCACCACAACATCCATTGATTTAGACGCTGCCCCCTATTTACAAGGGTGGCGTAAATAGGAGGCAGCGCGAAAATTAAGATCAGGGAAAACCTGGTCTTAAACAGGCGAAACAAGGAGAAATGCTTTATTTCTCCTAGTTTTTGCTGTTTCCATGTGTGCTGTGTTGTGCAGCACACATAGAAACAGCAAAATGCCATTGATTATGTGCAGGAAGGTGTCCCTTCCTGCACATAAACACTCATTGAAAAGAAGACGTTTTGCAGCTTCTATGTGTGCTGCATTAAGCAGCACACACAGAAGTTACAAAGCGCCATTACTGATTGTTTATGTGCAGGAAGGGACACCTTTCTGCACATAAACAATCATTCCCCTGCAACGCGGACATAGTGCAAGGGTGCCTGCGTTGGCACTAGGCATCTAAATTAGCGCCAGCGCAAGGGGAAACGCAGGGCTGCACCGTATTCTTGTGAACACGTGCAGCCCTGCGTTTCAGAAGTGGCGGAGAGCGGCGTTAAGCCAAGGAGTCTAACGCCACGCTCCGCCACTTCTCTTGTAAATATGCCCCTAAGTTCCTCACCTCCTTCAAAGCATGGCCTGCATTTTAAGAGTAGTCTACTCCTACAGGTTGACTGAAGTCTGTTGTGGAGCAATCTCAGAGAATGGTGAGCTCTATAAAAACATAAAAGTTCAACACCCATCAAATAAATGGGTGAACTGACATAATGTTCTACTGCGGTACACTTGCAAATCAGTGTGTTACGGAATTAGATGAATGATAATTTACCTGACCTCAGATGCAGTTCCAAGAGTGACAGAAACAGCTTTTTAAGAGATTGTGACCTAAACAAACCTTTTCCCTCCTTTTGGCTTTGCCTTTCTGTGCTAAAAAACTTAAGGTTTGGCCTAATAAAAGCTTTCAAAGAATCCCAAACCACAGTAGAAGGTGTGGTCTCAGAGCCGAGTTTGCTAAACTACCTGAGGGACCTCTTCATGAATCTGTTATACACGGGGTCCAAAAGAAGTTTACAATCAAAAGTCCATCTGGCAGAAGAAATACCGCTTTTACTGCACATTATGCTCAGAAAGATCACTGGGTTTAGTTTAATTTCTATGCGCGCTATAACCGAATGGTTGACCAAGAACAGATTAATCCGAGAAAATTAGCCATGTGGCACTGAGAAGAAAGTGAAACCATGCTTATGCGGTTTTAAAAGACTCAAGGTGTCAACTCGGTCATATGAATCCATAATCTGTTTGAGGGCCATACGCAGCCTGCCCATTTGTCTGCCGCTCAGTTGAGTTGACGACAAAGAATCCAGTGAAGGATGGAGAGCCGAATGAAAATCCCCACAAAAGAAAACTGGGTCTGCACTGATGTAGTATACCCAAAAGGTAATAAATAAGGTGGGGCCATCTATGTTCGATGCGTGAATGCAGCATATAGTGCACGAAAGCCTTCCCTTTTAAATCCTAGCGATGAACCAGCTACCAGAATTATCTGTGTCAATCTTATTCCTGACCCATTTCTTCCTCCAAACTATTAGAGACACCACTTGCACTGGGGCATCAGCATAAGATGCAGCTAGGACTTTGTAACCCAAGTGGCGAAGCTTATGAGATTTTTGTGCCAATTGGTGGGTCTCCTGAAGACAAAGAATTTGGGGCTTAGGTGTGGATAGTTCTTTTCTAATGAGTAATTTTAGACAGAGTCTAATTTCAGAACAGATAGTTCTTCCTTAATGAGTCTAATTTTATTTTATACTCTCATATCAACTATCCAGCACAGAAATGTAAGCCCTGGTTACAGCTAAATTTTCTATTGGCCATTGTCAGAATTTTTTTTAACTTGTACGATATCCAGAAGTTCAGTATTTTTTCCTCCTTTTCTCCCTTTTTAAATTTATTTTCCCTCCAAACCCCCCCAACCCCACCCCAAGTCCCAACCACCCTTGCCACCCCCACCTATGCCTGTCCTGCTTTCCCGAGGGAAAACAGGGCCAAATCCCACTCCTTTTCTAAAACAAAAAAACATCATCAGTGCATAAGCCAGAAAAAACATAAGTGTGTCAGTAATTGCCCTCCAGAAAACAGTACACCCTTGGTATTGGATCTGTAGGTTGGCTGATTCAAGAAGGGATATCACACCCCTAAGTTTCTGAAAGAGAGGGAACAACTCAGGTAGGCGCCAGCATCGTGCTACAGTCTGATGGCTAAAATCAGATCGAACAAAAAAAGAATTCCACTCCAAGGGGGAGATTTACTACTTTTTCAGACAGCGCAGTGCAGCAGCCGTAAATGCTGTGCTGCATTGCGTGAAAAGGAGAGAGGAGGAGAGTACCAAATTTACTAAAATAAGGCACTCTCCTCCCCTCTCCCTAGCACCGGCACTGAAATCAGCTGCCGTGCGCCACAGAGACACCTTTGCACCAGGGTGCAAAGGTGTCTCCGTGAGTCTAGCATAGGTTTTGTATTGGAAGGGTAAACCCTTCCAGTACAAAATACTATGCTGAGACTCACTTCAAACATTTTCCCTCTTTGTATGTGTGCAGTACAGTGCAGCAAGCATCAAAGTCGGAAAAGGAAGGAGAAATTAAAACATTTCTCCTTCGTTGCGCCTACTTTGAAAGGGCGCAAATTCGGACGGTAAACCCATCCTACTTTGTTTAGTAAATTGGGATGCAACCACATCTCATATTAAAACCTCTTTATGTTCTTTTTTTTAAAATATCAAAGATCAAATATGTGCAACATATGCACACAGCCATGTATACTCTGTATACCTTATAGCTAAACATAACTGAGAAACCAGTCCAAAATCACTTTACAAAATTATTGAAAAAGGAATCACGCCTATTGGTACCAAAATATATCATACAGAGACATCTATACATAAAAATTAATCCTTGCCGGCAACAAGCATACACAACCACAATTGTGATGCAAATAAATTTTGATCGTAAGTTCGACAAGGACATATATATATATATATACAACTATATATATATATCATTTACACTTTTTCAAGAAGCAACAGCCAAGATTTCTCAAGGACTGTTAATTAAATACAGAGAAAATTAGATACATACCTAAAGAAGTCAGGTAATATCTAACCTTTAGACAGAAATAACATACGCAAAAAACATTGTATGAGAATAACTAGAAGAGCTTTCTATAAAGCCAAAAAACCTCCTCCGCTGTAATGCACGACTGAAAACAGCCTTAACTGTTGCAGACACTGTCTACCAGCCAGCTTAAGAGACAGAGTTTACACCGCCATGTTCCAAATTTGAACAAAGAAATTACCTATACCCTGCCACAAAGAAGGAAACCACAAACTTGTGTATTCTAATAATACAACCATAAACTCTGAATTTACCAGCACAACTTTTCAAAAATTGAAGCCCTTATAATAAATATGCAGTCCGCTCAAGAAGAGAAAACGAACTGCACCGATTACTGTGGCTAAGAAAAACCAGAGGGGCATGTAAATGTAATAGAAACCCAAAAAGGGTATACAGAGGAAAAGAATGGCTATTAGCTCGCAACAATAGCCCTTAAAAGAGCATATAATGGAGTCCAAGAAGGACTAAGCTGTAAAGCCGAGAAATTCCCACACAAGACAGGGTACTCAGAGAAAACTATTTAATAGCAAACAATTAGACTACGTAAGTAGTACACCTAAAAAGCTATACAATAGCAAACCAATACTCCACGTAGAGTAAGACGTATACCAAAAAAAGGGTATGAACTCTTGAGACTAAGCTCCTCATCAGAGTAAAATAAAAAATCAAACTAGCTACACAGCTGCAAAGACAATCTGGAGATTAAAATAGTCAAAACCGGAGTCAAACACTCTCGCAGAAAGAAAGAAGTAGTGTTTAATACTACAACACCACAAAGTGCAACAACAGCAGTGGCAGGATTTAAATCCTTAAACCTAAAGATCCATGACCGTGGTGGTATAAAAGAGAGAGCAAAAGACCTGAAAAGGCCATACAACAAGTGACCAGCCATGAGGCGCTGTATCGCTGAATATGCATGGCTGTCGAATAAACGAACACAGTCAATTTGACTCACGCAACCAAGCGTGTCTGCGAAGAGCAACAGACCGAGCCATAGCTCTGCCAATAGAATCAGTGGTGTCCATTGCCGACTTAATATTAAACTTTGCCATCTCACGGCCATCTTGCGCAAACTGAAAGAGTTCAGCCCTGACCCCATCAGGAAGGGAAGGAAGCAGATGGGTGACGGAGTCCCATAAAGCATATGAAGCCCTGCCTAAGACACAAGACGTGTTTAACAATCTCAAGGCCGAATTAGCAGAAGCAAAGATATTCTGGCCACACAGATCCAATCACCTAGATTCTCTACCTGGTGGAAGTAGAGGAGAGACATCTGGATTCAGCGAAGTCGTAGCAGCTTGCACGACGATCCCCTTAGTGGTAGGGTGTCGAGAAAGACAGACAGGGTCGTCTGGAGCAGGACGATGACGATGGGAAATGGCACGATCAACAGAGGCTCCGGTCACTGGCCTCGCCCAAGTTCCCAGAAGAATATCATATAGTGACTCTCCATAGGGCAGTAAGGGTTCAACACCTGTCACACCCTGGTGAAGCAGATCCAATAAGGGATCAGATGACAAAGTCATGGAAGCTGCAATTTCAAGATATCAGCAGCTCTCTTTATAACCTCAGCAAGAGCTGCACTAGCCTCTAGCGCCATTCGTGGCGGAGAAAACAGATCAGAATTAGGAGGGTTGTAGACTACCATCCTCACCCAATGCAGCCCAAGAACCTCCCACAAGAGGCTGAACCAGACCGACAAAGCTGTTGATGCCACTGGCGTCACCTGAGGCACCTTGCCATCCTGGAGAAACAGCAACAGAGCCAGCTTCATCCTCAGAATGCAAAGGAGAAGACAAGGGAACAGCAGTGGCTCTGAGCGTCGTCTCCGGCACTGATCGATGTTGGGGCGTCGTCGTATCGTGAAGCACCATAAGCGGCGCCTCCAGCGCCGACCGACATCGGGATAGCATCATATCCGCCTCCTAAACCACCTTATCCGACACCGCCGGCATCCCAACCGGAAGCTGCACCGGGCTGTGCTCCGACACAGTGATGACCCCCGCCACAAAGTCGAGGTCTTAGACCGGCGCCGAGGATTAACCCGCCAATGTGTTTCCAGTCTGAATACCCCCTACCTCCTTGGGGCCTGATGGCCTCGAGGGGGAGGCAAGGACCCAAAAAAGCATGCAAAACATGATAATATGCCGGTATCTGGGTCATAGTCGCCCCGGCTCCAGGATAAGGAGGGAGGCGCGGGTCGACTCTTGTGTGACGTCCTCCGTTAAAGAACGGGAGGAACCAGCAGAGACCACATCATGATGCGGTGAAGCCGAAGGCTGCCTCAACTTTGATCCTTTACAGCTGGATCTTCGCGACTTAGGTGAGCGACGCTCACAGGAACTGTTCCTTGAACAGCCCCGTGCAGGAACCCCAGAGTGAGAAGGAGACCGACTTTGCTTGGACTCCGACCGGGAGAGCTGCGCCGTCAACAGCTTCATCCGCCTTTCCTGCAAAGCCTTAGGCTTCAGCCATTTACAGGCATCGCACACCCCGGAGTCATGGTGCTCTCCTAGGCACCACATGCAGATGAGGTGGGGATCCATAGCCGACATCTGTTGAGCACAGGACTCGCACGACTTAAAACCCGGAGGCATAGGCACAGTGTTCCCTGACGCAAAAAGCATTGAAGTAGGCCATAAATAAAAACGGCCCGAGTAACGGCTTCTCTGGATCCACGTTATAGTGCGGAAAAGAAGAAACTGATGTCCGTGCCCCGGGGGGGACTTATATGGCACCACTGACGTCCCATCCGAAGACGTCATTGCGGAGCCGTACGGCGCCGTCCCCGGTGCGCAGAGGTACTGCTGAAAAATTTCTGGACCCAGTCTGACGCCTGGGGAGAATTCACAAGTTAAGGAATCTGCAGCTAGATGTCTCTATCGGATTAGCTATTTCACAAGTTTTCATTTACATGCAAATAAGCATATAATGTTCTTTGGAGAAATTTAGAAAGGTCGGTCACAGGATAATACTCTTCTTGACTTCTCTTTTACTTTTAATCTACTTTCATAATGGGTAAAAACAAGCACCCAGTACTAAGAGGAGCAATACATAACATTAATAAAGATGTAAATTGAGCACTATAGGCTGGGCCATTAGATTTAAGCGGCACTGCTTAAGGGTTAAATTAATTATGGGGCATGAAAAGACACATAATGCTGTTTGTTCTCTGCTATATAGGAACCTTGACCTATTAACTAGGGTGTGTGAACTTCACTGCTTATTTTGAAGTTTAAAAAGGGTAACTTCAAAATCATTTTGAAGAAGCAACAAACATTATTTCTAAGGTGCGTTTCCCTGGGTGAACTGGTACCACTTGCGAGCTGTTCCCAATTTAAGACCCTGCCACTGGCATGTCACCATATCAGAGCCTGAGCCCCAGTCCCTGCAACAAATTCTTGCGCCATCTAGAATCTTTTTTCCCTTGGCAAAGCCATTTTATCTGAGCCCAACCACATTTCCCAGAGCTATCACATACTTCAGCACCTGCACATCATAATCCCTGTCCACTCCTAAGCCACAAAATTAAACAGGGCGGGATATCTTTGTTCTCCTTCATGGAAGGTGAAGTTTCCTTAATTTGACACACAGAGCTATGAAAACAAAGGGATCGATCCTAGATTTCCTTCTTGCCCAAATAGTATGTTTCTAGGCAAATATTTTATTTCTCAGAGCCTCCTGTATATTCATTATTGGATAACTTTCAATTTGTGACTTCAGTATGTGTGCCGTACAAAAACCTCTAGTGTTTAATTTAATAGCTTAGAATGTTGTTCCATCTATAAGAAGAATTGGGCCACTTACATTGCCTATATCCATTAGGGAGAGGGTGGGTTTAATGGCTAGAGCTGCATACTTTGAAACTGGGGAAACAAAATCAAGTTTCAGCGTCTGCTTGACATCCTGTGATTCTGGGCAAATCACTGTGTATACAAAAAATGTAGTTGTCCTTGAGTAATGTAACTGGTGCTCATGAGAATAACGCGCTCCAATACCTTCAGGTTGAGTTCACGCTATATAAATAACTGCAAATACAGGGATACACATGACCTCTGACTTGCCTCTTAGTTTAAAAATGCCATCACAGCAGGCCAGAATTGTTTCTCAGTTTCTGTTTTAAAATGTTTGCTTTGAATAGATAAAAAATAATCTGATTTACTGAGGTAAAATGTTTCAGCGTATAAAAGAAATACACTTCATTGAACTTTAAAGACGCCTTATTTTATTGTAACATGATCTTTGTTGCATGCTAACTGTAGGCAAGTCGAATCTGCTTTCATGGTTACCCCCACCTTTTGCTGGTGTCATTTACGTTTTTTTGACTAGTCTGACTGGGATCCTACTAATCAGGACCCCCGTCACTGTGCTTCCTCCCTAAATTTGACATGTTAAGTACTTTGGTACCTCCACAATTGGCTACTGGTGTACCCCTATAAGTCCCTTTTATATGGTAATAAGGTACCCAGGGAATAGGTACACCAGGGGTCTCCCATGGGCTGCAGCATGGATTGTGCCACCCATGAGAGACCACTCAAACTGTGACAACAGGCCCGCCATTGAGGCCTGTGTAAGCTGGTGCTAGCACCACTTACGACAGATATACGTTTTCTTATATCTGATGTCACTACAACAAAAAAAACTATAAGTCATCCCTAAGGCAGGCCTTTCAATCCCGAAGGCAAGGTGCTGGGTTATAAGTGTGTGGGTGCCCCTGCAAGAGTAGGACACCCCTACAAACCACAGGGCCAATTCTCCAGGCTTTGTAGGTGCGGTTAGCCATTTTGATACATATAGTGGCCATCGGTCATTATGCGATGGCTAACTATAAACTGTCTGTGCTGAACCTGGGCATGTTTGGTATCAAACATGTTGGAATCATACCCCAAAACCGTTACCGGTGTTGGAGGTATGATTCCATGCACTGGGAGGTTCCTCAGGGAAGCCCCCAGTACTCCCGGTAACAACCTTCCAGGGTCTGCCAGCAAGCTCCTGCCGACCCCAGACACGATTCTGTCCTCCTGCTGCTGAGCTGAGCTCAAGCAGATAAAGGTAGAACAATAGGTTTCCTGTCACAATAACCTCCCAGACAGGGCTTATTGTATTGGGCTGGGGTGGGGATGCTGGCCAGCACCACCAGACTACTTTGAAAGGGAAAGTTTGGTGCCCTCCCTGCATACTTCAGTTGGAACCAGTTCTGGGAGCCCTTGGCTCCCGCTCTGATGCGAACCTGGACAAAGGACATGGGAGTATCCTCCCCTTTGTCCAGCCCCTCCTCTGGGAGGGACCCCTGAGTATTCCTAACCCCTTTCTAAGGGTATAAAAGGGCTTACCTGTGGGCGGGTCCTCATATTCGTCGTGGGACAAGTCTCAAGTCTGAAAGTAATCTCCCTTGGAGTGATGGAGTCACTCCCCTGCATCTGCAGGCACCGCAACAAAGCTGACCGGTATGCTGCTCCAGACGTCCAACGGACTTCGAAAGGCTCAGCAACACAGGTGGTGGTTCTGCAACTCCCTCGAGGCCTGACCTGTCCTCTCTGCAATTTTGAGGCCAGTATCCCTCGTCAGAACAGCTGGGACTGAACCCCTGTGCACTGCGTCGACTTGCCATTGCCAAGGCTTGTTGACTCTGCACTCCAGAGATCTTCGGGCTACAAGAAGCTCCAGCATCTCTTACTGCCAAGTACAGGGTCTTCACTGCATCCTCTGCACCTTGGGCCTTCCTTGTTGGTGAGCTGCTCGAGGTCCTTTTTCGACTCCTGTGCCTCCAGCCGTCAGTCCTGCTGAGGGTCTTCTCCTACTTCAGTGGGCTCCTCCACTTGCTTGGGGCCTGCTCTGACTCTTCTGCTTGTGGTGAGTCCCTCAGACCTTGCTGGTCCCAACATTGCTCCTTCTTTGCTTTCCATGCCTGTTGCAGCTGCCAAGAATATCGACGACTGTCTAACTGACTACCATACTGCAGTAAAATCGGCTATAGATAGCCTGGACCCTCTGATACTGCAACCTAATATTGCTCGATGACCACATGCAGCCTGGTTTTCACAGGAACTGCGTAAGGAGAAATCCCTCTGCAAAAAATTGGAGAGACATTGGCGTCACTCCCATGACCAGAATGATAAGGAAATCTATCAGACCTCCATAGCTCTTTTCACAAGAACTTAAAAAATGCCCGCAGAGCTCATATTGCCTCACAACTTAATCAGGCAGGGAATGCTCCTAAAGAACTATATCAAATTCTCAAATCTTTCACTAACCCGAGGGTTTGTAACAATGACACCCCCCATCTCAAGAACTTTGCGATGAGATCGCCAATCATTTTGAACATAAAATCAATCTGATCTATGACACATTCACTGAAGGTAGGAGCCACTCGAGTGAAATTTCCTCTTTCCTCTTACCTCGACTAATGGCCATATTTTAGATAGTTTTACTCCACTCACAGTAGATACAGTTGAGACAATGTTGAAAGCAGCCAAATCCGGGTCACCCATGGATTTAATTTCAGCTACAATCTCTTCGCTGCTGCACAAAAATCTAGCTTCCTCTATCTGCACAATACTTAATCTCTCTATGAGGGAGAGCCAGCTTCCAACAGAGTGGAAGGCTGCACAAATAATCCCCATCCGAAAAAAAAGGAAAATACCCCAGTAGCGAACTAATCCAACTACCGCCCGATCTCCCTCCTGCCTCTGCTGAGTAAACTCATAGAAAAACACATCAACAAACTGCTCTCAGAATATACTGAGTCCACTGGATGCCTCGACCCCTCACAGTCTGGGTTCAGACCAATGTACAGCACGGAGTCAGCACTGATTGCTGTCACAGACAATATAAGACACTCCCTCGACAACGGCCAGGCGGTCCTGTTGGTGCTGCTGGATCTGTCAGCAGCTTTCGACACTGTATCCCATTCTATTCTGCTCTGGAGACTTAAAGAGATCGGAATTTGTAGACAAGTCCTACTATGGTTCTCGTGCTTCCTAACCCATCGGACACAGACCATCAATCTTGGACCCTTCCGCTCTCGAACTACAGAACTTACCAAGGGAGTGCAACAGGGATCTTGCCTCAGCTCCACCTTATTTAACAACTATGTGGCACCCCTGGCGAAATTACACAGAAAACTTGGCTTCCCCCCGATTTCATATGCTGATGACACCCAGCTTTTACTATCGTTTGATAAAAATTCTACAAACACTCAGTCTTGTTTCTCAGAAGGCATGACAGCAATTGCTGCCTGGATGACGGAGAACTTTCTCCAGTTGAATACTGGAAAAACAGAGATCATGCTCTTCGGTGATGCTCCTTCACTATGGTGTCTCCAGAGTAGGCCCCCGAGTTAGGTGTTGCCCCTGCCCCTAAGACAGTGGTCAAGAACCTGGGCATCCGTCTAGACCAGAAACTTATGATGAAAGATCAGGTGACAGCCACTGCAGGTTCCTGCTTCCATATGTTAAGCCTCCTGCGCAGAGTATTTCCTTTTCTTCCTCTCTCTGTGCGAAAAACACTTGTTCAGGCACTAGTGATAAGCCGCCTGGATTACTGCAATGCCCTCCTGATTACGGCAAGCGATTCTTCGCTAAACAGACTCCAGGTGGTACAAGATACAGCTGCCCGTCTAATTAAGAACTTACCAGCCAGAACAGCCTCCCTCCCCCTCTTACGACATCTTCATTGGCTACTGATACATAAGAGGGTTAGGTTCAAGATATGCTGCATTGTACACAAAGCTTTGAATGGCAGAGGACCTGGTAACTTAACTGAAAAACTCATCCCATACCAGCCAAATAGATCCCTACAATCAGGAGAGAAATCCCTGATCCTCACGCCCCGTTTTAGAAAATCTCATATGGGCGGAAAAGCTTTCTTCTATCTAGCCCCCTACTATTGGAACCAACTTCCGATCCATCGTCGTAAATGCTCAGAATATATGTTGTTTAGAAAACTTCTCAAGACTGAGCTTTTCTGAGTTTTCCTTACCTGGTCTGCACCGATGGCTACACCTCCTACAGTGCGGAGATACCCCTTCAGGGGTGATTCAGGCGTTTTATAAATAAATAAATAATAAAATAAAAGGGCTTGTTGGTGCTCCCGCCAGACACGGACCCCCTGGTTCTCTACTTCCGACGTGGGACAGCTCATGCACGTCTCCTGGTCTTCCTCAGCGTCGCATGGTCCTCACAGTTGCAGCGACAAGGTCACCGTCCACTCCTTTGAACCGCCCGTCATTGGTGGGCATTGCTCTACCGTGCCTCCTGGTCACTTTCGAGTGACATAGACTCTGTCTCCCCTGCTTGCAGGTTATTCTCTTCAAGAATCTGTCCTTGGATTCCACTGGACTCTTGCACAGTCTTCACCAGCAGCATCTTTACCGAAGTCCTCCATTGTGGTCTACGGCGGTTTCCGACATCACTTGGCACCTATGCACCCAGCTTCCCTGGTGTAGGTATCCTGGTTCCTGGGGTATCCACAGGTGGGGTGACTCTCCAACCTTCTGTCTTTCACTGGATTTCTTCAGGGTCCACTGGGAAGGGTCCTTCTTTTTCAAAACTGCAATCGCAACTTTCCTGTTTACTTCTATTGAGTACGCGGCTGTGTTTCCACTCTGCACACAGCCTCCGTGGGGTTCCTGAGTACTTACCTTGGGTGGTTCCTTGGGTCTCCAGCTCTTCTGTGTCTCCTGGTCCAAGTCCCGATTTCAGTTGCAGTTTGAATTCCACTTTTTTAGTATATGGTTTTTTCTCCCCCTGGAGACCACTGTGTATTGTGCTTACTTACCTATTTGCAATTGAAGTATTGTGTTTATATCTCCGGGTAGGAGCTATACCAGTGTGTGAGTAAGTGTTCTGTAATAAATGGACATATTTTTATATATACACTGTGTGGTTCTTTTTCGTTTAACCTACACTACATGATTAGATCTGGTAAAACAAGCTGCTTAACACTCATTCTGGATACACCTGAAGGCTGCTCTTCACAGCTACCACTTAGAGAGCTTTCTAATACCACTAAAATCACCATAAGGGTTGTCTGGATTAGTGCAAGGTACTTCACTTAAATAAGTGTACACTATAATCTAAGCCAGACTCCTACACTAACATACCAAATATTTTCATACTGTGCTCGTGCACCGGCTCTTACAGACTGAGCCAACCCGTAACTCAGGTCTCACTGTTAATTTGTTGGTATGCCTACCTTTACATTGTATGAGGCAAGTTAGGACATCGGTTGTCATTGCCAGTGCTTGATGACTACATAATCATACTTGATAGGGTTTTATAGACCTTTCTCTATTTCCTGAATCACACAGTAGTGCCTCCTCTGCATTGGACAGAAGTGGAGGTTGAGGTGCAGGCTTCAGGGAAACCGACTAGGGAACAGAGAAAGTTCTGTTTCGTCAGACAGTGTGCAGATTCGGCAATTACTCAGGCCGCATCCCAATCCATCTTCATTTTGCACGCTATGGCACCTCAGTTTGGACCCAGCCATATGCAAATTAGTCTTGGACCTGCTCCAATGGAAACAGTTAAGCCTGAACTGCCAGGCCAGGACCTCCCTGAACCGGAACAGAAACATCCCAGGACTGGTTTCGCCCAAGTTAAGGCTCTTCTGCCAGGTATCGCTGGGTTCCAGTGACACATTGTACAGGGATCCATGCCTTGGCATACCCATCCCACTTAGGGCAACACAGTGAAGTACACATAAAAAAGTGATGAAATTAATACCTAAATTAATCACAGCCATTCAGGGCGAACCCGGTTATTCCACGGCATTATGCATTTTGTTTCCAGTCCTCTGCAATCATTTGACTTGCAGTCTTGGATTGCTTCCATTGAACTAATTAGAGTAGTACACCTTTTATCAAATATTTGTAGGTTAGAAGCTCAGGATAGAGAAAGTGTCCATAATGATGCGGAGTGAGATATTTGCCCCATATTCACCACAAAACTAGTCCTCCTCTGCCACTTAACACCACTCACATCTTTCCTTGTCACTTTTCTAAGCCTCTGATATATAGCCAGGGCGACTCATAGTAGCACAAAGCTTCTTGACACAGATTAGTACTGGTATCACCCAGTAACTCTTAAGATGCTCTGACTCCTTGCCAACATCCAATCAACACTACCCTTTCCTCAACACCATTCAGCCAAATATTTTTGCAACACCAGAAGCATTTACCATACCCACTTTCATCACCCCTCACTCACCATTTCTGAAGTTACTAGGCTTCACTTGCACACACCACTAGATCAACATTTGTGCACTCACGACACTGCCCACTTACACCATTTAAATCATCATACCTCCTACATAGACTCACAATCTACTGGTTACAATACTGATACCATTTGATTACTATTCACCATTCAATACAATTCAGAACCTAATTACCTTGCCATCTATTTACGCAGACAATAAAATCCCCATTACACAGTTCACCTGCTTTTAATACCATATAGCTGCCAGTCACATTAAAACTTAAATTTGGTAACTATAATGGTTTTTAATCTCACTCACTCTTTCACGGGCCCCCACTTAGTTTAGAAGTGCATCCCTGTCGTCAGGTGTATGCCCGCCCTCTACCAAACCGAGTTTCTAGAGGGCGAGGACTGGCCAATGATGAAGCATGACACCTGGTGGTGTGTGAGACCAGTCCTTCACTTTTTGTGAGATGCCCACACTCACAATTTAACACTTGAGCACCTTGGTCACCATACTGGGAGCGGCCCCATTTGTGTTAAACACGCCTGGATTTCTGCCTGCTGCTGGAGGGACTTAGCATCTGCCCCAGGAGGAGGGGCCATTGCCAGTCATCACGTGCTCTTAAGCACTTTAACTCTCCCGCAACGCAGGACACGTGTGGGCCGCTCCTGGGCACACCCCAGGCCAAGGGCGGGCCCGTCATCGCCAGGAAGAGGCAGGGCATGGCCACCCCCTTTGGGCTTAGACTTACCTGGACCCACTTGGAGGTGATTCTGATGATTTTTTACCCCAAGGTATTGTAATTTTGGAATCTGTCTACTGGGGTTGGATTGTACTTCATTCTTTTTGTTCCCATCATCAACCAGTACTGGGCAACCAAAGGAGACCAAGATGGCTTTCTTCTAAACCAGCTGACGCGCCAAAAGGATCATAATATTTGCTGCTTAGTATTTTCTGTCATTTTTATTTACTGAGATTATGAGACTATGAGACTTTGATTGTGACTGTGGTTATTAAAAGTGAAATAAATTACAGACACAATCTATTAGTTATTCACTGCTAGGTTTTTAGGTTTCTGTTGTTATTATTATTAAGAGTAACCCTGGGCGGAGTACGCAGAGTGGCACTCCGCGGAGTTCCACGGAGTTAAAAAAAAAACTCTGTGGAACTCCGCTCCACCCTCCCAATAAACAGAAAATAAAAACACTTACCTGCTCTGGCTTCCCTCCTCCTCGCCGTGGTCTCTCTTCCTCCTCGCCGTGGTCTCTACTCCTCCTCGCCGTCCTTGTCCTCGCCGCTCTCAGCATACCCCTACGTTGTACGTCTTGGGAGGACTGTGCACGAGCGCAGTCCTCCCAAGATGTACAACGTAGGGGTATGCTGCAACCGGCAAGGACGAGGACGGCGAGGGGGTGAGACCACGGCGAGGAGGAGGAGAGACCACGGTGAGAAGGAGGGAAGCCCAGAGACGCCAGAGCAGGTAAGTGTTTTTATTTTCTGTTTTGGGTGTAATCAGGGGAGTGGGCACGGCAGAGGCTAACTCCGCTCCGTCACGGAGTCGGAGTTTTGCCTGAACTCCGCGTTCCCAATGAAGCGCGGAGTTGGCAAAACTCCACAAACTCCGCTGGCGTAGTGGAGTTGGCTACCCGGGTCTCATTAAGAGGTATTTATACTAAGTGGTGAGATTTGGAAACATTGGCTACCCTTATAACCCCTCTTTTCTCTGCTTTTGTTTTGGTGTTTACTCCCTGTACCTGAAATGGGCAAACACAAGGCTGCGGAGGGTGGTCCAAGGGCTTCCAAAGAGAACAAAACACAACTTTTGGTAGGGGAAAATGGGGTAATGGACAGGATTGATAACCTGTTGTTGGAGTGCACAGATCTGGCCAATTCAAACTTGCATCCATCGAAGCCTAGTTTAAAACCTCCTGATGTTGAGCCAGTCAAACAGGTACACAAAATATTTGAAAAAGCTCATGCCCAATCCCAAACCCAATTATGCCCCCTTCTGGCTTTACACAATGACTTGCATGAGTCTCAATCCAACACCAGCCCTATTCAGCCACATCTAACATCCACCAAACCAACTATTGAATGTAGCAAATCGTTTTTCGGTCCTCCCTATATAGGAAAACGTTATCACAAATGAGAGCCTACAAGCAGACAGTCGGGGTTATATAAACCCAGGGATCATCGCATTGCTGCAAAACACGATGGGGATGACTGGGGATCTAAGAGATCAGATTAAAACACTCCAGAAGACAGTTGAGTCTTGAGGGGAAGAAGCAAACAGATCAGGTATTGCTGCTACTCTGTTGTATTAATAATACTGCTTTTAACTGTTTTTAAACTTTTAAACTTTGCACCTGGCACTGCTGTTTTAAATTTGACTTACTTCTTCGCCTCGCGCCTTGCATTCTTTCCCTACCGGATACACTCTCCCTCAATCCCCTACGGGGAACCAATCACTGTGGGAGGGGGGCAGAGCTAGCTCCTGCACCCAGCCATTTAGTGCTGGCCGCAGCGCGGGAGCGCAGCGGATGCGCGCCAAAGGCAAGCCCGTCTGCGCCCCTCCGGGGCCAGGGGCCAACCACTCTGCTCAAACTTTGATATTCCCCAAGCGAATTAAAATGCTTGTACGCTAATGATCATATACTTAAACCTACTATTCACTCAAAACTAGCCAATCTTGGAATTATGAAATACAGAGAGCACCTCCCTGAACTTATTCACTGGCCTGCCAGTCCAGATAACCTCCACAGGCAAGGTAACCACATAGGTGAAGACACCACTCATAAACACCACAGTTACAGGACAACTGATTTCACGGTTACCTATCTGAACACTCGATCCCTGGTTAAACATCAACTAGACATATTTCAGGTGCTGGACTCGGACAAACCTGATATACTTTTTTTAACCGAAACTTGGCTCTCCGCAGAGTCCACATCGGACATTCTAGCGGCACTCCCTAGTAGTTACTACATTCTTCAAGCTAACAGGGCCTCCGGGAAGACAGGGGGGAGGGATCGAGGCTATAATTCATAAAAAATTAAAGTTTACTTCCTTTGCTGCTCTGGACATCACGTCAATTGACAGTCTCATCATTAGACTTGACTCCCCTCACACTCCCCTGATTTGTGTGCTAATCTACAGAGCCCCTTATAATATGCCGCTTTTCCCCCAATAGCTGGGTGAAAAAACATCCCACTTGGTAGTCAACCACGCCAAAATCCTACTAATTGGGGATCTCAATTATTGGGCTAACGATGAGATGGGTGGCACTAGCTCATCTGAGTTGACTGACTTAATCAATGGCCTGAATTGTGTTCAACACGCGACAGCTCCCACTCACATCAAAGGCCACACCCTTGACCAAGTCTGGACGTCCAACCTCACGGCAACTAATCTGACGGTCTTTCCTTGCACCTGGTCCGACCATTATTTTATAAAAGTTTCCCTCACCAATCTGTCTTTAGCTAAACCTCAAGCTAAGGCAAGGCTCATGGTGAGGAATTCACTCCAACACCAGTGCCTTCTGCAATCTGCTAGTAACTACGGCCTCGTCTGAACAGTGCTTGATCAACAGACATGAAGAAAGCATAAAATCTTGGTTAGTGGCTGCCAGTGATAGTTATGCCCCCTTTAGGATAGTCAAAACAGCTAGACATCACGATGCCCAATGCTGGTTTTCAGAAGATTTAAAACTCCAAAAACTTGCCCTACGCCGCGCTGAACATGACTGGAGACGTAATTACTCTCCAGAAAAATAGACATATATCAAACCCAACTCAAGCAATATATAAGCGCTATTTTACAAACCAAGGCAACTTATTTTTCTAACAAAATATTGAATTCCACAAATAAATCCAAAGAACTGTTTTCAATTTTGCTGAGTTATCCAATCCAGACAGTCACGGTGAAACCAGCCCCTACTCAAGCACTACGTGACTCCCTAAACATTTTCTTCATTGGTAAAATCATTACCATCAAGACCAGTATCTCTGCTAACTCCCCCCATATACCCCAGCCAACCACACTCAAGAACTCTCACTCCCTGGAGCAGTTTTCTACCATTAGCAGAGAAGCTTTTCTGAACCTTCTAATGAAGGTCAGATCTGGGCTCCGGCGGACTGCTGCCCCCCTCACATCTTGAGGGAAGCTTTCCTCACTTGTCCCGACCCTCTGCTCTCACTACTGAAAAACTCCCTCATTCAGGGGGCGGTCCCCTAAGCATTTAAAGAAGCAGAAATAATCGCCATCATGAAGAAATTAGGGGCAGATCCTCTATCCCTTACGAACTATCCTCCCATCTCCCTACTCAGCCAAGGTTTTGGAAGCTCACATTGCAAATTGCCTCTGCTCCTTTATCGAACACTCATTTTCTTGACACTCATCAGGCGGGCTTCCGACCCTCCCAATCCACAGAGGCAGTTATCTTGACTGCTCTAGACGAACTAAGGAAAGGGGCAGACAAGGGCACAACGCAGGGCCTGGTGCTACTCGATCTCTCCGCTGCGTTCGACGCGGTCGACCACGATGGACTGTGCCAGTAACGCAGGGATACAGGGCCTAGCCCTTAAGTGGCTATCGTCTTTTCTAGATGATCGCACTCAAGCTATACCCCTCGTCCAATTCTCTGCCTCTAAAGTCAAATTGAAATGTGGGGTGCCACAGGGCTCTTCCCTGTCACCGCACCTTTTCAATTTGTACCTGTATCGTCTAATTCAATCCTTAGGCGAAAGGAAGGTATGCACTTTCGACTACGCTGACGATCTTCAACTGATCTTTGACATAGACCAGTCTGCTGCCTCCGTCACTAACTTTCAATCTACCATGCAACATACAAGTAGCTGGATGAACAGTAACCACCTGAAATTAAACCCAGACAAAACTGAACTGATCTTAATTGGAGGGCCCGCAAACCCCTGGAATTCTAATTTTTGGCCAACTGAGTTGGGAAACCCACCTCTACCATCACGATCAACTAAAAGCCTTGGCATCACTATTGACTGTGACCTGTCCATGAAACCCCAGATTGGGATGGTGGTCTCTACCTGCTTCTTTCGGCTCCTGGAGATCAGCAGATTCCTTACTCCTGAAGCTCTTACCCAAGTTGTTTTAGCCTTAGTCATTTCTCACATTGACTACGCTAACTCACTTTACTTTGGCATACCGGCATATCAATCAAAAAGACTGCAACTGGTGCAAAACCAGGCGGCTAGATTAATCTATCGCCAGCCAAGATGGCAGCATGCTATCCCTCTTATGAAAAAGTTACATTGGCTCCCGGTTGTTGAACGCAGTGCATTCAAATTGGGGTACCTCACCTTTAAAGCGCTCCATGGCAACTGCCCAGTATTTGTTTCTACTAGAGTCCAGAGATATATCCCCACTCGGGATCTTAGGTCTTCCCATTTGAATCTCTTAGCTACTCCATCCTTTAAACACAAGAAACTCGGAGGGCTAAGATTTACGGCCCTTGCCCCTCGCTTTTGGAACTCTCTTCCTTTGGACATCAGATCGATAACATCATATCCCCAATTTAGGAAACTGTTAACCCCTTCGCGGTGCAAATTCCGCCGCGGTGCAGCGGAATTTGACGCGTGCGCAGTTCGGACGGCCTCTGGCCGTCCGACGCACACGAGCACCATGACGTCGGACGGCCGGGGGCCGTCCGACGCATGGAAGAGGTTAAAGACCTGGCTATTTCGACAGGCTTATGAATGAATCACTTAGCAGCAGTATTCCCTTGACCCCAGCGCCAAGAAACCGTGTGGTGTACGCGCGCTTTATAAATATTTTTAACATAACATCAGATGTCCATCCCTATAGGGACCTGGGGGGCCCTCCTCAACTAATGGGGAGCCTAACGCTCCATGCCCCGGTTCAGCTGCTCATCAGGTATCGGCTAATAATATTGCTCCCCAGCCAACTCCAGCCCGGTCTACAGTGGAAAATAGGTTGTGTATAGCCGATAGGAAAGGGGGTCACAATATTCCCTTCCAAGGCCGAGTCCACTTGAATGGGAACCATTCACAGTGGTTTGGAGGCAGCGGTGCACACCGTATATTTGTACTCCACGCTTTGCTGAAGTAGGGAGGTGTCGGTCAAGAGGGAAAGTCCAAGATGGTATCTATAACCCGGGTATTGCAGGGGACCAGCTAGCTACGATATTCCTTTATTGGGTCCTTAAGTTAGCCTCTGGGGTTAGAGAAGACTCAGATTCCCTAATCAACAAGGTAACATATTGGTTCAGAGAGACAAGACATTGGTACGCATTAATTAGGAGTGACATTATAGGGGTGGAAAGGCTGTGCACCACGGATCACTGCTATGATAAACTGCGTATTTCTTTTGCTAACAACGATTTGGTGGAAGGTCTCATGGCAGTTGAAGCATGTACCATCTCTAATGCAAACACATATATCCAAATCAAATTCCATGATCCAGCTATGCTTAGAGAGCCACAACACACAGGGGTCAAGACTGGGTAGGACGAAGCTAATAGCGGGTTAAATGTTGCCTCCCGCTGACTGGAGCCTAAGGCTCCTCGTTGCAGTAATGCAGTTCCTAGGGCTTCTGTGGAGGAAGCGCAGATCCATTCTTTACCAGCCCAAATGCTGGATGAATCCCCCCCTTGGAGTAGGGGGAAAAAATGTAGGAGTTACAGGTGATGGACTGATTGGTCAGACTCTGTATTCAGAGATTGGGCCTCTGGCTGTAAGTAATGGGGGCAGTCTTGCTGTGGAACCAGCTCCCTCCATCTTTGATGGGATTTTACAATCCCAGGACACCCCCATCAAAATATTGTCATGGAATGTAGCAGGGCTAACCAAGCTTTTGGAGGAGGATGAGTGGGGTCATTTTATTGAAACATTTGACATCTGTCTCTTTCAAGAGATGTGGTGCTTAGCCCCCGCTCACAAGAGCAGGTAAACATCTTTTGCGTGAATGCAATCCAATCTGCTAGGGGGTAGGCCCTCAGGGGGGTTGTGCACATGGGTCAAAACATCACTCCAATGTAGAATATCTTCAGTGCCTGTAGCTTCTTGTGATGTATTAGCAGTTAGACTGGTTTTCCCATCTGGGTTGACACTAAGAAGCTATAATGTATACAATAGAGTAGAGAATAATAGCAAGGAGACCAAGGTAATTAGCATATTAGAGCAAGCACTTCTGGAGAGTCCGGATAAGGACAGGCTCTTGGTGGTAGGGGATTTCAATGCCACCTTTGAACCATTGGTAGCCTCTCCACTTGATCTAAGGCAAGAACAGGACAACCAATGGGGTATTCTGTTGATAGATCTTCCCTTAGGTGGACAGCAAAGGCGCGTCAATTGCTGGCCATGACATTAAACTGCGATCTCAGGGCCACTTACGGCAGATGTCATTCAGATCGCCAAGGTAAATTGACTTTTAACATGGTAGGACATAGTAGTAGAATCAACTCTTTTTGGCAGACGTAAAGCTCTGGCTGGTAATTGTGGACATGGATATTGTCGAGCGCACAGACAGTGACCATAATGCCCTCTGCATGTCGTTACGGGATGAAGTACCCCCAGCTCAGGCATCCTATGGTAATAGAGACACCAATAATTTTAGAACAATTAGATGGGACTGGGTGATGAAAAACCCAGAAGCATTGGAAGTTATTAAGGATAGTGTAATTGTCAACCACAGGTCCCTATTGATGGTTCCCCTTGCATCTAGGATAGAGATATTTGCTATTAATCATGAAAAATTAACAGCCTACATTAGAGAGGTACTGGGGAAACAAAGGCCCAGGGGGAATACTGTCCCAAACCCTGATAATTGGTTCAATGGTGAATGCAGAAAGCCAAGAATGAGCTCATTGTGGCTATTAAGACAAAAATACAGTCGGATATAACTAAGAAAAGTATGTACTACCAGCAAGAGATAAATAAAGCTAAAAGAAAATGGGAGAGATCCCTATGGACTAATTTGCATTTAGCACTTTCCAACAAAGATAATAAGTCATTTTGGAAAACAGTAGTTGGCTTTCTTAATGGTCGTTAACAAACCCTTGATTTCTGTATCCAGCCTCATGACTAGATGTCACATTTTGAACAGCTTTACTCTCATGAGTGTGACACTACTGAGAGCGATGCAAAGGCTCCACAAATCAGTCCTACCCTTAAGTTTATCAACCTGACTTTTTCGCTTAACGAAACATTCGCATCTATCAACTCCTGCATACCCAGTCACGCTACGGGGCCAGATAGACTGCCTAATGGGCTTTTTGGGAAAACCCAGAAATTTCGGGCCATACATCAACCTGCTTTCTAATACAATCCTAGCCGGTATGGAGATTCCCCCCTCCTGGAAACTAGCGGAAATGATTACTATTTATAAAAAATGGGACCGGGCAAATCCGGGCAATTATAAGCCTATAGGCCTGATCGACTCCCTTAAAAAAATTATTTGTAAACAGGTTTTGGCTTGTATACAGGAGTGGATTAGGGACAAGAGTGTGCTCTCAGATTGGCAGGTGGGTTTTAGGCCAAATGTGAGTACTGTGGATCAGATTTTTCGCTTTGCCAGCATGTACTGGAGAGAGGTGATTATTGGCAAGGGCAAACTTTATGTTGCCTTTGTCGACCTTCGCACAGCATTTGACCTGGTTCCCCATGCCAAGCTATGGAGGGTTCTTGAGGAGATGGGGTTACCCACTCCACTGTTAGACATCCTAGTGAGGCTTCATTCTGATACACTTGCTCAGGTGAGGTGGGGGCAGGATGGGGCCCTGACCGACCCCATCCATATTGGTTGGGTGGTCAGGCAGGGGTGTGTTCTGGGCCCCACTCTCTTTATGCTAGATGCACAAGTTACTAACTTGTGTAACGATATATCTGTAAGAGACAGTAGTTAGTGACAGATTCCTTACCTTAGAATATCCCCAGGCGTCAGGCTGGATCCGGAAAGTTTTTGCGTAGCAGTACCCTTGCGCGTCGGTAGGCGTCGTGGTGCGGCTCCGCGTCCGTCGTCGGCGTCGTGATCGCCGGGATGACGTCGCGGGCAGTACTTAGACGCCGCCCCTGCGCGCTGACGTCAGTTCTGTACACGACTTTCCGCGCCAGGAACGCAGAGCCATGCAAGAAGCTGACATAGGTGTCTGAAAAATACTAGGGCCCTGAAAGGGATGTCCTTAACCCTAGAAATCAGTTCGCAGAACGGGGAGGATGGGTGGGCGGTAAGGAATCTGTCACTAACTACTGTCTCTTACAGATATATCGTTACACAAGTTAGTAACTTGTGCATCTGAAAGAGACACGTTAGTGACAGATTCCTTACCTTAGAATAGATACCCCAGCAATACCAACCCCGGTGGTGGGTCTGCGAACAAAGATCAGACAAGGAAGTCCCGGAGGACAGAACGGCCAAAGAAGCTGTCCCTCCGGACCTGACTGTCAAGGCAGTAATGCTTTGTAAACGTGTGCAGCGAGGCCCACGTAGCTGCCTGACAGATAACCTGCAGCGGAACACCGCGGCCCAAAGCTGTGGTAGCAGCCGTTGCCCTGGTGGAATGGGCATGCAGCCCAACAGGAGGCTCCTTCTTAGCCAAAGAATAGCAGGCCTTGATGCACAAGGTAACCCAGCGGGAGATGGTTCGTTTGTGCACCGCCCGACCTTTTTTGGCACCCACGTAGCCAACAAAGAGCTGGTCATCCACCCGGAAGTGTTTGGTGCGGTCGATATAGAAAGAGAGCGCACGTTTTGGGTCCAGACGGTGGAGCCTCTCTTCCTCTCTGGAAGGATGCGGAGGCGGAAAGAAGGTAGGCAAAGTGATGGTCTGCCCAATGTGGAAGGCAGTAACCACCTTTGGCAAGAAGGACGGACGCGTCCTAAGAACAACCTTGTCTGGATGAACAGACAGAAAGGGAGGTTTGCATGATAGAGCCTGGAGCTCACTCACCCGCCGAGCGGAGGTGATGGCCACCAGAAAGGCTGTCTTCAGAGTCAGAAGACGAAGAGGACAGTTATGTAGAGGCTCAAAGGGAGCGCACATTAAAAGGTAAGAACCAAGTTCAAGTCCCACTGAGGCATCACAAACGGAACAGGAGGGAAGAGGTGTGTAATGCCTTTTAAGAACCTGTTAACAACAGGGGACTTGAAAAGGGAGGGCTGATCAGGGAGCCTGAGGAAGGCCGAGATAGCACAGAGATAACCCTTGATGGTACCCAGGGCAGAACCCTGTTGGGCCAGAGAAAGAAGGAACAGAAGGACCCCAGAAAGAGGGGCAGAAGGGGGGTTCACAGCCTTTGCTGTGCACCATGCCACAAATTTGTTCCACCTGCAGGCGTATACCACCTTAGTGGAGGGACGCCTGGCTGCCAGAATCACATCACAAACTTCGGGAGGCAAGTCGAAAGGAATCAACTGCCGCCGCTCAATCTCCACGCAAGCAGGTGTAGACTGGACAGGTTCGGGTGGAGGACCGTCCCCTGCTGCTGCGACAGAAGATCCTCCCGAAGAGGCAGACGGATCGGGGGATCTACGCTCATACTGAGTAGCTCGGGATACCAAACTCTTCGAGCCCAGTCCGGAGCCACAAGGATGACTTGGGCCCGGTCGTGCCGAATCTTCTTCAACACTCTGGGTAGAAGTGGTATAGGCGGAAAGGCGTACAACAGACCGCAACTCCACTCGCGACGAAAAGCGTCGCCGAGCGAGTGCCGCCTTGGAAATTCCAACGCGCAGAACTGATGACATTGCGCGTTCTCTTCGGTGGCGAATAGATCTAACCAAGGCTCTCCCCATTGTAGAAAGAGTCCTTGCGCCACTTCCGAGTGAAGACGCCATTCGTGATCCATCATGCACCTGCGGCTGAGTTCGTCCGCCCTGGCGTTCAGGGAACCTGCCAGGTGTTGAACCATCAGGAACATGCCCTGATGTTCCAGCCATGTCCAGAGGCGCAGAGCCTCCTGACAGAGGGTCCACGACCCCACCCCGCCCTGTTTGTTGCAGTACCACATGGCGGTGGTGTTGTCTGTGAACACCTGCACTACCTTCCCTTTGACAGAGGGAAGGAATGCCTTGAGTGCAAGTCGGATCGCCCGGAGCTCCAGAAGGTTGATATGGAGCCGGGACTCCGCCGGAGACCAGAGGCCTCTGATCTCCGCCTCTCCCATGTGACCGCCCCATCCCAGAAGGGACGCGTCCGTCACAACTGTGTGCTCTGGCTGGGGAAGGGAGAGGGATCTGCCCATGACCCATTGCCGGTTCGAGAGCCACCACTGCAATTGTTTTGCAGTCCCCTCCGAGATCTGGACGTGATCGGACAGGTTGCCCTGGTGCTGCGCCCACTGGAACTTCAGGTCCCACTGCAGAGCCCGCATATGCCATCTGGCATGATTGACCAGCAGGATGCAGGAGGCCATGAGGCCCAGCAGCCTCAGGGTCATCCGTACCGAAACCCAGGATAAAGGCTGAAAGATCGGAATCATAGCCTGAATATCCCGGACTCGCCGTTCGGGAGGATAGGCCCGAAACTGCGTCGTGTCCAGAACTGCTCCGATGAAAAGGAGCTGTGGAGAAGGAATCAGATGCGACTTCGGCACATTGATGGAGAACCCCAGCGAGTGCAGGAGTTCGGCCGTAGTCTGGAGGTGGGAGACGACTGCCTGGGACGAGCCCGCCTTCAGCAGCCAGTCGTCGAGGTAGGGGAAGACTGAAACCCCTGCCCGGCGCAGATGAGCTGCAACCACCGCCATCACTTTCGTGAACACCCGAGGGGCACTGGTAAGGCCAAAGGGGAGCACGGTGAACTGAAAATGCTCGTGGCCTACCGTGAACCGAAGGTAACGCCGGTGGGCCGGCAGGACGGGGATGTGGAAATAGGCGTCCTGCAAGTCCAACGCTACCAACCAGTCTCCAGGGTCGAGGGCAGTCAAGACCTGAGCTAGGGTGAGCATCTTGAACTTCTCCTTCCGGAGGAAGCGATTGACGTTCCGGAGGTCCAAGATAGGACGCATGTCCTCCTTGTCCTTTTTGGGCACCAGAAAGTAGTGGGAGTAGCAACCACGCCCTACTTCTGGGGTCGGAACATGCTCGATGGCCCTCTTGGCCAAGAGGGCCGTGACTTCCTTCTGCAGAAGCACCAAGTGATCCCCTGACATGCGGTGGAATTGAGGTGGCATGGCTGGGGGGGGTGGTCTCGAAGGGGAGGGAGTAGCCCCTTCGGACAATGTCCAAGACCCACTTGTCCGAGGTGATGGCACGCCAGTGGTGAAGGTGATGGCGGACCCTGCCACCAACTGGCGTGCTGTGCACCTGAAAGGAGGGACTAGGAGGGCTTGGAGGCCGCGGACGGGGCGGGTGTGTGGCCTGACCCGCACGCTGGTAGCCCGAACCGCCACGGCGGTATCCACGTCCTCGGCCACGCGAAGACGCCTGCTGCGCGGGCCGGTGGCTGGGCTGCTGACGTGACTGGGCGCCCCTTCCGTTGCCACGATAGGGGCGAAAAGCAGAGGTTAGCGGAGGGCGTGCAGTAGAAAGGCCCAGGGACTTGGCAGTAGCCCGTGAGTCCTTAAAACGCTCCAACGCATGGTCTGCTTTGGAACCAAAAAGACCGACTCCATCAAAGGGCATGTCCATGAGTGTATTCTGGACATCACCCGAGAAACCAGTGGTTCTCAGCCAGGCGTGGCGACGCAGCGCCACCGTCGTTGCAATAGATCTGCCCAGCGAGTCGGCGGTATCAAGGCCACAACGTATGGTGTATTTGGCCGCATCCCTACCTTCCGCAATGGCGCGGGTAAGCAGTATCTGGACCTCCTCAGAACACTGGGGCAAAACAGTCGCCACCGAATCCCACAGGGAGTGGGTATATCGGCCCAAAAGACAAGCGGTGTTGATGGACCGCAAGCCAGCACTGGAGGAAGAAAAACCCTTCTTCCCAAATTGATCCAGTCATTTGGATTCCCTATCCGGAGGGGCGGTAGGGAAGGCGGTTTGGGAAGCCGAGGCTTGGACAACCAAGCTCTCAGGAGTGGGGTGGACAGAGAGAAACAAGGGGTCGCCCGGAGCTGGGCGATGGCGTCGGGACACGTTCCTATCCACAGGAGCCCCTGTGTTGGGCTTGGACCAGGCGCCCAAAGAACGTCAGTGAGTGCATCGTTAAACGGCAGCACAGTTTCCAAGGAGGAGGCTGCCGGCTGAAGCACTTCTGTCAAGAGATTAGTCTTGACCGCCACAGTAGGGAGTCGGAGATGTAAGGCTCCAGCTGCCCTACGCAACACCGTTGCAAAATTGGCTCCCTCCTCCGTAGCCACGGGAGGAGACAGCATGCCAGTGTCAGGGGAAGTATCTAGACCACTGGCATCCCCTAGTTCCTCTGCCCAGTCCTCATCATACTGACACTGTTGTGCCAGAGGGTCCTCAGACCCCTCCCAGTCCTCCTGGTCCTCCTCCGGTTCAAAATAAGGAGGAGGAGGGACATTTGGGACCCAAGGTCTCATCGGCGCCGGAACCGGCGTCGAGCGACGTCGGTCCGGCTCCATGTCCGGAGCCGGAGAGTACAGGGGACGACGCCGCCCGGAGCCCCGGGCGGCGTCAGGAGCGGCACCGGAGACATTGGCGCCGGCGGAGGCGTGGTCAGGTCGACCGGCGTCGATGGGGGTTGCGGTACCACCGGAGCCGGGATCGAGGCCGGGGCCGAAGCCGGAGCCGGGATCGAGGCTGGAGGCACGAGCGACGCCGGAACCGGAGTCGTCGGCGACGCCGGGGCAACCCCATCAGGGCCCGCGGGGCCCGAAGGCGCACCGGAGGGACCTTGAGGCCCGAAGAGGCGGGCCATGGCCGACAGGAATTCCTGTATTTGGGCCGGATCCGCCCCGAACCCGGGAAGGACGGGTATTGCGGGGGCGACTCCACAGGCATGTCCGGGGCCGCGGGGGCGGGGACGGTGCCGGGAGGGGCCTCAGCCGAGTCGCGAGACCGGCGAGGCGAAGTCCTAGAGCGACGATGCTTTTTGGACTTCTTGTGTTTAGACTTACCGGACGACGAAGACTTGGATTCCGACGACCGGCGAGGACTCCGCGACCGACCCCTCGACCTCTCACGCGACCGGGGCTTGGTGCGGCGCGGAGCCGACTGCCGGGCCTCGAGGAGCTTTCGAGACCGCTCTCGCAAAGCTTTCGGGTTTAGGGACCGGCAGTCGGAACACGACTTCGTGTCGTGGTCTCGCCCGAGACAGAAGAGACACTCCAGATGCGGGTCTGTGATGGACATCATCCGAGCACAGGCATCGCAACGCTTAAAGCCGGGCATCCCTAACGACACCTTGGAGTCGATACGAAAAGAAACAGTGAAAAAATTCACCCAAAAAGTTATTCAAAAAATGACTAGGGCACTGCTCTTCCCGGATCTGCGCTTGCTGGCGCGGAAAAAGAAGAACTGACGTCAGCGCGCAGGGGCGGCGTCTAAGTACTGCCCGCGACGTCATCCCGGCGATCACGACGCCGACGACGGACGCGGAGCCACACTACGCCGCCTACCGACGCGCAAGGGTACTGCTACGCAAAAACTTTCCGGATCCAGCCTGACGCCTGGGGATATTCTAAGGTAAGGAATCTGTCACTAACGTGTCTCTTTCACATATAAATTGTATAATTGGATTTCTGGATAGAGATGAGTGCGATGCACCCAAAATAGGAAGGCCGAGGGTTCCTGCACTTCTTTTTGCGGATAACACCTTGTTAATATCCAAGTCGCCGCAGGGTCTGCAACAACTCTTGAACTCCTTTCAACTGTTTTGTGTGGAGCGGGGCTTGGAGCTTAACAGCTCTAAGACCAAATGTATGTGTAACGAGGGCGGTCAGATGAAGAGAGGGATGCGCCCACAGGAAGGTGAGGAGAGTGTGATTACCTCCGACTCCCCTCTTGTTTTCCTGCAGCAGGACGAATGGACTTGGCCGGACATTCGAGCCGGGGACGTGGAAGACGAAAAGGAACACCTTTCCTTTAAGTGGGATGACTGGTCACTGAGCCACGCCCCCTTCGATGACGACGAGGAGGTCGGCCCTTCAAAGACGGGAGAAAGGCGGAAGTACGGGTGTGCTAGCACCGGAGGCGCAGGAGGAGTCGAGGGAGTCGAGAACCAAGGGAAGCAGACGGACGGAGCAGAGGCGGAACGGTCGCAAGACGGAAAGGAGCCAGGAGGCCAACGTTCCCGTGCATCGCCCAGCCACGTTCCAGGAGGAGCGTGGCTTTCGCAGGTACGAAACCGCTTGACGGGCTGGGTGGGTAAAAGTGAGAGCCCGAGATCCTAGTGCATCAGTCCCCGTATCCCGGTAACCCCATCCTGAGCACTGCCCTCACTTTCGTAGAAGTGTTACGCACCGTGTGACTCCTCACTACCCCCTTCCCTTGTCAACCTAGTGAATAAGTGCACTACACTCACACCCCGCTACTTTCTCTTTCCTTCCCCATCCACGCTTCCTCTGTACCCGGACGGACCCGTGCTGGAGCGGCTACGAAGGGTGCGGACCTCGCCGAGGGACCGAGAGCATAGAGAGAAGACAGAAGAACAACCCTTGCCTTATTATAGACCAGTCTCACGACAGAGGCGTGTTCTTAGACCAATAAAGCCTTCTTTGACCCCCACCTGTCTCTCGTATGTGCCTCCTAACCCGCTACAGTATGATTTTCACCAGACAGACATCGACTTTCTGTAAGAGGAGGATGTTAGTGGGTTATACAACCCTAGATGTAGTGTCCATTTTGGAGTATTTGGGTATCAAACTGACCAAGAATTTATGCTGGGCACCGCAGGTGGAAATAGCACATTTATCTTTGATCTAACACACTGCTTATATGGGAAAATCCACAGAAAGACATCATCTAGAAGGGTGGCTCCGGCATTGGAAAAATATAATGTAAAGGCCCTAGGGGCAGTTTTATATGGTGCAGAGCTGTGGGGTTATTCACATACAGAGAGCCTTTCCATAGTGGAGTAGAGGTTTATAAGAACACTACAGTTGATCCCCATATATTTAGACATGGCTCAAAAGAAAATTGCCAACAAGATTGAGTGCAGAATGTTGACCTATTAGTATAGGCTATGGACAACACTTACCCCCGATTCCTATCAGGAAGATCTTTTGGTCCCACAGTACGCACAGAAAATACCGTCGCTCTGTGCTATTAAGGCCCTACTTTACAGATTGAAATTGGACAAATATTGGACCTCACCAGAGAGCATGTGTTTGTTTGGCAAGGCCAGTATTAAGGGATTGTTCTGGGAAAGTGTGGCAATTGACAATGTTAGACAGTGCTAGGGCTCATCTGTGTCTTTCACCGACCGGAAACCAATGGCCTTTTATAAAAGCACTATTGATGAAATTGTCCCTCCATTGGCAAGGAAATTCTATCTTCAATTTAAGTATGGCACGTTATCTGTAAAATCATTCACTGGCAGATAGCAACAGGAAAATGGTCCATATGAATCACTTATCCATGTTCTATTTTGTGCCCCTTTTATAAGCACATATGTGCTAAATGGATTGTTCCTCTGTGCAAAAATCTGGGTTATAGGGAGCTTCAGGAAACGTTCAGATTAGTGTAGGATGATGATAGTCAGATTGTAGTTTTTGGTCTGGCTATGTTTTTAAAGGCATTTTGGATTAAGCTCGCAAAACTCCTACAGTTAGCTACTGATCTCTGATAAGAATTACTTGATGTTTGTGGGGTACCGGGGTGGGACATTTATTGCTGTAGATTTTATCTGTGATTTCTGTCTTTTTATACCTTTTAGACAGTGGTTTGTGTCATGAATTTTTGTGGTTTTCATACTATGTTTTTTTAAACATGCAAGCTGGACCTTTTTATACACTGATACAATCTTATTTATTGATATTTATATGTGTATTTTTATATATATGTGTACTGTGGCTGTTTTCTGTCTATAATTTTATGATCCACAGAGATCAAAATAAAGTTCTTTGATGATAATGATAACTCACTCTCAGAACAAATTATTTACACCATTGACTAACATCATTCCATTACACCAGATGAGACACTAAACACACAAGATGGAATAACACTTGCCTCCATCACTTGTTCACTGACACCTCACAACACACATTCAGCCGTGTGCAATACCAGTCATCCCTTCAGAACACCACACACTCACAGCACCACCTACTGTGCCAGTCAATCACTCCACTCTCTAGCCTTTAGGAAGCAGCAACAATACTTACCAACCACTCACACAATCACACAAAAACATGATAACTTGTTCACACAACTACCTCTCATCTCAACCACTAACCTCACCACTTACTACCTCACTCTGTCATTTGTATCCCTTGACCATTCACAAAACCACTCTCACTGCATGCATGTTCAGTAGCCATTCACCTCTGGTGCTGTACTACTAAGTCAGTACAGCACTCCTCTAAAGAAATCTTGTTAGCACTTGTTTGTTTGTTTGTTTCTCTTATCACTTGCTTACTACCTCAAAACATTTAACTCCTTTTAATCAAGCCACTCTCCTTCAGCGACATGCGCCATTCATTCTGAGCTATTCGCACCACCCACCAGCAACTATAGCCACAAACACATTATTTAACTCACACCAGCAATGAGCTGCAGTCACTTACTCTCCGCCTTTCTCAAATTATTCACCCATCTTGGCCGTTTTAAACATCACTCACCCATGCAATCAGTCGGATGAGCCATTCAGCCATGTTTTACCCCAAAAAATATGTAACCCTATTCTGCCTCACAGGATGCCCTAGTCGCTCAAACTTTCTTCCACATCTCATATCCCAGCCTGCCATCACTCAAAACTCAGCCTCTTGCAACACTCATTCACTCCTTCACATTAATTGCAGTACACACCACTTATTACTTACCTGGGTCCTTTGCAACTCATAACTCATCCCCAACACTTGTCATACCCATATCCACTTACACTCTCACCAGCAAGATGCTTCATAGTTAGTTGGTATTAGTACTTGCAACATTCTTGTAATCGTTCACAGCACACTCGCACTGCACCCACACTCACTACACATCCACATTCATAACACAACCCAGTTGCACTAGTCCTCTCCAGTCACGCACAGTTTTCACTCAGAACATCAGTGACCACCAAACAATGCTTGTCTTCACCCGCATCGATCATATTATTCTCAGCCTATTGAACTCATGCTATCATTGACGCACATCGAGCATCTCATCATGTATTAGACTTCCCAGACAATACATACTAAAGCCACTCAAAATGTATCTGAGCCACACAAAACACTTCTTTTTTCACACACAAGATTCATGGCCACTGACCTCATCTGAGCGAACCACACTTGAGCTACTTTTACAGCTCACAACCACAAAGACCAATCTCTCACCACTGCCATTTTACATAGTCTGTTATAGCAGCCCTCAGTCACATCAACACTGAACTGAAGCACTCGCTTGACCACTCACAAGACCACTTTGAGGCTTACTTACAGACCACTTAGGGGCTCGGGTACAGACACTCAACCAAAAGAACTTCTTGAGCAGTCTCCTACTACAATGACTCGCTCAAGACCAATTCTGCACTGATGGTACTAACCTCTACACTTAAAGTCACTGTTTTACATCTGCCGTCAAAAACATTACTTGATTAGAATGACAAAGATCAAAATGAAAGAGTAAAGGTGAAAGTAGAGAAGTAGGATCTTTCTTTTATGGTTACCCCCACTTTTTGCCTGGTGTTAGTAAGTTTTGACTGTAGCTTGCTGGGATCCTGCTACCCAGGACCCCAACATCTGTGCTCACTCTCCCAAAACGGCTTTGGTAAGTACTTTGGTACCTCCACAATTGGCTACTGGTGTACCCTTATAAGTCCCTAGTATATGGTACTAAGGTGCCCAGGGCATAGGTATACCAGGGGTCTTCCATGGGCTGCAGCATGTATTGTGCCACCCATTGGAGTCCACTTAAACTCTGACTACAGGCCTGCCATTGCAACTTGAGTGAGATGGTGCTTGCACCTCACACGACAGATATACATTTTCCTACTTGGCTGTTCGAATAAGCCCCTCCACACGCAGCGCTTGGATCCCCCCCCCGGGGTGATGATCGCGTTTCTACAAATACTGATACTCTTATATCTAAGGTCACTGCACTTAAAGCCTATAAGTCACCCCCGTGGTAGGCCCTTCAGTCCTGAGGGCAGGGTGCTTGGTTATAAGTGTGAGGGTGTCCCTGCATGAGCAGGACACCCCTGCAAATCCCAGAGTTGATACATCCAGGCTTTGTAAGTGCGATCAGCCATCTTTAAACATATAGTAGTATCAGTCATTACAAGATGTCTAACTATATAGTGGCTGCGCCGAACCTGGTCATGTTTGGTATCAAACATGTTGGAATCAAACCCCAACACCGATTCCGGTGTTGGAAGTATGATCCCATGTACTCAGGGGCCCCTTACAGAAGCCCCCTGTACTCCGGGTTACAGCCTTTCAGGGTCTGCCAGCAAGCAAGGGCTGCCGCCAACCATAGACACTGGTCTGCCCTTCTGCTGCTGAGCTGAGCTCGAGGAAGGGAAGGTAGAACAATAGGTTTCATGGCACAGGAATGTGTGACCACCTCCCAGACAGGACTTAGTGTACTGGGCTGGAGGCGCTTTCCAGAGCCACCAGACTGCATTGAAGGGCACATTTGGTGCCCTCCTTGCATTCACCAATTTGAGCCAGTTCAGGAACCCTTGGTTCCTGCTCTGGTAGAAACTGGACAAAGGACAGGGGAGTATCCTCCCTTCTGACCAGCCCCTCCTTTGGGAGGGATCCCTGAGTTGTTCCAACCCTTTCCTTGGGTATTTAAGGGCTACCCCATGGCTGGGTCTTTAGATTTGTTGTGGAACAAGACTCATCTCTGAGACCAAGATGCTCTTCAACCGTCTGGACTCCTGCTGCTCCTGGTCTCGCTGTTCTGCGAGTATTCTGCCTCGTCTGTGCTTCTCTCAGGCTCTCCAGAAGACCTGTGGGCATCATGGACATCTGAAGAAATCTCCCTTGGAGTGAAGGAGTCATTCCCCTCCATCTGCAAGCACCACAACGAAGCTGACTGGTCTGCTGCTCCTGTCATCCTACGGATTTTCCGAGACTCAGCAACACGGGTGGTGGTTCTGCAGCTCCTTAGAGGCCTGACCTGTCTTCTCAGCAATTTTGAGGACAGTATCCCTCGTCGGGCCACTAGGATCAAACCCTTGTGCACAGCACCGACTTGTCATTCCAAAAGCTTGTTGGCTCTGCACTCCAGAGATCTTTGGGCTACAAGAAGCTCCAGCCCCTCATCCCTCGAAGAACAGCATCCTCCCTGCATCATAGGCCTCCATCTTTGGTGAGTTGCCTGAGGTCCTCCTGCGACTCCTGTGCCTTCGGCTATGGATCCTCTCGATGATCTTCTTCTGCTTTGGTGGGCTCCCCCACGTGGTGAGTCCCTTGGACCTTGCTGGTCCCAACGATTGCATATTTTTGTCTTCCATGCCAGTTGTGGCTACCAAGGCATGTTGGTGCTCCTGCCGGACACCGATATCCAACGTGGGACAGCTCGTGTACGGCTGCTGGTCTTACATAGCATCGTTGGGTCCCCACAGCTCTAGCGACAAGGTCCTAGTGAACTCTTCAGAACGTCCTGCCAAGAATGGGCATTGTGCTTCTGTGCCTCCTGGTCACCTCCGAGTGGCATAGACTTTGCCCCCTCTGCTTGTGGGCTTACCTCTTCAAGAATCCACCCTTGGATTCCACTGGACCTCTTCACAGACTTCTCCAGAGGCCTTTCTTCCCAAGTTGCCCATTGTCGTCCACGAGAGGTTCTGACGTCACATCACCCCTATGCACCCGGCTTCCCTGGTGCAGGTAACCTGGTTCCTGAGGCATCCACTTAGTGGGGTGGCTCTTCAACCTTCTGTCCTTCAAAGGGTTTCTTCGGGGTCCTCTGGGAAGGGTCCTTTTTCTGTAAAACTGCAAGCGTGACTTCTCTGTTGACTTCCATTGAACATGCGTCTGTGTTTCCACTTTGCACACAGCCTCCTTGAGGTTCCTGGGTACTTAGTTTGGGTGGTTCCTGGTTCCTCAAGCTCTTCTAAGACCTTTGGTCCAAGTCCCGTTCTCCTTTGCAGTCCGCATTCCACTTATTTAGTATATGGTTTGGTCTCCCCCTGGAGAACAGTGTATATTTTGGCTACTTACCTGATTTCTTTGAAGTATTCTTATGGGCCTTATTGATATCTCCGAATAGGAGATATACCAAGTGATAGTGGTTGTGTTGTGTTAATAAATAGACTTATTTTTCATAAACACTGTGTGGTTCCTTCTCATTCAATCTACACTCTTGATTAAATGCGGCAAAACAAGCTGCTTTACACTCCTTCAAGATAAGCCTGAAGGCTGCTCTCCACAGCTACCCCTTTGAGAGTTTTTAAGGCTATCAAAGACCACTAAAATCACCATAAGTGTTGCCTGGATTAGTGCAAAGTCCATCACTCCTTTATGTGTGCACCCTATACTATCCAGCCTCCTACAGTGACACAGAATAAAAGGGAGTACAATAGTATTATTAGTGGCTCTCTGCTTAGTTCAATGGCTTAATACGCCAGTGATAAGTTGTAATAGTAAAAGTGGCAATCATAGAAGACTCGTAAAGTAGTAATCGTGGAATTATCTTTCAATAACATGGACATATCCTGAAGTCCTTGCAGGTACATTTTTTTCCTGTGGTAAGCTGAGGTAAATTCCAGGCCAAATCTGCCTTTTACGGTTTCCTCTTCTGTTTTCTGTGCACATGTCAAATAGTGAGAGGTTTTCTTCTGTTCAGACAAGTAAATGTGCTCTTTTTTATAGACCATCCATGGAGCAATTTTTGGTGTGTGTGTGTGTGTTTTTTGTAGTGGAGATCTGGTCTGCTTAGAAACTAATATAACAGCAGATTTCTTAACTTCATGTGTAGGTCAAACAAGGTTTACCCATTACTACTCAAGATCATTGTAGAATAATTCATCCTAATCTTGAAAAAGCCATGCAGTAATACAGCCAGAACCCATCTTTAGGAGGCTGATTTAGTATATGGTGCACACTTATTTAAGTGATGCACCTGGCCCTAATCCAGGCAACCCTTATTGTGGTTTTAGTGGCCTTCGGTAACCATAGAAAACTCTCAAAGTGGTGAGTCCCTTGGACCTTGCTGGTCCAAACGTTGATCCTTCTTCCTTGTCCATGCCAGTTAAGGCTACCTCAGCTTGTTTGTGCTCCCGCCAGACACCGGCCCCCTGGTCACCGACGTGGGACAGCTCGTGCACGGCTCCTGGTCTTCTTCAGCGTCGCCTGGTCCTCACAGCTGCAGTGACACGGTCACTTGAACCATCCAACATCGGTGGGCATTGCTCTTCCGTGCCTCCTGGTCACTCCTGAGTGGCATAGACTCTGTCCCCTCTGCTTGCAGGTTCTTCACTTTTAGAATCCACCCTTGGATTCTACCGGACTTCTTCACCTTCTTCTCCAGAGGTACTTTTCTCCAAGACTTCCATTGTCGTCTATGGAGGTTTCCAACGTCTCTTCACACCTATGCACCGTATGTAGGTAACTTGGTCTCCGGGGAATCCACAGGTGCAGCGGCTCTCCAACTGTCCATCCTCCAAGGGAATTCTTCGGGGTCCTCTGGGAAGGGTCCTTCTTCTGCAAAACAGCATCCACAACTTCTCCATTGACTTCCATTGAGCATACGGATGGGTTCCCACTCTGCACATAGCCTCTGCAGGGTTCCTGGGTACTTACCTTGGGTGGTTCCTTATGTCCGCGGCTCCTCTGGGACTTCTCGTCCAAGTCCCATCCTCTCCTGCTGTTCGCATTCCACTTTCTTAGTATATGGTTTGGTCTCCCCCTGGAGACCACTGTATTTTGTGCTACTTACCTTATTGCAATTGAAGTATTGTTGTGTATTTGTGTTAATATCTCCGGGTAGGAGATATACCAATGTGTTAGTGAGTGTTGTGTAATAAATAGACATATTTTTATATATACACTGTGTGGTTCTTTTTTGTTTAACCTACACTACATGATTAAACTGGTAAAACAAGCTGCTTAACACTCCTTCAAGATAAGCCTGAAAGCTGCTCCCCACAGCTACCACTCTGAGAGCTTTCTATGGTTATCAAAGACCACTAAAACCACCATAAGGGTTGCCTGGGTTAGAGCAAGGTGCTTCACTTAAATAAGTGTGCACCACATACTAAGCCAGCCTCCTACACCATCTTATGGTAAAACATCCCCATTGTGAAGTCATCGTCGACTAGTACAGTCCCGTTCTAAAGTTATCCTGGGATCATCCTTGAGTAGTACATTCTCGATTCTGAAGTCATCACTCAGAGGATCATCCTGGCATAATCTGTCCTAATTCTGAAATCATCATGGTCTCATCCTAGAGTAGTACATTATCATCACATGTTTTCCACTGAAGTAATCAAGGACACATCCTGGAGTAATCCAGCCTAATCCTGAAATCATCAGGGGATCATCCTGCAGTAGTCATAGATCATCACATGTTTTCCACTGAAGTAATCGGGCACTAATCCTGGAGTAGTTTCTCTGATGACTCTAGAGTCATCACATTTAAATATTTTGCCCTATATGCATACTACTGCATTGCTTGCAATGACTTCCCTAGATAATTACAGGAATAGCTCAGCTGAAGTCATCTGATGACTTCAGAATGACTCCAGGAAGATCTTCCTTTTTGACTTGGGGGTACCAGGAGGCAGCAGGTGGCCTGTGACGTACTCCCCTACCGCCAGGTAGGTGTGTAGCTGGGGTCCGGGGTCAAATCGAAAGAGAACTCTGAGTGCCCCTGGGTCTTGGGGTGAGAAGGCTGCTGCCTGTACTGTGGGGCCGCTTAGGATGAGGAATATCGGTCTGGTAGAGAGCTATGTAACTGTTGACCATTCAATGCAGCCACCGGCCAGTGGGAGAGACCCTGGCACCGGTGAGTGCAGCCTCTGAGGCACTCCTTGCCTCGGCACAGACCTGGTGACATGGGGCTTGATCTGGAACACTGGGTGCCCCGGCAGCGTGGAGATGTAGTCCTGCTGAGGCTGATGGTTTGGGCGGAGGTTGGTGGCTGAAGTCCCGGACCTCGGCACGGGCTATCATATTTCTGTCTCATGCGAGGGCCAAGACGGTTGCAGTTTCATGTTCATTCCCCAAGGATCGAAAAAAATGAGGACACCTGAAGGAGAATACAGTGGTGGTCCTGTTTCCTAATGTCATGCTCACCTGCTGTGTCTAATGAAGTACTATATTTACGGGCTGTCCTCACCCTGCAATGGGCCCCTTATTTGGTTGGCTTTGGTTCTTTAGTTTTGTTATGTTTTAAGTTCAGTGTTAGAGTGACAAATACATCATGGGAAGAAGTGTAGGGTTGGGGGAGCTGAAATTGTTGCATGTTATGGACATTAGTTAGATTCAGTATGTATTTTGGTCGCTTTTTCAGTTCACAGAGACAGGGTATTTGAGTTTTTCCGCAATGCACTATTTACTGCACTCTTGATCTCCATGGCTTCTGATTTGACCTCTGAACCCCTGCAGGGTTATCGTGTAATATACTGGAACATCAATGGTGTCAATGACAAACTTAAAAGGGGTGCTGTTATGGTGTATGTTAAGAGATTTCATCCTGCTATCTTGATGTACAAATTATTCTTTCCTAGGTAGAAATGGTTACTCCAGGGAGTACTACACGGTATATACTCAAGGTTCGGGGGGGGGTAGCTATCCTTCTAAAGAAAACTTTTCCACTCAATCAATCAAATAAGAATGTTTTATTCGACAATACATGTTATAAAAGCGTTACAGATAAAAGGTTAAAACAGTACAAAATGGCAAAATAGACATCAGATATCCCGATATGATACCAAGGCATTGGTTCGTGGTTAAACAGGCATAAAGATATTAATTTCAAATGATCTCCACTTTTCCACTCACTGTACACAAGTGTCCACTGATCCCCTAGGCTGGTATGTAAAGGTTATGGGACTCCTGGAGGGTCGTTCATGGATGCTAATTAATGTGTATGCCCCCACACCTATAAGATTCCACATTGGAGGCTGTCTGACAGCTTTTGGCTTAATCTCTCCCACGATCGACTCTTATGGTGGGGAATTTCAATGCCATAATGAACAGGACACAACTCATGTTCTGCACCCACTAGATCACAGCGACTTTATGGGTGGGCAGGATCACTTGGTCTTGTAGACATTTGGCTGTTGCAACATCGCGGAGACAGGCAGTACACTTCTAATTTGCCCCAGCATGGCATCTCTTCTCACATTGATTATTAATTGTTCACTTCCTCTACGGACATTAGTGAAACTTCTTGCATACAGATACTTCAAGGAGGGATTTCATGTAATTCTTCCATTTAATTGACGATTCATATTGGATGACTCCTTTAGTGAGTTTCTCCATGGCACCATTAAAAAGTATTTTGGCTTTAATAAAGGCTCTGTCTCCTCCCCAACCATGATTTGGGAAGCATTTAAAACAGTTATCAGAGTGACATGTTGTCCTCCATTATGGGTAAAATTAGAGACCGTGAGGCTGAGTTATTAAAATTTGAAAGGGACGCCTCAGATTTCAAGCATGCAGCTGCTGTCAAGTCTAATGAAGACACCCAATGAAAGTTAGACCTTGTCCGAGTAGCTCTTAAGCAAAAGCTCCTTGATAAGGCCCATTTGGACAGGCTTTATTCGCAAGGAAGAGTATATGAGATGGTTGACAATGCGGGCAAATTGATGTATTGGCTTACAAATAAAAATAGTGTTAGTAGAGCTGTCCCTGAATTCCACAACCTAACTGGAGAAACAGTTTGGACAGCAATGCATATAGTTGCTGAATTTGCCTCTCATTACAGTGTTTTGTTTGCCCACCAGCCACTAAACCTGTCTAAGAGCGGCAACCTCATCATCTGAGATCTTCCTGTTTGAACTCTGCCGATGACAGAGAGAGATGAACTGGACCTACCTGTGCAGAAAAGATACAACCTATTAGTTCGATGTCCTCAAGTAAAACTCTTGACCCCAACGGCTTTCCTCTGGAGCTCTTTAAGAAATTCTCCTCCTTACTCATTCCTCACTAACAGGCACTATACAAGGACGCTTACAAACAGAAATCATTGCGATGCGACTTGAGTGGGGCGTCCATAAGTTATCCATAAACTAGGTAGACCTCCCAAGAGAGGCCTCCTACTGCCCTATTTTGTTAATAAACACTGAATCGAAAATTCTTGTTAAAGTTATGGCCACTCCCCTGGCTAAGATGGTGTGTCTTTTTGTTCATGATGTTCAAAATGCCTTTATGCCTAACAGAAGTACTTGGCACTGTTTATGACTGCTAGAAATGGGGGTCTCTAGTTGGCAGTGACTTGCACCCTGTCCAAGTAGGAACCGTTCCTTCTAGTCAGGGTAAGGGAGTTACACACCCAAGATAACCCCTGCTCACCTCCTTGGTAGCTTGACATGAGCAGTCAGGCCTTTCTCAGAGGCAATGTGTAAAGCACTTGTACAAAACACACACAGTAACACAGTGAAAACACTACAAATGGACACCAACCAGTTTAGAAAAATGAATGAATGATTAGTCTTATTAAGTGCAGCGAATGCCTGGAGGTGTCTTTGTGCTATGCGACATTCAAGGATGGTGTAGCTGTGATCTATTCTATTTAGTTAAGTGAAAAAGCCATGTTTTTAGGAGTTTCCTAAAGACAAAAAGTGATGGTGCTGTTTTCAGTTCATATGGAAGACGGTTCCAGTGTAGCGCAGTAGACCTGAAAAAGAGGAATGTTTGAATGCTGGTGCTGCTAGGTACCTCGCGGAACTGGAGCACAGGGTTCTACTGGGGGTGTACCATCTAAGGCTTTTTTTTAAAGTAAGATGGGGCCTGCCCGTGAAGGATATTATATGCCAAGCACAAAGCCTTGAAGATAGTACACTCCATAACTGGGAGCCAGTGAAGTTGACTAATGGCTGTTTTAGCCGTGTGAAATTTTGGAATCTTCAAGAGGAATTGAGCAGTGGCGTTCTGAAGAGTTTGTAATTTCTTTAACAAACCCTTGGGCAGATCTAGATACAGGCTATTACAATAGTCAAGTCCTGCTAACACAAGTGCAATGACTACTGTTTTTAAAAGATCGAAGGGTACATTTTTTTCAATTTTCTTAATCACTCTAAGAGCATGGAAAGAGGCTGAGGTCACCTTACTTACTTCATCACACAATCTTTATTTAAACCAAACAAGACCAAAACAACAAAAATCCAACATATAGAAACAGAAGAATCCACAGAGGATAATGTACTCGTTCTGAGGGACATACAGCGTGACTTTGATGCAGTGCACTGGCTTTTCTGCTGGCAGTATAATGTAAGTTGCAGTTTGGTCCCCGTTTCCTCCGTTGGATTGAGACTTCGCACACTGGCCTGTGGACCGAAGTCAGGGTCAACGTTGTATTGTCCACTTCCTTTTCAATGGAGGGAAGCACCCGTCAAAGTTGCCCTTTCTCTCCACTACTTTTCGCCCTGGTGGTGGAAGCTCTTGCTGAATTGATAAGAGTAGATGCCCGAGTACACAGACTTCGGTGGGAGTGGGACATGAAGACATAATCTCCCTCTTCGCCGATTGTTATGAGCCCCAATGTACCCCAATATAGGCCTAGTTAGTTGCACGACCTTTTACCTACATTTGTCCTACCTTGCTCTACATAATGGCTCTGGTGCTGACCTTATACCTAGTAAGGTGCCGAATAAATGTCGTGTGGTTTTCTTCAAAACCTAGCCTCATTTATTATGCATGAGGATTCTTAGTATCACAGCAGGATTAGCATCTTCTCCATAATAACTCTGTACAAAAGTCACCACTATCGTCAACCTTGGCCGACAAGCCCTCAGTACCATGACACATCTAGGTAGAACCCCTGAGGGTACTTTTCAGGTATATAAGTCCCAGATCTTTGCTGGGCAAGCTAGAGGAGAACAAGCTTCCATGCTGACACGCTAACGCGATACACTGAAGTCCCTTCCCGCAGACATTCCAGCACGCAGTGGTCTGACATCCCTTGAGGGGTGTCCAATTCGAGACCAATCGTTCTCACCCATCAGGTAATGGGGTTGGCTCTCTCCTTGGGGGATTCTTGGCTATACACCTTCATACATGCTAGGTACACTTGGGGACATCTAGTTAGGGTTTGCATCTTAGGAGTACTCATGATTATTGCCATGTATCTATATGCCTGCATATATATTCATTGTTTTAGCACCATGGTAGAATTCTACCTTTTCTTTACCCTGTTGGTGCTTATAACCATATACATCTGTTTCTGTCTAATGGTTGTTGCAGCACACGTATTTGATATTAGAATGACGGTGGTTCAATAAATACTTATTGAAAACGTCCCCACCGTTTATTCTATATATCTCTCTGAGACTGAGTGAGCATAAGTAACTGAGCGAAATGTACTGTACTGTTTCCACGATCCCTGAGGGGTCAGGGTGGTCATGTTCAATAGTTGCCAGAAACTATTTGCTCCTTGGTAAGGTTGTGGGGCTTATAGTGGCACTGTGAGCTAGCTGGTCTACAGACTAACATATCCTTTGGGGGTGTCTGGAATCAGTCTAGACACCAATCCCTTAGTTTATGTTGTCTAAACGTGCAGATTCTATATAGGTTTGTAGGAACTACAGAACATGGCGTTGCCAACGTTGGTTTGGTTCTTATTTAACGGTCAAATCTGAATAGTTCAGTTGTGCTTTCTCAGAGACCCCTACTCACATTTACCCAGAGACGTCTGGAGTGGGGAGGGAGAATCCATTGCAGCTGAGTAAGTATACCCTATGTATTGGCTGTAGGTATATTCAATCTTGAAGTATTATACATTGTGCATAAAACCTCATCTCTTTCCCATACTAAAAAATTATTTGAAAAATGTCTGTTCAGGATGAGGCTGCGTCCGCATCAAATGCAAACGCAGCAGAGGAAGGAGAGCAGGAAGTTGCTATAAATATTTCAGAAAATGTCAGAAATGCACTTACTTTAAAATTAGCAGATTTTGGAGTCCCATCATTAGTTGGGACTGTTACCTTTGTGATTGAGGCACACAAGGCATACAGGACAGAGGTGTTCTATTCCTGGATCAAGTTCCCACCTGCAGATGCACGTACACATACATTTAATTCTTATATTGCAGATGAAATACCAGATGAATACAATCCATACGAGGACATAGAAGTCCCGGTAATGTACCAGAAACATATAAACTGGTTAAAAGGCACCCTCCCACACACCACAGAAAAAGTGAGACTCAGTCTGCTCAGCAGAGACGGAGCGACTTGGCCGGTTCTAGTGGCTTACACACCGCATCCAGAAATTAACACAATTCCAGTAGCAGTCTTACGTCCACTTCACAAAGAAATAAAAACTTTACAGAAATCTTAGTGTTCGTTATGAGAACACTTACACTTCAACCTACAAGGGTTACTCCAGCAGGTCAATTATAAGGGACCGCTACCAAAATCACCCCACAAACGCTAAACGTGATTATGGGAAGAATGCCCAGTAAACGTGAGCAAATGCCATTCTGGATAGCACAAAAGATAGCAGAGCTTGAGGCCGTATATCCACACACAGGCCCGCAAGAAAAACACTGAATATTGACGATCTACTTGCCAATGGGGATAGCTCCCCAGATAGGAGTGTACCACTTGGGGTACAGTCTTCGCTGCCATCTATACCAGGACTCATGGTACCCCATCTATAGTGGTTATACCAGAAGTAGTAAGACAAATACAGAATGAGTATGGGGAAGAACCTGCCCTGGACTAAGGGATGAAATTGATAGGCAATTTTGTCCAGGTATCTGGAATTATGTTAGCAAACATAAAAGGGGAGGCAGCAGCGGTGGCTATATCCCAACGCCTGAGGGAATGCACTCCTGCACAACAGGAGCGGGAATTACCTAAAATTATCGAAGAGACCTATGCTCCGCTGGGTAGAGATAATTTGGGAGCTAGACCTGTGAAACAACAATAGATGGGTAATGCTGAAATGGATAACTCCAAGCAAGCACCTGATTCTTCTAAAAAGAAATGAGATAATAAACAATCAAAAAATAAGCAGGATCAATCAAGGGGTGGGTCTCCTCAACAGGAGCCCTCTGACAGGAAATATAGCCTAAAAATCGTGACAATATTAAAAAACCTGACAGGTATCAGGATACTGATACATGTTCCTCTGATTCCTTTGAGGGTTCATCAAAACAATCCGAGAGGGAAGGGAGGTCAGAACACAGATCAGAAGAGCGAGCAAAGTCAAGAGATACACATCGCACTTGAGACTATAATATCAAAAAAGAAGATAAACCAAAATCTAAACCTCAATTTAAAAAGAAGAAGGTAGCTGTCCTAAAAATAAGAAATTCCCAGGCTAATGAGGACTCAACTTCTGAATGGGGAATGGGCTCTGACGATGCTAGACAGTGCAGCAGAAGTAACAATAGCTCACCAGAACTTGATGGAATTTCTGGTGACAGAGGTGTTCAATGAGCATATCGCTGTGGGAACACATGATACTAGGGTAAGTGTGCCGCATCAGTTACATGAAATAACACTCCATAAAAAGGGGGACATACCAAGGAAAGTGAAGGGTCACATTTGGGAGAACCTGACATATGGATACGATATCCTTTTGGCTGATAAAGATTGGCCACCTGAGCTTTCTCTGACCTCGTTCCAGAATCACCAAAATATTCATACGCGCAGGAGTGGGCGGTAGCACTAGCTCCTGCCTTATACTGCAATCATGTAGGGTGGGATGCTGATTAACCTCACCATGAAATCCCAGTAAAAACTAGAGGCAGTACCCAATATAACATGATGCGAAGAAACAAGTCAGGGAGATCTTAGATCAATTTGAATATCAAGGTGTGATTGAGATTTGCACCTCTTCCATGAACAATCTTTTGTTTCTGGTAATGAAACCAAACAATTCATACCATCTAGTTTTAGACTACAGGCTCTTGAACACTTGCACGAAAACATTTGCAGTACAGAATGCACACAGTGCCGCATTAATGAATAACATTGTGCGGGCGGAAAAAATACAAAACAACACAGGATATCTCAACTGGATTCTTCTGCCAAAATATAGCACCTGAAAGCAGATATTTGACAGCATTTTTGGCCCTAGGCTCTCAACGCCAATATTGTAGACTGCCCCAAGTGTATAAGAATAGCCCCAGGTTGTTCTCAGCAGGAGTATAAGTTACTTCAAAATTTTGATGAGGAGGCATTGTCCTATGCAGACGATATTTATCTGATGGACGATGAATTATTAGATCATGTGAACAGGGTGAACAGCATAATTCTGGGATTCGCCTCTGAGGTCTACAAATTTAACTTTAAAAAAATCAAAAATTGCCAACCTCAATGTCCAATTTTTAGGATATGAGCTCTCAAGTGAAGGGAAAAGCCTAGCAGCTAATCTTTTAGAAAAATGTGCACTGCTCCAACGTCCTAAGATTCTGAAAAACTTACAATCCATTTTAGGATTCCTGAATTTTAGCAGAACATACATTTTGGATTACGCAGAAAAAGTAAAACCTTTTTACGACTTAATTAGACCTGATTTCTCAGTTCGACATTGGACACAGGAACACACAGAAATACTATGTTCCCTACAAGCTGACATGATAGCTTCCAAACACTTACACACATGTGTAAACAACATGAACTTGGTGATTCGTGTATTCACGGGTCAATCCGGATACACATACCTAAACTTCAATAAAGGCAAAACTGTACCCATTGCATACAAATCACATTTGTACACAAACGCTGGATGTGCTTTGCATCAACTGAAAAAATACTAACAGCAGTACAGACTGCTGTAGTAAGAGAAAGGGCACTAGCTCAGGGGAAACGAATAATTGTCGTGACTCCAGTACCAACCTTAGAGACTGTTACAAAAGCAAGCATTCCAAACACAACAGCACTGCATCCAAGATGGATACAGTGGGCTAATTCTCTCACTGCAACAGATGTAGACTACAAGTTTGAATCTACATTAAAAACACAAGCATTCCTGCAGTATGAACAAGAATATCCTCTTCCGAATGAAATAATGACAATCAATCAATCAATCAATCAGGGGGTTTATATAGCGCGCTACTCACCCGTGAGGGTCTCAAGGTGCTGGGGGGGGGGGGGGCGACTCCGGAATCAGTTGAAGAGCCAGGTCTTGAGGTCCTTCATGAACGTGTGCAGGGTCGGGGAGCGTCTGATGTTCACAGGGAACTCGTTCCAGGTCTTGGCTGCGATGTAGGAGAAAGCTCTCCCGCCGGTTCTATGTCTGCGGGGGACCACTGCCAGGGCGAGGTCGGCGGAGCGGAGGTTCCTCTTGGGTACGTGGAAGGATACTCTCTCGTTGAGGTATTTGGGTCCGATGTTGTGTAGGGATTTGTAGGCGTGGGTGAGGAGTTTGAAGGTGACCCTCTTCTCGACGGGGAGCCAGTGGAGGCCTCGTAGGTGTTGGGTCATGTGCTCATGGCGCGGTGTTCCGAGGACGAGTCTGGCTACGGCGTTCTGGATGGTCTGGAGTCTATGCAGGAGGGTTTTGTTGATTCCGGCGTAGAGGGCGTTGCCGTAGTCTAGTCTGCTGGTGATGAGTGCGTGGGTGACGGTCCTTCTGCAGTCGGAGGGGATCCACTTGAAGGTCTTACGGAGGATGCAAAGGCAGTTGAAACTGGTGGAGGCGACGGCGTTGATCTGGCGGTTCATGGAGAGGGAGGAGTCAAGGATGATGCCGAGGTTCCGAGCGTGGTCTGTGGGGGTGGGTGGGCTCCCGAGGGCGGAGGGCCACCAGGTGTTGTCCCAGGCGGAGGTGCAGGGACCGAGGATGAGGACCTCGGTCTTCTCTGAGTTTAGTTTCAGGCAGCTGTCCTTCATCCAGGCTGCCACGTTCTTCATGCCTTCCTGGAAACAGAGTCTGGTGTCTTCGGGATTCTTCGTGAGCGAGAGGATGAGCTGGGTGTCGTCGGCGTAGGATACGATGCTGAGCCCATGCTGTCTGACGATGGCGGCGAGAGGGCCATGTAGATGTTGAAGAGCGTGGGGCTGAGTGAAGATCCCTGGGGTACTCCGCAGTTGATTTCCGTGGGTTCGGAGAGGAAGGGAGGGAGTCGGATCCTCTGGGTTCTGCCGGAGAGGAAGGATTGGATCCAGCCGAGGGCGGCTCCTTGAATTCCTGAGTCGTGTAGTCTGGCTGCTAGAGTGCGATGTGAAACGGTGTCGAAGGCTGCGGAGAGGTCTAGGAGGATGAGGGCCGCGGTGTGCCCCTGGTCGAGTATCATGCGGATGTCGTCGGTGGCGGCGAGGAGAGCGGTCTCGGTGCTGTGGTTGCTGCGGAATTCTGACTGGGAGGCGTCCAGGATGAAGTTCTCTTCTATGAAGGTGGTCAGCTGGGTGTTTACTAGTCTCTCGCTGACTTTGGCCACATAGGGGAGGAGAGAGATGGGCCGGTAGTTTTTCAGGTCCGTAGGGTCGGCTGATGGTTTTTTGAGGAGGGGTTTTACTTCCGCCCGTTTCCAGTCGTCTGGGCAGATGCCGGATCTGAGGGAGGCGTTGAGGGTGCGTCCCAGTTCGGGTGCGATGACGGTGGCGGCTCTGTGGAAGATGTGCGGTGGGCAGGGGTCCGTAGGGGCTCCAGAGTGGGTTTTCTTCATGGTAGCTGTGATGCATTCGACGGTCGCGGGTTCCTAGGACGTGATGGTCTGCTTATCGGCGGTGGTCGGTAGGGGGGTGGTGTTCGTCATTGGTTCGCTGAAGTTTTCGTAGAGGGCCTTGATCTTCCGATGGAAGTAGGAGCTGAGCTTGACGCAGAGTTCCTGGGAAGGTGTGACGTCCGTGGCTTCGCAGGTGGGTTTTGCGAGCTGCTGGATGACGTTGAACAGTTCCTTGGTGTTGGTTGCGTTGGTCTGGACTTTGTCTCTTATGAAGGTCCGTTTGGTGTCTCTTATGTGCTGGTGGTATTCCTTCAGGGCGCTTTTGTGGTTGTTCCGTGCTTCCGTAGTTTTCAGGTTTCGCCAGGTTTTCTCTAGGCGTCTGCAGGAGCGTCTGGCTTCTTGAAGTTCTGTGGTGAACCAGGCGGCTTTCGGCGGGCGTTGTTGGCGGGGTGGCGGAGGGGTGCGAGCTTGTCGGCGCAGCAGGTGATCCAGGGGTGGAATTCCTTGGCTCCGGAGTTGGTGTCGGTTGTGGCGCTGGGGTGGTCTTGGAGGAGGGTGGTGTTTAGGAGTTCCTTTGTGACCTTACTCCAGTTCCTTTGTGGCGGGCGTAGGACGGGTTTGGGTGCAGTGGTGGTGTTAAAGGTGAAGTGGACGCAGTGGTGGTCAGTCCAGAGGGGCTGGGTGGTGTGGCGGATGGGGATGTTTGTTCCTCCCGCGAAGATGGGGTTGAGGGTGTGGCCCGCTCTGTGGGTGGATGTGTTGACGAGCTGCTTCAATCCTAGGTTGGCGAGGTTGTCGAGGAGAGCAGTGGAGTCAGGGTCGTTGCCGTTGTCGAAGTGGAAGTTCAGGTCACCGAGTAGAATGTAGTCCGTGGAGGTGATGGCGTGGGGTGCGGCGAGCTCGACGATGGTATTCGCGTGGTGGGTGCGAGGTCCTGGCGGTCTGTAGATGAGGGTGCCGCGTAGCGTGGTCCTGGGGCTTGTCTGGATCTGGAAGTGGAGGTGTTCTGTGTTGGAGTGGGGGTCACTCGTGCTGGATGTGGAGAGCCGGAGGGGGGTTTTGTGTGCGATGGCGAGTCCTCCTCCTGGGCGGTGTGGGCGGTCCTTTCTCAGGATCTAGTAGCCGTCCAGGATGGCATTGCGAGGTCGGGACCGGAGGTGTCATTGGTCCAGGTTTCCGCGAAGAAGGCGACGTCGGGCGAGAGGGTGTCGAATTGTTCCCAGATCTCAATGGCGTGTCGGTGCAGGGAGCGCACGTTGAGCAGGATGCAGGTCAGGGATTTGGTGGTGTGTGCATCGGGCGTTCCTACGGCGGTCGCGGGGGCTCTGTCGATGGTGAAGGATTTGCGGCAGGGTCTGCACGAGAACTGCCCGTGTGTGTTGTTCGGCGAAGATGTTGCGCAGTCGGCGTGTCTTCCGGGGTTGAGTGCATGGAGGGTGGTTGAGTCGTAGCGGTGGGGCCTCGGCGACCCAGGGGTCCTGGCGCTGGCCGCGGTCAGGTCGCGGACGGGCGCAGACGGGCTTGCCTTAGGCGCGCCTTCGGCGCCCCTGCGGTGTGCCCGCTGTCTCGACCGCACAGCGGCTGCCATTATGTAGGGGAGGGGGGAGGGACGAGTAGCTGGGAAGCGGGACGGTCAGGGGGAGGGGTTACGGGTGGACGCGGCAGCGAAAAACGGTGGAATAAAACGGCGGGAAGAGGGGGGAAAAGGGCAAACTGAGGCGGGTCAATGTACGAGACTCACAGGGTAAAACAGTGAGAAATAAAAGAAATTAACACAATCAGGCAGAGTAAGCGGTAAAGAATGGAACACAATCAGGCAGAGTAAGCGGTAAAAAATGGAACACAATCAGGCAGAGTAAGCGGTAAAAAATAGAACACAATCAGGCAGAGTAAGGGGTAAAATGAAACACAATTAGGCAGAGTAAGCGGTAAAAAATGAACACAGTCAGGCAGAGTAAAGTGGTAAAAAATGCAACACAGTCAGGCAGAGTAAAGTGGTAAAAACAGTGAAGGTTGAGCGCAATCAGGCACAATGCAGCACAAAACTGAGACCAGTATCAGGGTGGAATCGAACCCTGCACGTAGGGGCTGGCAGGCGACACACAGCACAGCGGAGCTGCCGGGGGGAGTGTGATCCTGGGACCGAAGTCGGAGGTCTCACTCTAGATCAGTATGAATACATAATTTACACTGACGGATCTGCTCAGCCTGCCATAGGAAGTAAACAACAATACAGCACCGCATGTGCAATTGTAAAAGGACGTATGCAGGATGGCAAGTTCCGTCCTAGCAATATGCAGACGCACTCTCTAGGAGATTGCACGGCACAGCTGGCAGAACTAAAAGCCCTAATACTGCCACTAAAAAATACGGATCGGGAATTCCCTACACTGATTGTGTGCGATTCATTTTAGTGTGTCTAGTCTTACAATGAATACCTTCACTATTGGGGCCAGAATGGGTTTAGAAATTCAAAAGGTTGCACAATAAAGCAAAAGCTGCTTTGGGAACAAGTGGCAGAGCTGAAGAAAGGCTTGCCGGGGGCTCACGTGATTCATACGCTGAGTCATCAAAGTGTTGGCGTGCACGTTGAAGGAAATTCATTGGCTGATGAAGCCGCCAAGGTGACAGTGCGAACTGCTACCGTTGCTGGAATCACTCGTTCTAGCACGAGAATAGACAGACAGATAATGGTAGCTGTCAGCGCGACCCGTAATAACAGCTCAGCCTTGCCAAAAGAATTTCCACTCAAGTACTCCTATAAGTTAGATGCACAAAATATTCTGTATGCTCAAATTCCACTAGTGGGGGATAGAGTAATACCAAACATGGATTGCAGATTAGGTTTAATACTAGCTGCACACAAGGGTATGGTTTCAGCACACGCAGATATTACTGCGACAGTTTCATTATTGAAACAACGTTATTGGTGGCCGAGTCTTACCAGACAGACCAAGGGCTTTGTCCCTAAGTGGACATCTGCCAGCTGATGAAGAGTTCCACCGTAGCACGTCCACCACAGACACCTTTACTGATATCAGACAGACCTCTCGCATGTGTCTATTTGGGCCACTGCGGCCCCTCACAATCTGATGGGCTTACAAGTACATCTTGGTGGCAGTGGATTCATGCTCTAGATTGCTGTGGGTTTGGCCCCAGCGCTCGGCTGACGCTAAAGGATTTGGGAGTCTTCATAAGGACATACGCAATTAACACATTACATTCTGACCGAGGCCCTGCATTTAGCTCTCGGGCTTACAAAGAAGCTATGGGAAGTTTGGGTTTGGTCTTGCGGTACTCCTCTCCGTATCATCCCAAGGGAAAATCTATTGTGGAAAGGAAAAACCGGGACTTAAAGCAATCCTTAACAGCAAGGGTATTAGGTTCAGGTGGCAGTTGGGTCAATCACCTATATGGGGTCCAGAGGTCACTTAATACCATGCCAAGAAATTCCCTAGGAGACCGTACTGCATAAGAGGTCCTGTTTGTGACTAGAATGTGGGTACCCTATCTCGATTGTGGCAGCACAGTGGCGGATGAAAAAGCATTGGACATCAATGATCTTTTGGCTGTTTTACAGGAACTCAATGAATTCTGTGTATTACAAAGCAACGTCCAAGTCAAACGCACCGCCACTGGGGAAGTGAAAGCTGTTCCGGCAAGACCTGCCTGGGTCCCAAAGATCGGGGACCTGGTCAGAGAAAAGATTGTGGACAAAAAAGAATTTGGGCCATCTTACAGAGCGCATGCACCTGTCCTGGCTGTCAAAGGAACAAGGACAGTACTTCTTCTGCCTCTTGCCAGCAAGAAAGAAAAGAGATTTGTCTCCATTGATCTGATCAAACCACACTATGTGGCCGATACTGAATAGCAGGCCGCGTGGGTTCCTCGGTAGCCACGGATCTCCTCTAGCTACCATACAGGAAGTTCAGATAGAAAGACTAATAACGTTTGAAGATTCTACTTTACAAAGTAATGGAGTTACCAACAATGGAATGGAACTCGTGCCTATTGAAATTGAACAACAACAAAACACAAATGAAACACAAATCTCAATTCGGCCTAATACCGACATCGATGTGAATATGTCTCGAAATGAGTCCTCTGCCAGTTTAACAAACCCTGCTGAGCTACCAAAGGTAGATTGCACTGCGTCTGGCTACTTCATTGATTTTGATACCTTTTCTCTGGATCCAAGTGAACCTGAGTCACCGCCAGCTTCTGTTTCCCACAAAGAAAAAAATATATAATCTCTACCTTTGGCTGAAAAAGACTTACTTTGTTTCTTCCTGGCTACAGCTCTGGATTGCAATTGGTCTACTTTTCCTAGTCCTTTGGATAGGTGTAGTGACTGTCTTTTTCCTGCTCCTAAATAGACACTATCTCCCAGAACGCACTACAGTACAACATGTGAGCTTGGTCCTGAAACCACATACATCATCTCGTCATGAACAAAGAGACCTGTCCTTTGTGAACATTACAGCAGTTCCTGTTCCTGAAGGAATAGTTTGGGATAGGGTTTCATATGATGTATTTGGTCCCATTGAACTTTTGAAAATACCACATTTGTTCAAAATTTCTTTGAATGATATCATCACCTCCAGTACTTTCTCTGATGATTGGGATTTTGAAACTGTAAATTCAATTTTTTGGAAGGACACCATAGACACAAAATCTGTCTGGGGGACTAAAGATTGGCAAGTTCAGGGAGCTGAAAAACACAGTGCAACGGACTTCTTGTCTTGGACTAGCCAAGATTAAGGACTAGAACACACATCGGATTCCCTCACTTGCACACTTTGAGGGGTGGCACAACTATACACAACATAGTGAGGATACACTAGATGACATTATACATGATGTTTCATACAATTCATCAGACCCCAATTGGAAGGGATGCTTGGTTTGGCCTATCGACACAAATAGGTGTCAGTCAACATTCAAGGGTACCACCGAAGGGTTTAGTATCCATAGGCCTGCCAGCGTTACGTACGAGAACACACGGGGGTGGTGACATCCTACAGTGTTGGGAAGTTATGCCTAGAGTGGCTAAAAACATCAACACTGTCCCAGGTGAAACAACACTTGTCCTTGCTATCGGATGGCATGGATCTTAGGGATTTTTTGTTAGGTCCCCAGAAACCACATCAGAAACGCTTCTTATACGCTATTTATAATGAAGTATGGAAAATCTCTCAACAGGAAGCTGCAGAGAGATTGAGTGAGATTGACAGGATTAATCTAGAAAAGGCTTTGGCAGTGGTCGACAATGGTATGACCACACTTACATCCAGGATTTATTTACTAGGCAACATTGTGTCTTCTGCAATTGATATAATAGAACAGGATTTGTCTATTCTTCAGCACAGGCAATTGCAATTGCGGTCCATTCTATTATTGAGCTGGACGCTACACTCATTGTGCTCTGGTCACGTGCCCTGGTGGCAGGGGCGGCTCCTCCATTAGGACAGAGGGGCGTCGCCCCACTGCTTTCTCGCAGTGCGAGAAGCAAAAACATAAAATGGTAAAACTACCATTTTATGTTTCTGCTTCTTGCACTGCGAGAAAGCAGAAGTGCCCAGTTGGGAGCAGGCAGGTGGGCGGGTCTGCTGTAAAGCAGGGGAGGCGGGGCTAGCCCACTGTTGTGGGCCCTGACTGTTTGGCCGGCCCTCTGGGCCGACCAAAGCAGTCATGCGCACTCTCCTTTTTCTCTATGTAGGCTGCATGCAGCCTACATAGAGAAAATGGCCTCCCTACAGGTGCCCGGCTGGGCGCCGTCCGCACCAATCACAACGCTGCCATTGCAGCGTTGTGATTGGCTTAGGGGAGGGGAGGGAGGATGCCTGTGGAAAACGCAGACCCGGCCAGGAGCAGCAGGAAAACGCAGGACCCGGGGTAAGGTACGTTTTTTTTATTGTCCCGCTCCCCCCTCCCCTCCCCCATGAACCCACACGACCCCCCCTAAACCCGCGTGACCCCCCCCCCGCCCGTCATGCCAGCCGCGACTGCACACTTGGGGCCCGATTCACAGAACTAACTTAAGACAAAATCCTAAACTTACTACCATTTTGGTATTCACAGAAGGCACTTACTCATCTTGGTATTCACAGAAGGCACTTACTTACTCATTTTGAGTAACTTACAAATTTTGAGTAACTTACTCATTTAGAGTAACTTACTCATTTTGGTATTCACAGAAGGCACTTACTTACTCGTTTTGAGTAACTTACAAATTTTGAGTAACTTACTCATTTTGAGTAACTTACTCATTTTGAGTAACTTACTCATTTTGGTATTCACAGAAAGCACTTACTCATCAATGAGTAAGTGCCTTCTGTGAATACCAAAATGAGTAAGTTACTCAAAATGAGTAAGTTACTCAAAATGAGTAAGTAAGTGCCTTCTGTGAATACCAAAATGAGTAAGTGTCTTCTGTGAATACCAAAATGGTAGTAAGTTTAGGATTTTGTCTTAAGTTAGTTCTGTGAATCGGGCCCTAGGTACATATCGCACATATGTGGTCTGTTTTTGGAAGACGGACATTGATGCTAGTTGCTTATTTTGGCGTTCACGGCTACTTAATCAGGGTGTGCGTGGTACTTTACTTGTTTCTATGTAGTTTAGCCACGTCACAATTTTCCACGTGACCTATGTCTTTTTTATTGTTGGAATTCCTTTTTTATCTGTTTCCTTGCTCGAAGTGACACGTGTCTTATATTTACCAACTTTTCATTGTCCTTCCTACCCACCCCTAAAAAATAAAAAATTAAAATCCATTTGACGGCATTACATTTGTGACTCTGAGCCTCTGACTGCGTTTGAAAAAAAGGATACGAGCCACATTGGAGGGGATTGGTCGCGAGAACACAGTTCCAAGAGGAATCTCATCCGACGCTAAAGACGACCAGAGACGTGACATCTGCAAGAGAGGGTAAAATAACTACCTAAATCAGTACGCAGGCAACAGGGGCATAACGCAGGCACTTAGAGCCCCTGCGGATCAGGGTGGCCCCCAAACGTTCACAGGGATCAGTCCTTGAAGGGGCTCATTCAACCGGGTACGCATTGCGTACACTGCAAAGAGGCAGTTCAATAGATATTTAAAATTCTGTTTTATCTGAATTTCGTGTGACTAATTAAAATTTGGTATGCTCATCGGAAATTCCAAAAGACCATTCGAAATATGAAGGCTCGCCGGAAATCTGAAGGCGTGCCCTTGGAATTTCTAAATGCCCTCCCAATCGCATTTCAAGTGCTTCAGGCAATCCACTGTAATATGTCAGGTGAATCAAAGCATATTTTGCAATTCAGAAAAGGCCATTCTGTATCTGAAAGTCAGAAAACATTCCGCTTTTCAAGCGGAAGGAGTGTTTAATTCGAAATTTGCTCAAATCTAGGCGCTATGTGCAAGGCTTTCACCACAGTGACTGGCCCTAGTGACATCACTGTCTTCCCAACTGGCCTGTCTCTCTAGTAGGGAAGGGGGAGAGTCAGTCAGGTGCCAGATTTGCCTGATATAATTTATTCAACCCTAATACTACTGGGCTTGTGACGTCAGGGTCACAAACCTGTAAAAAAGTAACTGAATGTTCTTGTATAGCGCTTCCTGCAACTGAATTGCCTCAACGCGCTCATGTATGAAAATAGACCAATCTCTTTTGAAAATGACTCGCTATCTCTCGACCAACTCCTAACTGGTGGAGCAGAATCTACCTATTTCACACCTGCAAGGACCACCTCCCTCCCCAGAGACCGTACCTGAGCAGACAATGCTTGTTTATCCTCAAGCTGCCACATGTTTGACGTCATGTTTTCTGGAAGGTGAGAACACAGCTTCATCATGGCCACCAGATGTATCATAGTTACTTTGTCATTGGAAAGGTGTGGCCCAGGGAGACAAAGAAGGTGTGCCCTGGAGAGCATTAACGAGAGCAGTGACGTCAGGAACACAGGGCAGAGCTCTGTGAAGCTGTGTGTATATGTACATATCTTGGTCGATCTTAGGGTCACAGAGAACACCTAGTAGTTTTGCCCTGAATGTTCTGGCACGTAATATGGCAATATTCGGGTCTGGCTTTAGCAAAACATGACTCCAGCGCTGAGACACTCTTCAGGTGGTATGAGGGGCTGGTGTATGAGAAAGCAGCAGAGCTAGAACAACGTGCGATACAACTCATTACAGCACTGCTTTAGTGACATGAAGAAATACAAAGCTATTTGCCAGATTTGCGTGCTTTTCAGTATTAATTGAGATATTTGCAACTCGTATATCAAAGGATCCTCTACCGTTTATACCTGCCTGGAATGGAGGTAGAGAGAAGTGCAGCTGGTTCGTATCGCAGAGTAGCTGCTTTCTGCTGAGAAGTGATGGCGCGCGCTCCCTGTTGCAAACAATAAGTGCAGGTGCACAGAGCCTGAGAGTACCCGCCTCAGGTAAAACACTTTGTCTTGAGTTTATATTCAGACACCTCATGTCTTACTCATTGCGAGTGAGACTCACGCATTGTGAGCTTTGGTTGGACTCTCACGTTATAGACCGAACTCAATTGATGGGAGGAGGCTGCCCACTGCCTTTGAAAGCTATGTGACTCTTAGTGAGCTTTTGGTGCCTATTTAATTACAAAGTTGATGTTTTTCGCATTTCAATGATGGTGCTGATAGTCCTGTCGAATTTAATGTGACGTTAGTTTCTGTAAATCTAATATGCTAATCTCTCTCTCTCTCTATATATATATATATATATATATATATAGAGAGAGAGAGAGATTAGCATATTAGATGGGAGTCACTGAGAATATCCGCCAATTGGTCGATAAAGGAGAAACTGTGGCATTCATTCTTCTTGATTTGAGTGCCGCTTTCGATACTGTCTCCCATACTACACTTTTAAAAACCCTCTATTGTAAAGGCATCTGTGGCATGGCACTTGAATGGCTGTCCAGCTTTTTGTCCAATAGGACCTTTCAGGTCTTCTCTTCCGCAGCTCACTCCAAAACACTGATCTCCTCATATGGAGTCCCCCAGGGCTCCATTCTAAGCCCACTGCTCTTCAACATCTATGTCAGTCCACGTGCCACGTTAGCAGAGCAAGCTGGGCTTACAATTTATTCGTACACGGACGATACCCAACTTATCTTCTCGCTTTCTTCGAAGGAGACCACCAAAGCATCCTCTCTTCAGATGGGGCTCAATAAGATCGCTGACTGGATGCACTTCAATAAATTAAAACTCAACGGGGGGAAAACGGAACTCATCATTTTTGGGAATAACAAAAAGCTCTGGGGCCCCCAGCATTGGCCTTCGCAAATGGGCGACCTTCCTCTCCCATCTCAATCAGCCCGCAATTTAGGCGTCATTATTGACGACCAATTATCCATGCGGCAGCAAATAGTTAAGGTAGCCTCCACCTGCTTTGTCATTTTAAAATGGCTAAGAAAAATTCTCTGGATGCTTCCCACTTCTACACAGAGAACCGTAGTTCAGGCCTTGATAATGTCCAGGCTGGACTATGGTAACGTGCTCTACCTGGGTGCCAGCAAAGAAAACCTTCGCAAACTTCAGGTGATCCAAAACTCTGCAGCACGACTACTATGCCAACTTCCCAGTAAAGCCTCCGCATCAGGAGCGCTTTGCAAACTGCACTGGCTGCATATTGACAATCGAGCCAAGTTTAAAGCCCTTTGCTATATGCACAAAATAAATGAAGGATTAGCCCCCCACTATTTAAATGCCCTAGTGCAACACTACAGCCCCTCACGTCTACTTCGCTCTTCGAATCAATTAAAATTTCAAGTACCCAGGATCAAACGAGCCAGAATGGGAGGACGATCCTTTGCCCATCTGGCTCCCTCCCTTTGGAACTCCCTTCCGATGCACCTCCGCATGGAAAAACACCATCTTAAATTTTGCAAACAACTGAAAACCTGGCTCTTTAATCAATAGATTCTGTCTCGTGTGCTCCTCTCTCGTTATGTCGTGTTCATAGGCGCCGGGAAACCTCCGGGTAGCTGTGCGCCATATATAAATTTAAAAAATAATAATAATAATATATATATCCAGAAAACACCATCTTCTCACCTGAAAAGAGGCACACCGACACCTACTGAAAGTAATTTCAAGCGCTTTAATTACACACAAAGATAAGCGCACAGGTAGTGCAATGTCCCAACATGTTTCAACTCCTCTGAGCCTTGATCACGGGAAAGTTCAGTTTTTGAAATGACCACGTGGTTTTAAGGACGCCGGTCATATTATCTCCTTAGATGCGCACTTCAAAACAGAAATGTCCATTTATGCTGCTTTCGGTAAAAAATGGACATTTCTGTTTTGAAGGGCGCATCTAAGGAGATAATATGACCGGCGTCCTTAAAACCACGTGGTCATTTCAAAACTGAACTTTCCCGTGATCAAGGCTCAGAGGAGTTGAAACATGTTGGGACATTGCACTACCTGTGCGCTTATCTTTGTGTGTAATTAAAGCGCTTGAAATTACTTTCAGTAGGTGTCGGTGTGCCTCTTTCAGGTGAGAAGATGGTGTTTTCTGGATTTGTTTATGGGTGGCTCCCTCCCCATAACACCGACCCGCCCTGCTAGGGTCTAAAGGCTTACGTTGAAGGAGCAAGCAGTCTGATATATATATATATATATATATATATATATATATATATATATATATATTAACTGAAAAAACCATAGGTTTCAGGAACGTTATAGTTAGTTGGACATTTCACTCGTACAAAACCATAGAAATTCCGGCGTTATAGTTAGTTCAGCTAACTATAACTCGCGCCCCGCAATGCACTGCTGATGACGTCACATATTACATCATTCATGACATGGTCAGTGACATCACTGATGACATCTCACTAATGACATCACTGATGACATCACTGATGACATCATCCAGTGACTGTGTGTTTCTGTAAAGTTTAATTTTGTTTTATATATATGCCAAGCTGTATTGAGGAATGAGTGGGTGTATAAGTGTCTGTATGGAGGATTTAGTAGGTACGTGACTGACTGTATAAGTGAGTGATTAAATGTGTCTTACTGAATGCATGGGTTAGTGACTAAACTGTGTGAAAGTCTGTATCAGTCTGTCTGTTGTTGTGTAAGCTGCTGCATGGGTTGGTGAGTAGCTGCATGAGTGTCTATATGGGTTATTGATTGCTTGCCTGAGTATTTGTATGGCTGCCTGAGTGTGTGTGTGGGTGGGTGGGAGGTGTGTGACTCTGTGCATAGATGTGTGAGTGGTTGATTCACTGGGTGTATGGGTTCAAGAGTGCATGTGGAAACAGCTGTATGGGTGGGTGAGTGTGTGTATGGGTGTGTTGGTGAGTGAATGGATGTCTCAGTGGTACATGTGCAAGTAACTACATATGTAAAAGGCAGTATATGTGAGTGATGGTGTATATAAATAACTATATGTGAGAGTCAGTAATTGTGAGAGTGGCTGCATGGATGAGTGTGTATTTGTATCAGTGATTCTATAAGAGAGTAATTATGTGTTAGTATCTGTATGAATAAGTGAGGTTGTGTCTGTATAACTGTATAGGTGAGTAAATGGAAGTATGATTGATTCTTTGCATGACTGACTAAGTGTGTGAGTAACTCTGGATATGTGGCAGTGTGTGAGTGTCTGTATAGGTGTATGAGTGCATATGATAGTGTTGTATTGATGAGTGACTGCATGTATGAGTGACTGTATGGGTGAATGAGTGGATGTGTGTGTAGACCTAGGAATCAGTCAGTGCGTATTTAGTAACTGGTATTGATGTGTCTATTTTTTCGAAAATGGTAGTTTGTATTTTAGAGTGGGTGTATCAAAGGTTATATTCAGGTGTGAGGAGGTGCATCAGATTTTCACGTGGAGGATGTCATCAGTGATGTCATCAGAGATGTCATCAGTGATGTCATCAGTGATGTCACTGACCATGTCATGAATGATGTAATATGTGACGTCATCAGCAGTGCATTGCGGGGGGCGCGAGTTATAGTTAGCTGAACTAACTATAACGCCGGAATTTCTATGGTTTTGTACAAGTGAAATGTCCAACTAACTATAACGTTCCTGAAACCTATGGTTTTTTCAGTTAATTTCTATGGTTTTTTAAATGCTAATTTCTAACTATAACGTGCCTGAAACCTATGGGTTTTTCAGTGAATTTCTATGGTTTTTTAAATGCTAATTTCTAACTATAACGTGCCTGAAACCTATGGTTTTTCCAGTGAATTTCAAAGGTTTTTTAAATGAAAATTTGTAAGTCTAATGTACCTCAATCCTATGTTTTTTTTATTTTATATATATATATATATATATATACATATATATATATTTTAAAAAATTGTGAATAATTTTTAGTTAGGAAAACTATATTCATTCTTTTTTTTTTTATATATATTATACAGAAGTCGCGCACCCTTCGCACACCCTACACGATGGCTGCGCGCATTCCGGTAGCCATTTTGAAAAGTCGCGCTGGGGTCGCGACTTCGGCGTAATTTGTAAAGTATGAAATATCTTTAAATTAATTATAAATAAAAGTTTTCCTTTAAGTGTTTGTCTAAATTTATTAATAAAAGTATTTTTAAAGTATTATTTTCAATATAATTTCGACTAAAAATTATTCGATTATTATTGGATTCGGAGGTTAGGAGGGATGGCCATTTTGCTCGATCTGTTTTGCAAGATTTTTTGGTCTAGTCAGGTGGACACCCTCCTCCGGGTGAGGTACGGCTTGAGGATTCTATTCAAAAGGTGAGGAATCAACAGGCAGAAGTATCCATCAGAAGAGCAAGTTACTTACCTTCGGTAACGCTTTTTCTGGTGGATACAGTATCTGCCTGTGGATTCCTCACTGTCCCACCCGCCTCCCCGTTGTCCACCTGTTTCTACCAAAAAGAAGCTTTTACTGTTTGGCATGAATGTTTTTAATATGTCTTAATCATGCTTATGTTTTAATAGTGAGAAATGCTTGATCTGTTGCTATTTATTTATGCCTTTATTGGTTATGCATTTGTGTATATATATATATATATATATATATATATATATATATATATATTTAGTATACTATGTATACATGTGAAAATGTGTCGGTCCACCTGTTTACCTCGGTGGCACGGAAAAAATGGGTGGAACTGACGTCAGCACGCCGACGAGGTCCTCTTACGGCTTCTATGACGTCATACGGTGTCGCGAGCGGAGCCGTGCTATTATGACATCGTCGTCGACGTGGGAGAGCTAGGAAAGAATTTCCGCGGAATGCTGGCGCAGGGGATATTCACCTAAGTGTTCAGGCTAGTCCTTTGGGAGCAACTGTTTATGTTGCCACTCCAGAAACCGAAACCAGTGATCCGAGGGCAGAGGCCCTGCAGATGGCACACGAGGTGGGGAGCCCAGTCGTGTGCACCGGCGGGGCAGCGAAGTGACAAGCACCACTACCCACAGAAAAGGTAACGAGGGCACTGAATAACACAGGATCTTCTCTTTGTATCTGGCAGGAACAACAAGGTTAAAATGCCCTAGTTCCAAAATGTAGAATTAGTGCTACAACGGTCTTCAAGAGGACCTGCGATGGATGCCGCTTCTGCCTTCCGTACACTGGAGGCGGCACATGGGTCACGCGGTACGGTCATACTGCGGTGGGACGCACACTCGTTGACCTCTCATGGCACTGCTCCACTCTTCGGGGACAACGCTTTCCATTAGCTGTGTTTTCTGATGACGTGTCGCGCTGGCCCCGTCCAACAGCAGAACCCCTTTAGATCCAAACAGACTCTTCCACTCTCTCACCGGAAGTGAAACCAGGCCACGCGGACACTTTCACAATACAACAGCCGGGAATGCACTTTTCGGTAAAAAAAACACATTCCTTCCTCCTAATTTATCAAATAAACGACTCACTGAAGAACAAGGGCCAGCTTCGATCGGTAAACAGCCGTTACAACGACTTTTTTACTTCGCGATACCATTACAACGCATGCATTACCACGCATGCGTTGTACATCGCAAAGTCATTACTACGCATTTTTTAGAACGCATGGTCATTTACCACGCATGCCTTTACAACAAATTTTGTTGTAAAGGTATGTATGGTAAATGACCATGAGTTCTAAAAAAATGTAGACGATCCACGTCGTTGTAAGGAAACAGAGGCTGTTCCGTTTCCTCACAACGACGTGCACCGCCCCTCAGAGACGACATGAAGCAGGAACCATGAGGAGAGAGGAACCACGAGGAGTGAGAGGTAAGGGGGATTGGGCATGGGGTGGTGGTTACTTTTCTAGGGTTTAGGGTAGTGCAGTGGTGTTTGGGTAGTGTAGGGGGTCGTGCTGAGGGTAGTGTTTTAGGGTTTAGGGTAGTGCAGTGGTGTTTGTGTAGTGTAGGGGGTCGTGCTGGGGGTAGTGTTTTAGGGTTTAGGGTAGTGCAGTGGTGTTTGTGTAGTGTAGGGGGTCATGCTGGTGGTAGTGTTTTAGGGTTTAGGGTAGTGCAGTGATGTTTGTGTCATGTAGGGGGTCATGCTTGGGGTAGATTTAAGGTTTAGGGTAGTGCAGTGGTGTTTGTGTAGTGCAGGGGGTCGTGCTGGGGGTAGTGTTTTAGGGTTTAGGGCAGTGCAGTGGTGTTTGTGTAATGTTGGGGGTCATGCTGGGGGTAGTGTTTTAGGGTTTAGGGTAGTGCAGTGGTGTTTGGGTAGTGTAGGGGGTCATGCTGGGGGTAGTGTTTTAGGGTTTAGGGTAGTGCAGTGGTGTTTGGGTAGTGTAGGGGGTCGTGCTGGGATCGTGTTTTAGGGTTTAGGGTAGTGCAGTGGTGTGGGTGTAGTGTAGGGGGTCGTGCTGGGGGTAGTGTTTTAGGGTTTAGGGTAGTGCAGTGGTGTTTGGGTAGTGTAGGGGGTCGTGCTGAGGGTAGATTTAGGGTTTAGGGTAGTGCAGTGGTGTTTGGGTAGTGTAGGGGTCGTGCTGGGGGTAGATTTAGGGTTTAGGGTAGTGCAGTGGTGTTTGGGTAGTGTAGGGGGTCGTGCTGGGGGTAGATTTAGGGTTTAGGGTAGTGCAGTGGTGTTTGGGTAGTGTAGGGAGTCGTGCTGGGGGAGTGTTTTAGGGTTTAGGGTAGTACAGTGGTGTTTGGGTAGTGTAGGGGGTCGTGCTGGGGGTAGTGTTTTAGGGTTTAGGGTAGTGCAGTGGTGTTTGGGTAGTGTAGGGGGTCGTGCTGGGGGTAGTGGTTTAGGGTAGTGCAGTGGTGTTTGGGTAGTGTAGGGGGTACTGCTGGGGGTAGTGTTTTAGAGTTTAGGGTAGTGCAATGGTGTTTGGGTAGTGTAGGGGGTACTGCTGGGGGTAGTGTTTTAGGGTTTAGGGTAGTGCAGTGGTGTTTGGGTAGTGTAGGTGGTACTGCTGGGGGTAGTGTTTTAGGGTTTAGGGTAGTGCAGTGGTGTTTGGGTAGTGTAGGGGGTCATGCTGTGGGTAGTGTTTTAGGGTTTAGGATAGTGCAGTGGTGTTTGTGTAGTGTAGGGGGTAGTGTTTTAGGGTTTAGGGTAGTGCAGTGGTGTTTGTGTAGTGTAGCGGGTCGTGCTGTGGGTAGTGTTTTAGGGTTTAGGGTAGTGCAGCGGTGTTTGTGTAGTGTAGGGGGTCGTGTTTTAGGGTTTAAGGTAGTGCAGTGGTCTTTGGGTAGTGTAGGGGGTCGAGCAGGGGGTCGTGTTTTAGGGTTTAGGGTAGTGCTGTGGTGTTTGGGTAGTGTAGGGGGTCATGCTGGGGGAGTGTTTTAGGGTTTAGGGCAGTGCAGTGGTGTTCGGGTAGTGTAGGGGGTTGTGCTGGGGGGAGTGTTTTAGGGTTTAGGGCAGTGCAGTGGTGTTCGGGTAGTGTAGGGAGTGGTGCTAGGGGGAGTGTTTTAGGGTTTAGGGTAGTGCAGTGGTGTTCGGGTAGTGTAGGGGGTCGTGCTGGGGGTGGTGTTTTAGGGTTTAGGGCAGTGCAGTGGTGTTCGGGCAGTGTAGGGGGTCGTGCTGGGGGTGGTGTTTTAAGGTTTAGGGCAGTGCAGTGGTGTTCGGGCAGTGTAGGGGTTCGTGCTGGGGGTTGTGTTTTAGGGTTTAGGGCAGTGCAGTGGTGTTCGGGGAGTGTAGGGGGTCGTGCTGGGGGTGGTGTTTTTGGGTTTAGGGCAGTGCAGTGGTGTTCGGGCAGTGTAGGGGGTCGTGCAGGGGGTGGTGTTTCAGGGTTTAGGGAAATGCAGTGGTGTTCGGGCAGTGTAGGGGGTCGTGCTGGGGGTGGTGTTTCAGGGTTTAGGGCAGTGCAATGGTGTTCAGGCAGTGTAGGGGGTCGTGCTGGGGGTGGTGTTTAAGGGTTTAGGGCAGTGGTGTTCGGGCAGTGTAGGGGGTCGTGCTGGGGGTGGTGTTTTAGGGTTTAGGGCAGTGCAGTGGTGTTCGGGCAGTGTAGGGGGTCGTGCAGGGGTGGTGTTTCAGGGTTTAGGGCAGTGCAGTGGTGTTCGGGCAGTGTAGGGGGTCGTGCTGGGGGGTGGTGTTTCAGGGTTTAGGGCAGTGCAATGGTGTTCAGGCAGTGTAGGGGGTCGTGCTGGGGGTGGTGTTTCAGGGTTTAGGGCAGTGCAGTGGTGTTCGGGCAGTGTAGGGGGTCGTGCAGGGAGTGGTGTTTCAGGGTTTAGGGCAGTGCAGCAGTGTTCGGGCAGTGTAGGGGGTCGTGCTGGGGGTGGTGTTTCAGGGTTTAGGGCAGTGCAGTGGTGTTCGGGCAGTGTAGGGGGTCGTGCGGGTGGTGTTTCAGGGTTTAGTGCAGTGGTGTTCGGGCAGTGTAGGGGGTCCTGCGGGGGTAGTGTTTCAGGGTTTAGGGCAGTGCAGTGGTGTTCAGGCAGTGTAGGGGGTCGTGCGGGGGTGGTGTTTCAGGGTTTAGGGCAGTGCAGTGGTGTTCGGGCAGTGTAGGGGGTCGTGCGGGGGTGGTGTTTTAGGGTTTAGGGCAGTGCAGTGGTGTTTGGGCAGTGTAGGGGGTCATGCGGGGGCTGGTGTTTCAGGGTTTAGGGCAGTGCAGTGGTGTTCGGGCAGTGTAGGGGGTCGTGCTGGGGCTGGTGTTTCAGGGTTTAGGGCAGTGCAGTGGTGTTCGGGCAGTGTAGGGGGTCGTGCAGGGAGTGGTGTTTCAGGGTTTAGGGCAGTGCAGCAGTGTTCGGGCAGTGTAGGGGGTCTTGCTGGGGCTGGTGTTTCAGGGTTTAGGGCAGTGCAGTGGTGTTCGGGCAGTGTAGGGGGTCGTGCTGGGGCTGGTGTTTCAGGGTTTAGGGCAGTGCAGTGGTGTTCGGGCAGTGTAGTGGGTCGTACTGGGGCTGGTGTTTCAGGGTTTAGGGCAGTGCAGTGGTGTTCGAGCAGTGTAGGGGGTCGTGCTGGGGCTGGTGTTTCAGGGTTTAGGGCATTGCAGTGGTGTTCGGGCAGTGTAGGGGGTCTTGCTGGGGTTGGTGTTTCAGGGTTTAGGGCAGTGCAGTGGTGTTCGGGCAGTGTAGGGGGTCGTGCAGGGGCTGGTGTTTCAGGGTTTAGGGCAGTGCAGTGGTGTTCGGGCAGTGTAGGGGGTCGTGCAGGGGGTGGTGTTTCAGGGTTTAGGGCAGTGCAGTGGTGTTTGGGCAGTGTAGGGGGTCGTGCTGGGGCTGGTGTTTCAGGGAAGTGCAGTGGTGTTTGGGCAGTGTAGGGGGTTGGGCTGGTGTTTCAGGGTTTAGGGCAGTGCAGTGGTGTTCGGGCAGTGTAGGGGTCGTGCTGGGGCTGGTGTTTCAGGGTTTAGGGCAGTGCAGTGGTGTTCGGGCAGTGTAGGGGGTCTTGCTGGGGGTGGTGTTTCAGGGTTTAGGGCAGTGGTGTTCAGGCAGTGTAGGGGGTCTTGCTGGGGGTGATGTTTCAGGGTTTAGGGCAGTGCAGTGGTGTTCGGGCAGTGTAGGGGGTCTTGCTGGGGGTAGTGTTTCAGGGTTTAGGGCAGTGCAGTGGTATTCGGGCAGTGTAGGGGGTCGTGCTGGGGGTGGTGTTTCAGGGTTTAGGGCAGTGCAGTGGTGTTCGGGCAGTGTAGGGGGTCATGCTGGGGGTAGTGTTTTAGGGTTTAGGGCAGTGCAGTGGTGTTCGGGCAGTGTAGGGGGTCGTGCTGGGGGTGGTGTTTCAGGGTTTAGGGCAGTGCAGTGGTGTTCGGGCAGTGTAGGGGGTCGTGCTGGGGGTAGTGTTTTAGGGTTTAGGGCAGTGCAGTGGTGTTCGGGCAGTGTAGGGGGTCGTGCTGGGGGTGGTGTTTCAGGGTTTAGGGCAGTGCAGTGGTGTTCGGGCAGTGTAGGGGGTCGTGCTGGGGGTGGTGTTTCAGGGTTTAGGGCAGTGCAATGGTGTTCGGGCAGTGTAGGCGGTCGTGCTGGGGGTGGTGTTTCAGGGTTTAGGGCAGTGCAGTGGTGTTCGGGCAGTGTAGGGGGTCGTGCTGGGGGTAGTGTTTTAGGGTTTAGGGCAGTGCAGTGGTGTTCGGGCAGTGTAGGGGGTCATGCTGGGGTAGTGTTTTAGGGTTTAGGGCAGTGCAGTGGTGTTCGTGCAGTGTAGGGGGCTGTGCTGGGGTAGTGTTTTAGGGTTTAGGGCAGTGCAGTGGTGTTTGTGTAGTGAGCATCGCATGCGCTGCGTCGCTAGGCGAGACCTAGAAAGCATTGCACCAAGATGGCTGCCAACACTTCCTGGATTGAAGTGTTGGCAGCCCATTAGAGCCAAGCTCGTGCTTGTGTAGTTAGGTCCCGCCCAGATATATAAAGATTTTTTTCCTTTAATATCTCGAAAACTACTGGACGGATTTACACCATTTAAAAAAAGGGCGCTTTCTGAAACAAGCACTACCTTTTTGCCAAATTTGGTGTAATTCCGTTCAGCAGATTTGGCTGTAACCGTGTCTAAAGTTTCCTATGGGAAATTGATTTTTTGACCTCTATTTTTTGAATTTTTCAGGAACTACTGAACGGATTTACACCATTGAAAAAAAAGGGCGCTTTCTGAACCAAGGGCTACCTTTTTGCCAAATTTGGTGTAATTCCGTTCAGCAGTTTGGGCTGTAGCCGTGTCTAAAGTTTCCTATGGGAAATAACATGGGGAAAACGCGTTTTGGGACCCCCCTTTTTTCTTGGCACCCGCTTGACGAATCACCCCGAAACTTTCAGGATAGGAGCTGACCGGAGCGCCCCACTAGTTTTGAAAATTTTGCGAAGATTCGTCATCCGGCGCCAAAGTTATTGGGAAAAGAAAAAACGCTTTTCCTATGGAAACTAGGTCCTAACTATAACTATCTACTGGCGACCGCCAGTAGATAATATATATATATATATATATATGTGGACATGGTAACAACGGAATAAATTCTTCTAATTGCATCTGCGGTCTGTGCCCGTGTGTTCTTTGCTGCCTGCAACCACTTCAGGAATCTTTGGTGAGATATATATATATATATATATACACACACACACACACACGTGCCATTTGTAAAGCGCTTTATACTGTGAAAACGTTTTGTTTAATGTATGTCACGTGTTGTTTCCTTGTGTGGCAACTCCACCAGTAGAAACGATAACATGGGAAGCCTTTGCTGTTACATGTAGGCATTTTTTACACAGAGTACTACTTGAAATGCATTCATATTTTCTGCACTTTTTTTTTAAAATGGTGTTTCTTGCATGAAAACAGAAAATAAATTTAAGGAAATAGTGTCATCATATTGATGTACAGCACTGCACAGTCAATGAATGTATTTATTGTATAGTTAAAACCATTACACGTGTATCAGTGTGTTCAAAAGTTAATATGGGCAAATGATAACATCAGCATACGCAAAGATTGTCCTCTATAGCTCATAAAAATTGGCAAATTCTTAAATGATAAATAATTCAATCGTATTGCTTTATTAACCTTCCTGCTTTCTCAAATTTGCTTGAAAATGCACCATTTGCCCACTTTTTATTCAAAATGTTCTCGAGGGGAGAACCTCCCCGAACCCCCTGTAGGTTGATCGCCGCAGTGCAGTACAACAATAATTTTATGCCACACCAATTTCAAATGTTACCAGCCGCCACTGCCTGGCGGTATATCAACAGTACGTCTCTGTTTTCTGCATATAATCTAACAGAAAGAAAGACAACAATGGCACGGAGATATGCGAAATATACAATGCTGCACATTGAAAAATTGGACCAATTACCTTTCACCGTAGCTGAGTCACTCTCCTCAGAATGGTAAATCCATGGCCATATCACACTACCAGTCATGACATTCCAGTTTCAATATTGTCTACAGTATCACCAAGTAGGCAGGTATGAAGCGTTGTGTAAGGAATACATTCATGAATCTTGGCAATTACCGTACAGATTTAGATGCAGGAATGGGGACACTGAAGTCAGGATATTATGCTTCACAGAGCTTGTAATGCTTCGGTTGCAAACTTATCATGTCACTTAAAAGGATCACCAGCTGCTGTGATTCATCCGGTGTTCAAACTGCTCTCGAATGGGAGTTATTTGATGCTGCATGATCAAGGTTGTTGCGGGATGCTTCCAGGCATCGCATATCTTGTCACAGTAAGTTCTAGGGTAACTTGTTGTATGCCAGTATTGTTTCCACTGACCCACAGAGTCAGGGAGGCGCCGCTGTGGCCTTCATTGAATGTTTCCCTTATACGGTTTGATTCTCTGAGCAGACTGAAAGCCATACTTTTACAGAAGGATGTGGCCTTAACCTCAGCCCGAGAGACTTTTGACCTCCAGGTTGCAAGGTCTTCGGCTGAGATACAGACTTTAGTCCGAACGAACTTCCCGCTCGATTTCGGAGAAATGGTACATTGTATCCTTAACATGTCTGATACGAGTGGGATAATACACCAATTTAAGAACATAGGTTCTGGACTAATAAGTACCTTTCAGACGATTTTTGGAGTGAATCCAACATTTATACACTCCGTGTTAGGAAGCGTTTTTGGAGGGCTTCCGCTGGTCCTACTACTTGTAGTGGGTATCCTGGTTTTAATTTTACTGCTACGCAATAGACCTCCCAGTTTCCAAAGAGATGGAAAAAGCACTCATTGTGCGACAATGCAGTGAACGCATGGTACTCAATCTGGGCACACTTCGGCTTTGGGAGCTAAGGGAGCATTGGTTCCTATCGTTCAGATCAGTCTGGGTTGACTGCGTCTTGCCTGTGCTCCGCTGCCTATTCTGCGGATACGAATGCGTGTTGGATATATGTCTAACACTTCCATGGGTTCCACCACCAGACGTGGATGTACTACAGGACCCATTAAAGGCCCAAATATTGCAGTGTCCTCAGCGTATTCCAATGTTGATGTTGGCATTCTTAGAGCCATTACGGGATGCTTCAGCTCCTGTCCAGATGGACACAGGCTCACAGGCTTCGAGTACTTCCTCAGCAACGGCTGTGGGAACTGGAGAAGATCACCTTTGCTCTAATGAGGTGTTACAGGTACCGTCGTCTGCGAATGCAAGCAGCAGTGATGGTGCGCCTCCCACACAGGACACACAAATATTTGGCTCTCCGTGTGATGGGAACAATTCGGCCATTTTCCAAAACAACCCAAATTGGAATTTAACAACATCATTTTTATTTTATTTTTATTGCTCTCACTGAACAGTATGGCTTTTGGCGTGCTCAGTTAGTCTCACAGTATATTGACAGTATAAATGACTTATATAGCTTTTTTAACATTTGCATCATTTTTAACATACCATGTTTTTAGATGTTTTTATACTCATGTTTTAGCTAGGTCTTTCTATGATTTTAAACAGGCATATTTTAGCATTTGATAATTTTGTCGTCCAGTCGGATGAGGAGTGAGTGTTATGAGCCTCAATGTACCCCAATATAGGCCTAGGTAGTTGCACGACCTTTGTCCTACCTTGCTCTACATAACGGCTCTGGTGCTGACCTTTTACCTATTTCGGGGCCAAATAAATGTTGTGTGGTTTTCTTCGAAAACTAGCCTCATTTATTATGCATGAGGATTCTTAGTATCACAGCAGGATTACCATCTTCTGCATAATAACTCTGTACAAAAGTCACCACTATCGTCATCCTTGGCAGACAAGCCTACCGTATCATGACACGTCTATGTAGAACCCCTGAGGGTACCATTCGTGTATATGAGTCCCACATCTTCACTGGGCAAGCTAGAGGAAAACAAGCTTCCATGCTGTCACGCTGATGCGAGATGCTGAATTCCCTGCCCGCAGACACTTCAGCACGCAGTGGTCTGACATCCCTTGCGGGGTGTCCAATTCGAGACCACGACGGGATCCTTCGTTCTCTTCCATCAGGTATTGCGGTTGGCTCTCTCCTAGGGGGATAATTGGCTATACACCTTCATACATGCTAGGTACACTTAGGTACATCTAGTTAGGGTTTGCATCTTAGGAGTACTCATGATTATTGCCATGTATCTATATGCCTGTATATATTCATTGTTTTAGCACCATGGTAGAATTCTACCTTTTCTTTACTCTGTTGGTGCTTATACCCGTATACATCTGTTTCTGTCTAATGGTTGTTTCAGCACACATATTTTATACTAGAAGGACGGTGGTTCAATAAATACTTATTGAAAACGTCCCCACCGTTTATTCTGTATATCTCTCTGAGACTGAGTGCGCACGAGTGACTGAATGAAAATTACTGTACTGTTTTTACGATCCGTGAGGGGTCAGGGTTGTAATGTTCGATAGTTACCAGAATCTTTTTGTCCTTGGTACGGTTGTGTGGGCCGTATAGAGGCACTGTGAGCTAGCTGGTCTACAGACTAACATATCCTTTGGGGGTATCTGGAATCAGTCTAGACACCAATCCCTTAGTTTATGTTGTCTAAACGCGCAGATCCTATATAGGTTTGTAGGAACTACACGACACGATGACATGATTCTCTATGTTCAACAACCCAATAAAGCAATGTCCCATCTCATAGAAATGCTACAAATCTATGGCAATGCATCAGGACTCATGGTGAATTGGGGGAAATCCCCTAGAGCACTGATAAATGAGATTTACCAACGGGCCTGATGGAGACCAAACTCCAGGTGGTGGTGGATAATTTTCATTCCTCGGGAATGACAATCATCCAGTCCCAACAGCAATACTGGAAATAACATTTGGCACCATTGTCTTCAAAAGTAAAAAACAAACTTAGGGTGTAGACACCTCTGCTGCTCACCATGCCTGGCTGTGGCACGTTATTTTAAATGGTCTCCCTCCCTCATTTCTTATATGCCCTGCAACACTACCCTTTCGTATTGTCACCAGAATATTTTACAGAACGAGAGACCCAAATCAGTACTTAATTTTGTGCCGGTAAAACCCATTGTGTTTCATTCGAAAAATATTGTCAATCAAATTACGACGCTGGTTTAGGTTGGGCTGATGTCAGATTGTACCATAGGCCCTCCCAGATGGTTCCCATCAATGACTGGCTATATGGTGATAGAGGTAACCCCACCAACAGGTTGGAGCTTGAGCTTATTAACTAAAGGAGTTCTTAAACTAGCTGGACGGTAAAGGTCCAACCCATTCCCTAGCCCCCATTTCTCAGCTCCTCATCGGCAGGGCATATGGTTAGCTAAAATAGCAAGACGTCCGGGATTTGTTTAATGGGACATAATCAGCATATCAGTCCTCATGGATGCCTTGAAAGGCAACCATATTAAGTCATTCAAAGAACTGGAAGTACAATTTTGTTTACATAAATCACAGTTTTATGAGTATTTGCAATTAAGGCACGTCCTAGACACATACAGCGAAAGACTTATCATTTCTAGTTGTCAGTATTCTGTCAGTAGCACTTTGGGCAGCGTTGTAGGCAAACCTTTAGATTTGGATCCCAAAATTACCCACCTGGGAATCATGGACAACCTGGGTGGCCCACACAATGCCTGCGCCCTAGTGGCTATAGGTACCTGGTTGCTGAGAGGGACATAGTGCGCCACTGGCGAGATACATAGGCCACTGAAGCTGAGGAACCTGTGTATAGGGCCCTTGGGGTGCACAAGAAATATGTTAAATATGGAGTCCCTGGATTAGCTCCAGCGTTTCCTTGGGATTAGGTCGAATAATCTGTCTGTTATGTATAGTGTGCAATGTGGAGTTGAGCTGCGGTATTCTGTGATGTCTATTGTGATGGAATCCAAAACCTTTTGGCACATGTTTACATTCTCTATTTGTTGATGCTATATAAGCAATAAAAAGAATGATAAAAACAGTATACAGATAACAGAAAAAAATAAGGGTCAGTAGGCTCCTGCTGGTCATAAGCAAAACATTCTGACTCAATAGAATGTTCTTAAATGAAACAGAATAATATTCTCAAGACAAACCTCCACGTTAGGGCAGGGACTTTTAACCTGTATCAGAAATACCACATAAATATGCTCACATCTGTTCAAGAAAAAGAAAAAAGAACAACCTGTTACTCAGGCACAGAAGAAGAACCAGGGCCTCCATCTATTGGGAGAAATTTCCCACCCATTCTAGTACAATGATTTTTCTCGTTTTTAAAAAAAAAACACAAGCACAAAATTGTGGGATTTTCCTTTCAAAAGTAAAACAATACTGATCAGTCCATTTTCCGAGCATTGTCCCATCAAGACCAAAGTTATTTCGCCATTTCGGTGTAAGTGTTTCAGTGAAAATAGTCTACCATACAGGCGAGGAACTCTAAATTAGGTCTTAGGTAGCACCTCCACTGACCAACTTCTTGGTGACCAGCCTGAGCAACTTTAACCAGGCACACAGTCTTTCCCTTATCAAGAATAAATGACAATTTCTTTCTAGGGTGGGAAATAACCTGCAAATGTTTAATGACTACCCACAAACATATGAGTTTGTGGATGTTCACCATTGTACAGATGGGCCAGCCCACAAATGGCCACAAACCTATCTATAGCATTTATTTACAAATACGTAAACTCAACTAAAGGAAGAGAATTATTTTTTTCATAAACAAACTTTATTGAATGTACTCCACCGAAAATGACAAAGATGAACATTTGGCACACATATGGCTCAGCATATGATAAAGCATCTTGATTACATATGGCTAGAACACTCAAGTAGCACAACACATACAGCATAGGTACAGTCCAATAAAGTATAATGATAGCAGTCTTACAGAAATTGACCCAACCACTTCACCCATACCCGTTCATGTTTCCTAGGGCACCGCTGGCCTCGAAGACCACATGCTCTTGTTGCGCACACCAATCTACGCCCATCTCCAACACGAGAGAGACCGGGGTGCAGGGGACATACAATCGTGAAGCGATGTCTCGCTTCGCTACCAGAAGGGCCGTGCCTAAGAACGCTTTCTCTGGCCTCGTGCCACCAGAGTCCTCGAACACACCAAGGAGAATCAGTAAGGGAGAGAGGGAGACCTCCCACCCAAGGACATTCGATAACAACCGGGTCACCCCGGTCCAATACCGACAAATCAGTTGACAGGTCCATACCATGTGGAAAAAGTCTGCCGGGTCGGTTCCACAGTGAGGGCAGGCGGGAGTAGAATGGGCACCTGCATGACAGACAGGTTGGGAAAAGGTATGCCAAGTATAAATAATATGTTTATACCAGTCTTAAACGAGAAGAGATAGTAAGTTCATGAGGGGCCATTAGGGCATCCCGCCAATCCTCATCTTCCATTGGGCCCAGCCAACTCACCCAACTGGCTCTAAGATGGTCCAGGGAGTCAGAGGAATTGATTACAAGAGTGCGGTAAATTTGGGAAATTCCCCCTTGGCCTAGATGTCCCATTAAAAGTTTTGCTTCCAGGGAGCTAAAATCCAGGAGGGTCTCAAGTGACTGGGTATGTTGGTGGTGAGCGTGCCGGAGCTGAAGGTGCTTGTAGAACTGGGTATGTGCCAGAGTAAACATCTGTTGCAGTTCCTGGAAGGATCGTATGTGCTGTCCTGACCACACATCAACCAGGAATGTGATAACAATAATATACCAGGATATAAAACCATGGAGTACCACCACCTCCCCCAACCAGGTACAGTGCCAGAGAGTGGTCTGTTGCGTTATTTTCCTCTCCCAGTGCACATTCCTGAGTGTCGCCCGCCATACTAGAAACACCACTCTAGTCACCAAAGGTATAGAAGTAAAAATCGGGGATCCGTAAAGCATGGCTTGCAAGAGAGGAAAACCCATTAATGAAACGTCTAGGCGGTATGCAAGATCCGACCAAACCCCATTGAACCAGTTGTGGATGATGATGAGATGTGAGGACAGGTAGTAAAGATAAATATTGGACATTCCCAGGCCACCATCAAAGGGACCCCATTGACAGTGTGTGAGAGACAAAAACCGGTCTAGAGCCCAGCCACAGAAGCGTCCTTGCAATTCTATCCAGTGTCCGAAACCACTCCTGGGACAAGTAAAGGGGTAAATTCTGGAAAATGTAAAGAAATTTTGGGAGAATCATCATCTTGTACAGCGCAATACACCCCATAACATTAAGCAGAAGCGCCTGCCATTTAGTGAGATCTGCTTTAACTTTCCGGACCAAAGGTTGAAGGTTAAGGGCCCAGGTGGGCTCCGGATGGAGGGTGATCCACATGCCTAAGTATTTAAAACTAAGTCGGTGGAGAAGGATAGTGGATTGCCAATCAAAGCAGTTCCTAGCCGGTGCCAGGGGAACCAACACGGACTTAGAAGGGTTCATCCGAAGGCCCGTTTGAATTGTTTAAATATCTGAAGGCACCTAGGACCGCTGACCGCCGGGTGTGCTATAAAGAGGAGTATGTCATCCGCGTATAGTGCGATGTTGTCCTCGTGGCCAATGCTCCAGGTCCAACCATAATACTGGGGGTCTGTGCGTATGAGTTGGGCCAAAGGCTCTATTGCCAAGGCGAAGAGGAGGGTGGGCAGCCCTGTCTGGTCCCCTGTGCTATAGGAAAGGCGTCCGACAAGACCCCATTGACCCTCACACAAGCCGTGGGGTTGGAGTAAAGGTCTCAGACCATGTTCCGAAAGTGTGGTCCAAAGCCGGTGCGAAACAACACCAGCTGAAGGTAATCCCAGTCCCCGTATCGAAGGCCTACTCAAAATCAAGAAGGAGCAGTGAAGGATCCTGCGGCAATCGATGACGGTGGGCCAGAGCCACGAACAGCCTACGGATGCAATGTCGGGTGCTCCGGGATGGCATAAAGCCACATTTGTCTGGCTGCACCAGGGTGTTCAGGACCCATCTGAGTCCATACGCCAATACATTGTCAAAGACTTTAACCTGGCAATTGAGAAGTGATATTGGCCAATAGTTGCTGCAGGAGGTAGAGGGAGGTTGCATTTTAGGTCCAGCTCCAACGGAAAGGAGCCTACAAGACAGACCTCCTTGTACAGAGACAAGAAATAGAGGAGAAGAAGTTCCCGAAAAGTGACATAATATTCCATAGGGAAGCCATCTGGGCCCGAGGTCTTCCCAGATGCCAGACCCGACAATGCCACCCTGATCTCCTCTATCGTAAGGGGTTCATCAAGTAGACGAGTGTCGATGAGAGATAGACTAGGCAGAGCTATCGAGTTTAGAAAGGAGTAGGATGCGGCTGTGTCTCTATTAAGGGGTGAGGAATACAGCTTCCTGTAATATTGACCAAAAGCCTGGGCAATCTTCGGTACAGCGAGTCGTGAGCAACCAGTGTCATCTACGATCTCCGGGACATTCCTGTTAGCTTGTTGGTGGGAGGCCAGCCAGTAAAGCAGCTTCCCATTTTGTCCCCCAACCATAGATCCTGCCTCAAGAGAGTGTATTTGGATGTCCTCTCGGATGAGACCTAGTCGTCAGGAGATATCCTCGTGGGGATTCAACTGTAAGCGCTGTTCCAGCCGAAGGGCGTGAGCCTTCAGCTGGACAACAAGAAAGGAACTTTCACGCTCACAAGCTCTAATCTAACTTTTAACAACTCCCCGTATCACCGCTTATCTGCCGTCCACAGAGTGCCCACCCGAGTAACAGAACCCTCATTAGTGTGGAAGTAAGCACGGCGTGCAGTACTCAGTGACTGGAAAAAGTATTTATCTTGGAGGTACAAAGCATTAAGGCGCCACATGGGGAGCAGGCCTAGCGGCGGCGATCCAAGATGGAGAAGTAGTGGTAAGTGGTCTGAGATTCCTCGAGGCAAAATTTGAATATGAGTTAGGAGCCGACAATAAAGGGAAGGTAAGAGAATAAGATCGATTCGATAATGAGTATGGTGAGCTGCTGACGTATGTGTAAATTGACAAAGTCTAGAGTGCCAGGACCTCCAAGCGTCACAAAGGGCCAGAGTATTGATCCAATCAGTGAGTCGGCGAGCCCCAGTGCACCTGAAGGCGGTAAGAGTTCCTGTACTGTCTAGATCGGGGTCTAATACTGTGCTAAAGTCGCTCCCTAATACTGAAAGGCCCTGTGGAAGGTGTGAGAGAAGTTTCAAAAGGTCACAAAGACAAGAAGGTAAACTGGCGGTACATATATGCTTATGAAAACAATCACTTGACCCTCAAGGGCACCCTCCAGAGCGACATAGCGCTCCTGTTAGTCGCGTGTTACGTGTGAAACCACATAAGGGAAGGAACAGCGCAAAATAATAGCTACCCCCCTCGATCCTCGCGAGTACCCCGCGTGAAAAACTCTATCGTAGCCCTTGCGGGCCAGGAAGGGACAGCGTTCCCCTAAAAGATGTGTCTGTTGGTGCAGCAGTACCTCGGGGAGATGTCGGTGGGCAAAAGTGAAAACTGCCGCCCGTTTCACTTAGTCCAGCAGACCGTCAACATTCCATGATAAAACCCGGAAAGGCATGGGGATGGGAGTCAAGCGGTATTGTAGGTGGCAGACCACTAGAGAGAAGGACCATTGAGGGAGATAAAACATTGGGAGTATGTTACGAGTGAAGACTGCCCAGAGAGTGAAGTATCAATCGATGAGAACATGTGTGCCAAGACCTAAAAGGGAAGAAAAAAGGTAAACGAATATATCATACATAAAACTGCAATAAAGAACCAACCGCTTGCGGATAAAACCCATCCCCCCAGCTCCCACCCCTCCCCACACTTTAACCCAAGAAGCATCTGTCGCCCTGAAACAAAGTATAGGAAAGTAGGATCTGCTTTCATGGTTACCCCCACTTTTTGCTGGTGTTAATCTGTTTTCTGACTAGTCTGACTGGGAACCTGCTAATTAGGAACCCAGTCATTGTGCTCTCTCCCTACATTTGACTATGGTAAGTACTTTAGCACCTTCCCAACTAACTACTGGTGTACCCTTCTAAGTCCCTAGCATGTGGTACTAAGGTACCAAGGGCATAGGTACATCAGAGGTCTCCCATGGGCTGCAGCATGTATTATGCCACCCATGGGAGACCACTCAAACTTTGATTATAGGCCTGCCATTGCAGCCCGTGTGAGCTGGTGCTAGCACCACTCACTCACCACTCACAACAGATATAAGTTTCTTTATATATGAAGTCACTGCACTTAAAACCTATAAGTCACCCCTAAGGCAGGCCTTTCAATCCTGAAGGCAGGGTGCCTGGTTATAAGTGTGAGGGTGCCCTGCATAAGCAGAACACATCATACAAACTCCAGAGTCGATTTTCTAGGCTTTGCAAGTGTGGTAATTCATTTAATAGATATAGTGGACATCAATGCACAACATCAGAGATCCGAGCGAAGTCAGTAGCCTGATCAAACAGATTAAAGCACATGCAAAATAGCTCACTATTGCCGTGATGTAGCGAGAGAGCTCAAAATTGAGGTAGTCATTCGGAATACCTCTAGTTTTTTGTGAGGGTTCCCTTGGGTGGGAAGGGTGGGATGGGGGTCACTGGTAAAAAAAAACATAAAAAAAGTAATTTTTATTTTTTCACTGGGTGGGGAAGCATGTGGGTTAAAATAAAAAAAAAATCCTCATTTGTTAACTTGATTCAAGTGGACTATTGTAACGTTCCAGGCTCCCAAACGGGTGCGGTAGACTCAGGTTATCCAGGTTACTGCGTATCTCTACCTTTTCCCTCTATGATGAACTCAGATAGGCCTGTGCAGCTGAAAATCTTATCTTGGAATGTCAATGGCCTCAGAGTTGTTCCTAGAAGGAAAAAAATCTTAGAGTACTTGAGGCTCTCGGACAGTGAGGTGTTTTTAATACAAGAGTTCCATTTGTTTAAAGAGGACTGGGTTGAGATACTAAAAGGGCAAAAGTGGGTTGACCATTGTGTGTGTACCACACAATCATGCCCAGCCAAGGGAGTTGCACTTCTCTTTAAGAAATCAATTAAAGTTATGCTAGGGGACTGCACGGTTGACCCTCTTGGTAGATGGGCAATAGCTAGGGCCAAAATTCATGGATCTTGGTTGACTTTTGTGGGGTATTACAGCCCTATCTTGGATGATCCCACCTCATTACGTGCTCTACTGGTGGATATTAACGACCCTATAATATTAGGTGGGGACTTTAATGTAGTCATAGATCCAACCCAAGATACAACATCCAGGAGGGCTAATGCAGCGACCCCTAATATGAGAACTGCCCTGAAACAACTGATGGCGGACATTGGTCTCACGGATATTTGGAGGCGGATGGGAGACAAAGCAGGGACAGTATGGGGAAAGTATACCTTTCACAACAGAAAATGTGGCCACCGATCCAGGATAGACTTCTTCCTTGTGGACTCATTTATTAGTAAGAACACCACTAGTGTCACCCATGCCCTGGAACATCTATCTGACCACTCCGCAGTTATCCTGGAATTACTCTTGAGAACAGGCTCCTTTCTCATAGGTGGACCTTAAACCGCTCCCTACTCCTTGAACCACATGTAGTGGAGAAATTGAAAACCACCACCAATGATTTTTTCTCTCTAACTTGGACTCAGCTCTCCTTCATATCCTTGGGATACGTACAAGGCCTTCCTAAGAGGTATTTTAGCTGGCCTGACCATTGCACAAAATAGGAAAGTCAGGAAAGATATTAAAAAACTCGAAGCTGTGGTATATACCCACCAGTTGGAACTTGAACATAACCCTGAATGCCCAAATGCATTACAAATCAAGCAAAATTATTAGCAAGGTCGGAGCTTGCTGATTATCTTGAAGTAATCATTAGGAGGAAATGGGAGATTAGCAGGTTGTCGCATGATGAATATGGGGAGGGGTGAGGCAAATTGCTCGCCTGGAAGACTAAGGCCAACCAGTCAAGGAATCAGATTAAAGATCTTAGGTGCCAAAACTCGGGTAACAATTTCTGATGATGGCGAGATCGAGAATGCATTCGCCCAGTTTTTCCAAGACCTCTATACAGAGGATGTGAAGGTGGGCGAAGAACAAATTGAGGACTTTCTTAAGGACTTGGAGCTTCCATCCCTGCAGGGGATTGAGAAAGACAACCTAAATAGCCCCATTAATCTTGAGGAAACGCTCCAAATTATTAACGATCTAAAAAAAGGGAAAGCTGCAGGCCCCGACTCAAATGAGATTTATACCATATTAAGAGACGAGCTTGCCCCGATATTGCTACAGCTCTTTAATTCTGCTTTTATTTGTAGACAGAATCTCCCGTCATCCTGGGACGTTGCCACCATAACTATACTTCTCAAACAAAATAAGAATCCGAGGGCCTGTGAATCCTATAGACCCATCTCCCTCCTTAACAGTGACTATAAAATATACAACCAGATTTCAACAAAACGACTGGATAAGGTGGTGGGAACCCTAATTCACACTGACCAAAAAGGCTTTATGAAGGGGAGACAACTTCAGGAGTTAACTCATGAATTAAAAGGTACAATCGACCTAGAGAGGGAATACGGGAATCCTTTAACAGTGATGACCTTTGATGCTGCCAAGGCCTTCGACAGGGTTAGTTGGCCGTTCTATATAAGATGATCGAAGGTTTTAATTTAGGAGAAGTCTTCTTGGCAGCATTCAAGGCACTATATAAAAATCCATTAGCAAAGGTTTTGGTAAATGGGAACCTTACTAGGTTGATAATCATCTGTAGGGGGACCAGACAGGGATGCCCCCTTTCCCCCCTCTTGTTTAACATCTACATTGAGCCATTGGCATGTAAACTAAGGGCATGCCGGAACATCTACCCCTTTGTTTGCAATGGCTGGTCAAAAAATATTGGGTTGTATGCAGACGACCTGATGATTTTTATAGGAGACCTACCCAACTCTTTTCCTGCAATCTGGGAGACCTTGGAAAATTTTGGAAAGGTATCTGGGTATTCTATTAAAAAACAAAAAACGGAATTAATGCAGTGGAACACCCACCATATGAGCAATTTAACAAGACAAGAAATAAAATATTTGGGAGTTCAAGTAGTACACAATTTGGAGAAACTAGCTCAGGTGAACTTCGATAAGTTAATTACTGGGGTTAAAAAACAGTTACAGGCGAGGAGAGCACTTCCATTGTCCTTCTTAGGTAGATCTAACCTTCTAAAAATGTCAATCCTCCCAAAGTTGACCTTTTTGTTTAACTTTAATGCTATCCCACTAGAATTTAAGAAGGTTTGGTTCAAGAAAGTGCAAGGGGAGTTCACTAGTTTTATTTGGGGAAACAAAAGCTTTAGAATTTCCTGGAAGAAGCTTCGAAGAAAGAAAGAACATGGCGGTATTGCCAGCCCAGATCTTTATCAGTATTACTGTGCCTTCTATCTGAAGAACTTTCGACAGCTCCTAATGGGTAGCACTTGCTTGTCCCTGTTCTTTAGAGTCCTTACTGCAGACACCCCAGATCAAGCAGACTTTTTTCTCCTTAAATTTGGCCACCCCAATTTTTTTTAAAAGGTCCGGTTAAAGATTCTCTTAGCTGCATCTAAGAGCTGGTCTCAAGTAAGACTTTTTCTGCAAATACCGTATTATAGCGACTCTGCTCCATCTAGGATTCCCCTGGTACTCCCGACTGCCTCTTAGACTCACTAGCAACTCCCTTGCTGGAATGTGGTATTTACTGCTGGGGACAGCTTATAGATGACACCAAGCTAATCTCGTGGCAGAAACTGGGCTCTATCAGAAACAGGGCTCTGTCTCAAAATTTAAATATTACCAATTAGGAAGCTGGGCAAAGACTTTGGGAAAAGAAGGTAAAGGGAAACCGGAATTGGATGCCAGGACACGCTCACGGCCCCTCTTGCGGAAAGAAGTCGCAGAATGGTACTGGATGTTAATTTAGGCCGGGGAAGAAGCACAAAATGTGCTGATGGAGATCTGTAGGAGGGAACTGCCAAACCAGGATTTTGAATCATTATCAAAGTATCTATGTCTTACTTATGCTCATATGTGAAATCTGCTCCACTGAGGAAGAACCATCTTTTTACTGTCCATAAGGCCTACTGGACCCCACGGAAACTATCGAAGATGGGAAATCAGGTAGTGAAGAAGTGTCCCAAGTGTGGAGAAGACAACGCCAATGATGTCCATATGTTCTGGCAGTGTCCCTCAATCCAGATCTTTTGGCATAAAGTGGGTAAGACCATCTCGGGAATCCTGGGTCAAGAGATCAAGGTGAGCCTGGCTTTGGTAATTTTTGGGGTGGTTTTGGGAGGGGAGGAAACTGGAGGCCTTCTTAAGACTCATAAAGCCTTAATTTTCGTTTTAATTCTCCTTGCACATAGGGAATTGTGTTTTAAATGGATCCTTCCCTGCCCCCTATAGAGGCAGAATGAATCCGATCAGTACAAAAGATAGCGACTCTCGACCGGGCTACTAAGTTAGTCAAAAGAACAACATTTTGGGAACTCTGGGATGATTGGCTCAAGTTATATATTATAAAATCAATTCCCTAGTACCGAAACACCTCCCTTGCTTTGTTTGTTCTTTCCTCTCTTTCGCCTTCTCTTTTTTTTTTTTCTTCTTTACGTTTATGTTGAGAAATCCACGGTCCAATGATTAGTAATATGCTGTACAGGTTGCACTGGTTTTTGAGGTCATCTACTTGCACCTGTACAGAGGAGTCAGTCTTTCCGACTAGGCAGGAGGTCTTCGGCTGGCCCGGGATGTATGTTACATCCCTCCCTTGTGGAGAGACAAGGTACTCCTTGCCACAGTCGATTAGATCTTTTCTGACACCCTAGCATAAATTGACAAATGAGGAGCTCCCTGTATTCCCGGTACCAACCTTTCAGGGTCTAACACTAAGCTAGCGCTGCTGCCGACCACAGACACGATTTTGCCCTCCTGCTGCTGAGCTGAGATCGAGCAGGGGAAGGTAGAACAATAGGTTTCCTGTCACAGGGAGGTGTGACCACCTCCCAGACAGGACTTAGTGTATTGGTCTGGGGTGGGGGCGCTTACCAGCACCACCAGACTGCTTTGAAGAGCACATTTGGTGCCCTCCTTGCATACTCCAGTTGGAACCAGCTCAGGGAGCCGTTGGCTCCCGCTCTGGTGCGAATCTGGACAAAGGACATGGGAGTATCCTCCCCTCTGTACAGCCCCTCCTCTGGGAGGGATCCCTGAATTGTCCCAGCCCTTTCCCTAGGATACTTAAGAGCTTACCTGTGGGTGGCTCTTCAGATTCATCGTGGGACAAGATTCAGATCCGGAACCACTTCAACTGTCTGGGCACCTTGGACTTTGTTGGACTTCGCCTGGAATAGATACTGCATCGAGGAAGGCTCCTGCAGCTCCTGGTCTCATCGTCCTGGCAGTCTTCTGTGTCATTGTGCCTGTGCTTCATCCAGGTTCTTCTCCAGGCCTGTGGGCATCAAAAACACCCAAAGTAATCTCCCTTGAAGTGAAGGAGTCCCTCCCCTGCATCTGCAGGCACCGGAACATAGTGGACCTGTCTGCTGCTCCTGAGGTTCCATGGAATCCGAAAGGCTCAGCAACACAGGTGGTGTTTCTGCAACTCCCTCAAGGTCTGCACAGTCTTCTCAGCAAGTTTGAGGCCAGTATCCCTCGTCGGAACAGCTGGAACAGAACCCCTGTGAACCGCGTTGACTTGCCATTGTCAAGGCTTGTTGACTCTGTCTTCCAGAGATCTTCGGCCTACAAGAAGCTCCAGCCTCCATCATCTCTTCCTGCAAAGATCTTTGTCCCTACCACATCCTCTGCACCGTGGGCCTGCATCTTTGGTGAGCTGCTCGAGGTCCTCTTGCGACTGCGGTGCCTTCGGCCTCTGGGTCCTCTTGAGGGTCTTCTTTGGCTTCAATGGGCTCCCCTGCTTGCTCTGGGCCTGCTCTGACTCTTCTGCATTTGGTGAGTCCCCTGGACCTTGCTGGTCCCGACACTGCACCTTCTTCATTTACCACGTCTGTTGCTGCTGCCAAGGCTTGTTGGTACTCCCACCGGACACCGACGCCCTGGTTCTTGACTACCGATCTGGGACAGCTTGTGAAAGGCTCCTGGTCTTCCACAGTGTTGCCTGGTCCTCACAGCTACAAGGTCACGTCACCTCTCCTGCATCTTCCGTCATCGGTGGTCTTCCGTGCCTCCTGGTCACTCCCGAGTGGCATAGACTCTGTCCCCTCTGCTTGCAGGTACCTCTCTTCAAGAATCCATCCTTGGATTCCACCGAACTCTATCACCTTCTTCACCAGCGCCTCTTCACTGAAGTCCTCCATTGTAGTCTATGGCATTTCCAACGTCACTTCGCACCTATGCCCCCGTCTTCCCTGGTGTATGTATCCTGGTTCCTTGGGTATCCAGTCGCAGCTCGCATGACTTGCAAGTGGGGGGTCGCGCGGGAGTTCGCGCGGGGGGATTTAAAAATACATTTTAATAAAATTAACTTACCTGGTCCCGCGCCACCTCCGCTCCTGGCCGGGTCCCGCTGCTGAAACAGGAAGAAGGCAGCCTCCCTCCCCTCCCCTAAGCCAATCACAATGCTGCAATGGCAGCATTGTGATTGGTGTGGATTGGGCCCAGGGAGGCCATTTTCTCTATGTAGGCTGCATGCAGCCTACATAGAGAAAATCCAGAGTGCGCCTGACTGGTTTGGTCGGCCCCAGAGGGCCGACCAAACAGTCAGGGCACTCAGAGTGGGCAAGCCTCTCCTCCCCGACACACCCACCCGCCCCCAACCAGGCATACCCTCCCGCCCGCCCCCAACCAGGCATACCCTGCCTTCTGCTTTCTCGCAGCGTGAGAAGCAGAAACATAAAATGGTATTAAAATACTATTTCATGTTTCTGCTTCTCGCACTGCGAGAAAGCAGTGGGGCGACGCTCCTCCGCCCTATTGGAGGAGCCGCCCCTGGGGGTATCCACAGGTGGGGTGACTCTCCAACCTTCCATCTTCCACGGGGTTTCTTCAGGGTCCACTGGGAAGGGTCCTTCTTCTTAAAAACTGCAACCGTGACTTTCCCATTGACTTGCATTGAGTATGCGGCTGTGTTTCCACTCTGCACACAGCCTCCATGTGGTTCCTGGGTACTTACCAAGTGTGGTTCCTTGGGTCCCCAGCACTTCTGAATCTTCTGGTTCAAGTCTCGACTTCGGTCGCAGTTCGCATTCCACTTCTTTAGTATATGGTTTGGTCTCCCCCTGGAGACCACTGTGTATTTGTGCTTACTTTCCTGTGTCCTTTTGAAATATTATGTGTATTGTGTTGATATCTCGGGGTAGGAGATATACCAATGTGCTAGTGAGTGTGTATAATAAATATACTTATTTTTTATAACTACACTGTGTGGTTCTTTTACGTTTAACCTCCACTATATGGTTAGCTCTGGTAAACAAGCTGCATAACACTCATTCTGGACTAAGCTTGAAGGCTGCTCCCCACACCTACCTCTTAGAGAGCTATCTATGATTGTGTAAGACCACTAAAATCACCATAAGGGTTCTCTGGATTAGTGCAAGGTGCTTCACTGAAATAAGTGTGCACCATATACTAAGCCAGCCTCCTAGACAAAGACACAATAAGAACCACAAATACATGACATAAGGAAGAGAAGAAATGCCAGCGAGCTGGGTAACCCCTTGCTGGGAAGAACATTGTGACTACAGCATTCGCCATTTAAAATGAGAGCGCCTCAGGAACAGCGAAACAATTGAACAGATCAATATAGTAAGGTTAGTGATCAGAACAATGCAAGGTACATGAATTTGTATATGCATGAGAAGTACAAGCTCAATCAGATCACTGGACTGCAGGAGAGATCAGAGTCCACGCACGGAGAAGCCGATTCAATGGATGGGGGCTCCAAACGCTTGTCAGCCCCCAGTCCGTCATCTTCTACCCCGGAGGCAGGGCTCGAGGCGGGTCCAGATGATGGTATCAGCTGTGTTTGCGGGGAACGTGAAGGTGTGGCAGACCGAACATTTCTGCGTTCCCTTCGGGACCGGGTGTGCTGCCACCCTTAGAGGCCCTGTACCCTGACACTCACACACTGCTTTGCAGGCTGCGTGTCTTGGTGCAGAACAAAGTGAAGAGTCGACACATCCCTGTGTGCCATGCCCACAAACCACTGCCCTGGCATACATCAGTCACCCCTCTAGCTGGGTGCCCTATGCCAGTGGTGAGGGTACAGGTGCATGAGCCCTGTACCCCTACAGTACCCAGGTCCATTCCTGGGCACTGTAAGTGCAGTGCTGCCATTAAGAGTATATGGTGCTGGGGGGCGTAGTCTCGCGGCAAACCAACATAGCCGCAACTTAGGGCTGCTCCGGAGCCCTTCCATCCTACCTCATTAATCCGCTACAATAATCCGACGGAAAGGTGCAGAATCGTACACAGGGGCGCAAGCGAAGCCCGACAAAGCTTTCCCGGGCTCAATCGGAGGTGGTAGGCAGTAGCTGTGCCGATCGGCGACTCTGGGCCTGTGGCTGAGGAAACCGGGGCCTCGAGTGCTGGAGACGGCCGGCGGGAGACGCGAGGACATGGGCATGACCCCTCCCCCATCCTCGGGGGTCGGGGAAATTCTGGCAAGCGACTTCGGTGCCCCCCCTCCCGCGACCGTGACGCTGTTGCCTGTGGCACTGGAGTGCAGCCCCCGAGCGGGTTGGATCGTGCGGAGGCCGGAGACGTGAAAGGGGATCCAGCGGCCCAGCACTGGGGAGATTGCGGACGACTGGGGCAGCGTGTGTCTTGTGGTGCCCTACAGCGTCGATGCCTGATCAGCCCCCACGGACACCGGAGCGGGAGGAGCAGCGCCGGTGAGTGACGGCCCCCAGCGTCTCCCTGCCTGGGACGGGGATCTGGAGCTGGCTGGAGGCCGTGATCGCTGGGTGCAGTGCGCGCTTCCAGGACGCGACTGCGCCTACTGTAGTAGAGGCGGCGAGGGGCCCACGGGACTGGTGTGCTGCATCCATACAGGGCCCGTTGTGGGAGCGGCCGACCCCACCCTACCTATTCGGGCCTCGCTAACCGAAACAAACCCCGGGACCGGAGGGGTCTCTGCTGCTGTGTGCCTTTGCTGTGGTTGGTGAGGACGGGGAGGAGTGAGCGTGGAGCGGTCTCCCTACTGTACCTGCGTTGTGGTGGACGGCTGCTTGGGGCCGCGTGAGGTGGTCCGCCCTGCTCCCCTGCCTTCCCTTGGTGCGCCGGTGGCCCTTGAGCTGGCATCGTCGTGGATGCTTACTGCTGCCTGAGGAGTGCTTGGGGGCTGGCGGTGTCCGGGGAACGGGAGAAGACTGGTCCGAGTGGCGCACAGGTGGCCCTTCACGACCGGCGACGCCCTGAGTGCCCACCTCCGTGGCTTGACTCCAGGTCCCGGGTCCCAGCAGGCAGCCAGAAACAGCGGAGCTAAAACAGTGTCATCCATATCGGTGCGCGACTGGCCCGGGGCTCTGTGGACATCTTCGGAGGGCCTGGCCAGGGACTATTCCATCTGGCGTTTCCTCTAGTCTCCGGCCTAGGGAGCGGTGTTGACCTCACCATGTCCGGCAAATGGGGTTCCCGGGCGTCTCAGCAAAGCAGGCTAGACCGCTTTACCTGCCCGAAGGCGGACATTCCTGACAAGAAGGGGGCCAGCGATAAATCGCAAAGTGGAGCCGAGCACGACCCCACAGAGCCCACAATGACGGACATAATGGCAGCCATCATGGGTGTCCGCACATCTATTGACACCCTCTCCTCGGAGGTGACGCTGATCAGAGCGGATCTCACGAAATATAGAGAGAAGGTCAAGCAATTAGAGACAACCACCGCCAGTCTCGTAGAGGACACCTCGCAACTCCAAACGGACATCGGGGAGCTTCAATCATTTCGCAAGTACACGGAAGACAAGCTGGATTATTACGAGGGGCGCCTGCGACGCAACAACATCCGCGTCCTTGGAGTGCCAGAGAAATCGGAAGGTCCGTCTGCAGACCTATTCATGGAGGAACTGATCTTGACGAAGCTACAACCAAAGGGCCTTTCTAAACTGTTTGTAATTGAGCGAGCCCACAGAGTGCCTGGGGGTCGCCCAAAGCCTGGGGCCCCCCCTCGTCCAATACTGGCCCGACTGCTCAATTATAGAGACAGAGACACAATCCTTCAGGCGGCAAGGGTCGCTCCTCCAATCCACCTAGACAACTCGGAAATCACCTTCTTCCCCGATTTCACCCGAACGGTGCAGATGAGGCGACGCTCCTTCCTCGATGTCAAGCGCAGGATGAGAGAAAAAGGTTTCAAGTACGCCATGCTCTTCCCAGCCCGCTTACGAGTTGAACTTGACGGGAAAACACGTTTCTTTGACCTCCCAGAGGTGGCATCCGACTGGCTGGACAGTCTTAAACCCTCGCCGGAACAGGACTCCACCGCTCATTGAACCCCGCGGTGATCTCTCATGGGGTGGCCTCTGTTTTCTTCAAAAACGATTCGCTTCAGCTGCTGTTGTACCCTGAACCGCCAGTATGCGGCTCAGGCTGGTATGAACCTTGTACCGATGCCTTGGGATCTCTCACATTTGGTGAACTGAACATTGGTCATGTCCTGCATCGATAATCTGTACTGGTAGGCGGGGGGCCGACGGAACTCTGAGGCCTTCCCCAGTGTGTTATTTTTCTATTAGTAGAATAGTTGGGCGACAGGCACTCTGCATTTAAATAATATGGGCAGTTTTAAGCCCGGAGTGCAGGGGAGCAGGGTGGGGGGATGTTGGGAGGGACTGATGTTTATTTTGTATGTTGTTTTTTTGTATTATCTCGACTGTACGATATCTACATATGACCCCACTAGTGGGGAACTGCCCCGCTTTCAATGGGAGTACAGTACAACAGGGCTGTTAAAATCTTAAGTTGGAATGTTAACGGACTGGGGGACAAGATAAAAAGAGGTGTTGTGTTGCAGTATATTAGGAGACAATCGCCGGATATCGTCTTACTCCAGGAAACACACCTCGTTGGCAACACATGCAAGGCAATGTAAAAAAAAAAAAAAAGAGTATATGGTGCTGGGAGTTTGTCATTACGAACTCCACAGCACCATAATGGCTACACTGAAGACTGGGAAGTTTGGTATCAAACTTCTCAGCACATTAAACCCACACTGATGCCAGTGTGGGATTTAATGTAAAATGCACCACAGAGGGCATCTTAGAGATGCCCCCTGAAACTCGACCAACCTCCAGTGACCTGACTGAGTGGCTGCCTAGGCTGCCACCACCAGACATGTTTCTGGACCCCTGGGTCGAGAGATTGCCGGGCCTGAAACAATGCACATCCTGGGACGAGGTGCCAAGCCTCCTCCCCCAGGATGGGCAGGGTTCACAAAGGAGAAGCTTCAAAGGCATGCCGCCTTTGTGAGCATCTCCAGACCATTTGCTGCTTTCAGCAACTGGTCCCCACTGGTTCTACCCCCCACTTTGGGCGGGAGAACCGACGGGAAAAACAAGTGAGGAAGAGAGGTGTGCCCACCTCTGCCAACTCCACCCCTAAGGTGGGGGAGGCGAGCTGAAGCACAACCTTGAGTCCCCGCCATCTTGAGGATGGGGGGACCCAGCCAACCAGGGACAGGCTCCTGCCCCCCTCCCACTGGAGAGTGGCAGAATAGGGGGTGTACCCACCCCAGGGAAGGGACCCATTGGTCCCTGCCCTTTACCTACCTGTAACGCCCCTAAATTTAGTATTTAGGGGCACCCTGAACCTTCCTTCCTCAGATCCAGCCTACCTACAAGAAGAAAAGAAGAAGAAGGACGAAGAGCCGTGCAGAGCTAACAAGCGGACGACGCCCACTGACTTGGCCCCAGCCCTACAGGCCTGTCTCCCCTCGGACCTGCTCCTGCAAAACCCTGGCGTGTCCAGCGGCCAGCAACCTCAAAAACTCCGGAGGACCTGCCTGCCTTCACTTTCCAAGCTGTTTCTCCCGTGAACACCGGACGTGTTTGAACTGCAGCTTCTGGTGTCAGCCAGGAACCGCGAATCCAGCCCACTCTGCACCCGCCGAACCCGGCCCGACCTAGAGTGGAAAAATACCATGAGGAGGTCCCCCCAGCGATCCTGACCCGAGATCCGGCGACCCCTGACCTGTCTCAAGCCTCCTGACGACGCCTGCAGCCTCAATCCAGAGGACCCCCCCTACCGCGACCAGAGCGGGTAAGAAAATCCGACGTCCCAAGGCACCCCTGCACCCGACGCCCCACGGCCTTGTGTGCCCAACCCAGGGGTGCCTAACCAACCCTCAAATCCCAACTTACCCCTCGAAGTGGTGGTCACTCCTGGAAGATCCTCGTCCCTGAGCCTGCAGTGTTTCTTTGTCCCGGAGAATATCCATTGAAATCAACAGGGCACCCGACCTCAAAACAGCACCCTGCACCCGGCCGCCATAGTGCCGCTAAGGGGGCCCCTTTTGTGCTAACTTGGTCCCCAACTTGCCCTGAGCTTAACCCTAGGAGCTTTGCTCCCACAACCCCATGGCCTGCTTGCCAGCAGCCACCAACCGGAGTCCCCCTATCCTCAATAGGATAACATTGGGCCTCAACACTCGGCCGCCCTAGTGCTGCTGAGGGTGCAACAACAGTGCATCACTGACCCTGGGAGACCCCGAGTCTAACCCCAGAACCCTAACTCAAAAGACCGATTACTTACCTCGAAACCGATAACCTGTTTTTCCTCATAGAATAACATTGACACTTTTTCTCCCAAAAAGTTTCTGTCGACTTTTGAAAACTAAGAATATTCCTTAAAAATCACACAAATAACCAAAACGCATTTTCTCAACTGTTTTCAGGAAATGTCCCAGTGCTGAATCTAGGCATCCAGCACGGAGTAAGAAAAGTAACGTTAAAGTAACTTACCTGCGAATTGAATTTCCTTCCATAGGATAACATTGGTGATTCTATGTGAAAAAGTTTCTAAGTGTCAACTTTTGAAATACAAGAATATTCTTTAAAAATCGTACAACTTGGGGGCGTGGCTTGGGCACGCATGGAGTGAGACGTGCATCATCGAGTCTCCGCTCCAGCACCTCTCGCCCGTATCTTCAGCTTGGCCTCCGGGCTCCGCTCTCACCTGGGGCTTGCTCCGATCCCGGCTGGGACCCCCCGGGCAGTGTTTGGAGTCTCGGGGGTCCTTTGGGGGCTCGGTGTTCGCGGTTCTCTCTGGCCGGCCCTGGCCTAGCCTTCAGCGACCGCCATCTTGTCTCCTGGCCGCAGCGGTGCTCTAGACGGTGCTGGGAGCGCTGCGCCAGCTGGGAGCGATACCGGCGGCGGGGGCACATGGGGGCCTGATACCTGCTGCAGCTTGGTGACTGGACGCCGCTGCCTGGACCCCTGCGGCCTTCTCTCTTTGGCTGGCCCGGGTCTGCTGCCCGCCGGCCGCCATTTTGGGCCCCGGCTGAAGACGCGCGCCCGTTGGTGCCTACGGCGCCTCCCTGTGAGGGGGTGCAGGCGGTCGCTTCTGGCCAGTGGATCGCTCTGCCTCTCTGGCCCCGCGACATCGCTGATCCTGGTGTGGGGCCCCTGGAGCATACGGGGCCTGGCGACAGCCTCTTCCTGCCTGGCAGACCCTGGACGGCGCGTCGCCCGGAGAGGGCCACCGAGCTGCGGTTGGAGCGGTGCAGGTACCGGGTCGGGGGGTCTTTTTCGCCCAGATGTGGGCCCCCTGACGCCCAGTTCGCTGCTGCGACCCTGCCTGCCTTGGGGGGCATCCCGGCGCTGGCCTTGCCCTGGTCCCTGGACCTGGTCCCCTATCTGGATTGTGGTGCCTGTGAGAAGGGGCGGAGGGGCGCTCGCACCCCTGGGGGCCTCTTCATTGGCGCTTGCCTTGGGCTCCTTGGATTCTGCTTAACGGCCGCCACGACTTGGGCTGCCCTTGGACTCCGCTGGGTGTTTGGTGTACGCTGCTTGCCCCTACCCTTTGCCTTGAGTGTCACCCCCAACGCTCCTGCTAAGATAGCCCTTTGCTTGGGGCGCTCTTGCTTCTGGAGGGGCCACGGAATTGAGCTGCCCTGCCTTCACGCTGCCGGCCGCGCTTGCCACCTGGGGGAGGCCCCCCTGGATCCTGCCTGTGGCTGATCAGACTGGCCCACATCTCGGCTGTCCCGTCGATTCTCACCCTTGGCCCTGACTTCGGCAGCTACTAGTCTTTTGGGGTCCCGCCGCCATGCCACCTAAACACAGGGCTCACAAGGATGCAGATGCAGCCACCTCCCGCGATAACCCGGTGACCTCCATGTGGGCCAAGGTGCCCCCCTCTACGCAAGAGGGCCCCCCCTGTCTCTTCAGGGCTCTCGGACACGCCAGCTCAAGCCATCCCTATCACTCAGGCCTACATGATGTCCTTTCTGCAGGAAATCAAGTCGGAGATCAGCTCCCTGCGGCAGGACTTCAAAACTGGGTTGCAGGATGTCCGCAGGGATGTTGTGGAAATTGGTGATAGGGTCGACGGTCTCGAGAGGACGATGGACGCCAGGACGGAGGACATCGAGGGCCTCTGGAGGAAGATGTCAGAACTGGAGGACCAGAATATCTCCTTACAATTGAAGCAGGAGGATCTGGAGAACCGCGGACGGCGGAACAACCTCTGTATTAGGGGTGTGCCATTGGGCACAGAGGGGTCTGATGCCTTGGCGTACACCGCAGACCTCCTACATGCAATCCGCGAAGGGGAAGGTACCACGCCTCCTATGCTGGACAGAGCCCATCGCGTCCCGTGTCCCCGCAACCGCCCTAATTTTGTGCCGGACATTATCACCCGAGATTTCTTTGCGGACAAAGAAGCCATCCTGCGTAAAGTGCAGGGGATCCGGTCAGTCTCCTACAATGGACTATCCATTCAAATCTTCCAGGACCTTGCACCGTCCACGCTTCGTCGGAGGAAAGCTTTTAAACCTGTCACCGATAAATTGCAGGCCATGGACATCAAATACCAGTGGGGCCACCCCTTTGCCCTGATGTTCTCCTGGGAGGGTCGACGACGGGTTATCCGGTCCCTGTAAGAGGCGCTGCGCCTTCTTCGGTTGCCTGTGGACTCAGACTCTGATGATCCCCCCTCCTCTGGTGTTCGCCCCGCGGATTCGCTCCGGCCGGTGTGGTCCACTGTTACCCCGCCTCGCTCTAGACGCTCCTCGAGGGACATCGACTCCACGCAGGCCAAACGGGACGCCGTCAATCATGTCCGCTCCCTGAGCGCCTCCCCATCCCTGGGGCCTTGACTGCTCTTACCCTTGCGGCATGGCGCTTGTTAATGCTCCCGATGAGGCCTCGCTCCTGGGGGCCCTTTGTCTGAGCCTGGAGGCTGAAATGTGTTGCATGCTTACCGTCGCTGGGCGGAGGACTGGTAGCGGAGGCCTCCCGTCCTTAGTGTGCCCACCACTTCCCCCTACTTCTTCTTGCCGAGTCCTAAGGGAGAGTGACTTCTCCGGAATGCCCTACCTTCGGGGATCTGGGCTATTCCGCGCCGACTCTGCACTACTTTGGCCCAGTTGGCCAGTTTATTTTCTTCTTTCCTTTCTCTATTTCTGGCTTTCTCTTTTCTTGCCCTGCTTTGGGCCCTTTTCGGCAACATCCTTGCTTGATCCTGCAGGGTGGCTTGGCTCTGGGGGGACTTTGGGGTGTTGGGGCACCCTGCTTGGGGCTGGTGGGACCTGTCCCTCTGTGCTTGGCATGCTTCCCCGGTTGGCGCTTTTGGTGGGGTGTCTCTCTCTCTCCTATGTGGGGCCTCAGCTGACCTTCCCCTCGTTGGGGTTCCTAGCCCGTCCTGTGGTGTTTGCTGAGCGCCGTCTCCCTTCTCCTTTCCCCCTCTTCTCTTCCCCTCCTAGCCGCTACCTGCTGCTCCATCAAATGCTGCGCGCGCTTGGTCTCTCTTTCTTCCAGTTATGGCTACCACACCTGGTTTGAAACTCGTATCCCTCAATGTGAAGGGACTCAACTCCCCCAACAAGCGGCGACAGATTTGGAGATACCTTCTCCAATTGAATCCTGATATTGTCTTCCTTCAGGAGACCCACCTGCTTAAGGAGGATGTCGCCCGCATGGCCCATCCTCGCTTTCTGCTCCAATTTTGGGCTTATACCTCTTCCAAGGTAGCTGGAGTAGCAATACTTTGTCGAACAGGCATTCAGCAGGGGGCCTCCAAGGCGGTTCGCACTCCGGATGGCAGGTTCCTCCGGGTGGTGGTTCGGTTTGGCCACAGGTCCTTAACCCTTTGTAACATTTATGCCCCCAACCAGGCGCAAGACTCATTCCTCCGGGAGACCTTGCGGGAACACGTGTCGAACTCGGATCCCCTCCTTATCCTCGGGGGTGACTTCAATCTGGTGTGGAATGCCACTGATGATCGTAGTGACGGTTCCTTCCACGGAACCGGGGCTATGTCCTCTGCCCTCAAGAATCAATTGACCGAGCTTGGCCTAATAGATGCCTGGTGCTACCACTCGCCCGATTCGCGCGACTACTCGTATTACTCTCCTGTACATCGCTCATATTCGCGCATCGACTATCTCTTTGTCTCGCATTCCCTCATCGGGGAAACGCCCTCGGCCTCCATGTCAGACATTTCAATTTCAGATCACGCGCACCTTGAGCTCCTCTTTAGGGATCTGTTTTCCCACTCTAACTGCCCACCGCGGTGGCGGCTTCCGGCCCACATACTTCGTGACCCGGTTGATATTGAAGAACTTCGGGCTGCTATTGTCGCTTACTTCGAGACGAATTACTTGCCAGAAACCCCTTCCTGTGGTCTGGGACGCATTTAAGGCCACTATACGAGGCCATATTACTTCTATAGCATGTGCCCGGGCCAGAGAGTCGCGCCTGCTTGAAGTTAAACTCTCCAGTGACATTAAGGCGCTGGAGCGCCTCGATCAGACTCAGCCACGGGCTGCTCACAAGCGGCGTCTGGCCGTGCTGCGCGGCCAGCTCCGAGTACATCGCACCAACAAGGCTGAACGGGCTTTATTGGCTTTCAAGCAGCGATATTATGAGGGAGGAGATAAGGTAGGTATGGTTTTAGCCCGGCGATTGCGGACACGAGCGGCCAAAGCACATATAGCTAATATTAAGTGCCCTGATGGCACCCGGGCCATTACTGGAAAAGCTAAGCTCAACACGTTTAATGCATACTATTCGTCTTTGTACGCTCAGGAGACGCCCCCTCCGGAACAGATCCGGGCTGTCCTTGATAATTGCACTTGGGCTCCGATAACCCCTTATCATGTACAACTACTGGAAGCCCCTCTTTCACAGAGCGAACTTGCGGGCGCTCTGAAGGACCTCCCTCTTGGGAAATCGCCGGGCCCGGATGGTCTGCCGTTTTCCTTTTACCGGGTCTTCTTCCCACAGCTTCAGCCCTATCTTCTCCGTCTCTTCAATTCTTTCACGGACACGACGGGCCCCTCTGCTTCCGTGGGATTAGCCGAAATAGCGCTACTTCCAAAGCCAGGCAAGGACCCCGCATTATGTTCCTCCTTTCGCCCCATTGCCCTACTCAATACGGATCTTAAACTCTACACCAAAATCTTAGCTAAACGGCTGGATCCGCACCTCCCGGGCCTGATCGACCCCGACCAGGTCGGTTTTATTCGGCAGCGACAGGGGGCTGACAATGTGAGTCGAATCGCCCATCTTGTTGGGAAAGCCCAACACTGGAATATCCCTGCCTGCCTGCTGTCTCTCGACGCGGAGAAAGCGTTCGACCGTGTGGACTGGACCTTTCTCCGCGCGGTGCTCTGTAAAATCGGGCTTGGCCCCTTGATGTTGTCCCGCATCATGGCTCCTTATCTCTCCCCTACGACCCAAGTCCGGGTCAATGGCCAACTCACACACCCCATTTCTATATATAGAGGTACGAGGCAGGGCTGCCCCCTCTCTCCTCTTTTGTTTGCCCTTGTGGTCGAGCCGCTTGCCATCTTGATTCGCCAGGCGCCAGACATACATGGCCAACAGCACAAGGTAGCTTTGTTTGCGGATGACCTCCTTCTCACACTGTCGCATCCACGCACGTCTCTTCCCGCCCTTTACCATCTTTTGTGTCAATTCGAGCGGGCGTCTGGCCTTAAGATTAATCATGACAAATCCTGGGCCCTGAACCTTACCATCCCGGCAACAGAGCTCTCGACGTTGCAAGCGTTGGTCCCCTACAAATGGGCCCAAAGTTCCATTCGCTATCTTGGGCTTAACTTGACTCCTACCCTTGCTACCTGGTCGCAAGCCAACTGGCAGGAGTGTCGTCGGTCTGTGCTGGAGGACTTGCGGGTCTGGAGACCTCTCACTCTCTCCTGGCTGGGCCGTATTCATGCCCTCAAAATGTCCATTTTGCCCAAAGTCTTATACGTCTTCCAATCACTTCCCACTCCTATCCCGCGTCACCAGATTCTAAGCCTACAGCGTGAATTCACCAGATTTATCTGGGGAGGTCGTCGCCCGCGCTTTTCTAACAAAATTCTCATGTCACACCGGGATAGAGGGGGCTTGGCTTGTCCGAACCTGTTGGACTATTATTGGGCGGCGCACCTTCGCTTTATCTCTGAATGGATGGCATGGGAGAGTGAAAAGGTGTGGTTTCACATGGATAGGGCGGTGACCGGGCGCTCCATATGGGATTTGCCCTGGCACTCCCGGGTCTCCCGCAGTGCTTATATAGCCGTTCCTACCAAAACTGTCCTTGACATCTGGGACCGGATTGCTGTACCCAAGGGTCTCACCACCTTCCCCTCCCCTCACACCCCCATCGCAGGTAACTCTCTCTTTCCTCCTGCTCTGAACCCTACCGTTTTCATTGACTGGTTGGATGGCGGGTGCCGTACGATACGGGACCTCTTTGTCGGTACCACCTTCAAGACTTTTGAACAATGCAAGCAGGAATTTCAACTTCCTGAAGGGGCTCGGCTTCAGTACTTGCAACTTCGGCATTGGGTTCACGATGCATCTTTGGTGTCGGCAGCCACACGTGCTCTCACTCCCTTCGAGCGGCTGGTCCGTTCGTTCGATAATTCCAGGGGTCTTATTGCACGCACTTATCGTATTCTCCAACACCCCCGCGGCTCACTCCGCATCTCTATCAAACTCGATGGCAGTCGGATCTGGCCACGGACATTGCGCCCGCGCAGTGGGAGCGCCTTTGGCAGGACATTCCAAGGGTCTATCGCTGTATCTCGCAGCGAGAAACCGCTTACAAAGTAATGTCTCAGTGGTATTACACCCCTCGACGATTACATAAAATGTACCCTACGACTTCCCCTCTTTGCTGGCGATGCTCGACGTCACCCGGAGACTTTCTTCACATCTGGTGGTCCTGTCCACTCCTTGGAAGGAGATCCTCAGCCACATCAAACTGGTTCTTGGCTTCCCCCTGCCTGAAACTCCAGCTACGCTCATTTTGGGTATCAAGCCTACTAATTTGCGCGCACTGACGCGTGGCGATTGGCAGGTCTGTCTCCACATGCTGGGTGCGACGAAACAACTTATAGCCCTGTACTGGAAGAAAGCAGAGACCCCCCCGATCACGGCTTGGTTCATCTGTCTATGGCATACCATGGCCATGGAGCTCCTCACAGCGCGCTTGCAGGATCGAGACACTCGCTTTACCAGGCTTTGGCAACCACTAATCGATTACTTTTGTAGAATGGAGCATGCTCGCTTTATGCCCCCGAAACTCCGGGCGTTACGCCTCTTTGAAGATGCGCTGCTTCCCTTTGCCTTCACTGTGCCCTCCTGAGCCCCGCGCCATCCAGCTGCCCCTGTTCCACCAGGTTGTCGTTCTTTGCAAGGATCACTTCCAACACCTCTCTTCCTTTTGTCCCCTTTCTTCTATTCTTCCTTCTTTCCTGCCCCCCCCTCCTCTTTCTTTCTTTCTCGCCGTTCCTTCTTCCTTTCTTTCTCTAGCTGGTCTTCTCTGTTTGTCTTTCTTTCTCTTCTTCTATTATCTTGTTTGTTTCTTGCACAATGTGTGCGTTTGTTCTCTGGTTCTGGTTCAATGCTCTTGGAGCTGTTGTAAAACAAACGCCTGCCACTTTTGATCATTACATCACGCGGCCGGCCCTAAGCGGGTTGTAGGCGACTTGCTGTGTAACTAAATATGTATGTCTGTTATCTTTATCGATATGCCATTGCCTCCCCTTTTTTTTGCTTATCTTACTTTGCGGCCGGCCCGCCACAGGGTTGTAGGCGACATGCTGTGTAGCTGCAGCTTATTTTTCTCTGTCTTAATAAAACAGATTTATGACAAAAATCGTACAACTAACCAAAACGCATTTACTCAACTGTTTTCAGGAAATGCCCCGATGCTGAATCTAGGATCCAGCACTGTGTTAGTAAAAGTAATCCGAAAAGTAATCTAATTGCATTTTACTGAAAAAGCCTACTGATTCCTATGTACTGAGTCTACTAAGTTTGTGCATTGCATTGCAACCCCTGTAAACTCGAATTGGTACAAAGTCCTACTGTATTTTGAAAGTATTCAACAACAGCATTTCATATCTGAAAAGTAATTTAATGCTTACCTGTGCCAGGCTTGCTTGGTTCTAAAAATAAACAACAGTATATTTTTTATACAAAACAATTGGCCTAGAGTTCAGTTCTTGAGTGTGTGAATTCATTTGCTGACTGAGTGTGTACATCAAATGCTTACCACTGTCCTCTGATACTGCCTTACTGCTCGACCAAGCTACCACTTTAGAGAGTAAGGTTCTATCTAACTTTAACCTCTGCCAAACCTCTGGAGACCCTTGGACTCTATACACACTGTACCTCACTTTGGTGCAGTATATATAGAGCCAGTTTCTTACAGTGTTCCATACGTATCTGCATAGGTTTTATCCTTGCCCATGGTCACAAGCTGAGTGAAAGAGGGTGGAGGGAAAAGCACTATTTTCGGGACAGTCTACTGCTGCAGTGGGGAGTTTCAGAGCCACACTTCAGGAAGGGCCCAATCAGCAGGGAGCAGATTTTTAGTCACCCTTGGAAGGAGGAGGGGCCAGAGGTCAGTAGCCTACGATCATGACACCAGGGACCTCAGGGTGAGCACGGGGTAGCCATCACCAGGTTCCACTCAAGCAGCCCTACACACCCAATTTCCTAGTGGAGGGAGGGGGCACGGATCCAACTGAGGGGCCGGGCAGAGGTCCTAAGCACAGTTTAAGGAGGAGACAGCCACTGCCCCCCAAGAAAGCACAAGCACCCACCTACTGCTGTCCCAGTCCTCAGGAGTGAGCCTAGCCAAAGGGGCCGATACTGGCAGCTCCACACCAGGCGGTAGGTCCCAGCCACCTGAGTCCCTGCTGCAGTCGCCGCCTCTTCACCAATCGGCGTATGGGGTTGCCGCAGGTCGGATCCCCAGGCTCAAGGTAGCCAGGCTGGTCACGAGGCAGGGAGGAGCCGGGGCCGTCACCACGCCCCAACCGCCGGTTCCAGGTCGACCCTGGCCACCACCAGGTTGAGGCCCAAATCGGTAGCCCGGGGCCTCAAGCCAGCGAAGCGGCAGAGTCGGTCAAGGCCGCTACATGTTCAGCGGTCTCCGAGGGGAAGAGGAGGCGGGACCTAACCGACCATGCCATGTGGGCTGCCTCTGCGACCGCACAGTTGGGACCCCACCGCCCGTCTCATTCACCCATTGCGAGCACGATCCCAGGGTCAGGCGTTCTTGGAAGAGCAAGCGCAGGGCATCCTGCCCAATCACCTCCGCAGTTCCCCTAACAGAGTGAGGCCACTGCCGCCCAGGAACACAGTTCACTCCAGACCCAGGCAGAGCGAGCCGGTCACAAAAAGAGGCAGCGACCGAGGGGCGCATCCCCCGCCACGCCCAAGCTCCAATAGCCCTGTAGGGAAGCAGTGGGAGGGGGGCCACGGCAGGCCCAGAGATCCTCAGCGGAGGGGTGTCCCGCCAGTCAGGCAACATGGTGTGCCCCAGGAACAGCCCGGGAGGGACGCCGCCAGAGTGTAATCACCTCAGGCCCCAGCACCAACCATCCAGCAGAGGCCAGTCGTCACCTCACCGCCGTGTCAGGGCCCCACTCAAGGATGAGAATTCCAATGGAGCCGGACATCCAGGGAGGGCCCCCATCCACAATGCCCGAACACCCAGGGCACGCGAGGGCTGCTGGCCATACCGCAATCCCGGCTCCCATGACGCAAGGCCGCAGCGCTGGCTTCACAACTCCATCGAGCACTCAGCAGTACGGAGGGCAGCAGAAGTCAGAAAAACTGCTACGCCGCAGGCGAGATGTGGAAAAGTAGTCAGTAGGTGTTAGATGGCTATCACAAGTCCGGATGGATGCCGGATATCAGGGGTTCGGAGCGGAGCTGTCTCAAAATACGCTCGCTACGCTGGCTGTCCTGGCCACACCCAGGAAGAGAATTATTTTATAGAGAAATGCGTCTATGGGGATTAAAGTCAGTCATTTCTAATTCTGTGAATCAGTAAAATTTGTTACTAGTGGTTTCCCTTTTAGAATCAAACGTTTGGATCCAGAGTTGTGCCTTGTAGTGCTGAGCAACCTCATGACTGGAAGGAGTAATTTCTTACCTATGGATTTTACCCCATTACTTTACTAAAATTCATGTGGTTTTATTTAATACATGTTTCAGGTGTTGTTGATGAATTTAGGATGACAAACGGATCAATTCCAATTAAGAAAAGTCAACAAAACTTGTCAATGTGAGGTTTTGGTAATATGTTTTATGGTTCCAACAAAGAAGCAAATATTTCATCTAGACTCACCATGTTTAGCAGAAATATTGCTGAAATATTTCTCAATGTTCAAGGAGGTCCAGTTCAAAGAAGTAAGGCCAGGTTGTATAGCGTCATCTACCTTTGCTACATGGGGAGTCATTAGAGGTTCCAAATGGGGCTGTATTTTTGCTCTAATTCTCTTATCTTCTGTCAACATCATCTGGAATAAAGTGCAAAGCAGACAACATTACCAAAGTCATATATTCATCGCTAGCCGTAGTACTTTTGTTTTATTTAATTGCATATGGGATTACCTAGCTGTAAATTAGAGAAAGTTACTCACCTGTAAAATGCATTTTTGAACTATCACACCACCGCCTGAAACAGTGTTTTACAAGTTACAATGTCGACCTGCAACAGTGTCTTACAAGTTACAATGTGAGACTAGGCAAGCAGAGCACATCTGTTGCACTTTCATACCTGAGACACCTCATGCTAAAATTCTAAGGTTAATTATCTGGATTGATATAAAATGATGGAGGAGTGATGGATGTCCCTTTATGCTCAATGTTGGTCATGAAAAATATTAGGAGGGTTTGGGTTTACAGCATATTCAAGTACTTCGGCAGAGAAACCTCGACAGCCCTGCCAGAGAAGTTTACAAATGGCAGATTTTCAGTCACTGCAATGTCAGGAAGATTAGCCACCGCCCAAACTCTGCATCAGGCTCAAAATATATTGTATTGTAATACTTTTCATATAGTGCTTCCTAACTCTTGCACAACCCAAATCATCTATTAAGCAGATTCTCCATTTTATAAAATTATAATTATCTTTTTTGACAATTCAAATCCGCAAAAACATTTCCCACACAATAAGGGGTGAATCTGGGGTGTCAGTGCCCTTCAGTTAAGGTTCACCACAAACTATTTAGAATCCACATAATCAACGCAATTGGTAGTTTTAGTATTGAGAGAACAAGGAGTAACAGGGAGATAACATATGCAAACTGAAATGAAGTAGGAGGCGGTATTAAGGTTCAGATTGTGGATGCTTTATTTAAGTTGGATGGTAAACACTTCAGCCTCTGCAGCGCAGCCACCGTCAGGCCAGGTCGGGCTCACCTCAATTGAACTCACTTCAAGCACCAACATTCCATCGCTAGGAACAACCAGAACACTGTCCCAACATTCTTGTTCAGCTAACACTGATTTACAACACATATCAGTGTTAGCTATAATACAGGATACTACACACCTCCCTCCTTTTCCCATTAACAAAAAAAAAAACGAAGAGAAAGAAAAAAAGAAAAAAACGAACATATGCAAATGCCAAGTGAAAATACACAGTAAAATCATATATACTCATTTAGATAATAAGGTCTCCTAGAAACCCTTGAGGTTTTCCTCACTTCAAATTTGTTGGCACTAGTGTCCTTATCAGAATCTTCATTACAAAGTTCATCTTCATTTCTCATAAATACTTTCACCACACGACCCAAATTCCAGATGCGATGGTCTTCTGTCCTTACAGCATTTTCGACGACTTTGATAACTTTCATGGGAGATGAAAATTTCGATCCTGTACTGAACACACCACCACGAGGATTTTTGACTCTAATTAGATCACCAACCTGAACAGTTTTCTTTGTAGCTTTGCGAGTCAAACAACTCTTGCCTTTTAGAAGCTAACTTGTGTTCCTTTACTTTTTTTAACTCTTCCTTTTGTTTTACAGACAAATCATCTTTCACCAAGTCATTAACCCATGAAGGACAGACTAAGGTATTAGCTTTCCTTCTTTTGAATAACTCAAAAGGAGAGAAACCTGTGCTAGAATGGGGAGTTATTCTGTAGTTCTTCACTTTACAAAACAACTCTTCCTTCCAACACAAATTTTTCGTAATTGCATGTTGTATGGCCTCCTTCAATACTTTGTTCAACCTTTCGACCATGCCATTGGTCTCGGGATGATACAAAGGTGATTTCTTGTGCCTGATGCCCCTTTCTTTCAAGAATTCCTCCATCTCACGAGAGACTAACTGTACCCCGTTATCGGTTAACAAAGAATCCGGAAAACCTTCCCTCTCAAAAACTTGCTGCAAAAACACAATGACATCACGTGACTCAATAGAATTGGTAATGGCAACTTCTGGCCACCTGGAAAACATGTCAACAAGTACTAAGACATACTTGTCAGCACTGACACAACGAATGGGACCTAAGATATCAAAGGCAACCTCTTTCCAGGGTTCTTTCGGTATATCCCTTATCACCATGGGCTGTACTCTACATTTAAATGTTTTGTCAGTTTTACAACACTCACCACAATCTCTCACCGTACGTTCAACCTGGATATCCATTCCAGACCACCAATACATTTGTCTCAATCTCTCTTTGGTCTTTGATATACCTGGATGACTCTCATGAGCTAGAGAAATCAATCCCTCTCTCAATGATACCGGGGGAACTAATCTAGTGCCCCTAAACACAAGTCCACCTTGAACAGACAATTCGTCTTTAACTCTCCAAAAGGTTTGTAAATTCTCATTACCTTTATCAGAACTGGACCACACACTCCCAATCTTTTCCGCCACCTTTTGTAATATGGGATCTTTACTAACTTCAATCAACCACTCATTTTCTCTAATGACTCCCTCTCTTATCAAACAAACATCCAAATTCCCATCTTCATCAACAACACTCTCACTCTCATCAGATAAATTGACTAGGCGAGAACAACAGTCAGCAATCCAATTTCTAGTACCGGGAACATACTCCACATCGAAATGAAACTCTTGTAAACCGATTACCCAGCGCCTGATCCTAGCAGAGACTGCATCTAAACCTTTCCTTTCAAATATCTCCTTGAGAGGTTTATGGTCAGTTTTAACTACAAACTTGCTCCCCCACACAAATTTTCTAAGCTTTTGCACAGCCCAAGACACAGCTAAAGCCTCTTTCTCTATAACTGAATAATTCAGTTCTGCCCCTCTCAAGCTCCTGGAGATAAACAAAATAGTTCTCTCTAAGCCATTATATCTTTGTAAAAGGACTGCTCCAAGACCTTTAGAACTGGCATCAGACATTACTATGGATTCATGCCCCGGCTCGAAACTCTGTAAACAAGATGCCCCTCTTAGCATTTTCTTTATTGAACAAAATTCAAACTCACATTCATCATTCCACACAAAAGGGATGCCTTTCTTTAGTAGGGATCTCAAATTCTTAATCTTCTCTCAAAATTTACAATGAACTTATTATAGTATTCAGTCATGCCCAAAAACTTTATCACTTCCTCTTTAGATGAGGGACTCACTAAGTTGTTTATAGTCTCAACAAGTTCACTTTTTGGTTCAATACCATCTGGTGTTATTTTGTGACCAAGATAATCAATTTGATCCAAATTAAATTTGCATTTGCTTGCTTTTAATGTTACACCATTCTCCTTGAATCTTTGTAGCACTTCCCGCACCCTTTGGTTATGTACACTGACGTCCTCACCATACACCAGAACATCATCCTGTTATATCTTAATACCCGAAATTCCACCCAACATTTTTTCCATAACACGCTGAAAAACAGCAGCAGCAGATATTAATCCGAAAGGCATACGCACAAATTTAAACGTGCCAAACGGAGTAACAAACGCTGTTAGATCTTGGGACTCATGGTGAAGTCTAACTTGGTGATATGCGGACGTGAGATCCACAGTAGTAAAACATTTTGCTCCTTTCAACATAGAAAGCATTTCATTAATATTTGGCAGGGATAATGATCTACAATGACGTTCTTATTTAACTCACGTAAGTCCACACAAAGGCGAACTTCACCATTAGCCTTCTTCGCCATGACCACCGGAGCCAACCATTCTGTTGCTTCTACTTCTTCTATGATACCATTAGTCTTCAATTTATCCAACTCAGCCTTCATCTTCTCTTTAACAAGTAAAGGTACCCCTCTGACCTTACTTACAACTAGTGTGGCCCCTTCTTTAATTCTTATTTTGTGAACATATTTTTTTAGACAGCCTAGTTTTGTGTCAAAAACTTCAGGGAACTCTTTCTCAAAATCAGGTTTATTGGAAACTACATTGTTCACTTGAATAGTTTGTCTCAATTTAACTGGGGGATTCTCCTTAGGGTCCAGATATACGCCAAGTTCTTTCTGGTGATACCAGCTAATAAGGGAATCACCCCTCACAGATACATACATTTTCCCTGCAGTGATCCTATCCTTAAAATGAATCGACCCATTAAAATACCCTACTAGTTTAATGGGTTGACCACCATAACCTTTAGGAGATATATCTGGTTTGAACAATTTGACTTTATGTGCTAAAAAAATTTCAAAGAAAACTTTAGGAATTAAAGTCAGCTTTGCACCAGAATCGAACAACATAGAAACAGAGGCTCCATCAACTTGTACTACTTCCCAGGGTCCTCCAGTACCATCTTGAATTTGCATTATGATTTTGTCATCAGATGATCCATCAACAAATTCACAACTAACTTCCTGATTTATTTATTTTTTGTATAAAATTGCCTTTAGTATTAGAACTCCGGCAACTACTTGAAACATGTCCTTTCTTCCCACAATTCTTGCATGTAGTTTTCCAACCCACACATACTTTAAAATTGGCATAATGCCCAAGATCACCACACCTATAACATTTCCCTGGATTAGACTGTAAACCATTGCTAGAATCTTTTTGAGGAAGACGTTGCCAGGTAGGTCGCTCCCCCGCCACACAGCTCCGCCTGTGCTGTCCTGCCCGCTGCTGCTGCTGCTGGTAAGCTCGCCCCTCTGCTGCTGCCTCGGTGCCCGATTTTGCCTTCTGTTTCCCCTCGTGCCCCCATTCTGTGTGCCCGATTTTGCTTTCTGTTTCCCCCCGTGCCCCCATCTCCTGTGCCCGATTTTGCCTTCTGTTTCCCCCCGTGCCCCCATCTACTGTGCCCGATTTTGCCTTCTGTTTCCCCTCGTGCCCCCATTCTGTGTGCCCAATTTTGCCTTCTGTTTCCCCCCGTGCCCCCATCTACTGTGCCCGATTTTGCTTTCTGTTTCCCCCGTGCCCCATCTACTGTGCCCGATTTTGCCTTCTGTTTCCCCTCGTGCCCCCATTCTGTGTGCCCGATTTTGCCTTCTGTTTCCCCCCGTGCCCCCATCTACTGTGCCCGATTTTGCTTTCTGTTTCCCCCGTGCCCCCATCTACTGTGCCCGATTTTGCTTTCTGTTTCCCCTCGTGCCCCCATTTTTTGTGCCCGATTTTGCCTTCTGTACCCCCGTTGCCTCTCTCCGCTCCCGCCGCTGCATCCCTGCGGCCCCGCCCCCTGACTGCCCATTCGCTGCCCCTGCCTCCAGCCTCCCAGCTGCTCCTCCCTCCCACCTCCCCCATATATGGCGGCCGCTGCGCGTGAGGAGAGCGACCCTTGACCTTGCCAGGTAGGTCGCTCCCCCGCCACACAGCTCCGCCTGTGCTGTCCTGCCCGCTGCTGCTGCTGGTAAGCTCGCCCCTCTGCTGCTGCCTCGGTGCCCGATTTTGCCTTCTGTTTCCCCTCGTGCCCCCATTCTGTGTGCCCGATTTTGCTTTCTGTTTCCCCTCGTGCCCCCATTCTGTGTGCCCGATTTTGCTTTCTGTTTCCCCCCGTGCCCCCATCTCCTGTGCCCAATTTTGCCTTCTGTTTCCCCACGTGCCCCCATCTACTGTGCCCGATTTGCCTTCTGTTTCCCCTCGTGCCCCCATTCTGTGTGCCCGATTTTGCCTTCTGTTTCCCCCCGTGCCCCCATCTACTGTGCCCGATTTTGCTTTCTGTTTCCCCCCGTGCCCCCATCTACTGTGCCCGATTTTGCCTTCTGTTTCCCCTCGTGCCCCCATTCTGTGTGCCCGATTTTGCCTTCTGTTTCCCCCCGTGCCCCCATCTACTGTGCCCGATTTTGCTGTTTCCCCCCGTGCCCCCATCTACTGTGCCCGATTTTGCTTTCTGTTTCCCCTCGTGCCCCCATTTTTTGTGCCCGATTTTTGCCTTCTGTACCCCCGTTGCCTCTCTCCGCTCCCGCCGCTGCGTCCCCTGCGGCCCGCCCCCCTGACTGCCCATTCGCTGCCCCTGCCTCCCGCCTCCCAGCTGCTCCTCCCTCCCACCTCCCCCATATATGGCGGCCGCGGCGCGGCCGCGCAGCGGATGCACGCAGCGGATGCGCGCAGCGGGCGCGCCGTGGGTGCGCCGCGGGCGCGCCTAAGGCAAGCCCGTCTGCGCCTGGACCGCGCCCAGTGCCAGAACCCCTGGGCCGCGCGCCCCCCGCACCAGCCTTGAGGACCGACGCCACTACAATGCCACCACACTCCACGCTCTCAACCCGGGACAGACACACAACTGCTTCAAGGCCGCCCCGAAACGCACTCATGGCCCCTTCACCTGCCGGAACTGCAGCTACACCAGCCTCAGAGCCACCGAAGCGCCCGCCAAGAAGGACCTAAACCACCTCCGATGCATCCTACTGAACACCCGCTCCACACGCAAACACGCCGTCGAGCTCTGGGACCTGCTCGACACATCATCACCGGACGTCGCCTTCCTGACAGAGACCTGGATGAACGACTCCTCCGCACCCGACATCGCCATAGCCATCCCAGACGGCTATAAGATCACCCGCAGAGAGCGCGTCAACGGAGTAGGAGGAGGAATTGCCATCGTCCACAAGAACTCCATCAGGGTCTCGACCAGCACCAACGACCTTCTCCGCACCGCCGAACACATGCACTTCCAGATCCACACGGACCCCAACACCACCCTTAGAGGCACCCTTGTCTACAGACCCCCTGGGCCCCGACCCCAGTTCAGCGACTCCATCGCCGACTTCATCAGCACGCACGCCCTGACCTCTACCGACTACATCCTCCTCGGAGACCTGAACTTTCACCTGGAGAACAACAACGACAGCAACTCCACCACCCTGATCGACAACCTCGCCAACCTCGGACTGAGACAGCTCGTCACAACACCGACTCATTCCGCCGGCCACACGCTCAACCCCGTCTTCTCCTCAAGCTCCCACGTCTCCTTCAGCCACACCACGGAACTCCTCTGGACCGACCACCGCTGCAACAACTTCACCTTCCAGAAACCCACCACACACCACCGCACCCAACAGATCCCACGCCGCTGCTGGAGCAAAGTCACCGAAGACCAACTACGGGCAAACCTCGCTCTCAGCCCCCCCTCCGACCCATCCAACACCGACGACGCTGCCTGCAACCTCAGACGATGGATAGACGACTGTGCCAACACCCTTCCCCGCTGAAAAAACTCACCTACAGCGACACCACCAAAAGAGCCAGCTGGTTCACCCCGGAACTCCTAGCTTCCAAGCGTACCTGCCGGAAACTAGAGAAGAAATGGCACAGTGATAAGACACCGGACAGCCACGCAGCCCACAAAGACGCCATCCGTAACCACCACCACCTCATCAGGTCCGCCAAGAGAATCTCCTTCAAAGACCGCCTCGACAACAACGCACACAACAGCAAGGAGCTCTTCAACATCGTGAAGGAACTCTCCAACCCCAGCTCCAACACCAACGACATCCCGCCGTCGCAAGCCCTGTGCGATTCCCTCGCCACCTTCTTCCACCGCAAGATCGCCGACATCCACGACAGCTTCAACACCCAGACAGCCCCTACTAAGATAGATACACCAGACCCGCCGCACACCATCGACCATGACCCCTTGCCAGCCTGGGCCAGCGTGAACATCGACGACACCATCAAGACCATGAGCACAATACACTCCGGCTCCCCGTCAGACCCTTTCCCGCACCACATCTTCAACAAAGCCAGCAGCTCCATTGCACCCCACCTGTGCAACGTTATCAATCTCTCCTTCGAGACCGCGACCTTCCCAGAGAGCTGGAAACACGTAGAGATCAACGCCCTACTCAAAAAACCCAAGGCGGACCCGAGAGACCTCAAGAACTTCCGGCCCATCTCCCTGCTTCCGTTCCCAGCCAAGGTCATCGAGAAGATCGTCAACAAACAGCTAACCCGATACCTCGAAGAAAACAGCATCCTGGACCCATCCCAATAAGGGTTCCGCAGCAACCACAGCACTGAGACTGCCCTCATCGCCGCCACCGACGACATCAGGACCCTGCTGGACAACGGTGAGACCGCAGCCCTCATCCTGCTGGACCTCTCCGCCGCCTTCGACACTGTCTGCCACTGCACTCTACGCGCACGCCTCCACGACGCAGGGATCCGAGACAAGGCCCTGGAATGGACCACCTCCTTCCTCGACGGCAGAACCCAGAGAGTCCGCCTCCCACCTTCCCGATCCAAAGCCTCCGAGATCATCTGCGGCGTACCCCAGGGATCTTCCCTCAGCCCAACGCTGTTCAACATCTACATGGCCCCGCTTGCACGCATCGCCAGACAGCACGACCTCAACATTATCTCCTACGCCGACGACACTCAACTGATCCTCTCCCTCACCAAGGACCCCCTCGCCGCCAAATCCAATCTCCATGAAGGAATGAAGGCCGTCGCCGATTGGATGAAGATCAGCCGACTAAAGCTGAACACGGACAAGAGAGAGGTCCTCATCCTCGGCTCCAACCCCTCAGCCTGGGACGACTCCTGGTGGCCAACGACGCTGGAAGCAGCCCCGACACCCACTGACCACGCACGCAACCTGGGAGTCATCCTCGACTCAACGCTCTCCATGACCAAGCAAGTCAACGCAGTCTCCTCCTCCTGCTTCAACACCCTCCGCATGCTTCGCAAGATCTACAGGTGGATCCCGACAGATACAAGAAGAACAGTCACCCAGGCCCTCGTCAGTAGCAGACTCGACTATGGGAACGCCCTCTACGCGGGAGCCCCGGCCAAGCTCATCAAGCGACTGCAACGCATACAAAACGCCTCCGCACGCCTGATCCTCGACGTACCACGCCACAGCCACATCACCCCCACCTGAGGAACCTGCACTGGCTCCCCGTCAACAGGAGAATCTCCTTCAAACTCCTCGTCCACGCACACAAGGCACTCCACAAGACTGGCCCAGCCTACCTCAACAGACGACTCTTCTTCTACGTCCCCAACCGCCAGCTCCGCTCCGCCGACCTCTCCCTCGCCACCGTCCCTCGCATTCGAAGAACAACCACCGGCGGCAGATCCTTCTCACACCTAGCCGCCAAGACCTGGAACACCCTTCCACTAAGACTACGACAGACCCAAGACCTGCTGACCTTCAGGAGGCTACTCAAGACCTGGCTGTTCGACCAGTAGCAGCACCCCCCCCCTTTTCTCTCCCCAGCGCCTTGAGACCCTCGCGGGTAAGTAGTGCGCTCTACAAATTCTGTGATTGATTGATTGATTGACGTGATGTGAAACTAGTACTGTTCTTTTTGCGCACAGAAACAGTTTGTGCTGTTTCCTCTTTGAAATTAGTGCTAGTTTTCTTTATCTCCTCAACACATGCTTTACTATGTTCAAAACTTTTGGCAAGTGTGACAACTTCTGATAAGGATGGGTTATCTTTTTGACAAAAGCTTTCTCTAGCTTTCTCTACACAACATCCTAACATGAACTGATCACGAAGTCTTTCTTCAATGTTGACACCAAAAGAACACGTGGATGCTAGTTTCCTTAAAACAGAAACATATTCCTCAACAGATTCACCGGACCTCTGCATTCGCCTACCAAATTGATACCTTTCTAAAACCCTTGAAACTTTAGGTAAATAATGTAGATCTAATTTTTTCATATATATTTCGTATTCATTTAAGTCGTTGCTTAACTCTGAAGACAAATCAGGTAAGTGCTGAAAAACTTCTTGGCCTTCAGAGCCAAGACAATGAAGTAATAAAGCCATTCTGCGTTCCGCACTTAAAGATGTTCCACACACCCTTGCGTAATTTATGAAAACATTCTTCTATTTTTTCCATGGAATTTGTGGTTCACCAGGATTCATAAGAAAGAAAGGTGGAGGAGGAACATTCTGCATGGTGTCACAAAGCAGAGTTAATTTAAGGGAGAAATTGAAATAAGATTTTTATGTGTGAAGAAGATGTTACATACAAACAAATAATGTCCGATTTTGACGTAGAGCAAAACTGAAAAAATGAAGGTGTGTCAGTCACCGAGCAAGAGTACCACCGTAGAGTTGCAATAAAATAATTATATTGAATGGAGCAGTGCAAGTATGAGCACTGATTTAAAGAAGGAACTTAAAACAAGAATAATATACTTAGAGCTGTGTGCATCGGCGATGATGCACTGATAAATTCACAGTGTTACTGAAGCAGGTAAATCAGCTGTACTCAAGTATTAAACAAACCAAAAAGAAAAGGCTGTGTGCATCAGCGATCAACAAATCATCCGTGCGCAAGAGTTAGCTGTATGCTAGTATAAATAACCCAGGAAGGCTGTGCGCATCAGCGACAAATAAATCAGCTGCACGCAATAGGAGAGAGCCGGTCCAAGTTGCTAGGTAACCAAAAGCTAACAACTTTAGATGCCTCTTCAAAATGGCCGCACGCTACGTGACGGCAAGACGTGAAGAGTCAAGTCCCCTCACGCTTAGATACGCAGGATGAAGATAAGTACGCAGGCAGTGAGGTCCCCGCGCACACCCACGCGCCGAGGAGATCGTTGAAGGGCGTCGCGCGTAACTTTAGGAACCCTCACGCGCTCAGAAACGGGAACCCCAGAACTTTAAAAAAAAACTTGCCAAAAGGAGACGCAGGGACGAAGACGGAAGTCCCAAACCAACCCAGTTCCTCCTTACTTGAAAGGACGCCTTGAAGCTTGGAAGGTTAACTGCTTCCTGGAGGGTGAGTAAGGAGAAGCTTAAACTCACAGCGCGTCGCTTGTTCTCTTGTTCGGGGTGTAAATGTTGATCCGGGGAAACCGGAAGCAGAGTCAGATACAATGTAGCAGTCGGGTATTTGAAAACGAGGTGTCCGATGTAAAGAAATAACTTTTGAGTTGAAGTGTTGTCATCCTCGTCGCCAATGAAATGAAGTAGGAGGCGATATTAAGGTTCAGATTGTGGATGCTTTATTTAAGTTGGATGGTAAACACTTCAGCCTCTGCAGGGTAGCCACCGTCAGGCCAGGTCGGGCTCACCTCAACTGAACTTACTTCAAGCACAAACATTCTATCGCTAGGAACAACCAGAACACTGTCCCAACATTCTAGTTCAGCTAACACTGATTTACAACACATATCAGTGTTAGCTATAATACAGGATACTACACAAACCTAAAAGGCGGGCTTAAGGAAGGGAGTGGGAGGACCGGGCTCGCATTAATGTTGAGGTGGGGGTGTGGGAGGATATGAGGAAATAAGGACAGCATTCTACTGCATTACCTGTACTGGTTTTCATATAACGTGCTGCTGTTGGATCATGTAGATTTGTTACTTGAGGAAGAAGAGGGACATAATAAAGAAACAGGGCAACAAGCATAAAACTTCCCGTCAATCCCCTTAAAGTCAATTCACTTTCCTTGGACTCAGTCTCTTCCATGGAGACATCTGTGCCCAAAATCATCAAAGGAATACAAAAAGTGATGGAAGGAATGTTTGAATTAATCTTGGTCACTGGTTACTTTCATGGACAGCATCCCAATCCATCGTTTTTTGCCCACCGTGCCACACAAGACAGGGTTTTGCCATATGTAAATCAGCCTTGGCCCTGCTCCAAGAGGAATAGTCCAGCACATACTGCCAAGCCAGGTTCACTCTGAACCGCAAAGATCATGAAAGATCAGGCGTGTAATCACACCACTTGTCATGGACTGTTGGCTACAGACCTTTCTTCTCGTCATTGCTGGATGAAGTTTTTTCTTGTCAGACGTGACACTTTGACCATGAACTCATATGAGCTTGGACATTGCATCCCCAGAATCCACCCCCATCTGTCACATAGTAGTGGCCCTAAGGGTAATCAAAATTCTGCCTGGGTGGGTTGTTTTTTTCTGTTTCCCTTTCAATGCCTTTCTCCATGGACAACAAAAGTCATCCAGGCATAGGCTTCTCTTGTGCCCCAGTCTCTAACTCCTTCCATGTCTCCTACTGCACCACATGGATGACCTACTACTCCAATTGAATCATTTATACAGCCCGTCATACTTCTGATGAGGCTGGTTATGAGTGCATGACTGCAAGTGTTGACTGTATTTTAGCCTCTATGGGACATGTTGGCTAAGGTGCATGAGGGTTTACATGTTAAATAAGCATGGTATAGTTAAATGTTTTGCAGACAATGTGAGAACAGATTTAGTCATGCATACAGCCTCATATCTTTAGAAGTGAACTGCATATTAAGTAGTGCATCAGTGGTGTTCAGCAGGGTATCTACTACATAGTCCACCCAGGAGTGACAGACATTCAACCTACCGGAGGGTCAATTAAGCCACACAAGGACTACTAAATGGAGTTTTCAGTGGAGCAACAGGGCCTGATCCCACTGAGTCAATGTTAAAACACCATTGTTTGCTATGTGGAGTCCAGCCAAGACCAACAGAAGCCCACACCCTGGTAGGATGCATAAGCTACCAAACAACTATATGGAGGCCACTCAGGAGAGACAAGCCCACAACCAGAGGCAAGGTTAAGCTACCACAAAATGCCATAAAGAACCCACCCAGGAAGAGGAGATGAGCAACCAAGTGTACAAGCGGACAATTGAATACCCACTATGCAGTAGTCAGGAGAAGCAGGTGCAAGTTACAGGAATGGTGATTATACATTTCGTTGTTATACAATGGCTGTGAGGGTGACCCAGGAGAGGAGCTAATCCAACCATTTTCCCGGAGGTGGCATTAAGTAAACCAAAAGGGAGGGTGCAATGAATGCTTCTCTGGAAGGAATGCATTTGTGTTATTGCCTTAACTGATTCAGGACGAGGGTAGAAGGTTTGTATGTCAGAATATAAAATAAAGGAAACAGTATGCACGATTTAACTGGCAAAATAACGTCAAAGTAAACATACATATGGGAGTATAGATGTGCTATTTTAACTCCAAATCTACCTACCTTGACAAAATTGTGCAAGTCAATAGCTTGCAGTCCAAGAAGGTGAAGGAGGATGAAAGGGCAGATAAACTGGTCTTGGGTTCTGGACAAGCAGGGGCTACTGGACCTCAGCTATGGGGGCAGGAGTCATTTGTCTCCTATGTTTCGGGCTCTGCAGATGTGGGTGAAGTACAACCCCTTCAGCACTTGACACTCAGTGGTAGCAATGGCAAGCAGTCACGGCATCTGAGGGAGGAAGTGTAAGGGTATGCAAGCTCAGAACCAAACAATCACCAAGCTTCACAATACTGACTGTGCAACTCCGTAACACTCCGCAAAAAGGTACAAATAACACACAGGCGTTTATGCTACTGCGTATTAGGTTCTGTCCCATCTTGCCCCTTTTCCTGGGCTCCCTGGCTGTCCCCCCATTTCGGTCATTTTAGCCATGACTCCCACTGGGGCTAAGAGTTTCTCTTAGACATATATCAAGGCTCAAGTGCAGATCCCTCTTTAGTTCAGTATGTAGTACCCGGTTAATCAAAAATTCTCCTTTTAGCACAGTCTCACCACAGCGTGGGTGTCAGAGTCCTTTCCAGGCATCTGGCAGTGAATTACAGCATGCGTGTCTCTTTGCTCCCACTTCTGAGAGAAGACCCGCTGGTGGGAGGTATGGACTATGATCTGGAGAAGGGCTTCAGCACAACAACAGTGGAGGCAGAATTTCTTGCAGACTAGTGCCAACGCTGGATGAGCGGAGGTCTCCAGCAGTCAATGGATCCACTTCCGGGTCCCAGGTGAAGTGGAGCAGATGGGCCACTAAGGGTCAGAGGTTAGAGTGGCACAAGGGCAGCAAATGCAGGATCTTTGGTTGCAGAGGCAAGGTTCACCGCTGGCCCAGTTCTTAGTCATGGCAACACAATCTGACTCGGGCACAGTTCTAGAAGGTGATGGCTTGGGCTGCCTCAGGCATAGTTTTTTGGTGATGCACAATCCGCCTTGGGCACAATCCTTGCTTGTAGCTACACAATTCGCCTTGATCACAGTTCTTATAACTGTCATACTGCTGAAGCCCACTGGGGGGCCACCAGGGGACAGGGCATCTACGGATGGCTTGAATAAGCCCCCAGAGAATGACGACCCAGAGGGCCCGGTGAACCATTCTTTTCTAGAGGCCTTGTTTGCATCGCTGCGTGATGACCTGCAGATGGTCAAAAAAGGCCTCTCCTCGAATCTGCAAGAGGTATGCCTAGAGCTGGAGGAGGTGGGACACAGGGCCTCTGCTCTTGAGGAGAAGGATTCCAGTTGTGCTGAAGAGGTCTAGTGGCTTCAGCAAGAGGTGCTTCGGCTTCAGGAACAGGAAATCAACCTCCAAGCCCATGCTGAAGACCTAGAAAACTGATCGAGGCATAATAAGGTCCACATCAAGGGAGTCCAAACAAATGCAGAAGGGGCTCTCTTGCGTCACATTCTAGGGGCCTCGGACGAACTGGAGATAAAGCTGAATTGGGTGCACCGAGTGGGTCCACCAAAACCGGAGAAAGGCCCTGGTGCGGTCATTTTACTATGCATCCATGATTTTAAGCTGACAGAGAGCATTCCGCGCCAGTCCCGTGATATCCACCTACTTCAATTCAGAGGCCACACGTCACTGTTGTACCAAGACCTAGCGACCATTTCCCTCCAGAAGCAGCGTGACTTTCTCCCTATCACAGCTCATTCGAGGAACGCTGGCATCTCCTACTTCTGGGGCCATCCGTTCTAGATCATCTTCCGTTTCGAAGGCAAACTCCACCAGCTTGGAGCCCTCACTGAGGCCTGCCGAGTGGTGGGCATCAAGGATTCCTCCTTAGGGGGTCGACAGGCCAGTCCGCAGGGCCGGATGGCGCAGAGGTGCCCACGCTCGCAACGGTCCCAAAATGCACCTGACAGACTGCAACCTGATCCAGAGACCATGGCGATGGAAAGAAAGTCTGTACTAGCCACGCTGACAGGAGACACTGACAAGGTCGATGCTTTGTGAAGCCGGGGGCCTCTGGATGCAACACATTTTCTCCCAACAGGTGGTACTGTGGGAAGTGGGGACTGGCATGGAGGATCTGGATCCTCGTACTGGTTCAACTGACTTTTCTCTGATGTGATGTTTCTCCCCCTGACACTTACCCCTGGCGTTGGCCTTGACCACCAGACCACGCTTCACTTTATTTCCATGGTTAATGGACTGATGCAATCTTTTCTTTTTGTCTCTTGTGGGTGTATTTACTCCTTCTCCTAGCTCGGTCTACCCTTGGCTACTGTAGTAGTCCGATGTGGAGGAAGATGCTTCATTGCTTTATGCCCTACCAGTTCTCTATGGGAGTTTTTTCAGCGCTCTGTCCTCATGCCTTGTTTTCCAGGACCTTAAGGTTACTAGCCTCAATGTGCGAGGCCTTAACAATCCCACAAAAAGGTGAGCGGTCCTTTCACTTCTTGAGCATTCTGGTAGTGACGTTGGTCTCCTGCAGGAAACTCACTTGATCTCCAAGGATGTCCATAGAAAGCAGTCTTGTTGGTTCCCACGCCAGTTCTGGCCCTCATGCCCCACGAAGAAAGGAGGGGTGGCCATTCTTTTCTCACAGGATTTTAAGGGAGAAATCCTATCCACAATAGCAGAAGTCAAGGGACGCCCCATAGCCTTGTGACTTAGGGTGGGCACCTTCCACTTTACCTCAGTGAACGTCTCTGCCCCTAACGAACACCAGGAATCCTTCCTAACGAGTTCCCTGGATCCTGTGCTTTAGACTCCTGATGCAGCTGTCTTGGTAGGTGGGGACATGAACTTGGTTATGGACACTGACATGGACTGCTACGGACAACGCTTCGATCAAACTGAGGACTTCTCAGCTGCAGGGCAACGGACTGTGATCTGCAGGACGTATGGCGCCGACTGCACCCCTCTACGAGGAATTACACATATTATTCGGCTGCACATAAAACATATACAAGTATTGATCATTTTCTGGCGACCCCAGCCCTGCTAGCGCTAACATCCGATTCATCTATTGCACCATGTTCGCTCTCTGATCATGGCCCCTTGTCCCGGTCTCTCAGACTGCCCGTAACCCATTCCAGGAGTTCCACTTGGCATCTTTGGGATGCCTTGTTACAGTCCCAAACTACGGTCGACTCCCTTCGAAAGGTAATCACGGACAATCTCCAAGCTAACTATACTGATGAGACCTCCCTGGCCTCTATTTGAGAAGCCCTGAAGCTGGAAGTGAGGGGGGGAGCTCATAGCCATTTCCGCCGCAGAGAATTGTCATGGCTGAGATAAGCGTCAGAGTTCAGAATGGACTGTTTTGGAACTCGAGGCCATACATAAGAGAAGGGGGGCACCTAGGGTGTAGAGCAGAGGTCTTCAAACTTTAGGATGCCGAGACCCCCCTGTCAACATTTTCAGGCATAAGGACCCCCTCCTGACAAAAATGTCTAAACCTGTAGGCAGGGCTACTGGAATTATGAGGCAGGTGAGGACCAAATTACGTGACAGGCTTGACCAAATTGTGTGAGAAGAAAATGTAAATAATGTTATGTGATGCCGCGTATTTTGGGATAGCATTGCTTCATTATTTTGACATTTTGTACACACAGTAACACTGAGGAAAGATTTCACCCCATCAGTACCAGTTTATAACCAAAATACAGCAATTAACATCCGAAAGATGTCTAGTTAACCTTTTAGATGGGCCTTCCACTCCGCAGGAATACGTGCTGCCACAGAAGCTCACCTGGCCCTGGCAGGGAGCAGCAGGGGTCGCTTAAAACCCTTGCGGTCTTGTGCAGAGTTAAGCAGTTTACCCATGCCGCTTTCCTCTCACCCCCTCCCTTCCATCCCTCTCTCCTCTCCTAATCCCGGATCCCTCTCTCACTTTGCAGGCCATTTCTTTCACCCCTTTTACAATTTCGGAACTCTCCCCATTCAACCTCTCACTTCACCTTTAATCACCTTCTGCCATTCTGTCTTTTCACTGCCCTCATCTCTAACAGTCTCTGGCATTTATCTCATGGCCTCTATGGCCCCGTCACCTCCTGTGCCCCTCAGCACTTCTCATTCACCTCAAGTCTCTCCAATCAAATTTGTGTCTATTTGTATCTTACACCTATCCAGTCCCCCCATTCATCTTTCACATCTCCCCTTTGTTCCTCCACACCTTCTTGAACCAATGTCCCTCTCCCTGTTACCTCAGCACCAGTGCTTAATTTGAGCAAGTGGTTTCCGGTGCTCCGCACTGGCACCTAATTGTGCACACTGGCACTTTGACAGTCTACCACATGGTGGCACTGTCTGTGTAATTTAGAGATGAGCAGAACAGCTGTTTATTAATTCAATATACATTAAAAACGATAAACTCCTGACACCCATGCCATTCTTATAGCTTTGGGGGCTTGAAATAGTCTGAATAGTCACACTTTTTTTTTTTTTTTTTTACACAGAGTTTTACATAGCGCGAACTTGACCCTAATCGGGTATCATAGCACCAGTTGCATTACATGAGGACACATTCATTTTTTTTTGGGTTAGGCATGGGGAGATTAAGTGATTTGCCCAGAATCACAGGATGTTCAGCGTCATTGCCCAGATTCGAGGACGAACGCTGTAGCCGTTAGGCCAACTCCTCTCCCATAACACTTGTACAAGTGTTATGGTTGGTAGTTGCATAGGTATTGTCATTGGCCGCGCAGGCAAGGCAATGGGTGGGTGGTTAAAGTTGCAGTAGCCTACTGGTGAGGGCCCTGGCACATGTTTTATTACAAATTAATCACTGCTCAGCACCCACCCCAGTACAGAAAATATAAATAGAAAGCACTTTTAATTGTGTTCTAGGGCTGCCTCAATGATCCATGACTGATAAATAAAGGGAACAAAGACAGAAAAGTCACATAACAAATGAATACATATTTTTTTATTTATAACTATTTTTTGTCAAGAGGAGGTCTTTGCAGGCTCTTTAAACAACACAGGGTTGGCATTTTTCTTTTGGCAACCCTACTTTATATTCCTTTTCATGAAATGCATTCTCACACTACCCCAGTAAATGTAAAATACAAATGTAAGGAATAGGCAGAGTGGGGGCCCAGGGGTACTGAAACTAGAAAAAAACTAAGCCTTGGTAACCAGTTTACAAAAGGTATCTAAATATGCAAATGGTCTTTAAAGACCTGTGAAAAACCCGGGCAAGCCAGAGATAAGACTCCAGACACTGCCCAGCCCAGCCCACAGCAGCTCCAGCTGCACTGCAGCAGCCAGGGCTGAGACAGACGACGGGGGAGGAGGGGGGCTGAAGCCCTTGTAGTCCATTGCACTTCTCTTTCATCCCTAAGGCCACGAATAACTATTTTAATGAATCCTGTGTTCGCAGATTATCTTGTACGTTTTCGTACCATACTCTCTATTGTTAATCGTCACAAGTTGCAGCCTCACACTAACCTTATTGGGCGATCGTATTTTTGGTTTCACTAAAAGGAATTGAATATGTTACCTTCCGACAATGTGAATTGTGCACCCAAGAGTGATGTTTCACTTGCACTTTGTGTGGCAGTGAAACTCATTTTTCAATTAATGAAAGGCATTTCCTGGAGGAAGTATCTAATTAGTAGCATATTGTGAGATGATTGATAACGTTAAAGCTCTTCGGTATTATGGATATATAATATCGATGGTAATAAGTCACTGCCGGTTATTCATTTTATCAGTGAAAGTTAGGCATATACAGGACGCGCAATCAGCTTCTTTGATCCCGCACACCTGTCACCTTCTAAATCTGAAGCACGTTCCTGCTTCGGGGAGAATGAAGACGACAGAAGTAATTTGGGCAGAAGTGTGACCGGGAATGCGCGACCCCCTTCCTATCACTCCACGGCCCCCCTGGGGGTCGTGCCCCACAGTTTGAATACCCCTGGTGTAGAGGTAGCTTGAGAAAGCTCATCTCCTTCTCAAACGCCTGGACTTTAATATGGCGGCATATGCTTTAGTGCGCCTTAAGCATTAATTTTACTTAGGGAGTAATCGTTGTGGGTGCATGTTGGCACACCGCCTCCACAGCAAAGTATGTTCGGGATCGGTAAAGACTATTTGTAGGTGTTCCTCAACTGAGGCCTGCTCAGATGCGGAAATAGCAACGGCCTTTCAAGCCTTTTACGGTTCTCTTTATGCAGCCTCCTATGGCCCCAGTAGAGATTCCTTGGGATATCTCCACAATGTTGCTCCCACTTCCCTGCCTGACAGAGAAGCTGCGGCCTTGGAACAGACAATTTGCATAGAGGAGGTGATCTTGGCTATCGTACGCCTGACGCCTATGAAGTCCCCGGAGCTGGATGGCTTTAGCCCACAATTTTACAAGACCTTCTGTCAGGACTTAGCCCCTCTGCTTACTCAGCTTTACAACTCCTTTGCTGGAGGTGGCTATTTCGTTAATTTCAAAACCGGGTAAGGATCCGGCCCTTTGTGGGTCGTACAAACTTAACTCCCCCTTGAACGTAGATGCGAAGTTGTTCACCAGTATATTGGTGCACCGCCTTAAACCAATTATGCCAGGCCTGATCGAGCCAGACCAAGCGGGATTTATTCCCATGCCCCAGTGTGTCAACAACACCAAGCGCCTTCTCCACCTTATTGATAAGACTCATAGGTAACGTAGAGAGACACTGCTTCTCTCCATTGGCGCCGATAAGGCGTTTGACCATGCCCACTGGCCTTACCTACCTGACACACTATGGAAATTTGGTATTGGCGAGAGGTTCTGCAAAAGGGTCTGAAGCATTTATAGTGCACCCCGAGCCTCGGTTAGGGTTAACGATATATCATCCCCTCCATTATCTATACGACAAGGCACTCGCCAAGGCTGTCCCTTGTCCCCTCTTCTTTTTGCCTTATATATCGATCCTCTGGCACAGCGGCTGAGGGACAACTCATATATCACTGGGATTCTCTTCGGCGGCGACCATCTTCTGATCAGCCTGTATGCTGATGATGTCATTTTGTCCATCACAGAGCCGATGTCTTCGCTCCCTGCATTCGTAACAGAACTCCAAACTTTTGGGGAGGTCTTGGGATTCAAAGTGAATATGCAAAAGTCTCAGATCCTGAACCTCTCAGTCACTTCATCTCACAAAAGTGCCGTTCGGTCCCTATTTCCCTTCGAATGGGCGGCGGACTCCATACCCTAACTGGGCATCTCGCTAGCCCGGACTATCCCTAAAACAGTGGCTACCAATTATGCCATCCTTACCTCTCAAACACGTTAAGACTGTTGACTTGGAGCCGCCTTCGTCTTTCCTGGATGGGCAGAATAGCTGCAGTCAAAATGACCGTCCTCCCACACATACTTTACTTGTTTCAGACCTTACCTGTGTCCCACCCCCAAACGCCATCCGCTCCCTCCAATCGGAAATTAATAAATTCCTATGGGACGGTAAAAAACATTGCCTTCAAAAACACCTGCTTTATCACATGAAACAAGAGGGTGGTTTGGCGGTACCCCTACTGCTCCGCTACTACCAAGCCGCCCAACTTCGATTCTTGGTGGAATGGAACCTCCCGCTTTCTGAGAAGCACTGGTCCTTTATGGATCAAGCGTTAGCGGGTACCAACATTTGGAAGAAAGTCTGGCTTCCCCGTAAACATAGGGCCTGGGGCCTTTCCTCTTCCCCAATGACAAGTGCCACACTTAAGGTATGGGATTCCGTAGCGGTCAAGGTGGGCTTGACGACCTTTCCTTCCCCTATGTCCCTGATTTTAGCTAACCCTGACTTCGTCCCAGGGATGCAACCAGAACTGTACCGGCGCTGGCTGGATGGGGGCTGCAAATGGGTGGGGGGGCCTCTTCAATACTCGGGGGCTTATGCTCTTCGACCAGCTAAAAATGACTATTCATTAGCAGACTCAAACTGTGTACAATACGTACAACTACGTCATTGGGTGATGGGATCCGAGAACAGACAAGGGGGGTGGTCTTTGACTTCCTTGAAGAAATGGATTATTCGTAAATCCGAAGACTAATGCCTCATTACTAAACTCTATGCCTTGCTGGGCAAGGAACAATCCCCGACTAAATCCAAGGGGCAATTTAGATTGGAGGCAGAACTGTGCAGAACTCTCTCTACTAAGGAGTGGGGGGACATTCTTTATAGAACACACCACACAGTGCACAACATGGACAGTACTGAGACTGCACATAAAATTGACTCTTACTGGTATCTTACCTTGGTGAGACATCACAAATGGTATGAAGAGCAACTGAGGAGTGTTGGCAGGGTATGGGGACACAGGAAGACAACTCCACCTTTTATGGCATTGCCTGAAACTTACCCAATGCTGGGAACAAGTTCTGTGGGATATCCACTCAGCCTTCAGTATTTCCATCCCGTGGTTTCCAACTTACAACATACTGAGTCTACCATCCCCCTTGACTTACCCATTATGCTCTAATAGGGGGAGGCAAATGGCTTTGGCCCTGGGGACAGCCTTCCAGGTCATACTCCCTCTGTGGGGCACGGACAGGATCCCAGACCATACCTCCTGGCTGTGCAAGCTGTGGTTTATCTTGGGGATTGAGAAGCTGTCCTTGTCCACGGACCCGGGCCGTTCCTCCTATCCTGACATGTGAACACCCTTTATCCAAATTCTTTCCTCTGAGTTTCGAGAATTGACATGCTCAGTTTATTTGCGGCTTCTCCGTTTGCTTCCCAATACGACCCCCAATGAGTCCTAGGCAACATCTGTCACTCTCACATCTTCACCATCCACACACGGCCTTTCATGCAGCCAACATTATTGACCATTAAGCTACTGTACTGAAGGAGATTTTGAGGGGGGGGGAAGGGGGGGGGAGAGAATTTGTGTTTGATTTATTGTTTTTTTGTTTTTACATAATTTGCCTAAACAATGCTTCCGGCCCCAGGGTTTTAGGCGGAAAGCTGTGCTCAGTCACTTATTTGATTTTCTGACCGCGGCCAGCCCTCCAAGTTGTAGGCGACTTGCTGTGGGCTTTCTAGATTTGGCTGTAATAAACAGAATTGTTCCCTAAAGTCAAGCACTGGGTTAAACAATCAACGTCATGCTACAGTGTCTGTGGTCAGGTAAGTAACACTTATCCTTTGATGCCTCAAAATGAATATTTGTTATGCACACTTATAGTTTTACAGAGACAAAATTTACCTGAGCTCTAGAATATATACTTGTGCTCATAAAAGTAGTGATTTAAAAGTTAATTTGTATTGATTTTCATGGACATCTTTGGGATTTGGTCTATAAGAAAGAGCAAGGCACAGAGAAACCTAAGCAAAGCCAAGCTATCTAATGCCATTGAAATTGTGACATTGGTTTTGTAAGCATATAGAAGATACCAGCTTAGTGAAGGAATTAGCACTGAAGCACTCTGGAATCAGAAATACAGTCACAATACTGTTCAGTACATATATTTATGTGTGTGTGTGTGTGTCTTCAACCACAATTTTGTTGTTTCAAAAGTCAGTCGTACCTCATTGCCACATTCCACAGAAGTCGGCACGACACCGTCAAGCTGCTCAGTGTTGCTTTATTTTTATTTCAAACACACACCCGACATAGGACGCTAACGCGTTTTGGCTTACGCCTTCAACTGGGCAACCCCATTTCCCACAACAAACGTGATTTTAAAGCAATCCTTCCCATTTCGCACTTCCTATCAACATAGCAACTAGTCTGCGTTCAGCATACTACGAGGGTTCAATGTGGCAGCCATGATGGTACAATACTCTTTTGTATGGAATATATACATCATTCAAATTTTCTATTTTGTTTGATGCTGCCACATTATTTATTTCAATTCAGTTTCAAATTTTAAAGTGCTCATGGTAAAAAAAATGAACAATAAATTAGTGTCAAACTCTAATCCAATGTATACACATCTTGCTCTCTTGGTATTGAGATTTTTTTTTAAAATACTTATGTCTTTCTATAGATATAAATGAGCAAAATAAATATCATACATCAACAATGGGCATCAATATAGGCTAAAAAGCTTCATTGCAATGAAATTACACAATCTCAAGATAAAAATATTTTAAATTGGTAGCACTGTCTATATGCTATCAGTTATAGCAGCATAAGTGCACACATGTAGATATATAATACCCTACATATATTAAAATAGAACAGTAATACATTGAGGTGCAATTGATAATATGGCTGCCTGTTGTCACATAATTGGACAAACGTGTCATAATAGTAATTTCTGCGTAATGCATCAATTGTACACGCATGACTGAACAGATCCCAATGATGTCACCATTCACTGATTTCTCATTGTATAAAGTGCCGCTGTGGTATAAAGTGCTCCTAAAAGCACCAACCAATGATATCCAGTTCTACCAATAAAGTGCCATTGCAAATTATCCTGACTGAGTTGCCAACCAATGATTTCTCATTGTATAATGTGCCGCTGTAACTCAAAGTTCAAATACGTTCATCTCCTAGAAAGACAAACAATGATGTCTAGTTCTGCCAATGAAGTGTCATTGCATATTAAAGTGCCAGTGCATTACTATCCAAAATAAGTTCTATTCATAACCATAGTTGACACACCATATCTTTAGCAAAGTTCAGGTATAGATGGACTTGTCTCCAAGATCAGACATATTAACAACCATAGTTAGCTCATTATATAATCGAAGCATATAAACTGCTGTAAGGAAGGATCAAAAAGTCCCCAAATAAAGTGCAAGTGATCATGTGCAATAAATGTGAGCTATATATAGACATGTATGTATAAAAACACACGTCTGAATAAAACACATTAAAAAGTTAAAGTACATAAATCAGAAAACCACCATAACCAATTAAAAACATGATTGAGTAGGTAGCAGCACATAAACCCCAGAATAATCCATAGAGACATAGATATTGTATCAGTGTATTCTCATGGGCTCACTATTGCACAACCTTTATAGAATCATCGATTCACCAATTCTTAAGACATAGAATCAAGGAGTCTTTATGAATGTACATGTAATTCTGTGTCAAGATTGTGCCCCAATGGTTTTCAGTTCCTAATAAAATGATCATCTCTGATTCACAACGCCTGTGTTTCAATTTTCTATTGCCTTTTCGGGGGTGTGCATTAATATGTTTCATGCCATAATACTGCAGGCTATTTAGATTGCCTTGATGCACCTTCCAAAAATGTTTGGCCATTGGATACGTTCTATCTTGATGTTTGATGGCCCTTATGTGTTGTAGAATCTGAGTCTTAACCTTGTTCACTGTACTCCCATCATACCGCATTTTGCAACCACATTCAAAGATGTAAACCAACAAAGTCAGTTTCACATGTGATTCTTTCCTGAATCGTACATGTTCTTCCTTCAAAATTATCACAAGTGGTGCGACTGACTTCAAATGTACAGGCTTTACAAATAACGCATTTCTTGAAACCCAGATTCCTACTGGTTAACCAATCAGTCTCATCAGTTTGTAGGTACATGGATTTCGTTAAAATGTCTCCAAATGACAATGCCTTTCGATATGGGATGTTGGGATGCTGGCCAAGTGCATCTTTAAGAAGATCACCATGCTGTAATATATGCCAATTACGCAATAAAAGGGAGTGAATCCAACATTGTTCAGTGTTATATTCCATAAAAAATCTAGTAATGCTTCCTCATTGATATGATCATATACCAGAGTTTTTTTACTTTTCTGTTTCTGATTAAAAAGCAATTAATCTTGGCTTTTTGCCAATACCATTTGTTGAGCTTCTATTAGTACTTTTTCAGGATATCTTATTTCCCAAAATCTTTGAACCATGGCGCTGGCTTCAATTTTGAATAAGGCATCAGTGGAGCAGATTATACATGCTCTGAGTAACTGGCTGTAAGGTATGCTCCACTTCAGCGATGAAGGGTGACCACTATTTTCATGTAGGATGGAGTTAAAAGATGTTTTCTTACAAAAAATGGTCATTTGGATAGAATCATCGTACACCTGTAATTTGACATCCAAAACTTTGAATGTCTTGTATACTCCATTTGGCTGTCAATTGTATATTGAACAGATTGTTTTTAATCACATCAATATATTCTCTCAAAGGTACCTCATCTTCATCCCATAGAATAATATAAATCATCGATGAGGCACACCCAGAGCACAATGCTATTCATTTACTGTATATTGCAAACAGCCCATGCCACCTTTTTTTCCCACTAGCCATTTTAGATGTTTGCGTATGTGGGGGCAAAAGATGTCCCCATTGCTGTTCCCTGTTTCTGAAGATAAATCTTTTTGTCAAAAAGAAAGATGTTATGGGTAAGACAAAAGGATAACAAGGTAAGTAGCATGGTGGTGTGTTGAGCATATGCCAGTGGTCTAGATATCATGAAATATCAGCACGCCTCAATGCCAAATTGATGTATGATGAATGTATAACGTGAACTAACATCCATTGTCACCATAATATAGCTCTTGCGCTATGGTATATTATTGATCTGACAGAAAATCATTGGTATCCTGTATGTAGGATGAAAGGCTTGTGGCATAGTGGCACAGAAACAGATCTAAAAATCTAGAGGTATTCTCAAGTAATGAGCGCATCATGTTAACAATGGGCCTCTCCAGAAGATTACAGAAATCTTTGTGTATTTTAGGGAGACAGTAGATCACTGGTGTCCTTGGTGATCCACTAAAAGGTATTTGTACTCGACCAGCGAAAGCAGCTCCTGATCCAACCATACTTTAAGCATGGTGTGATATTGGCTTTGATATTCATCAGTGGGATTGATTCTCAGTTCTTGACAATGATCTTTGACTCTCAGGGGGATATTCACAAGAACGTGTGATAATCATCGCAAAATTAGCTTAACGCAACGTTGCACATCGCAGCCCATCGAGGGAAAATAACACCGTGTTAACGTTGTATTCTCAACCCGGTGGCACCATGCGATAGTCTCACGATAACGTGCCAAATGACCGCGTTAAAATTAAGGCGACGCCGAAAAAATGCAAAACACAAACGCGAAAAAAGGTGCGATGCCCCAAATCGCGATACAAAAATCAGCGATAACCAGTGACAGGCCTGCAATTCCCACGCGTCATGCGGGAAAAAGCACTATAAAAGCACCGAAAAACACAAACAAAACAATCCAAACTGCGTAGCACCATGGATACACTCGGACGGACTGCAGAGGACAACGCGAACCCCACAAGCCCCACAGACGACCAGCAAGGAACCTCGGGGTCGGGGAACGCCAAGGAGAAGAGGAAGACGGGGTTCAGTCCACAGGAAAACAGGACCATCGTTACGGAGGTGACAGAACACTACCAACAACTGTTCGTCACCTCCAACGTGTCATTGGCAACAAAGACGCAAACATGGCAGACTATCTTGGACCATGTGAATGCAGTTGCAGAGTTGAGGAGGACAATGGAAGAGGTCAAGAGGCGCTGGAATGATGTAAAGGACAAAAACAAGAAGAAACTCGATGCCAACATGAAAGCAGCAACGCAGATTGGATGTGGGGGTCCAGCGGCACACCAGGAGCTGGATGACATGGAGAAAATGGTGGCTACAGTCATCAGTCGGGATACGGTGCCTGGAGAAGTGGATCCGGACACTGCTCAACATGACCTGACACAACATCAACAGGATTAGTACCGACCAGGGACTGGGGGGACGGGGGGAGATGGGCACAATGGCACACATGCACAATTAAGTAGAGCACACTGCACACCCACAATGACTCTGGATCATGTCCCTGATCTCCTTGGCATACTGCAGCACACATAGAAACAGCAAGTAGGCCCCCGTTGACAATGTGCCCGGAGGGGGCCCTACCCACACATCACCAATCTCACAACAAACCCATGCACACGTGCTGAACCCAGCAAAGCTGCGGGTCCGTGAGCCACACTGACAACGCAAGTGACACTGCATGACGATTAGCATGGCTGCAGTCCAATTACCATGACATGGCGCACGCCACGACACTGAGGTGACTGAGTGTGGACCACATCCGGAAAGGAGCAGGTCACACTCTGACACAACCACGCGCACAAACAACCCCGACGTCAACAACACACCTGCGGACAAACCATGCCCAAGAGTCACAACTCGACCAAGAGCCCAATTTACCAAGGCCCGCAACATCTCAGCACTGTAGAAGCACAGAAGTCAAAGGCACACCGCCTGAAAGGGAGAAGGGGCAGCCAAATCAGAGCTGCAGGGGCGACTCACCCACAATGCAGCACACACACATAAGAATAAGAGCACCTCAACACTGATGAAAATGTGGTACAAACTGCAACACTTTCACAACAGAACACAGGACACAACTGGTGCCGCATGTGTGTACAAAATAGCCAATCACACCTGGCATAGCAGGAAACTGTGAGATGACAATGTACGAGTACAACCTCACATCCGTGATGTAGTACAAATGTCCACTGTCCCGCATCAAATAGGCATCTCCTCACAAACAGTCACAATGTACATTGTCATGCAGTCTGTATGTAAACTCCGCCAATGCGTCACATACATGGAACACACTGTGAAACTGCATCTCCCCTTCACATTGCAGAGGGACAATCAACACCTCCTGCAGAGCAGACCCTACAACACGTCAGTGATGATGGAGACGACCCCCAGGACAACGACTACGACGTACTCCAACGGTTCATGGACAACCTCCGCACCCCACCTCCAGTAGCAGGGCAGCCCAGCACCATCGAGGTGATCCCACCCCCTGCACAGACCACATAGCAGGAAGCACCCACCACCACGTCTGGCTCCCAGCACCTCACCGAAGAACACATGGCGTCCCAACGCCGTGTGTTAGACTGCCAGAAGGAGCTGGCTGAACAGGTGCGGGTGGGGTCCGACCTCATGGCAGCCAAACTAGATGCCATACGTGGGTGTCTAAGTCCCATCAGGGACCACTTACACTCTCTAACGGACACCCACAGTCCGCCCCATGCCCTCCAACAATCCATGGCTGCCGTCGCTGGAGTCATGACTCGGAGACAACAACAACTGTCTAGTCAGAGTGGCTACACGATGTCATCCGTGAATTGGGAAACATAAGGAGGGTCATGGAGAACATGGAGCGGATGCAGGCGCAAACAATGGCTACCACGGCTGCACACGAGAAAGCTGTAGATGGGATTTTCCATGCCCTGCAGATCCTCATCATGGGAGTGATGCCACAAGACATTGCGCAGATGAATGCTGCTGCTACTCCCACATCCACATCTCCGGCCCCTGATGTGTCAGTGTCACACAGTGCTGCAAACCAAACACCAACACCCACATGTGAGGCACATGAAACGTCAGAGGACGAAGATGAGGATGAATCTGCCTCAGTGGTAAGGAGGAAGCAGTAGCATGCACCTCCGCCATATGGCTTGTTACTGCTTGGGTCTGCCCTCTGCATCATGCCCTGGAATAACACCTTCCACTGTCCCCCGACACACTCTGCGACACTAACCTTGGACCTCGACATGGACTGCCATTACTTGTATGCTCAACAATGACACAGCAATCAGCCTGCGGACTGGAATCTTCCCCTTCCGAGTAACTTGTCAATCCCTAAAGGACTCAGGCTGGCCCTCCACGGGGCAACATTGTAAAGTGTTGTCTGCATGGCCCAGTACTGAGACGGCCTCAACACTCCACTGAACGTGAATAATACATTCTGATACACACAGATGTGTCATGTCTATGAATATTCAAGTATGAAAGCATGGACGAATGTAGGGGCAGTGATTCCCCCTTACGTCCATGTAGCTCATGTTGTGGGACATGCGTCACAGGGTGCATCCCTGCATCATGGTGGTACATATTTTACCCCAAAAGTAGCCCTGTTGACAATTGTAGGTCACAAATGGCAGCCTATATGTAATGATTTGGGACACATGTGAAACGCTGATGAGTGGGATTCCGTACTATCTTTGACACACAGAAATGGCATTTCCAATACGTGACACCCAAACAGTCTCTCTGTACAGAGGTGACACACCCACCATCTAGTTCCAATTAGTGAGATTGTTAGCACTACATGTTGCACTTACACTTGTCAGAGTGATGTGCTTGTACAGAGGAGTAACCTGCACACAGGGAATGTGTGTTGTAATGAGTTTATTTGCACATGCTGTGCCTGTGGTCATTTTGTACTGTTCCATGATTGCTAAGGACTGTGACAATGTGACGTGCTCATGTGAAGAAATTGTCAATGATGGTGTTCCTACGGGCTAGTCCTGCTGCTGCTGCTGCAGTGGGGTGTGGTCCACCTGCCTCATCTTCCTCATCATCGTCCGGTGCATCTGGCACTTGTAGCCATGGGGCATTGGTGCGCACACATATGTTGTGCAACACACAACATGCAATGATCATCTTGCACATGATGCCTGGGTTGTACAGGAGCCTTCCACCTGTGATGTCCAGGCACCTGAAACTTGACTTCAACACGCCAAATGTGCGTTCCACAATGCCCCTGGTGCGTTTGTGGGCCGCATTGTACTGCCTCTGGGCCTGTGTGTTCGGGGCTCGGAGGGGTGTCATCATCCAAGGGCAGAGTGCATATCCTTGATCACCTGTGAGAGTGCATAGAGACATGAGTCAAATGTTGGTTCTGCATGATGTGTTGGCAGGCCCACTAGTTCATTGGTGTGTGATATGTGTGACTTAGTGATTCCCGTTTGACAAGTACTGCTTGTAGCAAATGAGCGGCATCAATGTGTATTACGTAGCCTCACTGCTGCCCCTCCCTCCCCGTGCATATTTACTAGTGTGCGTGGTAGCATCACTTGCACTTCTACGGCACACCATTGTCATGCCTGTCTGCGCATGTCCACAAGCCTGACAACGACACTGTGATGTTGTGCGTCGAAGGTGGGTGGCCACTTTGGTATCGCTATGGTAAGGATAGGGCGGACACAGATGTAGAGTTGATGGCTGGCTGAACTCGCGATGCGGTTGAGGGTAGGCCTTTGGCCTATGCTGCGGTAATAGCGACACACACAACAGTTGGCATGTATGATCCCGGACCCCGAGCGGGCTTGCGCTCCTTCATTTATCCCTTCGGCCGAGCCCGCACTCCGGGGGCATGCTACATCGCAACATTGTCCATTGCGGGGCGTGTGGCGCCGACACTACAACATTAGTCACTTCCTTGGCAAGGCCAACACTTAGCAACGCCCAGAGCCCAGGGCTGATTATCCACACCCCTATGCTGGACTGTCGTTCGTCAGCCCACTACGCTTACGCTGACAGGGGGGTACGACACAGCTACATGTCCAAGGTCTTCCCCACTGCCTGAGGTGACATGGTTGCGTCCGCTGTACACAGCACAATGTCATGTGGTAGGGCCCGGGGCCCTCATGCATACATAATGACCACACGGACACACTTAGATAGTTTGTGGAACTGGCTACGGGCACGTGCGCCTGGCCACTTTTATTGCCAGGGCCACATGTCCAGTAACGCCTGTGCTGGATGGCTGTGGGGTGAGTGTAAGCCAGCCCTCAGGGAGTGGTTGGTGCTTGGCAACAACTACAACAGTGATCAGACAATCAGAAGTTCAAAGTTCAAACAGCAAGGGTCCATGACTTCAGCTGCACAGAGTTAGTGGCCCCGGATGCACTGCGGCCGGCACAGGCACACCGCCACGGGACGGTGACTTGTGGTGCACTGAGGTAGGGCCACGGGAGCTGAGCGGGTCCTCGTCGGTGTCGAAGGTGAATGCCGCGCAGTGTTTCGGGGGACAGTGGAAGGTGTTCTTCCAGGGCATGATGCAGAGGGCAGAACCAAGCAGAAACAGGAAATATGGAGGAGATGAATGCTACAGACTCATTTTTTACACCAAGTCAGTATCAGCTACATGATGATGAAGACAACCCCCAGGCCATAGACTCAAGACGCCACCAAAGTTCAACCAGAGAGTGTCCATGAATTACGTGGTACAGAGTGAGTGGCACCAGAGCTGAAAGGGGATGCAGTCTGCGATGAGGCCTGTACAATGGTATAAACTCTGCCATGAAAAAACCAAGACTCATTCCAAATGTGTGACCTACTTGACCGCAGTGTAGGCCGGAGGCAGCGGTCAGCAAGGGCCCACAGCCACGTGTCGTTGGCTTGCGATGCATAGAGTTAGTGGCACCAGAGCAGTTGTTGGTAGTGTTCGATCACCTCCATGACGATGATCCTTTTTTCCTCCGGACTGAACCGCGTCTTCCTCCTCTCCTTGCGTGCAATGATATTGACTCGGCCATTGCATAATCAAGACTCAGTTCCAAATGCGTGACCTACTTGACCGCAGTGTGGGCCGAAGGCAGTAGTCAGAAGGGGCCCACAGACACGTGTCGTTGGCTTGCGATGCACAGAGTTGGTGGCACCAGATCGAAAGGAGTACAGTGATATAAACTCTGCCATAAACATGTGACCTCGGCCATAATGAAATCAAGACTCAGTTCCAAATGTGTGACCTACTGGACCGCAATGTAGGCCAGAGGCAGCGGTGGAGTATGTCAACGAGAAAGGAGTGCTGGGGGCCTGTGTCACGGAGGCCGTGATGGTCTGAGGAGGCTGCCATGGTCGCGGGCCTCAGGCTTGGAGCTGTCAAGACACAGACTGGGTAACCACTAACCGTAGAAGCCGGATACAGCGGGAGCGATGACAAGATGCCAGATAACCCTATTCCCCTGCATGGAGTCACCTGCGAGTATTGTATATCCACTCCACAGGCAACACCACAGTAGGGGAAAGGGAAAAAAGGGATAAACGAAACAATAAAGGTGCAGCTGCGAAAAACACTCAATGGGGAAACGATCTGGAGTTGTAGACTTCACTCCTACAGTAGCCCCGTGTTCCCTGTAAGTGAGACACAACACAATACACATGAAGACATCACCCTAAGTAACTACACATATAACTATATGATATGTGGATGCACTTACAGTTATTTCTGCCGCACGTATCCTTATATAAAAAAGGCACAAAATGCAAAAATAAAGAAAAGAAATGAAAACATCACTTCAATAATGATTTTCTCAGGAAGTACGAACCATACGTATCAAAGGCACAGTACACGTAATATCCAGCAAAGTAGAATTGTTAATGTACCTAGCTTGGATGCAGTAATCCACTGGTCGGTGTGAGGAGTTCCACGTGTGCCAAACGGAAGGCTTCCTTGGAGAACTCGCAGGTTCAGCGCGTTTGTGCCACAAACAAAAAAAATGGAGAAATGTGCGCAAACAATCCGAGCCTCTCAACGGCTCAAAAATGGGTAATTGATTCCGCAGAGCCTATCGCGGCTCGTAACCGCGCTTCAGCGCAAGTGCGCCGGACTTGGCTTGGACCCCTGGATCTTGTTGTCTGCGCTCCAGCGCAACGAAAGGATACTCGCAGGAACGAGTTCTCAGAGCCTACCGAGGCTCGTAACCGCGCTTCAGCGCGAGTGCGCAAAGAACGGCTGGCAAGCAGGTAGACTGTTGTCTGCGCTCCTGCACAAGAAAGGACGCTTCCCCGAGGCAGTCTCACACTCAGGACAACCCCGGCAGCAGAGAGTTACGTGGGCTCGAGGTTCCGGGCACAGCGCAAAGGCAAGTAGAGAAACGGACTTCCGGGTGTGACGATCAATCCCAGTTGACAAGCACCGGGTTGATAGCAGGCGGCGCTTATGTAGCGGGAGAGGTAGGACCAGGAAGTACCCCCTAGCATCATGGGAGATGTAGTTCTAGTCTCACTCACTTCCATGCCTCCTCATTCATTCAACAGTGTGTCGCTACAGTGTTTCCCGCTATTTATGCCTAAACGTGACAGGACCCCCTCTCGACGACCGACGTCTCGGCGGTCCACCAGGCTTAGTGGGAAACCAGGAGTGGTACCGTCTAAGAATCCCAGGGCAGCGCAGGTTGGTACTCGGCTCCCATGAGCGATCCTCAGGGCCATATCCCTTCCAGTCAATAAGGTAGTGCACCCGTCCCCTGACTAGTTTGGAATCAAGGATACACTTACCCTCATACTCCTCCTCCCCCTCAATCTCCAGTGGCCGTGGCTTCATAGGCAGCCGGGTGTGTGGGAGACAGGGCCGCAAGAGGGAAACATGAAACACAGGGTGGATGTGCCAAGAAGAAGGGAGAGTCAACCCCATGGCGATAGGGTTGATTATTCTGCTGATTGGATAGGGACCCACAAACTTAGGTTGTAACCGAGTGTTACCCTTGAACTTCAGATGTTTTGTGTTGAGCCACACCTTATCCCCTACCTTATATGAGGGCTCTAAGGATCTCTTCCCATCTGCATACTGTTTATCACGGGTTTGTGCCGCTTCTAGGTGTGTTTTGGCATTCTGTAATACCATCTTAAGGTGTGCGTGATGTTCTTGGATTGTGGGATGTTTAGATACTACGGGCTGTACGAAAGGCAACATATTAGGATGGTATCCATTGAGACAAAAGAAGGGGGAACATCCCAGAGAGGAGTGGTCCGCATTGTTGTATGCGAACTCTGACGTCCATAGCAGTATGCTCCATTCTTCCTCATGTTGTAGGGTAAAGCATCTTAGATACTGTTCGAAGGTTTGGTTTAGTCTCTCTGTTTTGCCGTCTGTCTGCGGATGGTAACTCGTGGATAGACGGGCGTCTACTTTCATGACAGCACACAGCGCCTTCCAAAACCGTGAGGTGAATTGGGTGCCTCTATCCGTGATGATCCCTGATGGTATTCCGTGTAAGCGCACTATGTGCTGCAAAAACGTTCTAGCCAATTCCCCCGATGTGGGCAATTTGGTCAGTGCAACGAAATGACCCATCTTGGTCAAGTGATCGATGACTACCAGTATGGCATTATGACCTGAGCTGGAAGGCATCTCCACAATAAAGTCCATAGACACTGTGTGCCAAGGGGCTTGCGGTATGGGTATGGGTCTGAGTAACCCGCTGGGCCGTTGGTGCTGTGCCTTGGCCTGTGCACAGATGGAACATTCAGAAACATATTTTGCAGTGTCCTTCCGTAGCGTTCCCCACCAAAAATACCTGGACATTGTCTGTAGGGTTTTCTGGGTTCCCGAATGTCCACCCAATGTGGAGTCGTGAATCCATTGCAAGGCTTGTCGTTGCAATGGACCTTCCGGTATGTATAGCCGTTTGTCATAGTACAGTACCTTGTTCAGGGAGGAACGGTGCTGAGGTTCTTCAGTAACCTATGCATGTTCATCTAGACTCTCGGTTTGTTTCTTTAAATCTTCCAGGAAGTCAGGGGTTGTCTTCAAAGCCTTTATTTCCGTCGGAAAGGAAGCCTTCTGAAGTATGATAGGGGGTTCTTCTGCTGGGACCAGGCTGAGTCCAGGAGTAAGAGCGGGTCTTGACAGTGCATCAGCCTTACCATTTTGTGGTCCTGGTCGATATCTGATCACGAAGTCGGAGAAAAACAATGACTATCGGAGCTGCCTAGGGGTTAAGGCCCTAGCACTCTTCAAAAAGAGCAGATTTCGATGGTCGGTGTATATTTCCACTGTGTGTTCAACCCCCATTAGATGGTGTCTCCATTCTTCACACGCTCTCTTTATGGCCAGCAGCTCCTTATCTGTGATACTGTAGTTCACCTCACACGAGGACAGTTTCTTGGAGAAGAAGGCAACTGGATGGAGTTGGCCTGTGTCTGGATGCCGTTGGGAAAGGATCCCTCCAATAGCGTAGTAGGATGCATCAGTTTCTACCACAACTGGCTGGTTGCCATCAGGATGCCTTAACATCGGAGCACTGGTAAAGCAGTTCTTTAGCGTCTGGAATGCCTTTTCCGCAGATTCAGTCCAGAGAAAAGCAGCTCCCTTTCGTAGAAGATGTGTCAACGGTTGAATGATATTGGAAAATTCCTTGATAAATCTCCTATAAAAATTCGCAAAGCCCAGGAAGCTTTGCAAGGCCTTCACACTGAAGGGTGACTCCCATTGGATAATGGCTTGTATCTTCTTTTTATCCATACAAAGGCCGTTTGGTCCGATGACATACCCCAAGAACTCTACTTCGGTGGCATGAAAAAGGCATTTCTCCAACTTGGCGCAGAGAGCAAACCGCTGCAACCGTTCCAGTACTGCTGACACATGAGGGATGTGTTCTTCTATGGAAGCCGAGTATATCAGGAGGTCATCGATATACATGATACATCCAACAATAGTACTTCGTCCATAAAAAACTGGAATGCGGCGGGCGTTACAGAGGCCAAAGGGCATTACCCGATATTCGTACAGCCCGAATTTAGTACGAAAGGCCGTTTTCCATTCGTCCCCTCGCCGCACCCGTACCAGATGGTAGGCTCCCCGGAGGTCCAGCTTGGTGAACACTTTGGCTCCCTTCAACTGGTCCAGCAGAACGGGTATTAAGGGCAGAGGATACCTATTCTTTTTGGTCACTCTGTTGATTACCCTATAATCAATGCAATCCCGTAAGCCCCCTTCTCGCTTCGGAATGAAGAATAGTGGCGAGGAAGCAGGGGAGGAGGAAGGACGAATGAAGCCGGAGGACAGTAATTTATCCAGATATTGCTGCAGGTAGGTGGTTTCAGCCTCAGTAAGGGCGTATATACGACTGCATGGTATGCTGGAACCGGGCTCCAAGTCAATCACACAATCGTATTCTCTGTGCGGGGGCAACCTGCCCGCTTCTTGTTCGCTGAATACAGCATGGAACTGCTTGTATTCCTCCAGTAACGTGGGGATACAGCACAAACTCCGTGCACTACATCCGCTAGCAAGCAGCTCTGCTGGATTCTCCACCTGGTAAGGTGTTTGGACTTTCTCTCTTGTACAATGTTCTGAACAGAATGAGGAGTTCATGGTGACTGTGCGCGCCGCCCATTGGACTAAGGGATCATGCTGTGCAAGCCAAGGCATACCCAGGATGAGTTTGAAGTGGGGGGCGTCTATTAGATTGAACTGAATGCGTTCGAAATGGTTCATCCCGACTTGCATTAGAATCCACTGGGTATGAAAACGCACAGGGCCCGACGTCAATGCCGTACCATCCCTGCCTTCACTGGTTCCGGTATCTTTTTTCTTATGCAGGGTACCCCAAGTTCTAGTGCGTACTGCTGGTCGATAAAATTACCAGTGGCCCCTGAATCTAGTAGCGCATGCACCACTACGGGCTCCACCCCAGGTATCACCAACATGACACACACATTCATATGGGCCACTGACGTTTGAACTGTGTTGGCCACGGCTGGAAAGACCTCTTCATCTACTGGCCTCAAACAAGGGGTCTCTAGCTTGTTTGAGCGCGTTAGTTTCCCGGATTCCCAGAAAGGTACTCCACCACAGGCACGTTCCTGGTTCCTTTGCCTTCTCTAAATATCACCTTGGTTTTCGTCTTGCAGTCCTTAATGTAATGTCTGGGCTTTCCACAGTACATACATAACCTTTGCTTTCGTCTTCTTTCCCTTTCATCTTGACTTATTGGCCCTCGTATGCCACTTATCTGCATTGGTTCTGTTCCATCGGTGGCCTGCGGTTGCTCTTCCGTCAAGGGCCTAGATCGGGGAAGCAGGAACTTCGTGTCGGTTCGCTGTTTATCTCCTTTTCTTTCCTGGAGCCGATGATCCAGTTGAATAGTGAGGTCAATGAGTTCGTCACAGGTAGCAGGCATATGCACAACTTGGGCCAATACGTCCTTCAGTTCGCCTCTCAGCCCCTGATAAAATCAAGGAAGTTCTTTTTTCCATGGGCCAGTCGGTTTCTACGATGAGCCTGTTGAAAGCGGTTATGTACGTGAGTAGGTCTTGTGTGCCCTGCTTAAGTGTAATGAGTTCTCTATCTAATGAAAGCTGGTGTGCCTTCCTATCGAATAATGTGCGCATCTCTTCGCAGAAGGTAGAAAAGTTGTGAAAAACGGGATCGTCCCTCTCTATAAGGGGGAAAGACCAACTGGCTGCGTTCCCTCCAAGGTAGGACATAACAAAAGCCGTCTTTGCCTGGTGGTTCGGGAACACCGTAGGTTTGCACATGAAGTGCAGCTTACATTGACCCAAAAAAATTCCAAACTTCTTGAAATCCCCAAAGAACCTCTCGGGAGGGGCAAGAGGCAGCTGTACGGGCTGTATCACTTGAATGGAGGAAGGGCCTGCCTGAGAGGGAGTAATACAAGGGTTCGTAAACGGCCCTGTCCCCCCTCCCTGGGACGGGGACGTATGCCCCATCTCTGCGCCGTGAGATGTTAGCGGCGGTGGTAAGGTCCAGTCCCTGATGTAAGAGGCCCCCCTTGTACCCGTAGGGTTGGTGCGGGATAGACCTGCTACTTCTCGCCTCATGGTGCCCATCTCGTTTTTCAATTCTAAGATTTCCACTCGGAAGGCATCCACTTCCATCCGCAATGCGGTCAATGTTTCCAACACTGAAGTGAGAACAGTGTTGGTATCCATCGCTCAGGCTGTAATTAACCGTGGGCTTGTCAATCTGTCAAGACACAGACTGGGTAACCACTAACCGTAGAAGCCAGATACAGCGGGAGCGATGACAAGATGCCAGATAACCCTATCCCCCTGCATGGAGTCACCTGCGAGTATTGTATATCCACTCCACAGGCAACACCACAGTAGGGGAAAGGGAAAAAAGGGATAAACGAAACAATAAAGGTGCAGCTGCGAAAAACACTCAATGGGGAAACGATCTGGAGTTGTAGACTTCACTCCTACAGTAGCCCCGTGTTCCCTGTAAGTGAGACACAACACAATGCACATGAAGACATCACCCTAAGTAACTACACATATAACTATATGATATGTGGATGCACTTACAGTTATTACTGCCGCACGTATCCTTATATAAAAAAGGCACAAAATGCAAAAATAAAGAAAAGAAATGAAAACATCACTTCAATAATGGTTTTCTCAGGAAGTACGAACCATACGTATCAAAGGCACAGTACACGCAATATCCTGCAAAGTAGAATTGTTAATGTACTTAGCTTGGATGCAGTAATCGACTGGTCGCTGTGAGGAGTTCCACGTGTGCCAAAGGGAAGTCTTCCTTGGAGAACTCGCAAGTTCAGCGTGTTTGTGCCACAAACAAAAAAAATGGAGAAATGTGCATAAACATTCCGAGCCTCTCAACGGCTCAAAAATGGGTAATTGATTCCGCAGAGCCTATCGCGGCTCGTAACCGCGCTTCAGCGCGAGTGCGCCGGACTTGGCTTGGACCCCTGGATCTTGTTGTCTGCGCTCCAGCGCAACGAAAGGAGACTCGCAGGAACGAGTTCTCAGAGCCTATCGAGGCTCGTAACCGCGCTTCAGCGCGAGTGCGCAAAGAACAGCTCGCAAGCAGGTAGACTGTTGTCTGCGCTCCTGCGCAAGAAAGGACGCTTGCCCGAGGCAGTCTCACACTCAGGACAACCCCGGCAGCAGAGAGTTACGTTGGCTCGAGGTTCCGGGCACAGCGCAAAGGCAAGTAGAGAAACGGACTTCCGGGTGTGACGATCAATCCCAGTTGACAAGCAGGCGGTGCTTATGTAGTGGGAGAGGTAGGACCAGGAAGTACCCCCTAGCATCATGGGAGATGTAGTTCTAGTCTCACTCACTTCCATGATTCCTCATTCATTCAACAGTGTGTCGCTACAGTGTTTCCCGCTATTTATGCCTAAACGTGACAGGAGCTTGCATCGTCACGTGGTGGGCCCTCTTTGACACACGCCGGTGTCGGCAGGTGAGCAGCAAGGCCTGGTTGCGCTGGGGCGGCCAAGACGGGTCTGGGGACCAGCGGCCTGGGGTGCAGCAGGCGTATAGGATCGCAGGCACCGCCGCTCACGGCGTCGGCCTCGTGGTGGGCTGAAAGACGCCGCCCTGGCAGACACGTTGGCCATTCCGGAAGAGAACCACGCCCCGAGCAACGGGCTTTTTATTCACACCCCTACGCTGGCCTGGCGTACGCCGGGCCAGCCCACTCCGCTCACGCTTACAGGGGGGGACGTAACAAGCTACATTTCCGCGATCTTACCCACTGCCTGGGGTGACATGGTTGCGTCCACTGTCCACTACACTCCAAACACCAGCAGTATGTGTCGACATGGCCATGTCTGTGGTCTGCATGCTGCAGTCTGGCCAGCACATCAACGCCACACTTGGATTTGTGTACAGTCTCATTCATGGGTCACTTGCCTCCTTTGCACATGCCTGGTTCCCACCTCTCCCCACATTCTGCTGTTGTGTGGCTGAGGTGCCATGCCGTTGATGGCTTGTGTACATGGCTAGCCCAGGTTACCACAGTAAGTTGTGCTGTCGTGTCTGGTAGGTGGGCATGTTGTTTGGCATTTTGTATGTGTGTTTGTGACTTGAGCATTCCCAGAGTCGTGAGTTGCATGACTGTGGAGTAGAGGTGTGTGGTGTGTTCATTTGGTACTTACCAACGAGCAATGCATTCCCATATGTGCCATCCTGGAAGCGCTGGTTGATGATGGACTGTCGGAAGATGAAGGAATCATGCACACTACCTGGGTAGTTGGTGACGACATTGGTGAAGAGTCCCCGGTGGTCCACTATTGCCTGCACATTGATGGAATGCGTGTGCTTCCTGTTGTGGTAATTGTGTGCTGTGTCGGCAGGGGGCACGAGGAGTACATGTGTGCAGTCGATTGCCCCCAACACGTGCAGGAAGCCAGCTATGGCGTAGAAGCCTTGCTTGGTCTCCAGCTGTTCCTGCGCAGTGTGGGGGAAGTGAAGGTACTGGGGTATCAAGCTGATGATGGCATCCAAGACAGGTGTGAGGAACTTGGATAGGGCTGGCTGTGAGACTCCTCCGACTCTGGCAGTTGTTGGTTGGAATGTACCAGAGGCCAACAGGTGCAGCACAGCCAGCAGCTTTGTCTGCGGAGGGATGTTGGTTTTCCGCTGTGTTGGTACCGTCAGCCTGTGGGCAATGTGGGTCAGGATGCGAAGGATGGTTGTCCTTTTGAGCCTGTAGTGGGCAATGACTTCCTCTGGCTTTAAGTCTGTGAGGCTGGTGCGTTTTCTGTAGGTCGGCTGTCTTTATCTGTGCTGCCTCTGTGGTAGTCCGGGGGGGGGGTGGGGCGGCGGGGTGGGGTCCGGGGGGGGTTGCGGGCCTGGGTGTGATGGCGATGGGTGTTGTGGCCCTCTTGGGGCTCCGAGCTGCATGATCAGTAGCTCCATGGCATCTGTTGTTCTTCAGGTGTGGCTCTGCTCTGGGCTCCCTTTTGTGGTGCAGGTTGTCGTACGACTTAACACCAGGTAAGAGCAGGTGGTGAATCCCTGCTGCTAACGCACCTTATCGCCTGTTTTGGCTTCTTATCGCCGATCTGGCTGGTCGTTGAGAATCTTGCGAAGTGGTGTTTTCACGGCTTTTTGCACAGGAACGCCTACTCTGCATCTCATTAGCGTTAGTTGACGGTGTCATCCGTGGCGATGTTTTTTGCGGCTCCTATCGCAGGATAACTGGCGGTATCGGCTGTTACCACCAGCTTGTGAATGGGGCGATAACTCTATCGCCACTTTGGCTGCGATAAAGTGCTGCTAACTCAGCGATAAGTCCTTGTGAATATGCCGCTCAGTTGTCTGTTCATCTCTCTTACATATTAGCTTTTATTCATAATAACAACATTTCCACCTTTATCAGAAGGTTTCAGGATGATAGATTTGTTATTCTTGAGTGCATTTAATTCACGCCAATCATTGATCATTGGCAATAAAGTTGTTATGATTCTTTTGGCATGAAGTTCTACTGAGTGTGTTGATATCATCAACCATGAGCTTGTGAAACACATCAATGAGGTTTCCACTGGGCAGTTGAGGTGCGAATTTGCTGCCTACTTTAAAACCACTCTCAATGGTGTGATCTGTGCAAAATCCCATGCGCTCAAGTCAGGAAATCTCAGTCTCCTCTTGGATTTTCCACCTCATCCAAACTGTGGATGGTGAATAATTCAGGGATATCACCAATAGAGAACTGTATGGTGGTAATTTTAGAACTGCTGTCCCTTATATTGCTTTGAGGACTCCGCATGACATAGTATTTCAGTGTTCTTACAAATTTGTATGTTTCAATCCTGAGGATAACAAAGTCTGGTCCTACCTCAAGCCATAGTTCAATATCTTTTGTTGGCCAGCAGTCAAAGGTACATCTGATATATTGATTATACAAGTGTTATCAGGTTGGTCAGAACATGTTATTTTTTGGTCTTTTTAGTATATTTGCTGTTTCATTTTATCGCTTCTTGTTTTGCATTTCCACGTCCTCGACCTCTGCCCCTGCCACACTGCGGTGTCACCATTCTGATCAACTGCATTTCCTCGTGGAAATCCAGTACCTCTCTTGGTGTTTCATCTGCTGAGGATCCCTGTTCAGAGCTTACATCTGTCTCACTGGAAGCTTTAGCGTGCTGGCCCAGCGCATTCCTGCTCTCTTTGGCTCTTAAAGGTTAATACTTCTTGGGGAACGTATAGATTATGCCATATTGATAATCAAGTTGGTCTCGGTTGAACTTATGAGCTTTATGCATCCTAGTTTCATCTTCATGTTGCTTAAAGCATTCCTCCATTTTGTTGAGTAGGACCTTAACATCTTTTTGTTCCTTTAGCGCCTCAATTTCTTTTTGAAGCAGCTCTATGATTGCTGTCTGTTTCTCCATGCGCTGTTTTGCATGTGTTATTAATTTCCCCATAAGCCTAAAGGAACACCCTTCAGTTTTAGATCTCCACTCCTCAAACAAATCCAGATTCATGTCTTCAAATGTAGACATTACAAAAATCCTCAAGCCACAAGGTATCCTCTTGCATTCAATATATCTGGTAATAGATGTAATTTCCCACCATTTTTTTGATTCTGCAATTTGCGCCTTCTCCAATTCTCTGATTACTTGCTGCAGCGCTCTTGTGCCGTCCGCACTCTCTTGCTGTGTACCGGTATTGCCCATTTCACTATATATGTGTGTATATCTAGCTATAAAAAAAAAAATATATATATATATATATATATAAAGTCCAATACCCTCTCACAAAAGAAAGGGTCCGACACAGCAAGGGTACGTCTCACAAAGGATTTATTCTCTACCAAGGTGAAAAGCAGAGTCCAAAGAAAGTGAACCTCTAGGCAGATGCATTTCAGCTTCCATCAGCTTTCCTCAGTGCCGGTTCATCAATGAGTTGTTTTCACCTGGGGTCCATTTAGCTGTTACTGCCGCCACTCCCATTGAAGAGATGACTCTCCCCCAGCTCACACTTAAAGGTACAATACCTCTCTCTCGTGGCTCCGCCATGCTTAGGACCGCTGCAGCGCGATATGCCACATCCGAAAGGATAGCCAATTCAGTAACCGGCCATTCGAACACACAATGGAGTCCCAACATGTTGTTGGCTAACGGGCAGCACAATCGTCGTGGCAGTCGGTCCCAGTTGATTAAAATTGCAAGGTGAGTCCTTTTGTGAGTCCCTCCACAGTAAAAACTGCTGCCTCCCTCCCCTATGCATAAGTAGACACACAGTGGTTATTAACTGCTAGGGGGGGCGCCGCGTAGTATTTCCGTACCAAAGTCCAAAACTGCTGTCAGCCGCGGTGCACCAAACCGGGAGGGCGTTCTCAAGCTTTTTGGGCAACTTTTGGAAATACTTATCGCTGCAGTCCAAGCCGTGGAGAACTGCACCGCGATCATACTGATGTCAAAGACCGCGGGGCTTGAACTGTGCAAGCCTATGAGCGGAACAGCAGCTCTTGTGAAATTGAACCGTGCCTTTGTTGTTCTGATGCCCACCAGAGGAATATAAATATGCAAAAAAACTGTTTTTCTTGCAGGACCCACCGAGGGGTAATAATTGTCTCCAAGCGGACTACAAAGTCTAGCATGCTTTGCAAGAACGTGCACCTGAACGGCCCACTGGGGGAAATAATGAATAGAATTCAGCATGCGGCTTTAAATGCTTGGAGTTACCTGCCAAGCCTATGATTAAGGAGCAGGGGGCTCCGAAACCGGTCAGGCGCATTGAGTCAGGACGGAAAAGCTGGTTCCCCTCAAATAAAGATTCTTCTGAATAGCTGCTGTTGAGTGCGTTCTCAAGCTATTTGGGCAACTTTTGGAAATACATATATATATATATACATATATATATACATATACATACATATATACATACATATACATACATATACATACATACATACATATACATACATATACATACATATATATATATATATACACACACACACACACACACACACACAGAGGCTGCTGCCACCAGAACTGCTGTAAACGAGCAACCCCCTGCACACCGAGCGGTGGAGGAACTGGGGGATCACAATCGGAGGGTTGTCATCAGCAGAATGAAGCCTAGTAGGTATGCAGTGGTGGGAATTACTTATGAAAGTATCACTGGCGGTTATTAAAGGATCCGCATGCATGAGATATAAATAATGAAAAGTGGAAACAGATAACTTAACAATCAAGCACTGTTAAAATAAGTGGAACAAGTGGGTTTTTGCTACGGAATGAAAGTAGAAAACAGAAATCTGTAAATTGAAAGGGAACCGAGGGAAGCACAAATTAATGCTGCCATGACAACACTGTTTGACAAAAACAATGAAACAAACCAAAAATAACAGTTTCAAAGGAACAACTAATAAAAAAAACGACACAGGATGCAAGTTGAGTGAATGGGAAAAGCAGTTGTGCATAGAAATAAATAAATGGTGGGAAGTATCAACTTAAATAAAATGTGGAAGTACAAAGGGTACCAAGAGGTCCTCGAATCTCTATAATGCCAAGTCACTATGACACAAGAGGGGAATTATTACAGGAATGGGGAATACATTTTAAATGCCTCCTTGGGATTAATAGTAATATTAATTAAACACACAGAAAAGGCACTAATAATCATACAACAACAATTAAGAAGTCTAGAGCAAGAATTGGAAACTTTGGAATTGACAGAAGATGAAAAGAAACTGAAGGAAGAATTGACTAAAAGAATTGACAAACATGAAGAGGAAGTAAAATTAAGAAAACAAACAAAATTCCAAGAGGACTTTGAGGAGGGTAGAATCTCCACCTTTGCCAGAAGATTTGACACATTAAGGAAAAAAGACAGAATTAACCAAACAACAATAGACCTATCCAGCAGTGAATCAATGCAATCTGATACAGATTACAGTGAAGAAGGTGGCTGTTCAAATCAAGAAGCAAGAAATCCTCTTTTTTAGAAGAAATGCACCTTGCCCTTCAGCAACTGAAGTGGGAGAAAATGCAACAGCTACCAAAAGGAAGATGACGAGGTTGGGGCACAAAAGGAGGAAACCAAGAAGAGGCAAAAGGGGAAAAGGCTCCAGAGAGACCGTGAGTTTGAACTCTGGGAAATACAAAATGATTGAACAACCAATAGGAAAAGAAACTTGGGTACTAAATGTAATAAGCCTCTCAAAAAGAACAATAACAGAATCAGAAACCACTTGACTCAAAAAATGTTGAATGTTTGCCCAACATCAAATATGGACATTAACCAAACTAGAATTGACTTATACAAATATATACGCAAAATAAAATTGGCAAAAATCTTCTCAGACAAAAGAAGGAAAATTCAATAAAGACAAACAAAAAGAAGAATACAAATATGATCTCACTGTAGGAGACAGACCACATCTAGTTACCCTAATGACTGTGGATGAAAATAATGATAAAGAAGAAGCAGCATAATTAACTGACAAATTAACTTAACTTAAAGCGGGTCCTAGTGGCAAAAAAAAAAAAATTATTGTTCTATCCAAATCTCCCACTTGGAAACAAAATAGATCTATTCGACGGAGCAACGGTTCATGATCTATATAAAGTACAGAAAACACATTTAAGACACAATTTAACTAAACAAGAACTTGATGCATTAAAGGTATTACAGGATGACAAAACTGTGGAGATAAAGCCCGCAGATAAAGGAGGGATATAATAATTCAGAATAAAACTGACTATGTAAAGAAGGTAATCGTCAATTGTCAGACAGATCTTGTTTCATTAAATTGACAAGCAATCCAATACAACAAATAAAAAATGAGTTACAACAAAAATTAAAAGAATGGATAAATTAGGATCTTATTGATATGTATGAACAAAAATATTTGACGATAGAACATACAATAACACCTAGAAGATTCATAAAGATCATAAGAATCCAACGGGAAGACCTTTAGTTTCTGTGAATGGTTCTTTTAAGAGCCAATTTCAAATTACATTGATCACTTCATAGCTCCATTGGTGAAAGACCTAAGCTCTTATCTAAAAGACACTGGAGATCTATTATTACACCTACAAGAGATACCATGGCAAATGACATATAAATAAATGGCAATAGATGTCATTGCATTATATACAAGTATAGAACATCAAATAAGACTCCAGGCTTATGAGTATTTTCTGTAGAACTGAAATATTCCTTTTTTCAAACAAAACCAAATGCTAATAGAGATTATTAAAATGGGCTTACATAACAAAAAATTCATTTTTAACAAAGAGATATATAAACAAACAAAAGGAACTGCCATGGGTTTTTCTTTCTCGCCTAGCTACGCAAACTTGACCATGGGCTGGTGGGAACAGCAAGCGGCATGTGCTTCAGAAATTCTATATTTGTAGAGAAAACAATCATATGGCTCCGATTCATAGACAATCTTCACCTGATTTGGGATGACAGAAGAAGAATTTGAAGAATACTTTGACATACTGAACAATAATACAGCCAACCTAAAATTCACATATGAAAGAAGTGAATCACAAATAATATTTTTGGATACAGAAATATATATACATAAGAATAAGATCCACACAACACTTCAGAAAAATTGACTGCCACAAACTCAGTCCTACATGTGAATAGCTTTCATCAAACAACTTTAAAATGGAGCATTGCATATGGAGAATTTTTCAAATCAAGAGATACTGTTCTGAAGAAGAAGAATATGAGAAACATAGCAGTGAGACAAGCAAATGTTTTAAAATGAGAAAATATCCTAAAAAGCAAAGTCGACAGCAAAGTCGACAGATAGAAATCAAATTCTGCAAGGAAAAAATAAGCGACTGGAATCAGAAGAAATTAGAGTAAGAACAACATATTCAGTAGAGGCAAATAAATAACAAAAAACACTGGGGACTATTGAAATTAGACCCAGGGATTGCCAACATAATAGGATATCATCCATGCATAACATTCAAAAGAGCTTAGGATCTGAAGGATAAATTAGTACACAGCCACTTCAAAATGGAGAAAAAAGAAAATTGGATGAATCATCCTGGCTTCTGGAAGTGTAAACAATGCAAAGCATGCAAAATTGCCATCAAAACTAAGGAATTTTTGATTGGAAATGGCCAGAAATGCAACATCAAACAACACATTACATGCAAAAGTACATTTGTAATTTGTGATAGAATACCCACGCACCTTGAAATACATTGGAAGTACGAGTTGTGAAATTAAAAAAAGACTTCTTGACCATATTAGAGCAATAACAAACGAAGATAGGAGTAATGCTGTGGCAAAACACATGGAAAAAGAACACAAAAGCAATTAGAACCAATTACAATTTTATGCAGTTGACCAGGTGGTAAAACAGAAAATCAATCAGAATTCAATCAATCAATCAGGATTTATAAAGCGAGGCTAATCACCCGATAAGAGTAGTATCCAGGCGCTTGCAGGTCCTGGAGGCTTATTCGAACAGCCAGGTCTTGAGGGCCATTCGGAATTCCGGAAGTGAGGTGATGGTCCGAAGGTGTGAGGGGAGGCTGTTCCAGGTCTTTGCTGCGATGTGGTAGAAGGAGCGTCCTTCACTTCTGCTTCAGTAGATGCGGAGAGTATGGGCAAGTGAAAGGGAGGCTGAACATAGTCTTCTCAACGGTTGGTGGAAGTTCAGGCAGTGACTAATGTAGGCAGATCCTTGGTTGTGTAGAGCCTTGTGAGCGTGGATCAGCTACTTGAATTAGCACCTCTTCTGTACGGGGAGCCAGTGGAGTTTCGTGAGGTGGGGTGTGATGTGGGATCGTCTAGGAAGTCCGAGGATGGGTCTGGCTGCAGAGTTCTGTATGGTGCAAAGTCTCTGTAGGAGGTGTGCAGCGATTACTAGGTAGAGGGAATTGCTGTAGTTCAGTCGGCTGGTGATGAGGGCTTGTGTCACTGTGCATCTCGTGTGTAGGAGTAGCCACTTGAAGGTCTTACGTAGCATGCGCAGAGTGAGGAAGCAGGCGGAGGAGACGGCGATGATCTCTGATTTTACGGTGAGCTTGTTGTCAATGATGATTCCGAGGTTTCTGGTGTGGTTGGAGGGAGTGAGTACGGATCCTAGGTCTGATGCCCACCAGGAGTCATTCCATGTATTGCTGCTGTTGTCAAAGATCAATACTTACATCTTGTCTGTGTTCAGCTGCAGGCAGTTGTTCTTCATCCAGTTGGCGACATTTGTCATGCATCTGTAGAAGTTGGTTCTGGTGGTGGTGGGGTCGTCAGTGAATGAGAGGATGAGTTGGGTGTCATTTGAATAGCAAATTAGGTTGAAACCGTGGGATCTGATGATGTTGGCCAGCGGGGTCATATATGCGTTGAAGAGTGTGGGGCTGAGGGATGAGGCCTGGGGGACACCGCAGGTGAGCTCCTTGGGTTCAGAGGAGAAAAGCAGGAGGTAGATCCTCTGGGTTCTTCCGATGAGGAAGGAGGTGATCCATCTGAGCGCGTACCCTTGGATGCTGATGTGGTGGAGTCTTTTGATCAGTGTGTGGTGGGATACGGTGTTGAAGGCTGCTGAGAGGTCAAGGAGGATCAGAGCTGCTGTTTCTCCTCGGTTGAGGAGAGTTCGGATGTCGGCGGCGGCTGCGATCAGGGCAGTTTCGGTGCTGTGATTGCTGCGGAAGCTGGATTGGGAGGCATCAAGTAGCTGGTTTTGCTCCAGGTGTGTCATGAGTTGATTTTTGATGATCTTTTCCAGTACCTATGCTGGGAATGGAAGCAGGGAGATGGGCGGGTAGTTTCTTTGTTCGCTGGGGTCGACGGAGGGTTTTTTAAGTAGTGTTCTGACTTTGGCATGTTTCCAGGTGTCAGGAAATGTTGAGGTGGTGATAGGTGTTGAATAGGGTGGTGAGTTCCGGGCCGATCTTTTGGCTTCTGAGGCTGAAGATGTGATGTTGACATGGGTCTGTGGGATCGAGTGGATGGATTTCATGGTGAAGGTGGTGTCCTGGGTGTAGAGGATGTTCCAGGCGGTCAGTGTGTGGCTTGCGTTGGTTACGGTGGTGGTGTATCTGTCGGGGAAGTCCGTAGGTGTGGGTTGGGGTTTGAAATTTCTGTATAGGGTTGTGATCTTGTCATGGAAGAAGTGGGCGAGGTTTTCGCACACCTCCTGTGAGGGTGTGATGTTGCTTTCGCTGGCAGCCGGATTGGAGAATTTCTTAACGATGTTGAAAAGTTCCTTGATATTGTTAGTGCTGGTTTCGATGCGTGCGGCAAGGGCTGTCTTCTTTGTTGCCCTCAGCAGGCGGTGGTAGAGGTTGAGGGAGGTCTTGAAGGCTGCCCGGTTGGAGGTGTCCTTGCATGCACCATCTCCTCTCCAACTGTTTGCTGTCTCGTTTCCCTGTTCTGAGTTCTTGGGTGTTCTTGGGTGTTCCAAAGAGGTGGATATAGAGAAAAAAAATCTACGCCAAAAGGAGTCATGCTGTATTATGTTGTTACATACTTTAACACCAAAAGGATTGAATTAAGATGAGGAATTATATGTGCACCTTCAATAGAAAAAGGAAAAAAGGGAGAATATAGAAAGAGTATCAGAAACACATAATAAATTATCTAAGATAACAACTTAGCATTGGAAATCAAATATCATGTATTTTGGTTAAATTCAAACAGAATAGAAATCGATTAAACAATACAAGGAAATGAAAAAATCATGCAACTCAAAAATATTGTTGAAGGAGAGAAATTGGTCTTCAAAGAAAATGGAAAAAAGAGTAAATGAGATTGCCCACTGGAAGGCTTCAATATAAATAAATAAAAATAAGTTACAACAAATAAAATACTGAAAAAAGCAAAGCGCGATAAAGCAAACCACACTTACCAAAATTTACCACGGAAGAGGTAAAACCATGTAAACATGCACACAAAGAATGAATTGCAAGAAAAATAAAAAATGAATTGCATGTGGAAAAAGAGGAGCTAACGCTTTGAATCATTCCCTCTGTTTCCATTTTCAAGGTTTAGGTGAGAAAATCAAAATTGCAGTATGAGTTGAGCACATTTATCACTTTACGATCAATTGCACATGAAACATGGAGCACTTGGTACACTTTTTAGATAACTACAAACTGTGAACTACAGGTCCCAAAGCAGGAAAAAGAAAAAACGGAAATGAGAGGATCAATGTGGAAAGATATAAAAATTGAGAAAGGCTTTAGCAAACAGCCTGCGAGCAAGGTCTGGAGGGACTGAAACGCGTTGGGTTATTTGTCAGATTTCAAAACCATTGCAAAATAAATCTAATTACACCCCCTTGTGAGTGCAATTCTTTGATGTTACGGGTGTAACATTCATGGAGAGACTGATACGGCTTGGTCCAGCCGTGGAATCACACCACTGACTATGGAAAACGCCACAGTCGCCTGGCACACTGGGGCATAAAGGTTATATTAGGGTGTGAGGAGGTGCATCAGATTTTCACGTGGATGATGTCATCAGTGATGTCATTTGAGATATCAGTGATGTCATCAGTGATGTCACTGACCATGTCATGAATGATGTAATATGTGACGTCATCAGCAGTGCATTGCGGGTGCGCGAGTTATAGTTAGCTGAACTAACTATAACGGCCGAATTTCTCTGGTTTTGTACGAGTGAAATGTCCAACTAACTATAACGTCCCTGAAACCTGTGGTTTTTTCAGTGAATATATATATATAATATATATATATATATATATATATATACACACACACATTTATTGCTTATTAGCTATTGGCAGTCACCAGTAGGTAGTTATATTAAGGACCTAGTTTCCATAATACCTTTGGCACCATTTGATGAACCTTCACGAAATTTTCAAAACTAGTTTGCCACTCTCTGCAGCTGTCTGGAATATTTCGGGGTGGTCCGTCAACTGGGGGCTGAGAAAAGAGGGGGGGGTCCAAAACGCGTTTTCCCCATGCAATTTCCTATAAGAATTTTAGACATGACTACACCCCGAACCGCTGAACGAAATTACCCAAATTTGGCAGAGAGCTAGATCTTGGTCCAGAAAGAGTGCTTTTTGTAGTTTGCTGTTAATCTGTTCAATAGTTTTGGAGTCATTAAAGTAAAAAGATTGATGTATATCTAGAGACACGAATCCACTGTGTTGGGTCCTCGAATCCACGCGCCAACAGCAATGCCATAAATGGCTGGATGCAACCTGAAAGGAACGTTGCGACCGCCATTTTGGTATCGAGACTTGGTCCTGGAAGGGGGGGTATAAAAGTTAAAATTGATAGAAGGGGTCAGGGTAAAGGGACCCTGATCCCATGGGACTGATAAAAGGGGTCTGTGAGGGACCCTTCATGGGCAACAAATTGTCCAAAAACATTTTGTTTTGGGCGAGCAAGGATCCGCGGATCCATCGCAGTGCTCAGTGCAGCCTCCGTGCAAATCTGCAACAAATCTGCAAATCCTGACCCCAATAAAAAAAATACACCCACTCATACACTCTCTCACACCTCCACACAACCAATCACACATCCATACAGTCACTCACACACCCTTTCACACACCCATACAGTCACTCACACATCCACTCACAGACCCAGGAACCGCTCACAGACCACACAGGTGTTCACAGACCCACACAGGTGCTCACACACCCACTCACACAGCCACATACACACATATACAGCCACTCATAGACCCGCACAGCCACTTACACAGCCATTCACACATCCATACAGCAAAATCACTGACACAGCCACTCACACACCACTCAGAGACTCACATAGCCACTTACACACCCAGTCATACACCCACCCATATACACGCCCACTTACACAACCACTCGCACACCCACTTACACATCCACACACCAACTCACACACCCATACTGCCACTCACGCACCCACTGTATTAAATCTGTTGTTGTTTTGTATTAAATGTGGGCTTCTGGTTGGGAACAGATCCACAGATCCTTCGGGGATCTGCCTGCAGCATAGCCAGCAGACCCCTTATTTGGCTGTGGAGGATCTGCAGATCTGAGTGAGAACTTACAAAAAAGGGTTTGAAAACAAAAAAAACAGTGTTTGGGAAAAGGGTTGGCTCTGAAATGAGCCTTTGTGTTTATGGTGTGTAGATGATAACTACACATAGAACAGGATGCAGTCTTTTAAGTTGTTGAGGAACACACAGTTGCCTGTGAAATGGACTCTGTCTTTTCAATATATACTGTCCATGTCGAAGCGTAAGTTGTTATGGTATATAGGACCCTGTTGTGGTCTCGGAGAAATGCATGAACAGCTTTATTGACATGTTTCCTGGATTTCTCTAACTGTGGACAAAATTAGGTTGACCACTGCCACTTCTGTCTTTGGCAAATGTTGGAGAACACCAAAGCAGTATGTGGGAAAAGTGACATTAATTTACCAAAGTTTTCCTTCATTAGGATTTCCAGTAGTACCCCAGTAATTATGCCTAGGTCATTGCCACCACAGTGCACAATCATGAGGTCTGGATGTTGGCAATCTGCAATGCTTTCAACCAAAGGCAGCAATTGATTCCACTTTAAAGCTCTCTGGCCAACCCAAGTTACGTCTACATTAGGTAAACCTAGGTCCCTGTCAATGTCACTCTTTCCAGAACTCTCTCTTGACCAAAACACAAAACTATGGCACATAATCAAGACTCAGTCCATTTTGGAGACAATCAGGAGTAAAAGGCTGCAGCAGAATGAGGCAGTTTTGAAGACAAAGGGGTATATTTACAAGGGGATAGCGCCACCAGAATGTCACGTTTAGCGTCATTCTGGTGGAGCTATGCCCTTCTCCATATGTACAAAGCAGCATTAAGCCACTTTTGTGGTTTAGCACTGCCTTGTAAATATGAACCCTTTACACGCATCACTTAGTGTGAAAGGGGCATGCAATGCGTGTTGCTGTGGGCGTTCCACCTCAACACCCATTGCTTTTTGATGCTGCCACAGACTTACAAGGACCTGTAAATCTGAGGCAGTGCCAAACACTAACGCCATGCAAGAGCAGGTGTTAGAATAGCGAAACAAGGAGAAATAATCTTATTTCTCCTCTTTTTTGCTTTTTCTATGTGTGCTGCATTCTGCAGCACACATAGAAAGAGCAAAATGCCATTGATGGTTGTTTATATGGAAGGGACACCTTCCTGCACATAAACAATCATTAAATAATGACGATTTGCTACTTCTATGTGTGCTGCATTCTGCAGCACACATAGAAGTAACAAATCACCATTATGGATTGTTTATGTGCAGGAAGGTGTCCCTTCCTGCAAATAAACAATCATTCCCTGCAACACAGGCACTCTTGCAATATGGTGCAAAAATGAAAAACCTACCAAATTGGGCTTCTTTATAGGAAACATAGAAAGGGTTAAAAAATAGTGACCATTTAGGAGCGGTATAACAAAAATAAAAGATCAAAGGAAGTCTGTGATTTGCTAAGTATAGGAGTATGAGTAAGAGCACATGGGGAGGGGGCGTGGTCTCGCCACGAGTGACGATGGCCGCCTTAACTGCGAGCTCCGCTCTGGGACGGGCTCCAAGTGGCGGCAGTGGCCTTCTTGGTGAGGCTGGGGGTACGGGATCCACCTTCCCCATGCTGCCTTGACTTCTGAATGGCATCAGCCCAAAACACAGCATCACCGTGGCACACTCCAGCGAGAAAACGTCCTGGTGATCTCCAGGTCTGGAGGCATGCATGAAGCCCCGGCCTGCACCCCCTTGCTCCGGACGCGAGAGACCTGCCTGCACCGCACTGCAAATGAGCAGCGAGGATTGGTGGTAGGCCCGCGGGAGCTGCAGGAGAAGTCGTGGCCTTGCTTCCCCCCCTCATGGTGAGGGTGATCTCTGGGCCCCCCGACTGGACACGCATCCGGCAATAACCTGACTCCCCTCCAGGTCCAGACAGCCATAGAGACCGCCGGCTGTGACCCACAGCCACCAGCCATACCTGCAGACCAGGGGCTCCGCTCCTAACACAGCGGGGTGCCCCCACCAACACCTACTTCTTCTGGGCCCAACACAGACTGACGACACCCTCTGTGCACCACCAGGTGTCGGGCGGAACACGGAGGCAGCACGACGGGGCTAGCCGATGGCCGAGGACCTCCAGGCAGGCGCGAGAGGAAAGGTGAGCCCCCGAGGACCTGCCTCACATTCAGCAGATATGGCACCCCCTGTGGCCCAGGCAAGCCCAGAGTGCAGCCCGGGACTGTAGGTGCCTTTTCACCGCAGAGGTGGGTGACAGGGCCTCCCACATCACCCTGCTGGCGCAGCAGCCCTTTCCAGGACAGACAGGGGACTGCCCTGCTATTGGCACTCTTCACTGCCATCACTCAACAGGTGCAGGATTGTTTGCCTGAAGAGGGGTTGGGAGAACCCAGCACCTCGGTGGAAGCATAGAGTATATCCAGCCCTGACCCAGGACAGATATCCCCCCCTCTGCTGCTGGACCCCGGGACCAACAGGTGGACACCTGAGAGCTACCTCAGCAGGAGGATCTTGTCACGAAAGGGGCTGACACGGTGGACCAAAACCAGCTGTACCCAGCGATGTGCTGCGGACACGACAAAGGCCCCCCCACGCAGATGCTCTGCAGCCCCCCTGCGGGCGGAACTGCGGGCCTGGTGCCTAGGACAAGAGGACTCTCTATCACCACACCCGGTCGGGCATACTGTTTACCAACCAACGCCCCAGCAGTGGGTCAGGTTGCAAGGGGGACCACCGGCCTGCGCACGAGGGTCAGCATGCCCACCATCTCTGGAGACGACCGCAAATCTCTGCCCCCCCGCCCTTCTTTTCAACAGACCGGGCCCCGCCAACTCCCTGGACCTGGTGATGGCTCCAAGGGCCTCCCCACCGCCAAGTAGGAACATAATGGGTGATACGTCATCTAGCATCGTCCGCTACAGGGCACTGCAGTAGTTACCGCCCGACCACAGTCATTGATGGCCCGCCGCCTGAGCACCTGAGACCTGGATTCGCGGGCCTTGCTGTGTCACTGCGGTATTGTAGCACATTGTATTGGGATTGAAGCCGGATGTCCACCACCAAGCACGGAAGCAAGTCCTCCAGACAACTCCTTTTTGCAGAAGCGCTCAAACAGCCGCAAAATATGTCCACGAAAGGGACCAACCCTACCGCCAGCGGCCCCTACCAGAACACACCACCCTCCTCGCAAGGTGAGACCATGGATCGCATACTGTTGTAAATCTCAGCTGTCAGCAAGCGCTAGAAGGGATGGACACCAACATCTCAGGGCAGCAGAAGCGAAGTTGATCAGAGCAGACATTGAGGGATTCCATGCGCAGGCGGAGGGACTGGACCAAAGGCTGATAGTGGTGGAGGGCTGCCTTACATCCATACCAGACAGAGACCAAGAACTTCTATTACTCCGCAGCAAGTTGATCGACCTGGAAGATCGCAGCAGGAGGGATAACGTCTGACTCTTTGGCTTTTCAGAAAAGGCTGAAGGCCCGAACGCCAGAGATTTCCTCAAAGCCTCCCTCCCGGAACTGGTTGGCATCTCCTTTGATCCACCACTGGAGATACAACACGCCCATTGCATCAGCCCTCCACGCAAGGACCCTGCTGCGCCCCTCTGCCCCCTCATCGCCTGCTTCCTGCGAAACGAGCAAACACGACAGCTGCTGGTGGCAGCGCGCACCAAATGGCCATTCACATACGATGGACATGACATCCGCATAACAGCGGACTTCTCCAGGGAGACCAATGACCGTCGCAAGGTATTCCTCTCCCTAAAACCCCAGCTGTGGCAAATGAACATCAAGTACAGTCTCTTTGGGCCTGCTCGCTTCCACATCACTAAGGACGGCGATTCCAAGGACTTCTATGACCCAGAGGACTTGCGCTTATTCTTGGACTGCATAGGATTACAGGGCATGGACACCCAGCTTACTGCCTCTGAACGGGCGCATTCCGGTTCCCTCCCACGACATTGGACAACAGAAGGCGGTCCACCAGCGGATCACGGAATCGCGGCAGAGACATTGAGAGATCCATCCGCACCCATGAAGAAAAAGCCTCGACCCTCCAAACAGTTGCCCCCTTCAAACAGGAAGACCACAGGGACAAATCCTGCTCCCCCTTAAAGCCCACCTCGAATGCAGACTGAAAGCGGAGGGGGCCTGACATGCTCCCCATACCAGAGACGGTGCAGGGTGTGGTCGCCTCTCCGGGATGTAGGAAGACCTCCAGACGTTAGACAGCTGAGTATTATTTGCTGTGACCATCTGTTTGAATTGATGTGTAGACTGTATACGTTTTATGCAGATGTTGTTTATATGACTCTTGCTTCATGTAATGTAACTGGCGCCATTATCTTTGTTTGTTCCGATTCTATCAGACATATACACACAACCTCCCTCCCCTGGAACCGATGACACCACCTAGAGCGCCTCTGCGCCGTACTGGGTCACTCATCTGAGGCCAACTTATGAGAGACACGGTGCAGAACAACAGGCAACTTGCCGACCGACAGACAGCCCTAGAACGGGACATTAGGTCCTATACCCGCCTATACATTACACAGCCCACCCTACAACACCGCAGATCCCTGGAACAGGCCCGCATGGCGCTAAATAGCCTTTACACATCCAAGGCGGAATACACCCTGCAGAGAATTAAAGGGAGAGACTATGAGCAGGGGGAAGAGGCGGGGAGGTTGCTAGCGGCGCAGCTTCGCCAGCGGGAAGCTGCCATGGCCATACCGGCTATACAGTCAGCTGCAGGAACGACACTTACACGGCCCCAGGACATCGTGAATGAATTTGCCCTGTTCCTTAAGTCTCTATATACCCCGGGGGCACTAGCTGATGCGGACAAGGTGACTGCCTTCCTCAGTGAGGCGGCTCTCCCTCGCCTATCGGACAAGGGCAGGGAACTCCTAGAAGGAGATATGAGCAGAGAGGAGATTGCGCAAGCGATAGCCAACCTACCCTATCATAAGGCCCCGGGGTAAGACAACTTTCCGGTGCTTTAAGGGAGGGAATAGCTGACACGCTGAAAGATGCCTTCCAAGAGGCGAAGCGCACTTCCTCCCTAGGCCCTCACTCTAACAAGGCAGTAATTGCAGTCCTACCCAAACTGCGGAAAGATCCCCTGCTATGCGGCAGTTACTGTCCCATATCCCTGCTGAGTTGCGATATCATAATCTTAGCCAGTGTCCTGGCATCCCGCCTCCGAAAAGTGCTCCCCTCTTTGGTGCACCACACCCAAGTGAGATTTCGTACCCGGGCGGCCTGCCCGAAACCACCTGCGAACCTTAGAACACACGTTATGATCTTCAGACTGATGCACTGGCACTCTCACTCAACGCAGAAAAAGCATTCGACCGCATTAAATAGGCCTATCTTTTCCAAGTGATGTAGCGTTTTGGCTTGGGTGATCAGTTCATAGCCAAGGTGCGCCTGCTATACGATAACCTGACCGCACAGGTGAACTGCGGGGGCTTCATATCGGATCCATTTCCAATTCGCAGGGGACGCGTCGGGGATGCCCCCTCTCCCCACTCCTCTTCTTCCTGGCCATGGAACCCCGCAAATCGGCTAACATTTCAGGCATCCGCCTCCCGGTAGGAGAATCCAAACTATATCTCTACGCGGATGACATCCTACTTACCCTTACAGACTAACACCGCTCTCTGCCATCCCTGCTCCAAATCATAAATGACTTCTACATCCTTTTCTGGCTATAAAATCAACTGGGACAAGAGCGAAGCTCTGCCCATCTCAGCCGGAGCTCCAAAGCTGCCATACATGGATACCCCTTCCAATGGCAACCCTCGCATCTTAAATACTTGGGAGTACTGGTCAATAAAGGGACGGAGGGGATGGTCTCGGTAAACCTCAACCCCTTGCTTGCTTAGATGCAACGAGATTTCGACAAATGGAAGGTGCTGGGACTTTCCATGTGGGGCAGAGTACAAGCCGCATGCATGGTGACGCTTCCACGCTTTATCTACACCCCCGGAATGCTCCCCCTCCAGGCCCCCCTCGCCATGTTACGCCAGGTTGACTCCAAGATAAAATCCTTTGTGTGGGGCTCATCGAGGCCCAGTTTGGCTGCGTCAAAACTGAAGGCCCGCCGCTCTTGTGAAGGACTAAGCCTCCCATTGGTGGAACACAATGCACTCGCCCTACAGCTCTCCTACCTGGCATATATGCAGCCAGGGATTCCGGATGTGCCACAATGGGTACACATTGAATGTCAATGTCGGAGTCGGTTCATCACAAACTGGCGCCGTAGTTGGGGATCCCGAAGGGCTGTATACCTGCGCCGAAGCGGAACCGGCCTAGGCCGACCGGCGCTGAAGCAACGATGGCCCAACCGTCACTGAGGTTGAACCCCCCGACAGTGCCCCACTCACTTCCTTGGGGCCCGAAGGCGCTCCAGAAGGAGATGGTGTCCCAAAGATGAGGTGTAAGGACTTATAATACTACCTCATCTGGGCCATCGACGCCCTGGCTCCCAGAAAGACAGGGGATATGCAGTGCGGAGTCGCGTAAGGACTCCTCAACCGTTGAGCGGGAGGAGCCCTGGGAGACGGAGGAGCCCTGGGAGACGGAGGAGCCGTGGGAGACGGAGGAGCCCTGGGAGACGGAGTCTCCACGCAGCCTACTTTTTGATGTCTCTGGAGAACGACGTCCTCTGGACCGGCTCCGACTTCTCGATCAACCCTGCGAAAGGACCTCTTTTTGGGACGACGAGGACCGAGGCTGGAAAAATCTCTGAAGATCGTGACATACGTGCCGCCAGCAACTTCAGCCGGCGCTCTTTAAGCACCTTCGCCTTCAGCTTTTGACAGGAGCTGCAATCCTCGGTGTCGTGGTGCTCCCCAAAACACCACATACAAACCATGGGCCTGATTCACAGAACTAACTTACGTCAAAATCCTAAACTTACAACAATTTTGGTATTCACAGAATGAACTTACACATTTGGGTATTCACAGAATGAACTTACACATTTGGGTATTCACAGAATGAACTTACAACAATTTTGGTATTCACAGAATGAACTTACACATTTGGGTATTCACAGAATGAACTTACAACAATTTTGGTATTCACAGAATGAACTTACACATTTGGGTATTCACAGAATGAACTTACAACAATTTTGGTATTCACAGAATTAACTTACTCATTTTGGTATTCACAGAAGGCACTTACTCATCAATGAGTAAGTGCCTTCTGTGAATACCAAAATGTGTAAGTTACACAAATGTGTAAGTTACACAAAATGTGTAAGTTACACAAAATGAGTAAGTTACACAAAATGTGTAAGTTACACAAAATGTGTAAGTTACACAAAATGTGTAAGTGTCTTCTGTGAATACCAAAATGAGTAAGTTTATTCTGTGAATACCAAAATGAGTAAGTTCATTCTGTGAATACCAAAATGGTAGTAAGTTTAGGATTTTGTCGTAAGTTAGTTCTGTGAATCGGGCCCCATATGCGGGTCTGTAATCGACATTTACCGACTACAGGACTCAAAAGGCTTAAAGCCTGATGACATGGAGAAACAAGCATTTGCAATGCAATAGGTCTCGCATTTACACAAGTTTAAGCTGTAGTGAGCGCGGGGGCTGTGGAGTAGTGAGACTGTGCTCCCTCACTGAGCGTGGGGGCTGTGGAGCAGTGAGAGCTGCGTGGGGCTGTGGAGCAGTGAGACTCTGCTCCCTCAGTGAGCGTGGGGGCTATTGAGCAGTGAGACGCTGCTCCCTCAGCGAGCACGGGGGCTGTGGAGCAGTGAGACTCTGCTCCCTCAGTGAGCGTGGGCGCTGTGGAGCAGTGAGATGCTACTCCCTCAGTGAGCACGTGGGCTGTGGAGCAGTGAGACTCTGCTCCCTCAGTGAGCGCGGGGGCTGTGGAGCAGTGAGACTCTGCTCCCTCAGTGAGTGTGGGGGCTGTGGAGCAGTGAGACTCTGCTCCCTTAGTGAGTGCGGGGGCTGTGGAGCAGTGAGACTCTGCTCCCTCAGTGAGCGCTGGGGCTCTTAGGCAGTGAGACTCTGCTCCTGTAGTGAGCGCAGGGGTTGTGGAGTAGTGAGACTCTGCTCCCTCACTGAGCGTGGGGGCTGTGGAGCAGTGAGAGCTGCACGGGGGCTGTGAAGCAGTGAGACTCCGCTCCCTCAGTGAGCGCAGGGGCTATGGAGCAGTGAGACGCTGCTCCGTCAGTGAGCACGGGGGCTGTGGAGCAGTGAGACTCTGCTCCCTCAGTGAGCGTGGGGGCTGAGAAGCAGTTAGATGCTGCTCCCTCAGTGAGCACGGGGGCTGTGGAGCAGTGAGACTCTGCTCCCTCAGTGAGCATGGGGGCTGTGGAGCAGTGAGACGCTGCTCCCTCAGTGAGCACGGAGGCTGTGGAGCTGTGAAACTGTTCTCTCAGTGAGTGCAGAGGCTGTTAGGCAGTGAGACTCTGCTCCTGTAGTGAGCGCGGGGCTGTGGAGTAGTGAGACTCTGCTCCCTCACTGAGCGTGGGTGCTGTGGAGCAGTGAGAGGTGCGCGGGGAATGTGGAGCAGTGAGATTCTGCTCACTCAGTGAGCATGGGGGCTGTGGAGCAGTGAGACACTGCTCCCTCAGTGAGCGCGGGAGCAGTGAGATGTTGCTCCCTCAGTGAGCACGGGGGCTGTGGAGCAGTGAGACGCTGCTCCCTCAGTGAGCACGGGGGCTGTGGAGCAGTGAGACTCTGCTCCCTCAGTGAGCGCGGGGGCTGTGCAGCTGTGAAACTCTGTTCTCTCAGTGAGCACAGGGGCTGTTAGGCAGTGAGACTCTACTCCTGTAGTGAGCGTGGGGGCTGTGGAGTAGTGAGACTCTGCTCACTCACTGAGCGTGGGGGCTGTGGAGCAGTGAGCTGCGTGGGGGCTGTGGAACAGTGAGACTCTGCTCCCTCAGTGAGCGCGGGGGCTATGGAGCAGTGAGACGTTGCTCCCTTAGTGAGCGCGGGGGCTGTGGAGCAGTGAGACGCTGCTCCGTCAGTGAGCGCGGGGGCTGTGGAGCAGTGAGACTCTGCTCTCTCAGTGAGCATGGGGGCTATGGAGCAGTGAGACGTTGCTCCCTTAGTGAGCGCGGGGGCTGTGGAGCAGTGAGACGCTGCTCCCTCAGTGAGCATGGGGGCTGTGAGCTGTGAAACTCTGTTCTCTCAGTGAGCACAGGGGCTGTTAGGCAGTGAGACTCTGCTCCTGTAGTGAGCGCGGGGGCTGTGGAGAAGTGAGACTCTGCTCCCTCACTGAGCGTGGGTGCAGTGGAGCAGTGAGAGCTGCGCAGGGGATGTGGAGCAGTGAGACTCTGCTCCCTCAGTGAGCACGGCAGCTATGGAGCAGAGAGATGCTGCTCCCTCAGTGAGCACAGGGGCTGTGGAGCAGTGAGACCCTGCTCACTCAGTGAGCACGGGGGCTGTGGAGAAGTGAGACTCTGCTCCCTCAGTGAGCACGGGGGCTGTGGAGCAGTGAGACTCTGCTCCCTCAGTGAGCGTGGGGGCTGTGGAGCAGTGAGAGGCTGCTCCCTCAGTGAGCACAGGGGCTGTTGAGCAGTGAGACTGTGGAGCAGTAAGACTGTGCTCACTCAGTGAGTGCGGGGGCTGTGGAGCAGTGAGACACTGCTCCCTCAGTGAGCGCGGGGGAGGTGGAGCAGTGAGACTCTGCTACCTCAGTGAGCACGGGGGCTATGGAGTACTGAACTGCTGTTCCCTCAGTGAGCACGGGGGCTGTGGAGCAGTGAGACGCTGCTCCTCAGTGAGCGCGGGGGCTGTGGAGCAGTGAGACTCAGCTCCCTCAGTGACCATGGGGGCTGTGGAGCAGTGAGACTCTGCTCCCTCAGTGAGCATTGGGCTGTGGAGCAGTGAGACTCTGCTCCCTCAGTGAGCGTGGGGGATGTGGAGCAGTGAGACTCTGCTCCCTCAGTGAGCATGGGGCTGTGGAGCAGTGAGACTGTGGAGCAGTGAGACTGCTCCCTCAGTGAGCATGGGGGCTGTGGAGCAGTGAGATGCTGCTACCTCAGTGAGCGCGGGGGCTGTGGAGCAGTGAGACTCTGCTCCCTCAGTGAGCACGGGGCTGTAGAGCAGTGAGACGCTGCTCCGTCAGTGAACATGGGGGCTGTGGAGCAGTGAGGCGCTGCTCCCTCAGTGAGCATGGGACTGTGGAGCAGTGAGACGCTGCTCCCTCAGTGAGCGCAGGGGCTGTTAGGCAGTAAGACGCTGCTCCTGTAGTGAGCGCAGGGGCTGTGGAGTAGTGAGACTCTGCCCCCTCACTGAGCGTGGGTGCTGTGGAGCAGTGGGAGCTGCACAGGGAAGTGGAGCAGTGAGACTCCGCTCCCTCAGTGAGCACGGGGGCTATGGAGCAGTGAGATACTACTCCCTCAGTGAGCACAGGGGCTGTGGAGAGGTGAGACTCTGCTCCCTCAGTGAGCGCGGGGGCTGTGGAGCAGTGAGACGCTGCTCCTCAGTGAGCGCGGGGGCTGTGGAGCAGTTAGACTGCTCCCTCAGTGAGCACGGGGCTGTGGAACAGTGGGACACTGCTCCCTCAGTGAGCACGGGGGCTGTGAAGCAGTGAGACGCTGCTCCTCAGTGAGCACGGGGGCTGTGGAACAGTGAGACTCTGCTCCCTCAGTGAGCGTGGGGCTGTGGAGCAGTGAGACTCTGCTCCCTCAGTGAGCGCGGGGGCTGTGGAGCAGTGAGACTGTGCTCCCTCACTGAGCATGGGGGCTGTAAAGCAGTGAGAGCTGCGCGGGGGCTGTGGAGCAGTGAGACTCTGCTCCCTCAGTAAGGGTGGGGGCTATTAAGCAGTGAGACGCTGCTCCCTCAGTGAGGGTGGGGGCTGTGGAGCAGTGAGACGCTGCTCCCCCAGTGAGCATGGGGGCTATGGAGCAGTGAGATGCTGAACCCTTAGTGAGCATGGGGGCTGTGGAGCAGTGAGACTCTGCTCCCTCAGTGAGCGTGGGGGCTGTGGAGCAGTGAGACGCTGCTCCCTCAGTGAGCGCAGGGGCTGTGGAGCAGTGAGACTCTGCTCCCTCAGTGAGAGTGGGGGCTGTGGAACTGTGAAACTCTGTTCTCTCAGTGAGCGCAGGGGCTTTTAGGCAGTGAGACTCTGCTCCTGTAGTGAGCGTGGGGGCTGTGGAGTAGTGAGAGCTGCCTGGGGGCTGTGGAGCAGTGAGACTCCGCTCCCTCTTTAGCGGGGGGCTATGGAGCAGTGAGACGCTGAACCCTTAGTAAGCGCGGGGGCTGTGGAGCAGTGAGACGCTGCTCCATCAGTGAGCACGGGGGCTGTGGAGCAGTGAGACTCTGCTCCCTCAGTGAGCATGGGGGCTGTGGAGCAGTGAGATGCTGCTCCCTCAGTGAGCGCGGGGGGCTGTGGAGCAGTGAGACGCTGCTCCCTCAGTGAGCGCGGGGGGCTGTGGATCAGTGAGACGCTGCTCCCTCAGTGAGCGCGGAGGCTGTTGAGCAGTGATACTGTGGAGCAGTGAGACTCTGCTCCCTCAGTGAGCACAGGGGCTGTGGAGCAGTGAGACGCTGCTCCCTCAGTAAGCGCGGGGGAGGTGGAGCAGTGAGACTCTGCTACCTCAGTGAGCACAGGGGCGATGGAGCACTGAGACGCTGCTCCTCAGTGAGCGCAGGGGCTGTGGAGCAGTGAGACTCTGCTCCCTCAGAGAGCATGGGGGCTGTGGATCAGTGAGACTCTGCTCCCTCAGTGAGCATGGGGGATGTGGAGCAGTGAGACTCTGCTCCCTCAGTGAGCATGGGGGATGTGGAGCAGTGAGACTCTGCTCCCTCAGTGAGCATGGGGGCTGTGGAGCAGTGAGACGCTGCTCCCTCAGTGAGCGTGGGGGCTGTGGAGCAGTGAGTCTCTGGTCCCTCAGTGAGCGCGGGGGCTGTGGAGCAATGAGATGCTGCTCTGTCAGTGAGCACTGGGGCTGTGGAGCAGTGAGACGCTGCTCACTCAGTGAGTTCGGGGCTGTGGAGCAGTGAGATGCTGCTCCCTCAGTGAGCGTGGGGGCTGTGAGCTGTGAAACTCTGTTCTCTCAGTGAGCGCAGGGGCTGTTAGGGAGTAAGACTCTGCTCCTGTAGTGAGCGTGGGTGCTGTGGAGTAATGAGACTCTGCTCCCTCACTGAGCGTGGGTGCTGTGGAGCAGTGAGAGCTGCATGGGGATGTGGAGCAGTGAGACTCCGCTCCCTCAGTGAGCATGGGAGCTATGGAGCAGTGAGATACTGCTCCCTCAGTGAGCACAGGGCCTGTGGAGCAGTGAGACTCTGCTCCCTCAGTGAGCGCGGGGGCTATGAGCAGTGGGACTCTGCTCCCTCAGTAAGCGCGGGGGCTGTGGAGCAGTGAGACGCTCCTCCTCAGTGAGCACTGGGGCTGTGGAGCAGTGGGACTGCTCCCTCAGTGAGCACAGGGGCTGTGGAGCAGTGAGACTCTGCTCCCTCAGTGCGCGTGGCGGCTGTAGAGCAGTGAGACTCTGCTGTCTCAGTGAGCGCAGGGGTTGTGGAGCATTGTGACTGTGGAGCAGTGAGACTGCTCCCTCAGTGAGCACGGGGGCTGTGGAGCAGTGAGCCAGCTCCCTCAGTGAGCACGGGGGCTGTGGAGCAGTGAGACTGTGCTCCCTCAGTGAGCGCGGGGGCTGTGGAGCAGTGAGACTGTGCTCCCTCACTGAGCATGGGGGTTGTAAAGCAGTGAGAGCTGCGCGGGGGCTGTGGAGCAGTGAGACTCTGCTCCCTCAGTAAGGGTGGGGGCTATTAAGCAGTGAGACGCTGCTCCCTCAGTGAGGGTGGGGGCTGTGGAGCAGTGAGACTCTGCTCCCTCAGTGAGCGCAGGGGCTGTGGAGCAGTGAGACGCTGCTCCCCCAGTGAGCATGGGGGCTATGGAGCAGTGAGATGCTGAACCCTTAGTGAGCATGGGGGCTGTGGAGCAGTGAGACTCTGCTCCCTCAGTGAGCGTGGGGGCTGTGGAGCAGTGAGACGCTGCTCCCTCAGTGAGCGCAGGGGCTGTGGAGCAGTGAGACTCTGCTCCCTCAGTGAGAGTGGGGGCTGTGGAACTGTGAAACTCTGTTCTCTCAGTGAGCGCAGGGGCTTTTAGGCAGTGAGACTCTGCTCCTGTAGTGAGCGTGGGGGCTGTGGAGTAGTGAGAGCTGCCTGGGGGCTGTGGAGCAGTGAGACTCCGCTCCCTCTTTAGCGGGGGGCTATGGAGCAGTGAGACGCTGAACCCTTAGTAAGCGCGGGGGCTGTGGAGCAGTGAGACGCTGCTCCATCAGTGAGCACGGGGGCTGTGGAGCAGTGAGACTCTGCTCCCTCAGTGAGCATGGGGGCTGTGGAGCAGTGAGATGCTGCTCCCTCAGTGAGCGCGGGGGGCTGTGGAGCAGTAAGACGCTGCTCCCTCAGTGAGCGCGGGGGGCTGTGGATCAGTGAGACGCTGCTCCCTCAGTGAGCGCGGAGGCTGTTGAGCAGTGATACTGTGGAGCAGTGAGACTCTGCTCCCTCAGTGAGCACAGGGGCTGTGGAGCAGTGAGACGCTGCTCCCTCAGTAAGCGCGGGGGAGGTGGAGCAGTGAGACTCTGCTACCTCAGTGAGCACAGGGGCGATGGAGCACTGAGACGCTGCTCCTCAGTGAGCGCAGGGGCTGTGGAGCAGTGAGACTCTGCTCCCTCAGAGAGCATGGGGGCTGTGGATCAGTGAGAGTCTGCTCCCTCAGTGAGCATGGGGGATGTGGAGCAGTGAGACTCTGCTCCCTCAGTGAGCATGGGGGATGTGGAGCAGTGAGACTCTGCTCCCTCAGTGAGCATGGGGGATGTGGAGCAGTGAGACTCTGCTCCCTCAGTGAGCATGGGGGCTGTGGAGCAGTGAGACGCTGCTCCCTCAGTGAGCGTGGGGGCTGTGGAGCAGTGAGTCTCTGGGCCCTCAGTGAGCGCGGGGGCTGTGGAGCAATGAGATGCTGCTCTGTCAGTGAGCACTGGGGCTGTGGAGCAGTGAGACGCTGCTCCCTCAGTGAGTTCGGGGCTGTGGAGCAGTGAGATGCTGCTCCCTCAGTGAGCGTGGGGGCTGTGAGCTGTGAAACTCTGTTCTCTCAGTGAGCGCAGGGGCTGTTAGGGAGTAAGACTCTGCTCCTGTAGTGAGCGTGGGTGCTGTGGAGTAATGAGACTCTGCTCCCTCACTGAGCGTGGGTGCTGTGGAGCAGTGAGAGCTGCATGGGGATGTGGAGCAGTGAGACTCCGCTCCCTCAGTGAGCATGGGAGCTATGGAGCAGTGAGATACTGCTCCCTCAGTGAGCACAGGGCCTGTGGAGCAGTGAGACTCTGCTCCCTCAGTGAGCACGGGGGCTATGAGCAGTGGGACTCTGCTCCCTCAGTAAGCGCGGGGGCTGTGGAGCAGTGAGACGCTCCTCCTCAGTGAGCACTGGGGCTGTGGAGCAGTGGGACTGCTCCCTCAGTGAGCACAGGGGCTGTGGAGCAGTGAGACTCTGCTCCCTCAGTGCGCGTGGCGGATGTAGAGCAGTGAGACTCTGCTCTCTCAGTGAGCGCAGGGGTTGTGGAGCATTGTGACTGTGGAGCAGTGAGACTGCTCCCTCAGTGAGCACGGGGGCTGTGGAGCAGTGAGACAGCTCCCTCAGTGAGCACGGGGGCTGTGGAGCAGTGAGACTGTGCTCCCTCACTGAGCGTGGGGGCTGTGGAGCAGTGAGACTCCGCTCCCTCAGTAAGTGCGGGGCTATTGAGCAGTGAGACGCTGCTCCCTCAGTGAGTGCGGGGCTTTGGAGCAGTGAGACACTGCTCCCTCAGTGAGCATGGGGGCTGTGGAGCAGTGAGACTCTGCGCCCTCAGTGAGCGTGGGGGCTATGGAGCAGTGAGATGCTGCTCCATCAGTGAGCGTGGGGGCTGTGGAGCAGTGAGACTCCGCTCCCTCAGTAAGTGCGGGGCTATTGAGCAGTGAGACGCTGCTCCCTCAGTGAGTGCGGGGCTTTGGAGCAGTGAGATGCTGCTCCCTCAGTGAGCACGGGGGCTGTGGAGCAGTGAGACTCTGCTCCCTCAGTGAGCGTGGCTGCTGTGGAGCAGTGAGAGCTGTGTGGTGGATGTGGAGCAGTGAGACTCCGCTCCCTCAGTGAGCACGGGGGCTATAGAGCAGTGAGATGCTGCTCCCTCAGTGAGCGCGGGGGCTGTGGAGCAGTGAGACTCTGCTCTCTCAGTCAGCACAGGGGCTATGGAGCAGTGAGACACTGCTCACTCAGTGAGCGTGTGGGCTGTGGAGCAGTGAGACGCTGCTCCTCAGTGAGCGCGGGGGCTGTGGAGCTGTGGGACTCTGCTCCCTCAGTGAGCGCTGGGGCTCTGGAGCAGTGAGATTCTGCTCCCTCACTGAGCATGGGGGCTGTGGAGCAGTAAGACTCTACTCCCTCAGTGAGCGTGGGGGCTGTGTGGCAGTGAGACTCTGCTCCCTCAGTGAGCACGGGGGCTGTGGAGCAGTGAGACGCTGCTCCCTCAGTGAGCGCGAGGCTGTGGAGCAGTGAGACTCTGCTCTCTCATTGAGCGTGGGGGCTGTGGAGCAGTGAGATGCTGCTCCCTCAGTGAGCGCGGGGGCTGTGGAGCAGTGAGACTCTGCTCCCTCAGTGAGCGTGGCTGCTGTGGAGCAGTGAGAGCTGTGTGGTGGATGTGGAGCAGTGAGACTCCGCTCCCTCAGTGAGCATGGGGGCTATAGAGCAGTGAGATGCTGCTCCCTCAGTGAGCGCGGGGGCTGTGGAGCAGTGAGACGCTGCTCTCTCAGTGAGCGCTGGGGCTGTGGAGCAGTGAGACTCTGCTCCCTCAGTGAGCACAGGGGCTGTGGAGCAGTGAGACTCTGCTTCTTCAGTGAGCGTGGGGGCTGTGGAGCAGTGAGATGCTGCTCCCTCAGGGAGCGCGGGAGCTGTGGAGCAGTGAGACTGTGGAGCAGTGAGACTCTGTTCCCTCAGTGAGCGCGGGGGCTGTGGAGCAGTGAGACTGTGCTCCCTCACTGAGCATGGGGGCTGTGGAGCAGTGAGAGCTGTGCGGGGGCTGTGGAGCAGTGAGACTCCGCTCCCTCAGTTTGTGCGGGGGCTATTGAGCAGTGAGATGCTGCTCCCTCAGTGAGCGTGGGGGTGTGGAGCAGTGAGACTCTGCTCCCTCGGTGAGCGTGGGGGCTGTGGAGCAGTGAGACGCTGGTCCCTCAGTGAGCGTGGGGGCTGTGGAGCAGTGAGACTCTGCTCCCTCAGTGAGCACGGGGCTGTGGAGCAGTTAGACTCTGCTCCCTCAGTGAGCACGGGGGCTGTGGAGCAGTGAGACTCTGCTCCCTCAGTGAGCATGCAGGCTGTGGAGCAGTGAGACGCTGCTCCCTCAGTGAGCGTAGGGGCTGTGGAGCAGTGAGACTCTGCTCCCTTAGTGAGCGCGGGGGCTGTGGAGCAGTGAGACTCTGCTCCCTCAGGGACAGCAGGGGCTGTGGAGCTGTGAAACTCCGCTCCCTCAGTAAAGACTACCCCTTTCTTTATTTCAAATAAAGGTGTCAGACAGGGTTGCATTCTGGCACCCTTCCTTTTTCTTTTCTACAAAAATGCCCTAGAGAAAGAACTGACACTAAGAGGCAAAGGTCTCCCAAGGATTGGGAACCGCTTTGTCTCTGTGCTTCTTTACGCACACGACGCGGTCCTTTAAGCCCGCACAGCGAATGAGCTTCAGCTATTGGACAATTTTAATGACTTCATGAGGGAAATTAACCATGCGAAGTCTTATACCATGATCTGCGAGTCTAAAAAGAACCCTTCTCGCATTCACAATGTGGCAAGGACCCCTGATACTAGAGTCCAGAACTTTAACTACCTTGGGATAATGTTCTCTTCTGATTTAAAATGGGAAAAACTTCTGACCCCAAGTGTAGGCAAGATGGAGGGGGCAATAAAGGCTATATTTCGTTTTTCAAAGAAATTCGGTCATAAACCGATTCAGGAGTTAATCACCCTGTATAAAACAAAATGCGTAGTAATAAACAAGAGAGGGATTGAAGAGGTGAAAACAGAAGGTGGACTTGTCCTCCTCTATACGTCATGAAAAACCAAAAAGAATCCACCCTGATCACAACAAATGATAATATCCTTCCAAAGTATATTTACCACTGTTCATGAAATGTGTGTTCCCTACCAATGTATAGGGAAACACAATGTGTTGTTAAAATAACCCTCACCCACCAAAAGGTCCCTTGGTGGCATGCTTCATCATTGGGCTCTTCCCGCCCCGCTGCGGGACGGGCCGTGCTACGACCAACGAAGACGCGGGAGCACTTAGGAGTGAATATACTATGTGTAATGTGAGAGAGGAAGGGTCAGAGTGAGAATAGTGAAATTAAAAAATACCTGGCTATGTGGAAAACTAATATTTAATACTCCTTCTAGCTGGTATTGTTAAAAAGGGGAGTGGAGGTTGTATGCTGTGATGGGCTACCACCTCTCTAGTCTACATGTTTCTAAGTCATCCCCCTGGCTTCTCATCAGAACCAAAGGAATGATCCCTACACCACTCTTAGAATAAAACAATAATGTGTACTGCTACATCAATCAAGCAGGAATATTGCACACAAATAACATGCATTCAATACTGTACCCTGATAGGTATTGTTGATTAAATTAATCTGGAAGGATATAAAAAAAACATTGTTAAATGCAGTACTTTAATAATTACTGGACCACATCACCGTATAAGTGGAAAGTTTTACAGGGGTGATATATTTTTCACTTAGTGCACCGCAATTTCTATGTTTTGTGGGTGCTGTGCTGCCCATGAAAATGACATACAATCCAGTACTTGACATCACAACATAAAACACACACTCTATAAAATCCGTATGTTGGGCCATATCCTAGATTCAGGCAACCACTGCCATGATCGTAAAATGCGGGTGAAATGCATCGTGATGCCCCTACAAGTGAAAGCGTAGAAAAACAAGTTTAACATACACTATTATTACCACACTATAGCCCCATGAGCTATTATCACGGGAGGTGAGGAGCGCTTGTAGTCACACACTGCAGGAAATGGAAAAGTAGTTATTACAATCTTTATCGTATCTAAAGAGGGAAAATCTCGAGAAAAATGCCTGTTGTCTAAGGGGGCCGGCTATGCCGTACTTACTACGTCAAAGCTGCTCGCTCGCTCTGGACAATACCTCTCCGTGGCTCCAATGAACGAGGGGTGAATGTTTGGAGCCGGTTTAAGTATTGCCTTGCTTCCGCGTTTACGCGCGCAATGGATAAAAAGAGCTAGAAAGTCAAAATAACCCAAAATGGCCGCCCGTGAAGGCACACTCTTCCTGTGGATTCGGCTACTTCCGTCTTATTGCAATGTGACGGCCCGTGCCTCTGCTAGAATGTAAACTTACACAGAATGGCCACCTGTATTCGGAAAACAAAATCCCTGAAACGCAGAAGCTTTCGCGTCAATAAATATTTATTAATCATTACCGGTGTGTGAGTTTATCAATAGCATTGGACCCTCACTAAATTCAACGTTACTTGTGATCACAAAATGATGATGGTTTCGTGTGGCGTAGAGCTGTTAAAAATTAGTCGCTCCGCCAACGTGTAATAACGCAGACCTGAAGGGCATGTAGGCGCTACCAGTGGGTCACCTTATCATGGGAGTGCAGGCAAATGCGATATACCGCTTTCAACCACTATGATGGCATGTCTAAACTGCTGGAGTAGGGCAGTTGTAAAAGATTGTTCTGCCGCATGTCTACTGCGTAGACCTTGAAAATAAGGGAGCGAAAAAGATGGATCACTTCAAAATAAGAGCGCATCCACTCGGTTGTAACGCCTATATGCCAAATGTATTAGTATCCCTACGGAAAACATTGTCACAAAATTTGTACACTGAAGGAGCACATAAATAAATAATGCGTGCCCCAGGGTATGAGGCAACTTAAATGCCCATCAAGGGTCCTAGTGTGGTGGCACCTACTATGTGTGACAGATATGTTTATCAAAAAATGGTTATCCAAAAATAGCTTGCTGTGATCGCAATTAGAACCAGGTCTAGGACGGGATCCTACATGAGTTGTCCCCAGGGGATATCATCATTTAGTCCCGAGATATGCGCTCCCAAACGGAACACCCAGCGTTGTTCCTTTTCAAAAAGTGCTTCCGCGTTGTTCACCTGTTCGATGTCTGTCCAATGTATGTCCTCAGTAGTGTGATTGACTTCTAAGAAATGGGATGCCATTTTTGTTGTTGTTTTTTATGCATTTGATATTGCTCTTATGTTCACCTATGCGTATTTTAACTGGGCGTGTTGTCATTCCAATGTACTGCATTTGGCATGGGCAAGTGATCATGTATATTACATTCTTACTATTACAGTTGGTAAAGCAGCGTTGTTCCCACTCTGTGCAGTTGGTGAATTGGATATCTTTGCTTTTTTTGGTCAAATGGCATACACTGCAAAGACCGCAAGGGTGGTGACCCCTTACTGGCGGTAACATGGTGCTCGTAACTTCAGTTTGTGTGGGTGCACGTGGTCTCGTGTGGACTACCATGTCTCGTAAATTCTTTCCTCTCTTGTGGGAGAACATTAGTTTGGGTAGGTTCAGATGGCCGCAGTTCAGTAAGCGCCAGTGTTTATTGACAATCTTGGTGACTTGATTGGAGCCGATGTTAAAAGTAGTGATGCATATTGGTCTCTCTTCTTGTTGTTTCCTGGGTGCTGGTTCCAACAATGCGTTCTGTTGTTATTCCTTGCTTGTTTGAAGGCTTTTTCCACTATTTTAGGTGGATAGTTCCATTTCTCTAGTTTCTTTCGTAGGTCTGCCACTTGTTCCTTGAAGTCACTGACCTTGTGCAGTTTCTCCTTAGGCGTAAGAATTGTCCATATGGGAGATTATCCCGCAGATGTCGCGGATGAAAGCTGTCATAAAGTAGAAGACAATTTTTTGAAGTGGTTTTAAAATGTGTCGTGGTTCTTAGTGTCCCCTCATTAGGGAAAATGTTCAAGTCCAAAAACACCAGATCCGTGTTTGAGATGGTGCTTGTAAACTTCAGGTAATCATTTTGGCAGTTAAGCCAGGTCATGAATCTGTTGGCAGTTGCTGCGTCTCCCTTCTATATGACTAGCACATCATCTATGTACCGTTTCCATACCTTGATGTGTTCTTGGAAAGGGTTGCTTGCTGTTAGAAATGGGGATCTCTAGTTGGCAGTGGCTGGCGCCAATGTCCAAGTAGGGACCCTTCTTCCTAAGTCAGAGTAAGGGGGCTACACCCTTTGATAACCCCTGCTCAACCCTGTGGTAACGTAGCACGAGCAGACAGGCCTATCTCAGAGGCAGTGTGTGAAGCATTTATGACCATACACAATAACGCAGTGAAGACACCACAAAGGGACACCACACAAGTAGCTATAGAAAAATGAGTATCTTTATATAAGCTTAACACAAGACTCAAAGACGATCAAGAAGCCACAACGCACATAAATATAGGTTCACTTAAAAGGCAATAAAAGCACTCAAAAGCGTGTGAAACGACCTTAGTTCGAGGCCGGGGTCTACGCGACCCGGTCATGCACAATGTACCTGAGGTTTAAAGGGGCAAGGCATGCAGCTTCGGGAGGAAGCCGCGATGATGACAGGCGGACTCGCAGCGGCCACAGCTCCCAGCTGCAGCGGTCCACAGCGTGCACTCACGATGATCCTGAGACGGTGATTAAAGGCGGGCTCTCAGCGGCAACAGCTCCTCAGCTGCAGCGGCCCACGATAGCGATGATTCTCGTAGCACAGACAGATGCGGGCTCTCAGCGGCAACAGCTCCTCTGCTGCAGCGGCCCACAATAGCGATAGCGATGATTCTCGTAGCACAGACAGATGCGAGCTCTCAGCGGCAACAGCTCCTCGGCTGCAGCGGCCCACAATAGCGATAGCGATGATTCTCGTAGCACAGACAGATGCGGGCTCTCAGCGGCAACAGCTCCTCGTCTGCAGCGGCCCACAATAGCGATAGTGATGATTCTCGTAGCACAGACAGATGCGGGCTCTCAGCGGCAACAGCTCCTCGGCTGCAGCGGCCCACAATAGCGATAGCGATGATTCTCAGCCCGCGTTACCCGCAGTAGACCCAAAGGCTCTGGAATGCTCGACAGAAGCCTCACCTGCGAGTAGAATCCCCCTCAATAGGAATTCAGAACGCTGATGGGTGAAGTCTAATGTCCCTGAGACTTCAGCAGGAGGCAAGCTCAAATCAGGCCCTTGGGTAGTTGCTTCAGCAAGATGGATGAAAGTTTCAAAGTCCTTTCCCTCTAGTTACACGGACAGAGGTTCGTCTTGACATCCAGAAGTAACTCACCGTGTAGGGGTTTTGGCACAGATATTTATACCCCACAGGTCTTTGTTCTCAAAAGTCACAAGTCACTGAACCCAGCCAGAACCAGTTCGGTGTGGTCCTGGAGCTCTTTGTTTACAAGGCTGCATCCTGCCTTTGAGGAAGAGGGGTCTGCCATCAGACGCACAGTGGGAGGTGGAGCCATCATTCACCTTGCCAGGCACAGCCCTGCTCAGATCAAAGGGTCACCCCTCCCCATACTCCAACTGCAGATCTCTCTATTCAATCCAGGTCGGGCTCAGCCTGCCCTGTCCCTCCAAGACCAGACAGCCAATACACATAACAGCAGAGCACACTGGAAGACTTAGGCAAGAAAATACCTACTTTCTAAAAGTGGTATTTTCAAACACAGAATATAAAAATAATCCTCACTAAAAGATGTACTTTAATATTCTGAGCTCAGGCATACTAAATTCGACTTTCCAAACATGTTCCTTGGGTCAGCTAGGATTATAGGATGTAATAATCAAACTGCCCATTCTGGCCTAAGGGAACAGATAGCCTTGCAATAGTGAAAAACGAAATGGAGTGTAATTCATTATCAGGACATGCCACACAGGCCAAGGCAGGTCCTACCTTTCACATACAATGCACCCTGCCATAGGGGTGACTTACATGATGCCAAGGGAAGGTTGAGGGACTGGGAAGTGGGTTTACTTCAGTCAAAAATGGCAGTTCTGGACTAGGCACAGACTCTGCGATGGCAGGTCTGAGACACACTTTACAAGCTGCTTCTGTGGGTGGCGCAATCAGCGCTGCAGGCCCACCAGCAGCATTCGGTCTACCAGCCCTGGGCACGCACGGTGCACTATACTAGGGACTAACAGGTAAATCAAATGAGGCAATTATGGGAATACCAATTCATACAGGCAATTTACAATAGGAAGCATTCGCGCTGTAGCACTGAATGGCAGTGGCACAGCGCCCAGAGCATCTAACATGTCGCACCAAGGACTAACCTCTAGTTCCAGGGGAACCCACAGGAGCGAAGATGTTCCCCCCACCGTCTAAGGAACACAACCCGCCAGTGACTACCACACACTCGGCCAAGATGTATTCCCCCGAAGGTGGGAGGAGAGAATGACGACAGGACCACTTCTGGGGAGTCTGAAGGAGTGAGGGTGTGCTGCCAGAATATCTCTTAAGTGTCGTTTAAAAAGGAATCAGAAGTCTCTCTAATGCACAGAAAGAAATAAGAGAAGGCAAGAATCTATTAGTAACACATACGTTTTAGTTTACTCTTTAAGCCCCTGTTACTGAATGTTGTGCGTGTAAATTAACCAAGGGTGTACTCACCAGGGCTCCTATGACTGCTTCGCAAGGAGTGGATTTTACTCATCATCCACAACCCAAGGGAAAATGGACGTAGAGAGTTTCAGGAAGGCTTCTGTCTTGTTTGCAGGTCAGCAACTGGCATATACGAGGACCCTGTTGAGTCACAAAGGTCTCGTTCGTGTAGGGCGATCAGCAAAGTCAAGAAATGAACGTACAAAACCGGTCCGTTGCTGTAGCCTACTTCACCAAAGAGATTTACAATGTCGGGCAGCGCGAAAAACGGAATGGAGGACAAACGGGTAGGAATAGGAGATTCCAACTGCCGGGATCGGGCAGAGCGAAACACGGAAGTGACGTCCAGCCAGGAAAGACTAGACCGCACGGGGAATAGCCTCAAGTTCAAAGCGGAAGCGGAGTAGGGATCCAGGAATCAGGATACGAAGCGAAGTCCATCGTCGCCGAGGAAGAAATGAAGCCAAGCGCTGAGACAGCAGTGCCGGGAGTTTATATACTCTTCACTCGCTGTATCGCGAGCGCTGATTGGCAGCCGCGGGGTTGATGCGAGCAGGTGAGCACCCTTGATTACCTCACACGCGGTCTATCATTAAAGAAAAGAAGGAAAGAAAAAGCTCTAGTGTGGAGGAAGTGTGTACACTGGTTCTTCCATGTTAGGCATATACGGGTTCAAGTCTGGGCTGTGACATAACACCAGCAAACACAGAGGAGACAAAAGCGAAAGATGGAAGGGAGACCCACGCCAATGGTGCCAGGTCTAACACGTGTCCCTTCCAGCTGAAATGTGGGGAGAACTACCCACCCACTTGGGGGTTCTCATCACTAAGGCGGAAAAATCTGGACAGACCATCAGCATTGGCGTGTTCTGTACCCGGGCGGTGTTCCACCGAAAAGTCCATCCCCTGTAGGGAAATAGACCACCTCAACAACTTTGGATTCTCACCCCTCATCTGCATCAACCATCAGAGGGGCCTGTGGTCCGTCTGAACCCGGAAGTGAGTCCCAAACAGGTATGGCCTCAGCTTCTTCAGTGCCCAGACCACAGCAAATGCCTCACGCTCAATTGCACTACACCTCTGTTCCCGTGGAAGTAACCTCCTACTAATGAAGGCTACCGGTTGCTCTAGGCCCTCCTCATTGATCTGTGACAGAATAGCCCCCACACCATGCTCTGAAGCGTCTGGACAACAAATTCTTTTGAAAAGTTGGGCACCTGAAGTACAGGCGCTGTGCACATGGCAGTCTTCAGGGCGTCAAAAGCTTCCTGACAGGTGTCAGTCCAGTTCACAATCTTTGGCTGCTTCTTAGAAGTCAGCTCAGTCAAGGGTGCAACAATGTTGCCATACCCCTTGACAAACCTCCTGTAATAACCCGTGAGTCCTAAAAAGGCTCTCACCTGTGTCTGGGTCTTTGGGGGTTCCCAAGCCAGGATGGTTTCAATCTTGGGCTGTAGGGGCGCCACCTGGCCGCTCCCAACCTGGTGTCCCAAGTACACCACAGAACCCTGCCCAATCTGGCACTTACTTGCCTTGATTGTGAGGCCTGCCCTTCGCAGTGCCATCAACACTTCCCAGAGGTGGCGCAGGTGGTCCTCCCATGAGGAACTAAACACTGCAATGTCATCCAGGTAGGCGGCACTGAAATCCTCCAGCCCAACCAACACCCTGTTGACCAACCTCTGAAAGGTGGCAGGGGCATTCTTCATCCCAAAGGGCATTACCCTGAACTGGTAGTGCCCATCCGGTGTGGAGAATGTTGACCTCTCCTTTGCCCCATCAGTCAAGGCGATCTGCCAATACCCAGACGTCAAATCAAACGTGCTGAGGTACCGTGCAGCCCCTAGTCGATCTATGAGCTCATCAGCTCTGGGGATGGGGTGCGCGTCAGTCTTTGTGACTGAATTGAGACCTCGGTAGTCCACGCAGAACCGAGATCTCTGGTGGCACCAGGCGCTGCAGCTTTTGGTACCAAGAACCCTGGGCTGGACCAAGGGCTGCTAGAGGACTCAATCACCCCTAAAGCAAACATTTTGGAAACCTCCTCCTTAATGTATGCCCTAACCTGGTCAGTCACTCGGTAAGCCTTGTGCTTAACAGGAGGACTGTCCCCAGTGTCCACTTCATGGACACACCAATCAGTGACACCAGACACCAGGGAGAACAGATCACTGAATTGTCCCAACAGTTGGCGACAATCACTCTGCTGCTCAGGGGTCAGTGTGGGGGAGAGGACCACACCCTCCACTGACCCATCTTGCTCCTTTGCACACAGGAGGTCAGGAAGAGGCTCACTCTCCTCCTCCATCCCAGCATCTGTGGTCAGGAGCATGCCCACTTCGGACCTCTCAAAGTGGGGCTTCAGGTGGTTGACATGCAGGACCCGAAAGGGGTTCCGGGGAGACCGCAAGTCCACCAAGTAGGTAACAGGACTCTTGCGCTCCACCACCTCAAATGGTCCGGTCCACTTATCTTGGAGCGCACAGGGCTCCACTGGGGCCATGACCCAAACCTTTTGACCAGGCTGAAACTCAATCAGAGTGGCATTCTGATCGTGCCAATGTTTCATCTCTTCCTGGCTGGCTTCCAGATTTGCCTCAGCAAGCTTTCTGAAATGCCGAGTCTGGTTCCTGAAGGCAGGCATGTAACTAAACACATCCTGGGGAGGTTTCCTGGGAGATTGCTCCCAGCCTTCCTTGACCAGACTCAGAGGCCCTCTTACCGGGTGACCATAGAGTAGTTCAAAGGGGCTGAACCCTAGGGACTTCTGTGGCACCTCACGGTAAGCAAACAACAGGCATGGCAAGAGGACGTCCCACTTACGCCTCATGGACTCTTCTAGGCCCATAATCATGCCTTTGAGAGTCCGGTTGAATCTCTCAACCAGCCCATTACCTTGGGGGTGGTAAGGGGTGGTAAACTTATAAGTTACCCCACACTCCTCCCACAGAGACTTCATATATTTGGAAATGAAGTTAGTACCCCTATCAGACACCACCTCTCTGGGGAACCCCACACGGGAGAAAATCCCCATCAGTGCACGTCCCACCACGGGGGCCGTCACTGTCCGGAGTGGGATGGCTTCAGGGTACCGGGTGGCATGGTCCACCAAGACCAGGATGAACCTGTTGCCCATGGCTGTCTTGGGGTCCAGAGGCAACACAATGTCAATGCCCACTCGCTCGAATGGGGTACTGACAACTGGAAAGGGCTGGAGTGGGGCTTTGATCTTCCCCCCACTCTTCCCACTTGCCTGGCAATTTCACATGTCCTGCAGTGAGCATCTGAGCTCCTGCGCATCTGGGGCCAAGAAAAGTGGGTGACCAGCCTCTCGAAGGTCTTGGTCTGCCCCAGATGTCCTGCCAATGGCACATCATGAGCCAACCCCAGTAGGTAGGCTCTGAAACACTGGGGTACCACCAACACACGGGCTGACCCAGGCTCAGCAACCTTAGGCTCGCTGTAAAGGAGGTCATTCTCCCAATAGATCAGATGTGACCCTGACTGATCACCTGCTGCCTGGGCTGCAGCCTGTCGCCGCAGCCCCTCAAGAGAAGGGCACGTTCTCTGCTGTTCACAAAATTCCTCCCTGGTGGGCCCTCCTTCCTGCTGCCAATGGGTCAGCCCAGGCAGGTCCCCCAGTTCGGCTACTTGTTCCCCTGTAGGCTCCAGGGCATCCCCCTCAAGGTCTGCTCCCTCCTGGACCGTGGGAACTATGGGGGCCGGTTTCCATCGCCCCCTACCCCTTCTCTTTAAGGCAGGGGCCTGGGCCATACTTTCAGGCTCCAGGTCCTTCTGAACGTCCTTACTGGCTGCCATGGACCGAGTGGTCGCGTACGCCCACTCAGGCAGACCCAACATTTCCAAGTGCGATTTCCTCTCCACCGTAGCCCACGGGGAGTTCTCTAAATCGTTGCCCAACAGACAGTCTACCGGCATGGCTGGCCTCACAGCTACTTGAAGAGTTCCTGAGACCCCCCACTCAAAGGGAACTTGAGCCACCTCACACTGGCTCTCAGAGTTGTCTGCTGACACTACTGGGCAGAATGCATGGGGGACAACCTGCTCTGGGGACACCAACCGGGAGCTGACAGCAGTCACACTCGCTCCGGTGTCCCTCAGAGCCTCCACCCTATGGCCATTGATGGTCACCCACTGCCTGTACTTCTTAGTGTTATCAGGCAGCGTGGGGTTAGGGACCTTCTCAAAGTCTCCTAGCGAGACAAGGGTCAATTCTACGGGATCCCACCCACCTTGGGCACCCATCTCCTCCCCTCCCAGGGCTACACTAGCAAGCTGGCGGGTTGGTGCACGGGGTGGTGCATTGAGGTCCCTCTGGGGACACTGGGGATCATAATACCGGTGGCCCACTTGACCACATTTAAAACAAGTAAGGGGCCCCCTATGAACAGGCCTACCTGTCGGGGGCACTGACTTCTTCTCAGGGGGAGACTGGGACACCACTCCTTGGTTCCCTTGGGAATTACTTTGGGGCCCTCTCTGGAACTCCCTCTGTTTACCCCTGTCCCCCCCACTTCTCTGCTGGGGACCCTGCCCACCTTTGGCGAAGTCTCCCACATGACCCTTGCGAATCCGGGTGCTCACCCAGTGGTCCACCTCCTCAGCAAGCTTCCTAGGGTTAGTTAGCTTGCTATCAATAAGGTGCTGGCGTAGCTCTGAAAAACAGTTACTAGCTAAATGCTCCCACGCAAACAAATCATACAGTTGTTCAAAAGTTTCCACCTTGCTACCTTTTACCCAGCGATCCATTGCTCTGCAAAAAAAAGACACATATTCAACCCAAGTGGTACCCTCTAACTTCGTACAGGTTCTAAATCTCTGCCTGTACATTTCTGGGGTCAAACCATATCGCGTCATCAAGGCCTCTTTCATATGGGCATACACCATCCTGCTCTCTTCAGGCAGATCCAACAGGGTATCCCTCCCATCACTCACAAAGCGTCCCCACAACCCCGCTCCCCAATCCTTCTCAGGGACCCGGTGGGACACCATTGCTATCTCGTAGGCGGCAAACCATTGCCCAATATCTTCACTCTTATGGAAATCCTTGATGACATCCTTGGGTATATAAACTCTACTCTCGGTAGGTACTAAAGGTATGCTGCCACCAGAGGGGGAGATCTCTAAACTCTTAGCCTTGATCTCCAGCTCCCTCAATACTCTCTCATGCTCCAGTTTCATTTTCTCAAGTTCAAATGCCAACCTGTTATTCTCAATATCCAACTTTTTACTCTCTAGGTCCTTCTTACCTTCTAATTTGACCATCTCCAAACTATGCCTCCTATCTCTCTCCCTGTCCTCCATCTCTTCTGGAGACAGGCCCTTTGAGGACACACTAGCACCTGGACTGGAAAGTGCTTTACCTCCCACTAAATCTACTTCGTCATCCTGCTGCCCTCCGGCATTCTCTCCCCCATCCACAAGCTCTACCCCATTCCCGGGGGACTCCCTCGCCTCCAACCAGGCCTTTAGCGCCTTCTGATATGCCTCCTTCCTAGAGAGACCTGCAATAGGGACGGTGAATTGCTTGCAAAAAGACTTTAGCTGTTTGGCAGTGTAGGTTTCTAACCTCTCTTCCTCAAAGGTGAGATCCTCCGAAGCATTGGATGTTGGCTTACCCATTGTAGAAATAACTGGCAATTACGATCAAAAATAGAACAAGATCAAAAACGTATGTGGTTGCGTTTAGGTCTGCACTCACTAGTAGTGCACACCAGTTATTGTATGTGGATCACAAATGCAAGTCCTGATCCTCACCGCTGACCACCAATGTTAGAAATGGGGATCTCTAGTTGGCAATGGCTGGCGCCAATGTCCAAGTAGGGACCCTTCTTCCTAAGTCAGAGTAAGGGGGCTACACCCTTTGATAACCCCTGCTCAACCCTGTGGTAACGTAGGACGAGCCGACAGGCCTATCTCAGAGGCAGTGTGTGAAGCATTTATGACCATACACAATAACGCAGTGAAGACACCACAAAGGGACACCACACAAGTAGCTATAGAAAAATGAGTATCTTTATATAAGCTTAACACAAGGCTCAAAGACGATCAAGAAGCCACAACGCACGTAAATATACGTTCACTTAAAAGGCAATAAAAGCCCTCAAAAGCGTGTGAAACGACCTTAGTTCGAGGCCGGGGTCTATGCGACCCGGTTATGCACAATGTACCTGAGGTTTAAAGGGGCACGGCACGCAGCTTCGGGAGGAAGCCGCGATGATGACAGGCGGACTCGCAGCGGCCACAGCTCCCACCTGCAGCGGTCCGCGGCGTGCACTCACGATGATCCTGAGACGGTGATTAAAGGCGGGCTCTCAGCGGCAACAGCTCCTCAGCTGCAGCGGCCCACAATAGCGATAGCGATGATTCTCGTAGCACAGACAAATGTGGGCTCTCAGCGGCAACAGCTCCTCAGCTGCAGCGGCCCACAACAGCGATAGCGATGATTCTCGTAGCACAGGCAAATGCGGGCTCTCAGCGGCAACAGCTCCTCAGCTGCAGCGGCCCACAATAGCGATAGCGATGATTCTCGTAGCACAGACAGATGCGGGCTCTCAGCGGCGGGCTCTCAGCGGCAACAGCTCCTCGGCTGCAGCGGCCCACAATAGCGATAGCGATGATTCTCGTAGCACAGAAAGATTCGGGCTCTCAGCGGCAACAGCTCCTCGGCTGCAGCGGCCCACAATAGCGATAGTGATGATTCTCAGCCCGCGTTCCCCGCAGTAGACCCAAAGGCTCTGGAATTCTCGACAGAAGCCTCACCTGCGAGTAGAATCCCCCTCAATAGGAATTCAGAACGCTGATGGGTGAAGTCTAATGTCCCTGAGACTTCAGCAGGAGGCAAGCTCAAATCAGGCCCTTGGGTAGTTGCTTCAGCAAGATGGATGAAAGTTTCAAAGTCCTTTCCCTCTAGTTACACGGACAGAGGTTCGTCTTGACATCCAGAAGTAACACACCGTGTAGGGGTTTTGGCACAGATATTTATACCCCACAGGTCTTTGTTCTCAAAAGTCACAAGTCACTGAACCCAGCCAGAACCAGTTCGGTGTGGTCCTGGAGCTCTTTGTTTACAAGGCTGCATCCTGCCTTTGAGGAAGAGGGGGTCTGCCATCAGACGCACAGTGGGAGGTGGAGCCATCATTCACCTTGCCAGGCACAGCCCTGCTCAGATCAAAGGGTCACCCCTCCCCATACTCCAACTGCAAATCTCTCTATTCAATCCAGGTCGGGCTCAGCCTGCCCTGTCCCTCCAAGACCAGACAGCCAATACACATAACAGCAGAGCACACTGGAAGACTTAGGCAAGAAAATACCTACTTTCTAAAAGTGGTATTTTCAAACACGGAATATAAAAATAATCCTCACTAAAAGATGTACTTTAATATTCTGAGCTTAGGCATACTAAATTCGATGTTCCAAACAAGTTCCTTGGGTCAGCTAGGATTATAGGATGCAATAATCAAACTGCCCATTCTGGCCTAAGGGAACAGATAGCCTTGCAATAGTGAAAAACGAAATGGAGTGTAATTCACTATCAGGACATGCCACACAGACCAAGGCAGGTCCTACCTTTCACATACAATGCACCCTGCCATAGGGGTGACTTACATGATGCCAAGGGAAGGTTGAGGGACTGGGAAGTGGGTTTACTTCACAGTCAAAAATGGCAGTTCTGGACTGCGCACAGACTCTGCGATGGCAGGTCTGAGACACACTTTACAAGCTGTTTCTGTGGGTGGCGCAATCAGCGCTGCAGGACCACCAGCAGCATTCGGTCTACCAGCCCTGGGCACGCACGGTGCACTATACTAGGGACTAACAGGTAAATCAAATGAGCCAATTATGGGAATACCAATTCATACAGGCAATTTACAATAGGGAGCATTCGCGGTGTAGCACTGAATGGCAGTGGCACAGCGCCCAGAGCATCTAACACCAGCAAACACAGAGGAGACAAAAGCGAAAGATGGAAAGGAGACCCACGCCAATGGTGCCAGATCTAACACTCGCATGTAGTATTTTGTGTGTTTCAAGATGGTAGACGTAGAGACCAGCTATACTAGGGGCGAAAGTACTGCCCATACTGGTCCAGTGCTTCTGGAGGTATAGTGTGTCCTTATATTCAAAGAAGTTTCTCGTTAGTGCCAAGTTACAGCAATCCATTACAATGTTGCGGGGTGTTTGATATTCCCAGTCTATCCCAAATAGGACGTCCTCTATGATGTTCAGGGTTTCATCATGGGGAAGGCTCGTGTAGAGACTCTCCACGTCTAATCCCATCATTAGTTCCTTGGTTGGATCAAACTCAACTTCCTGCAGAAGATGGAGCACGTCTTTGGTGTCTTTTAAATATGTGTTGGTCTTCTGTACTAGAGGGCTGAGAAAGGCATCTGCAAATTTGGACAAGGGCTCCAGTATGGATCCTATGCCCGATACTATTGGGCGGCCTGGTGGCTTATCCAGATTTTTATGAATCTTTGGGATGGTATAGAAATACGGGATCCTTGGTGATTCATTGGTGAGAAATTCTCCTTCCTTCTTCGAGATCCTCATGCGTGAGAGCTTCTTCCACCATGCTGGCAATCTGGATTCTGAGCGATTCAGTTGGGTCCTGCTGTAAGACCTCGTAATTTCTCTGGTCCTGCAAAAGACGTCGGCACTCATGGTCGTATGCCTCCGTTGTCTGGATCACAATCGCTCCTCCTTTGTCAGCTGGTTTTATAGTCAAATTGATGTTGTTAGCCAGTTCTTTGATGGCTTTCTTCTCTTCTCTTGTTGTGTTATGAAAGACACGGTTGGTGTCAGTGTTAATGTCCTCGATCTCTCTCATTACTGCTTTTTCGAAAGTGAGTAGCTCGATGGGCAACAAGGTGTCCGGTGGTGTGAAGGTTGATTTAACCCTCAGGCCCGTTTCGTCCTCTTGTCTGTAGGGCTGTTCTTTACAAGTGAAAAAACCTTGAGTTTAAGTTTTCTCATGAATTCTTTCATTTCTTTGCAGAGTTTGAATTTGTCCAGGTTCTCAGTCAGTACAAATCCCAAACCTTTTTACAGGATGCTTATTTGTGCTGATGTCAGTATCTGGTCCGTCAAGTTCACCACTAGGTGGTCTTTTTGCTGGTGGACGGTGGGATGTTCAAGGCACCCGTCATGCTCCTGGTGGAAACTCCCGCTGCTTCGCCTTCTCTCGTTGTCCAATGGACTTGGTTCCCTTTCCGGCTTCTTCCCCTTCGTGGTCCAGGGCGTGACCCTAAAAAAGGGGGTTGATCGTAGTAGGGAAATTCCTGTTGTGGGATGTTCCAATGATGGTAAGGTACCGGTGGGGGCTGAGTCTACGCAATAGACATGCGGCAGAACAACCTTTTACAACTGCCCTACTCCAGCAGTTTAGACAGTTTAGACATGCCATCATAGTGGTTGAAAGCGGTATATCGCATTTGCCTGCACTACCATGATAAGGTGACCCACTGGTAGCGCCTATATGCCCTTTAGGTCTGCGTTATTACAGGTTGGCGGAGCAACTAATTTTTAACAGATCTACGCCATACGAAACCATCATCATTTTGTGATCACATGTAACGTTGAATTTAGTGAGGGTCCAATGCTATTGATGAACAAGTTACTTACCTTAAGTAAAGATATATCTGTAAGAAACATAGGTTAGCTATAGATTCCTTACCTTAGAATCTCCCCCAGGCGTCAGACTGGAACCGGAAAGTTTTTCGTCAGCAGTACAGCTGCGTGTCTGAAGGTGGCGTCGGTCGACTCCACGTCCGTCGTCGGTGTCGTGTTCGCCGGGATAACGTCGCGGTAGCTACATAGACGCCGCCCTCTCGCGCTGACGTCAGTTTTGTACACGACTTTCCACGCCAGAAGCGCAGAGCCATGTAAGACACTGACCACTGGTGCACAAAACTAGGGCCCTGAAAGGATGTCCTTAACCCTAGCAGTCAGTTCGCAGAACGGGGAGGATGGGTGGGGCGGTAAGGAATCTATAACTAACCCATTTTTCTTACAGATATATCATTACCGAAGGTAAGTAACTTGTTCATCTGAAAGAAACAGTTAGTTATAGATTCCTTACCTTAGAATAGATACCCCAGCAATAGCAACCCCGGAGGTGGGTCTGCGAACCAAGTTCACACCAGAAAGTCCTGGAGAACAGAACGGCCAAAGAAGCCGTCTCTCAGGACTTATTTGTCCAGGCAGTAGTGTCTCGTAAACGTGTGCAACGATGCCCACGTAGCTGCCTGAAAGATGTCAGTCAGGGGAACTCCTCGTCCCAAAGCAGTAGTAGCTGCCGTTGCCCTGGTGGAATGGGCGTGCAGCCCCACTGGAGGCTCCTTCTTAGCCAAAGAATAGCAGGCTTTGATGCAAAGAACGACCCACCTGGAGATGGTCTGTTTGTGCACGGTCCGACCTTTCTTAGCGCCCACATACCCAACAAAGAGCTGGTCATCTACCCGGAACTGTTTTAAAGCGCACGTTTTAGATCCAGACGGTGGAGCTTCTCTTCCTATTTCGAAGGATGCGGAGGCGGAAAGAAGGTGGGCAAAGTGATGGTTTGGCCAATGTTTCAAAGAAGTAACCACCTTGGGAAGGAAGGAAGGTCTAGTTCTCAGAACGACCTTGTCCGGATGGATAGCCAGAAAGGGAGGCTTAGAAGAAAGAGCTTGTAGCTCACTCACCCTGCGAGCAGAGGTGATGGCCACCAGAAAGGCAGTTTTCAGAGTTAGAAGCCTGAGAGGGCAATTATGAAGCGGCTCAAAGGGAGCGCACATAAGATATGTAAGAACCAAGATCAAGTCCCACTGGGGCATTACGAAGGGAACAGGAGGAAAAAGATGAGTAATGCCCTTAAGAAACCTATTTACAACAGGGGACTTGAAAAGAGAAGGCTGATCAGGAAGCCTAAGAAAGGCTGAAATGGCCGAGAGGTAGCACTTAAGAGTGCCCAGAGCAGAGCCCTGCTGGGCCAAAGAGAGGAGGAACAAGAGAACCTCAGAAAGAGGGGCAGAAAGGGGATCCACAGCCTTTGCTGTGCACCATGCCACAAATTTATTCCATCTGCAGGCGTATACCGTCTTAGTGGAGGGATGCCTGGCTGCCAAGATGACTTGGGCCCGGTCGTGCTTGATCTTCTTCAGCACTCTGGGCGGAAGTGGTATAGGCGGAAAGGCGTATAGAAGAACTCCACTCGTGACAAAAAGCATCGCCTAGCGAGTGCCGCCTTGGAAATTCCAACGCGCAGAATTGCTGACATTGCCCATTCTCTTCAGTGGCGAATAGATCTAACCAAGGCTCTCCCCACTGCTGAAAGAGACCTTGTACCAACTCCGAGTGAAGACGCCATTCGTGATCCATCATGCACCTGCGGCTGAGTTCGTCCGCCCTGGCGTTCAGTGAACCTGCCAGGTGTTGAACCACAAGGGATACGCCCTGATGTTCCAGGTATGTCCAGAGGCGGAGGGCCTCTTGACATAGGGTCCACGACCCCACCCCGCCTTGTTTGTGGCAGTACCACATGGCAGTGGTGTTGTCCGTGAACACCTGCACTACTCTTCCCCGGACAGAGGGAAGGAATGCTTTGAGTGCAAGACGGATCGCCCGAAGCTCCAGAAGGTTGATGTGGAGCCCGGACTCCGCCTGAGACCAGAGGCCTCTGATCTCCGCCTCTCCCATGTGGCCGCCCCACCCCAGAAGAGATGCGTCTGTCACCACTGTGTGTTCTGGTTGGGAAAGGGAGAGGGATCTGCCGTTGACCCAATCCTGGTTCGTGAGCCACCACTGCAATTGTCCTGCAGTGCCCTCCGAGATCTGGACGCAATCGGACAGATTCCCCTGGTGCTGCGCCCACTGGAACTTCAGGTCCCACTGCAGAGCCCGCATATGCCACCTGGCATGATTGACCAGCAGGATGCAGAAGGCCATGAGGCCCAGCAGCCTCAGGGTCATTCTGACCGAAACCCGGGATAGGGGCTGAAAGATCGGAATCATAGCCCGAATATCCCGGACTCGCTGCTCGGGAGGATAAACCCGAAACTGCGTTGTGTCCAGAACCGCTCCGATGAAGAGGAGCTTCTGAGAGGGGATCAGGTGTGACTTCAGCACGTTGATGGAGAACCCCAGCGAATGCAGGAGGTTGGCCGTAGTCTGGAGGTGGGAGACGACAGCCTGGGGCGAGCCCGCCTTCAACAGCCAGTCGTCGAGATAGGGGAAGACTGGAACCCCTGATCTGCGCAGATGAGCTGCGACCACCGCCATCACTTTCGTGAACACCCGAGTGGCGCTGGTAAGGCCAAAGGGGAGCACGGTAAACTGAAAGTGCTTGTGGCCTACCGTGAACTGCAGGTAACGCCGGTGGGCCGGCAGGACGGGGATATGAAAGTAAGCGTCCTGCAAGTCCAACGCTACCATCCAGTCTCCAGGGTCGAGGGCAGACAAGACCTGAGCGAGCGTCAACATCTTGAACTTCTCCTTCCGGAGGAAGCGGTTGACGTTCCTGAGATCCAAGATAGGACGCAGGCATTTGTCCTTCTTGGGCACCAGAAAGTAGTGGGAATAGCAACCACGACCTACTTCTGGGGCAGGAACGCACTCGATGGCAGCCTTGGCCAAGAGTGCCGAAACTTCCTGTTGGAGAAGGGCCAGGTGATCCTCCGACATGCGATGGTACTGAGGTGGCATGGAGGGAGGGGTAGTCTCGAAGGGGAGGGAGTAGCCATTTCGGACTATTTGCAACACCCACCTGTCCGACGTGATGGTGCGCCAGTGGGGGAGGTGATGGCGGATCCTGCCGCCCACTGGCGTTTGGTGGCCCTGAAAGGTCGGACTAGGAGGGTTTGGAGGCTGCTGCAGAGGGGCTGTGGTGGACTGGCCCGCCCGCTGGCCCCCAGAACCACGCCGGTGGTTCCCACGTCCCTGGCCGCGCTGAGGCTGTACAGCTTTCGCCGGCCTGTGGCTCTGGGAGGGATGTAGTGGGGCACCCCTTCCGTAGCCATGAAAGGGGCGAAAGGCACACTGCGCAGGGCGGGTGGTGGAGAGGCCCAAGGACCTGGCCATAGCCCGTGAGTCCTTAAAGCGCTCCAGCGCGTTTTCTGCCTTGTCGCCGAAAAGGCGATGGCCATCAAAGAGCATGTCCATAAGGGTGGATGGACATCCCCGGAAAAACCAGTCGAACGCAACCAGGCGTAGCGTCGAAGGACTACTGACGTTGAAGTCGTCCTGCCAAGTGCGTCGGCGGTATCCAGCCCACAGCGGATGGTAAACTTCGCTGCGTCTCTCCCCTCGGCAACGGCACGGGAGAGTGTGGCCCGGGCCTCCTTCGGGCACTGAGGCAGCACCTGCGCCACCGTATCCCACACAGAGTGGGTGTAACGGCCCAACAGACATGCGGTGTTTGCCAACCGCAGTCCCAAGCTGGCGGAAGGAAACATTTTCTTGCCAAGGTGGTCCAGCTTTTCGGATTCCCTTTCCGGAGGTGCGGTAGGGAAGGAGCCTTTAGAAGTGGAGGGTTGAACCACCAAGCTCTTAGGGGTGGGATGTTGGGAGAGGAAAGTGGGGTCGCCCGGGGCCGGGCGGTGGCGTCGGGCAATCATCCTGTCCACAGGAGCCCCTGTGTTGGGCCTGGACCAAGTGCCCAAAAGGATGTCCGTGAGGGCTTCATTAAACGGGAGCAGGGGCTCCGAAGAGCTCGCTGCCGGCTGAAGCACCTCTGTCAGGAGGTTAGTCCTGACTGCCACCGTTGGAAGCGCGAGGTTGAGAGACTCGGCCGCCCTACGCAACACCACTGCGTATGACGCTCCCTCCTCCGTAGCCACGGTAGGAGGAGACAACATGCCTAGGTCTGGGGAGGTATCCAGACCACTGACATCCCCCAGTTCCTCTCTCCAGTCCGGATTGTACTCCAACTGGTCTGTGAAAGGGTCACCAGACCCCTCCCAGTCTTCCTCACCCTCCTCTGGCTGCCAATCAGGTTGAAAATGACCAGGGTGGAACACAGGGACAAAAGTACCCATCGGTGCCGGATGCGGCATCGGCCGACGCCGGTCCGGCGCCGTGTCCACGTCGAGGTGGAAGCCGGGGTCGACGCCAGCTGGGGGTCCAGCCGGCGTCGGCTGCGGACATGGTGCCGGTGGAGTCGGCGCCGGTGGAGGTGTAATAAGGTCGACCTGCACCGATCCGGATCCAGGCCTGGATCCAAGAGGGCCTTGCGGTGCCGAAGCCGCCGGCGTCGAAGGACTAGGGCCCCCAGTCGACTCCGCGGGTCCCGAAGGCGCGCCGGCGGAGTAGGGCTGCCCAAAGATGGCGTGCATCGCTTCGTAAAATTGACAAAGCTGGGCAAGGGTCACTCCCGGGAAGGGAGGGAAGGCCAGAGTTGACCCTGAAGGCTCCGCACGCGGAGCTCCGGGGGGATGCACCACCCGCACCCTCGTCGCGTCGGCCGACGGACGAGGGGATGTCGAAGAGCGATGATGCTTCTTCGACTTCTTCTTGTGCTTCGACTTACCTTATCCCGAGTGCGAAGACTTAAAAGGGGAGTGATGATGATGACTCCGCGATCGGTCCCTCGACCTCCCACGCGACCGGGACCTTGCGGAGCTGACTGCCGGGCCTCAAGGAGCTTTCGGGACCGCTCCCGCAAAGACTTCGGGCCATGGTTCGACAGTCGGAGCACGACTTGGGGTCATGGTCGTTCTCCAGGCAGAAGAGGCACACACAGTGCGGCTCCGTCACCGACATCATTCAGGTACAGGAACCGCATGCCTTGAAACCGGGCATCCCTCGTGCATCACGTGTCGGTTGAAGACTCAAAAACAAAGTCGACAAAAGTCACAAAAAACTCAGTCAAAAAGTGACTGGGGGTACCGCTCTTTCCGGATCTGCGCTTGCTGGCGCGGAAAAAGAAAGAACTGACGTCAGCGCGCGAGGGGGGCATCTATGTAGCTACCGCGACGTCATCCCGGCGACCACGACGACGGACGCGGAGTCGACCGACGCCACCTTCAGACACCCAGGGGTACTGCTGACGAAAAACTTTCCGGATCCAGTCTGATGCCTGGGGGAAATTCTAAGGTAAAGACTCTATAACTAACTGTTTCTTTCAGATAAACTGACACACCGGTGATGATTAATAAATATTTATTGACGCGGAAGCTTCTGCGTTTCAGGGATTCTGGTTTCCGATTACAGGTGGCCATTCTGTGTAAGTTTACATTCTAGCAGAGGCACGGGCCATCATTGCAATAAGACGGAAGTAGCCGATTCCACAGGAAGAGTGTGCCTTTATGGGCGGCCATTTGGGTTATTTTGACATTCTAGCTCTTTTTATCCATTGCACGCGTAAACGCGGAAGCAAGGCAATACTTAAACCGGCTCCAAACATTCACTCCTCGTTCATCGGAGCCACGGAGAGGTATTGTCCAGAGCGAGCGAGCAGCTTTGACGTAGTAAGTACGGCATAGCCGGCCCCCTTAGACAACTAGCATTTTTCTCAAGATTTTCCCTCTTCAGATACGATAAAGATTGCAATAATTACTTTTCCATTTCCTGCAGTGTGTGACTACAAGCGCTCCTCCCCTCATGGGGCTATAGTGTGGTAATAATAGTGTATGTTAAACTTGTTTTTCTACGCTTTCACTTGTAGGGGCATCACAATGCATTTCACCCGCATTTTACGATCATGGCAGTGGTTGCCTGAATCTAGGATATGGACCAACATACGGATTTTATAGAGTGTGTGTTTTATGTTGTGATGTCAAGTACTGGATTGTATGTCATTTTCATTTTCACCCACTAAACATAGAAATTGCGGTGCACTAAGTGAAAAATATATCACCCCTGTAAAACCTTCCACTTATACGGTGATGTGGTCCAGTAATTATGAAAGTACGCCATTTAACAATGTTTTTTTTTATATCCTTCCAGATTAATTTAATCAACAATACCTATCAGGGTACAGTATTGAATGCATGTTATTTGTGTGCATTATTCCTGCTTGATTGATATAGCAGTACACATTATTGTTTTATTCTAAGAGTGGTGTAGGGATCATTCCTTTGGTCCTGATGAGAAGCCAAGGGGATGGATTCGAAACATGTAGACTAGAGAGGTGGTAGCCCATCACAGCATACAACCTCCACTCCCATTTTTACCAATACCAGCTAGAAGGAGTATTAAATATTAGTTTTCCACATAGCCAGGTATTTTTTAATTTCACTATTCTCACTCTGACCCTTCCTCTCTCACATTACACATAGTATATTCACTGCTAAGTGCTCCCGCGTCTTCGTTGGTCGTAGCATGCCCCGTCCCGCAGCGGGGCGGGAAGAACCCAATGATGAAGCATGCCACTAAGGGACCTTTTGGTGGGTGAGGGTTATTTTAACAACACATTGTGTTTCCCTATACATTGGTAGGTAACACACATTTCATGAACAGTGGTAAATATACTTTGGAAGGATATTATCATTTGTTGTGTTCAGGGTAAAACAAAATGTGTCCCTTAGGGAACATGTGGGGCAGGAGTGTGGGGTTATACCTCACCTGGTATATTACAAACAATTGAGAATACGTTTCTCTGTAGGCTGTTGGCTACATCACAGAGTACAGTCAATCTAGTCACCCACTCGGAATCTGGCCTCCATTTGCTTGAAGATGCAGTCTTAGCCGCCCATCCCTTGGTTGTCTTAGATTAAAAAATCTTTCTTGGACCTAGAATTTCCTCACTTTATTTTCTCTCCAAACAATCTTACTGGTAGCTCAAAAAACGAGGTAAAGACTGTATTTTATCAACTTAGAACCCAGATGAGACTTCGCAATCAACAATCTTCAGTTACAATATCATGTTACCTAGGTTTTGAACAAGAGGTTCTATCTTACCCGTTTTAGGCTAGGCTTGGTTAATTTCCTGGTAGCGCACCCCCAACAGGGATCATGGTTCTACAGTTTACCACCCTGTCCCTGTGATGGCACCTCAAAACAAATACTCACCCACTTCCTGTTTTTTGTGGTTTTTACATCCAACCTAGAAGGTCTTTTTTACGATCCATCGTGCAGTCTTTTGGTGTCAGGTCTCATAACCCTTGTTTGTCTCGCCTTTTATGCCTAGAGTCAGAATTATGCTGTCTTGCTATAATTAGTTTTATCTGTGGGGCTTTAAAAATCAGAAAATCTCTGAGTTCAAAAGTTTTATAATTATGCAGTATTTTAATTTTATACGAACATCGCAATTGCACTTTGAGTATTGACTATTTTAACTTTATAATGCCTTTTATGATTGATTCTTACTCCTGAGGGCTTGTACTCGTTGCTGTCCTTTTTTTCTTAACAAGATTTTGCCCATGTAGCAGGTTTTTATTTTTATAGATTTATGCAGACCTAAATAATTTTGATTGATAAAATATCTGATAGTGAGCCGTCAAGATATCTCGGGCACCTTGTGGATCCCTTATGTGTCCTCTTTTATGGACAATTTAAAGGTTTTTGTTTCCTTGGTCTCGTCTTTATTACGTGGCACTTTATTATCAGCAGATGTATTATAACGATTGTAATTTATTCCATACATTTTGCACTGTGATCTGCATTTATCTTGTTTTAAATTTTTATCTTGTGTATTTTTATAGTTCGTTTGAGCCGAAATAAAGGTGATTGACTGACTGACTGAACTCACCACTCTACCATGCACTGTGTTTTCACAAATAATGATACCCCACTGTACAACACTACACTGTACGTGACTCTATGCCATTCTACTGCACGACACTACACTCGACAACACTGTACTTTATAACACTCCATCTATGATACTAAACTCTACAACACTCTGCTGCACTCTATGCCACTCTACAACGCTCTACTCGATGGTACTCCACTCCTCTCCACCACACTCCATTTCATAGAAACCCCAGTCTTCGACGCTCCACTGTACAACACTCAGCTCTACTGTTCGACACGCCACTACGCTGTTCAACATGCCGCTCCACTCTACGATACTCCACTTCACAATACGACACACCATGCCACTCCATTGTATAACACTTTACACCACTGTATGCTGTGCCACTCCACTCTATTCCACACGATAATACTCCACTCTATGACACTAGACTCAATGATGCTCTCCTTCACTTTACTTTACATCACCCCAATCAATGACACTCCACACTGCGATTTTACATTCATTTTTATGAACAATTAAAAACATTAACACACAGTGAAAAAAACAAAGCGTAAGGATAATTTAGTTAGAAATACCTTATGTATTATTTCTATACAAACCCAACTTAAAATACACAAACATTATAAATTGTAAAGTTATAATTATAAATTCAATTTATAAATTATGCACCGCCTACAAATTACTATAAGTCACTCACCTCCGAACACAGTCTTATCACCTCACTCGCCACACTACAATAACTATAACTTATGCCTTTCCCATGCACTGTTTATATCCTTGATTACTACATCACTTATAGCATGTCAAATCATAGCATTCATAACAACACATAACTTCTCAAATGAAATTATTTGTCACAACACACTGCATGGTAGAGTAGTGAGTTATAGTTGGTGTTATCTGGTTAGCGAGCTGAAAAGAGCGTGTAAAAAGTTACACTACTTATAATAATTTGAAGGTGATGGATAAATTATAAATGAGAGTTATAACTAAGTTTAGAATTATTTTTGAAGTTTGTGTAGTTTAAACTTGGTTTGTATAGGGAAAATAAGTTTTCCTAACTGTATCTAAGCTTTAACCTTTGTTTTTTTCTATTATGTATATATATCTATTATATGTGTGTGTCTATATATATATATATATATATATATATATTCACTGAAAAAACCATAGGTTTCAGGCACGTTATAGTTAGAAATTAGCATTTAAAAACCTTACAAATTCACTGAAAAAACCATAGGTTTTAGGGACAGTTATAGTTAGTTGGACATTGCACTCGTACAAAACCCGTGAAATTCCCCCGTTATAGTTAGTTCAGGTAACTATAACTCGTGCCCTCATAATGCACTGCTGATGACGTCACATATTACATCACTCATGACATGGTCAGTGACATCACTGATGACATCTCAAATGACATCATCCAGTGACTGTGTGTTTCTGTAAAGTTTAAATATGTTTAATATATATAGGGAAAGGCGTATTGAAGAATGAGTGGGTGTATAAGTGTCTGAATGGATGATTTAGTAGGTGCGTGACTAACTCTATAAGTGAGTGATTAAACGTATCTTACTGAATGCATGGGTTAGTGACTAAACTGGGTGAATGTCTGTATCCGTCTGTCTGTTGCTGTGTAAGTGGCAGCATGGGTTTGTGAATAGCTACATGAGTGTCTATATGAGTTATTGATTGGTTGGCTGAGCATCTGTATGGGTTGCTGAGTGTTTGTGTGGGTGGGGTGTGTGCGACTCTGTGCATAGATGTGTGAGTGGGTGATTCACTGGGTGGATGGTTTCAAGAGTGCATCTGTGATAGACTGTATGGGTGGGTAAGTGTGTGTAAGAGTGTGTTAGTGAGTGAATGTATGTCCCAGTGGTACATGTGTGAGTAACTACGTATGTGAAAGGCAGTATATATGTGTGTTGGAGTATATAAATAGCTATAAGCAGAGTGTGTGATTGTGAGAGTGACTGTATGGATGAGTGTGTGCTTGTATCAGAGATTGTATAAGAGCGTAAGAATGTGCTAGTATTTGTATGAGTAAGTGAGCTGGTGTGTGTATAACTGTATAGGTGAGTAAATGGGTGTGTGCTTTATTTTTTGCATGACTGACTAGGTGTGTGAGTACCTCTATGGATGAGTGGCGGTGTGTGAGTGTTTATATAGGTGTATGAGTGCATATAATAGTCCTGTACTGAGTGACTATAAGTATGAGTGACTGTACGGGTGAGTGAGTAGATGTGTGTGTGTAGACCTAAGAATCAGTGAGTGTGTATATAGTAATTGGTGTTGGAGTGTCTATGGTTTTGACAATGGCAGGCTGTAATTTACAGTGGGTGTATCAAAAGTTATATTAGGGTGTGAGAAGATGCATCAAATTATCACATGGATGATGTCATCAGTGATGTCATTTGAGATGTCATCAGTGATGTCAACAGTGATGTCACTGACCATGTCATGAGTGATGTAATATGTGACGTCATCAGCAGTGCATTGCGGGGCGCGAGTTATAGTTAGCTGAACTAACTATAACGGGGGAATTTCACGGGTTTTGTACGAGTGCAATGTCCAACTAACTATAACTGTCCCTAAAACCTATGGTTTTTCAGTGAATTTGTAAGGTTTTTTAAATGCTAATTTCAAACTATAACGTGCCTGAAACCTATGGTTTTTTCAGTGAATTTCAAAGGTTTTTAAATGCTAATTCCTAACTATAACATGTCTGAAACCTATGGTTTTTTTCAGTGAATTTCAAAGGTTTTGTAAATGACAATTTTTAAATGTATTAATTGTTATATTTATTTTTTAATACTGATTTACTACTTTTTTTAAACTATTTATTTTTAGATATTTTATTTTTTAAAATACATTGTAATTACATTATACATTACATTACAAAATATACTTTCTCAGAATGATTTACTTTAGTTTAAATACTTTGCAAATAGGAAATAGACTTTTAAGTACAGTAGTTACAGTTGTTGCAATGGGCAACACAATTTCAATCACAATGCAACATTGAGCTCAATGTGAATTTCAAGTTAAATGCAATTAGTTACTTTATGGATTACTTTTCTAACCACAGGACTGGATCCTAGATTCAGTCCTGGGACATCTCCTGTAAACAGTTGAGTAAAAGCGTTTTGGTTACAGTAGTGATTTTTAAGGAATATTATTGTATTTTAAAAGTTGACACTTAGAAACTTTTTCACATAGAATCACCAATGTTATCCTATGGGAGGAAATTCACTTAGCAGGTAAGTAGTGTTATCGTTACTTTTTCTTACTCAGTGGTGGATCTTGGATCCAGCACTGGTGCATCTCCTGTAAACAGTTGAAAGAATGCGTTTAAGTCATACAGGCGATTTTTAAGGAATATTTGTATTTTGTGAAAATCGACACAAACTTTCTGCTGAAAACCAGACAATGGATTCCTATGGAAGGAAATACAAGTTACTGGTAAATACGGTTAGAATTACTTTTCAGGGTCAGTGCTGGGCTAAAAGATGCAGCACTGGGTTCTCTCCTGATAACAGGTGAGTAAATCGGAATTCGTAGTTCTGCTGATTTTAGAGGAATATTATAAAGTTCCAAAACTCCACACTTTGAAGAATTTCCAAGTGAAACCAGTCAATGTTAGCCTACGGAAGGAAATTCAAGTTACTGGTAAGTACGGTTAAAATTACTTTTCAGGATCAGTACTGGGCTCAAAGATGCAGCACTGAGGTCTCTCCTGATAACAGGTGAGTAAATCGGAATTCGTAGTTCGGCTGATTTTAGAGGAATATTTGTATGTTACAAAAATCGACACTTAGAAACTTTTTCAGCAAAAAGCAGGCAATGATATCCTACGGAAGGAAATTCAAGTTACTGGTAAGTACGGTTAAAATTACTTTTCAGGATCAGTACTGGGCTGAAAGATGCAGCACTGAGGTCTCTCCTGATAACAGGTGAGTAAATCGGAATTCGTATTTCGGCTGATTTTAGAGGAATATTATAAAGTTCCAAAACTCCACACTTAGAAGAATTTCCAAGTGAAACCAGTCAATGTTAGCCTATGGAAGGAAATTCAAGTGACTGGTAAGTACGGTTAAAATTACTTTTCAGGATCAGTACAGGGCTCAAAGATGCAGCACTGAGGTCTCTCATGAAAACAGGTGAGTAAATCGGAATTCGTAGTTCTGCTGATTTTAGAGGAATATTTGTATGTATCAAAAATCGACACTTAGAAACTTATTCAGCAAAAAGCAGGCAATGATATCCCATGGAAGGAAATTCAAGTTACTGGTAAGTACGGTTAAAATTACTTTTCAGGATCAATACTGGGCTCAAAGATGCAGCACTGAGGTCTCTCCTGATAACAGGTGAGTAAATCGCAATTCGTAGTTCGGCTGATTTTAGAGGAATATTTGCACAATGGTGAAGGAAGGGGTGGGGCCTGAGGTGACATGTCTGCAAACACGCCCTGTGGCGCATTTTAAGTTGGAGAATTAATTCCTCCTCAATCCCGAGGGTCCCTAGGGGCCAACTAGCCCACCAGATACCTCCAGTATGCGCCAGAGAGCTGCATTGCAGAGAGGTGTTCAGAGGCCACGCCCCTTTTTACAACACTCTGCAACGCAGCTCCGTGGCGCTTACTGGAGGTACCTGGTGGGCCCCCAGGGACCCTCAGGATTGAAGGGGATTTAAATCCCCATCTTAAAACGTGCCACGGGGCCTGTTTGCACACATGTCACCTCAGGCCCCGCCCTCCCTTCACCACTGTGCAAACGCGCCCGTGGAGCGTTTTAAGTCGGGGATTAACTCCCCTTGAATCCTGAGGGTCCCTGGGGTGCAACTAGCCCACCAGCTACCTCCATTAAGCGCCACAGAGCTGCGTTGCAGAGAGGTGTAAAAGGGGCGTGGCCTCAGAACACCTCTCTGCAACGCAGCCCCTGGCGCATACTGGAGGTTCCTGGTGGGTTAGTTGGCCCCAGGGACCCCAGTATTCAAGGGGAATTCGTTCCCCTCTGCAAACGCGCCAGGGGCGTGTTTGCAGAGTGCTGAGAAGGAGGGCGTGGCCTCCGGCGCGATGCCGGATTTTTGGGGGGATTTTTTTTTTAAAAGGGGGCTGTGTGGCCCCCTTCTTTGTAATTATTTTGGGTCCTGGGGACCCCATCCCCCAGGGCCTGACCCCCTTTTATTTATTTTTTTTAAAAATGTACGGGAAGGGGACCGCGTGGGCCCCCCTCCCGTGGCCAATTTCGACCCGGGGACCCCATCCCCCGGGTCATTGCCACCTTATTTTTTTTTATTTTCATGGAGGGGGCTGTGTGGCCCCCTCCTCAGGCCTCCTTTTGCCCCGGGGACCCCATCCCCCGGGGCAGGCCTTTATTTTTAATTTATTTTTTGGGGGGAGGGGGCCGCGTGGCCCCCTCCCGGGCTACTACTTGCCCCGGGGACCCCATCCCCCGGGGCTGGCCCTCTCCGTTGGGGACTGTGGGGGTCCCCAATCCCCCACGGTCCCGCCGGCTCCCCGCGTCCCTGGGAGCCGGCATTGCTTTTCCACATGGGGAGCTGCTAAGATGCAGCTCCCCGTGTGGAAAAGCAATCATCTTTGGTTTTGGAAGAGAGAGCAGGTTTCCTGCTCTCTCTTCCAAAACCAAGCAGTTTGCTATGGCAGGACGGGAGCCGCGAGTCTCCCGTCCTGCCATAGCAAACTACAGTGTCCCGGGGGTAGGCACCCGGGACACTGCAGGAGCCGGCCCTGGGGGGGTGGCGGTCCCCAGGGCCATCACAGGCTCCAGGAGGGGGCCGCGCGGCCCCCTCCCTTGAATGGCACAGCCCCGGGAGGTGGTGGTCCCCGGGGCTTCGGAGGTCCAAAACGGACCCCCATTTTAAATTTGTTAGTGCCCCGGGAGGTGGTGGTCCCGGGCGTGTGGGGGACTGGAGCCCCCACACAGTTCATAAAAATTTTTAAAAAGAAGCCCCGGGGGGCGGTCCCCGGGGCTGCGGGAGGCTGAGAGCCCTCCCGCACCATTTTTAATTAAAGCCCCGGGGGTGGCGGTCCCCGGGGCTTGGGGGCCTTAGAGGCCCCCCATAAAAGCTAAACCCACCCCCGCATGCCCCCGGGACCCTAAGCGCATCCCGCCGATTTTTTTTATTTTTAAATGCTTTTTTCTGCCCAGGGGTCCTTGTGGGACCCCTGAGCAGACCTAGGGGTCAGGGTGTTTCTACCCTGCCCCCTTTGTGCGTTTTGCGCACTTGTTTCTTGTGTGTTTTTTTTTTTTAATCGGCGGGAACCGCGCACCCTAAGCGCATCCCGCCGTTTAAAAAAAAAAAAGAAATGCTTTTCTGCCCAGGGGTCCTTGTGGGACCCCTGAGCAGACCTAGGGGTCAGGGTGTTTCTACCCTGCCCCCTTTTGCGCTTTGCGCACTTGTTTCTGTCCCACGGTTCTACCGAGGGACAAAATGGCTGCCAACACTTCCTGATTTGGAGTGTTGACAGCCACTTCACAACCAATTAGCATGCAGCTCGTGATCGGGAGGGTACGCGGACCCTACTCGGCCATAGATATATATGTGACTTTACTTTTGATTTTCTCAGGAACTACTGAACGGATTTACACCATTTAAGCAAAAGGCACGACACTGAACCAAGGGCTACCTCTTTGCCAAATTTGGTGTAATTCCGTTCAGCAGTTCGGGCTGTATCTGCGACTAAAGGTTCCTATGGAAAAATGAATGGGGAAAACGCGTTTTGGGACCCCCCTTTTTTCTCGGCCCCCGCTTGACGAATCACTCCGAGACTTTCAGGATAGGAGCGGACCGGAGCGCCCCAACAAGTTGGAAACTTTCACGAAGATTCGTCAACCGGCGCCAACGTTATTTCAAATAGAATGTTGCGGATTTCCTATGGAAAATAGGTCCTAACTATAACTATCTACTGGCGACCGCCAGTAGATAATATATATATATATATATAGTCGCAAGCTTGCCCACCACTTCACATCAACTCGAAATCAGGCAAGAGTAGACCCATATATGTTGCAGTGTTGTTTATTCAGCAATCACCATGTCGCCATGACGCGTTTCGGCCAAAAGAGACGGCCTTGATCACATGTCAGCGTCTGGGGCGGGATTCCCTCTATTTAAAGTGCAAAAGCAAGTGAATAGCAGCAATAGATATAGTAAACATACTTCATACTTCATAATTAATTTCACAGCATAATGCGTAAAATCATATAAAATACAAATGTAAAGATTCTACTAGGATAACAAATCACTGTAAAATACATAGATAATTAACACATGATAAAATATATGTACTATTATATATTGATAGGGGAATAAGTTTTAGTATAAATACATACGCATAATCCCTTATTCATGTATATGAAAATGTCCTAGCTATATATCAACATCACATTTTTATGCTGCCCTTTGTTATTAAAGTGACTAAGTGCATAGATAATATCCCCCCTACATCCTGATGTGCGAGTCCCCCATAAAATCCTAATATGTGCAAAAAAGTGCAAAGATAAATCCTAATGTGCAATATGTTTTCCTAATGTGCAATAAAGTTTTTGGTAGCAGCCTAATAAGTTCCCTAATATGTGGCAGAACCTATATCTAATTCAAGTACAGATTAACAGGGCACAGTATCTGGTCTCAATTGGAAATGACACACAAGGCTAATTATTATATGAAGGGATCATAAGGTTGATTCCCACAAATGAATACACAATACAAAAAATTAATATTCTAAAATCATTCCAACCTAAAATCCCATAAAAATTAGCTAAAACCTCCTAATGTTATTAAAAAGATAATTAAACATTATTTTATAATCCAAATTCAAGATTAAAAGTAGTGACTCATACAGGGAAATGTAACCTTATTATCCTAATGTCTCTGACTAGGTCGACGTGAGGTCCATATCCGGAGGCCATCTCTACCCTACCTGATATAAAAATAAATAGATATAAGAGGGAGGGCCAATACTCATATCCAAATCAGTAATGAGTCAAAACAGACACCCTTAATGAATAACCACAGTAACATCGAAAAAGTATATACATATATAGATATACATATATATATAGAGACAATAGATGGACAGATAGTGGAAAAACAGTGGAGAAACTCATAAATAGGTATACATATCCTCACTAGTATTTAAACCTCCCGGCTGCTTGGTATCCATTTCTAAAATATATCTTGTTTCTAAACGCCGGAGTTTGGCTTCCCTATTGCCTCCTCTCTTATCTATCGGCACTGAATCCAATACATAATATTTAAGATGTTTAAGGCTACTTTGGTGATGTTCCTTAAAATGCCTAGCCACAGGATAATTGGGGTCACTGTTAGTAATAGCACGTGTATGCTGCAAGATTCTTTTATGCACCGCTAATTTGGTACTGCCAATATACATTAAATTGCAGCTACATATTAGTGCATACACGGCATATTCAGTTTTGCATGACAGGTATTTTTTGATAGGATGTGTCTTAGGGCTAAATGGCGTTTGATAGGTCTTGGTATTGATTCCAAATTGACACGCCTTGCAATTGGCACATTTGTAGAATCCTGTTCTGGGTTTAAGCCATGTTCTAGTGTCTCCCTCCTCAGGATTATTTTTCACTAATGCATTGCCCATAGTAGCAGTTTTTCTAAAAGTGATAACAGGTTTTTTGGGCATTGCTTTACCTATAATAGGGTCCCCCATTATTAATGGCCAATTGCGACGTATAATAGCCCTTATCTGTCCTTCCTGTCTGGAAAACCCCAATATCAACCTGGTCTGCTCTATAGATTTGGTGTCCATTGCTTCCCTAGGTTTATGTTTGTAAAGGAGCAAATCCTGCCTGGCCCTACATTTGGATTTAGATATTGCAGCTTCAATGGCATTAGTTTTATATCCTCTCTGCAAGAATCTATTTTTACACTTGTGTTGTTTAACTTGGGTGTCTTGATCCTCACTACAGATTCTCCTTATTCTAAGCATCTCCCCATAGGGGATGCTATGTATAAGATGCGACGGATGTGCACTAGTAGCATGCAATATTGAATTGCCGGCAGTGGGTTTTCTGTACAGTGATGTTGCAAGGCCATTGCGGGAAACGTATACCTCTGTATCAAGGAATGTAATGGTTTCACTGCTGATATTATGTGTGAACTTAAGATTCAAATTATTGATATTGATGTCCGCAATAAAATCATGTGCACTTTGTATTGACCCTTTCCAGACAACAAAGAGGTCATCAATGTATCGTAACCAAACAATTATGTTGTTGGAGAAAATGTGAGCATATTGTTTCATGAGGACCAGCTCCTCCCACCATCCCATAAAGAGACAGTCATAACTAGGTGAGAAGCTGGCCCCCATAGCTACACCTTGTATTTGTTGGTACACTTGGTTTTTATAAAGAAACAAATTGTTCTCCAGACAGAATGTTAGTAAATCTATCAACATTTGATTGTGTTTGGCATATCTCATGGGTCTATTGGCCAGAAAATGGTCCACTGCTTTGACCCCATCGCTGTTTTTTATACAAGTGTACAGGGCTGTAACATCCAGGGCAATAAGATAGTAACCATCCTGCCAACTGATACTTTTAATTTTTCTGATAAAGTCACTAGTGTCCTGTACATATGAATTGAGATTCTTTACATGACTTTGTAAAAATGAGTCAATATAGATAGACATATTCTCTAAAGGTCCATTGCAGGCCGAAATAATAGGCCTTCCCGGTGGTTTTACAGCAGATTTATGAACCTTGGGAACAAAGTATAGCAAGGGGATGGTCGAATTTTCGTTTTTGAGATATTTATATTCCTGAAGGTTCAGCAGTCCCAGACTCTTCCATGCCAACAGTTTACCAAAGAAATTGTTCTGTGCTTGATTGAACTTCTGCATGGAACTTTTGCGGTAACAATCCACATCATTCAATTGTCTTGCTGCTTCCTCTGCGTAATCTTTTAGTGACCATAACACTACATTTCCCCCTTTATCCGCTTTTCTCACTACAACATGCTTGTTGCTGCTAATTTTGTCCATCAGTTGTTTATATTTCCATTCCTGATTATGGGGTTTGCTTTTGATTTTGTTGGTCTCCACATAAAGTTGTTTAATTTCCGCCACCACATGCTCATTGAACAGATCTAAGGAGTCGCGAGGCATTATGGGTATGAATCTAGATTTTTCCTTTAAACATGTTGTAGGCTTTGCACAAGTATCGTAACTGGGAGAAAGAAGATCTTGCGTTACTAATTCCGGATACAATCCATCATCCGTGTTGGGGCCATCGCTCATGGCACCTTCATTACCCAAGTTATGTAAATCCTTTAGTGCTCCAAGATCTGCCACTGTTAGACTGCATTCTTCAGTCTCTGCTGTCAGTGGATTCCATTCATTAGTAGCCTCCAGCGCCCCTTGTGTTTTTGACTTCAACTTGTGGAACTTTTGGAGTTTCAATTTTCTAACGAACTTATAAATGTCCGCTCGTGTATTACTATAGTCAAAGTTGGTCGCAGGGCAGTATGACATACATATATAATGAAGAGACCAAAGGTTAAACCTTAATTATAGTTAGGAAAGCTTCATTTACTATTTCTATACCAAAACAACTCAAACAACATAAACCTTACAAATTAAAAGGTTATACCTACAACTTAATAGTTATGACTTAAAGTTATAATTTACGCCTCACTCTAAAATTACTATAACTCGTGCACCTCCATACAGAGTCTTGTCAACTAGCTAGCCATACTACATTAACTGTAACTAGGCCCTCTACCATGCAACCATGCACGGTCTTTTCATAAATTATGTAATTTCTGATAGCATGAGTGTTCTTATGAATGCTGTGATTAAGCATGCTAAAAGTCATAGGGTATAAGTAGTGCGCGGGGAAGGTGCGAGTTATAGTTAATGTTGTCTGGCTAGCGAAGTGGTTTTGTATAGAAATAATAAATAAAGCTTTCCTAACTATAACTAATGATTAACTTTTGTTTTTTTTTCTCTCGTACGTGTTTGTGGTCGAGAGGGCCCACAAGGTCCCTACGAAGAAACCAATCCCAGGTGCTCTTCCGAGGCCAATCGTGGCCAAGATCCTTAATTATCAGGATCAAGATGCCCAGTTGCAGGCAGCCAGAGACCAAGCACCTATCCTGGTATACAATGTGAGGGTCTCTCTCTTCCCGGATTATATGGTTGCTGTCCAATGGAGTTGAGCTTCCTTTCAGGAAGCCAAGAGGCGGCTTCCAGATGAGGGCCTCACATATACCCTCCCAGTGGTTAATTTAAAAAACAAATAAGTGCTGGGGCTCTCGTCAGGATGCAGCTTGCACCAGCCCATTTCGCCTGCATCCTTGCCTAAAACAGAGCCAACTACTCACCAGGAAAGGGGGAGAGGAGTTGGCCTAATGGGCAGAGCTGCTAAGCTGGGGAACCAGGTTCAAGTCTAGGCATCGGTTCAACATCCTGTGTTTCAGGGCAAATCATTTCATCTCCGTGCCTACCAAAAATGACTGTGAAACTATAGCGCCGGTGTTGGTGATTAAGTGCCTGTGCTGAGCACCAGAAACTTCCGGCTCAAATTAAGCACTGTGCCCTCCTCTTCCCAGCCAAACTCAAAGTACTGCAAAATCAACAACCACACTTTTTCGACACCCCAGAACAGGTCCTTGACTGGCTGGACCAACACTTCCCAGAGTCCCAGATACGGGAATGGACAGAAGCGGCACCATCGAGGACAAAACGCAGGATGAACAGGCGGTGGAGGGACCCTTCTGCACAGTGGGGGCAGCGGAGGCCCGGGGTCCCCTGCCTACAGCAGATACTGAAGGGACAACTGGCGTTTCAGTGTGTGACAAAATAAAAGGAGTGTTCATGATTATCTATTGGCTGATTTTTAGTTTCTTTTCAGCAATGCTCAGGAACTATACAAGGCGGCAGGTTAACTGAACATCTCCACCAGCGAAGCATGCTTTCACTTCCTGTCTGCATGTTCTTATTCCCTTGCTATTTAAAAGGGGCTTTAGCAATAGTCTGCGTTCATATATAGGTTTTCCACATTTGCACAGCAGATGTATCATGTCCTCTTTTGCTGCCCCACACAAGCAGCAGCTAAAAGTTGTCTGTGGTCGTTTTCATGGTGGCAAATGGAGCAGAGATGGGAGGATGCCAAGTCGATGTCGAAGATATTTCTCTTTAGTTGCTTGGGCAAACCCTGCCCTAGGTAAGATTGTGGAGCAGTCCTGGAGTAGCTGTGCAGAGTAAACCATTTGTGCGCCCTTCCAGACAACACTGCTTTGTCCTCTGCTAGGGAGACCCTTTTGACTGTTTTGTTGACAAGCTGTTTGAAGCTGTTGTACGTCCCGGAGGCCTCCCAGAGATCACGTAGGCCCAATTGATCTATTGACTCTTGCAAGTAGGTCTTTGCAGCACTGCAGTTTTTGGACAGTAATTCATTCCATAAGTGAGCTTTTAATGTTCTAGGCTCATCTCCTTTGATCTTATACCAGCTTTTGATAGAAGCACCTTTGCGTGCGAGTTGTTGTGTCTGCATGCCAAATTTCAATCTCATTTGACCCGGTGAGGTATATTTTGGTAAGCTGAAAATCATTCTCAATGCTCTCGTTACTATACAATCCAGAGTACTGGCGTCCCTTCCCCTCATGCACTCGCTCCTGTAAGTGATAGTGGGAATGAGCTTTGCCTGTGTCACCTGGATCAGTGGAGTGAAGCTTGGTTCAATTATTTTGTTTTTGAGATTTTTTAGTGCTGTTGCATTGTCTCTTCTTATTAGTGCCTCTTTATGAGCCGTGAATGTGCATTTGCTGTCTATTATAACCCCCAGATATTTATATTCAATAACTGTTTCTAGCTATTGACCTGCCAAGTGCCAGTGATGTCTTCGAGTGACTTTTTTTTGTTTAACTGCATTACTTTGGATTTGTCTAAGTTTATGCTCAACCAATTTCAGCAGAATAACTGAGTGGTGTCCAGTAAGCGTTGGTTGCCAACCGGAGTTCGGCTGATCAGTACAAGGTCATCAGCGTATGATAAATTCGAAAGGGCAAGTCCCCCCTTCTTAGGGGCGTGGGAGTTGCACTTGTCCAACTCAGTTGATAGATCTGACATAAAGAAGTTGAACAAAGTCGGGGCTAATACGCAGCCTTGTTTCAGCCCCTTTGTGGTTGCAATCCTTCTTGACAAATGGTCGCCGGCTCCCAGCTTCACTTGGACCCAAGTGTCTGTATGCAGAGGAATCAACTGATTCAAAAGACCGAGCTGAATATTTCTTTTAGTGAGTTTGACCCACAACTTCTTTCTATCTATATGGTGGAAGGCTGAGGAGTAGTTGATGAAGCAGACGTATAATGGCAAGTTGGCATCTTTTACAGCGTCTATCAGCAGGGAGAGAATTAGTATATTTGTGGGGGTCCCCATGTGCTTGCTGAATCCTGTTTGATTGAGGGGATAACTGCGTTTTTTGACGCCCAGTCTGTTAGTTCTTCCAGGATAAGACCAGCGCAGGCCTAATAAGTCCCCTTCAAGCAGGGTTTAGACCAGGGACCAGTACCATCAATCAAGTATTTCGACTGCAGTCTATATATTGGAAGTATGTCTCCTTGGGAGGTGGTCGGCTTTATGTAGTCTTCCTTGAGCTCCGCGCTGCCTTTGACCTTGTCCCAAGGGAGGCCCTGTGGAAGGTCCAAATAGAACAGGATGCCCCAAGCTACTTAGTTGATGTCATCAGGCGGCTGCACCAAAAGAACTATGCGCAGGCGAGGTATGGCAAACATGGGGAATTTACTACATAAACACCAGTTACGAGGTGGGTAAGACAGGGCTGTGTTCTTGCCCAGCCCTGTTTCTTTTATATATCAATGACCTGGTAGCCCACCTAGAGAAGTGCAAACATGATGCACCGAGTCTGGCAGGTATGAAGAGTCCAGTCCTCCTATTCACGGACGACACCCTACTGATATCTAAATCCCCTATGAGCATCCAAAACCTCCTGGACCAGTTTGGTCTCTTTTGCGAGCAGAGAGGGCTTAAAATCAATTTACCAAAAAAAAGTACATGGTTTTTCACCGCAGGCTACTACACGTCCAAGTCCATCTTTAAAGGGTGCCCCACTAGAGAGTGTCCATATTTTTGAATATTTGGGTCTTACACTGATGGAGAATTTTGGCTGGTCTGCCCAGATCTGCAAATGTAAGCTGACGCTTGAACACTATGGAGGGGGGATTCTTGAGGGGTCTTAAGCACAGGAGTTTTCGACCTGTATCCCCGGCAAGCCATATCTGTAACTTGCACGCACTGAGACGGTCCCTGGTGGGGGAGAACTGTGGGGACACAAGAAGGTCACAACACTAGAGGTGGTAGAGAACAAATTCATACGATCTTTGGTAAATCTCCCCTCTAGCACCCCGTTCCAGCCATTGCGGCTGGATCTGGGTCAAAGGTCTATTGCCCACAAAGCAGCTCTTAGACATTTGATGTACTGGAGATGGCTATGGGCCTCAGTGGACTTAGCTATATATCAGGAGGGCTTGGAGGACCTCCTCCGGCAGCCCGGGGTCCACAGGATCCCTTGGCTAGTGTAGGAGGCTGGCTTAGTATATGGTGCTCACTTATGTAAGTGTAGCATCCTGCACTAATCCAGACAACCCTTATGGTGATTTTAGTGGTCTTAGCAAACCTTAGAAAGCTTTTTAAGTGGTAGCTGTAGAGAGCAGCCTTCAGGCTTAGTCCAGAAGGGGTGTAAAGCAGCTTGTTTTACCAGAACGTAATCTTATTGGTATAGATTAAGTGAAAAAGAACCACACAGTGTATTTATAAAAATATGTATTTATTATAAGACACTCACTAACACATACAAATATCTCCTACCCGGAGATATACGCAATGCTTACAATACTTTGCAAAGAAAACAGGTAAGCAGCACGAATACACAGTGGTCACCGGGGGGGGGGGAACTAAACCATATACTAAAATAGTAGGATGCGAACCAGGACTCAAGTCAAGACTATACCCAGAAGACATAAAAATGCCAAGGACCCAAGGAACCACCCGCGGTAAGTAACCAGGAACCCCACGGAGGCCATGTGCAGAGTGGAAACACGACCGCGGGCTCAATTCAAGTCAATGGGTAAGTCGCAGTTGCAATTTTAAAGAAGAAGGACCCTTCCCAGTGGACCCTGAAGAAACCCCGTGGAAGACAGAAGGTTGGAGATCCACCCCACTCGTGGATACCCTAGGAACCAGGATACCTACACCAGGGAAGCCGGGTGCATAGGTGCGAAGTGGCGTCGGAAACCGCCGTCAAACTCAATGGAGGTTTTCAGGAAGATGCCGCTGGCGAAGAAGTGGAAAGTGTTCGGTGGAACGCAAAGGTGGATTCAAGATGAGAAGTACCTCCAAGCAGAGGGGACAGAATCTATGCCACTCTGGAGTGACCAGGGGGCACGGAAGACGAATGTCCACTGAGATTGGGTGTTGCAGGAGAGTTGACGGTGACCCTGGAGCTGCAGCTGTGTGGACTAGGCGATGCTGTGGATGACCAGGAGCCGTTCACGAGCTGTCCCACGTCGGATGTCGAGAGTTGATGGGTCAGTGTCCGTCGGGAGCACCAACAAGCCTTGGCAAATGCAACCAACGTGGAAAGCGAAAAAGGTGCAGTGTCGGGACCAGCAAAGTCCAGGTGACTTGCCACAAACAGGGGAGTCAGAATAGGCCCCGAGCAATCAGGGGAGCCTGCTGGAAGCAAAGAAGACCCTCAAGAGGACCCACAGGCCGGAGACACTGGAGTCGTGAGAGGACCTCGAGCAGATCACCAAAGATGCAGGTCTACGGTGCAAGGGATGTGGTGAGGACAAAGATGTTGGTCACAGGAGATGCTTGAGGTGGAGGTTACTTGGAGCCCAAAGATCTCTGAGGAAGAGAGCCAACAAGCCTTTGCAACAGCAAGTCGACGGGGTGCACAGGGGTTCGGTTCCTGTGGCTCCAACGAGGGATACTGGCCTCAAACTCGGTGAGAGGACAGGGCAGGCCTTGAGGGAAGTGAAGAACCACCACCTGTGTTGCTGAGCCTTTCGGAGTCCATGGGAGCCCAGGAGCAGCAGACCGGTCAGCTTGGTTGCGGTGCCTGCAGATGCAGGGAAGTGACTCCTTCACTTCAAGGGAGATTCCTTCAGGTGTCTTGGATGCCCACAGGCCTTGGAAGAATCCTGTATGGAGCACAGGCACAGACGTTGCAGCAGACGAGCAGGGCGACGGGACCAGGAGCAGCAGGAGTCTTCCCAGTTGCAATCTCGATGCCCAGAGCAAAGTCCAGCAAAGTCCAGATAGCCCAGATGGTCGAAGATGAAGTGGTGTCTTGATATGAATATTGTCCCACGACGAATCTAGGGACCCACCCACAGGTAAGCCCTTATGTACCCTAAGGAAAGGGTTGAGACGATTTAGGGTTCCCTCCCAGGGGAGGGGTTTGGACAGTGGGGAGGATACTCCCATGTCCTTTGTCCAGTTTCGCGCCAGAGCAGGAGCCAACAGCTCCCTGAGCTGGTTTGAACTGGAGTATGCAAGGAGAGCACCAAATGTGCCCCTCAAGCAGACTGAGTGGCGCTGGCAAGCACCCCCACCCTGTCCTAATACACTAAACCCTGTCTGGGAGGTGGTCACACCTCCCTGTGACAGGATACCTATTTTCCTGCCTTCCCCTGCTCGAGCTTGGCTCAGCAGCAGAGGCCAGAATCGTGTCTCTGGTCGGCAGTTGCCATGTTGTGCTGTCCGGGTCTAGAAGACTGGTACCGGGAGCACTGAGGGCCTCCCGGAGGAGCTTTACAGTGCATGAAATCATACCTCCCACACCATTTACGGTGTGGGGGTATGATTCCAACATGTTTGACACCAAACATGACAGGGTTTGTTACAGCCAGTTTAGAGATGGTCATCGCGTAATGACGCATGGCCACTCTATATATCGTAATGGCTGATAAACTTACAACCCGGGAGAATGGACTCCGAAGGTTCTAGGGGTGTTCTGCTCATGCAGAGGCACCCTCACACTTAGAACTGAGCACCCTGCCTTCAGGATTGAAAGGCCTGCCTCAGGGGTGACTTCTAGGTTTTAAGTGCAGTGACCTCAGATATAAGAAACTTATATCTGTCATAAGTAGTGCTAGCACCAGCTTACACAAGCTGCAATGGCAGGCCTGTGGTCACAATTTGAGTGGTCTCTCATGGGTGGCATAATACATATTGCAGCCCATGGGAGACCCCTGGCGTACCTATGCCCTGGGTACCTTAGTACCATATACTAGGGGCTTATAAGGGTACCCCGTTAGCCAATCTGGGATGTACCCAAGTACTCACCATGACCAATTTAAGGGCGAAAGCACAAAGACTGGGGTCCTGATTGGCAGGATCCCAGTCAGACTAGTCAGAAACTATAACAACACCAGGCAAAAAGTGGGGGTAACCATGCAGAAGGATACTACCTTCCTACAGCTATGACACATCAGGAACCTCCTGGCTAGGATGGGGTGTGAACACCTGTGAATTAACTCAGGAGTTTGTACCAGTATGACAAAGGCTGAACTCAAGGGGATGTTCTGGAGGTATGTAGAAGGGGAACCTTGTAGGATAAGGAGTCTGGGTACTTTGGCACTAGCCTTTTTGGAATTCAAGGATAACTTCTGCATGGAAGAGTATATGGATTCCATCGAAACCTCATTGGCAAAAACCTTGAATATCAAATGTCATCTCGGGATGCTGCCCCTGCACACTTTTACTGTCAACTGGAGGCCCTGTGGCAGTGAACAGAATTTGACCTGCCCTTTTTGTCCTCAGGAGGAAGAATGTATCAACCACATATTATTTTTCTGCCAGTGATATTCAAACAACAGAAAGAAGTGGATACTTCGCCTTCAGTTGTCTCCTTGTGCACTGGGGATGTGCTCCGTGCCCCTCTAAGTACGGATTGTGTCTTCGTTTTGGTGTGCATGGGGTGGGGGTCTGGCTGCTCCTTATGTTTTAGTTGTAGGGTTTCCGGATAATCTATTTTTTGGTAGGACATCAATTTGACCCCCAGATGTATAGTTGTGCTTGCTCATCCATGATCCTCTTTACTATTTCACATGATGCCCAGGTTGCTTTTGTTACCTCATTCTCTGAGAGATATTTGTATTCTTTGAACTCAATTGATTCCAGATCACAGGATCCTAGCTCTGCCAGTCTACTGATTAATGTTAATAGTTGCAGAATGTTCTCTCTTTTAAGAGTATCCCCAGCCTCTCGACTTATACTCCGGGATGAACAGAATAGTACAAGTTTCTGATTGCACTTTCTGGTCACTAAAGGAGTTAGCTTGGTGTACCCGTTTCTCCAATTCTGAGGGACTTGTTGCCCCTGTCTGTAATGTTTCTCAGGTTCTTTCAGTAGTTAACATTAAAGTTGGAGGTTCCTCCTGTGAAGCTTCTAACTACTCTTCTTTTGTACTAGCTGTTCCATCGTCTTGGCCGTTGCCACCCCTGCTTCAATGTTCGTACTGGGCTGGCTAAGGTTATTTTCCATGTTTGCTGTTGTTGCTTTGCTCTTTGCCCCCTGCACTGGGCTTCTTATCACTGGAGTTACAGATCTGGTTTGGAAGTATGCCGGTTTTCCTTTTCCTGCCCTTCCTCCTGTTTCCGGCATTGTTTTGAGGCAGATAGAGCTGTTGTCCCAGCCTGTTCCTTCTCTTCCATCTCTGACTGTCCTGCTCTGGGGTATCCTTTCTGATAACTGATTCCTTCAAGGATCTGGGTGGTTGACCATCTATCTATTGATCTTTAGTGTCTGCATTTTCCTGAGAATGATCATTTGGTTTTTTAACCTTTCCCTCACTGGTTCCGCCCCCCGGACCTTCTCAGCTAATTGTTCAGTTGTTTTATTGGGCATCACGGGCTGGCATGGGCCGCTGTCCTTATAGTATTGGTTGCCTTTTTTATATTAATACCAAAGGGGACGATGGACGGAGCGCTTGAGCCAATCAAACACTCACCCCCAGTCAACTGATCTGGGTTTAATCCATCATCATTCTTTAGCTCACTCCACCACCCCAGTTCAGACATGGCCATATGCAAATCAGTCTGACCCTGTGCCTCATGGGAACAGTCCAGCCCGAACTGCCAAGCCAGGTCTTCCCTGGACCGGAAACAAGCATCCTGGGACCGGTTTCTGGCTATTCAGCCGTAATCAGCCAGGCTAGCTTGAATCCAGTGGCAAAGTGAGCAAGGGACCCACGTCTGGGCATACCCTGCCAACTTAGGGCGAACAAAGCAATACCAAAGGGGACGATGGACGGAGCGCTTGAGCCAATCAAACACTCACCCCCAGTCAACTGATCTGGGTTTAATCCATCATCATTCTTTAGCTCACTCCACCACCCCAGTTCATCCCCTTTGGTATTGCCTTTTTTATATTGCCAATCACGGGGATGGTATGGGCCACTACCCTTGTAGTATTAGTTGCCTCTTTTATATCGGACAGGAGATCCACTATCGCAGATGGTAATGTTGATAATTTATTAACTATTGCGACACAGGGGTAACATGGTTGAATTAGTTGCGTTTCTGCCTGAGCCCTTCTAATCAGATTATTCATGTCAGATAGTTTGGTGTCAATATTTGAGACATGTATGGCCAGGAAACTAAGGAAAAATAGTGTAATGCCCATTTTGTCAGACTGGTATTGCATCGCATTGATTGACAGTTGCATAGTGTTTAGTAAAGATGACCATATATGTTGTCTGTCCCATTCTGCTTCTCCTCGGTGTTCGGGATTTGGGGCATTTTGCTGCCCTTCTCCTGTGATAATTCAGGGGTATATGAAGCTACCATTTCTTCCCACTCTTGCATTGTGATATATGATGTATTTGACTTGTCGCCATTTGAAATCTCGGTGTCTAGCTTCTCAGGGGCAGTGTTTGAAGTCTGCTTTGTGGACGTTGCCGGGTAAGATTCACTGAGTATGTCTCCCTTGCTTGACTTGTTGTACGGTAAGTAAGGTGTAATATTACACCCTGGAGCTTCATTTAGATGTGGGTGAGTTGTGGTGTCCAGGTCGTCCGATTTACATCCACCTGAGAGTTCCTTTACTTCTTGGGGTTGTGAAGCAGTACTTGGTGTAAGTTCTTCCTTAAGGTAGGCAACCATGGAGGTTTGTTAATTGCTATATGTAAGACTCTCTGTTTCCACTGAGGATATTGAGGGTGCGCAGGGGTTTGATGGCAATTGCCTAGTGGTATTTGAGTTCAATGAGATGATAATTGTTGGTTCAAGTGGGGCCCTTATGGCCCCGCCCTCTCTGAGAGTATGGCATAATTGCAATCGTTTCTCTGTGTAGTGGGCTTTTCTGTGGCAGTCTCTGCTGTGAACTGATTAAGCGGGGGCATGCTTGTTTCTTCCAAACCTGTGTTATCCAAAACTGTGTTAGTTCTTTGTCCTTTGGGCTCCGCTGCTCCTTGATGACCTCCCTTACTGTTACTGTTACCTGGGAATTCTTTTGTCTTGTTTGCGTTTCCTTTAATCATCATTGCTGGCTTGGCGCCTAAGGTGTTGGTGTGTTCTATAACCACTGGGTGCAGTGGGGATGGAAGGCTGTTGAGGCCCTCGTTACTTGAGCAAAGCACAGCCCCTGCATCCTTCACAAAGGAGAATTTTGTATAGATCTTTGGTTGATACCCCGTTGTTGTGGCGGTTGCAGCAGATTCTACAGCTACCAAGGTCAGATCAGGGGGTGAGGCATTTTCCTCTGCTAGTGTTGTTTTTTGACTGCTCCATTTGCCCCTTTGCAGTTCCTTTTTCTTTTACTATTTATTGATGATCACCTTTGCCTCTCTCTCCCTCATCTCAAATTCAAAAATACTTTATTTAGACAATGAAGTCTGTCAAAGGGCATTAATTCCAAATAAAATCAGAATGATAGCTATTGTCACGGTTTTTCGTAAGTCTCAATAATTTAGCAAGTAATCCATAGTTTATCCTCAGGTTTCCTCAATAGTAAAAATTGTTAAAATACAATTAGATAAAAAGCTAATGACTTAATAAGTTAGTCTTTAGTTAAAGGGAAAAGCAGTACTGTCTGTCTATTTGAGGCTAATTTTTTAAGACTACTAAGGTTCAAAGTTCCTCCCCTTCTTCATTTTGGGGTTCTGAATTTATTCTTATTTGCATCTCCACACACTCCAAAAATTTTCCCAGTTTTGTGATCGCTTGCGGATGCTCATTATTCAATAGGAAGCTGACGGCAGATGGTAATGTCTGTGTCCCCTCCTTAGCCCATAGGAACCTAAGCAATCTCCTGCGGTCTTCCAGGAATGAAGGGCATATACAGAGCAAGTGAGTTATTGACTCCTGGCATAGACTGCATAGTCAGCATATTTTCGACTCTGGTTTAACCGCCCATGGTGGCGACAGGTCTAAGGACACAAAAGAGCCCATCCGAAGCTGTAGGAATTTCATTTTATAATAGGCGGGAAATGTTTTGTTGATGTATTTTTGTGAGCCTTTTCTGTCATAGCTGCTAAGGACCAAGTAAGCATGTTCTCTTCTAGCAAATGCTCTTTGGTCAGATTTAAGAGATATAATTTTTACCTTTCTGTTCAGGGCTGTTTTGAACTGAAGATGAGGTAATTTTAAGTTCCACAGCTCCCTTGAGCAAGTTTGCACCAATGCTTCGGCTAGGGCATGTGACCAGGTGTTTGAATGTGTTGTACTGTCAAAATACGCAACTTCCCGCCAAATGAGATGTTTTAACGATCCTTGCTCAGCAGATCTTGTGGAGTGCAGGTATTTTATCATGCAGGCCGTCTGTACGAGCAGTTGATCCTGCAATGCAAATTCCATCCAAATTTGAGCTGGCGAGGGGTTGGCTGGTAATTGAAATGAAGACCTGAACACTGCGCTCTGTGCCCTGTTTAGGAAAGCCCCCAGTTTTCCCGGGTAGGCCTCTGACCCGTATGACAGTGTTGGCACTAATTTGGCAGAGACTAATTTCAGCAGTGCCTCAAAGGAGAACTTGTTTGTGCTCTTAAATATTGTTCGGAAAGCGCCTTGCAGCGAAGCTAGTTTTGGTTATAGTGAGTTCAAGTGCAATAAGTGACCTCCTTTGTTGTCTACCCAGCAGCCCAGGTATTTGTATTGGTTCACGATGGTCAAGCGATGAATGTCAAGATGCCATTGATATTGTTTTTTCTTTTTCCGACCAAAGATAACTATATTGGTTTTTTCATAGTTGATCTTCATCTCATTTGCCAGGCACTGCATGTCTAAGGCATCTAACAGTCTTTGAAGCCCTACCGGCGTTTGGCTGAGCAGGACGACGTCATCCGTGTACAGCAGAGAAGAGATGTGTTGATAAGCCAGTTTAAGAGTGTGACTATTAACTTGATTTAATGCAGGAACCAAATCGCTCATGTACAGATTAAAAAGGGTAGGTGCTAATAGGCACCCCTGTTTAACCCCTTGTTCCATGTTGATTTTTTCTGAAACCGCGGTGCTTTGTCCTAATTTTACTCTAGCCCACATGTTGGAATAGAGCAGCATGATGCCTTGTAATAATGGTTCTGGGATTTTCCAAGCTGTAAGTTTAGACCACAGTAAGTGACGGTTGACTCGGTCAAAAGCTATACTGTAGTCAATAAAGCAGCAAAACAGATCTTCCTTTTTCTGTGTTTGTCTAGTGGCAATCATCCTCATGGCCACCAGATTGTCTGTGGTGCCAGCCTGCGTTCTAAACCCAGTTTGGTTAAGGGAGAGCAAGTTGTTTGACATTGCCCAGTCTTGTAAATCCTCAAGTAGTAACGAGGCAAAATATTTTGCCTTAATATCCAGTAGTGCAATATGGCTGTAACTGTCTGGGAGGGAGATGGGGCCTTTTTTGTATATGGGATGGAGAAACGAACCTTGCCAAGACGAGGGCACTGTGTGCTGCACTATGCATCTCTTGAATAGATTTTGCAATATACCAGACCAAAAATTGATGTCCTGTTTGTGAATAGATGCCATGATGCCATTCGGGCCTGGCACACTGTCTCCTCTACTTTTTCAAATGAATGTTGCAAATCTGCCAGCGTCAAAAGATTTTGCATACTGGTGGCTTATGGCCACAGTTGATGTTGACGGGGAATGTGCAAGGTTTTGTTCGCTTAAGGCTGGTACTTCGATGGACTTTATGGGAGAAGCTTTATATAGCATGGTAACATGCTTTATCCATTTTTCTGCAGTAACATTGTTCCCATTTGTAGCAGTGAGAGATGAGCCACTGTTCAGCCTATTTATGATCATCCAAAGTCGTCTTGCGTTTTTGTGCCTGCAAGCCAAGAACAGTTCGGTTTGGAGCAGTTCCTCATGGTCTCGTTTGGCTTGCCAAATCTGTTTTTTACACTCGGTGCGCAAGGATTTAACCTCAGTGATTAATTTCGGGTTTGCTTGTGTTTTAAATGCACAGCACTTCTTATTCAGTGTTCTTTTTAACATGCTCAGCTTCTTTGTATGAATATGCCTCTTTACCCCGCCTCCCGTTACCCCGCATGTTGTTACAACGCGGTCGTTACAACGACCGCGTTGTAACAACGCAATACCATTACCCCGCAACTCGTAACAACGACTTGCGGAGGGGCGCTGGATGTTGGAATAGTATAATTTACTATTCCAACTCCAGTCTGTGCGGACAGTAGGGAAGGTGTTGAATTTTAAATCCAACATCTTCTCCCCCTTCACGCAAGTCGTTGTTCACGACTTGCGGGGTAATGGTATTGCGTTGTTACAACACGGTCGTTGTATCGACCGTGTTGTAACAACATGCGGGGTGAGGGATGCGGGGTCAAGGTTGTTTACCCTTTGTATACCAGGGTTTGGAGTCCGTGAATTTTAAGGGGTCAGGGCCTTGTTTGTTGCTGGCCAAGGAGGAGATTAGCGTTTGTGCTAGCTTTTCCCCAATCACTAATGGTATCTATTGATGGCCTCCCCTGGTCAGCTAATGCTGTTTTCCAACCATCATACTTTATAGAGATTTCCGAACTCCATTTAATCAGTCTCCAGGTGTAATGCAGTTCATTTGTCCTTATCGCTGGCAGTGATGGGTTGGTGTTGATTGCGGTGCAAAATTCCCAAACCTGAGGCATATGGTCACTTTCACAGCGCAGCTGGATGGAATAGGTTTGAATGCTGTTGAAGAGGGTAACCGAAATGAAAGTGTAATCCAACACTGCTGACCTCTTTGGGCAATAATGTGTAGTGCGTATGGGTTGATCCTCTGCGAAGCGACCATTCAGTACCTGCATTGACAATGCCTCTAAGGCTGCAAGTAGGGAGCACCCCAAAGAATCTAATCTTTGGGGTTGTGAGACTTGTGTGGGAATCCTCCACTGGATATCCTCCATATTTTCTGCCATGCTTTGATAGGGGTTCTCTAACAAATTTAGGTTAAAATCTCCAGTTAGCAGAAAATGTGACAGTGTTTCTTTGTTTAATAGCAGTAACCAGTTGTTCTAGTTTCTTCACACACTGTTGTTTCTCTGCTACTGCTGGATGGATGTAGACATTTATTATAAATAAATTGCAGGTTATATGCTTGTATTCCCAGTTTTTTATTTCCACACATTGTAAATATTTATGGCCCGTATCGTGCTCCCTGTCTTTAAAATACCAATAGGCGGAAAGGAAAATTGACAGGCCCCCCGTTGCGTGGCCCTTTGTGTGCACTCTAGTTGCAGGGGAATAGAACTCACAGTATCCTTCTATTATTGTCTCCTTCTCTCGCCAAGATTCCTGGATGCAAATAATATCATGCGCTGTTAAAAAGGTCATTGCCTCTGGATCGGTTAATACATTTTCAAAACCTGCAACTTTCCAGGAGACTACAGATATTGTTAAATTCTTTGTCTTGTTTCCTGTATTCGTTATATTTCTGTCACACCTTGGGTGTCACTGATTATTTGAGCTGGCCAGTGTGCGAGCGAGCGAGCCAGTCCCAGTTCTCCTGTGGTGGTTCTACTAGCGGGGCGGCTAAAGTGCATTGTCTCTCCATATTATTCGACTTGAAGATGGTTAACGACTGATGCTGAATTAGTGACGTTGATCATAATGAGTCCGTTGCATTTCTTAGCATTGACGCCCGTTTCTGGTTAGTTTCCCAATCTTGCAGTGGTTGGCTATTTTCTTGTTTAAACTGCTTTGTAGCACGCTCTGCGTTGTATTCTTTGTTTGCTAGGACAACTGGGTAGCGGACTTTTTTTGGGCGAGATATCAGAATACCTGTTGGACTTGGCCCTGCTTGCAGGGTCATCCCGAACTTTTTCGCCTTTTCCTCCTAGCCTTTTTGCTGTATGTGTGTGATGGAATGCTGCGCAATGATGTGCAGAGGTTTATTTACGCTTTTTAAAAATGTCACCTTTCAAATGTCACCCTGGTTGGTGTGCTTTGTGCCTGCCTGTCTGAGGTGGGTTGGCGGTCTAGTTGTCTGTCTCCCAGCACCCCCAGCTTTTGGAGGGAAGCCTGGCAGGCATGGTGCTCTACACCTCCCCCAAAACCAGTTGGGACCGGATTACCAGAGAGCCTTCTAGAAGCTTCTGGCCCTTTCTGGTAGGTGGGGTGAGGGGTGTATATATAGGGGGGCTGTGCCTCCATGAGACAGACTGTGCGTGGACCTTGATCGAGAGGGGACACTCTGCCATGAGGTACCGCCGCGAGGGCCTGCGTGCTGGCCCCTGAGCCCATCTGTACCCCTCCGCTGTCCACAGGGCCAGTGAGAGCCCTTTACTGGAGTGAAGACTGCTGTGCCAGGAGGAGTGCCACGTTACGGGGGTTGACTGTTCCTAGGAACTGCTGTCCTGATGAGTGCCCACTGCCTGCGGATCTTACCCAGTATTGCCTGCCTGCTCTCCTGCCCCAGCGCCTCGTGAGCGCTACAGCTTTATTTTGTGGGACCTAGCGCCTTGGGAGCGCTATATTGGGCTTGCCTGCACTCCAAGGAGGTGAGGAGCGTGGGCGCTACTCCCTCGGGTGGGACCCTGGGACTGTGAGCCATCGAGCGCCCCGTGAGCGCTGCCTCCCGCCCCTGCCCAGGAGAAGAAGGTGCGTGGGTCCTGCACCGCTGTGCTGCCAGAGTGCCATATTTGGATTGACTGCATCCCTGCCACCTAGCGCCTCATGAGCCCTACATTTGGAGTGCCAGGAGAAGAGGAGCGCTACCTGTTGTCCCTGAAGCTTTTGGTGGGTTCTAGCGCCGGGTGAGCGCTATATTTTAAGCCCCCGCGAACTGCCAAGAAAAGCGGGAGGCCATCCCGTCTTCATACTTCATTCAGCAGCGGGAGCCTACCCCGCACTTGTGGTCCTTCGTGGGTGCCCACCCCGCTTCATGCGCTTTCAATTAAGCGGGAGCCCACCCCGCATTGCCGCCGCCAAGAGCACTGAAGAAAAGGAACCCGACCATTGGCGCCCGCACCTGGTTGTGGGCGGGGCCTGCCGCGACGGAGCCTCGCGGGCTCCATTTTCGCCTCCCCCTGCCTTGGGGAAGCCGTCCGGAGCCTCGCGGGCTCCCCGTCGAAGTCCCGGGTCCCAGGAGGGGGCCCGGGTGAAGCCAGAAGAAGTGCTGCGTGGGTGGGTCTCCCACGGGAGAGGGGAGCCCCGTGTGCTGAGCCTGCTGCCGGAGACGGAGACCGGAGGAAGCCGTCTAGAGAGGTCCCGGCAGAGCAGGGAACGGTCGAGGCACATATCGGTGCCTGTCCCCTGCCGGAAGGAGTCCCGGTGAGTGGGGCCTTTGGAGGAGTTGTGGGTGGAGAGGGCAACGGGGCACATGGTCGGTGCTCGCCTCCCCCCCCCTGTGCCGCTCTGAGGGCACGGGTGTGCCCGCGCTGATTCTACAGCTGCCCCGTCTAACAGCGGGCAGCTGCAACCTTGTGGGGCACTCTTAATTGCTGAGTCCAGAAGAGGGACACCAACGGACTCGTGCTGACTTCCGTGTGCATGACTGCCCCGCCAGAAAGTGGGTAGTTGCACCGTTCTAGGGCATTTGAGCCCCTGAGAGAGGCCAGTTGGCCTGGGTCCAGTCTCAGGGTGTTGTGCCCCCGATTGGGGTGAACTGTGTTTATGCTGGCGAGGCCTATTGCCCCATATGATATATTGCCTAATATGGTTGCATAATGCATTTGTACCGAGGATGATGCCTAATGCTTTTCCCTCAGGTTGGCAGTGCTGATTTTATGCCTATAGTTGTGCCTAATATGCTTTCATGCCTAACCGGCCTGTGATTCATGGTTCATGCCTGGGTACGTTCTTGGGCAGGCTGGTTTTGAAGGCCTCATGCAAATGTGATGTGTGCACCTTATCGGGGTTACTATGGTGCCCTATTAATGGGGTGTGTAGGGTAATCATACTGCCCGTCTAGGCCAATGTGTTCACTACTGAATGTATTTCATGCCCCAGGGTAATGCCAACGTCAGGTTATTACGTTCCGGACAGGATGTTTTCATTCTACGGCCACTGCTAATGTGCTCCATGCCTAAGTCATTATGCTGTTGGTATTAGGCCTAATGCTTTTCGTCAGGGTCGCATTGCTGATCTTAGGCCTCATGGACTTATGCTGATGTACTGCATAATATGCTCTCTGCCTGACCTAATGCATTGATGTTGATAAGGTTTATGCCTAATGCCTGTTTGATCTATGCCTAAAGCGATTTATGCAAAGGTGCTTATGCCTATGGTTATGCATGGTGTGTTCCCATGCTCATGGTTTATGCCTAATCCTAATGTGATTTTCTTTTGCTAAGGGGATGGTGCTGAGGTCCTTTATTCACCAGTAGGTACTGGTTAGTTTACATTTACTGTTCTGCCTAAGGTGATGACGCTAAGTTCATTTCTTTTACCACGGACTGATTACGTTTATTATTACTAATGGACTTTCATTCATCCTGTGTACTGGTGATGGTTCTGGCAGCGGCCCGATTGGCCCTGCCCTGTAAATAGTCCCCCGGTATATTGCTACCTGGTGCCAGTTGGCACGGTGTTCACAACTGTGATTGCCTCATGACGTGTTCTGCATAATACATATGCTGTTTTTTTCACCTAACCTGGTGTGGTCTCTTTTTGTAGTGTGCCTAGTGTGTTGCATGTGAGTGTGCTGCGCAGATGCTTTACACAATGCCTCCGAGTTTGGCCTACCCGCTCCGCACCACGCTACCCCGTTTCTAACAATACCCCATTCTTCAAGTATCTTTTGGTTTTCATAGATGGTATGAGCTGCTGTACAAGAGGTCCATGTTACCGCTGTTGCTTCTTTGTTGACTAAGATGTCTGAAGGAACAAAGTGAATCGATGCAATATCTTTGCACTCCAAATGACAGAGCTTTGAATAATTTTATTATGTATCTCCCTTTCCTTGTGAGACAAAGTCGGGGTGTCATACTGTAGTCCGTGTCTGATCGTCTTGTTCAGACATATGTCGAGGTGTACCAGGGATTATTTTTTCATTAATAGTTGTTACAGTTATGCTTGGAATACTCTCTTTTTGAGCTAATTCAGGGATTGAGGCCTGAGGCTCTCTGTTGTTACTTTTTGTTTCCTGTGTGCAGATGGAGATTGATCTTTCACTGCTACTTCGCCACCTGCCACCAAGGGGGGGCCTGGGCCTTGCTGTGGGCGGCCATCCCTATGCTTTTGGGGCATCCCCGAGCCTGCACCCGAGTTGGTACATATTGCTTGTCTTGTGTTGTGTTCACGTTTATTAACCTTTCCTGGGCCAATTTATTAGGTGATATTTTTATCGAGCTCCGCCTCTGGTTTTCTGTTCCTCGGGTGATTTTGCCGGTCTCGATAGTGACGCTAAGATCTGGGGTCACCAGAGAGGAATTTTCATTTACTTGTTGCCTTGTAGGTGGTTTCTGTTGATTAAAGCAAAAGTGAGTTTCAAATGTCGTTGCCTGTCTTGTTTCTAGCTGTAATCTGAGTTGTTTTTTGTTCTGTTTCTTTAACCGCTTCTTGTTTCTTTTGGACAGTTGAACTGGTGAGTGCGGGTACTTAATCTCCTGGGTAACAGGGAGTTTACGTGCTGTTTTCAGGTCCGGAATGATCTTTTCTTCTTGTCTCGTAAGGTCATTATTTTTGTTTAAATCTATTTCTTGTATTTTTATGAAACAACATTTTAATACAATCAACAACATTGCACAGCGCCTTAACCCAAACATTCATAGTACCTGCTAATGGCCTGCAGCCGATGGGAACGGACGCGAGCTGAGGAGCTCCGACCACCGCTTCCCAGTAAATAATAATCCTGACCCCCGGACTTGCTGGGGGGGCCCTGCAACGCAGGCCGAGGGACGCCTAACAATGCCCACGATTCGGCACAAGGGCCGATTTGCCTGAAACATCGCCATTTGAGGCAAATCAAGAAATTACAGGACTGGCGAGTGCGGCGACAAGATGGCGGCCACCCCGTGAGTGCCGTGGAGACCTCCCAGCGAGGGACCACCACCCCCAGCGGTGGTATTCAACCTGCCCTGAAGGCTGCGTGGGGACATAGCGTTAACGGAGGTGTGCCTGTTGCTTGCCGACTGCTGAGAGGTTCGAGTGTCCGGAGAAGCGCAGCTGCAAAATGGCGTCCTAGCGCGGTTTCCCTGCTGGCTGGGTGATACTCGGCACCGGAGTGGATCCGACCCCGCGTGTGGCCTCGAACATTACAGGTAACGTGCCTGTACGGCGACGGGACAGCGTGAGTGGACTCACCTACCCCTTACAATTGCTGACAAGTAGCGCCTGGCAGGAGCGGCGGCGGAGTGCCGGTGCGGAGGGGGGTTCGGCGCCACTGGAGCGCACCATTGGCGGCTGGGCGCTGCTCTAAGGTGGAGTCCGCCTTGCTTCTGTGTAGAAACTGTATGTTGCACTCCTGCATAGCGCTGCGGATGGATGTAGCTGCTCCCCGCTATCTGCGCTGGACTTCCCACGACGAGGTGATCCAAAAGCGCGGCAGGGCCCGAAAGATCGACAGGCCGGTAGAGACGAGGAAGGGGGCACCGGGGGTCCCGCCTGTGCAGTGAACTGCGCACCAAACTGAGCCCTGAGATCCCGCAGGCATGGGTGAGTGACGAGAGGGTCCATTGTTCCCTACCGGTGCCTTCCTCCCGGCGGCTCCCCGTGCGCCCTGGCACCACGGGAGGGCCAGGCCCGGTGGACTAGACGGGGCGGCCCCTGCCTCACAGAAGGCCTAATATCACGACATCCAGATTGCCTGGCACTAGTGGAGAGGCGACTTGGACTGGAGACGATGCTGGACGCTGCTAAAGGTGGGGTGCCCCATACACTGATGACCTGACCCCTCCGGGCCCCTTGGCGAGAAGTTAGTTGAGCACCGGGGAGGGCGCCGAGCGGCGGCAGCGACTATCCACAGGCGCAGGCCTACAAATTCCTAAGGGGCTGATCAGCAGCGGTGTCTCATCCAGCGCTGAATAAGGGAGTTGGTGGCCTGTCAGATTCTCAAGCGGAGCCAGGGTCAATTGGTGGTGGAGGGAGTGGCAGTCCCCCGCCCGTGGGGCGAAGTTCCAGAACCAGTTGCGTCTGCGGAGCGTAATCCTCCTGGAAAGGGAATGGCCCAAGAGGCACTGGTGGGCCTGCATCGCAGCATCCCTAACATTGCTGAGTTGCGCAGACGAGTACCCCAGGGGGGTTGTTGGAGACTGGGGGCCTCCCGCTGGCTCGTTACCAACTAGCGGTTCACCGAGAGGGCCTGAATTAACCTGCACAAAACGGCCTCCGCCATTGTAGCACAAGCCTGTGGCTGCCAGAAAGACACCATTGGTGGCTCTACCGAGATGGGGAGAACACAGAAGAAAAGAGGTTTCGCTGCCCTCAGCATGGATGCCCTGGGTGCCCAGATGGATGATGAGGATGAAGTCCTGGAGACAGGTCGTGCCTTGACCCCCCGAAAACCCACATTGACAGACGTCATGCAGGCGATTACAGCCTCCAGGGGGGTACTGGAGGAGAAGATCGACGCTATCGGCACAGATCTAACCCTGCTAAAGGATGAACACCGCAAACTCAAGGACAGGGTGTCCATTAATGAAAAAGAACTAGGAGGCCTTCCAGAGAAAGTTCATGGGCTGCAACGCTCTCTCGCAGACTGTTAGAACTGGGGGTCTCTAGTTGGCAATGGTTTGCACCTTTGTCCAAATAGGGACCCTTGCTTCTAGTCAGGATAAGGGGGATACACTCCTAAAATAACCCCTGCTCACCCCCTGGTAGCTTGGCATGAGCAGACAGGCTTATCTCAGAGGCAGTGTGTAAAGCATTTGGGAACACATACAGTAATACAGTGAAAACACTACAGATGGACACCACACAGGTTGTTATGTAAAAATAAGTAATCTTTATATAGACTTATCACAAGACCCAATAGCAAAAATCCACAATACTGTACTCAAAAATAGACTTTAAAAGGTTATAAAATAGTTCAGTTCTCTCAAGTTGTAAATGCGACACTTTACTCTCAATGTACCTTGAATGCGTAACGCAAAGAAAACAAAAGGGTCGCAGGGAAGGTGATGCGTCGGTTCCTTACACTCAGGGAGTGGATGCGTCGGTTCCTTACTGCTGCGCAGGGGAGTTGATGCTCGCTTCCTTACTGTGTGGGGAGGTGATGCGTCGGTTTCTTACTGCTTTCCGGTGCGATGCGACAAGATGGCACCTCGATGCGAAACTCTTCTCCGGTACGATGCGACAAAATGGCGTCTTGGTTGCGATGTGACAACGTTGGTGTGATGCGTGCACGCCCGACGGCCGTGCGGCGACTCGATGTTCTTTGGAGCCGCGACAGGCCCTGCGACGCGCTTCTCCGGTGATGCGACGATGACCTCTGTGGCAGCGTCCCGCTTCTCCTGTGATGCGCCGCGATGCCAGGATGACAGCGGCGTCTCGCTTCCTTGGCGATGCGATGACCGCGGCGACACACTTCTCGTTGTTGCGTCGCGCTTCCAGCTCCCAGCGACACGCAGTCTCTCAGAAGGCCCAGCACAACAGCAGGCACTTCAATTCCCAGCAAGGGAATGCAGGGGGGGAGCTGGTTGGTGAAGTCTTGTATCCCTGAGACTTCAGGCAGGAGGCAAGCTCTAGTTCAAGCCCTTGGAGATTCTCTTCTTCAAGATGACAAAGCACAGCAAAGTCTTTTCTCCTGTCCTTGGTAGAAAGCAACCACGGCAGGCCAACCCCAATCAGCAAAACAGCACAGGGGCAGTACTCCTCCTGCAGCTTCTCCGGTTCTTCTCCTTGGCAACAGGTTTCTTGATTTCCCAGAAGTGATCTAATTTCCTAGGGGTCTGGGTCCCCTTTTATACACAGTTTCTCTTTGTTCTCTGAAGGCAGAGAGGCCTCTGCCTAGTCCAAAACCAGTTCTGGTCAGTCCTGGAGCACTTTGTTTTTCTGACTCCTTCTTTCCTTTGTGAGTGAGGGGCAGAGCCATCAGACGCCCGGCAGGAGGTGGAGCCAGCATTGTGGAAGGCAGGCACAGCCCTATTCAGACCCAGGTGCAACTCCTCCCTCCACTCTGGATGCAGATCTTTCTATTCAGCCCTGTGCTGACTCACCCTGTCTCCTGTAGCCACCCCCAGCCCCTGTCACTCAATCTCCAGACAAGGAATACACAACCTAGCAGAGGCAGGCTTGGAAGTTTAGGCAAGAAAATACCCACTTTCTAAAAGTGGTAATTTCAAACACAGAATGTTAAAACCAACTTCACTAAAAGATGTATTTTATCATTCTGAGTTCAGGCATACTAAATTCGTTTTTCTACCATGTTCCCTGGGTCAGTTAGGATTATAAGGTGTAATAATCAAACTGCCCATTCTGGCCTATGGAGAACAGGTAGCCTTGCAATAGTGAAAAACGAAAATGGCTGTAATTCACTATTAGGACATGCCACACACACCAGGGCATGTCCTACCTTATACTTACAATGCACCCTGCCCTTGGGCCTACCTTAGGGGTGTCTGATATGAAGATAAGGGAAGGTTTAGGGACTGGCAAGTGGGTGCACTTGCCAAGTCGACATGGCAGTCACAGACCGCACACAGGCTCTGCAATGGCAGGCCTGAGACACATTTTACAAGCTGCTTCTGTGGGTGGCACAACCAGTGCTGCAAGCCCACCAGCAGCATTGGATTTACAAGCCCTGGGCACACTCAGTGCACTGTACTAGGGACTGACAAGTAAACCAATCATCCAATCATGGAGTCACTAATCCATACATCAATTTACAGTAGGGAGCACTTGCACTGTGGCACTGAACAGCAGTGGCACAGTGCCCAAAAGCATCTAAAACCAGCAAAACATAAGAGGCAACAGCAAAAAATGGAAGGGAGACCCACGCCAATGGTGCCAAGTCTAACACGTGTCCCCTCCAGCTGAAATGTGGGGAGAACTACCCTTCCTCCTGGGAGTTCTCATCACTAAGGCGGAAAAATCTGGACAGACCATCAGCATTGGCGTGTTCTGTACCAGGGCGGTGTTCCACCGTGAAGTCCATCCCCTGTAGGGAAATGGACCACCTCAACAGTTTTGGGTTCTCACCCTCATCTGCATTAACCATCTGAGGGGCCTGTGGTCTGTCTGAACCCGGAAGTGAGTCCCAAACAAGTATGGTCTCAACTTCTTCAGTGCCCAGACCACAGCAAATGCCTCACGTTCAATCGCACTCCACCTCTGTTCCCGTGGGAGTAACCTCCTACTAATAAAGGCTACAGGTTGGTCTAGGCCCTCCTCATTCATCTGTGAAAGCACAGCCCCAACACCATGCTCTGAAGCATCTGTCTGCACAATGAATTCCCTTGAGAAGTTGGGCGCCTGAAGCACGGGCGCCGTGCACATGGCAGATTTCAGGGCATCAAAAGCCTTTTGGCAGGCATCAGTCCAGTTCACTTTCCTGGGCTGCTTCCTGGAAGTCAGCTCAGTCAAGGGTGCAACAATGTTGCCATACCCCTTGACAAACCTCCTGTAATACCCGGTGAGTCCTAAGAAGGCTCTCACCTCTGTCTGGGTTTTGGGGGTTCCCAAGTCAGGATGGTATCTATCTTGGGTTGTAGGGGCGCCACCTGGCCGCTCCCAACCTGGTGTCCCAAGTACACCACAGAACCCTGCCCGATCTGGCACTTACTCGCCTTGATCGTGAGGCCTGCCCTCCGCAGCGCCTTCAACACTTCCCAGAGGTGGTGCAGATGTTCCTCCCAAGTGGCGCTGAACACTGCAATGTCATCCAGGTAGGCGGCACTGAAATCCTCCAGCCCAGCCAACACCTGGTTGACCAACCTCTGAAAGGTGGCAGGGGCATTCTTCATCCCAAAGGGCATCACCCGGAATTGGTAGTGCCCATCTGGTGTGGAGAATGCTGACCTCTCTTTGGCCCCATCAGTTAAGGCAATCTGCCAGTATCCAGACGTTAGATCAAACGTGCTGAGGTACCGGGCAGCCCCTAACCGATCAATGAGCTCATCAGCTCTGGGGATGGGGTGCGCGTCAGTCCTGGTGACTGAATTGAGTCCTCGGTAGTCCACACAGAACCGGAGTTCGGGTGTGACACCAGGCGCGGCAGCCTTTGGGACCAAGACCACGGGCTGACCCAGGCTCAGCAACCTTAGGCTCACTATACAGGAGACCATTCTCCCAGTAGATCCAGTGTGATCCAGACTGATCACCTGCTGCCTGGCTTGCAGCCTGTTGCCGCAAGCCCTCAAGAGAAGGGCACTTCTTCTGCTCCTCGCAGAACTCTTCCCTGGAGGGGCCTCCTTCCTGCTGCAAATGGGTCAGCTCAGGCAGGTCCCCCAGTTCAGCCACTTGTTCCCCTGTAGGTTCCAGGGCATCCCCCTCAAGGTCTGGCTCCTCCTGGACCGTGGGAACTTCGGGGGCCGGTTTCCCGTGCCCCCCGCCTCCTCTCTTTAAGGCAGGCACCTGGGCCTTTCTTCCAGGCTCCAGGTTCTCCTGAATACCCTTACCGGCTGACATTGACCGAGTGGTCACACACGCCCACTCTGGCAGACCCAACATCTCCAAATGAGACCTCCGCTCCACCTTCGCCCAAGGGGAGCTCTCCAAATCATTGCCTAGCAGACAGTCAACAGGCATGGCTGGCCTCACAGCTACTTGAAGGATACCTGAGACCCCCCACTCAAAGGGAACCTGGGCCACCTTGCAGTGGCTCTCTGAGTTGTCAGCGGCAACTACAGGGTAGAATACGTTGGGGACCACCTGCTCCTCAGACACCAGCCGACAACTGACAGCTGTCACACTGGCCCCGGTGTCTCGGAGAGCCTCCACCCTATGGCCATTGATGGTCACCCACTGCCTGTATTTTTTAGTGTTATCAGGCAGCTGGGTCCTAGGGACCATCTCACTGTCTCCTAAAGAGACCAGGGACATCTCTGCGGGACCCCACCCACCTTGGGCACCCAACTCCTCCCCCAGGGCTACACTAGCCATCTGCCGGGGTGGTGCACCAGTGGGTGCAGTGGTCACGGTATTGGGGCACTTGGGACTTCCTACAAAGTGACCCACCTGACCACAACTAAAACATGCTTTGGGCCCCTTCTGAACAGACTTATCTGTTGGGACCCATGGTCTTTTCTCAGTGGGAGGCTGGGAACCCTTACCTTGGTTCTCTTGGGGTTTACTTTGGGGCCCTTTTTGGAACTCCTTCTGTTTACCCTTGTCCACCCCACTCTTCTGCTGGGGACCCTGCCCACCTTTGGCGGAGTCTCCCACAAGACCCTTGTGGACCCGGGTACTGACCCAGCGGTCCGCGTCCTCAGCAAGCTTCCTAGGATTAGTCAGCTTACTGTCAACAAGGTGCTGGCGTAGCTCTGGAAAACAACTACTGGACAAGTGCTCCCATGCAATTAAATCATAGAACCCCTGCAAGTCATTTACTTTGCTACCCTTCACCCATCCATCCAATGCTCTGCAAAAATAAGACACATACTCCACCCAGGTACTAGACTCCAGCTTTTTGCAGTTCCTAAACTTCTGCCTATAAAGCTCTGGAGTTAACCCATACCTTGCCACTAAAGCTTCCTTCAGGTGGGCATAGGACATCTGATCCTCTGTGGGCAAGGCTAGCAAGGTTTCCCTTCCACCTGTAAAGCGGCCCCACAACCCCGCTCCCCAATCCTTCTCAGGGACCCGGTGTGATGTCATGGCGATCTCATATGCTTTAAACCATTGCCCAATGTCCTCCCCCTTCATGAAATCCTTAATAACCTCCTTGGGGATGTATACTCTACTTTCTACAGGCACTGGAGGTGTGCTGCCACCAGAGGGAGTGATCTCTAGGCTCCTAGCCTTTAGCTCTAGCTCCCTCACCACTCTCTCATGCTCTAAAAGCATCCTTTTTTCTTCCATGGCCAACCTCTTACTTTCCAACTCCAATTTCTTGTGCTCAAGGCTATCATGGCTTCCCTGTTTCAGTTTGGCCATTTCCATTTCATGCATCCTGCTTTTGTCCCTGTCCTCCAGCTCCTCTGGAGACAGGCCCTTTAAGAAACACTGCTGCCCTCCCTGGAAGGCACTCTCCTCCCGGGTAAGCCTAATGGCCCCTCAAGCTGCTCATCTAAATTCTCTGCCTCCTCCACAGGCTCCTCGGGCTGCCCACCGGCATTCCGTGCTTCCAACCAGGCCCTCAGCGCCTTTTGAAGCTCCTCCTTCCTGGTGAGGCCTCTCATAGAGATTTTAAACTTTTTACAAACGGCTTCGAGCTCTGGCACAGTGTAGGTATCAACCCTATCTTCTTCAAATTCAATATCTGCAGGTGCAATGGATCCTCTTTTACTCATTGTGAAAATTGGCAGTTCTCAACAAAAATAAAGGTTCCCAGGAAAAAAAGTCCTTTCAAAATGTATGTTGTCGCGTATTGGTCTGCACTCACTAGTAGTGTACACCAATCACTGTATATGAATCACAAATGCAAGTCCAAATCCTCACCGCTGACCACCAATGTTAGAACTGGGGGTCTCTAGTTGGCAATGGTTTGCACCTTTGTCCAAATAGGGACCCTTGCTTCTAGTCAGGATAAGGGGGATACACTCCTAAAATAACCCCTGCTCACCCCCTGGTAGCTTGGCACGAGCAGACAGGCTTATCTCAGAGGCAGTGTGTAAAGCATTTGGGAACACATACAGTAATACAGTGAAAACACTACAGATGGACACCACACAGGTTATGTAAAAATAAGTAATCTTTATATAGACTTATCACAAGACCCAATAGCAAAAATCCACAATACTGTACTCAAAAATAGACTTTAAAAGGTTATAAAATAGTTCAGTTCTCTCAAGTTGTAAATGCGACACTTTACTCTCAATGTACCTTGAATGCGTAACGCAAAGAAAACAAAAGGGTCACAGGGAAGGTGATGCGTCGGTTCCTTACACTCAGGGGAGTGTATGCGTCGGTTCCTTACTGCTGCGCAGGGGAGTTGATGCTCGCTTCCTTACTGTGTGGGGAGGTGATGCGTCGGTTTCTTACTGCTTTCTTGTGCGATGCGACAAGATGGCACCTCGATGCGATACTCTTCTCCGGTACGATGCGACAAAATGGCGTCTTGGTTGCGATGTGACAACGTTGGTGTGATGCGTGCACGCCCGATGGCCGTGTGGCGACTCGATGATCTTTGGAGCCGCGACAGGCCCTGCGACGCGCTTCTCCGGTGATGCGACGATGACCTCTGTGGCAGCGTCCCGCTTCTCCTGTGATGCGCCGCGCTTCGGCGATGCCAGGATGACAGCGGCATCTCGCTTCCTTGGCGATGCGATGACCGCGGCTGCGGCGGCGACACGCTTCTCGTTGTTGCGTCGCGCTTCCAGCTCCCAGCGACACGCAGTCTCTCAGAAGGCCCAGCACAACAGCAGGCACTTCAATTCCCAGCAAGGGAATGCAGGGGGGGAGCTGGTTGGTGAAGTCTTGTATCCCTGAGACTTCAGGCAGGAGGCAAGCTCTAGTTCAAGGCCTTGGAGATTCTCTTCTTCAAGATGACAAAGCACAGCAAAGTCTTTTCTCCTGTCCTTGGTAGAAAGCAACCACTGCAGGCCAACCCCAATCAGCAAAACAGCACAGGGGCAGTACTCCTCCTTCAGCTTCTCCGGTTCTTCTCCTTGGCAACAGGTTTCTTGATTTCCCAGAAGTGATCTAATTTCCTAGGGGTCTGGGTCCCCTTTTTATACACAGTTTCTCTTTGTTCTCTGAAGGCAGAGAGGCCTCTGCCTAGTCCAAAACCAGTTCTGGTGAGTCCTGGAGCACTTTGTTTTTCTGACTCCTTCTTTCCTTTGTGAGTGAGGGGCAGAGCCATCAGACGCCCGGCAGGAGGTGGAGCCAGCATTGTGGAAGGCAGGCACAGCCCTATTCAGACCCAGGTGCAACTCCTCCCTCCACTCTGGATGCAGATCTTTCTATTCAGCCCTGTGCTGACTCACCCTGTCTCCTGTAGCCACCCCCAGCCCCTGTCACTCAATCTCCAGACAAGGAATACACAACCTAGCAGAGGCAGGCTTGGAAGTTTAGGCAAGAAAATACCCACTTTCTAAAAGTGGTATTTTCAAACACAGAATGTTAAAACCAACTTCACTAAAAGATGTATTTTATCATTCTGAGTTCAGGCATACTAAATTCGTTTTTCTACCATGTTCCCTGGGTCAGTTAGGATTATAAGGTGTAATAATCAAACTGCCCATTCTGGCCTATGGAGAACAGGTAGCCTTGCAATAGTGAAAAACGAAAATGGCTGTAATTCACTATTAGGACATGCCACACACACCAGGGCATGTCCTACCTTATACTTACAATGCACCCTGCCCTTGGGCCTACCTTAGGGGTGTCTGATATGAAGATAAGGGAAGGTTTAGGGACTGGCAAGTGGGTGCACTTGCCAAGTCGACATGGCAGTCACAGACCGCACACAGGCTCTGCAATGGCAGGCCTGAGACACATTTTACAAGCTGCTTCTGTGGGTGGCACAACCAGTGCTGCAAGCCCACCAGCAGCATTGGATTTACAAGCCCTGGGCACACTCAGTGCACTGTACTAGGGACTGACAAGTAAACCAATCATCCAATCATGGAGTCACTAATCCATACATCAATTTACAGTAGGGAGCACTTGCACTGTGGCACTGAACAGCAGTGGCACAGTGCCCAAAAGCATCTAAAACCAGCAAAACATAAGAGGCAACAGCAAAAAAATGGAAGGGAGACCCACGCCAATGGTGCCAAGTCTAACACAGACCTTGAAGCTAAAGTAAAAGTGCTGGAAATGCGGGCTGAAGACAGTGAGGGACGGTCCCGCAGTAACAATATTCGCGTCATTGGAGTGCCAGAAAAAAAGGAGGGGGCTAGCATGGTGAGCTTCTTGGAAGACTGGCTCCGAGAGGAAGTAGCTCCGGAAGGGTTATCTCCCTTCTATGCGCTGGGACGTCCACACAGAGTCCCGGCTAGACCGCCAAAACCGGGGGCTCCTCCGAGGCCAATAGTGGCAAGCCTGTTGCACTTTCGGGACAGGGATCACATTTTGCAGAGAGCTCGCCAAAAACAAGATCTACATATTGATAACAATGCCATAATGATCTTCCCCGACTTTACAAGAGAGGTCCAGCGAAACAGAACGTCCTTCACAGCTGTTAAAGCAAAGCTACGACAATTGCACTTGCCCTACGCAATGTTATTCCCTGCAAGGCTCCGGGTGGCGGACCCTGCGGGAACCCGCTTTTTCCACACACCACAAGAGGCATGGGACTGGCTCGAAACGCGCAGTTCGGCGCCCCGCAGTGCCTCCGCTCCGAACTCTCCGCAGCTGAGCCCACGCAGGTCAAAACCTGGATCCAATTCCCCATCGCCCAGAGAACTTAGCCTGGAACACCACAAAGTACTGCAAGCCGTGGCGATGCACAGCCAAAAAAGTCCCAGCCCTACTTCGAGTAGGAGTGACCGCCGCACAGGACGTTCGGAAACTTCTCCAGACCACAGCGACAATGACAGCCTAGGGGCGAACTTACCTCAGGTCACACCCCAAACTGCAGACGATCTCATGTGATGACTGCACCACGGTGACAGGCGCAGAGGGTCCCAGCGGCAAGACACATCTCTGACTTTGGTGGAATCCTCACAGGCCCGAGTATATTCCACACTGGCCTCAGCCAGCAGATCTGGGGGTTATCGTATTGCTTGGTCTGATCCATGGGCTTGGGAGGCGGTGGTGCGGAGACCTAGAACCGAGACTGTAAGTTGTCCACCCCTGCAATTGTCATTGGATGATGGTATGTTCTAGCACTGTTTGGATGGGGGCTAGTTCTCCGGTACCTGTCCTGGGGAGGGGGAGTTGGGGGTGTTCTTTAGGTTGGGGAATGTTAAGGGGAACCAGGTGTGTCACGAGGGGAGGATTTTTTCATGAGGGCAAGCACATATTACAACAATGGGACCCCCACTAGGTTTGAAATGCATCTCGTGGAATGTGAGGGGTATGCACTCAATGGTACGACGTCATAAAATTCACTCCTATTTGGTCCGCAGAGGTATTCAGATAGCATTACTTCAGGAAACCCATATATTAGCGAAGGAAGGCTCAGCATTGCAACGTCGCTGGAGGGGCCAAGCCTTTTACACCACTCACTCTGCATTTGCACGGGGGTTTTAATATGGATAAGGGCGGGTATCCCATTCCAGTGCACACATCAGTTTATTGACCAAGAGGGCAGATATGTGGTAGTGACCGAGAAGCTGGATGGCAGGGACCTTACGCTAGGGAGTATCTACGCGCCCAATTCAGACCAACCAGCGTTTTTCTCCCATCTATCTAGGAAACTGGTGACTGTCCTCACGGGCTCGGTCTTACTGGGAGGCGACTTCAATTGCCCATCAGATGTCTCTCTTGACCGTTCCCACCCCCCACTACCTGACGCCCCTGCACACAAGCTAGCAGAAGTGCGCTGTCGCTGGCAACAGAAATGGGGCTTGATAGACTCCTGAAGGGCGCAACACCCTGCGACCCGGGATTACTCCTCTTTCTGAGCGCTGCACGAACTCCATGTCAGACTGGATGCCATATTGTGCTCCCCTGATGTCCACGAGGGGATTTGTTGCAGCGAATACCTCACTCGGACGCTATCTGATCACAATCCCGTACTAGCAAGTTTACAATGGTCCCGTGCACGACCCAAGATCCCCACCTGGCGCCTGCGCCCCGAGGCTTTAGAAGACCAAGCTTTTCAGGCAGCTATAGGGTCAGCTATTACTAACTACTTCCACGATAACGTTGGCACTGCCACATCCTCTCTAGTGGAATGGGACGCATGTAAAGCAGTCATTAGGGGGAGGTGCATCTCAGAAATGATGGGAGTTAGGAAAGCGATCCTTCAGGACATGGAGAGAGATGACCGGCGTCTGAGAGACCTAGAAAAAGATAGGCCTGAGAATCCGGACAAACAGAAGGAGCTATTAGAAGCCACAGAGGCAGTAGCAATGCAAGTAGAGCGGCTACGCTGTTTCGACTACAAGAAATACATAACCCGCGCACACTCGGAAAGGGACAAGTCGGGAGCCCTATTAGCTTGGTTAGCCAACCCGGCCAGACGAGGCTCAGTGATCTTGGGGCTTAGGGACCAGTGTGGGGTAGCACGATATGATCAGCAGGGAATCAATGATCTGTTCCTAGCCTACTACAATGACCTTTGCCGAAGTCAGTTGACCCCAGCGGAGGAGGAACTACATGAGTTCACGCGTGACGTAGACTGACCAACTCTAGACGAGGGCACAGCAGACTCACTAGGGCGGGCAATCGAGATAAGAGAGGTGCAGGGAGCTATCAAGAGTATGGCCCGCAACAAAACTCCAGGCACGGATGGCCTCCCAATTGAATTCTACCTAGCATACATTGATATACTGGCTCCCAGGCTAGTACAGTTATATAATGACGCTAAGCGAGTTGGCCAACTGCCCATGTCTACTAGAGAGGCGCTTATCATACCGTTGCTCAAACCGGGCAAACAGGCATGGGATAAAACCGCATATTGCCCGTTATCTATGCTTAATTTAGACTACAAAATACTAAGTAAGATTTTGGCCACCCGCTTGCTCCCCCATATGACTGCCCAGATACACAAAGATCAATCCGGGTTTCTCCCCACCAGAAACACAGCACTTAATGTTCAGCACCTACTGAGAGTCCTAGAAGCGGACTCTTATAACACTGACATGGCGGCGGTCTTCGCCGTTGATATAGAAAAAGCATTTGACAGCCTGGAATGGCCTTACCTGTATCACGTAATGCGGAAAATGGGGCTGGGTACTGACTTCGTGAGCTGGACAGCTCTCCTGTATTCTGACTCAACTGCCAGAATTAAAACCGGTGGGCTTATTTCAGATGCCTGCAGCGTGGGAAGGGGGGACACGTCAGGGGTGCCCCCTTTCCCCCCTGCTATTCGCCCTGGCAGTGGAGCCACTAGCAGCACGAGCCAGATTGGGGCGAGCTTACCAGGGGCTCAATGTCCATGGGCAGATCCATCACATAGCGCTGTATGCCGATGATCTGTTGCTCTTTCTGTCTGATTCGGGAGCGGAGCTAGTAGGAGCAAAGAACCTGCTCCAGGCTCTCAGCAGAGTCGCGGGACTGAAAGTCTTGCCTGTTTCCTGTGAAAAGGGGCAGAATAGGCCCACAAGAAACAGAGGGGTGGCCTGGGAAGACAGGTGCCTGACATACCTGGGCACGCAAATCTACCATAACCAAGACGACATTCTGGAGGGTAACATAGGAAAGGCCATCAGGGGGACGAAAAGTAACTTTGATTTCTGGGGCTCCTTGCCGCTAACGGTTGCGGGCCGCGTGGCACTGCTTAAAATGGTCACCCTTTCGCGGCTGCTATACTACTTCGGGACTTTGCCGATTTGGATCCCAAAAAAGTACTTTGTCCAGCTCCGATCGATGATCACAGGATTCATTTGGGGCACGGGCAGACGTAGAGTAGCGATTGCTACTCTTCTGCGACCAAGAGCAGAGGGTGGCCTAGTGGTCCCAGACTACGAGACCTATTATTTAGCAGCGCAATTTCAATGGCTTACGCAATGGGTGGCGAACAGTACCAGGGGGGCAGAAGAACGGAGACAAGAGTTTGGGTCCCTACAGCTACTATCCCACATCGTCCTGCGACTACCTGTCAGGACCACAACCCTCACCACAGAGCTCAGCACGGCACGAAAGTGCTGGAACAGATACCTGCGGAGGGCTAAAATTAGACGTCCTTATGCACAGGAAATCCCATTGCTTATGTGTAGGGCCTTACCGCATGGGGGTAACTGGCAGCGGTTGGGGATCTGGGCGGAACAAGGGTTGGCCAGCATAGGAGACCTGTACGAGGAGGGAGCCATGATCCCTTTCAATGACCTACAAGCCCGTTATGACTTACCCAGGGGGGACTTTCTGCTGTATACAGCCCTTACTGCGGCTATTAGGAAGCACTGGGGGGAGGGTCTCAACGAACCAAAGGCATCTTTGGGTTGCCAGTACGTGGTAATGGCAGCAGGTACATACAAAGCAGTGACATGCCTTTACAGGCGCATGTCGTCGGAAGCTCTACTTCCCCTGACTGCCTTGAAGCTCAAGTGGGAGACAGATGTAGGGGAGGATATCCCGGAGAAGGCTTGGGGGGAGCTGGTGGAGAGAGCCTGGAAGAGCGCCCGGAATGCAAGGTTCCAGTTAGTACACTTCTATACGTTACACAGAGCATATCTTACCCCGGAAAAGCTCAATAAGTATTTCCCAACCCACTCAGCAGCTTGTCCGCATTGCAATGCAGAAGATGCAGATTTTAAACACATGCTTTGGGGCTGCCCGTTCCTAGACAGCTACTGGGAGGAGTTAACGACGGTGCTGACCGATGTCACGGATAGGGAGATAAAGCCGACCCTGAAACACTGCATTTTACACTGGTTCCCTCACATGTCCAAGAATAAAATCAAAAGTAAGTTCCTAGATCTGGGTCTACTCCTGGCCAAGAGAAATATCACCATGCATTGGAAAGCAAAGCAGGGTCCAAGCATAGCAAGGTGGAAAGCAGAGCTGCTTAAATGGGCCAAATGTGAAGGGGTGATCAGGCTGCAGTTAGCAAAACGAATAGGGAGTGAGAAGGCACTAGAAGCGGCGCGAGCCTGGGAAGCGCTGGTTGTAGCACTCAAATCCCCCGAAGACAGAGACGAAGATACCTCCATAGAAGACCCCGCAGCGGACACAGGTTAATCCGAAGACAGAGGCAGGACTCTTAGGGCCTGGAACCTCACTATTAGAGAAGGCATTGGGTTACCTAGCTGGGACAGGATCCCCTACAGCGATATCTCAATCAATGTCGACGCCCTACTTGGCATGTAGGCACACCATGCATTAACGACCTGGACTTAAGTGACACGCTTGGGGGGAGGGAAGGGAGGGGGGTAGTTGGGGGGATGGGTGGTTGCAGCGGGAGCTGAATACGAATACATATGCAAACCTGAGAATGTTTATCGTGCTAATCCAACATGTTGAACGGACTGTTACTCTGTCTGTTATGTGCCGTCCTACTTGTATTCCAAGTAGTTGATTGTAACATGGCTGTTTGACAGGGTCGTAGAATAACGGCCTCATGCATTTTGAATAAAAATCAATAAAATTTGTTCTAAACAAAATGATGAGACAGCAGTACAAATGTTGGGTGCTAGCCGGTTGTTGGGGTATCATAATATATCTGGGTGACCAGCCTTTTAATTTCAAAAAGTGAACAGTTGACATTTTAGACAAATTATGAGAATATCATTGATGGCAGTAAACAGTCAAACCATTGGGGCATGCCCCCAGGATTGTTGTGGCACTCAGGTACCGTGAGTGTCATTCTGGCAGGTGCAGCTTAAGCTAGGCTGTGTGCTGGAGGAGGGGTCATTTCCCCGTGAAGTTCTTTCTCATTACCTCCTTATATCGATACCATTGGGGGGAGCACGCAATGTGGGTAATGGGGGTAACTGTGAGTAACCGGGTGGGAGGCATGGGCTGGCGGGGTGCTCATGGGCCGCTGGAGTGTGAATTATGTCACTGCACCAGCGCCTAAGGGGTCGGCTAGCGTGTTACGGAGGGGGTGGGGGCACCGCACTCTAGTAGATTCCGCATGCAGCTGTGTAAGCTCAGAGTGAAACCGTCACGTGTATCGCTGAATGTGTTTAGCTACATGTTGCTTGTGAGGAGATTCCGTTTCTATTCGCCTGCCGCAGACGTCAAGTTCGAAGGCCTCATCACCGCTCAGGAGTTACCGTAGTATTGCGTCCCAGTTCTCCGCAATGGGGATCTTGCAGAGACCCAGTGCGTCCTCTCTGCGCAGTGCTACGCTTTTGGCCATGGCCCAGACCTGTAGCGAACGCTTCCAGGCCTGCACTGCCAGGGGTTCCGCCGAGCGCCAGCGCTTCGTGATCAGTCTCTTTGCAGTGATCAGCCCCAGTGCCAGAAACCGAGAGGTGACTCGCAAGCGCTTATTGTTTGCATACAGGTGCAAGACGCAGGACTCCCATGTCGGGGAGACGGTTCGATCCATGTAGCGGCTTAGTGCTGACACTACCGACTCCCAGTACTCCTCCAGCCTCGGACAGTTCCACAGCATGTGCAGCAAATCCGCGTCGGCAGCTTGACGGCGTGGGCAGGCGGCGGACGCACCAGCGTAGTATTTGTTAATTTGCGCTGGAGTAAGGTAAGCCCTCTGTGTAATAAAGTATTGTATGAGCCGGAACCGCATGTTGCGTGGGACACCTATCGGGCCCTCCAGCACCCCGTCCCACTCAGCTTCCGTGAAAGGGCGTTGGAGATCTTCCTCCCAGTGCGCGCGTAGGAAGAGTAACGGCATTGTTGTGTGAGACCGCAGAGATGCCGCAAACCACTTCGTAAGACGTCTGCCCTCCCCATCACGTGCAGGTATTGGATGGTTAGGTGCATGGATGGCTCAGTGGACATGTCTCTCCAGTGCTCATGTAGGGCGGCTATGAGTGCTCGGTGTTTTAGGAATTGCCCCGGCGGTACTCCGTAGGTGTCAATGAGTGAGGTATAAGACGACAGGGCGCCATCATGATAAAGATCCCCAAGGTCTTGTATACCACTATCAGTGAGATGGCGCACGTCACGGGTCGTGATGGCAACATGTCAACCTGGCATGCCTATTATTGGGAGCGCCGGGGCGTACGGTTTGGTGGTCCTCGTCAGGTGCAGACTTCTGCGGTAACATCGATGTTCCACAGTTAGAAGGAGCTGCGGCGGTGGCTTCTGCTTGCAGCAGGGGAGGAAGAGAGCGAGAAGGGTCTCATGAGTCAGGGCCGGAAGGTCCAACGCAGTTTCCGCTAGGCGCTGCTCCGAGAGCCATATGGCCACCCACTGCAGCTGGGCGGCTAAATAATAAAGTTCCAGGTTAGGTAAGGCTAGCCCCCTCCCGGTCCGTCGGTAGATATAGCTTCCGAATTGCTACTCTGCTACAGGAGGCCCCCAGATGTGCCCTCTCACTAATCGTTCCAGTGTTTTGAAAAGGGATGGGGGAAGGTACACTTGCAGATTGGTAAAGTAATATAGCAGCCGAGGCAGGATTATCATCTTCGTTAACGCTACTCGGCGCATGGTGGTTAGAGGTAGCATTCCCCAGAATGCTGCTTGTGACCGGATAGATGTGATTGCCCTACCCATATTCCCCTCCAGCAGATCTGTTGGGCGATGGTACACCCGGATCCCCAGATATCGGAATGTGTGTGCTTCCCATTTGATGCGTGTGCCACCCAGGACATACTGCTGGTCAGGAGAGTCTGTGGCGAACGGGTAAAGACAGGATTTGGATGCATTTACTACCAGTCCCGACACCGTGGCGAATTCGAGAAAGATGTGTTCTACTTCGCCTGGGATAGAGTGCGTGTCCTTCAGGTATAGAAGGAGGTCATCCACATACAGCCTTGGGGGGTCCCCCAGTCTGCACCCCTCGCTCGAAACATAGCCGTCAGCGGCTCTATTCCGAGCGAAAACAGCAACGGGGATAGAGGGTATCCCTGCCTGGTGCCTTTTCATACTCTAATGGGTGCTGACGTATACGGGCCCGTTTTTACCCTCACTAGTGGGTCATCATACAGAAGCCGGACCATCTTGATGAAGGCTTCCCCGAGCCCATAGAGCGGTAGCACCGTGAACAGGAAGTCCCACCCCAGGGTATCAAATGCCTTTTCCAGGTCTAAAATCAGGCATCCTGCACAGGGCCACTGCCGCGGTGCATATTCAGTGACTCTGAAAAAACGGCGAAGGTTGAGAGAGGTACTGTGTGTCGGGACGAACCCAGTTTGGTCGTCATGAACGAGGGATCGGACCAAGGGGGCTAGCCGTCCCGCCAACAATTTCGCCAGTATTTTATAATCGGTGTTTAAAAGGGCTAGAGGCCTATAAGAGCCTAGGTCCATGGGATCTCAGTCCGGCTTAAGCAACTAAACCAATCGCGCTTCATTGAGTGAGGGTGGGAGGGAGGAGGTATCTATTGCGGCGGTGTAGACTGCTTGGAGACGTGGCGTCAGTATTGTTGCATATGCCTTATAGCATTCGGACGGTAACCCGTCCGGGCCTGGGGTTTTCCCGGTTGCTAATGCCGATATAGCAGCTCTGATTTCCTCTGGCTCAATCGGGGCGCCCAACATCTCACACTGCTACGGTGTGATAGACGGTAGTTGGATCGCTGAGAGGAACCTGTCCAGCCTGGCGCGATCGGGCGCGACTGTGGCTTTATACAGGGCTGCATAGTGTTTGGTCATCTCCTCGTGGATCTCGTGTTGAGTGTGCACTGTAGGGCCACGTGCGGGGCATATGGCATGTACGGGGTGTCTGGGCTGCTCCTGGCGCAACAGCCAGGCCAGCAATCTGCCCGGCCTGTCTGACAGCGCATGTGTGCGTGCCGAGTGTGCTTTGTAGTTGAGGCAGCGCAGCCGCTCGAGTAGGTTGAGGTGCTCGCTCTGCTTCTCGCGTAGTTGTTGTGAGTCACCTGCGCCTGACGCCATCTGGGTTTCGCATGGTAGGAGATCTTGTTCTAGTTGCCCTATCTCTCGGGCGAGCTGCTTGCGCATGTTCCAGACCAGCCCCATACTATGTCCCCTGATAACTATTTTAAATGCAGTCTCGTAAGGTCAATATTAACCATGTTTGTGGGTTCCACGTTCCCAGGTGCTGAGTGAATCTCTGCGTTTACTACCACAGTATTCTTCCAGGCGGTTAAATTACTGCCCGTAGTGCAATTTTTAGATTGATCAAAGCATCCCGACACAGACTGTGTTTTAGTGCCCGTGGTATACGAAACTCTAGGTTGTGTTAGAGGAGTTTTTATTCTGGGCTTGCTCCTTCCTGGTCATTTTGACTTCCTGTAATAGATCGCCTACTATTGAAGGTAGTGCGGTCAATTTTGCCATAAGAATAGCACACATAAAATCTTTGTTATTTTCCGTTGAGGAAAGGGAGGGGCAGCCTGAGTGCGTTTGAGGCTTTTGCGCTTCCAGAAGTAAGCTTCTTATGGTTGAATTAAGCCTTTCGAAGCGCGAGTCTATAGTTGTAATATACTGGGCTAATGTCTCAAGCAGCGATATTTGAATATCAAACTTATTAGATTGGTATTGCAGTGCTTTAACAGTGGAGTCTAATGTGCTGAACAGTTGCCCCCATGCCCCTGTATTTAGGTGGGGGCTGACGATCAAGGTTTGAGGGACCTGCTGGTGATTGAGTTCTGCAGTAAAGACAGAATCGTTGTTATCTGAGGTCTCAGTTATTGGTATATGTGAAAGGCTGGATGTTACGCCCTGCTCTGGGGCTTGATCTACATAATGACCTTTTCCAACTTCTATGGGAGTTCCGAATTTTGGGGGATAGTGCTCTTTCTCCGGTAGATTGTGTAGTTGTGTTATTACTTGGTTGTCTCGAGGTATATCAGCGATAGAATTATGCCCGCTGGGATTTGTTAAAAAGTTGGACCAGTCTGTAAGCTGTGCCTCCTCCCCTCGTGATGGGGAATCAGTTGGTTTTGAGATTGTGTCTTGTAACTGTAGCTGACTCTCTGTTTGCTGTTCGATTGACAAGATTGCTGAGGTGATAATAGGATTAAGGCAGAACGGCTGTGCAAGTGGAGAGCTTTGCGTGCTAGGACCTATTTCGTCCAGGTCTGTAAGATGCATCATAGATCACGCTGGGATAGGTGTTAGGGAGGGTAGCAGCGCAGGGAGAATCTCTTTGACCTCCTCTTTTGTAGGGTACAGAGCGGCGCCTTCATCCTTCATAAAGGTGAATTTTGATGGAATTTTGGAATCCTGGGCCATGTTGCGAATATGTTATTCTGAAACGGAGTTAACCCAGGAATTAAAGTGCCCTCAGTAGGGACTTCTGTCTGAGCCTCTTCGCTTGTGCTTGCACATTTATTGATGTTTGAGGTTCACCTTCACTTTCAGCTTTGACGCTGGCTGTCCTGTGACCCTTTCTTTTCCGCTGCACCAGCGGTAATTCACCTCTGCTACGGCCTGAACGCATTCTGGAGCCCTGATTGCCTTTTTTTCCCCTTGCCTTACCCTCCTTTCAATTCCCCTGTATTGTGCAGCTGTGAGCACTGAGCTGAACTGAAGCGTTGTTTTCCAGATTCTAGCCTCCAGCTTCAAGGCGCCGATACTGCGCTTGAGTTGTCCTCTATTTCTTTGTCCTTCTATGTCCTTCTTTTGGGCTTCCTTGAGTATGGGTGTCCGGCTGTCTGCGTTGTTGCCGTCGTTGTCAGCAAGAGTTTCCCTTTGCTCCTTTATCCTGGGTCCTGGCATTACATTAAGTTTAGTGCCTCAGTCTCCTGTGACCTCGCTGTGCGTGTGGCAGATCCTGGGTCCTGTGCCTTTCTGCCCTGGAAACCGCTGTTCTAGACTTTTCCTAGCGCTGCCCTGGGCCCTTTAATGGAGCGTCAGGCCGTGTGGAGCCCCCGAACCTCCGAACTGAGGTACAAGCTTCCTCAGCCCCCCCTCCTGCAGTGGTAATGAGGGGAGAGGGATGAGGGAGGTTAAAACGGGGTATAGGCGAATAATGGCGGCAGCAGAGTCTGAACCCAGGACAAGTGGGGCTCTACAGGCGGACGCAGGCCGCACACGGTGCTACCCGGGCCGCCTCCGCCTGGGGCACGCTCTCGGCGGCTGCTGTCTGATGGTGGCCGCACTCACACTTACAGGTTTCGCACTCGGCTAGGCAACTTCTGGCCGCGGGCTCCTGTGCGGTGCACAGCTGTGGTATCTCCAGCGCCTGCGGTCGTCGGGGGGGAGGGGTGCCGCGGGGCTGCTACAAAACTGGACCGGGCAGTGGGGCGTTCGTAGCGCCGAACCAGAGCTCCTGCTCCCGTGGCTCCGCGGCTCCTGCGGCTCGTGAGGCTCCTCCTCCTCCCTTTGCGTCGTGCTACGGAAAACGATCTCCCAACCAATGTTCCAACCACGATCTCATGTTGGTGCGGCCAGCCTAGTTGGACCGCTTCCCGAGCTTTCCTGCTTGTGCTTTCTTGTGAACAGCCTCAAAACCTGCACGTCTGGACCTGCACCAGTATAGCTGGGTTACAGGGATGCTAGTTTGCTCCCTTTGTGTGCTCCTGTTGCGCTCCTGTTGTACAGTGATACATTAGTGTTGAAGTGGCTATGTTGCTCAAGTTAAATTAATTCTGCTGATCCTAAGGGAGGAGAACTCTGGGGAACTCAGAATGAGGATTGGCAATCTGATTGGCGAAGGTTGTGAAGCCGTCGCGGAGCGTCAAGTCCAGGCGTGTAGAGGAGCCCACCCAGCCGCAAGCTGCACCCAGCCAACGGGCCGCTTCCGCAGGTGCAGGGGCTCAGGCCTGAGAACTCTTGTGCTCTCCAAGCCCTCCTCACAGCTCCCTCCGCTGCTGGCTACAAAGGATTGCAGAGCCCGAAGAGAAGCCTTCAAGTGCAGGCTTGCAGGAGAAATGCTGTTTGGATTTCCAAATGCCCAAATGTCCAAGATCGCCCAAGATCACCCAAGACAACAGGGAGTCTGGGGCAGTGCTGCCACTCCCCCGCCAAGAAATAATACCAAAGTTCCGGGGGGGGACGGGGTGACACAAGCACGCGGTGATGCTGGGTCGGTGGCAGAGTGGCAGGAGATGGTGAGAGGAAATAGTGAGAGGCAGGTGTGAAGCTGGTGGGCTGATTGAGTGGGGTGTCAGATGAAGGCCTGCAGGGGGGCCCACCCAGCTGCAAGCTGCACCCGGTCAGGCCGAGCCGCTTCCGCGAGCACAGGGACCACCCCAGATCTATGACCCAATCCCAGGAGCTCTTGTGCACTCTAGGCTCCACAACACAGCGCTCTAACCGGCTAGCTAGCTGGCTGACTGGCACTCACAGCCCACTGAATCCTGCTCAATTGGGCTGCAGGCTCCAGCAATGGCCACAGAAGGCACAACAGGACAACGCGGCTGAGACGGGGTCGTCGGGAAGTGTCTCTTGTGTCTTGCGTCTCCGTCCAATTCAATTAAATTTTCCTCCTCTCAGCAGCAGCAGCAGGTCTTGGCCTCAGTCAGCCGAATCAGCCAAATCACCTCTTTGACAACAGGCTAGATCCTGCAAAACCTCTCTCAGCCCCAGTGCACACAGACTTTCGCTGGTGAGGGGTGGCTGTTTGCAGGCACACCACACCTTGGTGTGCATTCAATTTTCTAGGTATATAGATGGCATCAGTGATGAAGCAAAAAAACCTGGTAACCTGGAATGTACAGGGTATGGGATCACCAAATTTTCATTGTAAAGGCATATACGCGCTCCAAATTTGGCATGCGTAGTAATGAATTTCAGTCTGCCACAAAACTGTAATTGTACTTACAGGCCAGTTACTGTCAAGCGCAGGTTAATTCTGTGCAGATGTGTGTCGTTCGGAGAATGAAAACTATTATTTCCTAAAGGAAGTCACACCCCTCATGTTGGAGGAAGAGGCTGTTTTGAAGAAGTCTGTTCTCATTTTAAATAATATTGTCCTGTCAGCGGGGCCGAGCTCACAAGGTCCAGTCCGCCGGTCGAACAGGGCACTCTCCCTTCGAATGGGAAGTCTCCGGGTAAAGGGACATGCCCTCCTTGGCTCTGCAGCTGGTGCGCACCATTGGGATATTGGGGAGAGCAGCGTATCTGCCGTAGAGCTTACAACTTGGACAGACAAAATAGCATTTTGCCTACATGGTACTGAAAATAGGTAATTTTGTGGAATTTTGTTTTTGTAATTTGGCATCACTGTCAGCGTTCTTGCATCTTTCCTTGTTACAGTGCCTGCTCTGGCAGTACCAGCAACATCTCTACACCACCCACAGCATCAGCACCAGTACTGAAGCTACCAGCAGTGGCAACAGCAGTACTGTGAGTATAACAAACACTGCAACCAGCAGCTCCAATACCAGCAAAAGCAGACAAGGCCCCAACAACTATAGAACACCCCACCAAAAGATGCACAACCACTTTCGAAGAACCTCCTACAAACCACGCTCAAGCACCAGCAGCATCAGTATCTCTACTAGCAGCAGCTCGACTGGCAGGAACAAGAGTGCAGATCATCACCAGAAGCTGCACCTGATATTGCACTGGCAGCAGCACTGCACACAGCAGCACAACGAGTGCTAGTAGCAGTGCTACTGCTGTGAACAGCAAAGCCATCAGCACAAGCACCAACAACCCAACCAGAAGTGCCAGCATCCAGCCACTCCCCCTCCCCCGCAGCACCAACACCAGCCTGACCTGGACTTGCCTTTACCACGCATATGCCGAAACCTTTACCACGCATATGTATTGATCATTCATGCCTTTAGAATGGAATTTGTTGTAAAGGCATATTCATGGTAAAGGCATGCGTGCTAAAGGCAGATGCATGGTATTAGCTTTGTGGTAACGGTTGCTCGTGGTTTTAACCTCGTTGTAATAGCTCTTTCCGCATACAGTGCCTTAGAGTGGAGTGGTGTAGAGTGAAGTGTGATGTCAGAGAGTGGAAATGGATGGTGTCGCAACATCTAAACAATAACTAAGTGGCCAGGCCAAACGGTTTGTCTAGCCCCAACCTAGATTGAGATAGTGATCACTGGTATATAAACCTAGTACTGAAAGGGTATAACTTTTACCTTAAAGCTCCTACGCAGAGCGGGGAGGATGGGCAGGGTGTTAAGGAATCTGCGGCTAGACTGTGTCTCTACCACATATAGCATTACCAAAGGTAAGTAACTTTTACATCTGATAGAGACATCTAGCCGCAGATTCCATAACTTTGAATTAAATACCATAGCTATACCCCACCGGAGGAGGGTCTGCAAACTAATCCTACAAAAGTTCTTAAAGAGAACTAGCCGGTCAAAACTAACAACCAACCAAATGTATATAGGAATAGCAGAACAAGAGCTTGAATCTTAATAGAATCTATGATCACTGTCACAGAACACATAAATAAAAAGCAACCTTACAGGTCCGAGAAAATCAGCCCTTGAAGGAAAAGGGTTGAAAATCCCTGAAGAACCATCTGTTAGAAGACAGACATTAACCCCTGTCCCCAAAAGGGGCAAGAAAAACGTGATGTCCAAAAAGGGGCAAATGCATGAAAAAAGTCATATAATCTGCATTGTTCATAGCAATAAGGAATCAGAGAAATAACTGTCCTGATAAAAGCCCAAAACAGGACTTTCAGAACTCATTTTTCCAAGGGGAAAATGAACGACAATACCTCCTTGGTTTAAATAGTTTAGTACGGACAAAATGAATATTCATCCTATGCACCAATTGCATAACATCTTACCACAAAGATTCATATATAGACATAAATATATATACAAACATAAATGTGTCACCAGACACTCTGATTGACCCAGCAATTCACAGAATTTCACTGGCCAATAACTACTGCCAGAACGCAAGAATGTATAAAGCTTGCCTCCGTACGACCTTCAGTGCCATAAACCGAAAGACTGACCCAATTTCGAGCCCCGAATAAGCTTGAACACCAAGGCAAGCGAAAAAAGAAAATCAACTGCTTCTTTGATGAAAACCTTTTTCTTTTCTCCTTTTTTTAAAAACAAATATGTGTACCACATATAATACAGTTATGTATACTATGTATACATAAGATATAATTAGAACTGAGAAACCAGTTCCAAAAAGCGCTTTCCAATAATATTGAAAAAGGTAACGCACCTAAAAGTGTAGTTCCAAATATCTTATAAAATAAATCCTCGTCAACAACAGGTACATACGACACCTGTGATACAAGACAATATATGAAACACAGCAGCACATTTTATCCTGTATACACCGTATACCAAAAGACCACTCCAAAACGAGAGGTTCGGCAAAATTACACAACCCAGAGAGAAAAGGAGGTAATACATCACCAATACAACACCATAGGTGATTTGCCATAAGAAAATGCTGTCTGTCAAATGGTGGCCTAAAGAATTGACACCACAAGATACAACAGCCATGATTCCTCACAAGATGAGAAATGATGAAAGTAACAAGTTCATCCTCTCCAGAAGACAGGAAATGTGGATCAGACAGAACCACATATATCAAGAACATCATAGGAAAAAGAAAAACCTATTATAAAATAGTCTCCAAGACTTTCATGGATGACCAAATAAACTTAAGTCTTGAGACAAGTTGGACCCACCCTTGCATCACAAATCTTTGGCTGCCAACTTACGGCACCACAAAGTGGCGCAGGGATAAGGATTGCCTGCATTTGAGGAAATATTAATGTCTACACTAGACACTGTTCCTTTATCCTAAAGGAAGAACTCAGAAGCAAACAGCATCCAAAAGCATGCAAAGTATATACTCTGAACTAGAGCAACGCTCCAACTTGCCCAATCTCTTCAAAGAATTGAAGCACTCATAATAAATACGTAGTCCACTCAAGAAGAGAAAACAAACTGCACTGAATACACTGGTTAACATAAAACCAGAGAAGCATGTAAATGTAGCAGAACCCCCCGAGAGGGTATCCCAATAGGAAAAGAGCAGTTATTAGCTCAGTACCAAGGTCCTTAAGAGAACATAAAACGAAGTCCCAGAAGGACTAAATTGTATATCAGAGAGATCTATAGTATAGAAATAGACTACAAAAGTAGTATTTCTGAAAGAGCTATACAATAGCAAACCAATACTCCACCTAGAGTAAGCCACATACCCAATAAGGGGTATAACCTCTTGAAACTAGGCTCTTCATCAGAGTAAAGTGAAATAATAAACCAGCTACACAGCTGTAAACACCATTCGGAGATTAAAAAAGTCAAATCCGGAGACAAATCTTCTCATTATATTCAAAAATTAGTGCTTAACACTTCAACACTATAAGACATAGCAGAGGAAGGAGATAATCCTTAAACATAAGAACCACAGCCGTGGATACATAAAAAATAAACAAAAGACCTGATAAGGTCAAATTAGAAATGGCCAGCAATGAGGCGTTGTACCGCACAATCAGCATGGCTATCAAATAAACAGACTCCATCAAAGGGCAAGTCTTTCAAACTCTCACGGACATTATCAGGAAATCTCAACTCACGCAACCAAACATGTCTTCGGAGAGCAATTGATCTTGCCATATTTCTGCCAATAGAATCTGTGGTGTCCATCGCCGATTTAATATTAAATTTTCCCATCTCACGGCCATCCTGCACAAGCTGAGAGAGTTTAGCCCTGACCCCTTCAGGAAGGGAAGGAAGCAGTTGGTTGACAGAGTTCCACAAAGTATAGGAAGCCCTTCCTAAGACACAAGATGTGTTCAATGACCTCAAGGCCGAACTATTAGACGCAAAGGTATTTTGGCCACACATCTCAAACCACCTGGACTCTCTACCTGGCGGAAGCAAAGGAGAAGCCTCCAAACTTGGCGAAGCTGAAGTAGTTTGCACAACAAATCCTTTAGCAGTAGGGTGTCGAGAAAGACAAGCAGGGTTGTCTGGAGCAGGACGATGACGATGCAAAATAGCACGATCAACAGAGATACCTGACATTGCCCATGCCCAAGTACCCAGAAGAATGTCATACAGAGACTCTCTATAAGGTAATGAAGGTTCAACACCTGTGCCACCCTGATGAAGCAGATCCAATAATAGATCAGATGACAAAGTCACCGACGGAAGCTGCAATTTTAGGAATCCAGCAGCTCTCTTAATAGCCTCAGCGAAAGTGGCACTAGCCTTCATCGGCATTCATGGCGAAGAAACCAGATCATAATTAGGAGATGGTTGCAGGCTACTATCTCCACCAAATGTCACCAAAGAACCTCCTACCTGAGGCTGACCAAGACCAATCAAGCAGTCGATGTCACCAGTATCCGCAGAGTCTTCTTGCAATACTGGCAAAATAAAAACATAATTAGCCTCATCCTCAATTTGTAAAGGAGAAGGTGCAGGAACCGCAGTGGCAATAAGCGGCGTCTCCGGCGCCGATCGACGTCGGGGCAGCGGTGTATCGACGTGCACCATGAATGGTGTCTCTGGCATCGACCGGCGTCAGGGCGGCGTCAGGACCACCTCATCCGACATCACAATGGTAAGCCGCACCAGGCTGTGTCTCGACGTCGTAATGACTCCAGGTACGGAGCCGAGCTCCTCGACCGGCTCCGAGGGCGAATGCATGGGCGTGCTCCCAATCAGAGTCCCTTCAACCTCTTTGAAGCCGGAAGGCGCACCAGGGGGAGTTGTAGACCCAAAGAAGGATTGCAGAGCATGAAAATAAGCCTTGCTCTGGGTCATAGTCGCCCCGGCTCCAGGATAAGGAGGGAGGCTCGGGGTCGACTCCTGGGCTACATCCTCCGGTAAGGAACGGGAGGAACCAGCAACGACATCACAGCTTCGTGAGGCCGAAGACCTCCGTGACCTTGATCCCTTCCGATGAGATTTCAGCGACTTGGACGAGCGACGCCCATGGGAACGGCTCCTTGAATGGCCCTGCGCAGGAACTTCAGAGCGGGCAGGAGATCGATGTCACCTAGACTCTGATCGGGAGAGCTGCGCCGTCAGCAACTTCATTCGCCTTTCCTGTAAGGACTTAGGCATCGCACTCCTCGCAGTCGTGGTGCTCTCTTAAGCACCACATACAGATGGAATGCGGATCTGTAGCCGACATCTGTCGAGTACAAGTCTCGCACGTCTTAAAACCTGAAGGCATAGGCACACTGTTCCAGGACGCAATAAAGGTCGTCGAAGTAGGCCAAAAAGAGAAGGCCCGAGGAACCGCTTCTCCGGATCCGCGCTGCAGCGCAGAAAAGAATAAACTGACGTCTGCACGCCGGAGGGGACTTATATGGCTTAATTGACGTCATATCCGGAGACGACGTCACCGCGGAGCCATATGACGCCGTCCCCCGGTGCGCAAAGGTACTGCTGAAAAATGTCCGGATCCAGTCTGGTGCCTGGGGAGAATTCAAAGTTAAGGAATCTGTAGCTAGATGTCTCTATCAGATAATATATTTCAAATCGTAGAGTGTACTGTCATATAGTTGAGCGTTGTTAAGTGGAGTGTTGTATAGTAGAGTGGAGGTGAGTGTCGTAGAGTGGATTAGAGTAGAGTGTAGTAGAGTGGAATGGCTTGTTGTATAGTAGAGTTGAGTGTTGTAGAGTTGAGTGTTGTACAGTGGAGTGTCACTGACTAGAGTGTCGTGGAGTAGAGAGTTATAGAGTGGAGTGTCGCTGGGTAGAGTGTTGTAGAGTGGATTGGCATACAGTGGAGTACAGTGGGCTACAGTGTTGTGGAGTGTTCTTGACTGCAGCCTTATACAGTACAGTGGAGGAAAGTCTCCTACAGTAGAGGGGAGTGTCGACGAGTGGCATGTCAAACAGTGGAGAGTGTTAGACTGTTGTAGAGTGCAGTAGAGTAGCATAGAGTGGAGAGGCATAGAGTGGAGTAGAGTCTTCTAGACTAGAGTGGTGTATCATATAGTAGAGTACAGCATCATAGAGTGTAGTGGAGTGTTGTACAGTAGAATAGAATGGTGCAGAGTGGATGGGCATATAGTGGAGTAGAGTCTTCGACAGTGGAGTGGTGTACAGTGAAGTGGTGTATGGTAGAGTAGAGAGGAGTGTCATACAGTGGAGTGAAGTGTCGTAGAGTGGAATATCGTACAGTGTAGCGTCGGACAGTGAAGTGTGGTTTAGAGTAGTGTCATCGAGTGAAGTGTTATCGAGTTGAGTGGCATTGAGTGGAGTACAGTGTTTTAGAGTGGAGTAGGGTAGACTCTAGTGTAGTGGAGTGTTGTAAAGTACTGTGGAGAAGAGTGCTGTGTTATGTAGTCGAGTGGCGTGTTGTGAAGAGGAGTGGAGTAGCATGTCGTACAGTGTTATACAGAGTAGTAGAGTGGCATACAGTGGATGGTATAGAGTGAAGTAGAGTGTCGTAGAGTGGCATATAGTGTAGTACAGTATTGTAGAGTGCAGTTGCATACAGTGGAGTAGAGTGTGGTACAGTGAAGCGTCGTAGAGTGGAGTATCATACAGTGGCGTACAGTGGAGTAGAGGGGAGCCTTGATTATTTGAAGGTTGGCAGCGCATGAGCCTGTATCATTCACATATAAACAAGATTTAATTAGTTGCCTCAGAGAACTGTCAGCCTACTCCGTGAGGCGGGCCCAATAATTAAGAATTTTTTGCTTATATTTATATAAAATATTGGTGAGTCCCAACTCCAACCTCAGTGCACTATTCTCTGAACCTCTCGGCAGTCCACGCCATCTTTTCCAGATATTCATTTCTATAATCTGCAACCGGCTATTTTCTTCACAGTGAGAACGTCGCAACAATACAAAAGTAAATTTACTATCTTTGCGTTGTAGGTCTTTCTAAGTATTCCTACAGATTTATGTCCCAATGCAATGTCCTTCCTTTGTAAGGCACCTGCAATAGCCTTTGAGCGAGCTTCTTGGTGGTCTATGTGAGCTTTAAAATTTAAATTATATCTAAAAAGGAGTCCTAAATATCTATACTCATTTACCACTGCAACTTGATCACCACTTAGCCATCACTTGTGTCTTATTTTCTGAGCAATTCCTCTAGAAAATATCATTACTTTAGTTTTGGACATATTTATTCACAGATCATTTACCTTACAATATTCTGAGAACCCTTCAAGTTGCTTCTGAAGGCCTACTGAAGTGAGGTCCAATAGAACTGTATCATCAGCTTAGTACAGTGATGAAAGAACCTGTGTTCCTAATTTGGGTGGACATGAACGAAGCTGGGTCAGCGCTAGTGGCACATCAGCAATATAAATTGAAAACAGGAGAGGGGTCAATAGACACCCCTATCTTAGACCATTAGGAGTATCTATTTTCCTGGACAGTGCTCAGTTTCTCCCTAACTCTACCCTTATCCATGAGCCCTCATGTAATTGAATGATCAAATTTAACAACCCAGGGGGAATATTCCAGTTACGCATTTTTTTTCCAAAGGAGCGCCCTATTTATTGTGACAAATGATATTGACAAATCTATATATGCCACATAGAGGGGCTGTTTCCTTTTAAAAGCATATTCCTCAGCCAATAGTTTGAGTAGTAAGCAACCATCAACTGTTGAGTACCCTTTACGAAAACCTAGTTGGACATTTAGGAGAACTCTTTCACTTACTACCCACTCTTCCAGTAAACCTAACAGATGTTTAGCGTAAATTTTACTGGAAATAGCCAAAAGGGCGATCATACGCTAACTTGTGGGCAATTCTCACGCCCTTTTTTATACAAAGGGACCCTAATGCTTCCTTTCTGGAACTCTGGAAAATCATGGTAATTCCTTATAGCTCCAAACATGGGGGTCAGAACTTGGGCCCACAAACTAGGATGAAGTTTTATTATGTCCGAGTATAGGCCATCTAGACCTTGGGCCCCTGAACTTCTTTGTTTTTCTTTAGCAGATCCTCAATTCTGGTTACTGTGGGAAGCCAAATTGGGTTTGCAATATTTAAAATTCCCCATAACAACCCGAATTTCTTCTTTTAGCGTATATAAATATGAGACATACCTGACACACTCTTTCTCCACCACCGGCGATGCTTCTATTTCTTTTGTCAGCCCAAGCACACTACTGACTGTATTCCAAAAACCCTTTATTCTTCCTGTTTGAAGAGAAACTATAAACTTTGTCAAAGCTATCTCTTTCTCCTTCCAAATAATTTTTCTTATTTCTTTTCTAAAATTCTTCCTATGTTGTTTGATTAGAAACTCCATATTAGCTTTATAAGTCTCCCTTATGTTCTTATTCAGCACAAACTTTGCCCTCTCCTTAGGAGATTTGTATGCCCTTCAGAGACCTATCACAGTTTAAGCCCATCAAAGCCTCCTCCCGTTTTGAGGAAATCAGTTTATCATAATCTTCCAAAATAGTCTGAGGCATATGATTAACACTGGATTTCAAGATCATAGCGATATTATTTATAGTTTGGGATTTCAATTTAGCAGACCATACTATCCTACGCTCATTCTGCAACAGACTGGTTAGCTATACTACCAATGATCTCTTAAATATACAAAACAATGCAGGGAAAGCAAGAGCGGTTTATGATCACTACCTAATGATTCCCTGATTACAAGATCTTTTACTTTGCCAACATTTTCAGAAGATATTATAGCATAGTCAATCAATGTATGGAGTAGAGTGTTACACGGTTGAGTGTAGGGTAGAGTACAGAGAGCGGCAGAGTGTAGTAGATTTTTGTAGAGTGGAGTTGCATAGAGTGCAGCAGAGTGTCATACAGTGGAGCGGATTAGAGTGGCGTGTCATACATTGGCGCAGATTGGGGTACAGTGTCGTACAGTGGAGTGGAGTGGATTGAAGTGGTGTATAGTGTCATCAGGTACAGTGTCAGAGCGTCTACTGGAGAGGTGTTGGGAGGTTTTGCATTGAGTGGAGTGGGGTCCAGTGTTGTGGCATACAGTGTCATAGCGTACAGCACAGAGGCGTAGAGTGGGGTGGCAGCAAGTGGAGTGGCATAGAGCGAATGGCGTTGGGTGGAGTGGTGTAGAGGGAGTCGCATGGAATGTTGTACAGTACAGTACAGTGCTGTGTAGTGGCATAGAGTGGTGTAGAGTGTTGTGGAGTGGAATTTTGTAAAGTAGAGTGGAGTGGCATCTCATATAGTGGCGTGTCGTACAGTGTCTTTGAGTGGTGTACAGTGGAGCGGCGTGGAGTGTCATACAATGGCGTAGATTGGGGTACAGTAGAGTAGAGTGGAGTTGATTAAAGTGGTGTATAGTGTCATCAGGTACAGTGTTAGAGCTTCAAGTGGAGAGGCGTAGAGAAGAGTTGCATTGAGTGGAGTGTGGTCGAGTGTTGTGGCGTGCAGTGTCATAGCATACAGCATAGAGGCATAGAGGGGAGCGGCAGTGAGTGGAGTGGCATAGAACGAATGGCATTGGGTGGAGTGGTGTAGAGGGAGTTGCGTGGAATGTTGTACAATACAGTGTTGTATAGTGGCATAGAGTGTCGTGAAGCGGCATATTGTAAAGTAGAGTGGAGTGGCATCTAATATAGTGGCGTGTCGTACAGTGTCTGAGTGTAGGGGCGTACAGTGGAGCAATCCTGGATAAAAGCTGGTATTTTGTACTTAAAAGATGTATATCATAATAATGCTTTTTTACCTTTTGATGTATTGTAACAAAAACTTGTTGTGCCCTCCTCGGATATTTCTAAATATGAACTGTTGTGTAACTCCATCCTTGATTCATTTCCAAACAATGTTCCTTTAAAGGTCACATCTGATTTGGAGATTTATATTCAAACAATAGCTGCTTCCTCACGCGCTGAATTAAAGTTTTATAAAAAATTGAACAATTCTACAGGAGATAAAATTATCTCTCTCTCTACTTTTTAGAAAAAAGAACTAGATATATCTCTCTCTATGATTTATGGAAGAAAATATGGTTGATTAATATTTCTGGCTGGTTGCCTGTTTCTTTATACCAAACAAATTCTTTCATTTTATTTAATTGTTTATGGACTCCTTTAAGGTTATACAATGCAAAAATTTCAAATTCTCCTCTCTATGATTTATGGAAGAAAATATGGTTGATTAATATTTCTGGCTGGTTGCCTGTTTCTTTATACCAAACAAATTCTTTCATTTTATTTAATTGTTTATGGACTCCTTTAAGGTTATACAATGCAAAAATTTCAAATTCTCCTAATTGTTGGCATTGCAATATGAATCCAGGCTTGTTAGGACATATGCTTTACGAATGCAATGTTATCTCTAAGTATTGGAAGGAAGTTTGAGATGTTATCACAAAATTCTTTACAATTTCAGATAATATTTCAAATGATATGCTGATTTGTAAATCTCTTTCATTGTCTACAAATTTGTCTGGTTTAAATAACAAACATTTAGACTTTCTCATATCTGCTGCTTTAAAATGAATTAGTACTCATTGGAAAAATGCTTCTTTACTATCAATTCATGCATGGTGGTCATGGATAATTTTTACTAGAAGAGGAGCCAATTTGACTCTGCTGGGTGTAGTTCATAACTCATCAACTTATCACTTATTTTGGAAACTGATTGATGAATATATTTTTCTTTATTTATAGATAAGCTATACAAATATATATATACATATATATACATATATATACATATATATACATATATATATATACATATATATATATATATATATATATATATATATATATATATATATATATCGATCTCTCCAACCACCACTGCAATCCTTAGACAAGGACTGGAGCACGGGCCACACATAGGTGCAAACAAATTTCTTTATTTTTCCATCAGCAGTTTGTCAGCCATTACGCGCTTCAGCCCCGGAGGGCCTTGATCACATGACGCTCTCCACAGCTTCTCTTTGCTTTTTCTACCATATTTTTAAAGTGACATGCATTTTTTTTAACATCCATAGACATAGACAATATACTCGCATGCTTTACATGAATCGTACTGTGATTGTTGCCAATTTAATTAATTTTTTATATATAATCACCAAAGCATTATAATCCTGGTATAAATACCTGAATTTTCATGGTTAAATAATTGTATAAATACAATAATCATTAATACTTTTGGTAACACATGGTAAAAGCCATCGGCTTGGGTTTTCTTGTTAGCATATTTTGCTAAATGCCATAAATATGTTACAAAATAGAATTTAATATTAATTGTTTAAAACATATATAGCTAAAAAAAAACACTTTCAAAATTCATGTATAATACATTGTTGTACACAGGACCATTTGGTCGTAACGTCTGTGCACATTCATATTGTAAACATCTTGACCGTTAAAGTGCTAATGTTGTACTTCTCAAAGTGCCCGTGCAAATATACCCAATTGAAAAAACTAAGATGGATTAAAAAACTGTGAAATCGATCGGGAAAGCGGTTTAGTTATTTTGGTTCATTTATGTAAAATAACCTGTATAAATACATTATCTCCCCGACTAGGTGATACCCTTGATTTATACTCTTAACTTTGCGAGACCTTAATTAAAGACATGTGTAGAGGTCCTCCGTGGTGTTTAACCCACCCGGGTGTTTACAATCAAGGTCAAGGATGTATCGGGTTTCTAACTTTCGTAGAAGCCTTTCGTAATTGCCTCCTCTTTTGTTAAATGGGACAGAGTCAATAAGATAGTATTTGAGGTCTTTTGGATCAGAGTTGTGGCTGTCTTCAAAATGCCGAGCTACAGGGTAAGACTGATCCTGATTTTTGATGGCACGTATGTGCTGGAGTATTCTTTTGTGGCTCTGAAGCTTGGTACTTCCCACGTATCGCAGGCCACAAGAACACTCCATCACATAAATAACATGATCAGTCTTGCATGTCAGTGCCCTAGTAATGGCCCGTTCTCGGCTGCCAAAAGGCTCCCAGTATGACGTTTTGTTAATACCATACTGGCAGGCTTTACACATTTTACATGTTGTAAAATCCCTTTCGTTGTGTAAGCCATGTTGTTCCTGTCTGGCTATCTACGTTGTTTCTTACCAAGCAGTCCCTCATTGATGGAGCCCTGCTGTGAGTGATAGCTAGATTAGTAGGCAGCAGATGTCCTATGATGGGATCATTAAGGACTATAGGCCAATTTCTTTTGATGATCTTTTTGATCTCCTTTTCCTGTCTGATGTAATTTAAAATCATTCTGAACGTATCATCATTTTCACTTGATTTTATATCAGTTTTAGTGGCTGGCTGACTATGTTTTGATGACTTCAAATTTGAAAGAAGATCCGACCTGGCTATTTCATTGCTTTTGTTAATTGCCACATTAATGCATTTATTGGAATAGCCTCTCGCTAGGAATCTGTTTTTGCTAGCTTGTTGTGCTGCTCTGAGGTCCTCATTATTGCTGCAAATTCTCCTTAGTCTGAGCATCTCCCCATAGGGGATGCTCTGTACTAGATGTCGAGGGTGGGAGCTGGTTGCATGCAACACTGAGTTGCCTGCAGTTTGCTTCCTATATGCTTTGGTTTCAATCTTTCCCTCACTAATGTAGACTTGGACATCTAGAAAGGAAACTGACTCTGCACTAATAGTTGCAGTAAAATTTAAGTTCATGTCATTGGTATTGAGTCTCTCAACAAATTCCTGTGCCATTGACAAGGTCCATTGCCAAATTATAAAAAGGTCGTCTATAAACCGCAATCAAAGTTTGATATTGTTATTAAAATACATTCCATGGCCTTTTTTCAAAACCAGCTCCTCCCACCAGCCCATGTGGAGACAAGCATAGCTGGGGGAGAAGCTGGCCTCCATTGCTACACCCGTAGTTGCTGGTACAGTACGTTCTGGAACATGAAAACATTGTTATATAAACAAAATTCGACCATATTCACAAGCATTTTGCTATGATGTAACATCTGATTAGGCCTGCTATTTAGATAATATTGTAAAGCCCTTATACCGTCCTGATGGTTTATGCTTGTGTATAGGGCTGTTACATCAAGCGTTATCAGTAGGAAGTCATTTTGCCACCCAAAATCCTTGATCTTTATTAGAAAATCTCCCGTATCCTTGAAATAGGACGGAAGTTGTTGGACGTGTTCTTGTAGAAAGTAGTCTACATATTGGGATGATTTCTCAAGTAGACTGTTCCGTGCTGATATTATAGGTCGTCCTGGTGGCTTCAGTTGGTTTTTGTGGATTTTGGGGATGAAATAAATAATGGGAACTGTTGGATTATCATTCCTCAGAAATTTATACTCCTGCATTGTTATTAATCCAGCACTTTTCCATGCCAATAATTTAGTATAGTACTCATTGTAAATGGCCCTTAGAGACAGTGCATCACTTTTTCGGGGAAGAATTTCTGTCAGATAATTGTCCTATGGCTTCCTCAACATAATCCTCTTTGCCCCAGATTACCAGATTGCCTCCCTTATCTGAATTTCGTATGATGATTTGGGAGTTGTTACGTAGCTTGGTCATGAGTTGATGGTATTGATTTTCTTGTCTGTTGCATTTTTCTTTTTTAGTTCCTCGTACTTTATAATTCAGTTGTTTGATTCCAGCCACCACTGTTCCTGAAATACATCTATTGCATCCCTAGGTGTTATGGGATTGAAGGTAGATTTGGGTTTGAAGGGTGTGATGATTTTGCCCTGCTCAGTTGTATTAATGGTTGCACTGTCGTCAAGATTGTCTCGATTCGTTTTTTGTGAATCAGATGAAGCATTTTCTTCAGCCAGCTCTTGAAGGTCCCTCAGTATAGGTAAATCAGACATGGTTAAATTCAGAAGGGGCGATTGCGATGATTCGTTGCGCTGTGTGTTGTCCAGTGTGTTGTTACGAAATAGATGATATTTCTTCAATTTCAATTTACGCACGCTTTTAAATATGTCCATTCTGGTTGTAGCATAGTTGAAAGTGCTCTCTGGACAATATGACAGTCCAAGGGACAACAGTTGTTCTTCCGCTTTACTTAGATCTATGTTTCCCAGATTGATGATAGTACGATTGTTGGTTAAACTTTCATTTATTTCCGTTTCCACCTGCGCACTATTTGTTTTTTGTTGGGATTGGGTTCGTTTTCGTTGCGCTTTTCTCCTCTCCCTGCCCCTGCTGGATCTACTTTTCCTATTCTGTTCCCCTGAGTTCTTGGACGTAGGGTCTGTCTTCGATCCAGACATAAAAAAATCCAATTCCTCTGCGAGTGAGAGTTTGGAAGGTACTTGTGCTGTCCTTGCATTGCGCATGTCCGATTCCGTTTCACTCTCGATCGCTGAGCTCAGGTCAGAGTTGGATGTATTTGTCACTGTTTCCCTATTGGATGATGTACTGGCTGTGGCAGCATTGGTACCGCCAAATTTTGACATTTTAAGTGAATCGTATTTTCTTGCAAACGTGAATATTCGACCACATTCGTAGTCCACTTTGTCCCTGTGGAACTTATATGTCTTTCTTTCCCTGATTTTCTCTTCTTCTTTGCGCAATCTTTTAGTCATTTCCTCTTTCATTTTGCTGAGTTCATCATTTTGCCCCATCTGACTCAGTTCCTCATTTATCAATTCAATTTGGTTTTGTAATTTGATTCTGTCCTTCTCTGCGTATTTTACCAATATGGTGACCAACTTTCTTGATGAATCTAGAATAGTTTCAGCCCACTCCTTCATCATACCCGGGTCTGGGTTTTCATAGCTAGGACCTAGGAGTATCCTTAGCCCGCGTGGGATGCTGCCTACGTCTAAATAACGTTGCAGTGATTTTCCTTCCCACCACTTACTTTGCTCTTGTCTCATTAATTTTTCTAACTTTTTAATTTTGTCCTTAAGGCTGATGTTACTGCTACTTTGTGTTGGAGTTTGCATGGGTGTCATTATGCCTGGGGTACGCGTGTCGTCAAACATTTCAGCCGCTGCCGCCTCCCGGTCTTTCAGCGCGTCGGCTGACATCTTGCTTGCAATATGGATACTTTAAATCGTTCTCGTCAAAGTGAATACCTTTAAAATACAGTCACTCCGTGTATAACGATGCACACCTCTCTAACGCGGTTCGAAAGTCCCACCCTACTTTTACTCGCTGTCGGCGTAGTTCGCGTCCTTCAACACGTGTCCGCCTCACTCAAGCTCAGTGTGGGTCATCATTATCGCTGCTGGGGGGCTCACTGCGGTTTAATCCTCCCGGATTGTTATCCTTTAAGTCCGTTGCCAGACTGCGTCTCCTTCAACTCCGCGTTGCCCGATGACGAGAGGGGGTCCGTGTTTAGCCCGAGGAGACCATCCCGGCTAACAATATCTCGATCTCTCCAACCACCACTGCAATCCTTAGGCAAGGACTGGAGCACGGGCCACAGATAGGTGCAAACAAATTTCTTTATTTTTCCATCAGCAGTTTGTCAGCCATTACGCGTTTCAGCCCCGGAGGGCCTTGATCACATGACGCGCTCCACAGCTTCTCTTTGCTTTTTCTACCATATTTTTTAAAGTGACATGTGCAATTTTTTAACATCCATAGACATAGACAATATACTCACATGCTTTACATGAATCATACTGTGATTGTTGCCGATTTGATTAATTTTTTATATATAATCACCAAAGCATTATAATCCTGGTATAAATACCTGAATTTTCATGGTTAAATAATTGTATAAATACAATAATCATTAATACTTTTTGGTAACACATGGTAAAAGCCATCGGTTTGGGTTTTCTTGTTAGCATATTTTGCTAAATGCCATAAATATGTTACAAAATAGAATTTAATATTCATTGTTTAAAACATATATAGCTAAAAAAAACACTTTCAAAATTCATGTATAATACATTGTTGTACACAGGACCATTTGGTCGTAACGTCTGTGCACATTCATATTGTAAACATCTTGACCGTTAAAGTGCTAGTGTTGTACTTCTCAAAGTGCCCGTGCAAATATACCCAAGTGAAAAAACTAAGATGGATTAAAAAACTGTGAAATCGATCGGGAAAGCAGTTTAGATCTGTTATTTTGGTTCATTTATGTAAAATAACCTGTATATATATAATTTATTGTTATTTAAGAATTCTAAAGTTGTAGTAAGTAACTATATTAAGATTTTCATGCAATGGCATTTCTGTTTATTCCTTTTCTTTTTAAAATGTGTTTTCCATTTTTCATTATATAGGTACATTTCTCACTTCAATATTAATTTGGATTCTTCTTTGCACCTCTTTCGGTGCTCTTTTTTGTATTGTCTGCTGCTCATATTATAAAATTCAATAAAATATTTTGAATGATAAAACTTCATCCCATTACAGGTTTCTATCACAGGTGGATATTTGATTCAGTCTTCTAGACAGCAATCCATTAAAAACCCCCAAGGAGAACCTTTCTCCCTGATTTTGTAACACCGACGCTAGTACATACTGCCCTGCTATAATCTTTATTACTGAAAATTTATATATATTCCATTATTCCCTCCCCTACACATTCATCCTTCATCTCTGTGGTACCTCGTTTTACCTCCCTCATCTTGGTGCATTCCCTTTTGACAGTTTAGAATGATGGCATTTGTCGATAATCACCACGGACTGAGGAGAGCCTCAAAGATGAATAAAGCGTGCAATGACTTTATATAAGTCTTCGTCTTCTTTATTATACACTGCAAGATGGTAGGCACATTTACATTACTGTTACTATACAAAATAAAGCAAAACATACAATACCTGCAGTTTGTTGTAATTATTTTTATAAACGTCTTGTTTTTGCTGGAGGGAAGCTGCAAAAGGTGGGATGTCAAGACCCATCTGAGCAATGCACTCCGTTTCCCGGATTAAGGTCAGTATCATGAGGTCAAAGTTTACAAATAGCTCTCCTGTCTCTGTAGATTTCACCAACAAAGACGCTTGGAGACCAGATTTCGCTATTTCGACCTGCAAGGAATTAAAACAAAATATTTAAGAGCAATTACCCAAAGTGAAATTGTAATAAATACTAGGCAATGTGAAGTAAAGGACAGCAGCCATCTTAAATGTAAATCTCACTATCTTAAAGCCATAACAGCTAATTAGTAAGACTGAGGAACAGACAAGTTCCAGTTGGCTTACTTTTGATTGGGATTACATTCATTTATTTCCATTTAACCTTGAAAGAGTAAATTATTATATCCATCAGTTCCACTTCCACATCTTAGAATTAAATCGGTTTTATTAGCCGAACTCATAGCATAACAATACAAAGTATTAGTGCCTACAAGCCAACGGGCCGGCTGCATAAAGACATAAAAGCCGATAAGAGACAATGAATTACAGGCTGTCCTTATAGATAGATTACTCAGCATGCCGCCTACAACCCATCCTGGGCCGGCCGCGTTCAACAGGAAGAAATATTAAGTGATCCAGGATCCATGGAGATGGAGCATTGGAAAGGGTCAGTAGCCTGCTGAGCCCGCAGGTGCCCGATGAGTCAATGACTTGTTATAGCGAGTCCAGGGCGTTAAAGTCTGCCTTTTAAGGAAATTATGAATCACAAAAGGAGAAATACTAACAAAACTAAAATTAGAAACCCCGAGAGCCTCCCACCACCCCCTCCCCACCCCTCTCCAGGTGAGCCAGTAAGTGCACTTGCGGGCATAAATGTGGTCTGGTGTGAAAGTCACCAACAACACTTGGCCCCAAGAACCCAACCAAGGCCATTAGGTACTAACCACTCCCCCTGCTTTCCGGAATCAGTTTCAAAATTCGTAAGTAAGCAGGGCATGTCAGTTCCCGAAACTCTGTAGAGAGGATGGAAATAAAGAGGGCCCATATCTTAGCGTATTCGAATTTGTCCCCTAGGGTAGCCATGGAGAGTCTCTCCATGCCTAAAAGGGACCACAGCTGGTGAAGCCATTGCGTGTGGTCCGGAATCCTGTCCGATTTCCAACCAGTTAAAAGTACCCGATGTGCAGCATTCAACGCCAGGGCGATCTGTCTGCCCTTGGTAGAACGCAAGGGAAAAGTCAGGGCGTTGGGCAATCCTAAGATAGTGTATGCAGGGAACCTGGGGATGGTAGTGTTGAAAGCTTTATCGATCTCATTGAGGATCTTATCCCAATATCTCGTGAGCTTCGGGCAGATCCACAGCAGATGAATGAGGGTACCCGGGCTCCCACAGCCTCGCCAACAGAGACCATCGCACTGTGATTTCCATTTAGTTAAACGAGCCGGGGTGTAGTACCAGTAAGATACAATTTTAAACGCAGTTTCGGTGTGGCCCATGGAGTGTGCAGTGTGGTGGGTCCTATAAAAAATATCCTCCCATTCCTTGTCCGCCAGGGTTCGACCAAGTTCCGCCTCCCACCGCCTCTGTCCGGCCGTCCGGTCCCCAATCGTGCCCCGGGAGAGAAACATGTAGATTTCCGAGATAAGTTTACGATCATCTTTTTTCAGAAAAAGCCACTTTTCAAACAGGAGCATTGGCCTGCTAACCAAAGGACGTACTAGAGACTCAGACACCCAGTGCAGCATTTGTACATGAAGGTAGCGGTCGGAATTGGTGAGGCCGTAATTCGCCCGAAGTTGCTCAAAGGGGATATGCCCCTGGAGGTCAAACAAATGCCCCAAACGCTTGCAGCCGCCCGTTAACCACCGTGAACCCGACCCCTTATCCATCCCGGGTGGGAATTCGGGATTCGAAAAAATGGGGGACATAGGCGAAGGGAATGTTGTAAGGTTTGCCCGCTTGGACACTCTATCCCATATTAACATGGTGGGTCGAGTGACCGGCGAAGAGTATAGTCCCCAGGATCGAGACGGTCTAGGTAGCCAAGCTTCCCTCCAGATGTGATGGCCAGCCACCGTCTGGTCCATAAACACCCAGTGTTTCTCCATCATTGGACGGTTCCATTCCACGAGATAGCGCAATAGCGAGGCTTGAAAGTATCGAGTGAGGTTCGGCAATGCAAGGCCACCTTCCTTTTTAGGGCATTGCAACAGAGACTTCTGCAACCTGGGGGAGATCGTACCCCAAATGAAACGCTCAATCTCCTTTTGTATGAGTAAGAGCGCATTCGGCGGAGGCCATAAGGGGAGGGTTTGGAAAAGATATAGGGCCCGCGGTAGGACATTCATTTTGACCGCGGCTAGTCTCCCGAGACATGAAAGAGGCAAACGCTGCCATTGCATTAGATCTTTACGAATGTGAGAGCGTAAAGCAGTATAATTTACTTCCGCAGTCTTACCTAGACTCTTATGAAGGACCAACCCCAGGTATGTTATGCCTTCCGTCACCCAATCAAAGGCAAATTGGACGCATAAGGTGTCCACCGTTGTTTGCGTTGCGTTGCGGTAACCTGTGGTTTCTGGAGGTTCTTTTGAAACCTGAAACCTGAAACCCGACTGAAGGCGTGCAGGTCTTCTACAATGGCCGGCAAGGAAGTCAAGGGTCGTGTCACCGAAAAAATGACGTCGTCGGCATAAAGGCTAATTAAGTGGCGGTCGGCACCAAAAGGGACGCCCTGGGCGTGTGGGTTGTCCCGGAGCCTCTGAGCAAAGGGCTCCATATAAAGAGCGAAGAGCAGAGGGGAGAGGGGGCAGCCCTGCCTGGTGCCTCTCCCCACCGCAAAACCGCTCGAGAGGATCCCATTTACCCTGACTTCAGCAGATGGGTTGCTGTAAATGCTCGCCACCCATTTGCGAAATTTCGCGCCCAAACCAAAGCGCTCCAGAATGGCAAACAAGTATGGCCAATGTACGTGGTCGAATGCCTTTTCGGCATCAACCGCCAGCAACAGCGCCTCTTCCTTGGAGCGCTGTACCTTATCGATCAAGTGACAGAGCCGTTTAGTGTTGTCCCCGCATTGTCTATTTGGAATGAAACCCGACTGATCCGGCTCTATCAAACCGGGCATCAGAGGGTTCAGCCTGTGGGCCAGAATGCTTGAGAACAGCTTCGCATCAATGTTTAGCAAGGAAATCGGCCGGTATGAACTGCAAAGCACAGGGTCTTGTCCTGGTTTGGGGATGACTGAAATTGTCGCCTGTAACATAGAATCAGTGAGAGTGCCCCTATCGGCGAATGAGTTAAACAAGCGAGTGAGCAGGGGGGCCAACTCCGCGCAAAAGGTCTTATAAAACAGCGCACTGAAACTGTCCGGGCCCGGCGCCTTCAGAACCTTCAGATGAGCAATAGCCGATATCACCTCATCAATCCTTATAGGGGCCTCTAGACTATCTGCTTCGTTGGACGGGAGCGGGGTGACCGTAGCCCCGTTGACATAATCACGGGGGTCCGCGAGGGTTGAGGACTCAGCGGAGTAGAGATCCGCATAAAAAGTCCGAAAAGCCGCCGCAATGCCCGCGTCATCCGTAATCTCAGAACCCTGTTCTCCGCGCACCGTCTTAACTGCCTGTGCCTGTCGTTTACTGCGGAGGCAGTGTGCTAGCATGCGACCTCCCTTGTTAGATCCCACATAGTATTTATGTTTCAACCGAAGCACTGCATGTTCAGCCCTGTCCAGATCCAAACGCTTCAACTGGAGCCGTTCCTTCTCCAATTGACGCCAGACCCGTGGAGCGCCTGTACGCTTATGGATTGCCTCAAGTTCTTTAACTTTATATTCAAGTTCCTCTCGTTTGGCCTGCCGAGTTTTATTATCATAAGCTGCTTTAGCGATCAAGGCCCCTCTCGAGACCAACTTAAGAGCCTCCCAAATGGAGGCTAAAGCCGTAGAGCCATCATCGTTAAGTGCTAGGTAATCGTTCAATGTACGCCGAAGGTCTTCTCCCACTTGTGGGGACTGCAATAAGGAGTCTCGCAGGCGACAGTGTGGGGGGGGAGAAGGAGTGGGGGGCAGACGTAGAGTCAGCGTTATGTGTGTGTGGTCTGAGAGAGATGGGGCTTCGATGGTAGATGCCTGAGTGCATGCCCACGCGGCCTGGGTGACAAGAAAATGATCCAGGCGGGCGAAGAACTTATGGGCCGCAGAGTAATGGGTATAATCTCTGTCGTTGGGGTGGAGGCCGCGCCATGCATCCCTGATCCCACAGTTCTCTAACCACTCCTTACCCTTACCTGACAAAGCTCCCGCCCCACCAGTCCTCGGGCTAGAACGGTCTGTCCCTGCGTCCATAACTAAACTTAAGTCGCCGCCCACCACTACCAAGGAATCGGACGTGTGGAGAACCTCGGCCAGGGCCCCAGTCAGGAACTTCTCTTGATGATCGTTTGGGGAATAGATTGAGGCTACCGTGAGATAGGAGGTGCCGGTTTGAAGCCTCAGTGCTAAGAGACGCCCCTTAATCTCAGCCACAGAGCCCACTATGGAACCTCTAAAGTGTTTAGAAAACAAGATGGCCACCCCCCCTTCTTACTCGTCCCTGAAGACCAGAACTGCAAGGGGATCCCCCTGTGTCGCATACTGTGCGTGTCCTTGTGAAGTAGATGAGTTTCTTGAAGAAGACATATATCCCCCTCCGAATGTTCAAGTAAGGAGAGTACTGCCCTCCGCTTGGTAGGATTCTTAAGGCCTCGGACATTATAGCTGACTATCTTAACTTCCATCAGCTTACACAGAACCACGGGGTGATGTGTCTAACGCAAAGACGGCGATAGAGAGGAACAGACAATGGAAGGGACCACCCGTCACATGTGATTGGATGAACCTAACCAGAAGGCCATAAGTAAAAAGCTCACCGGAGAGAGGACCCCCCCACCCAATAACAATGTAAACAAACCCCAAAACAATAAACCAACAACAAAGGCCAGCACACAGAGTCCATCTCGACAGAGGGCCAGAAAGAAGTGGAGACTGCCAAGAGAGTGAGGGACCTCCCCATTTAGCAAAGTGAAAAGTCCCCCCGATCCCGCCGGGCCCAGAGGGGAGAAAACAAACCCACACATACGTTACCCTCAATCATTAGAGTCCAAAGTGTCCCCCTCTGTACCAGCGAGGGTCCGGAGAACTGCCGAACGCTCTTTGATCATTGTAGCCGGGTCAGGGCGAAGGCGATCAAGGCCCCGGCCGTTCTGGGGACCACGTCTTGAGGGACCGGGGGATCCCAGCCCGGAAGCACCAGGCTGGGCGGTCAGATCATCGAGGTTTATGTTAAGCACCCTGCAGGCCTCGGACATGGAGTGAACTTGGTGTAGCTTCCTGTCGAGACGGAAAATGAGACGAAGCGGGTGCCCACAGGAATAGGATATACTCTTTGATCTGAGGTGGCTGGTCACAGGGCGAAAGTCTCTTCTTTTTTGAAGGGTGCTGGCTGCCAGATCCTGGAAGAGCTGAGATGTGTGCTCACGGAAACGTAGAGGTTGACAGGAGCGGGCCGCCTTGAGGATCTCCTCTTTTACCTTAAAGTCGTGCACGCACACCAGGATATCAGCAGGCGGGCGATTTGGCTGACGGGGGGGGCTACTCGATGACATCGATCAATCTTGACGGAGGATTACGCCGTTGCGTTCAGAACTGCCCGGAAGAGGTCTTGAACATATCCTTCCAGATCTTCCCCTTCTGCTCCGGTTGGGACAGCACGAATACGGACGTTGTTCCGCCTTGACCTATTCTCCAGGTCTTCGGAGTGCGACTGGAGGTCCAGCTGCTGATCCCGCAGCTGAAGGATTTCTTGTTGAAGTGCAGCGATCTCTTCGTCCCGGGTCGTGGACGAGTCCTCCAGTGCGGCAACCCGTTCACCGACTGAGTCCACATCTCTCCGTACTTCCCGGAGATCCGCCTGCAGGTCTGTCTTGATGGCCAAGATATCCTCCCTCTGAGAAGCGAACAGGGCTTCCAGGAATTCTCTTGTGACTGCCCCTTCTGAGCCATCTCCAGTTGAGACCGGACCAGCTCCTTGAGAGTCCCCAGCCGATTTCATGAGAAGATCCCAGACAGAACGGTCTTTTTTACCTTTAGCCGTCGTCATAGTGGGGTCCCACAGCTGTCCCGCCTGTGGAGATAAGTAGCGTCAGGGGGGAGGGATGCGCTGTCTCCAGACGAGCAAGTACGCACACCCGCACCCTCAAGCGCTATCCAATGAATTCAGGCTTTCCGCAGGCAGCACAGTCGGCGTATTACAGCAGGGCCGAGCCCCGGTGGCCCCACTCGCCACGCGTCAAATGCAGTCAATGGCTGTTGCGCTGCCCCTGGGGACTGCCCACGTTCCGGTGAGGCTGAGGTCCAAACTCTGCAGGACGACTTTGCACCCAGTAGATCCGCCCAGCTGCAGCCACCCAAGGGCGGTGCTAAGTGACAATGACTCCAGGTACTGTTTAAGGTTACAGGCCTCTCGTGCGTATGCACCACTCTGAAAGGCCCGACCAGGGGAGAGAGATCCCAATGCCTCCGCTGCACTACAGGCCGCACTGCTGCCCAGCCCAGGCCCTTCACCTAGGGCCCCAGGGTGTCAGGAAGATGCGCTCTTCTCCGTCGCAAAGACAGGGGCACAGCAGGAGGCCGGAAGCATAACACCGCAAGTCCCACGCCTCCTGGGCCTGAATCCCCCTGAGTGGCTCACCGGTAGAATGGTGCGTGGCTCAGCTCTGTGGCCGCCCGGCTCCTCTCCCGCATAGGCCTCCCAGCGCTCTCCTCACTGCAGGGAGGCTGCGCCCCGACTGAGCGTGCCGTCCGGGCGGGCGGTTCCTAGCCAACCAAGTCGATGGACGCTGCCCGTCCGCGGTGCTCCGTCCCGGCAAGGTACCGCAAGTGACCTGGCCCCCCAGACAGCAGGGAGCCAGGCGGGTCTTTCACCGCAGCCTTGAGTCATGCCGCAGGCCGCTTCACAGGCCCGGGAGCCGGTCTCGGTGCAGCCGCGGTCCAGTGACCGGGCAGGCCAGCACGTTTCTTCACGGGGGCCTATCCGAACTTGGCAGTGGGGTCCGTGTGCCACCACGGCCTCCGTGAGCGCTCGACCGGCCCCCTTCACCGCCTCAGCTTCTCAACGTCGCGCGGCATGGGGCCGCATGAATGCCGGAGGTCACCCAGCTGCACCGGCAAGCACACAAGTCCTCTTTCTCTCCCAGCCTGGAGCGCATCAAAGACCCTCGCCTCCAGGTAGGGGTCCGGGCACCGTGGGTGCTCTAGGGAATGCTAAAGGCCCGGCGGGAGCAGAGCTCGAGCAAGACACGTCCGCTCACTCCGCCATCTTGGCCACGCCCACTTCCACATCTTAGCTCAAGGAATACCAATGAAAAGCAGTACAGAATGGGTAATATGAAAATACGAGCTTCGCAAACAACTAATGTTCAAAAACCTTCAAATTTACACTGTAGGTAAACAGAAGATCACAATATTCATGCAAAAGTTGTAATTTTGCACATCTTTGGTGTGGGTTAAGGTTTGCGAACCTAAGATATACGAAATATGTAAACAGCATAGATTAAACAAACACAATGGCAGCTCCAGTGTCTATGGTACCACAAAGGAAAGGGACAAATCTCTTGATGTTCACTTGTTTGTGTGTGTGCATTTCAGACACCAGAGAGGCGAATTGACTTCAGGGAGTCAAAACAGACACTGGGGTGCAAACACAGTGCACACAGGGGTCATGACAGACAAAAAATGCCTCTAGATCAGCTAGAAGGCCACCTCCCTAAACATTATTGCAGAGGCTAGGTGCACCAATCCGTTGGTTATTTTAGTAGGAATCTGTGCAAATTCCCACCGGAAAGGTCTACAAAAATGGCAGTATTAGGCCTGGGCGAACTTCGCTCCGTTCGTGTAGTTTGCGGAGTTTTCTGCACTCCGCGGAGCTCGCGGAGTGCACAAAACTCCGCTTCGCGATGTGCAGCAGAGTTTTTTCCCCGCTCGCGATTGCGAACGGGAAGTTCGCGTGTGCGAGCTGCCGCTCGGGTAGAATTTCTACCCGAGCGGCAGGAATACCAGCACAAACTGCAGTTCGCACTGCACTCCGCCACTCGCGGAACTTCGCTGAGTTTTTTTGTAACTTCGCGGAGTTCCGCGTAGCAAAACTCTGCGAACTACGCCCAGGCCTAGGCAATATGCGGGTGAAAAGCAGCATGAAGTTGATTTCTGTAGCCAATACTCAAGCAACTGTAAATGCTATTTTTACACAAAAGGTAGCCTGTTATTTGCAGCGCCTTTCAACATACCTCTTTCTAACTTTCACAAAGGACTATGCCATGTCAGCAATGACTGCCCTAAATGCTTGAAAACATCACAATGTGATTTATGTGATTTTCACGTTCTCTGCATTACTTCTGGATTGTGGAGGACGATAACATCTGCTTGCACCAGTAGGACTTTCTCTGTAAGAATGATTTAAGAAAGAGAAAGAGCAACTACCCTCACGTCCTGAATTCTTTTTTTGTAACTTTAATATCAGCTTGAGGATCGCCCTAGATCCACAAACCTCAAGCAAGGATCCACCCACTAGACACCAGGGACAGGTCTTTGCAGGGATGCGCCCTTTTGCATGAGCATGTGCTCCTCCCAGGGCACAACAATCTATTTGCCTCTCCAGGGGCACTTAGGAGGTGTTTACTCCATATGCCAAAAGCCCACTAGCCACCAGGAAAAAATGGCCAAAACAGAAGAGGCTGGGTCAGCCTGCAGAAGCAACAGGACATGCCCCCACCCTGATATAAGCTCAACAGTCTGGGGAGGGGGGTGTTGCAGATTAGAACCCAGCCACACACGTGGGGAACAGGTTTTTTTGGGGAGAAGTGAGGAAATGCTGAGTGGTAGGAAAGTTGTGGATCCCCACAGATTCTGAATCTTTCCCTCACAGAAATGTGTGAAAAATGAGTGATTTTAGCAAATGTTTGAAGTTTGCAAGGAATTCATTCTGGGTAAAATAATATATTGAGATCCACACGTCACACCGCCCTGGACTCCTCAGGGTGTCTAGTTTTCAGACATGTCTGAGTTTGGTAGGCTTTCCAAGGTGACAGCCAAGCCCGTGTCCCAATTCTGCAGCAACCCACCTTGCTAAATTGGGTAATTTTTCATGATGAAAATTTCTCTACATAGCGTTCTGGGATCTGTCCTGACGTGGGCAAGAGACAAACCAACACAAGCTGAAAAAACATTTTTGTTGAAAGAAGTGTGGGAACACAGAGCAGAAGAACAATTGTTATAAACAGGTGTAGGTTTCTCCATTTTCTAATCTTGCAAAGTACTTTCTAGTTGGAATGTGGTTTATTAGTAGGGGTAAGTAGGTACCTACCACTAGTAATAAGGCCACAATCACAATATAAGGCCCAGTCAAGGTCTCAATAAATTATTCCCTTGCTCGACCCTTGGCAGCTGGTTACGAGCAGACAGGCTTAACTTAGGAGACAGGTGCATACAGCATTTAAAAACACCAATATATCAAATAAGTAAGACACAACACACAATAAAAATACAACAACAATTTAAAAAAGTAGGAAATATTTGTATGATTAAAATGACACCAAAAACAACAAAAATCCAATGTAGGGAACCGTAGATATTAATTTTGAAAGATTAAATACTTTATAGTATTTTCACTACACGCATTCTACCACCTGCCAGGGGATAACCTCACCTTCATCGAACATCTCATGGATATTCTAGCTACAAATGACGGATAACAAAGTATTCAAATATTCCTTGGTGACCTCAGTCTACACTGGGATGACCTTGACGACCCAGGAGTCAATAGCCTCAAAGCTTTCCTCTAAGACCTTAACCTTACCCAAATCTGTGACAGCCCCACACATGATAAAGGCTCAACCCTCGATCTAGTAATTTCCAAAGCTGACTCCACTCAGCTTGAATAGATCCTCCCCTGTGACTGGTCTGACCACCACATCATTACATTCCACATCAATGAATCAGTTAAATTACTTTCTACCCAACCCACGAGAACGAAAATGTGGAAGAGGAATCTAAAAAATGTCGGTTCCGACTTACTCACAACTTCCAGTCCTAAAGGCTTATCCGATGCACAAGGTCTGACTAACCATTACTTCCACTCCATGAACACGGTTCTAGACAAACTAGCTCCCTTACAACTGAAAAGAGTCACCACAAAAGACTCAAAACCCTGGTATGATGGTAGGCTAAATGAAGACAGACGATCCCTAAGATTAATTGAACGACGATGGAGATTGGCACCATCCTCTGACCACCTCAAGCTACTAAGAAGCACGAGAAACTCCTACTACAGAAAGATCAGACGATCAAAAGCAGACTTCTTCAGTAAGCAATTAGACCAAGCCAGGAACCGTCCCAAAAAGCTATTCGAACTAATCAAATCTCAATCTAAGGGTGTACCCCACCGCCCCCAAGCGAACCCAGACACACTACCCAATTGCGAGGAATTTGCCTCCTTCTTTAATATGTAGACAGAAAACATAAAGACCAACCTGCTCAACGACCTAATATCCCATTCTGACTCTCACATGGACACTTCATTGCCCCCGCTAGGAGTCCCACTCATATGCTCCGCAAAGTTCAACCTCAAAAACAACGCATCCTGGTCCTCTTTCAACACTTACAGTGAAGAAACTATATTAAAAACGCTCACGGCCCTGAATCCCTCCAGCCACTTCACAGACCCTCTTCCCGCAAACTACATAAAAGAATTAATTCCACTGTTATTGCCTCTATGGACCAAGATTATAAACACCTCTCTCCTTCAAGGAACCATCCCAGAAATCTTTAAAGCAGGGCAGGTATCCCCTATCTTAAAGAAACCATTGGCGGACCCGTCGGACTTAAATAACTATCGCCCAATATCCACTCTGGCCAAACTCTTAGAAAAATGTGTTCACACGCAGCTTGGCAAACATATAGATCAATTCAACCTGCTCGACCAATACCAATCCGGCTTCCGTGCAGGTCACAGTACTGAATCTGCCATGACCCACATAATAGATGACGCTTTAAAAATCCATGACCAAAACGAAGCCTGTTTACTAATCTTGCTAGACCTATCTACGGCCTTTGACACCGTCAAACATGACAATTTGATAGATCTCCTGAAATACAGAATGGGATTATCTGGATCTGTTCTAATTTGGTTCACCTCTTTCCTCCAAAATAGATCACAAAGATTCAAGTTTAATCAATCCTTATCCAAGCCCGTCCCAGTCACATTAGGAGTACCGCAGGGATCATCCCTATCACCTACACTTTTCAACCTTTTCATGGAACCACTCGCCGAACTTCTCAGCTCCTCGAATATCCATTATCACATGTACGAAGATGACACACAATTCTACATAAAGATCCACTCACTTGAGGACATCAAATCTCTCAATTCAACGCTTCTAAAAACACAGACCTGGTTGGCCGAAAACCATTTGAAACTAAACACCCTCAAAGCTGAATTCCTCTTAATCGCTCCCCCCAACCAATCGACCACCATCATCGATTGGATGACCCACCTAACAGCACTCAAAGGTCAACCTCTCATTATCGACTCAGCGAAATCATTGGGAGTGACCCTGGACAGAAATCTAAACATGCAGAAACACATCAGCGCCTCTACAAAAGGAGCACATTTTCTGATAAATACCTTGAGAACACTGAAACCCTTCCTGCCCGCAAATGACTTCAAATAGGCAGTTCAAGCTCTAGTAATCCCTAGAGTGGAATATGGGAGTGTCACTCTCTGCGGCCTTCCCAGATCGACAATGGCCCCTCTAAGAGCTTCAATCAATGCAGCTGCTAGACTCATCACAGGCTCCAAAAGAAACAGTCACATCTCCCCTGACCTTCGAGCCCTCAACTGGCTACCTTTCGAGGCTAGAATTAATCTGAAAATCGCTTGTATGACGTACAAGGCATTACATCACAAAACTCCAAGTTATCTAGCTCAGAAATTGGTGCTCTCTTGTGGTAACAGATTCACCAGGAGCTCCAGTAATCTTCTACTGAAACCACAACGATTTGTCAAGAAGAAAACATACAACCGGACCTTCTCAGGAATGGCTCCTAGGATTTGGAATTCTTTGCCCCCAGAAACGAGACAGAATCCTTCTATTGCATACTTCAAAAAAGAAGTGAAATCTATTCTCATGGCTAAATTTACTTAAACTATTTATATATACTTGCAATATATTTGCTAGTTTGTATTAGTTACTATTTTGTATTAGACTCACCTATATTTTTCTATGCTTGGTTTTGTTACTTACATCTGCCCTGTAAAGCGCTCTGATACCAGTAAGGGTCTTGTTCGCGCTATACAAAACATTCAAAATAAATAAATAAATATAGGCCCTAAAACGAAAAGCGCCAACTTGAAACATCTGGTCGTGCCTGAACGGGACACAGTTGAGCGGTAGGGACCAGTCAACTTTTTACCTTTGATTTTTCTGGAGCTTTTTCTCTAGTCGTCGCGCAAGGCACCTTGTCAGGCCAGGTTTCGAGTCGACGATGGCGATTTAGTTCAGTGCGAGGCCTAGATAAAATCCTGGAAGTCTTGAGCTCCAGAGCTATCAACGGGACAAACCTGAAATCCAGGTCGGGTCGCGATTCGACGTTGGCTGCTTGACACTCGACTCCCGACGGGTTGGTCAACTTATGGAGCTTTTTGGTAAAATTCTCCAAATGGTCTCAAACCTCTGGAGATGCTTCCAGAAGGTCCTTTTTGGGTTCCAAAGTGTCCACAACACTAATCTAAGGTTCCAGAAGCTCTGAGTTGCTTCTTTGGATGTTGGGACTAGTCTCGCACAATCCACGTGGCCAAATCCATTAAAGTCCAGCTGAAGGTGGTCAGCTGGTTTCCTCTTGGTGGAGATGAGGCAGGTGGAGCTCTTTTGACCTGCTGCTTTCAGGGAGTCCACTCCTTCACTTTTCAAAGCAAGGCAAAGTCCATATGGGCTGAAGACCAAAGTCTGCAGCAGGTGCAGTCCTTAAGAGTGCAATCCTCTTGGTGCAGGCTAGAGGTTCAGCAGGGCACTCCTTCTTCTTGTAGCTTCAGGCAGGGATCTTATTTGCTGTGCAGCTCTTCCATTTTTATCCAGTGTTCTTGGGTGACAAGCAGGGGGACACCCCTGACCAATAGGGTACAGGGTGCCACCCAGACGTATGATAGTGTCCTCCAAAGTTTGGCATATTCTTGTCCCAGAAAGCACTGTTTGATAAAATCCAAAATGGAGAAAATCTCACCTGTAGGTTCAAATCTGGCTAAGCCAACCCACTGGTGTGGCTAACTTTCCCTAACACTCCCCTTCCAGCCCCTCTGCTAATTCGATTACCCTACGGCTAAAAACTCATCTCTCCAGAATGTACTGCAGGAGCTTGTCTAGGTTCAGAGGGCCAGGTTTGGACCAGATACACCTTATTGAGTTTCCTCTGATAGGAATCTATGTATTGTACCCTATATGGGAAGCATTGTCACATCATGCGTGATGCCCAGAATGGTGCTCTTATAGTGGTATATTAGGGTACCAAAATTTGTGTAATACCATGTACCAGACAAGAATTAAGGCATCTATACTCTCAAAAGAACAATTACCCAGCCAGTCTCACTTGCCTCAATGCCTATAAACTATCATGCGCATCCCATGAAGGCTGCTCTGCTCCACTGCAACACGAGATCCATTCCGAAATTGGGATAAAACTACTGAGCACTTAAACTGTGGAAACCATCTTTTCTTAGTTGATACCAAATGGCTAAGTTTTAGGCCCTCGCAAAGTTGACATAAAATCATCAGACAGATGCTTGTACTTTTCCATGGTTCAGAAGTAAAGCTGCTTTTGTAATGCAAGGTTTGCGCAAGATAGATATGAGAAAAGCGCAGGATGCTAGCTTAGCCACAAGTATTTCAGGACATCATATTTAGAAATAGTTCTGGTACGTGCTATGATACTGCAATTATTTGTATGGAATAGTACCAAGGCTAATGCATTGCATTACAGTGGAAAGTCCCAAAGCTGTCGCATACTGAGGACACGTGGTCAGCAACAGTATATTTCGGACCATAAATGGTATAACGCAGCCTAGGCCTTTCTTGATTGGACAAATATTCAATGCTTAATTTGTGTTACGTGCATTATGATGCTGTTTCCTCTGTGGTTTGTATCATAAAAGCTGCCAGAAACGTCACCTCTTTGGACACTCAGTGGCTATGCTGACTGTCTCCATGCTGCACGTATTTGTATTATCTTGTCTTCTATAATAAATTTACTCTATCATATGGGCTGATTGCTATTATTTCAATTAGGCTTCTACATTTGATGAGAGAATGCGACTCTGGAATGCATGACATCTTCTGCGGCAAGCTGTTGCCTTCCCCTTCTAGCGGAAGTCTGAGGTCAGACCACAATTCTTCCCTGCCTTCGAGGTCTCTCTCTCTCCCTCCGCTCTGGGCTGGATGCTGCCACTGGCGTGAGTAGTTGTCACGTCTCTTGGCTGCTCTTGCTCCATGTTTACCCAGGTTCTCTCAGCACATAATGATGGCTTTTTTGAGCCCGCATTGATTGCTGTTGTGCCTATTGTTGTGTGCTCTTTTTCCTTCTGCCTCACCCTCCACCTCGTGATTGGGTTTTTTGGCATTGTGTGATCTCTGTGGTTGCCCTGCTGGTGGTAGTATTGGCCCCTCTCTCCCTTTCTTTCCTTTGCCTGATTGTTTCTTTGGTTTGTGTTTTCGGGTTTGTCGCCACGCTGTCAATGACGGCTCTGTTGGTGACTGTCTCTCTCTGGGGGTGCACTTCTGGCTGCACCATCTTGTTGCCTCTAGCCTGAAGGACCCAGTTGCAGTCTCCCTGCGTGTTTCCCTTCGGTTGTCCCTGGCGGTGGACCAGTTACAAAGGGGAGGAGGATTGGTTTTGGTCTCGGTTTTGGGTTTCCTCTCATGTATATCCTCTGATTGTGCTGTCCTCTGTTTTATTACCTCTCCTTTTCCGTCTGCTGTCAATGCCGCTGGGCGACCGTTGGGTCACAGGCCCCATTGATTTTGCACTACTGGTACAGTTCTCTCCGACTATGCTGCCTGACCATGCGTTTCCCTATTTACTCAGGTGTGTTTAAATTTGGATTTTAGTCACTGAGCTGTCGCCTTCACCCCTGGGCACTGGAGAGGGCAAACAATTCCGCATTTTCTCATGCGAGCAGTGACTCTCTGATTCTAAGCAGCCCTTTGACTGACGGTGGGTCAGAGAGGGGGAAGTACTGAAGTTCCCTGTCTTGCCAGTGGAGACTCCTCAGCCAGGGGCCGAAGACTTCAGCTGTGAGTAGCACAAGAGGTTGGAGGGCATTCCCGGACAGGACGTCACTAGGTGAGTTGCTGGAGGAGGTTTCCCCCCTCAGATATTGGGTGGTAGCAGGTATTGCTTCACGTTGTAGAGATAGCAGGTAGTGCCCCCCAGTTTGGCACTAGTATTGAGTGCATGAAGATATCATAGGGGTGCTAGCAGTGAGTGCTTCCCCCTGTTTGTTGCAACAAGTACTTTGGCGCCGGTTTTTATGACAACCCTGGTGTTGGAGCTGGTAGCCACACTATAGTGTAGCCAGAGAGTGGTCGGCTCTGGTGCACTGTCTCCTGCTGGACACTAAGGGTGGTCTCCAGATGTGAATAGGTGTCCACCTGCTCACAACAAGGGGGGGGTTGGTATTGTATTGTATGCATTTATTTGAAGTGCTTTTATTTTTTGATATGCTGTCTTTGATTGTCACATAATGTATTGTGATTCATTGAGATTCTTAGTATTTTGCGACTGACCTTTCATATGCTGTTAGATGTCAAATGACTGATTACCAGCCGCCTTACTACAACTGTTTCTTTGAAATGTCACAATGCTATGTTATGTTGATACAGACTGTCGATTTGACTAACAGACCTCCTGACGTTTACTTTATATTGGACAGATGACCATCTGCATGTGTGATATTTCTTATCACACTTGAGGTCCCCATTATCCTCTTCCTGTTCTATTATTATTATTTTGGAACTTAGTTGGGAATACATCACTAAGCCATAGCGCACAGTACAACACAGCGCCGCTGCACAAGGACTGAATTCCTGCTTTTGTATTTCATGTGTATGCCTGTCACCTTTTATACTGTCCAAGGAATGCCAGTACCCAGGACGTTTCTTTCCCTTCCAACTTGTGAATGCTTTGGTGAACTAGTAGCAATTGCATTGTACGTTGAATGACGGACGGCTTCCTCTGCTTTTGCAAAGGCTGCAGGTTGGTCTAAAAGTGAGTGGTACCGTTTGCCTTCCTATTGTGTCTCCTTGTCCAGTATAACTGAACTGTTGGTAACGCAAGTAGGGTCAGCGCTTTTGCACACACAGTCACCAGGACACAGAAGGGAAGGGACAGCTGACTCCCTCCCACAATGACTTACAAGGAGTAATAATTGGGGTACAAGTGCCCTAAAAGTAACAGACTGTATACTGTTTTCTCTACGTTAAGGATTGTGGATGAAAAGAGGAAAAGGACTGAATAGTACATTTTATGCACTACGATATCTTTATTGTGACAATGATTATTTTCTTAGAAGGATTGAATAAATAAGTCTAGGACTGAGGACGATGGTCAGGGATGAATAGCATTGCATATAACCATAGACAGGGTAAAACAAGAAGAAGGGACCGGCCCACAGTAGAAAGAACGAGGGTTAGGGCCAAGAGTGGTGCAATTTGTTTCAATTGCCACCAACAAGGCCATCGAATTGGCACCTGTCCCCATCTACGCTGGCAGAGACACCCCTTCAGTGGACCACCTCCACCTTATGTCCAGCAGGTGGAGCAAGGGATACATAATATAACACATGCACTAGGTGAATGCCTGGATAGGGAGAGTGACGAGTTCCTAGAACAATGGTTAAAGAGGCGATACCCACATCTGTGTGAAGGGGATGGTAGCAGACTGGATAGATATAATGAAAAAGAGTTAAGTAAATACCAGGGGCACATGGAGGTGGAGAAAGATGTAGTGGAGGACCAGGCAGGTAAAGAAAATACAGCATTAGAACAGACCAGCATGCCCATCCACTATAATATGACACAGCATAATAATATCCAGAAACTAAGCCATTCCGTAGAGGGTAACGAAGTATCATTGTTGAAGGAATTAAATAGCATAACTCAGTTAGCATATGAAATTATGAACAAAGAAAGGGGATTGTCAGATAGAATGCATTCGAATGCAGAAAAGGAGCACTTTGAGGGCAGGTTAAAAAGTGCTGAAATTGGCATTTCCCTTCGACCTCCAGTGCGCAGCATACACCTGAAAGGGGACAGACAGGAAGGGGACCAGATACAACAACAGGTGTTCAAATGGCAAACATGAGGAGTACTGAACAATGTCACACTTTCCGCCACCGGAGCATTCCACACTGAGCTACATGAAGACAGGGGCACAGAGAGCAACTCAGCGGCTCTGGCGGTTGAGGAAGATGAAAAAAAAAGTGGGGCTATGCAACAGGCAGGGACTTTGTGCATGGACACTAAACATAGAAGTTTGTAAAAAAAATTAACAATTTAGTGAAAGGGGAACTAGCAGAACATAATTTCCACGACTTAAAAGATAGAGTAACATTATGTAAAATGTTCCATACTGCACACATACGCTTGGACAAGCTCTGCCTGATATCATCTGCGAGTGTTCACAAGAAGAGATTCAGGTACCACCATGGGTAATAATAAGTATTCCCGGCTTCAAAAATTTGATAACCAACACATCCTGTCCATACTAACTGTGTCCGCTGTTAATAGCCTCATTATGCTGATGGCAACTAAAGTACGAAAATGGGGAACATCAAGTATGCTTTGACAAGAGTCATGAGTGAAAAGAAGAATGGTAAAGGGAGAAAAAAAAACGAGAATAGAATAAGTGAGCAGCACTCAATGTTGTTTGACAGATTGACTGACCCAAAAATTAAAGAGAGTGAATGGGCCTTACATGCCTGTTCAAAAGAGCAGTTGATTGAAATAGTATACCTCGCATATGATGGTATGGAAAAGGACACGTTTTCTTTTTTTGGCCTTTATGAGTAATACTGCAGAAGATCAGACACAGTGTCTGAGGTTAGCATGTTAGAAAACAATACATAGGATGCATACAACACAGCACAGGAATGCTAAACAGGCTCGATCCTAATTGGGATTCTGAAAAATAATGGGTGAAATCAGAGAAATAGTAACAAACATACGAAAATTTAGGATATTCATACAAGGACTGAATGCCAGCGTATTTCAGTCACAAATACAAGAATTAACGTATCATCAGACACCAAGCACTACTGGTAATGCCGTAGACTGAGAAAGTCAGGAACAGAATTTGCGGCATCTACTGGGCATGTTTCCAGAAATAAATAGAGAAGACGGGAGAGTAATGATGGAGGAACATGATTGGCAGACCAATGAAGTTATTAAGGCTCAGTATATGGATGCACTGAGAAATGTTCTGTCCAGCAAGGCTTTTAATATCATGATATATTGAAGGGTTAAAAGAGAATATTCTGGGCCGCCTTTGAAATAACGATCCAGCCTGGCCACAAACTCTGGGCATTGCGCCAAGACCACACCGCAAAAGTTTCCTGTGATTATGAACACAACTGGAACACATAGTCAGGTTTAAAAAAAAAAAACATTCTTCGCAGCGGAGAATGGAAAGGAATGCAAATACTTAAATGTATATTAATTAAATAGGATTACATATTGTTACAACTTATAGTTTGTTTAAAGCTCATTTAACGAGATACGAAGAAAAGTGTTATTTTGTATATATGCGCTTTAATAAGTTTGGTGCAACGGTTTGTTTCCTAACATTTTCATTTTCAGATGCAGAACGTCAGTAAAGAGATGATCGTTTTTTCTTGTACGTGTCTGTTTCTGTCTTGTTTTATGGTATGTCTGTTGTCAATTGACATTGTAAGGGCCAGAGTAATGGCATCCCAGGGTCCCCCACCACACCCCTATCTCACAGAAGTACTTTAAACAGGAGCCATTAGTTGTTTTAAAGAGCAGAAGATTCCATTGCATTACGCTAATAGCTACTTCATTATATATACATACAAAAATGTGTAAAGAGCCTCTGCCCTCATAGTGAAAGTGCGACTCGGGAGCAACATACGGTCCTTCTGCCGGTGACATCCAGGCCCTGAACAGCAGGTGGTGTTTACTCTGACGACTTAGTGCTGGAATAAGAGAGAAGTTAAGAAGGCACACATTTGCTTAAAGGTCAAGTTGCGTAATTGAATGGAGGTAGCCAGAGTGCCCTGCACAGCATCACTTTCAGTCTACAGCAGAAGTGTTAAAGACAGTCTTGTAAAGTTCTCCAGTGTCATAGTGTATTTCATGAACATGCAGAACTGTTTAATTTCTGTACATCAGGTTATTTCAGTGCATTGATAAGTATTGTTCCTGTTTGAAGTGCTAGTTTTTTAAAGTATGCATTTGACCATATTAACTCTCTCCGCACCATGACAACAATGCAAGTATTGAACAAAGAGATGAATGATCTGGGTGGCCTGAGTTCCAATTATAAAGAAAGATGGTGTAAGTTGCTAAGTCCGATATTTTCTTGTATGTGATAATAATATATATATATATATATATATATATATAGGCAACTCGCCGAAACGCGTTGGTCCGGGATTGTAAAGTGAAGGACTGTTTGATGTCAATTGTTTAAGCCAAAATAAATATTTAATTTAAAAAAAAACTGACCTGGAAGTCGGAGTCACAGCTGGTGTTTGTTGGACTGGTGCCGCCGTAGGATCGGGTGTTCAGGAGGAGGAACACCAAACAGATATAGATATAGATATATATATATATATATAAATATATATATCTCCCAGGATCCCACAATTTGGTCAGGTTAGGTAACTGGCCATCCCCACAAGCACATATGGAATACCACTGGGTATCTTGAGTTCTAGCAGGGTTTTGCCTAATTAGCGGCACGAGGAGAAGTACTATTTAATGTATGTATATAAATAGAATAATGTGTATGAAATATTAATGTTTTCTGGCTTAGATTGGAAGGGGACTGCACTAAAATGCATTCTAATGCAGTGCATTCGCCAGGGGCTACAAAGGATAGGATAAAAAGCAGTAATATTATGTCTATATATAGATGTTTAGTAATGAGTATATGCCAATGTAGAAGGATAGTGTGCATTGAATAACTGTGCTTCGTGTTATAATTATAATGTTTTCAGGATACAATGTGTACAGATTTAAAATGTATTTTAGTTTACAGGTGCAGTCTTTAGGGGTGATTGCAAATATTTTGTATGAGTATTTTGATTCCCAAAAGTGTTACAGTGACAGAAAAGCTTCCTGTTTTCAAAAATGTTTGCCTGCATGTGCTTAATGATAACTTTTTCACCTTCTCATATCTGGTTAGGAAGCTCCACTGGTGCAAATGTGTTCTGTATTACTGACAATTTGGCCCACAACTACTGGTTCCACACCTAGCAATAGGTCATAGATAAGTCATAGACAAGGAGTGTTTGGCAAAGGTTAGCACATGTGTGCTAGCCACAGACAAGCACATGAAGATTTGACCTGATTTAAGAGAGACACCTTTCCGAGATGCAGAAGGAGATGTAGTTGTTGATGGTTAATGCATCAGCAATGACCCAGGCTCACTGCAAGGTATTTGCACAGTGGGAACGGCTAGAAATGTACTGGAGGAGGGCAAAATTAACAAGACAAGGAGAGTGTGGGCAAACAAAGGAGGGGTTATGGACAGGACCGAATAGTAAAATATGTTTGCCCTCATCAAGTGCTCTCCTCTATGAAACGTCTCTTCCATGGTCCCTCACATGTTGGCCGAGATGGCATACTACGCTTATTTTCACAATGTTGGTACAACTCCAAGTTCCGTCCAATAGCGGAAGACTTTGTAAGAAATGTACTGTTTGCGCACAATACAACACTGGGAAGGGTACACCAACTGCACCTGGCCGCTTTCCACCTCCCCACGGACCCTTTGAGAGTCTCCAGATGGACATGCCCCCACTAAGAAGTACAAGTATGTGTTGGTAATAGTGTGCATGTTCAGCAAATGGACTGAGGCATACCCATCCAAGAACTGCGATGCACAGACTGTTGCCAAATGGCTCCTGAAAGAGTTCATTCCACGCTTTTAGCTGCCTATGCTTTTGAGTTCTGACAATGGACCGGCATTCATCTCTCATGTGATTGAGGGGTAGTACAAGGGGCTAGGAGCTACACAGAAACTACATTGTGCCTATCATCAACCAGCAGCGGGCGCTGTTCAGAGAAAGAACTGAGTGTTGAAAAATAAGATAGGGAAGATTTGTGCATCCACTAAACTGACCTGGATTGACGCACTACCGCTTGCTCTGTTGTCCATGAGAAGCACTTCAGACGGAGTGACAAAGATTATCCCACATGAAATAGTGTTTGGACGGCCAATAAACATTCCAGACCACATGTCTATTGTCCCTCTGTCCGTATCTGATGATCTGCTTCTTCAATACTGCAAAAGACAAACATCGTTAGGTGCTGTAGGGCCTTCCTGAAGCGGAGACACCAGCAGCCCACGGCCTCCAGCCAGGGGATTGGGTTTGGATAAAAGCCCACAACAGACGGCAAGGTCTCCAACATCAGTGTAGGGGCCATATCAGGTCCTTCTGACAACAGCAACAGCAGTCAAGTGTCAGGGCCTGACTTCCTGGATCCATGGCTCTCATACAAAGAAAGAAGTGACACCACCACCACCTGAGGAGCCTCCAGTGCCTTCCCCTGCATCACATCAAGGACAGCCTCGTTACAACATGCGTTACACGAAAGGTACCAAGTGAGAAAGGTACCCCAAGTTCATCCTGAAGGGTTGCACGTGCTGCACACAGCAGTGAAAGGAAGAGTGCGGAAGCGGACCCCAACGATACATCAACTAAAGACGTCTGGTACATAAACGCCCCAACCCCTCAGTTTACAAGGTGTGACAACGAGATATCTACATTTTATTTCTCATCACTTTACTTCCTTCATATTGAAAGTGCCTAAGTAATTGAAGTGCTTGCTAACCTCCCGAATTACTTGAAGACAGGCACCAACGGTTACTTTTATGTTCACAGGTATCATCACGGAGGCTCTGCATCCTTCCTCAGCAGACTTTAGAAAAGCGTGAAAATGCAACAGACGATAAGGCTTTGGCCAACTAACAACACTAGCAACACGTACGAAAAGTGTGAAGAGGCAGATCCCTGCTCATAGCAGGCCAGGCCTCCAACAACAAGCTTAATTTGACAGAGGTAGATCCCTGCTGCGCACAGCAGGCCATGCATCTTGATATAATATTTCAAAGGATCCCTACGCTTTCTTCTAGTGCTCAGTGACGTTACATTGACCTATGACGATACACAACAGGAGCACCAACGATTTCCTTTGAATCTATTGCTGGTGCCTGCTTCAATAGGAGCATAGGACATGCTAGTTAGATACAAAGACTAGATGCATCGCCCAGAAACTTAAATGTTTTCCAACTCCAAGAACTTTTGACAACAGCTAGGACAATGCCAAGAACAAGGAGGGTGGAGAGAAAGTGGCCAGCGGTGCTGACAGCAAAATTGTCCCCGGTTCCAGGAATAATAGTAACTGCAGTCATTATAATTTTTGCAAGGGACATTGAAATTCCGTTCCTTAATGGCAAGGTTGGGAAGCTGGGGATAATGGATATTGGTGGTTGTAATAGGGAAAGCAACACTAATAATGCTGTATATAATGATTAAAGTTTGCCCAGCATCAATTTCAGCTTTGGCATCCAGTTGTGCACGCTGTGTACCTATACAAGGTACCTGAACACCACAAACACAGGGCTGACCTAAGTTATGAAGGGACAGAAATGATGCTGAGACACAATGCGAATTAATGATTTGGTATCAGATGGGGTAATGTGGAAACCATATTTTCTTAGTTGATACCAAATGGCTAAGTTTCAGGCCCTCGCAAAGTTGACATAAAATCATCAGACAGATGCTTGTACTTTTCCATGGTTCAGAAGTAAAGCTGCTTTTGTAATGCATGGCTTGCCCAAGAAAGATACGAGAACAGCGCTGGATGCTAGCTTAGCCACAAGTATTTCAGCACATCATATTTAAAAATAGTTCTGGTACGTGCTATGCTACTGCAATTATTTGTATGGAACAGTACCAAGGCTAATACATTGCATTACAGTGGAAAGTCCCAAAGCTGTCGCATACTCAGGACATGTGGTCAGCAACAGTATATTTCGGACCATAAATGGTATAACGCAGCCTAGGCCTTTCTTGATTGGACAAATATTCAATGCTTAATATGTGTTACGTGCATTATGACGCTGTTTCATCTGTGGTTTGTACCAATAAAAGCTGTCAGAAATGTCACCTCTTCGGACACTCAGCGGCTATGCTGACTGTCTCCGTGCTGCACTTATTTGTATTATCTTGTCTTCTATAATAAATTTACTCTATCATATGTGCTGATTGCTATTATTACAATTAGGCTACCACAAAACCACAAGCCTTGGAAATTACTTGGAGCAAATTTACCAAGCATAGATGATATTTCCAGAAATAAGAAGGCATGCTTAATATGCAACTGTGAGATACAATCATGAATTACCTTTCAGATGAGGTGCACTGCATTCACCTAAGGACCTATGCGGCAACTGTGTTCCAATGAAGTGATGTTATGCTAATTTCCATTTGTAGAGCGCACATCATCACTTACAGGGGCTTCACTATGCACCATGGGAGAGATAAAATATAAGGTTAACCAAGTGGCTTAGGCAGGCAACTAAATGTCCTTCTTCCCAGATGGAAACTGTAGAAGCACTATCACAGTTTCTTCCTCAGAACATAGACTGCCCTCTGGGCCTTCGCAATAGTGAAAAGAATTGCAAATGGCAGCAACCGACCCTGCTCCTCTGACCTGACCAAGGCCCAGAAGCAAAATTGTATTAAGTTCACCGGGTGGCAGGCTGAGCTCACAGTTCATGAGTATGAGGATTGTTGGAGAGCAGTTGTTGATTGAGTTAGTTGGCAGGATGGTGGCTATTACTTTGTAAGGTATGTATTCTCTTAGGACTCCAGATGCAAGATGTAGAAGGCAAACTCTTCCATGCTATCCTAGCAAAGCACATTCACATCACATCACTAAGGATGAAAGGTGACAACATAATTCTCTTTTATGATGAAGAACAAGTATCTATGATGAGCCATTTGACTTGGAACAAGCAAGGGGACACTACTAGGCTCAAAACCGTGTAGTCTGTGCTAAATTCCCAATTTCATTTGTCAGGAAGAGCTGTGAGCTCCTCCCCACCATTTACTGTGCCATCCCTCTGTAACACAAACCGGATATGCCAGCTGTGTGATAATTGAATAAAATCCAGTAAATCCAGTATTTGTAAAGCACGAACAATTACCCGAAGGTGTCAAGGCACTGGGGGCCATTGGGAAGATTAAGTAAGCTTTTGCCCAGAGTCCCATGGTGCTGGGCTGACCTGCCGCCGGCACCCGGGATAGAACCGTGAGCCCTCGTGATCTGGCGTCAGTCGCCCTGGCCGCTGCACCACACCTCTTCCCTCCATACCATTCAGGGCTTGGGTTTGGGCTTTATCTGTCCATCTAAGAGGTATGAGTTCTGTATCCAGTGTAATGAGCGCTGGAAACTCTGCAACAGTTATGGGATATCGGGGGGATCCATTGGCAAAAGACTGACTATTTAAAGTGTGTCTATGTTGGTCAGGCAAAAACAGTATACTTAAAGACCTCATTTTCCTCAGCCACCTGACTTTGTGCAGTTTGACCTGCCTTTGAATTCTTAGGAGCCAGGTTAAGGTTGCCTCTGGAACCTAGATCACAGCAATGGTTCATCAAAAGCACTGAATTAATTCAGGTGTGGTGTCATCTGTATTGCGAGCCAAAGAGCGGGGTACAGGCCCGCTCAGGAAGGCAAAGGGCACCCATTCACCTCTGGCTCCTTATTATTGCCAAGCACTGCCTGGTGCCTTGAAAGAATGAAGAAAGGTTTGAGGTAGGTCAATTAGCATATATAAGCGTTGCAGTGGAGAAACATTAAACGCCATCTCACATATTAGCATTGTTACTTTAAACAAAGACCCTCAGAACGTCTTTCCTTCCCTTTGTTTAAAAGGTCATCACTCAATGTGATAAAAAGGCGTCACTACCCATAATATGTGAAAAAGATACATGTGATTTTAGAGTAAATGCATTTAAAAGTTCTCTAACATTTGTATGCATTTTATTGAATTTATGTGATGTTGTTTGTTTAGCACTCACACGACTGAGAACTCGCTTCGGAGCACTAATAATTAGCATTGGTAAAGCCAATAGGTCTCTCCCATACAAGAGCTATTGGCTTTCCCAATGTCTTTTAGTCATGCTGTAAGGCAGCATGGCTGCTGTACTGCTTGGCTTAAATTTAGGTAGAAACCGCTATGACACCGCCAGTGCTGGCAACACAGACAGAGGAAGGGAGAGTGGTTGTTGCAACACAGACAAAGGGAGGGAGGGTAGGCGTTGCAACACTGACAATGGGTGAAACAAGGACAAAAGGGGCAGCACGAACAACGAGAGGGAGGGTGGTTTAGGGACAGCGTGAGACGGGGCAACAGGGGCAACACAGACAACGGTAGGGAGGGGCAACACGGACAACGGGAAAAAATGCTATGAAGGTGGGGGGGTGGAGAGAAAAAGCAAGATGGGCAACGGGAGGGTGGGGTTGAAAGGGAAGAAGCAACACGGACAATAGAGGGGTAGGAGGTAAGAAGCAACACAAAGGGAAGAAAGAGAAAAGAAGCAAAAAGATGGGAAGAAGAAAAAAAGAAAAATAGTACCTCAAACATAGAGTGACCAGTGGAAGGACACAAATCAAGATTTAGCCACCAGTAGTTGGTCCATGCTCTTGGAAGGGAAGCTGGCCAGTACTGGCCAACTACGAGTAAGCAGGTAAGATTGACAGTGAAGTCAACAGATGGTAAACGGTGGACAGGGTCCAAGAAAACAATATCTCTCACAAGCAAGAATACATGCGCTGTCGCAGGTGAGACCTAAACATGAGAAAATAAGGTCACAAATAGGATAACCGTTTTGAATATGTATGTAGTATGCACCACAAGCAGTATTTTATCAAGGCGCTTGAGTAATAGGTTTCATCAATGTCCTTCTCAGCTGTATTCGCAGGAGAATTAAAAGCCAAATCTGCATTTCCAGAATCCAGGTTTCTGAATGGGCTGCCAGCCCAGGTTGTCTCTCTTTTTGCATTAAAAACCTCTTGTGTTTGTGTCAGTATCAAAATGCCTATGCTTTCATACCACCTGAATAGGATGCTATTGTTTTCTTTCCACATTCTTCTCTTCCTTCCAGCAAGATGCAAATGAGTGGGAGATCACTATACATACAAGGCACTTCTCCCTATGAAATATTGAGATGGGTTCAGAAACGAGTAAATATATTAAGAACTTCCTCTTCCGTGAAGAATATGGGCCTGATCCCAAATAATTTCCCGTGCGTCTTTTTATTGCAACCATAACAGTGCAGTTTCCTGTGCTTGCTCCCAAAACTGCTTAATGCCGCCTTGGAATAGTGTACGTGCTTTACAAAAATCATCAAATGATATAAATAAAGTTTAAAACATCAAGTATCCAGTGCGTAAACAATGAGCAAATCAAAACCACTGCTATGTGCAGTGAAACAGTATACACCATTCCTGAGCCATTTTCGGTAGTATAACTTTCAACATCGGCCAACCGGTCTGCAAAAAGAAATGATGAGGCTGACTGAGTAGATGCTTCTAGGATATGCAAAAAGAATTTCAATCAGAAAGCCTACATTTTCTGATTACCATCCTCATCTTTTATGATCAGTTTGGATGGCAACTTCTTTATTGCAGCATCCTCAGTCATGGACTTGCTTGCAGACAGAACAATGTGCTTACCAATTGTGCAGTTGTAATTCAGCACATGTCTGGAACAGACGGAGAACTACTTAAGATGCTGTTTTAACTGTTCCAAAGAGTGTTTCTCAGCTAAATGGCATCAGATTATCGGTCAGCCCGAAAATGTAATCAAACATGCCGGACAACAGGAGAGAGGGTCACAGGGAGGGGACGAGACAGTTTAAGAAAAAAGGGCTATGAAGCGACCAGTGTTGGCTGTGTCATAGCGCTTTTTGGTCGAGCCTAGCGCAGCGCGCATGCGCTGCTCTAGGAGATGACCTTTTTGAATCGGTCTGCACTTTTCAAGCACTCGTGCTTGTGGCGGCATCCACCTTGCGGGAGCGAGCAGCGGCGCGCAGGGGCCATCTGTTTCCAATTAGCGTGGCCGCGCGCGCGTCTGCACTTTTCAAGCACTCGTGCTTCTGTTAGCTTTGTTGCTAGAGAAGAGCGCTTTCCTGCCGCTATGTCACTGTTATAAAATGCGAATCCAGACTTGGAAGCTCATATAAATCCCAATCTAGAAACTAACATTTCTCCAAAGACCACTCGGCATCCGAGACCGTAAATCTTCCTCTCAACATGCTCATCCCTTGGGCTTCGTTAACGGGGATATTTTCTGATTTATAATCTCTCCAGACTTGGGTCCTGTCCATAAACGTTGGTGCTTCCGATACATCCGAATCACCGAAACTGCTAGCGATTCAAAATCCTAAGAGGTTCGTTTTCCCCGACCTACTGTCCAGACATGCCTGACAATCAATGGGTAAACAAGACTTTTCTTCGCCACCCCTTCAAAGTATATACAGACCTAGAAGCATAAAAACATCAATTTAACACATTCGTGCCTTCAACAAGGGAGTGCTTTTCTAGCATGCAGCAGATTAACAAGCACTTTCGGCAACCAAAGTAAAGTTACGGCTTGAAATGTACGTTTATTTTAGGGTGCAGTTGTGAACCCATTCTATTTTAGACAATAACACAGACTGACGTGAAACATTCTATAATCTATTTAAATACACACACGCTAGATTGAATTTCAAAACAGATTTTCCTCGGAAAAAACACATATTTAACAACTGTTGTAAACAGCTGAAAAGTCAATCCATAGTACAGATCGGGGGGTTTTGTAAAATGTTTATTTTCGATACTAAACGTTTAAATTAAGTCAAAAATTGCATGAATGCGGTTCTCAGATGCTACTTCGAGTGCGCACACAGTAACACGTGTAACACTGTATTTGCTCAACACGTCTGAATTATTAGCCAGAAATGAACATTTATATAGCCTTACTAGTCTTTCAAACGGAAGTAGACAAAAGGGAAGGCGCCGTTATAAAAACAAATCCATCCACACAAATTTTCGTTAAAAGGTATACCAGACTTACAAGGATAACAAGATAAAAGTTCACGATCTAGTTACAATTTTACAAAATGTTTACAACCGCAATCGAAATCAATCCTCAATCTAACTCCAATAAAAACACACGATAAGACCGCTTATCCATCTCCCTCAATGCACGTTCATATACCACCACAAAAATGCAGCATCGGATATCACACTAACTCGATGTATTCTCCACCAGTCTATCACGTGAATATTTATCAAAACGTCACACAAGGCTGTGATCCTAATCAGTTTATCGGCAAACCATTTGCCTGAAAGCATAATTGAAAAACATTGTCATGCTTTAGCTTCATAAATGTTTCACATTTTAAATAGTGACTTTGCCTAATAACAGCTGTAACAATACACCAAAAACAGCCTTACCTGAAAAGCAATTATTCCCAGCCACTATGATACTATTAAATCTGGTTTTGTTATATTTTTTTATCAAAAGCAACTTCATTTTTTAGAGCCTGTGAAATCTTCCAATCGGTGCAAATGCTGGTGAAAGCAGAGGCCTCAGAGGAGAGCACATTTGATTTAAACAACACAGCTGCAATCCCAACCTTATAAACGGCCAAAGATTAGAAATTAATCCAACCACAGTGAAGAATTACATTTTAACCATCTAAATGAATTGTGCAGGATTATGTGTGGATTATTTATATTATAATCAGCAGCGTTCGAGCTTCTGAAGATATAGCAGGGCCATCATTGATCAGGATTTTGAGGTATAAAAAAATTATAATTTAACTCTAGCATCCAGTTCTTCTCTGTTACGTTTATAACGAGTTTGCTGCTGCACACAGGCAGAAAATCTAATCCTTCGATTAGAACCCTCATTTTAACTCAAATACGCGTTCTTCCATATCCCAGAGTTTGCTGCACTCTGCCATCTGGCGTTACTGCTATCCACTTAGACTACTGCATGTGTTCAATTCCATGTCACTAACAGAGGCAAAGATTATGTTCATCGTGCTTGTGCGGCATCCACCTTGCGGGGGCGAGCAGCGTCGCGCAGGGGCCATCTGTTTCCAATTTGCATGGCCGCGCGCGCGTCTGCACTTTTCAAGCACTCGTGCTTCTGTTAGCTTTGTTGCTAGAGAAGAGCGCTTTCCGCCGCTATGAAATATTGGTTTACCGTTTACCCATGTAAGACACTCGCTGTCTTCAGTGTGGTTCGGTTAGTTTATTTCTGTATCGCCGTTTTAACCTCCCTTTGTGCTGTAAGTAAAGAATGTTTACACAAATTAATATCTTTGAAGTATCTAACTATTTTTTACATAGTTGTTCCAATTTTTAAAAAGAAATTGTGAAGGGAGTCGTTGTTACGCACTCTCCGTGTAGATCTGAATTGATACAGAGCCAGGCTGTGTACAATTAATTAGATGTACGCCATAACAACCTAGCATATACAGAGATCTTTGATTTGATTAGGAAGCATTTAAATCTGGCTAGTTCAGCTGGGTGCTAGAGCTCCAGAAATCGCCCTTAAAAGAGCTTGTAGAGTATTGAAAGAGGGCCCTTTGTTCCCCCACTATGCTGATAATTCTTCTCTTCAAGCATTTGGTTGGTCAAGAGTAGTGTTATTACACCCTTGAAGTAGTCCCATTGCTCGAAACTGATAGACATATTGCTAACGCAGACCCAGTGTCAAATATAGCAACACAGGACTTTGCATTGTTAAACCCCATGACAAATACTATACATAACAAGCATTTGCAATGCAATAGGTCTCACATTTACGTGAGTTTAAGCTATTGCCATTAGGTCTCGCTTTTGAGAACATATAAGTATTTAGTTATGCAGCACAATATCCTTGGTGCAACAACATCAACTGTTGCATGGCTAAACACTTATAAGGTCCCAAAGGCGAGACCTATTGGCTATGCCAATGCTTGTTGTTATGGAGGTTGGGGGGAAGCAATACAGACAACAGGAGGGTGTGGGTGGGAAGGATAAAGAAACACGGACAACGGAGGAGGGCAGTCGGAGGGGAAGAAGCAAGAAGAGCATGGAGGTGGGAAGGGAAGAAGCAACAGGAGCACAGAGGACAGGGGAGGGAGGGTAAGAAGCAACATGAGAATGGGTGCCGGGTTGGGAAGAAGCAACACAGTCAAGGGTGGGGGTGGGAGCGGGAAGAAGAAATACGGGTGGGGGTTGGAGTGGAAGAAACAAATAAAAAGGTACCTGGATCATTCCACGAGCAGTGGATGGACAGTGAAAGGACACTGATCAAGCTAAAACAATCAGTAGTTGGTGCATGCTCCACACAGAAGAAAAGGAAGTAAAGCCGGCATGTGCTGTCCAATTAGGAAGCAGCAAAGAAGAGTGTAAATGAAGTCATTGAATGTTAATCAATGGCTCCAAGCCCTTTATATTAAACAATACCCCTTGCAGCAACAGCACATGCGCAATCGGCAGGCGAGACTTAAAAAACAAAGAACATGATCACAAATCTCGATGATCCCTGGGTGGAAAACACTACAGCCCAATGGTGCACTCTCTTTAGTATATAACATATTCATGACTTTGACATGGCACATCATAAATTAATTAATTTGAGGACATCCATGTATAAAGAATGGTGGCTTTAGAGTGCAAAGCTTGTGTAAAAAAATTTGCATTAATTAATATCTGTTTTATTACATGACAGATATTCACTCCGACTATTGAGAAAAAGACATAAAGAACAGGTTACTTACCTTCGGTAATGAATTATCCGGTAGAGACTCTATCTAGCTGCAGATTCCTTACCTTTGAAGTTCCCAGGTGTCAGGCTGGATCCGGAAACTTTTGCTGAGCAATACCCCTTGCGCGCGACGTCGGGAGGCTCCATTCAGCTCTGCATGACGACGTCTGCGTCGTTAGCGTCGGTTATGACATCGCGGTGCCTATATAGGCGCCACCCAGGCATGCGAACTTCAGTACTTTTCGTTTTTTCCACGCCAGAAACGCAGGGCCACGAAGTAACTGACATAGTCATGTGCAAAACTAGGGCCCTGAAAAGGGGAACAACCCTAGCCCTACAATATCAGTCTGAAAAGCGGGGAGGCATGGGTGGGGCTGTAAGGAATCTGCAGCTAGATAGTCTCTACCAGATAGTGTGTAACCGAAGGTAAGTAACTTGTTCATCTGATAGAGACTTCTAGCTGCAGATTCCTTACATTTGAATCAGATACCCGAGCCATACCATCCCGGCGGAGGGTTGCGGACTCACATCATAAACTAAGAAGTCTTGCAGGATTGAACGGGCAAAATGTCTGTCCCTGTGTACCGAACCATCAATGCAGTAATGTTTTGTGAACGTGTGCAAAGAAGCCCACGTCGCTGCCTGACAGATGTCTTGGACTGGGACACTTCGAGCCTAGGCCCACCTCGTAGCCTTTTCCCTGGTGGAATGGGCACCTAATACCTCAGGGGGCTGCTTCTTTGCCAAGGCATAACAGATCTTGATGCAGAGAACGACCCAGCAAGAGATGGTCCTTTTCTGCACTGCCCTTCCCAGCTCCCATGTACCCCACAAAGAGTTGGTCGTCCCCCCGGAACTCTTTTGTGCAGTCAAGGAAGAACGACAACGCTCTTTTTGGGTCCAGCTGGTGGAGACGCTCTTCTCCCTTAGAGGGATGCGGGGGAGCAAAGAAGGTGGGCAAAGTGATGGATTGACCCAGATAGAATGGGGTCACAACCTTTGGCAAGAAGGATGCCCCGGTGGAAGCACCACCTTGTCCGGAAAGGACATAAGATAAGGAGGCGAACAGGATAACGCCTGCAACTCACTCACCCTCCTGGCAGATGTAATCGCCACTAAGAAGGCTGTTTTGATGGTCAACAGCCGGAGGGGACAATTGTGCAAAGGCTCAAAGGGAGCACACATCAGATAGGTAAGGACCAAATTAAGGTCCCACGGTGGCATAACAAAGGGCGTGGGTGGAAACAAGTGATCCAGCCCTTTTAGAAATCGATTTACAATAGGAGACTTAAAGAGAGAGGGCTGGTCTGGCAGCCGCAAAAAAGCAGACAGAGCAGAAAGCTAACCCTTGAGAGTTCCCAAGGCAGAGCCCTGCTGGGCAAGGGTTAGAATGAATAAAAGGACAGTTGAAAGAGAAGCAGAAAGAGGGTCAATGGACCTTTCTGTACAGTATGATACAAATTTCTGCCAACGGCAGGCGTATACCGTTTTAGTGGAGGGCAACCTGGCCGACAGAATAACGTTGCAGACTTAGGGAGGAAGGTCAAAAGCTATCAACTGCCGCTGCTCGATCTCCACGCATGGAGGCGCAGAGTTGACAGGTTCGGGTGGGAAACCCTCCCCTGCTGCTGTGACAGAAGATCCTCCTGAAGGTGCAGCCTGATCGGAGGATCGATACTGATTCTCAGGAGCTCCAGATACCAGACTCTCCTCGCCCAGTCCGGAGCCACAAGAATGAGTTGGGCCCAGTCGCTCCTGATCTTCTTCAGAACCCTGGGGAGGAGTGGTATGGGCGGAAAGGCGTACAACAGGCCGGACCTCCACTTGCGACGAAAAGGATCACCGAGCGATAGCCGCCTTGGAAACTCCAGCACGCTGTACCGCTGACACTGCGCGTTCTCTTCAGAGGCGAACAAATCTAACCAAGATTCTCCCCACTGCTGAAAGAGACCTTGCGCCACCTCATACTGGAGGCGCCACTCGTGATCCGCTAGGCATCGAGGGCTGAGTTCGTCTGCCCTGGCATTCAGAGAACCTGCCAGGTGTTGAACCACCAGGGTTATGCCCTGCTGTTCCAGCCATGTCCAGAGACGCAGGATCTCTCGACAAAGGGTCCACGACATCACCCCGCCCTGCTTGTTGCAGTATCACACGGCGGTGGTGTTGTCTGTGAACACCTGCACTAACTTCCCCTTGACAGAGGGAAGAAATGCCTTCAATGCCAACCTTATCGCTCGGAGCTCCAACAAATTTATGTGGAGCCCCGTCTCTGCCGGAGACCAGTGTCCCCGATCTCCACCTCTCCCAGGCGGCCACCTCATCCCAGAAGTGATGCACCTGTCATGACTGGCTGGGGAAGGGAGAGGGATCTGCCATTGACCCAATCGCGGTTCGTTATCCACCACTGTAGATGTTTTTGCAGTTCCTTCCGAGATCTGAACCACGTCGGTGAGATTTCCCAGATGCTGCGCCCATTGGAACTTCAAGTCCCACTGCAGAGCCTGCATTTGCCATCTGGCGTGTCTTACCAACAGGATACAGGATGCCATGAGGCCCAACAGCCTCAGAGTCAGTCTCGCCAAAATCCAGGATAGAGGCTGAAATATCGGAGTCATAGCCTGAATATCCTGGACTTGCTGCTCAGGAGGATAAGCCCAAAACTGCACTGTGTCCAGAACAGCTCAGATGAAAGGGAGTGTCTGAGAAGGAGTCAGGTGTGACTTCGGCATGTTTATAGAGAACCCTAATGAATGCAGGAGGTCCGCTGTAGTCTGAAGGTGGGAGATGACAGCCTGGGGCGAGGACGCCTTCAACAACCAGTCGTCGAGGTAGGGAAGACTGACATCCCTAACCTGGGCAGATGAGCTGCGACCACCGCCATCACCTTGGTGAACACCCGAGGGGCACTGGTAAGATATGGATGTTCTTGGCGGCCTCTAGAACAGGTTACTGCAGTGGGCTTCTATTGAGTCCTTTGTTAGTGCTGCATTGTTCTAGTGACTGCTGCGCTGCTGTGTTGGTGAGATTCTAGTTTTCGGAAACTGAATCAATTGTACCACAGGTAAAAGGTAAATGAGGCTGTAGGGACAATTCTTTACAAGCATGAGTGAATTTGTGTGTGAAGACCAAGTCTCTTGACAGTGCATGTCTCTGAAAATGTAGTGTTACAACATGTTCTTAAGGGTCTGCCACATTTATTGTGTGCTCACTGCAGCTATTGTGTGCTCAGTTGGAGGGACAGACAATGACACCTCTTTGATTAACAGCAGTTAAGTGACAGGGACAGCATATGGTTGATAGGCCTTTCCCTACAAAGGACTAGCTGAGTATGGTTGACGAGAGAACGTTTTGGTAAGATCCAATCAGTCACATCTGTAGCGCTAAACTTTGGCCTTGCACCCACTGAACATGGGTGAATGGTTAGGGTGTGGTGAGAAACCATTTCTGAGGGCCATGGGGCAAAAAGGAGATACTGAGCCCAACCGTGGGGGTTGAGGCATTTTAATCCTGATGTCCTGGGGCCCGACCTAGCATGGGTCCTGAGCAACTGGGTCAAGTATCCCTTCAGCACTTGCATCTCAGTGGTTGCCCGGGTCAAGCAGTCCAAGGCTTCTCGTGGGGGCTCAGGTGGACACAGGGGGGTGAATACAGGCCCACAACTGAAAATACGTTCAACAGCAGCAATAAATGCCCGCACCAGCAGGATCTGAACTACCAGGGGCTCTGAGTGTTCCCCCTTCGCGGGCACTGAATCTGCAGTGGCTGTCTCCGGTAAGTTCTTCACATGGGGCCTGGGAGGGGCAGCAGTCGGGTGTCCTCCAGATCCTCACAAGCGATCCTGATGAGGCAGCGACCAGGGTTTCCTTGATGCTCCTCCAATGCTGGTAAGTTTCTTGGGAATCTTCCCACTGGTGGGGGGAGGGCGACGTTCCTGGTGCTGATCCTCAGTTGGGGCTTGGGCCCGCTCAGGTCACCACAGCAGCGTCCCCTTCACGACCACTAATCTCGACCAGACCACGCTCCTTGCCTTGTCCCAGAGTAAAAATTAACAGGAGTAAGGCCCGTTAGCCCAGGTGAGACCAGGCGCAGTTTACAACAAAAAACAATGTCTCAACTGGAGGATAATTAAAAGAGGTCAATTTAAAACAGTGAAATAAATCACAAAGAGAAAGGGGGACAAGGGAAGGGAGACCACAACGTAAGAGTAGAGTGAAGTAAATTAAACTATAATTCCGTAAGTAGTTTAATAAGCACTACAGTACATCATTATACAATGACCATGACACACAACGTGAGCACTGGGCGTGCTAGTGAAGGGGGACGGCGCAGTGACATAAGTGTGCAAAAAACAGCGTGAACGGCGAAAATAAGTAAATTAAATTAAAGGTGGTCAAAAATTGCAGAATATATACAGTTTATATATACAAGATAGTCAGAAAATTAAATTTGACCACAATAACGCCTGTGTTCTAGGCTGGATAGTCGACGGCGTTTCAACCTGAATGATTGCAGGTCATCATCAGGACAATGGTCATTAATTTGACGGTAGTGCTCTATGAGAAATTAGAGGGGAGAATGGATCAAAACATGAGTGGTCCGAGGGGACAAGGGAGCGAAGAAAAGGAGAAATAGAAAGAGGTAAAGTAGACATTACCTAGTAAAAGAGCGAAGTGGACGTGAGGCATCACGGAGGGATCAAAATCTGCGATTTCTTCAGGGTGGCTTGTGAAGTCTGGTGGGAAAGGCGGGGGGTAAAGGGAGGAAAAGTGGGCAACGGTTCGTGAGCAACGGGGGAGAAGGGAAAGGAATGGAGACAATGCGTTTAATTATGAGTGGATAGTTACCCAAGATGTAGGTCCAGAAGCGCGATGGCAAAGTAAGGGGGAGGAAGGAATCCAATATCAGCCCGGTTGGTGGGCGGTGAGGATAATTCTGAAACAAAGTATGAGGCAAGGGGTTAAGTCAGCGTCCTGACCGCAAGAAAAACGATCGCAGGGGACGTACGGGCTGGGTATGGAGAGCACTTACTTAATTGTTAAACTTAGTCAGGGCGGTCTCCAATGTGTCCGCAGCGCAATGGAGGGGGGAATGAATCACCGTGCCAGAGGAGGGCGAGTAAAGCGTCCACTTCCAACGGAGTAAATGGGAGGGAGGTAGAAAAGGACCCGGAAAGTGGTCACATGACGGGGGTCACAAGGGGCGGGAAGACTAGAACGGGGAAGGGGTAGCGCCAGTGTGGTGCCCCAGGGGGACCAAGGAGATAAGGTGAAGGAAAGAAAGGCTCCGTGAGTACCAGGTTCGAGGGTGCACACGGATGTATCAAACATAAAAAGAAATCGTGACAATTGCCATAATAATCGGTCTTCAGTGGGTGGATATAACAAAATAACCACATGGCATTAATTTAGCGAAGGGAGAACGTAAACACAATAAATGTCAGAAAGGAGTAAACAATAGAAAAATCAGCACAATAATTTAGCATTTGGTAACGATGGCATAAAATGCCAGTTCAGTAGAGAAAGGATACAGAGTGCAGTGACAATAATTAAATTAATGGGATGGGTGACATAAATTGGCGGTCCAAGGGCAATATACAACAATAAAAAGAAAAAATGTAAGACCGGCAATTGAAATCAATCCACTTGGCTAATGGAAGCCCATTACTATATTAAAACTGCAAAAGAATTGCACAAATACAAAGGTAACATATTCAAGAGATAATGCATGGTGTGAACAAGTAATGACAGCGGGTTACAGCGGTATAGTGGTAACACCATGTAAGCTAAATGAGGTGGTCCTGAATCAAGAAAGGGGGGTCACTGCACTCTGTATCCTTTCTCTACTGAACTGGCATTTTATGCCATCGTTACCAAATGCTAAATTATTGTGCTGATTTTTCTATTGTTTACTCCTTTCTGACATTTATTGTGTTTACGTTCTCCCTTCGCTAAATTAATGCCATGTGGTTATTTTGTTATATCCACCCACTGAAGACCGATTATTATGGCAATTGTCACGATTTCTTTTTATGTTTGATACATCCGTGTGCACCCTCGAACCTGGTACTCACGGAGCCTTTCTTTCCTTCACCTTATCTCCTTGGTCCCCCTGGGGCACCACACTGACGCTACCCCTTCCCCGTTCTAGTCTTCCCGCCCTTGTGACCCCCGTCATGTGACCACTTTCCGGGTCCTTTTCTACCTCCCTCCCATTTACTCCGTTGGAAGTGGACGCTTTACTCGCCTCCTCTGGCACGGTGATTCATTCCCCCTCCATTGCGCTGCGGACACATTGGAGACCGCCCTGACTAAGTTTAACAATTAAGTAAGTGCTCTCCATACCCAGCCCGTACGTCCCCTGCGATCGTTTTTCTTGCGGTCAGGACGCTGACTTAACCCCTTGCCTCATACTTTGTTTCAGAATTATCCTCACCGCCCACCAACCGGGCTGATATTGGATTCCTTCCTCCCCCCTTACTTTGCCATCGCGCTTCTGGACCTACATCTTGGGTAACTATCCACTCATAATTAAACGCATTGTCTCCATTCCTTTCCCTTCTCCCCCCGTTGCTCACGAACCGTTGCCCACTTTTCACTCCCTTTACCCCCCGCCTTTCCCACCAGACTTCACAAGCCACCCTGAAGAAATCGCAGATTTTGATCCCTCCGTGATGCCTCACGTCCACTTCGCTCTTTTACTAGGTAATGTCTACTTTACCTCTTTCTATTTCTCCTTTTCTTCGCTCCCTTGTCCCCTCGGACCACTCATGTTTTGATCCATTCTCCCCTCTAATTTCTCATAGAGCACTACCGTCAAATTAATGACCATTGTCCTGATGATGACCTGCAATCATTCAGGTTGAAACGCCGTCGACTATCCAGCCTAGAACACAGGCGTTATTGTGGTCAAATTTAATTTTCTGACTATCTTGTATATATAAACTGTATATATTCTGCAATTTTTGACCACCTTTAATTTAATTTACTTATTTTCGCCGTTCACGCTGTTTTTTGCACACTTATGTCACTGCGCCGTCCCTCTTCACTAGCACGCCCAGTGCTCACGTTGTGTGTCATGGTCATTGTATAATGATGTACTGTAGTGCTTATTAAACTACTTACGGAATTATAGTTTAATTTACTTCACTCTACTCTTACGTTGTGGTCTCCCTTCCCTTGCCTTGTCCCAGCAGCCCCCCTGGCATACAGGGTCACTCTCCTCACACTGTAAACAGGCTACAGCTTGATCAGCACAGCAGCAATCTTCACGGAGCCCCCATCTGGCATTCAGGGTCGCCAATTTTGCTCCGTACACAGGGTATGGCTGGATCAGCACGGCCGCAATCTTCACAACGGCCCAACCTGGCATAAGGGGTTGCTGACTTGCCACCTGCCCACTGTCGATGACAATATTGGAGTAGTAATGTTCTTGGTTCAAGTCGCGGCGGCCACCCTCTTGCATACTAGGGTTGCCTGCTTTTCCTTGCACACAGGCAACAACCCGATCGGTGCAGCAGCCGTCTCCTCAAATCTCACTACAGGGATCCTATCATCAGGATCCCCAACTGGACCTCACTCCTCCAACACTCTCCTCTTCCTCACAGGGCACAATGGTCTTGGCAAACAGGCAGGCATTGGTGCTTCAGGCTCAGGTGGTCTTGGATTCCTTGGCTGATCTCCCTTCACCCAACTAGGGGACTGGCAGACCTTGCGCCCCCAGTCCTGGTTACGGGCTGAAGCCTTGCAGAGCTTCTCCTCCTCTTACAGTCCAACTGGTTGCTTGACAGTTGACAATTTTGGGGCCTCGAGCTCCCATTCTTACAGTCTGTTTCCAGACACCAAATATGATTTAGAGTCTAAGTCTTTGAAGTTTATGTTGGGGATCTGCTTCCCTTTAAAGGGCCCTCTCCTCTTCTCTTGCGCCAGAAAGTAGTCTGCCACACCAGGAGCAATCCCAAATCTGATGGTCCCACAACACAGGCCATAGAAGTGACTAGATGGTTACACCTGGATGTCAGCCACAGTGATATGTGTATCAAAAGGTTATCCCGGGCATCAACCCTACTATTTATGATTCTCTTATTTGCCCAATCTCCTTCTTGAGATGTGCCCAGACCACATCCCAGTGACCTCTCTCTGAATTAAATAGCCCAGTTACAAGTGTACTGAAGAGCCTGGCTCTCCCTTCCTCCAGTATGTCCCACTCAGCTTACAGGAATGCAGCAATCTACAAATCTGTCTGGGGGGATTCCTCTACCTCCTACTGCTCATCCAGTTAGCTCTGGGTCTCCCAAAATGGACCCCGGAATCTTCTATGTATTGTACCATTCACAGGCACACATAAGCAAGCACATGCATATAACATACATGTACTGCACAGCACTACATCTTTCATGTATTGTACCATTCACAGGCATACATACACCCAGAACATGTATAAAATGCATTTATTGTGCAGCACTACACACCTAATCGATGGTCTAACAGTGAGTTCAGCACACAGCGGCGGAACTTTGAATGAGTGAGCAGGTATGCCTCACTTCAGTGACACAGGTAAAAAGGTCTGTTCACTCCTACTGATCACTGCACAGTATGCTGCCACTAACGTGCTGCTTAACTTCTGGCAAAAGCAGTAGCCTTTTACCACTATGAGAAAAGCAGTTTGAGCACCACTCCCGTTCCAAAAAGACAACAATCCGTGTGACAGACGCACACGCATGATCCATGTTCACCCATGACAACAAAAATCAGCACCAGAGATCCAGACATCATTGTAGTTTGGGGCACTCAGGACAGGGTTACACGCCCATTACCATGCAAGGGACTTTTCTGTCCCAACAGGTGGTGTTTTTTCCATTTAGACTGTGGAGATCAGCCCAGGAGTTAGAGAAGAAAACAGCGAAGCCCAAAGACAGAGCTCGCCTCCACCAGGCACACTCAAGCCACAGGCTGCACATCTCTGCTGGCTAGTACAGAACTACAGGAGAAGCAGTGATTTAGCAACATGATGAACCAAAATTCTAGTGTGACAATAAATAGGTGATGCAGGACACAGGCAGTATTGTATCACAATCTTGCTAGTTTAAAATGATTGGTACATTTTAAATGAAACTTTATTGTGGTCTTTATAATGCCAATAAGAGGCAATAAACTTCAAATATCAGTGGTACTTCTCCAAATTCAAACCATTAGGGATGATATACCACTGTGTTTCAAAATATCTGTACTTCATAACTCTTGTGGCATTATTTGTCAAGCACATTAAAATAAAATACTAAATTGTTACTATTCATATTATTATTAAATGCACTGTTTCAAGATTGATCCACCAACCTTCATTTTGACTTAATAGATTTTTGAAGTTTGCCCTCTCCACTTTGTGGGCATGATACATTTAAATATCAACTATTTGGAACTTGATGTAAATGCCTTGCTAACAGCAGTGTCTTAGTTCTCTGGATATTTGATCTATGTTCAATACATCGAGACTCTGCTTGTCTAGACCACATATTAAATCCTGTATCAACACAATTGTATATATGTCATAGTCTATCTCCCTGGTTGTACAACACCTAATTGTTATTCCTTTCTTCAATATGAATTTTGTATCTGTTGGTGACCTAAGGATATGCATAATTCAGTCATACTGATGTTAGTCCTTCCTCTCATTTAAAGATTGTTACAGCTCTTTGCTTGCATTGTGTCAAAATTGATTAGATTAGGAGAATCCTTAAAACAACTCTTTTAAATTGTTACCACTTTACATCAGTTTTAAAACAGATTAATATATTTTAGCAGCTAACATGGAGTATGTGGTCACAACCACTGTTGTAGCCAATGAGTAGGATGGGGTTGGACTCCCATGGTAGGTTGTTCCCAGGTCCTGTGATAAATCCACTGACTCTTGGGAAGAGATGTGGCCTAGTGGCTAGAGCTGCCGCCTTTGGAACCTGAAGAGTAAGGTTTGAATCGGGGGCAAATCACGTAATCTTTCTGTGCATAGAAATGTAATATATGTAAAATGTATTTGTGTTATCCACATTTGATGTACACAATCTTATATATTGTCTCCCAACCCCTCATGTAACATACAGTGCTCTGTTGCTACATAGCTCGGTTCATGTTGTATAAATACCAATACATACATACATTGCCCGTTGCTTTACCAACAATTTATTCATGAAAGACTAAACCTAACCATTCAAATCCATTCAGTGTCCACTGTTCCTGCACTTTGAAGAAAACAACTTTTCAAGCTGGATCCCTTATCCACCAAAATAAAAATGTAATATACAAAAATACCTAACTGGTAATGTGGGCTTGTATTGACCACTCAGCCTTCTTGTTTATGATGTCACCAGCACTCTTCAATGGCACTATTTAGCATATATATATAGTAAGTAAGTAGTTATAGTTAGGACCATGTTTCCATAGGAAATGCGTTTTTTGACTTGCCTATATCTTTGGCGCCGATTGATGAATCATCATGAATATTTTTTTTTAAAGTGCTCGGTGATTCTTGATGCACATGGAAGAAAAAGGAGGTGGGGAAGTGTCAACAAACCTGCGCTTCCTGTGTTAATTCCCATAGAAGCTTTAGACACAACTACAGCCTGATCTGCCGAACGGAAATTACACCAAATTTGGCAGAAAGGTAGATATTGTTCCAGAGAAGTGCCTTTTTTCTGATTTGGTGTGAATTTATTCAGCAGTTTTGGAAATATTAAGGGAAATCCAAATTTGTATATATAGGGATGCGGATTCTCCTCGAATTCGCAAATCCACGTGCCAACAGCAATGCCATGATTGGCTGGCAGCAACCTGAGAGGAAAGATGCTGCCGCCATTTTGTTCATCGGGACTCGGTTCCCTGCAGGGAAAGTAAAGTTTAAAACTGATAGACCTGGTCAGGGTAGAGGTACCCTGGCCCCATGGGACTAATGGAGGGGTCTATGAGGGACCCCTCATTGGTAAGAAATTGATCAAAAACCTTTTTTTATTTACCACATCAGGAGTCACGGATCTTCACGGATTCAGGAAAGATCTGGGGATCCATACCCAATTAAAAATAAAATACACTCACTCACAGATCCACACACCAACTCACACACTCACTCACACATCCACTTACACACTCACACAACCACCCACACATCCACGCACACACCCATACAGCCACCCACACACCCACTCAGACACCCACACACAGACCCTAAAAATGACTCCCAACCACTCACAGATCCACACACCCACTTACACACCCACACAACCACTTGCACACCCACACACCCATACAGCAACTCACACACCCACTCATAGAGCCTCAAAACCACTCACATATCCACTCACATACCCACAGCTTTCACACACCCACTTACACACATGCACAGCCACTCACACAGCCACTCACACACCCATACAGCAACTCACAAACCTACTCACAGACCCTCAAAACCACTCACACACACACTCACAGACCCACACAGCTTTCACACACACACTCACACACACCCACTTACACACCCAAACAACCACTTGTGCAGCTACTTTCATACCCATACAACCACTCACACACCCACAAAACCACTCACACATCCACACAGCCACTCACACACCTACTCACACACCTACCCAGCCACTCCCACACCCACTCACATACCCACACAACCACTCACACACCCACTCACACACTACCTCACACCCTCAGTTGCAAGGATGACATAATTCAGAAATAGCATTCAAAAGCATAGAAATTCACTGAAAAAAACAAAGGTTACAGGGACATTATAGTTCGTAAATTAGAATTATAAAAACCATAGGAATTCACTGAAAAAACCAAAAGGTAATAGGGACATTATAGTGAGGCTCAGATTTCACTTGTACAAAACCAATGAAATTCAGCAGTTACAATTACCTGAGCTAACTATAACTTATGCCGCCGCAATGCACTTCTTATGATCTTACAACTTTTGGTGAGGTGCCTAGACTGATTCCAAGATCCCAGCAGTATATGATGGCCTAGAGACCAGCTAGCTCACAGTGCCACCAAAAGCCCCCTAACCCAAACAGGGAGCAAATGGTTTCTGGCAACCACTGAACATGAAAACCCTGACCCCTCAGGGATCGTGGAAACAGATCAGAACCTTTCTGCTCAGTCACTCGTGCACTCTTGTTCTCAGAGAAATATACAGAGAATACTCAATGGGATGTTTTCAATATATTTATTGAATCAACGTTATTCTTGTATAGACTACATCTGCTGCGATAATCAGTAGACAGAAGCAGATGAAAGTGATTACAAGCATCAAAAGAGTAAATAGCAGGTCCAATTCTACCATGGTGCTAAGACAGTGTATATATGCAGGCATATAATATAAGCTAGTAATCAGGCGTACTACTACTATGCAATTCCTACTCTGTCTATGTCTAGAGTGTATGTAGGTGTAGAGCCAAGAATCCCCCCATGGGATGATCCAACCCCATTACCTGGTAGGAAAGAATGTAGAACCTCATCTTGGTCACAAATTGGACACCCCTCGCAGAAATGTCAGGCAGCTGCCTGGCAAAGCCACAGCATGCAGGACCTTTCGATGTCAGTGGACGTGTCTCCTCTGCCAACCCCCAGAAATGCTTCTTTATTTATGATAAAAAAGCATCCTTGCGATATACACGCAGATTAGCATTTGTTATGGATATGTAGATAGCCCTGTTGCCCCGTGGATGAAGATAGATTGACATTTGAACATTGTGTGTAAAGGCCTTGTACTCCGTGTTCGAGGCATCACAATAATGTTGCGCGAAGCCAGATGTATAAGCAAAACAGTTTCAGATAAACTCATCGAACATTGTCAAAACGCGAATATGTGCAAAAAGTCGCAGCAATAATGTTATTGTGCAGAAAATAGGACAATGTACGAAAATGTGCAGCGTTGCTACAAGGGCCTAACTCGGGCACATAACACCCACTCCTCATACTAAGGGTCGACCTAAAAAAGCTATAAAAAAAAACATCAGGCCGTATAAAAATTGAACTATAAAAGTTTAAAACCACTTTTAAAATCATCTAAAAGCAGGCTTCCCTTTAAAACACACATAAAAAGCCATTATACTGTTTGAAACCCCAAGCACTCAGAAAGCCACGGTGCCTAGAATAACAGCAGAAAACATTGTTTTGATTCATTTTGTTTAAAAACAGGCCGTAGAGTTCCCACTAAATGGAAAACCCAATTGTTTATGTGTTCCGAGAGGTAGTCGCAACATTGCTGTCGCTGGTAACCGCAAGACGGCGTTCCCAGAGGTGCACCTTCAAGCAGGCTTATGGAGCAAAGGTGGTTCAATCCAGTTCCCACAGCAGCCGCCAAGGGAGGGACTGCATCCTGTAAGCGTTCTGCAGAGCCGGTATCCAGTTCACTAGGAGCCAAAGCATCCCAGGGTTGCTTGAATAATGCGTTCAGCATGTATTTCGGACGAGGACCTTGCAACCTGGAGATCAAACATCTCTTTGGCGGATGTTAAGGCCACACCCTTTTGAAAAAGCATGACTTTCAGTCTGCTTAGAGAATCAAAGCATATGTCGGAAACATTTATTGAAGGACACAGCGTTGCCTCCCTAACTTTGCAGGCCAGTGGAAACAATGCTTGTGTGCAGCAAGTAAGTATGGAAATAGCCATCACAAGATAAGCGATGCCTGGTTCCCTTCCACAGCAGCCTTGATCGTTCAGCATCAAATAACTCCCATTAGAGAGCAGCTTAAAAACCGGATGAATCACGGCAGCTGGAGAACCCTTCAGATAACAGGACAAGTTCGTAACTGACGCATTGCAAGCCCTGTGAAGTGAAATGTCTTTGCAAATCAAGGACCAGCTTAAAGCATTCTCACAGTCGGACCCGCTGAGAAAAACCTCTGTGTCCCCATTCCTGCATCTAAACTTGAATGGTAACTCCCAGTATTCATGCACAAATCCTTCACCTAATGCTTCATACCGGCCTACCTCATGTTGTTGTAGACAATATTGGAATTGGAATGTCGTGACTGCTAGGGTAATGTATCCATGGATTATCCAATCCGTGAAAGGCGTTTCGGCAACAGTGAAAGGTAATTGTTCCAACTTTTCAGTGTGCAGCATGGTATATTTTGAATCTCTACGTGCCATTAATATCTGTCTTTCATAGAGATCGTACGAAGAAAACAGATTGGATGTGCTAATATAACGCCACAACACGTTGCCTGAACGCAAGGTTTGAAGTGTCCAGCTTAACAAAACAATTGAACAAAGTTGTGACTGTACGTGTCGTAAAATAGACATGTCTTGTTGTATTATGTCAGTTGCAGACAATACTTTGTTGTCCAATGAATATATCCTAGAGGATAATGTGGTCATGCCATTGTCAACCACTGCCAATGCCTTTTCTAGATTAGTGATATAAATCTCTCGCAGCCTTTCAGCAGCTTCCTGCTTAGAGACTTTCCACAGTTCATTGTATATTGCATACAAGAAGCATTTTTTGTCGTGGATTTCGGGGACCTAGCATGAAATCCCTGAGAAACATGTCATCAGACAGAAGGTACAAGTGTTGCTTCACCTGCGATAGTGTTGAGGTTTTTAGCCAATCAAGGCACAACTTCCCAACACTATATGTTGTCCCCACCCCCGAATGTTCAGATTGTGTGTATATATATATATATATATATATATATACTTTTTGTAGTTTTTATATAGCGCAAACTCAACCCCAAGATATCAGAGCGCTTTACATGAGCACCAGTTGCATTACAGACGGACACATACATTTTTTTTTTTAGGCATGGGTAGATTAAGTGATTTGCCCAGAATCACAGGATGTTTGAGCCTCCTGCCAGACTCGAACCTGGTTCCCCAGCTTCAAAGTCGGCTGCTCTAATTGCTAAGCCACATCCTCATTGGTCAGGTCTATTTATTCTTAAATCCTTTAGCGTTACCCAGGAATCTGGACTGACATCCATTAGTGTCTAAAGGCCAAACCAACCATCCCTTCCAATTGGGGTCTGATGAATTGTAAGAGCAATTGCGTAGCATGGCATCTAGTGTATCCTCACTGTATTGTGTGAAATGTTGCCAGTTCTCAAAACATGAGAATGTGGGAATATGTGGTGTGTCCAAATCCTTCATTTTAGCTATTCCAAGACAGGAACTCTGTTGCACAGTTTTGTTCAGGAAAATCATTTGATGTGGTATAAGGCATGCTCTAAACAAAGCCTCAGTTCCCAATCTTTCGTCCCCAAACAGATTTTGTATCTATTGTGCCCTTCCAAAAGTCAAAACCCTGTACAGTGAGCTGGGAAAGAAAAGAAGCAGAATATATCAGCTTAGTGTCTGTTAGCATATTTTTCTTTGCAGGTGTAGATGCAAGCTGTGTCTGATGTGTCAAAACCAGAAAAATAGGCAAACTTCTCTGGAAATATTTTTGAACTACCTTTTGGTGGTGGTGGACAGTGTTCCCATTGGGTGTAATTATAAACAGCACGTGGGATACTTGCTTTATGCAGAAAATAGTGACCATAGTGTTGGTAAAAGAACATATCACCGTAATTAGATGTACCATCATAGAATTCATCACAAGAAAACACAGTTCACTGCTCTAGATCTTCTAGCATATTATATAATGTATCAAGGTTCCAATCATCAGAGGTGATGATATCATTTAAAGAAATTTTAGACAAATATGGGATTTGTAAAAGGAGAGTAGGACCATACACATCATACGATACCCTGTTCTACACTACTCCTTCTGGAACTGCTGTAATGTTCACCAGGGACAGGTCCCTTTGTTCACGGTGCGTTGATGCATGTGGTTCCAATACCAAATTCACAAGTTGTACTGCAGAGCATTCTGGGAAATAATGTCCATTCAGAAGCAGGACAAAGACAGTCACCAAACCAATCCAGAGGACCAGGAAAAGTAACCCAATTGTAATACACAGGTGCAACCAAGGAGTAACAAAGTATGTCTTTTTTAGCCAAAGATAGAGGGAACACACTTGTAGCTTGAAAGGAAGAGGCGGCAGCAATGGTGGCTCAGGTTCAGTTGAATTTAAAGAGAAATCGTCGTAGTCCACTAAGTAGCCCGACACCGTCCAGTCTATTTTTTGCAGCTCAGCAGGGTTTGTAGAACCAGGAGATGAGCCCGTTTTCGCTCTGGTTGTTTGTTTGCCCTGCTGCTGCTGCTGTCTACAAGCCACCACAAGTTCCAGGGGGCATCGCGGCCGCTGTGCCGCCAGCACCGTCATTCGCGCGCCAGGAGGCGCATAAATCATCCACGGGACTCCTGCAGCGCGGGAGCCCATTTTTGCTCTGGTTGTTTGTTTGCCCTGCTGCTGCTGCTGTCTACAAGCCACCACAAGTTCCAGGGGGCATCGCGGCCGCCGTGCCGCCAGCACAGTCATTTGCACGCCAGGAGGCACATAAATCATCCACGGGACTCCCGCAGCGCGGGAGCCCGTTTTCGCTCTGGTTGTTTGTTTGCCCTGCTGCTGCTGCTGTCTACAAGCCACCACAAGTTCCAGGGGGCATCGCGGCCGCCGTGCCGCCAGCACCGTCATTCGCGCGCCAGGAGGCGCATAAATCATCCACGGGACTCCCGCAACGCGGGACGCGCGCGGGCCAAGGGCGGGCCCGTCTGTGCCCATCAGAGCCCGGAGGAGGTTGGGCTGGGCCTACTCTGTGGCCCGTACATCTTTGTTTCCAACCTACTGTGACCTCAAGACTTTCCCAGCAGGACAAGAGCAGGACCAGTCACTTAGTTACCTGGCATCAACCCCAACCAGGACCCCCTTGACATAACTCATCGAGCAGGTAGGGACATATTGTCCATACACACCCCGTTTCTGTTTGCTTATTTTGTCCAGGACTCTTTAGGGACTGGTGACCAATTTATTAGCCGTGGTTCTGGTGTAATATAAGGGAGACGGTTTCCGATGGGGAAGCGCAGGGTAGCGGCCCCGGAAGGGTCTTTAGGCTCCATAGTAACCATGGACTCGTTTTTACTGCGCGCGGCATCAGTGCTGGACAAGGAGATAGAAATGGTGAACCGGCGCCTTTCCAGATCCCCTGTTATTTCTCTCCCTTCTCAGCCAACATGCACAGTTACTCAGGTGGATAGCATCGACGATCCTCTTAATATCTCAGGTTCACAAGATCTAGCTGGACTGAATGGCTCGATTAATCATTGTTGTGGTCGACAGGCACCTCTTAGCCCTACCGTCTTGATTAATTCCTCCGGGGGGCTATTGAAGATCCTCATAGTGGGCAAGTGGGGATTGCAGCCACCAATCATTCAGCAAATGCATCTACCAACAGACCAATTACACGAGGGAGGCCGGGAGGTGCAGAGCAGGTTCATCAAGGTTCGGGGGTGAAAAGAAAAGGTCAGACACCTGGGGGGAAGGCAAAAAGGCCAAGAGCCGAAATGATACCCAAGAACAAATCTACTAGGCAAGATCTGATTAACGCAGACATGACGCCTTTTTTATAAGCCATGCAGAATTCTTTCAAAGCCATTTTGGATATTAAGCTTGGTCCAATTATTCAACGGCTGTCTCTGATTGAAGGCAGTATCTCCAGGCTTAACAGTAGCTCACTGCTGGGGGGCGACACGGATAAAGTTAATCTATCGATGGTCCCTTCAACAGCGGATGGCTCAAAACCTGGAGCCCCAAACACTGTATCTAAGTCCTCTTTACTCCTTTCTTCAAAGCCCTCAAGTAATATAGTTCAGCCCCGATTGACTCTGCCCCCATCTACATTTCATCCTGCCAGGGCCTCAGGTATGACTTTGGACCCTAGGGGAAGCTCGATTGTGGGCTCCCAATCATCTCAGGAGAGTAATGTACAAGTGGAGCAACAACCGGAAAGAGGCAAGGTCAATGGCCCTTTGAAAAATCTTATGAATAACCTGCCTGATATTCATCTGCCACCAGAGTCAACCCCATATGTTGTGGTACTGGGGAATGTACCGATCCTACCCAAGGTTCGAGGGAGGATTATACTCAATTAAAGAATAAGGTACTACATTGATTATCCTGCAACACGGCATTAGGAGCAAGGGCAGCGACTTATATAAATACGGTGCGTAGGGTTAATTGGGTGGGAAGTTCACGTAATTCATTCGATGGCGACTGTATCATCATCAATTTCAACCAACCTCATTTTGCTGAAAGGATTCTGTTTTCCGCTATCAACAATTCCTCTCAAGGCCCCAAGACGTCAATTGTTGCCTTGCCTCTTGTTTTTTTTTATAAACCCGAACCTATTGGTCGTATCTGTTTGGCGACCACCTTTAATGGCCCAGATAACAGTTATATGTCTTTGCATCGACCAACAATGAACCCGACTGCTAACTGGGCACCAGAGTTAAATCACTGGAACACTACTGGACATGGCTGGCGGGAGTTGCCACCTCTCCCTACCCTCGAGTTGGCTAATCGTTTTACGCCCTTGACAACTCTAGATGCTTGTGACTGACTTAATGGGCCTGATTCCCCGAATCAAGTAAAATCTGCCATCTTGCAGGAAACCCCACGACCAAGTAGTAGGACTGCAGATACTAGTAAAATAAATTTCATATCTTGGAATATTGCCGGACTTGCTAGCAAGTTCTCTGACCCTTTATGGATTGTATATGTTAAGCAATTTAGTGTAATTTGTTTACAGGAGACTTGGCTAACGGGTGATATTCCACCATTGGAGGGTTACAAGCCATTTTCAGTCCCGGCTATCTCATCATATGTGGGAAGATCAAGCGGTGGCCTCAATCTATATCTCCCTAGCAGTCGAATGTGGTCTAAAGGTTATGTCTTTAGAAAACCCATGCATACAGGCATTGGTACTTTATAGGGGGCCCCGTAAATTGGGCCTCATAAATTTCTATAACTCAGTATCGTGTAACAACGAAGCAGGTAATATAACTTTGCTAGGCTCTTTTGTAAGGCAGCACATGAATATGACCTTTGGAGACCTTGTGATCGCTGGGGACTTTAATACTCATACATGTGGTGACCCCAGGTTGGTTCCGGTGGCCGTGATGGGGTGTCCACGTGTTCAGGGTATCCACTTTGAACACTCCAGGCAGGGGGAGTTACTGAATGACCTCCTACAGAAATTTGACTTGGTGTCCCTCATGTGTTTATCTGATCCACGTAGTAAATTAGCTATTCCATCTTTTAAAGGTAGGGGTGATGGATCATTTATAGATTTTATTCTGGTATCTTCGCTCATACTAGATCTATTTGTGGGATTCTCCATACAAGCTAGTGTTTACAGTGATCATAACCCCCTATGTGTGCAATTTCAGGGACCCTATATGGTATACCGGGGGGCTGTTCAAAGTGGGGTGGTGAGACCAACTGACGGTGGGAGGCGGTTAAAATGGACCCAGATAGCTCCAGATGTGTTTTATGATTACTTGATGTCTTCGTGCGCCAGCGAGCTGGCTAGGTGCTGTTCTGCGACTTCGTCGCCTAAGGAAGTTATCAGCGCCTTTAACACTATTTCAGATAAAATAAGTGAGTTTCTAAGCGCCCCAGTAAGGCGACCCGCCAGTCAGTTTCCAAGATGGTTTGACTCCCTTTGTTCAAAGGCGGCTAGGAAACTGCGGGAGGCACTCAGCAAATGCCCTAGGGACCCTATTCAGGTGAGATCTTGCCATAGGGAATACAAGTTAGAATTTGTAAGACAAAAATCTGCTTTAAAAGAGGAAATATGGAGGGACCTTATCGATGCAAGTACACTGAAGGATAGCTCGAGATTCTGGAAGAGAATTAATAGCCCCTTTTTAAACACTGAGGATGGGAGAGTGGTAGCTGCCAACATAACAGAGGAAGAGTGGGTACACCACTATGAAGATATATTTGAGTGCCCCCCTGAGTTAACTTGCTCACTATCTAGGGTGGTGGCAGATTCTGGTCTGGTTTTCAGCTGTTCTGAGGTCAAAGAGGGTATCATGGGATTGACCAGTAATAAAGCCCCGGACCTGACGGTATCCCAGCTGATCTTTTTAAATCTAATCCAACCCTCTGGGCCCCTGTTCTCGCCGCGGTTTTGAATGCAGCGGCAAGATCCGGTTGCCCTGAGTCTTGGGCAACCTCAACCATAGTGCCAGTTTTTAAGAAGGGCAACCATGATAGTACCCATTGTTACAGGCCTATCTCCTTGTTGGATTCGATGGTCAAGGTGGTGGGTCGTGTGCTTCTGGAAAGGTTGACAATCTGGACAGAGGAGAACGCTATCCTATCAGACATTCAGTATGGGTTTCGTCCCGGAAGGTCCACCATGGCCCAATGCCTTAACCTGTCTATGATCCTGAATAAGTATACGGTTGCTCGCCCCGGTACGATCTATTTAGCATTTATGGATTTGTCTTCCGCGTTTGACCGCGTGAATAGGGGTAAACTCTGGCAATCCATGCTTGTTATTGGGGTAGACGACAATATCGTTTCTTTCTTGGAAAGTCTTCATCAAGCAACCAGGGCACAGGTCAGATTTTCTCAGGACCTCAGAGTCTCTCGCTCTGTGGATATAAAGCGTGGTGTAAGGCAGGGCTGTATTTTGGCCCCTTTTTTGTTCAATCTATATATTAATGATTTAGATAGCGCATTACAAGACACAAGGGTTGATTTTCCACAGGTGGGCCGTCGGGGACTCCCGGTTTTATTATATGCGGATGATGCGGTCCTTATAAGTAGGACTGCTAGGGGTTTACAAACCCTGCTTGACTCTTTCTCGGCTTTCATGAAGGACAGGGACTTGTCCATAAATGACTCAAAATCCTTTGTGATGCAGATAGGTACCCGTACAAAAAAGACCTTTCAGTTTAGGGTAGGCGCTGCGAAGGTCCCCCGTACCGAGGTTTTCTCATACTTGGGAGTAATACTAGACGAACATCAGAATTGGGGCCCACTAAAGCAGAGAAAGAGGGGTGACTTAGCACGAGCTAATGCGGCCATTTTTAATTTTGCTACCAAACTAGGTAAAAGACCGTTAGCGGCACTTCTAAAGATATATCAGGTAAAATGTGTCGCGTTGGCTGCTTATGGTAGTGAAATATGGGGGCATGTAGTTATGGAAGATTTGCAAGTGGCCGAGAACAGGTTCCTGAAGCGGTTACTGGGTGTCCCAAATGGGACCTCGAATTTGGTTGTACATGACGAACTGGGAGTCCCTTATTTGAGTGATACCTTGGCCCTACGCCCACTAATCTTTTGGTTGAAAACATGGCGGAATGAGGAACTGCTGCTGACCCAGAGGATACTGAAAGAGTGTATGTCGCTGGATTGCGCGCACCATATATCATGGCTAAGATATATAAGGTCCAGTTTTGATAGACTGGGCAGACCAGATTTATATACTAACCCGGAAACGGTATCTAAAAAGGATCTGGTTTGGGTCAGGGAGTCCTTCTGTAGTCTAATGAAACTAGAGAGGGAAGGGCTCGAATTGCAGAAACCCAGTGTGCGAAAATTTATAATCTTGAAATCCTGCGGCTGCGACGGTGTGTCTCCGCAGGATTTGCTTCATTTTTTATTTTTTTGCAGTTTCTATGCGATCCCCCGGAAGAAACTAATAGTTCCGGTTTTAAGGAGATTGAAATTTAGGCAGGCTCGCCCAGCTTTGATCTACTTACAGCTGCTATCTGAAGATTCTGTTTTATTTGTTCTCAACTTTCTCAAATCCGCAGTAAAAAGTAGGGCATCATTTGACTAGAGGGCAGTATTCCGGAGGGTAACTTATTAATTCAGTCCCCCGCTAGTGATACAATATCCACCAGGACTGTGGGCTCTATCCAACTCTAGGTCTAATTGAACCTCTGAACCTACTGGAGGATTGATTTTAATGGGCATTTTATTTATGAATTAACTTTTTGCATGTAATGAATTGGATAAATGGTTTTATGAATTTTTATTACTGTTTTTATGTATATATGAACTTTTATAGTTTTACAGCTGTAAACCGAATAAAGTTGTTTTGATTTGATTTGATTTGACTCAATCTTTGATATATTGACGTAGATCTTGTTTGCTTCGAGTTGTCGAATTGAAATCTGTGTCTCTGAACAAGTTGATTGAACAGTTGCTGTTGTTTCAACAAGGAAAAGAAATACTTCATTGTTGTTTACTGTCTCTTGCTGGAGAGTGGAATCCTCGTTAGTTATTAAAGCTTCCATCTGAACTTCCTGTACGGTAGCGAGAGGAGAGGGGTGGCTACCCAGGATGCCATGTGGCCTACTATTGAGAATCGGCCACATAATGTGGTTTGATCAGATCAACGAAGACAAACCTTTTGTCTAGTCGATGGCAAGGGGCGGAAGAAGTACAGTTTTGGTACCTTCGACCGCCAGGACAGTTACAGGAACTCAGTATGATGGCCCAAATTCTTTCTTGTCCACAGGTTTTTTTCCTGGGTCTTGCTGATACAACCTTCACTTCACCAGTGGTGGTGCGTTTTACTTGGACGTTTCTTTGTCCGTCCGGAAAGCATTTAGTTCCTGTAAAGCAGCTAAACGTTCACTGATGTCAAATGGAGTGTCTGCCGCCACTGTGCCGTCATTATCGAGGTCTGGGACCCACATTCTCACCCCAAACAGGACTTCATATGGAGTGCGACCACCCAGGGATGTTCTTGGCATGCTGTTAAGTGCCCTCTGGACCCCATATACGTGATGGGCCCAACTGCGACCTGAGCCTAGTACCCTTGCTCTTAAAGATTGCTTTAAGTCATGTTTTTTCCTCTTAACTATCGGATTTCTCTCAGGATGATAGGGGAGGAGTTACCGCAAGGTCACACCCAAACTTCCCATGGCTTCTTTGTAAGCCCGAGTGCTAAACGACGGACCCTGGTCGGAATGTAGTGTGCCAATTGTGTATGTCTCGATGAAGACTTGTTAGTCCTTAATAACAGTTTGGGCATCAGACGACGGCTGTGGCCATATCCACAGGAATCTAGAGCATGAATCCACGGCCACCAAGATGTACTTGTTAGCCCCGTCTGAATGTAAGGGAATACAGTGATCCAAATAAACGCATGCCAAAGGCTTGTTTAAAATCAATAGAGGCGTCTGTGGTGGATGTGCTGCGGTGGAACCCTTCATCTGCTGGCGGATGTCACATTTAAGGACAAAGTCCTTGGTTTGTTTAGTAAGACCTGGCCACCAATATCGCTGCTTCAGTAACGAAACTGTAGCAGTAATCCCTGCATGTGCTGAACCCAGACCATCATGTGCAGCAAGTATCAATCCCAATCTGCAATCAGTGTTTGGTATAACTCTATCCCCCACTCCTAGAATGGGAGCATATGGTATGTTTTGTGCATTTAACCTGTAGGCGTACTTGAGTGGCAAGCCTTTCGGCAGGTGTGTGCCATTGCGCGCAGCATTGACAGCCATCATAATGTCTCTGTCTTTTCTCGTACTCGAATGAGTGATTGCAGCAATGGCAGCAGTACGAACTGTTGCCATAGCGGCTTCATCAGCCATGGTATTCCCTGCAATGTGACTGCCAACACGTTGATAACTCAATGTATGTATTACATGAGCCTGTGGCAGGAACTCTTTCAACTTCGCTACCTGTTCCCAAAGCATCTTGTGCTTTATAGTGCAACCCTTGGAATCTCGAAATCCATTCTGACCCCAGTAATGAAGGTATTCATTATATGACTGGACACAGTAGTACGAATTACACACTATAAGTCTGGGGAATCCGTGATCTGTGTTCTGCAGTGCCAGTATCAGGGCTTTGAGTTCTGCCAGCTGCGCTGTACAGTGCCCTAGGGACTGCGTGTGTTTTTTTCCAGGATCGAACTCACCATCATGCAGGCGCCCTTTACAATTGCACAAGCTGCGGATATTGGTGTTTAGTCCCTACGGCAGGCTGGGCAGACAAATCAGTGTAGATGATGTAATCATATCGATCCAGAGGCATTATTTCATTCGGCAGAGGATAGTCTTGTTCATACTGCAAAAACGCTTGTGTTTGTAGTGTAGAATCAAATCTGTAGTCTACATCTGTTACAATGAAAGAGTTAGCCCATTGTATCCATGTGGATGTAAAGCTTTGGCATTTGGAACGCTTGCTTTGGTGACGGCCTCTAGGGTTGACACCGGGGTTACGACAATTATGCGCTTATCCTGAGCTAGTGCTCTTTCTCTCACTACAGCAGTCTGTACCGCTGTGAGAATTTTCTCAGTGGGTGCAAAACTCATTTCAGCATTTGTGTACAAATATGATTTGTATGCAATATGCACCGCATCACCTTCATTGAATGTGAAGTATGTATACCCGGCTGGTCCAGCAACTAGGCAGATCAACAGGTTGCTCGTGTTTACACGTGTGTGTAAATGTTTGGAAGCTATCATGTTAGCTTGTACGGAATGTAAAATGTTTGTATGTTCCTGTGTCCAATGTGTTATTGAGAAGTCAGGTCTGATTAAATCAAAGAATGGTTTTACCCGCTCTGCATAATCCAAAATGTATGTTCTGCCAAAAAATCCTGAAATGGATTATAGTCTTTTCAGAGTCGTTAGAGCAACGCACATTTTTCTAAAAATGTGTCGCCAGGCTTTTGCCTTCACTTGACAACTTGTATCCAAAAAATAGGACATTGAGATGGGCAATCTTTGATTTTTTAAAGTTAAATTTGTAGCCCAGGTGAGCAAATCCCAGAGTTATGCGATCTACTCTGTCCAAGTGTTCCATTAATTCATCGTCCATTAGATAGATATTATTCACATAGAGCAATGCCTCCTCATCAAAAGTTTGAAGTAACTCTGTCACTCTGGCTGAAAAAAGTCCAGGGATATTCTTATACCCCTGGGGCAAACGACAAAATTGCCTCTGTGTGCCTAGCGCTAAGAGTGCTGTCAAATATCTGCTTTCAGGTGCTATATTCTGGCAGAAAAATCCATTTGAGATATCTAATGTTGTTTTGTATTTCTTCCGCACAATATTATTCATTAGTGCGGCTCTGTGTGCATTTTGTACTGCAAATATGCAAGTAGGTGTGTTTAAATGTCTGTAGTCTAATACTAGACAATATGAATTGTCTGGTTTCATTACAGGAAACAAGGGATTATTCATTGATGAGGTGTAATTTTCTATTACACCTTGGTATTCAAGTTGTTCTAGGATTTCCCTAACGTTTTATTTAGCTTCATGTTTTAATGCTTATTGTCTCTTGGGTTAAGGACTTGATTTCAATGGAATTTCATGGTGAGGTGACTCAGCATCCCACCCTACATGATTGCAGTATAATGCAGGAGCTAGAGCTAACACCCACTCCTTGGCGTAAGAATGCTTAACTGATTCTGGAACGAGGTCAGAGAAAGCAGGTAAAGTTACAGTTTCCCCGTTTGGGCATTCCATTACGAACTCAGGTGGCCAGTCTCTTTCAGCCAAAAGAATATCACAACCATACGTCAAGTTCTCCTAAAACAGAGCCTTGATGTTTCTGGGTATGTCCCCCTCCAGCTGGAGTGTAATGACATATAAACGATGGGGAACACTTACCCTAGTATCAGGTGTTTCCACCGTGATATGCTCACTCAGCGCTACTGCCTCCAGATAATCGAGCAGGTTCCGGCGAGCTATTGTGACTTCTGCCGCACTGTTCAGCATCGTCCCTGCCCATTCCCCGTTCAGAGCGATACAAAAGG